>OY757049.1:0-1331519 GCA_963582015.1 Xanthorhoe designata
AGGCCTTCGCAGTGGTTCTAGCCCGCGACTGGCGAGCGGAAGCAGAAATGTGGGGGTCTCGGGGCCAGGCACGCCACGTTCACGTCTCCAGCGGACAGAAAAAACCTCTTTGTTCTGAAATTGACAGAACAACGTACAAGCAGATGCGATAGACGGTGCAAAACCCATGCGAATCTTAGGGAAGATTAGCGTTCAAGCCTCCATATACCTGGCTAGCACGCGGGAGCCTAGCCTAAGCCTAGGGTCCGCTGGGTGAAACAAAGGTCACACGTAAGGATAAGTAGCAGGACAAAAGCATTTCTTATCAGAGGTATGATAAACTCGTCCTGGACAAAACGCCTGATGTGTCGTCGCGCACCCGGTTCAATTGTCTCGGGACACAACTATCTCAAATTAAAGGCGCGGTCCCACCACCACGCATGCGATTATTGCGATTGCATTATGGAGACGAAATTAAATTCGCAAAGATTAAAAACTGAATTAGTATCGGACAGCCACGTCTTCTCCAAATGTCAATATCGATTTGTTTTGATAGATCACATTCACAGTGACAGTGACAGAAACGAATGAACTTGACCACCTCAGACATGACAATTACCACTGACACTGGCAAATATAAAAGTATGACAGCTGTACGTCTGTCTAATATAATATAACCTATCTCGCTGAAAGGAAAGTTTGTATTTTGACGTGGGAATATTTGAATCATTCAAATTTGATTATCTCTAAAATATTTAAGTTACAAGCTGAATCGATTAAAGTTGTACTTATCAAAGGTGTTCTTAACTATGTTTAAAAAAATCTTTCTTAGGAAAACGAACAGTCATTATAATAGGTACGAGTATATTATTTACTTATTATAACTACAGACCATTTATAAATAAATAAATAAATATCCACACGGCGGACGGACATTCCACACGGCCACATCTAGCCCCAAGCTAAGCAATTTAATGCTTGTGTTATGGTAACCAGATGACTGATAAACTACATAGATACATTTTTTTTTTTGTAAATACATACATAATTGTACATAGAAAACACCCAGACACGAAACAAATATTTGCAGATCATGCAAGCATTTGTCCCGCAGCGGGGATCGAACCCGCAACCTCTGCGTCTCAGGCGGGCTTTCGCCCACTGCGCCACAGAGGTTATATGTGTGCAGTGTATTATTAATCTGTGGTGCAGACTTACCGGCTTAGTTCTTGTGGTAGGTTTGTCTGAAATAATAAGTTCGAATTACACCGACACACAGTTTATCCACAAAGCACAGAAGAGAAGTCAAACGTTAGCACAAGCACATTATTTTTAAAGGCTTCTTTCTACACTGGTCTATAAACAACACGCAGAAACAGAAAGTCAGAAGAAAGTATCGGGCGACACGGGTCTCACATCACTGAGCTTTTTTTATCATCCGTTTGGGAAGCGAACTATAGGGTAGTCAAAGATCGTTACAGAGCGTGGCTAAGGTTCCGTGCGCCGTCATATTACGGACGTCATCGGTAGGGTACTAAAATAATCTTTTTAAATGGCGCGGGACCGCCGGGAGTCTAGGAAATAATGCCGAATACAGGCGCCGTACCACCGGCAGTCCGGCTTCGTGCGGGCCATTATAAACCGTTTTTTCACCCTGTTAGAGACTACTTTTATGTGAACATCTTGTGTTAGTTCAGAAGAATTATAATATATTCTACTTGTTCCAACCTTTATGTTACTGTCTATATTGAATGAAAATAAGTATAGAAAATCACATTTGAATTATGTGGGTGCCATTTTGCGAATATATTAGCTTTAAGTCTAAGCTATAGGTTTATGCATATAAGGTTCATATTAGTTTGAAAATCGCGCAATGTCTAGGTCGGTGTTTTATTAGTTTTTTTCGATAAATACTTAATACATACATGTAGCTAAATTATGTATGGAAATAATACCGTTTCGTAATTTTTTTTCTAATTAGTTTTCTGAAAAGTGCCCGCGATTAGAAAGTTCGCGGGAGAAAAGTGAAAATGTCGTAAAAAATCGCGCACATCTTCTATCACTTTCCTACCGCGTGTTGAGGGGAACCTAACCTAACCTCAGATCTTGATTTAAAAAAAAAACCTAACCTAACCTAGCCTATCCTTTTTTTTTTAACCATGCTTAACCAAAAACAACAATCACAAAAAAAATTTTGGGTAAGGTTATTTTTCAAGTACCTACCTAACCTAAAAAAAGTAACCAAACCTAACCTAATTTTTTTTTTAGGTTTATTTATTTTTAATTTTATTTAGATTTTATTTCTCGATTCTAAGACCATGGAAAATCACCTTAATGTGTTTGGTGGGTTCAAAACCTTAACCTATAGAGTTCTATCAGCTGACCTAGATTTGGGAAAAAACTATTTCTGTTCTTGTACTCGTAGGTAATCAACAGTTCTGTGAGTACCTACGGAACCTGCACTGACTCGCACTTACTAGTTTTTTATAAATTCATTTCCAATAAGAACTCACTTTGGTATAAACCATTTCCGGAGGAGTACGTACTCACCTACCTACTAACATACTTATCGTGTCCTCTGGTAGAAATAGATCATCAGCATTGGGAGGTTCTTCAGCTTAGATGATGGTGACTATGTCATGTCGGTTCGATGCTTTGCATTGATGCTCATTCCTCAACACAACACAATAAAAACAGATAAAAAAAACAACTTTTTTTATTCACATATTTCAAATATTTTTTATTAAGTAGGTAAATCATTATTATTTATGGAAGTCACTGGAATGTTAACTAAAAAAGTCCTGTATGTAATTTATTACAAAGATCGGGTAACGAACAAACAGATATTATAGCTAAGCATGTAGGTACATGCTTCCTATTAGTCACACCAGTGTGACAATCTGGTGTGACCTCGAGTCTGCAGTCCTAAGTGCAGTACTCTGGTGTGTTTGTTAACAATTCAGGTAATATCCATAGGTATTAGTTAACACTCGGAGGAAGATGCCCTCAGCCAGGTGATCGCGAGGCCCTGGGACGGAGGCAGCTGAGTGGACACGACGTTTGCATTAAGATCGAATGTGGTTCTAAAGTTAATTTGTGTCTTTTAAGTACCTACCTGCTCTGTGGGTTCGTGATAAGAAGCCACAAGTACCTACTTAATAGGTGATCACTCAAAGGTTATTTTTAAAAGTAGATAAGTAGTAAATTATATTTACAATCCATCTTATGGACAAATTAATTTCATTGAACTATTTAAATGTATCACTAACATATTTATGACAAACAAGTAGCAAAGTTACCTATTCTGTACAATGACGTAGAAGGAAATGCCGCGGATATCACGGTTCGTTGATTTGATGGCAGAGTAAGGTTGCCGGATCATCCACACTCGTTTAGATTTTCCCATAATATTGTTCCGACAAAAAATAGAACTTCCAAACAGACAGTACATCGTAAAATAAAACAACAGGCAGGGATCATTAATATTCCTTGTGAAATTCCACAAATTTTAAGATATTTTTTTCCGGCCTGTTTAGTCGTTTTAATATAACATTTTGATACTTATTTTGGTTTTCCGATCTGGCACCCTTGCATCTACTCATCAAATTAATTGTTCGACCACGAGCTCGACAATCATACCTACCTATGATCGAATAATTATGTATTACAGGTAATATAAGTACTTAAGATTTTAGTACGCGTCGCTCATTCCACCTAGGTACTATCGATAGATTTATCAGATTTTGGCAATTATTCTTCCTTTGCTTTTCGTTCACAACGTTCACCACGGCGGCGCACGAGCGCCCACTACTCGTCATTTCAACATCGGTTCCACGATTCGAACTGTCTCTTTTCAAGCTCACTAAGGAGTCATCAAACACACTTCCCGGTGAACAACGATGGCCCGGGTGCGGGCTCAGGAGTTAGAAGGAGGCGCGGCGGACGCAAGCGGGCGCGCTGCGTGCTCGCACTTAGCAGCACCAGCGCGGCCAGCATAGCGGCCAGCAAGCCAGGCGGCGGCGCGGCACACGCGCCCGCTCCGCTGCGGCTCAGCGTCGCTGCCATCTTGTCACCTGCGGGCACAATACAAGAACGTTACGGTTCAAGTAGAGCGGCGGAATAGGGAGCGGGGTGGGTCGGTGCGATACTCACTGCCCTCCGACACGTAGACGAAGATGTGTGCGGGCTCGGTGTTGGGCGCGCGACACGAGTAGTTGCCGGAGTGGTGCGGCGCGGCGCTGCGGATGGCGAGCGCCGACTGAGTCTTGGGCCCCGGCGCCGTGGCCACGCTCACGCCGCGCGCTGCGTCGTAGTTGATCATGCGCGCATTGTGGTACCAGAACACGTACTGCGGCGGCACCGGGCTCTGTAACCACCGCCTCAAACTGTACCACCGTCGACAGGGGAGAGGGGGTGAGGGAGGGTACAAGGGGACGGGAGGTGGTGTATTACCTTCTCGATGATGCAGACGAGGTTGATGGTGGAGCCCGCGTCCACGTGGTGCTCGTCGGCGCCGAGGATGAAGGCCTCGGGCACGGCGATGTGCAGGTGCACCAGCCGCGACAGAGTGCCGCCGCCCGTCGACACCTGGGCGCGCAATCTCATGTGACGTCTACTGTGTTCCGTGCCAAACGCCGAACTCAATCGGCCTAGATTTTTGCCGATATAAGATTCAATCGACAAAAATCTCTACCGATTGTTCTCGCTCGGCACGGAGAACATCGGATGCACGAATAACAGTGCCGATATCTTACCTGACATTCGTAGGTGCCGTTGTCTCTTTTCTGTACATATTTAATTTGCAAAATCCAGTCATCGGAGCCTTCACTGTGCAATACCTGGGAATTAAATATCAGAATGATATGAGTGATCGACAACCACAAAATAGCTACCTATCGGACGTAGATACGGACCTGGAAGCGCTCGTCGTTGGTGTACATGAGCACACCGGAGCTGATGATGTGCCAGTCGCGGCGCCGCACCCACGACACCTGCGGACAGAGCGGCGCGTGAGCTGGAGCGGAGAGAGGGGAGGGTGGGGGTCGGTCGGAGGGCACTCACCCCGCGCTCGCCGAGGTGGCGCACCGGGCAGTGCAGGAAGGCGACGGCGCCGAGCTGCACGAGCAGCTCCTCCTGCGTGTTGTTGATGACGGGCTCGCGGTGCAGCGCCTCCAGCGAGCCGTACCACAGGTCCCGCCACGGACCCACGTCCAGCGCGCCCGCCTCCAGCGCCTCCAGCGGCCGCTCGGAGCCGGCCGGAGCCAGCACCACCTGCCCGCCGCCCGCCGCCGCCAGGGCCGTCAGCAACGCCAGCGCCCGCGCCGCCGCCATGCCGGCGCCTGCCTCTCACCCGCCGACACGCTCGACCCGAATCATGCTCTATCTGATCAGCACATCATAATATCCTGTCGGACCAGGAGGTTATCTGTAGATTTCAAAATAATTTTACATTTCTGCCATTATCTTATCATCAATATTCTGGTGGCCAATACTGAATATTGTTATTTACAAAAAGTACTGTGATATGAAAATGTACCCTCGAGCAGCCGATGGGCGCCCCGGCCGCTTAGAGTCGGGAGCGGGTCGCAAGTTATTATGTTAATTGTATGTAGGAACCCCGCTTCAAGCACGACATTAATATTCTAGAGGCCTTATCTGTTTTATATTAGACGGCGGAGACGCAGCGAGGGAACGGCGCACTCGACGAAGCAGTCAGATCACTCTATTAAGACGATATACGGAGAGCGTGTGACCTTAAATTTGCCACGCGAGCTGCAAGCTTGCCTAGCCAGGCAAGCTGCCCAGCGGTTTAGACTTCAACAAGGCTCATACTTCAGCAAATTTACACTAAACCTGTACCTTCCTAATTAACCATACCATTCATTGGTGAAAAAAATATCTATTCGGTAGTTTCTGAGTTTATCGTATTCAGACAGATATTACGAGTATAATATTCTTAAACTTTATTCTATCACCTGTTCTCATAGTAGTAATAAAAAAACACTCAGGCCTTTACTAGATGATTTGTATAGCAATCTTTGCTTTCGCTCAACGCGACACTGTAATGTCACTGTTGATAAAAATAATCAAGTTTACATCATATTACAGTAAAAAGAAAATATAATAAAGTAATAGTCGCAAATACAAATCAAAAAAGAGATAATGAGACAACCCCTCAGCATTCGCTGGATTAGCACCGCGGCGGCATAATATTATGCTGCCGTAGTACTGCGACACTTGTTGGAATTGTCACATGAGTTGTAAGACCTAACAAACTTCTGAACTCCACTGTTTTTAGATTTTTAACTCTCGTTCGTGTTACGGATGTTCTTTTTACTGAAATTCTGAATTGTGAAGACAATGAAGAAAGAGAATGACTAGTAAAATCCAAAAGATTTTCAGTTTTGGCATTTCTATAATAAAATTAGAATTCTATATTCGTATATTTTGAATATATTGGTCTGGAGCCAACAATATGATTACGTCAAGCCATTTTAGTAAAGACGCGTAAAAAGAAGTTTGGAAAGGATGGCGGCAGCGACCCGCTTGAGGCCCGGGGCACGGGCTCAGCGGGGGCACGGGGGGCAGGGGTGGGGGGGCGGGGGAGAGGGTTGCAGCTAATGCTTGTGATTGATTGCGGCGCGCGTGCTGAGATTGATGTGTTTTTTACGAGGCGACGCGACACGACGCGGCGCGACCCGGTGCGACCCGCGTCACGCGACACGGCGCGTCGCGTTTGCGTTCCATACGGCCATAGAGGCGCGGCGCGGCTAACCTCTTGATTTAAATATCAAAGTAGATCATGACAATGATGCTGGTTATATTTACTTGCGTAAACATGATATTTTCTTGAATGCGTAGTTGTAGTTGGTTCGTGTTTACAGGAAAACATTCGAGTCATCGATCTTATCAACATAACATCTTGTACTTACCATTATTTCATGCAAATAAACTAATTCATTTAATTTTATGAGTGGTGCAGTGTAGAGATACTAATAATACTACTATCGTGTATTCCCACTATTTGACAAAATCTATCATACAGATAAACTATCAGTTAAACGTTCGCAATTTCCTTCTTGCGGTTTTTACGTAACAAACATATCTGACCTCTACTTTTTATTTCTTTCCCTGCAATGGTTTTCTGAGCCGAATTCAATTCTATGTAAGTAACTCCCGACGCTCAGTTCAATAACAATCCTAAATTAAATTGATCCTTGCGTACAATTGAAAAATAGTAAGTATGAGAGATGGGTGTAAGAAAGAAGAGCTATATTTTAGAGTTGAAAAACAAAAACAGTTAAGACAAGACAGAAAATAAGGGAATAAGATAGAGAGCCCAAGGCGTGTTATGGACGGACGGACATGTCATGAGTGAAGATGAGAATCATGTGAACTGCATGAATGTCAACATGAATCTGAAGGGAGCATAAGAAGCGAGTGAGGAAAATGGAGATAGTAAATATGTTGTGCCAGCCCCAAGTACCTACTCGAATCGGAGAGAATATCGAGGTAAAGAGGAGGCCTATTGGACTCAAATTTTAATGATGATCATGAAGCCAAAGTAGTGGGATGGGAGCAGTGACATCAGGACTGTGACTGTGTAAGCGATACCGATATAATTTGTAAGATCTCATAATCGATCGAAGGGATTGCAGGGTTTATTTTGGGATGAATAACTGGCAAACAGAAGTGGTCAT
Source organism: Xanthorhoe designata (assembly GCA_963582015.1). Lineage (NCBI taxonomy): Eukaryota > Metazoa > Arthropoda > Insecta > Lepidoptera > Geometridae > Xanthorhoe > Xanthorhoe designata. Next base: position 7,680 of record OY757049.1, read on the forward strand.
ATTTGTCTGTCTGTTTGTGCAGAAATGATTAGGTAGGTAATTAGTGCAACTACTAAATTAATGCCGACATTAATTTTATTCTAGTCCATTCTCAAAATTAAAATAATAATGATCTTTGTTGGGGACACAATTTATATAGGTATAGAATACAGAATACAGACATATAATTACTAATCTAAATGTATATATTTATTTTTTTATAACCTATGTATTAATGTATAAAATTCATTTACATGAGAAAAAAAGTTAGTTCAAGTAGGATTCTATTATCGTTAAACGCAATAATGCATAACTATACAATTTCTGTTTATTTTGTCGTACATAACAATTATTTACAATCCTAGAAGAAATAAATGTCTCTGCGGGAAGGCAACAACCGTTTTATAAATGTCTGTAAAAGCTGAGCAACACCGCGGGGCGCAGCCAGTATAGAAGGCGTGAAGCTGCAGGTACCGACCTCGGCCGGTTACAGAGTAGGTACTTCACGGTATTAGACACGAAGGAACAGGAGGAGATTCACCTGGCTCTCAGACTATATGACATCCAAGAGGTCCTGCCGAAAGCTTACTCTGGTGACAGAATTTTTAAGTAGCCTAAGGTCTTGGCTTAACGAGTTTTAAAGCCGGGGCCAACAATTTAACGTGCCCTCTGAAGCACGGAAGCGCTCATCTGATAATACCGTTTGCAGACACCCATCCAATTAGTGACCGCTTCGGACGTCGCTTATTCGTCGATCGTCAAGATCGTCTAAGCAAGTTGCGCCATGAGCACTTAACTTTTTTTCGTAAATGTTGTCCCATGTTTAACAGATAGTAATTGGACAGAATAAAAGCTTAGCCAAAAATAAAAATCTAGTAACTTGTTTACCTATTTATTAAAAAAACACTTACGGTTACTTGCTCAACTTGATATAAACCCAGACTGCGTTTATATTATGTTGGCTAACCACCACATTAAAGTTTCTCTCAGATGTTAAAAGTAATATTTATTAAGATCCAACTTTGAGGCGAACTTGACAAGTTCTGAAAGTTATTTTATTAGGTACTTACGCATTAGAAAGAAAGTAACATTTACCAATAATAAGTGTCCATTCGTTGATAACACAATGAATCACAATATTAGTCACAGATCACAGCGTGGTGTCCCGGCGGGACGCGCGGGGCGAGGCGCGCGGTGAGCACAGAGCAGTGCGGCTCGCGCGCGCTGACTGCCGCCGGCGCCCGGCACCCGCGCCGCCCCGCACCCCGCACCCCGCACCCCGCACCCCGCACCCCGCACCCCGCGACACCAGTACCCGCCCCGCCCCCGCGCGCGTGGCACGCTCTTAATTTCACGTATAAGTTATCAAAACTTATTGTATGCGTCTCATGTCGTAACTCTAATACTGATACCTAATTGCTTTATCAAGAATTTCAAAGATCAAAGTAAATAAAATGTTGGGGATGTCACTGGGTTCTCCCTTGGTTGGATGCGGGTCGACTGAGCTGGGGACGCGGGTGCGGGGCGCGGGGGCGGTACACGTGACGTCACATGCCCAACTAGTGTACGCCGACGGCTTTACCCAACATCTTTAACTTAATTCCAGAAAGTGCTTATACTCGTAATTAACACAACGATTCAGTACACAAAAATAGCTCCCATCATATCAGGATCTTGAATTAGCAAGATAGCTTTGTCTCTGTTTCTGGCGGATTTTACAGATTTTGAGTTAAACATCGTACCTACAGGGCCTTGGTGCTACGAATGCGTTGCGCAGATGCAATGGTGTCAATTCAGATGTCGTCAAAACTAAACTAATTTGACAGCACTAAAAATGTTGCCGTCCCTTTCATAACGATCGAAATAAAAAGGATAAGTAGTATAAATTTTAGTCCTGTCAAATTAGTTTAGTAAGACACCAATGTCTACGAACTGGATAAACGATGGTTAATGCCATCTATTGGTGCTACGGATGCGTAGAGCAGCTACATCGCCTACAAACTGATTCAAACATTCATGGCACATTCTGCTACAATTTCTCTACGAATTGGTGATCTATGAGTTCTAGTGTGTGATTCAGTTTAAACAAAGCAATTTAGGATGTTATTATCTAGCATTGGTTAGATTCAAATCGAAATTGTGAGCTAGTGGTCACGTCCTCGGTCGTAACTCAGCTGATAAAACCCGCATTACGTGACATCAAACCTGGCGTCAGACTCGAATAAAACGAGCAGTGAGCCGGCGACTTCTATCGACTTCATAAAATTAATAGTTCGGCGTATAACATCGAACGTAAAACAATTACGACGGCCATTACAGCCGATACTTCCATGTTGTTTGAGTTAGAGAAAACGGCCCGCATACGCATCCGAAACACGTATATGACACCACAGTAAAATCCCCTTCGAAGCGGATCATCGCAGGTCAATTCTGGACTAAGCCATGCATGGGTAATAGTATAATGCTAGTTGCACCACAATTGCACATTAAAACACTACAGTGACTAAGAGAATAGCTATCATCTCTGTTGAATGCAGCTCGCGCCACACACGAGCATTCGCGCGCACAGTGACAGTGAACCTCGCGGGAGTGCCATCGCGGAACCTAATCTCTTTATACGATAACGTATTTGCATAATGGCGGGAAGCGACGCCACATAAGTACTTTATCATCGCTATAAAAACTGCGTTTCGACTTATTTTGAAATATGATAACTCTTTTTTCTGTGTTCGCTGCGGAAGCGGCTGAAAGGTAAGATAAGATAAGATAAAAGCTTTATTGACACATTACAGCGTAGGTTAATAAAATAGATATTAAATTAAACTACACTATTCTGATAAAATAATCAAGTCTGAGTACCTAATGCGTTATTGGATTTTGCCAGATAAATATTTATATTCAAACAATTTAAAACAACAACCACACGAGCATTTTATTGTTAAAATCTAGGTTATGTTCATTTTTTTAAAAAACGCTGTCGTGCACAGGACATTGTTAGTATAGAAAACTCGCCCATCGATTCGTTTAAAGTTGCACACTTTGTTAGCGGGGAAGTTAGAAATAACTAGAGTTTCTTCAATGTAAATGCTCTTTAGTTAAATTAAAAGTTACTTTGTGTGATCACTTCTGGTCATAAAGTTTTAATGGCATCTACGAGTATTTTATGTCCTTGTTCACGGCTGCCACTGAGCGATGCACTAAGCGAATGATATCCGAGCGCCGCCGCCTCGGAGCAACCGCGGCCTCACATACCCGAGCGTGTACGAGCACGCACGAGCACGTACGAGCACGCACGAGCACGTTTCAATAAACTACGAGTGCCATGAATGCGGCCGAGGTTTCATTACGTCTCAGCTCAGTCTTCAGCATAAAGTCGAGTACTCGACACAGATTACAATAGAGTGCGGAAATTTAATGCAAAATTTGCCTGTAATTAAATAGTTTGAAATTACTTAATATGTAACGCGGTGACAAATAATAATAATAATAATAATAATAATAATTTATTAAAAACATTGTAAGTACACACAAATACAAAGAACAAGTAATTTAGTAAGTAGGGCAAATATTTCACAATTAACCCCGCACTAGGTCAAGCCTGTATCGCGGAAGTCAAAGTGAGATTTATAATATAACTAGATACTATGTATAATATAAATTTGGACTATTGCAGATATATATATCTTATTTATACAAGAAATATAATTAAAAAAAAACTTATTTCTAAGACGTCTTCAATGACGAAAACGGGGTGTCCCGTGTCAGTCTGCCGAAGAACTTCCTGAACACGACACCCTTCGGCCAAAAAGCACCTTCCATGTAAGTAGAGAGCCGATCAGTAGGTACTCTCACCATAAAAGAATTAAAATTCACATTACGGCGAGATTCTAACTTTTCAACTCTCATGGAGAGGCCAGTCTTCTGTTTTAAATACTCCACCACATTATTAGCCGTCACGGCGTGATGGACGCGAGACAAATAGAGTTGTGTGGTAGGTATCTCTGGACGCAGCAGGCACAGCTGCCCTAGTGAGGTCGATGCAGTGCCGCATTGATTCTTGGTACTAGTAGACTTCCTTTTCTTCCGTTCCACTAGTACATATCCGTCCTTGTCGGATTTAAAAGAAATTATAGTGCCACAACTAATTACACAAAGTTTTCAAAGCAAATTTTATCTCGTGTAAAAGCTTAGTGTTAAGTGTTACACAGCGAGCGTCTCGGTTCATTTGTTTGAGTCAAATGACGAGAACAAGTCGAGACGCACGTCTTACTAGTCGATGTGAATCTACAGGGAAGAGAACGGGTGCAGAGTAGACACGAGGGTGGGGGGAGTGACCGTCATCACTGTCACGGACTATTTGTGCTCTCGTGGTGACATCGTTTTTTAATCGTTCATCATCTAACGACAACAACCAGCCTACTGCCAAAGATACTAACTACTCGTACCTATATACAATATACTAACACATCAACACATCAATGTAAAGATGTCTCGGGCGAACCGGCGCCGGCGCTACGGCCGTGCTACGTTAGTGCTACGACAGAGCTACGAAAGCGCTACAACCGTGCTACAACAATGCTACAACATTAATAAAAAGGTAGAGACCTTTTAGTCTGTATAAAAAACATGTAGCCTTTTTTCATATAAATACAGAAATTATCTTATTGAGTGTTGCCAGTCCCGCTCATCGCTGTACCTAACCAAGGATCTCACTGCAAGCGCCTTTGACGACGAGGCGCGCACTTCAAAGCACATTTTCATCGATATTGAAATAGTTTTAGTGTCTTGATTAAAGAAAAATATGCCTCACATTTTAAAGACAAATAATCATAATATTTAATCCATAATCAAATCAAATCAAATATTATTGAGAATAGGCCTTTTAGACGTTGAAATTGAAAATGTAACTAAAAATTTATTTAAATGCAGAATAAAATTGTTTGATTTCAAAATTGTTTTTGGTGTAACCTAACTTATAAAATATAATGACCTAAAGCATGCTTCACGTGTTCATAGGAGAAGTTGCCGGCTCTCGCGTGGTCATTCGCCTGAAGAGGCGCGTTAAATGCTAATTGGGAATATCGGAAAGCGATGCCACCTGTTTAATGGAGCGGCCATAATGTGCGCCGCTGGCCCAGCAGCGAGCCTCCGCGACTCTCCCCCCCCTCCCCACCCATATACTTCCTTCCTCACCCGTGTGGCTCATCCTACTCCTGCAGCACGTAGTCATGTTTAGATTCTACTAACATGTTGATATAGTACTCTAAAAGCTACGGTACAAAAATTTACGTACAGCATTTACTCAATAAAATAAGCAAAATACAAATAAAACAGAAGGTAAAGAAAGGATTCAAATTCAAATATACTTTGGGAATATGCTGTGAAGGTTCGTAACTCTCGAGTTAATATTCCTGTTATAAATACAAACGCCTAGTATTGCGCAAACATCCACAACAATGACATTCGAGCTCGAGTCGACTTGACGTACTCGTACGTACCTCCCGCTGTCGGCTGTGTGCTTTTCCTTTGGAGTTTGTTCCCCCCCCCCTCCTTCTCTCAACCCTTTCCCCGCGCTCTCCACTTAGCGACGACGACACTTGAAAACATTTATTAAACGGAAAGGGATATGAACGTTTGTTTTCATACAATAGGGATCCGACAAGCATGCCACAAATAGTAGCCGAATTACCATACTGGCAGCCGGAGTGGCAGGATTAGTTCGTGTGTAGTTGTCTTCCTTTCAACAGGAAAACGCACTAATATACTGGACACAGCACAGGTCAGATGTAATGTTTAACATAGTTCATGTTGCGTTTCGTAACATTGACATTCCTTTTGGGTTAGGTTCCCTTGTTTTTGTTTTAATTTTTACGATCAGATCATACGATTATGGTTAGCTTGTTTTGGTTATGACGATATTTAAGGCAAGTTGTTTATCTAGCGCCTTGAAGGCGTTTGACTGTGTCTATAGGTGCTTGTAGAACTCTACTCCAGTTTGCTGGCTCTCAGTCTACATCGTACTTACCGTTATAACCCTTTCTAACAAGGAAGGTAATAATTACGTAATTGATTATGATATTGGTGTCGAGGCCGCGCGCGAAGGTTACTCAATTAATGATTTTACATAAATGGCTGTATATTATTTATCTTGGGCTTGGGATCTGTACGTTTTATATTTGATTTCTTAATAAATAACTGGACAAGTGCGTGTCGGGCCACGCGTAGTGTAGGGTTCCTTAGTTGCCAAATGTGCTAAGGTATTTAATCGTATTTTAATCATAATATTTTTTAACAGTCATAAACTTAAGTGAAGTACAACATGTAAAGCCTACTGTAACTTGGCTGTCATAGTTTTCCTTTTAAACAAATTAATTATGTACTACTACTGTACTACAATTTTTCCACATTCCTAAATAATACGGGTTCGCTGGCTGGTGCTTGAGACACTTGACACTAACGAAATATAGCACTTCACACGTAGGGGTATCACCTGAAAAATTATGTTTTTTACGATTTAATTTTACTTTGTCGGCGTCACCAATAAATAAATAATAAATATCCTTTGACATTCCACACGGCGTCATCTAGCCCCAAGCTAAGCAATTTAATGCTTGTGTTATGGTAACCAGATGACTGATAAACTACATAGATACATTTTTTTTGTAAATACATACATATTATACATAGAAAACACCCAGACACGAAACAAATATTTGCAGATCATGCAAACATTTGTCCCGCAGCGGGGATCGAACCCGCAACCTCTGCGTCTCAGGCGGGCTTTCGCCCACTGCGCCACAGAGGTCGTCTGTTGCGATATTGTGTACCATGCCAAATTATAGTTTTGTAGTATCAATAGTCTCTGAGCAAAGCCGCGGACAGACGGACGGTCGGACGCACACGGCGAAACTATTATTAGGAACTCTAAAAACCCTAAAAAAGGAACAGTTTTCCTTATAAACTTAAAAAAAGAATAGCTGTTGTGCGATCAGGTAGAGCTAGATGAAAGAATATAATAAGAGGTATGAATTCAGGTCTAGGTCCCGCTTAGTCGATAAAATGGGCAATAAGGGCCGCCGCCGGCCGGGCCGGGGCCGGATCGAGACCGGGCCGGGGCGCGGTCCCGTGGGGCGCCGGGAAACAATAAGGCAAGCCGACGCGTTTATTTATATTCTCTTACCGAAATCATACATTTCAGCCTTACACGTGTTTTCTCATTTGGCCACTCACCCTTGTTGAATCAAATCTGATGAATAGCAAAGATAATTTTTAACAACGTGGGGTCTGATTGTAAGTTGTTATTAGTATTGATGACATGGTGCGTATCAAACCACTACGATGTATGCTATCCCAGCACTGTATGAGCTAACAATGCAGGTGCAGTTTTGATTTCTGATTTGCAGTTTTGACTAAAAATTTTATTTCTCTAATAATATTATGTATTATTTACTCCATAATACCTTGAAGTTAGTAATAATAATTCATAGCAAACTCCTATGATTTATTTGTTGTATGTTTTTATCAGTAGCAAATAAATAGTTTACCGCGGTTCCGTCGCAGAGCTGAGACATAGCAGGGAGGCTGCCAAATCTTAGAATCTGTGCCAGATGCCGGCTACCTACGGGATGACAAACCTTTTATATAATCACATCACACAACTTGCCAAGTTCACGTTGTTTGATATTATTTTATTTTTCCCTTGAATATTCAATCATTCGCATCACTCTACGCGCTATGCAGCTGTGCTGATACCAGAATTGTTACTATTATCTTTAACTGTCAAGGAAGGACAAATACAAAAAAATATAATAAAAAACCAAAGTTTTTTACAAAATTATTGGTTGGAAGCATAAGTAAGTATATTAAATCAACTCACTTTATTATAAAGATTTTTAAAAGGTCGGAACATTGGTTGTTGTGTTGTGTGTGTAGTAGAATAGTATTGATTGCCTTATGAACAGTGTTGTTGGTGTTTGCTCTCGAGTGGGCGCGCGCTGTCGGCATAGCGGCCGGCCGGCGCGGCGTCAGCCAGCTGTCAATTAGGGGAATCTCTACTCGACCACTGCGCCTCAATCACAATTACCAACTAAATACATTATGGCCGTAACTAAGTAGCGACCCTAGAACGAGCCGAGGCCAAATTCAATTATAAACTTTATTATGGTTGAAAGAGATTGTTATCAATAATAAATACTCAACAAAAGGTAAAAAATTATGATGTGATTCAACAAACATTACAGAACAGTAAGTAACTGATGATTTGACTCGTAATCATAACGTTCCGTGTGTGAGACCTATGTAGGTACCGAAAATGATTCAAATCATTAGTATTTTCAATTTTATTTCAAATAATCACAGACGTTGAAACTTCGTAGAGTTCAACACCTTGGTTTTAAAAGTCAGTTGATTAATTACGTTACAGAAAGACATGGGCGGGTCATCCCTCGTCGATACTTAATTTACGGCCGACGCTCCGGCGGCGGGCTCCCTGCGCTCTAAATAACAACACGTACCGTACGCTAGGTACGTACGCTAGGTACGTACGCTAGGTACGTACGCTAGGTACGTACGCTAGGTACGTCTGCTCGGAGTCGGAGTGGTCAGGCGTCGAGCCGGTCCTTAATCTTTGCCTTACTTCTAATGATACTCGTTAATTTATTTCGGTGAAATCTTTGTCTTTTATTAGAATTCGAACTGTTGAAGTGAAGTCACAGGTAGTTGTGAGTTGGTCGAGTTTATCTGTCATTAAAGTGTAATTTACCTGATGCAAGATTTTTACGTGTTGCATACAATTAAATTAACTGTCATTAGGACTTGCATGAAAACTCAACACGTGATTCACCCGCTTTATGAAAAAGCTAGTAATAAGTCTAACGATAATTATTAACAAGAGTGTTTTATTGCTTATAATTTCGATCAAACAATATTTATTTAAAACTTATTGCAGATTATTTTTTCGTATACAGGAAGAAAAAATATTTTCTCCTTCGGGACACTTAATTTATCCGATAATCCCAAGAAAAAGCTCCGCCAAGTCTCTCAGCTGAATCACGAGTCCCGGATGTATCCGGTTCATGCATAAGCAACTATAGGCAGAGCGGTGCGTATTCACGAATACTTAATGGGAGTTCCATCCGAGACACGGTTTGGGTAATTACTTGAGCGAAGTAATTACTTTCATTTCAATGTAAGTAGCTAATTCGATTAAAGGCAAATTGGTGATTCTGGAGCCCCACTACGTACGTAATGAGGCCAGCTGTCATGTTTGGCAACGATTGACAAGAACGCTCTAACTGTGCTCTTCACCCAGAGTCTTCTACGTAACCCGCACTTGACCGGCTTTTGAGGAAGTATGTCGTTCGAAACTAATCGTTTGGCGATTATATAATCCACTGCGAAGTAGCGAGCCAGCTGCCTCCGCCTGGCGCCTACTTCCTCAACTCAATTAATCTTCGTCCTGAAAAATGCTGCGATTGTCAGAATAAGACGCCGTGAATCAAAACGTTGATAAACGAGAATCAAAGCAACTCTTTGCATTGAATATTACATTTGTTTAGTAAAGTTTTTATATTGATAATTTCCCCTGTTTTTTTTAGGAACAAATATCATAGGAAAAGTTATGTGAACTTACGATTAACCACATGGTATATAGGTCTGAAAGGCTGTTCAGTGGATCATTCAAAATCTTTACCGAATTTTATTCTAACATGCTAATAAATTCCCCGAGCAGCTTGTTTAGAATCATTCACAAAACTTGATTTTTATGATTGATACATGTTTATAAGCCACGGATTATTTATTCACCTAACGTGTTAGAACAGATTGATTGACTCCCAATGATTAGTGAGCGATGGGTTCAGGAGCAGTCGGTGTCCCGCGACGCGCTCCAGTCCCGCGCGATACTGCGGCTCACACATTTGGGTCAATCACAAGCAGTTGTATTATTTAAAGGTTGTTTGACACCGCTCTGCGAGTGATCATAATTCATGATGCGTGCTCCGGTACTATAATAATGAAGCCGCGTACTTATATATATAATAATATGTAGGTATGTATTCCCACGTTGTTCGCAAGTCGCCTCGAGGGCAACGCTCGGCACAGATTCATAAACAAGTTGGAATCGAAACCACATACTAATTGTATTTCTGAATCGCTTAGCTTTTGGGACGACAGTGCGTATCTAACATGATATTTTTTAGATTGAAACAAAACGTATGATATTGATGAGATGATAACGAGACGTGAAGTTTGATTGATTATTGAACGCGAACTGATTCGCTGTTTATGATTGCAGCGTAGAGTGCTTAGTTAGATGACATCATTTATGTAGGACAGTGTTCGTACTTTGATCCATTACTAAAATAATACCTAAGTACTATGAGAATGTAGCTGTAGAAGAAGCTGTGTAGAAGAAATGAGCAATTTACTATTGAACATAGTAGAAATTTCTATTAATCGATAAAAACTCTTTTGTAGAATGTTTTGAATGTTTCAATTTTAAGACTGACTTTTATTTAGCGAAAAAAGATTCTCATAAGCATTTATCTTATTATTAGCTCTTGCAATTGTACTGTGAGTTAAAAGCGCTGGAACAAGAACAAGGGAACGTTCAGGGCGGAACGTTTGAGTGGAGCCACAGCACCCCGCATCCCGCACCCCGCACCCCGCACCCCACATTTTGCGTCAACTATGTTTAACCGACTTCAAAAAAGGAGGAATCTTCATACTCCATTCCCTTTCAGCAATAATGAATGCGGCAATATTTGCTGAACACGCTCGGCTGGGCTTCATAATTATCTGCACACGCGGAGCCCGCATGCCTAATGTCTCGCGACTTGATGTAACATCTTCTGAAGCAAGAACTCTAATTAATTGCTTCTGTACCAAACTCATTTTATTCTGATAATTTACTCTGAAATTAAAATTAGATTCGATTGAAGTTAGATTTCTATGAAACATACGTATTTCATTCAATGTCTCTGTACCTAAAACTGGGATTCTATGATCTCCAAGTTTACCAATTATTCTGTGAAAACAATTTAGTAAGTAGGTATAGTTTGTGCCTACCGTGCTAAAATGGGATAAAGTCCTAGTTCATGTAGTTGTTTGTGAGATTATTCCTAGTTATTTAATTTTTATTTTAATGCATATAGTCTCGCCCTTAAAACATTTAATATAAGTATTAATTATTTATTTAAATTATAATGCATTTGGCAGTTGTTTACAAAGATGCAACACGTAGCGCGCGACGCACCGCGCTGGCGGTGGCGCGGTAATGGAATGCAAACAGGGGGTTAGCTACCCCGACATGTCTCAGCGAGGCTTCAGCTCATTCCATGTGTAATCAAGTTACGCGAGGGGTTCTCCAAATACGTGTACACATTAAACTGCACAATGAGAAGCTTCGCAGTAATTGCTGATATTTGTTCTTGGTAAGACACATTGGATGTAATTCTGTGAAGTTCGTTGGCACACATTTCGTAAAGCGTGCGCTGGAGCGTGAATCCTGCCCCAAATTATAATAGAACATTTATTCGTGAAGGCGCGCGGCGTGCGGCAGCGCATTGCTGTCGCGCGACATTAGCATCCGACGCGCGGTGCCGTAACGAGGTGACGTCACCGGATTTGTCTTCCTGCTCGCGCTCCCCTCTCGTGTTCCGCACGCCTCGCTCTTCGACAAGCCTTTACATCGCGATGTGATTCTGAATAGGTTTCAACGGCTCTACGCCGGAAACCCAATTAGCTACGTAGCAGAAATTTTCTTATAAAAATGTACTGATATTTTTACTGTTTGGTAAGCAGAGAGAAGCATTGTTTGATATGCAATCAGTACGTCACCGTACGAGGTCGGCCCCGGGACATGGACTAACAAATCGGACAACAGAGCGCTGTGGGAAACAGCTGTCATAAAGTCCCATGAATAATTGCCGCGCTTATTCTCAGCGACGGCCACTGAAATGTGATCCTGTAAATTTGTTTTCAATTGCGTGTAATTTCCCTTGCGGTTAACACATTACGCTAATTAGTAGGTGAACATTGACTAATTAACATAGTGTCCCGGGAGAACCGCGCTGGTAGGTATGCGGGCGATAACTATAGGACTGATCTTAAACATACTTCTTTTGCACTGATTATACATTTTTGAAGATCAATAAATTGATAAGCGGTGTAATCAACCGGCATAGGTAGTACGGGCATTGCCACACGTGATATCCCGCATGCCGCATGCAGCACGTCGATGCGAGTCGGTGCGTGATGCGGCGAGGATTTCCCGCGGGAAATATCTTGGAGTACCTACCTAGTGCCGCGCGCTCTCAACTTATCTGCCGCTGCCAGGTGAACCACTTATTGGACGAACGGGAGCTCATTTTCCTTTGTTACAAAACTTACACATATTGGTATACCCTAATATGTTAGGTTCTTGTTTATAAAAAAGCTGCAATAACAGAAATACGAAAATGTTTTGTTTCTCGACATATTTTAATTTTGAATCATTGTGACTGGGGTTGCTCAGATTAGCTTTAGTTACTAAAAAGTTGTTCTGATTTACGATCCTCAACGAAGCAGTGTCGTTGTCGGAACAAAGCGCGCCGGCGAGAACCAGGCGGACCCGCGACGGGCTTTTACGACCGGCCATTCTAACAACTGAAAATAAAAAATGCAAACATTACAGGTAATTGAAAATGACTAATTCATATTTTTATGAATTGATACCGCACCGCACCGCTCCGCGTAAAACGGAACGTTTATTAGTACGATAATAGGAAGTTCGCTTCGTTTATTTATATTTTATGAGCTTTGAGACAAATTGCTTTGAAAATGAGCATCTTCAGGGGTTCCTGAATCACTTACGCGTAATTAGGCTGATGTCCCGGCAGTCCAGTGTCGTGAGGGTTCAGTGTTCATAGGCACACTCAGAAACGCGGTTCGAAAAAGACCAACTGCTAGCTTGTCGTTTTACTTTGATTATTTGCAATAATTATTTAAGACATACCTATTTGTGCGTATAACTGTTGTAACGAGTCTACCAATTAGTTATGATGAGAAAATAAGTACGGTACGATAGTTCGAGTGTTTTATCCACTACCTTGCTTTTATTATTCACAATGTAATACAAGTTGACAAAATAACATTGCATTGCAACGTCGTAGCACTCGCTACGAAATTATATGAGGTGCTACGGTCGCTCTACGAGGTACTACGCTTGTGCTACGAGGGTCTACGAAGCACTTCGCCCGCCATTAGCATACCAACCTCGCATCAGAGACCGTTACCGTTAGTTCGTCGTTGTGAATAACCACGCAGGACAGGTGTAACATATTCGTGAGCTAGTGATCAAAATAGTTTTCATCAAAATGGTCTTGCCCGCACTCGTCCCGCCGGGTGCGGGACGAGTGTGGGCAAGACCACCAACCACCCGCACCAGCCAGGGCAACATGGCAGTACCTACTGTTAGAAATGTGAAGTAAATGTCTCCCGCACACAGACAGCGCGGGTCAACTTGATTGACTTTGATTTGATTGTCGAGTGGAGCCGGGGGCACTCGGCTGCGGCTGCAGTGCCCACAACTTCAATAACAAAATTACTATGCAAAACAAAATGGATTGTAATTAGACGGAGGGGTGAGGGGGATACTTGCTGAATAGTTAACGCTAAGCACCCGGGCCTTGATACTAATAGCGCTTGGACGCTGCGTCTGCGTCCCCCCGCACCCGCGCTGTGTCCCGCCCTCACCCGCGCTGTCTGCTTATCAATAATGCTCTCAGCGAGTCAGCTTGGTGGCCGCAATATACATGGACGATACACGACCTCAATTTAGCCCCATACATAAGCGTAATGCTCTCACTGTCACAATGTGCCTTAAGATACTATTAATGAACTTTATTTCATTTTGTACAATCACGAAGTTCACGATCAAATGATCGGAGCAATTTTTCAGTCCGACCCCACAATTTATGCCTAAATCAATATTAGCAGTAAATCGAAAGCACCCACTTTGGCCGACATTTGCGGTAAATTCGTGAAAGTACTTAATGAAATTACGCAAACCCGCTCACAATCATAAAGCAGGCCTCGCAACCTTCCGCCGGCTTATGTCACTGATACGAGCGGAGCTTGAGTTGCGAGTGTGACTGTCGAATGAGAAAATAATGCTTACGTTGGTGAATGTTATGAGATTTTTATAAGGTGCTCATACCCACGTGAGTCATTTGTGGAAGATAAAGAATGTAACAGGAGTACCACTTAAGTCAGCCAAGTGTAGCGTGTCATGCCAGACAACATTTTGTTGAGGTGTTATCTTGTTAACTTTACAATTACTATTAATTTCTTTGACATGCCTTACTTTGTTCGACTGGCTTCCCACTAAAGCTTGACTATTTAGATTATTTTAGATTGTTAAGGGATCGCTTTTAAAAAAAAGCTAGGCCCACACCACCAGGTTCTTGCCTGATTCTTTCCCTGGTGTGGGGAGTCGCGTTGGAACAGGCATTAGAATCACCATAGCATGTAAAACGAAACTTAAGTGATCCTTGAGGTCCTTAATTCATAATTCATAATTCATTTATTCAGTGTTTGTGAACCTAGGTAAATTACAGATGGTGGTATTAGCTTAGAGAACATCTAGATTCTGCTAGTATAGCATACAAACAGTCATTCTTAATTAATAAATAATAAAACAAAATCATTAATATAAAATATGTCAATTAAAATGCACACACAACACAACAATAAATTATATTTTAAAATGCATGTCAAAATTTATTCAATAATATTACGATCGCTTAGAAATTCATTAATAGTGTAATATGCTTTTCTTAGTAATATATCACACCATTGACTCTTAAACTCATTATTTGACATTAAGCGAACAGTTTGAGGAATTTTGTTGTATATTGTCGGAGCCATACAAAATACACTATTACGGTACAACTTTGTTCTACACGGTATATGACGTAGATTGCCCTCCAAGCGGCTTCCAACTCCTACAAGAATAAATGATTTTTTCTTTCTTTCTTTCTTTCTTTCTTTATGTTGGCGTTATTTCATAGTAAAAAAAATATATTTCAGTAATTATACTAATTATTTTCATACAATAAACTTGCGTGTATTGGACTACACATATATTTCGAGTCACGGGAGCTATAAAACTTCACGCACAAAATATAACATACATATTATGTATATATATACAGAACTAAACTTGTTTTTTTGTTCTGTATATATACCAATAACTATGTACCCAAGCTAAATATTATATAGAGTTCGGCAACTATTATAATATTACCTACGTAAGTGATGAGTTGCATATGAACAGGATTTTTGTCTCGGTAATTAAGTAACACAATTTTTTGTTCTAAATGAAGGTAATACGACATTTCTTGGTATGGTTCTAGACAAAAACCTGAATTGGAAAGCCCACATAGACAAAGTATGCACAAAAGTAAATAGATTTGTATATGCACTCTATAGGTTAGGAAAAACATCGTCTCAGTTCACGGTACTTCAGGCGTATCACGGCTACGTGGCCTCAGTTCTAACCTATGGACTCATTCTTTGGGGAAACTCAACTGATATGCTGAGAGCATTCATAGCTCAGAAAAGGTGTGTCAGAGCTATATGTGGAATAGTACCATGGGAATCTTGCAAGCCCTTGTTTAGGAAACTCGGGCTCCTCACCCTGCCTAGCCTGTACATACTGGAGTCTGCTTTATTCGTCAAAAAACATAATCATTTATTTGTAAAGGCTGCTGAGTTGTACCCAAGAAGCACACGACACAATGACAGAATTGTGATGCCAAAAATCCCACGAACAAAAATGTATTTAAATAGCAGCTATGTTATGTGTGGATGTGTTTATAATGCAATACCTAATGACATTAGAAAATTACCTTTACCTAGTTTTACGAAAAAATTAAAGTTATGGTTGACAGAAAAATGTTTTTACTCAGTAAAGGAATTAGTACCTAGGTTGACTTAAAAATATTAATTACTATTCCCATTTGACTCTTAAAATGAATTTGTAATGTTTATTTGGTTATTTTAGTTTAATTTTGTTAATTATATTATGTAGGTAATTATTTTTTAATGAATGTAATGTTGCATGACACATATTTTAATTGTCTATCTGTTATTATAATTACCTGACATACCTAATTATTGTACACCGACCTAAGTTGGTAACATAGAGGCTCTACTTTATATTGACCAAGAACTGTAATGTTAACCTATGTTGAACAATAAAATAATTATGAATTATGAATTATGAATGGAAATTCTCAGTTGGCTTAACTTATAAATACCCTATAAAGTGTAGGTTCTCAAAATATACAATGATGTTGAAGCACATCCTTGATACTGCTGAAGAAACTGTTGGTGAGTATCTCCTCGTGATGTTCGATCTTCAACCTTATTTCTTGGTTCGTAAGGTTATACGCGTGATAAGTCTAAGTATCATTGAGTCTGTTTGTGTTGGGAACGTATTTAGCGGTGTTTGTTCGCTCTTATGGGCTGTTAGCTCGATAGTGACGTAATTATGTCGATCAACATTATTTTATTGCGAACAATATGGCGATGGGGAATTGTGTACAGATTTATGACTAAGATGTTTGCGCTGGGAAATATAACTTTCAAATTTTCTGAAGTTTTGACAGAATTCGTATCCACGACGTTCACATCAGCAGTGGAATCGCTATATCTCACCCGGACATCACGGGTCAGGAAGTAACTAACCCATACATATGTATTTTAATGTTTTATTATTCGGGATGCTATCGGTGACAATTTTTTCGCAGTATTTTTATGAGTCTAATCTACCCTAGTAATGTGCTTAATGAATGCATGTTTTATAGAAACAGTTTGAACACATTTGTAGAGTTGTGGTAAAAAGTGACGAAGTATCAGCCACTTGGCTATCGTTCGGCGGCAGGACGTTGTAAATGAGTTATCGATTGTAATCTCGGCCGCGGCGTCCGCACTCGCTCGCCGCACATTTATAACGAGCATTCATTCATTCATTCATCCATGTCGCACCCGCACACCCCTACTGCTCCCTCTTCCCTTTAACTGATACGGAGGAAAAAATTCAGAACAATCTTATCATTTTTGTAAGACTTTAAAGTCTTTCTTGCCAATCACAGTCACATAATCTAATGTTTCTTTAGAGCCATAATCTTGGGTACCATACGATATTGTTGTACGTACGACGTACGTACGACAAATGTTTTTCAATCTTGTAGCACGCTCCAGTAGGCCAGGTCTCTACCCCCCCCCCCTTGGCCCCTGCCCTCCCCCCGCCGCCGGCAGCCTTAACAAACAAAACTCCGCGTTTTGTTACTCGCGCTGCCTGTAGCGTATCGTTTTGCAGGCTTTTAACACAATTGCTAAGTAAACAAGCTATTTAGTTCGTCTCCAAGTTGCGGAGCTTTGTCCGCGCGTCGGCGGCAGCGCGGCTTCACTCGGAACGACCTCTGCTATTGTCATGCAAATATCTGTATTGTAGTATTCCTCTAATGCTCGGATGATCGTCCGAACTGGATGTATTTTACCAAAACCAACTCTCGTGTAGAGCTCTCCATTTAATCAAACCTTGCAAAAATATGTAGTGTGGCTCGAGCCACGCGACGCCTCCAATAAAAATGTTTTGTGCGGTCATTATTGTTACTTATTCTTACAATATTCTCGTAATGGAAAATAAATCACGAGAAAGGAATGAATACGTCCTTTTACTAGAATTTATGTCGAAATGTATGTGTTCATTTGAAAAATATATAATAGAGCAGCGCCGGGCGTGTTCGATCGTTCGCTCGCGCGCCACCGCGAGCAGCGGGCGAGCGACGGAACATAAAACACTTGCTTTGACTTTATTTGCTCGCTGATACATATGCGTTTCTACAGCTTGGGAACATTAAGCTTCGGGAAAACCGACGCAACTCACGCGATTGTGTTTCAATAACTGTAATGTTTGCAACATACTCGTAACACCGCAAATAAACATATATCAAAGTGATTCCAATTATAAAGATCATGTATTAGATGTGATATTGAATCGTATATTTATTTATAACTCCATTTATATCACGGAACGGAATCTATCACGGAATTTTGTAAACTAGTACCTAAAAATAGCATCTAATGAACAATCTAATCTGTAGGCTGGTAGGCCGCTGTTTATTTATACTCGTTTATAGCGCGTCGTCGGTCGGTCGCGTCAGTTCAAACGCAGCTCAAATAGATTTTGACAGCAATTGCCTGCGAAATAGCGTACTTTGAGGGAACAAATTCAGAGTGCCTCGCGTCCTGAGAGGGTAGTTTCAAATAAAAATTGAAAGACATTTCTCAGTCGAGAGAGCCGCGCTCCCCGGCGCGCGCACTGCGCTGCTGCGGCTGCGGGTCAGGCAGCCTTCTCTACCTACACTTTCTAAATAAATCTACACAGCTAGTAAGATAAGTAGACATCTCAAGAGCTTCCTTTGAGAACCTGCATTTTATTTGACAATTCTGTTAATAGCTTAACGGAGCATGACACCCGGCGAAGTTTTAGGTACAGTTTCGAGATATGGTGCTTGATGGAATTCAGATAAATTAGGTTCTGATTATCTTTAAAACTGTATTATACTTGTGTATACGAAGGAGAGTGAATACAATACAATAATACAAATACAATACAAATTGTTTATTTAATTCTCTCACAGCACATAAATATAAAAATATAAAGCAATACATTTTTAAAATAAATACAGTTAAAAATAATGATAAAGGTTAGAGATAAGCCTGTTTTGTGAGAGACTGGTGCCTGAAATAGGTATATTAACCTGTGCTACAGGTCACCAGTGCCCTATACTCCACTGATTTAAACATCTAACTAAACTAATAAATTTTGAATAAATATTTATAAATACCTAGCAAACTAACATACATTATGCACAAAATATACCTAATTCAAATTAGTCTGGGGACTTTTTCGTAGGCGGTGCTTCCCTATACCGTCTGTAGACTACCCCCGCGGTCCAGAAGTCCGGGGCGAGGAATACGTCCTTGTACTTTGGAATAATCTTATGACCGTCCTTCGTTAGTTAGGTGATATGATAATGACAATTATAACTTCAACTACTTTAATCTTACTACTTTGCTAATTTGAATTTTGCACTGAAGATGGCTTAATAAAGTTAGTATTATGGTATTAATATTAAGTTGGTAACATTATAAAGTGGTTTTGTTGACTCAACTGTGTAGAATAGATAAGTTCCAGTTCGTGGGAATTAAGATTCGAGAAATTGCAATCACAGAGTTCTTAGATGCTTTAAGTTAAACTTTGACAGAATTATTTCATAGTTTTTATTAAGTTGTTTTAAATTCAATGTCACAGCACGTGTTGTGACATTGAATTAAAACTATTATAAGACAGATAATTGATTGTACGCTTTGGAGCAAAACCGTACGCGATGTCGTATGTTTATTTTACATGTTTTTTTCTGTTTCTATAATCGCATCTTTGTGGCGTTGAAGCCTTCCATCTAAATGGCTGTATTGGTCGATTTATGAGGCATTGTGCAAACGCCAGTGTTGAGGTATTCACAGAGGAAAGCCTAGCAGGCGCACGCCGACGCTGCATTCCATCACGTGGCGCTGTCTGGCGTCGCTGGCACAGTTTACGCTGAAACAGGTATTCCTTTGTGGTGTTAGAAATGACAGTTTGCAACTGTTTTGGTCGAACGTTCAGTGAGCCTTTGGTTTATTCTGTCGCAGCGAGAAACATTTCGCGCACAATCAGTAGCTCAACTGTATTTGGCCGCTGATGTCAGCCTATCTGACCTATCTGACTAAGTCGAAGCAGGCTCTACGTCACCGCTGTTAGCTGACTATTAATGCTTTTTAAAAGCGCTCATTGTGCATAATAGTAGAATGCGTCTGATGTGAGGTGCGGCACTGGTCGTGTTCCGTGTACCTACCTACTGTGGCAGGCAGGTAGGTACACGGCGGTGTAAGGGGCGCGAGGGACTTCCCGTTCCGGTCGCTGCGACTGTCCATTAGCTTTTGACTTTCGGTTCATAACTGGCGTTCTGTAATTGTTTGAATATAATGTATTATTCATCGCAGTGCTGCGGTGTTACGAGTATTATACTCTAATCTATTGTGTTAGTTTTATAAATTAAAGTGGAATTACGCATACTTACATTTTAAAGTATTTTTTTCAGCAAAGTAAGTGTCCAAACTATAACGATGATATTAATATACTTACACTAAAAGATGATATTTATTTCTAAAGTAAAACGAAGTTTCAAGTTCAAGCGAATCCTATCAAATGGGGCGACCTCTGAGAGCGAAAACATTTACAAACTCTGCGGCAACATCAAATTAATTAGAAACTTTTCATAATTACCCCACAACTGAACATTCTGACACAACTATTCACTAAAGGCGATCATTTACCATAGTACTACAATATTTGATCGAATATTATTCTATATTTAGATGAAAGATGGTTGATGTTATTTTGAATAACCTCTATGAAGTAATGTTATAAAATGAGTCATGCTAGTTGATAAAACTATTGTTATTCGAATAACAGCCAACCGATACGGCTTCATTCATTACAGAGCGAGCCGTTGTTGAATCGAAGACAAACAAACACATTGTTTTAGCTGATATTGTGTAGCCCGAGCTTTATAATTTAATTGGATTTTATGAAAATGACATGCTAAGTTCAATTTGTCCGTTAACGTTAACATGACGCAATAGTTAATGCTTATAATGAACATTTTTGTACATAAAATAGCTCGTTCGTTATTGAAAACTCTACAATATTACATTAAATATTAAAAAGCGCATACAGGTAGAATTTTACGACGTTAAATATTTGAAATTGTACTGAAGCGCTCTTGGCGAAGCTTGCTTAGGTGTTCTTGAAAGATAGTTAATGTTAACCAACGCTATGAGGACGTACTTTTGATGGGTGACCGAAATAATATTAACAGATGCGCGCTTCTGTACTTTGAAAAACACGTTGAATTGTCGGCTCTTAGGTCGTTAAGCCATGGCAAAGGCCTTTAGATGGCACAAAATCTCAGTCACCAGAGTGAACTAGGTCATACGAACATACAGTACAACTTTGGTTTGCTGTGGATATCTGCCTGCGTTACCCCAAACCCAGTGTGTCTCAAGGCGGGTGAGTAGTGAGTTCGTACTCGCGGTAGGTACGAGTAGGTACATTACCTAATTGTGCGGTGGCGGCGCGGTGGCGGCGCGGTGGCGGCACGCGCGCTGAATTCCACAATGCTGCTAATTGCCGGAGCTATTCCGCCTGCTTCTGCTGACTGCTCTTGCACAATGTACAGCATACACCTGCATTCCTCGGCGGCGCGCTTCACTGACATCCGTTACTATCGCTTCAGTTACTTAGAATATGAGAATTATTTATTTAAGTAACTAATGCCCAAATACTGAAACGTTGACTGAAAGGTAACTATTTGAGAGCGTATTTTTGAGAGGTTTTTACTTTTCTTTCGTCCATACCTACATAAAGTAGCGTTCAGTATTCTGATGTTACTCTGTTTCGACTTTTGATTCAATTTTAATTTTATTTATTGCGAAAATGAGCACACACGGTTTATCAAATAGAATATTAGACACCATGTTCATCAATAGTTGCTGATGCATCTGTTCTAGATTGCGTATATAACAATAAATGTAATCTAATAAGCCCTCTGAATCCTATGGATTTCCCAGCGATGGCTGGGCAAAATAAAATAATTTAAAATAAATAAATACTTAAATAAATAAACACAGCTTCAATAAAAAATACAACACAACAGTCTACACGACGTCTTACTTACATAATGTTGGTAAAACTAAAACGAAATCACCTTTTTTTCCTTTGTTCGCGGCTTTCACAGCGTTGTCGACTTGTCGCGCGACACGAGGCTTCGTGTAACACTCGCTTTAATTAACCGAAGTGCAGTTTGCATTGCACTCCATTGCCTCGCTAATGGCCGCTCTGCTTATGTTTATACTTAAGTTTATAGTAATGCGCTGCGCAACACGACGGTCACTGATACTCTTCATTAAAGGCTTCATTAAAATGTATCTCTATTTTGTATGAAACTGGAATTTGAATATGTTCGCTGCAAAACATAATGTACCTACATTAGACACACATTTACAGATACATTCAGTTGGAACATATTACGACAATCGTTGACAGATAAGTACAGGCTGTTTTGAAAAATGAAAATGAAAAATGAAAAAATATTAATTTGTAGAACAGTATTAATACATACAGTAAAATACAGGTTTTGGTAGTGTCTGTGTTGACAAAAGTCTGCTGTTCATCATCAACACTTCAAGTTCGAGTCTTCGAGATATCGCGAAAGTCGTCACTAATGCGCAGATTTTTTTTGCTTGTATTTTAGATAAGACCTTCTGCAAAATTCTTGTCAAGTTTTGAGTTTATGAAAATCTGGTTAATTCAAGGCAAGCAAAGACCGAACCGAATAGAGTTATCACGGACTTCGCTTAAAATATTCATGAATATGCCAAAATGTTAGAAAATGTTTAACGCCGATGGCTTTGGGAGTTCGCGCGAGGCTAGGTGAGTTGAGGCGGCGCGAGGTGAGGTGAGGTGAGGCGAGGCAATGCAAGCCAGTGTCACGTCCCAAACAAGTCACTCCGCAGATCGTAAACCAACTTACAGCCACTGTTTATTTTAATTTATAAATTCCAACCATGAATATTAAAAACGCCTCACTAGAATTTCGCTCACGAATATTTTCTTCCACTCACATTTCTGACATGATAACCTATTTTATTCTGTATTCGCTATTTTCGGCGGGTTTGTGGCTGTTTTATTTGAAGGGCTGCTGGTTCACAGCTTTTTGTTCTTAAGGGCCTATAATGCAAGCACAAACATGAGGAGACACGTGCTCCTGCATTGCTTAGACATACTACGGACACTTTTAAATCTTTTAATTTTTTTGAAGTTTTATTACAGTCGCTAAGTATTATATTTTTGTGCTACACATTATAATGTAGCTGGGAAGTGGATGCAGCTTTGTTAGTTTTCAGTCGAACTTTGAATAGTTTGATGGTATTTCAAGCAAAGTAATATCACTTTTCATTATTTTACTTTTGATTCTAAGCGAGGCGCGAGGGTAGAAAATATGAATAAACGAACACTTTGCTCCGAGGCAAACGGAAGGTGCCGTCGGAAAGAACGCGGTATAATGGCGTTTCAGTACAATTGAGCAGTTAGCATTGTCATGAATCGTCCATGTTTTTACGACTTCGACTTCTGCTGACTGCGCTCTTACACTTGAAATATTGCGACAGAAGTTGGCGATAGTAAATCATCGTCGGTAGTTGAGTTGAGCTTTTTAGATTAGGATCTTGTTCATAATCCGGGTCGTAATAAATAGAGAGAGCGTGAGTGGGGCCAAGTCGGCGCCCGCGGACAGGTAATGAGGGTCGCGACGCGCCAACTCCGCAGCGCGAGGCAATAATAAATATCTCACGGAAGGAGCTAGGTATATCTACTCATGTGTAATTATTTAAGTTGATGCAACACAATAAATCAAGTTACAGCAAATTAACTTCACGGAAGCGACCTTCGCTCGGCTCGCGCAGGACACTGCGTCGTCCGACATAATCATTACTTTACTACTTCCAAACAATCGGTCTATCTTATAAAACTAAGAGTATACTTGACGTTTTTATATATTTTTATTATAGTGTTAAACCACACTTAGGTATTTCATTAGAAAATGAAAAATCTTACGAAAAGTTACGACTTCGACGTATATATTTTTTTATACTTGACGTCTTGAAGTCGTAGACTGCAAGTCTACTCTAAGTTTTTATAAGTACAACTTTAACAGAGATACATATTTTTTAATCTTTTTAAAAAATAATTAGTAAGTACGGTCACATGCTCAGTACGAAAACTAAACATTTTTAATATGTATTTACAAACAAGAACTATTTAAAATATCATTGAAATTTATTGTAAAGCATACTGGAACCCTTGGCACTTGAACTTGTCCAAACTGTGCGCTAAGATTATTTTAGTAAAGTCGTTTGAATTATAAAAATTTGAACATCGACTTAAACAACGCCTCGTTCGCCCTTGCTTTGTACCAAGAAGAAATCAGAAACAGTTCTCAACTAAATAAACACTCCTACTCATAATGATACAGTGTTTGTTTAAGAGCACTGAAGCTAGTATAAATTCCACATTAGACTATAATCGTAGTACCACATACTCGTAGTACCAACGTAATTTAGATTCTACATTCTATATTCTACATGAATAATATTCGAGGGAACAAGCTCGTGGTTAATATGAGCCGGTGAGCGGGTGACGGGTTGACACCGGAGCCAAGCCGGGCCGGAGAGGGCCGGAGAGGGTCGGAGAGGGTCGGAGCCGGCGGACGTGGAGACGTGTGATTAATCTCCGTGCTTTGTACCTGCCGCACATCCTGCCGACCGCGATACATTTCTATTAACTGCTCTAAGTCCTACGTGACGCCTTTAACTTGAAAAACAATATTATTTTGCTATAAAATGTTACTTTAAACTATTTTTTAGATATTTATTATAGGACCATCCTCTCTAAAGTTTAAAGCTTAAAATAAATGTTACCAGCTCGCTTTAAATCGTAAGTAGTAAAATATACAAAAAAGTTAAACAACAATTGGAGACTCTGATTTTGATCCCTGTGTTAAATAAATCATATTATCATAAACTTTCAAAACAAAAGCTTTAGCTTTACAAATGGCCACTTTGGCAGCGTCTGCATCAACGGAGTAATTATTTACTTTTATAAGCAAACGAAGCTTTCATTCGTCCAATCTAAACAAATGGAGCGTTTATTCATTCAATCTGAACACAATAAATCAACTCTCCTCAGAGCGATCCGCAGCTGTAGGTATTCATTAACTGGTTCAATCTCCCCTCCAGCATGGCCAGGGCGATCGGCAAGGCAGATCTGGTTTGCTGACCATGCTGACTGAAAGCCAGCGAGTAAAACCATATCGGCTACTTAAGCTATCGATATATCAACGAAATGAGACGATGCCAATTTACAGATGGGTTTTCACATTTTAAATTGAAATCTTATGTGATGAATAATTGTCAACATTATCTAGATACAAAATCAACAAGGGACGTGATGGGAGTAACAATAGTATTTCCTTTTTAATGTGTTTTGTGTTGATTTATTTGTATTACACTGACCGGAAATTTCGTAACCGCATCGGAATCTATTATATTTTATTGCATTTAAATTACGATGAACGGACACATTAAGTTTTCGGTTGCTCCGTTGGAAAGGCCCAGTTTCGTCGCGAAAAATCAACGACGGAATACCTATCCGTTCAGTGTAACAAAGTCTTTCAGACTGAGATAGTTAAATCTATATAATTAGCAAAATCCGTCTCTGAATAACTCTGGTTATTAATGTGGAGTAGAATCTCAATTATATCCAGTGTTTATTTAGCTATACAAGCAATATAACTAAATAGTAAGTATTTAATTAGAGAATTGAAGATTACATAAATTTTATCAAATATTATCTTTGCAGAGCACGCTCTGGCGCCGGCTTGGGAAATCATTTTGAATTTGGAACGTGATGCTGAGAGTTGCGGAGGGAAAATAGCAACCGCGCTGCCTCCGCTCCGACGCGCCTTTGATGCGACGCAAGGCGCCCTTTGTTCCGCCGCCATGCGCCATCGCGCCACACCGTCACCCTGTATCTACTCGCTGCACCTCGCATATCGCGGCTCGCGCCTCGCACCTCGCACCTCACGCCTCACGCCTCACGTCTAACTGTCGCATTGTTTGAATACAGGTCACTAGTAGCTATTTCTCGACTTACACGCACACATTGCATTACTTTTGGGGTAAGTTTTAAAAACACGTTTCTAAAACACACTCACACCGAAACAGCTGGTAAAGTGTTCGCACAATCGAACAACATAGTACTTTTGAACAAGTGGAACAAACTTAACTAATAGTGATATGTTAGCAGTTCAACAGCTTCTGATTTAATTAACACCAGTAGGTAATACAATAAATTGGGCAAAAAATTCTGACTTAGTTAGTTATAAACCCCTGAAGTTTGAGGTGTGTCATGTGTTTGTGTGTTTATGAGTAAAGTTAGAGAAGCGGGGTGGTGTCACGTGGGTGTCGCGGAGTGTCGCGGAGTGTGCGGTAAAAGTAGAAACTCTGCAAGTAGAGACGCTAGTTGTCAGAACTAGCTATATTAGAGGTACAGAAACTAATAACTTTAGAAATTACGTACTTTCGCTTGGGTGAGCCAGACTTCATAGTGTATACTTTTCAATACGCTATGAAGTTTGTTATGTTATTCATTCAGTAGGTACATGTACATAACTGCCCTGAAAGTTACTACAATTAATTTCCTCCTCCTCCTCAATAGCTCTCTTATTACTGAGGATCGTGACTCTGCCGACGAAGCATAACCAATATTCTTTCCGAGAATATCAGTCACTTGCCGGTTGGAGAGCTGCATTCACCGGCATCTTTTTAAATGCTAAAACCTGGTTAACCAATCGTTTCGACCTATAAAAGTTGGTAAGTTATTATTTTTGTTTAAGTAGGGTTTACTGCTTCCAAGCGAAGCAGAATGACAAGCCGAGACTACTGGCAATGACCTAAATAATGAATGTCATAAAAATCTGTGCGCTAAGTGCGTCCCCTTGCCTCTCCGCGCCTTGTCGACATCGAGGGGCAATATTTCACGGGCGAGCGCCGCGCGCCGAGCTCTGAGCGCGGGCTCAGGCGCGACACGCCCCGCCTATCCGCGGTTGCTTAATATACCTTCATCTTACTTATTGTTGTGATGATATAATTCAGGACCGGTTTTACTGGGGCTCTTGGCGTTGTGAAACAATCTGCATCACCTTAAAAAAAATACTTTTTTTATGATACTTTGCTCTAGAAAAACTTTACAAATTAGAATAAAAAGTATGTTTTTGAAATGTACAAATATACCCTTTCATATAACATCCCACTCAATGTATTTGCATAATTTTTATTTTATTTACCCCATTGTGAACCCCATACCTTTACAACCCCTTGACTGATCAAGCTCATTGGGTGAGCAGGAAATTAACGTATCACCTATAATACTTACCATGAAAATTGAATTAACGATTCGACAGTTGCGCTGGGACATATTTACAAACATACAACGCAAAATAGCCCAGGTTGCTACTAAGATCTTAGTTCACTTTGCTCACTCGATCGATAAATAATGTAAGTACATACTGTATACAAGAATTATTAGAGGTAAATAGGTATAAGAGAAAGGTATTAGATAGAGAGATGTCATCATCATTCTCCTGCCCTTATCCCACGCTAAGTGGGGTCGGCACAACATGTTTTCTTCTTCCACTCACTCCTATCACTCGTCAACTCTGAATCTACTCCTCTAACATTCATATCCTCTTTCACACAGTCAAACCACTTTTTCTTCGGCCTTCCTCTACTTGCATGCCCTTCCACACTCATACTTATAGCACGTTTGGTGACATGTTGTTCATCCCTCCTCATAACGTGTCCATACCATGATAATCTTGCACTCCGCACCTTTTCGGTAATGGGCGCCACTTTCAAACTTCCCCTTACATACTCATTCCTTACTTTATCCAAACGTGTCACCCCACACATCCATCTTAACATTCGCATCTCAGTAGCATGTACTCTCCTTTCATTCGTCTTCTTCATTGCCCAACATAGATAGAGAGATGTATTGTTATTAAATTAATTCTATCAAGACCCATGAAAGAAATATACTTAGAAAGAAGATGTCACGCCTTGTAGGTAAAGAATATGAATTAATTTAAAATACCATCCATGTTGCTGTCGAGCTACCAACAGTTCACAGAATTACCCTCGAGCCTCTAGCTTTACATTATTACCGAAGGGACATTAAAATATTGTAAGCCAAGTTTCACTAAAACTTCCATCAAGTTTTTAAAGGTTCGACCAGCGAAGCTATATTAATTTCGCGAAGTCGGTATCAGTCCTTGCTTAGAAACTTTCGCAAAAGCGATTGCTATCCGACACAATTTCATTTAATAATTTGAAATTCATAAATTGGAGTTTTAGAAGACAACGGTTCATTATCGCGACGGAAATGTAAATAAATAGAGTTTGCTGGGTAGATCGCTCTCGCGAGCCTCACGCACAGAGAGCTCACTCCGACAGGCTAAAACAAACTTTATAATGTTTGCAGAAACAACATGAACAGATAATGTGAGTGAGTGTACAAAGAAATGTGGGATTATTTACAATGTACACTGATGTCCATCATTGTAGACTACTACTGTGTGATCTTGCACAAACTTCACAGACTTTGTTAAAATATATGGCAGCAGTGTGGAGTGAGCTAACTGCTCAATGCCCGGGGCGGGGCTCGGGCAGTTACTGAGTGACAAACTCACTGAAACGGTTATAAAGTTTAGCGCTCGCTCCGACGCGCAGCCGTCCAGGGTGACTAAGCTGGAGAACCCAAAACCCCGGAATTCTGGTAGGATGATTCGATCTTTTCACGAATCTTACTCCCAACTTTACATAAACTTGCTTAAATTCTCAACAGTATTTTGTAAATAAGTTTGTGACCACAATTCATACTTTTAAATAGAAATTCACAGGATTTTATCGCGTAATTTACCTTTTATTATTTCCCGACGTTTCGGCTGTGTTACAACAACCGTGGTCGCGGGCGAACTGGAGTATGTAGGTAGGCTCCGACGAGAAGCGGCAGTTTATAAAACTACCCTCCCTTAAGCTTCACAATTCGGAACGGCTGCATGTCCACCACAGCACACGACACTAACTGTATCTTTACACCGAAACTTTCCATCACGACGCGCATTACACCTACTAATAAAAGGTAAATTACGCGATAAAATCCTGTGAATTTCTATTTAAAAGTTTGTGACATTGTATCTCAAGTTCTTCAATATACTCGTAGATCTAAGATGAGTGAGCACATCATTACTAAACACTGTAGGCTTTAGATGAGATGTTAATCACAGATACTTACATAATATATAACTACATATCTTAATAGAGAAGACGTATGTCCAAAGAAGCGAGTTCATTAGACGCGGGTCATCACCCTGTGCCCTGCGGACCGTCATCTTGCCGCGCGGTTTGTCTGCTTCATTTGCATGTGGGTTTAGTCTAATGAAGGTGAACTTGCGGCGGCCTTGATTGCGATGCTCACCGCTACACTCGTCACAGCCAGCCTCGCCTCGCCTCGCCTCGCCTCACTGCGCCTCGCCTCGCAAGCTTAGCGCACAAGTAAGCTCATTTAGTTCGGTAAATCTGAGTCGGCTACCTGCCGCAACTATGACAACTAACCTAAACTCAATGAGTTACGACACCGAGCGGAGTGAAGGTAGCACACTCAAGTGCAGTCAATGTACAACACCACTTTGTTTGTTGATGCATAATGCTATACAAATTTAATACTCGCTCTCCTCAGAACCACGTCCAGCTGGTATTTTGTAATTAAATTAATAAATTCCTATTAATGCAAATATTTTTCGGGGGTTGAAATAATATGAATTAAATTACGTAGAGCTTTTAATTAAATATTAAAGTAAAACATTTTCGAGTGCTCTGGACTACAGCTTTACTAAAAGGCATTTTCTGCGAAAATCTAGAAAATAATTTAATACAAAACAACAAGCCCTAACCACTCACCCTCAATCAAATTAAGATTTTATTCCATCAAAATAATATTTCATTTTAATACTTACTAGATGGAGTGAGACTACTCGAAAACTCAAACGAGAGTACCAGAGCATGCCTCTTGATTGATTACAGCTGAAAAAGTGAAAAAATATTAATCGGTACTAGTCGATCAAATTTCTTCTCATAAAAATGAGCCGTGACATTCAGGAGAGCTGTACTTACTTATACTACTCAAGGAGCCGTGAAGGATCTTGAGTGTCTGATTCTGAACATCTGAGAACCTACATTCTATGTGATCCCTAACAATAAATAAATCAATATGCTTGGACATTTCATCCAGCTCCAAGCTATAAATGATTGTGTTTTGGTAACCAGATGACTGATATACTTACTTACTACTTGTAAAAAATGTAAAAAAAAAAAAATGTGTGAACATACGAGCACCGTCTACGCGTCAAGAGCATAGCTACTGTCTCTAATTAGTTTTAAGCAGGTCGTCTGGAAGAAATCGCTTAGTCGATAAGACCGCCTTTTGTAACAAACATTGTAAAGATTTTTATTTTTATTCTTTATTTTTATTTACCTACTATTAACTCTATGTTGTTGCAATAAAGTTCTTTATTATTAAAAAAATGTAAGTAACTTACATTTTTTACAATAATCTTTCCCGCAGCAGAAATCTAACCCGCATCTTCGTGCATCTCAGGACCCACTGAGCCACAGAGGTCGTCAAAATGAATTTTGACTGTAACTAGTCCTTAGAGAGTCCCTATTTATGTTGTACACCGTAACTATTCCGTGCAAAGAGGAACTATAGCGGCCGATGGCGGCGCGCAGCGGCCAGCGAGCGGTCACTGGGTTAATCCGCACATTATTATAGTTTATATCGTTTAATTACGCTCCCGTCACGCCGTTATTCCTCATTTAGAACTTCGGTGTTTTTTCAGAGAATATAATATTTTTGTGAAGCTGGTATTCCAGTATCCTCACAGTTTAGATACTCTCCACATGACCAACTGTAAAAATAGATACATAAGTAATTTTATAATGATTATTGAATCATAAACTAAAAATGTACTTACAATTTTTTTTTATTATCACTAAAGTATTGATTTGATTGATGATAACATGAAAATATGTACTAACATGTATTATTATATACAAATAAAATAACATGCCCTGTCAATGTAAATTTTGGTTTTTGTGTACATTATTTTGTGTATTATTGTAGTCTAGGTAGCCTCTTTGCCTCAGAAAATACTAAGTATGACAAGGACGATAAACAACACTTTGTTTTCGAGTTTTTCCGACTTTAATTTGTTTTCGCGTAAAAGGTTTAACTTGAAACGCGTTCCGTGGAGGCGGTGCCGGCGGAGGCGCGGCGCCGGGATCTCTTTCATCAGGTAGGAATGTAATTATTCGCGCGTGATACTACAATGTACGGTAATTACGTAGTTTTTTACTGAGACTTCTTCACTGACACGGTAAATAGATGGTTTAACTAGTATTAATTAAGTTTCAGTAAAATCATCATTATCATTGGTAATTTACCTATATAGGAGAGCAAATCATCTACCTACTTGTCAAGTTGTCAATGAATGAGGTGAAAGGTCTCTGCCTACCCCTATGGGAAAGAGGCGTGATTTTATGTATGTATTAATGCTTGAAAAGCTGCTCCGAGTCGCCTCTATCCGCCGGATTCAAAAACTTTCAACTTTCGTCCGACCCTTAAAACGACTTCTGCTTTCCATCGTCACGTCTTAACTTTTATTGTCACTTTGTAACTTTGAAGCTGCTGTGCCTAAACGCGTAATTTGAAACCAAGGAGGAAACTTGAGAATAGTATTAAAACAGTGCATTTATGACCGCGGGACAATAACAAATCAAATGTTTGAAATTGCTTCACACTTAAACACAAAGTTAAACACTTAGCGAACTTTAGTGTCGACGCCAAACCGTCGTAAGTTTAGCGCTCTTTGCCCCACCATTACCTACTACGTAGGTATTATTGAGATCGCACACAATTGCTGAGCTAGTTAGGCACCGTGGTCTCCTATGTCCATACATTTCTGCGGACCTCATCAGAACTGGCCTAAATACTAAATGTACTAATTGTTAATAGTAAATACTAATTGTACTGACTCTATAGATTAGTGTGACAGCCACAGATCTAAATAGATTGCATCACAAGGCTCTTGTTAGTGTTCTTGCGATTGGAACCAGCTCAGCCGCGTGTCGCGTGATGAAGATCATAACGAACAAATTATCCCATGAGTAGGATGAGTATCAAATAAGTAGTTCTGGCAAAATAAAGGAATGGTCTCCAGAACTAAGCAAGTCTGTGAGACGAGACGCATTAATCATACGACGGACGGTGTCCGGGTCCGGGTCTGCTTGTCCAACTTTGATTTGATTCAGTTGATATTAGTATTGGATTGTATTGTAATTGGGTCGCAACGTGCCGAGACGCCTCGGGCTCTATAATTGTATCAACAATCCACCTTGTGTTTGAATAGGAGACGGATCGCTTTACGCACAATCGAGACGCTCAGATTACATTTCCAAAGTTTATTTCGCTCGAAAAGATGTAACAAAACATTGTTTGTTACCCGACTATGTGATCTAAAACGATATGTTCCTTCGAGAATAAACAAAATGTTTCCCGATACTTAGATTGGTCGAACTCGAGTTTTGGGGAGTAAGTACTTTTTCATGAGGTTTGATTTATTCGAGATCAATGAAACAAACTTATAGTGGACCTTTGAGAGAAACTTCTCGTGGATTTCCTCAGAGGCTTCCCTCCCGAGCCCTCTCGTAAAAATAGATCAAACAGTTCTTTGTAATAAAAAGCGTCGGCATCGGAGCGGTGCCGCGTTGATCGCTGAGCGATGTGAGCGCTAACTGTGTCAGTCATCCAGATCAAGAGAGCGATGCGTCTCTCTCGATCTAGCAATCAATCTACATACATCTCAACTCAAGTGCGGAAGTTTTATCTAGTTTATAAAATGATACAAATACATAGACGTGAGGCTGCGGATGATGATGATGATGATGACATAGTAAACATACTCGTAAATAGCAAAAATCAGATAGAGTGAGTGGAATTTCAGAAATGGCTTTCAGAAATGTCCAAACTGTATTGCAATGTGTCCATCACCAGAAACGACTATCGATAGTCACGAGAAATCAATACTTAGTATTGATGGGCGTAAATACCAAAGGACAAGATGGATTAACTTATCTGTCACTCGCACTTCTTAGGAGGATTTATTTTCGTCTTTACAAAGATGAAATTGTAATGCGCAAAAATCATATTACTGTTATTCAACTAGGTACATAGTAAGATAGGTACATTTTGTTTGTGCATGATCATGTCATACTTTAAAATAGTGACGTATTATTATGTCATTTCAACAATAGAATTTGCGTGTAATAAAGATTCGTCTCATCGAGGTACCTATATAAAGCTGGTTATCAGAAAGATTGGGAGCTCCTTTTCAAACAGACGATTTCTAGTTAAAACAAGATGGACTAAAATCTAAAGTTTGAAATTCGGTTCAGTGACTGCTGAAATGCACAAAGTTAAATATCTCAAACTCTACAAAAGTCATACTACACTGTAAAGCCAAGGAGCAATAGTCTCCGAGGTCAGCGTCGCCGCTACGTGCTGGGGCCGGATCTGTAGAGATCTAACTATACTGTAACAGTACGCGGCAGTGGTGAGGACGGCTGTCGTTTTTCGTTAAAGGCTCAAATACACTAGGGGACAAACAGAGCAACATGTTGCTCGTCAACTACGTGAATGTCCCGTGGAACATTTTGCAGGCCACACTGACTAAGCAACATGTCCCGCCTCACGTAAAATGATGTGGAGCTTGTTACGGGATGTTTCAAATTGACAAAATGTCCCCTAGTGTATCTGGAGTTTTAACTCTGGGCCAGAAGCTCACAGAAACTAACCACTGGAGTTGCTGCAAACAAACTAGCGCCCGCATGCTTGCGGTCCATTTGCGCTCGCCCGCGAGTGACCCGCGACTACACAGATGATATCTCGGCGGGACGCCATCGCATCGGATGACCGTTTTTCTGACAGTGACTGTGTGTGTGATGCTTTAACTTGACACAAGCAATATAGCTTGTAGCTTATCTACTGGTATGTTACGCTTCATATCGATTCTCCTTCCATAATCGCTAATGCCTTGATTGGACACTCCTGTCCACGTGGCTTATCGTCATCGAATTATCATCGGGCACGTTAAATTGTCGGTCCCGGCTTTTAAAGTCGTTAAGCCATGACGGAGGCCTTAAGGCGGCCTAAAAACTCCGTCACCAGAGTTGGCCACTTGCTTATATATACTTGCTTATACGAACGAACGAACAATCGAATGCCAATTCCTAGATTTTCTTTCTGTTTCTAATTAGATAAGTTGTGTACTTATATAAAATATGTCTGAGCCTGCTGGTTTAAACAATTATATTTGATATAAGTAATTCTAGTTTAGACTTAAAATGCTTAACTTCTGAACTTTTGGAAAGAAAAAGTTATTTAAAATGTACCTAACATGTTAATTAACTTTTTGTTTTCAATGTTTTAACCTAGCCTCAAGATCTGTACACAGTATAAACTTTTATGTTCATTTGTATGAGTTCACTTGATATCAGAAGCTGGGTAATGAAGAGATTGGAAGAAAATCGTTGTTTGAGTTCAAACCTTTATTAGCTGAATATATAAATATGATGTTTATATAGCAAGGTAGCTCACCGCTCACAGCCGTTCTCATCTCTCTATTTTTAACCTAAGAGTCTTAGAGCCTGGGAATATTACGTTTTTCGAAAGCGCCGACACTACGAGTTTGTAAAGATACAAACGCAAGGCGAACAAAATGTAGGCAACAAGCTGTGACCGTGCACACTATTGCACACTATTTGGTATTCGCGTTTGTTTTGTGAAACGCACTGCGAACTACGAATAGCAGGTGAAGTCCTACACAAAATCGCGCAGCAACTGCTCGGTCGAAAAACGTCGTGTGCTGGGGCTCTTACAAGTGTTTATTTTAAATGAAATCTTTTTAACGCGTTTGCTGTCTAGCACCTCGGTGGCTTGACCCAAGAAAAGGACCAAATGGGTCGCTCAGTAACGTTTACGAGCTAGTATTTAAACTAGTATTATTTTATCTGTGATTTAAACGTAATAATGTATTTTTATTGTAAACACTTTGATCTCTCGAAACGAAAATTAATTTTACAAAGTGACAAAAACACTCACCTACAATAATTTTTTCTTCTTTTCTAACAACAATAATAAATAATGAAATAAGAAAAATGTTCATTAACTTTGTAGGCAACTAATTTACTTACAATAAGGTAAACAAAAGACCGACCGAAATATTAAAAGTTAATTCTGATTTCTGATGTAAATGATAAGGAAAATGATTTGGGAGAAATCGTCGACAATGTATTAGTTTAGCTAGAGAGCTGGCAGTACTCCGACCTTTGGAATTACCATGAGATATCAATAACATTTGTTCTAGCTCAGGAAAAAATCAACAGTCGCTTACAATACATAATTATTTGAATGCTTGTATTCAGGCAGGTGCGGCGCTCATCATTAGTACGAGGCGCCCGCTTGTTTGAGCGCTCGCGCCAGCATCCATTATTACCATTCATTACCATCTCTAATGAATCCATTGCATTTGCATAACCACCATTAACTCCGAACAAGAAGTGAAACAAAACGTTGCAACACGACGCGGAAGAAACGTACCGAGCGAGCTCCTACCTACACTTGTACGCCAAGTTTGTTCCACGACATAGTACATTTGGAGACCAGTATAACATTAAAGACAGGAAGGTACATCTCTGATCTCTCATAGAAAACTAAAACACCGTGTGAAAGCTTGCGATAGTGTCTGTGGTTCAATCAAGGTACGGATGCAAATGTGTTCAACTTTATTGTAGACTTCTTTTTTTTAAGAAAAACCTGTGTAAATACATTCGGCACCTACTTTCTAGCTTTAGACTCTCTTACTCAAAGCTCGTATGAAACATTTGCAATTCAAATTTGACTTTGTAATGAATCGAAATCTTGTGAGTACGACGTAAGATAGTTAATTCTTCAGTTGCTGCAGTCTTCAGGTTAGACGGTAAGGGTACGTGCCGTGTGATATAATTGATGTGGCTTCAAGTTGAGCTCGTGTTCGAGCAAACACCACGTCCCGAGCCCGGTCCGGTCCGGTTCGGCTCCGGTGACGTCAGACACATTGTTACACGAGCTTACCTGCTCCAATTATCGGAACAAGGAACAGTTCGAGATGAGTCTCGCCAACTTCCCCTGTGTACCGAGAGAGTCGAGAGACACTTGAACACGGACGAACTTATGTTACTGTTTATAGTATTGTAACCTGTTTCCTAGTCACATCACATCTAACAAAAGTTATAATGCAGTATTTCTAACAAAAGTTATAATGCATTCATTATCTTGATTCTAAACCCAGACTGGAACATTCAGTGGCTAGTAGAATTAATTTCAGTAACATTAGGGATTGCATTACACGTTGCTACTTCGCCGGCACTTTCAGCATAAATCTCTATCGCAGAGAAAAGGCGTCTTGCTCCTTTAATTAATTCCAGCATTGAGGGCACGAGACGCCGCCAATCTGGCATTCGAGAGGCGTCGGCTCGATGACGGCTAAATTAAATATTGTGGCGCAAGTCTCCGTCTCCGTGGAGCAGTGGACACGGGAACTTCCGGGAAACAAGTTCTGAACCAATTTATTTTGCTTTGATACTTACTTTCCTGGAAATACAACTTGAAGATAAAATTTGATATCTTTTTAGTTCAGAAGGACATTATTAAGTGAGCTTGTAACAACTAAATAAATGTTAATAAAAAAACTTCTACGTTCTATACGTATCTATTTTTGATTATATATAGCTGCAAATATATAGCGGGCAAAATTTTGGGTCCTTCAGGGTAGTTTTTCTATTGTAGTTAGAAAGTTTGGCTCTTAGGAACTTACCTACTGTTTTATTTCGACGACAAAACGATTTTAATTTTTAGATTTTTTAAAGCTCGGATTTTCATTTCAGAATGAGGTACACAAGTACGCTGCTAACTTGAGTTTAGTCTCAAAAATGTTTTTATATTTTCTATATTAAAGTTTAAAGGCACGTCTGAACTTATTTAAATGGAAGACAGAAGTAAAGAGATGTCCTGTTTATGAAGCGGGTAAGTACTACGTGCCGGGTTTCATCAAAATATTTGAGCAAGCAGATTCCACTTGATTGGTGTCTGGCCAGGGACGGAGCTAGGACAGACTTGGGGCAAAGATAGAGTTAGAGAAAATCATGCAGAGCTTTACAGAGGATACATAATTAAAAAATAAAGATAACTCGAATGGCTGACTCTGGAGACGGAGAGTGAACGTCTTAACGATGCACGGACGACGGGATACACAACCATGACTTACGGATCGAAAGTCGAGGCAAAACAATAGCCCACTCGCGGCAGGAACTACTTCCAATTGGAAGTTAGTGTAGTCACTAACTTCCAATTCGCTGCCGGTCTCTCAAGGCTGGCAGCACGAGTAAGTGGCCCCTGTAAAAAGGTACACTTAGTGCGACATGGCTTGGGTCTGCACTCTGCCAGACAGCGCCAGTCAACGGCCTCGTTACGGCCCTCTCCCACTAAGCTGCACTACACATCCACGTTTATACACCACTCATAAATGATATTCTAAATAAAATATTTAGAATTTGTTTTGCGTAAAATGAGTACCGAGGCTCCAGACCCGAATAATTACTTTATTAGTAAAATAAATAGTGTAATTTGACGAGGCAATTAATACATCAAAGAAACTCAAATAGGCCACGATTTGGGCATTATTTAGGGATCTGTAACGAGTAAGTTTAGTAAATAAGCATTTTTTAATCAGCGAATTTAGTAAATTAGCACAACATTGAAAACCGTTTATAACAGCTTTGATTGTAAGTAGGTACGAGTATAATTATATAATAATAAAAGTTTTTTCTAATATACGTAATCTAAACAATTTAATGTTCTGAATATTTGAGTGAGTAATTACGAAGCTCCCGACGAAGTGGACCGAAATATAAGTTCGCTTTTAAAAAATGCTCATTTATTTACAGAAAGTAATTTACTACTAACTTACTAGTAGCAAAGACGATTAATATCTAGATATTAATCGTCTTTGCTAGTAGGTACATAACTTAACAAAAACAATAGAACCAGTCAAGCTATATCTATAGATCACTGCAAAAGATCTACAGATATTTGAACTGATTCAAGTTCTTACTGCAGCTGAATGTTTGTTTAGCAGTATGCACGCTGAATGGTAATATTGTTCCGTTGAGCCAAACTTGCCTCAGCTCAGTTTGACCAAACGCCCAGAGCAAAATACGGTTTTTTTTTCTAATCTGATAGCGTCTGGAGCTACACATCTGCATGTACGGCAGAAGCACCGTTGTTCGTCTGTTTATGGACACTATAAGGTAAATAGGAGCTGTGTGTGTGAGGCATTTGGGGGCGCGCCAGCGTCTGCAGGATCCCTAATCAGCCGCGGACGCTGCCAGCGCCGGGCGCCAGCCGGGAACCGATCCTGCTTTATTATTTGGACTTATAAAGCGCGGCCGGTGCCAACTCGGTGCCACTTTGAATACGTTTTACTATAGTTCATTATAAATGAAAAATCTTACTAAAAGTTAACGGATCCGGCAGGATACGTTTTACTAATTTATTCCAACCAGCAATATCAATTACATTCGAAAATAAAATACGTTTTTCAGTAAACGTGTTATCTAATACTTTGAAGTCATTCACATTGCCGCTTTGAATCGTAAACATTAAACTAAAACAAAACACTGAGCCAGAACAAAGGGGTAACGAGCACCTTAGCGTTAGTTACATCTCGGTGTTGCGGAGTTTTGCAAGAATAGTTGTGAGAGGCGGCCAGTCGCCGCGCCTCCCCGCGCACCCCTCACACCCCCTTACTCACAGCTAATCTGTATTACAGGTATATGCTCCAAACACTTCATAATTTGAGATACAGTAACGCAACTTCTATTCACATTGATTTTTTCACATCACACTGCACTGCCTAGATTTTCTATTCATTAGACATTGTCGCTGAACCCTACCGAGCGCAAAAATTAACGAGTCGCCATGTTTCTTGCAGAATTAATGAATAAGCTAGAGCAAAATTGGCGTCTAGTGGAATCAGAGTTTAGATTTCTTGATATTTTTGTCTAAGTAAATACCCGACAAGAAAAGCAGGTAAATTTTAGTTAGTTACGAGTTAGATGAACGTTAAGGTACACCTCGGTCTGTGAACTTGTACAGTGAAGTTCCTCTCAGCGTTATTTGATGAGCTGCGAGTTTTCACGCCCAATAAAACTCATTTGAAGTTGGAGAGAGCATCCCTAAGTTTGGTTATCAGCGCGACAAAGGCGGCGCGGTATCAGATCCGCGGAGTTGGGACAGTTATGACAGCGGAGTGCGATATTGCCATTCCGCAAGTCGCTGTCGCGCCTCGCCTCGGTCCCGTCCCGGTGCCGTGACTCGTCGTTATTGCCTTCATACCACAAATACGTTCTTACTTACTTCATAGCATTATAGTTCCGCGGATTCATTTCAACACATTGGCTGCAGCCAATAAAAGGTCTACCACCTTCTAGCCATATTACATTTCTACAATCGCGGCGAAACTATAAGGTCCTTGTTAACTACGGATCCCTTTAAAATTGTATAGGAATTGTAGTCGATGATGAAAAGTTACAAGAGTTAGCGTTCATAGAAATAGAGTCGAAACGAATCGCTAGAATATGGTTAGATACGTACGGGATCTAGTCGGAGCTTTACTAAGAAATTTAATGAACTTAAGTGATGATCAACTCATTGCCAAAGATTTTAGGCCTTCTTTGGCATCTTTGACTTTAACTCCATAATAGTTGTCATCAATGTGGAGCTGGTAAACGAATATATCGCAACAATTAACTTTTGTCTAAGTATTTCGTTTTTCATTATTTTTTAACTATAAAGACATCAATACTGTTTAAGAAACAACAAAAATTTTGTAAATGGTTGCTGTTATACTCGTAGTACAGCTTACAAATGTTTATAATCAACAGTTGTGGGTTAATAAACGCAATAAAGCGTTATTAACTTAATCATTGAATTATTGAGACAAAATTATAGCACGCTAATTGTATCAACTATCTGGTTGAAACAGCGAACAATAAACATTAAAAGGAAAACATCAAAAAACGCACCGAATTCATTATTTGTGAAGTTTATCTATTTGCGGCAGGCGACAGACAGCATTTTGAAACTCGACAGTTGTTTAATAACTACTTGACACAGAGTAACCTTCATGACTAATGTGCAAATTATTTATAAAATAATGATACATTAGGTATTCGCGTCCCGCCTGACGGAGGTCGCGGATCTCGTATTCGCGGCACACAATGCCCTCGTCAGAGCAATTTCCACTTTATTTAAGACTGAATCAAACCGCTCCAGATTCCCTCCAGGCTGATATTTGCATGAACTTGTAAAGGAAACATGATAAAAATTCATCGAAGTTGTTAACGCCCTCAATGTGGAGTAACGAAGTCGATTTGAGTAAGTACTTTAAAAAGCATTTAGGAAGTTAAAAAGTTGCGGCGTCGGAACATGAAAAAGCAATTCCGCTTTTCAAGGATCGGATTAATAGCGAATGGGAATAGGTGCGTATCGTTTCTAAAATCGAGAACACAGTTTTAAACGTCAATTAAGAAAAAAGTCTAAACGACTACCAACACAGGGAAGACATTTTTGTGAGTACAATTCTAGGAGTGTATTGGACAAGAGACTGAAATATTGTAAAACACTGAGTAAATATAACATCATCTATATCCGTAGGTATTTTACATTCTAAGACAAACATTTAAATCTAGCTATTTTGTAAATGACTAAATTGATCAATCGTACTGTGACACAACCCAAAGCTTGCAATGTTACATAAACATCTTATCTGTTACTGATGAAGACATAAATTGAGATTGAGACAATCGCCGCTCGAGTCAATAGCACGCAACAGCTCCATTGAGGCGTCAGCTCCCATTAGCGCAGACACTACACATACACATAGTGCAAACTATACACAGTAGGTACACAGTACACACAGTAGGGCGGTCGGACGCGGCGCGAGATAATGCCTAATTCATGTTGTGATAACAGTCCGCGCTGTTAGACAACTCGAATTACGTGTCACAGACCAACAGGGACACCTAGCTACTATTACGTAAACAAAGTTACAAGTACTGTCAATATATAAATGAAGATTCTTATGCAAATTAAAATAGTCACAATTAATAATTGTGGCTTTTTGATATAACACTAATCGTAGCGTAAAAAGTCTAATAGTCCAGTCAAAATAGACTAAATTATGATGCAAGTTTGCATTAATTCCCAACAAGCTGGATTTTTGTGCAGGCCTTAAATGCGTTAAACAAGTGTTGTTAATAAGCCATAATTCGAGAACAGTGCACCGTAGAAGAAAAAGTGTTGAGGTCTTTTTTGTAGACAATTTAACGATCTACAAACTTTTTTTGAACCATTTTTCGGTAGCTCTCATTGTTTCAGAGATATACGCAAAGAACGCAAATTTGTGACCTTTGACCTCGAATAAAAAACAACTCACAAGCAGGATCGATGGGGACTTTTGGCATATCATTTGTAATGACGTATTCAAGGCTTGCACAAAAATCCAGCTTGTTGGGAATTAATGCAAACTGTAATTCTATTTTGACTGGACTAAAATTCGTTTATGCATTCAAACCGCTTACAACTACTTTAGCAACCAGCCACTCAACTTAATTATAATAAGCCTTGAAATTTGTTTGCGAGTGAACTTGGATGATATGCAATGAACTAGCCGCTAGATATCTGACACGATACGTATCAGCAATGCGTACAATAATATTGCGCGAGCGATGGGCGATGGCGCGCTCGTGGCGAGTCGCCGAGTTCATGGAGCGCGATGATAGTCAGGCCATCCCGCGCTATGCACACCAATGTACGCTGAGATATCGCTCGAATGTAATTGCTATAAACCTAAATTAGTCATTCATAGCAAACTTTAAATTCATAATTCATTTATTTAAACCAAAAGGACGCAATTCAACTAGAACGACGTTAGAGATCACCGAAACTTGATAACGGATGCTATTTTTTAAGATAAACAATAATAAATACGGGAAATTTTACATTTTCATACTTAAAACGTCGGTATATCCACACACTCGCTGCAGCAAAGACTTATCGACACTATCGACTTATCGACATCTCGACAAGCAAAAGCTCAAAGAATGTGTGCCTTTTTGTAAAACAAACAAGTATTTCTTCCCACTCCTTTGCGCTGCATATCTAACTCAGCGAGACGTTTGCATCAAACACGATTCCAGCTCAAATCTAAGCCCCGCGCCACACGCGTCTGAATAATGCAGGCTCCTCACGGCGAGCTAGAACGACAGCTTATCGGAAACGGTCGCGTCGATCCGAGCACACGCTCTACTGCTCGAGCTTGATGGAGGATGTCGATGCAAGTGCTTAGCTGGCAATCCACTTTCTTAAGCGACACTGAGCAGAGTCAAACCGACAACCTAGTTAATAAAGTACATCCATATATTACTGTAGGATATATGTAATATTATATGTAATTACACGCTGTCCACAAAGCAGAGAACAGTGTGTTGTGTGAAAGTAGTGCTTGCATTTATGATGGCTTTAGATTTGTTACATAAGAAAGGATCCAGCCAAGTCTCAGTGATGCTGTGGCAGCACTCTGCATGCGCAATCGACGGCCGCAACAATTCCATGATTTATTTACCGAATGCTTGCAGATATTGGTGCCCCCCCCCCTCCTCCTACTCCTACACCCTCGCACGTGCCGCGCGCTCACGGTGCATCTATGCCACACTCCGGAAGCGCGGCTGGATCCAGGGCATTCGCTTAAGCCGAGAGTGCAGGCTTAAGCCGCCGCCGCTGCCGTACCGTATTGCGATGTAATGCAGCCCGCCAGCACGATAACACGGAACGCTGTCTCTATTGTGTGCTATTTGACTTTTCCATTCAGGGTTCCTTGTACTAGCAAAGTGAAACCCCATTTCCTAAAAGCGCATGTTACTAAAGGCCGTCTCCGTAATAGTACAAGGAAGATTGAAAGAATCGCGTGTCGCTGACGAGGCGCATGGCGTGCCGCCGGCTCGTGTTCGTGACGACCGTCTAATGGCAGCTGCCGCCGCGCGCCAAATGAATGACTACCCAAACAAAATCACCTGAATATTAATGTGAAAATTGTAGGGCTGAAGAGACAATTATGGTGAAGCATTATTAGATTAGGCTGATAGGGATTTCTGAAAATTATACCATAATTTTACTACGAATTAACATGGGTTTCGAAAAAAACTGCGAAGCAAACATGTTATAACTAGTTATGAGGTGGTAAGGTAAGGAAATTGCAAACATAATAACGGAAACAGCCAACAAAGCTGGGCGGGGAGCGCGCACGGCAAACGAAACGTAAGCTAAGGGGGCTTACACACGTCTCGAGCGAGCGCAGATGGCATTGAACATTGCAGATTGCCGGAGGGCCGGCTCGAGCCGGTTCGCGCCGGTTTCCGCACACAAAGAGCCTGCCTAATCCTTCATGTACAGATGTTGCTTTGATATTTATAATACTTGCCGATAAAGAACTTTAAAGCTTCGGTTGCTTTGTCACTAGAATTACATTTTTAACAGGAAAATCTTTACCAACTTTATGTAATGCGTCGTATGTAGTAAAAGGAATAATACATTTCCTTTATACTAAGAAGTAGCTTCGGCTAAATAATGTTTGTGTAATTAAATTACAAAGTCCTTTCATTACCTGCTCCTTCTCACCTCCAGGCTCGTTCAAAGCCGAGTGAGCTTCGACGAAGCGTGCGAGGTAGGTTCGCATGCAGATGCGCAGATCAGCGCCGGCAATCTAAGAGTATTATGAACCGAGTGGGACTCGCGGAGTTGTGTGTGAGCGGACGAGCGCAGTGTGTCATCTACCTAATCTGATTTAAGATTGAAATAACTTTTGAACTCTTGTAGAGTCTTTTATTTCTTGTTCCCATTTGAGCACCACGTTAAAATATTGATGGGTGCTCAAATGAGAATAGCTTGGGTGCTCAGTGCATAGAGGCTCAAAAAATAGGTGCTCAATTGGGAATACTTCTAACGCCCGAATATTGAAATGCTACTTAATGTAAGTAGTGTTTATATCTTTGACATTATTTAATGTTTTTTTTTACAAATCTGATATTTAGGGGTAAATATTGAGAAGGAAGTTAGCTCTGTGGTAAAGTCTGTTATATAGAAGTGACGAGTTGCAATTTCTGTTTACCGGGATTCAACTCTGTATACCTTGTCTGATCTGCGTTTCGTGTACCAACTGGAGTCGTAGGCGAGCCGTGAGGGTTTAAAAACATTTTTGATATAAACAATTGTCTTACTGTCAGGATGTTGCAAAGCCGGTATAAGTCTGCTGTGAAGAACCGAAAGGGTTTTCCAGCCATAACTTTTAAAGTCCACCAAACCTGTCATTACCCTTTTAACCTGCTAAGGTTATTTAATAATCTTTGGGATGTAAATTTCTCTTGGAAGTTTTCTCCCAAAGCCGAGCTGACTCCAGCAGCGAGTCAGTAAGGTCCAACAATAAATTAGATAGCGAAGTTCAGCGGCCGTCCCACGGGCCCCCCTCCCCCGCCGCCGCCAGGCCGCTCTAACGATGTGTACACGCCTTAATAGATAAAGAATACTGCGAGATCCCGGAGGACGCCCCGACTCACGCTGACTTTAACTTCGTCCTAAAGTGAATCATAAGATCATAAGATTGACAATTTACATTAATCGTTTTCTTATTGAATTAAATTAAAACCAAGTAAATAAGAAAGAAAGATTACTTACTAGTAAATAAGAATAGCATTAAAAAAAAATTGTAATTGAAAATAAAGGAGAAAAAAGTTTAAACAGAGTTATTAAATATGTAAAATATTTAGAAATATCCCAATCTAAATTAGTTCAAAAATAGGCACTTGAAAATAAACAG
Source organism: Xanthorhoe designata (assembly GCA_963582015.1). Taxonomy (NCBI): domain Eukaryota; kingdom Metazoa; phylum Arthropoda; class Insecta; order Lepidoptera; family Geometridae; genus Xanthorhoe; species Xanthorhoe designata. Next base: position 52,514 of record OY757049.1, read on the forward strand.
TACATTCTTTGATAAACGACGCTAACTGCTTCAGTCACAGAGATGAACGAAATAGTTGTATCTCATTTATTCAGGCCGGCATTTGTAAGAGCGTGTGGAGGCGCACGCGTGCTCGCGTGTGGCGGCGGCACTTATCGGCTCCTTTATTGCCGCGCCTTAGCACCTGCGCCCGCTACCGACGAAACACCGAGACAGACGTTCGAGGTGAAAAAATGTAATTGTAAATTCCTCGGCGTACCCTTCCCCCCGCGCCCCACCCCACCTCCCCCCGCCCGCGCCACGCAGCCGCGCGTGATCGCACCCCATCCACAATTACTGCCAACACTATGCCATAGTTCAACTGGAACTAGTACAATTGTTCTGCTGAGACAAATCGAATCAGTGCTTACTGTATCTAATTCTGTATTTTAACTTGTATCGCATTCCGCTCAGCATCTGAAATAGAGCAAATTAAATCGAGTAATGTAAAATGATCGCACGTTTCATTATGTAGAAGGAGAGTTGTAAATTACTTTATGACTTAGTAATTGTTTCCGTAGCTAACCTGACGTTTAAATGGCACTAAATTTGAATCAATATAGATATATGAATTATATAATACGAGTTTGTTCGTATGAGCAAGTGGCCTACTCTGGTGACGGAGATTTTATACCGAATAAAGGCCTCCGTCATGGCTTAACGACTTTAAAAGCCGGGACCGACAATTTAACGTGCCCTCCGAAGCACGGTAGTGCTTAGCTAATAACGCCACTTGCGGTCACCCATCCAAGTAGTGACCGCTCAGAACCTTGCCTAACTTGGACGATCTATCAAGGACGTCTTAGCAAGCTTCGCCACGAGCGCTTCCACGCCACTAGCATATAATAATATATCAAACACAAACTTACTATCACTCAAAGAGGCTACGTGGAAATGGATTACTGCGTTATGTTGAAGCTGTGGCCGTGTTCGGCAACCGCACTAACATTTTTGGTTTGTTGGCTTTGCACATTCTACCTTCCACAGGTTCGGGGACTTTTTGTGAGAGAAAACACATAGTTTGCAGAGAAAGTGTTATAAGGCTTAGCTAGCGTGAAATAAATACAAATATATTCGTTATTTAAAGGATAAAAAGTTATTTTATCATATAATAATCATTTTAAAATAATCCTAATCATAATACGTATTATTTTAAAGATGTCTAATGGAGTCAGAGCCAAATTCAAACATGCTTGGCAAGTGCATATATTTCGCAGGTAATGAGCATACCTGATAAAGAATTCTAAACCGTTTTTTCACTAAATTATGACGATTATTTATAGAGAGAGATAACTTAAAGAGAGCTTTCAAATAAAAAATGATTAAGTGCCATAAAACTAGGAGCTTACAAAATAAATATGCCTATTACCTACTAAACTAATTTATTCGTTTCGATCTGATTATTTCAAAATAAAATGCCTCGTTTTGTATGATGAAACACAAAAACAAAGCTGCGGCCAAAATCTAGTGAATAATAATAGAGAATGAATAAACATAAAGTGCCCTGTCCGCAAGCGTGGAGCCATAACATGATTTGCATCATACAACTCGGTTCTGTTACAATTCAGTCACTCGCACATTTGCAATTGAATGTACACGTTGCTCTATAATGTGTAGTCACTCACACATTGGTAGATTGTGTGCATGTGTATATAAGAGAAGCATGTTGGAATCAAACGAAGAGCTTTAATCAGAGCCTTTGATATTGCAGAGAAAGAGCGCGTTTGATTGGACGCGACAAACGAGGACGCGACGCGACGCGGCATACTACGAGATTGAACATTGAAATCACAGTTCACTATGGTCTTTAGGTGTACAATATCTAAGTTTTTCTAACGCTTTTATATTAATAAAAGATATATATAGGTCACTTACAAGCTTCTGCCCGCGGCTTTGCTCGCATGGTAGTAACCTGGACACAAATTAGCATACATAGTATCTTATCTTAGCCTATGTGTTATTCCAAGTACTAAAATATGTACATTCTCAGTTCCAGCCAAATCCATTTAGTAGTTTTTGCGTTAAAGAGGTACGAATATAACAAGCCTTTGTATTTATAATAGTAGAATAGGATAGAAAAAGGAAATAAATAAATAATAATAATGGAGTCATAAAGATGGAGTTTCGTCGACATTAATGTTATATTCGAAACACATAGTAAATTTTGATTTTTTAAATGAAACATCTGATTTTTAAATAGGTGAAGGCAGATCCAATAATTTTAAACTTTGGCAATTAACTCTGCATTGTGAATCACCGATTTAATTAAAGCCGCTTTGAGATATGAAAGTGCTATAAAATAAATTTATAAGGTCTACCTGTACAGTGTACAGTCAACTTAAAAACATTTTGTAATTTTATGCGATATGTATATTGATTTTTTTAATCAGATGCTGTTTTGAACGGCTCCTAACGTAGACGTTTTTTGACGTTCTTGTTAGGTCGTTGAAGTTATGAAACTTTCTGAGCAGTCACAATCACAACGTTACAACTTGAATAAGCCTATATCGTGCAAGGCATGACGGAGGCTTTGAAGCGACCTCAAATCCTGTCAAAAATGTATTCTCTTAGCTAATGATAACTAACATACATAACGTACATTTATTACATTTTGCACGAACATATTGCCGAAATTGAACTCTACAAAAGTGTTTTAGTAACTTTGACTTTTCAATAGATAAGTATGTTCAGTAAACGAACTGATGCTCATAAATAAGTAGAATAAGCATCGGAATGGCTCGCCTTTGTGATTCCATCGTCATTAACATATTGAGAGGTTTCATCACGCAGTCAGACTCTCATTCACAATGTTTATTATTCCATCAGCATTTTAAAATATCTTTCTTACAAACTATACTCTGAATAGGGTCTTAAAAACGTATAAAGTTGAAAAAAGTTCATTCATAAAAATAAATTATAATTTGAGTACTGTATGTTTTAAGTATAATCATGTAACGTGTGTTCTTAATTATAATAATGTAGAAAAAATTGTAGCACAACTACGTACCTACAACATAAAAAGATTTACAAAATTATCAACGTTCGTAGCATTTCTACGCCGTAGCAATTCTCGTAGCACGTCTACGTAAAGTCTATTAGGAAAGTAAACTTTGATAAATAATTTGTTGAAAGCAAGTATTTCTTTACAAGTAAAGTGCGGTCGACCGCCAGCCATTAGCAGGAGCTCGTGTTTAAGCCGGAGCGGGACGGAGGGAGTCGGAGCGACGGTTTCACTCGAAAGGTATATAAACCTTGAACCAAGGCTACGCTTACAAACTTGATGGGGCGTAAATATTTACATTTACTTAAAGAAAACGCCAACTCAATATTTTGAACAATTAAGAAAATTTTTATAAACATCAGACTAGATTTACTGGCTGTCTAAATATTGAATTTTATAACTATTTATTATTATTTGTTGAAAAGTAACAATATGCAAGCTACTAAGACAAATTATTGATATAGTATATTATTAGGAACAGCGAGAGAGATTAACAAAAAGTTTACCTGCAAAACTTTTTGTTACCAATTGAAGACATTTTAAAATAGCCTCTTCGTCAATTGCTATTATAGATGGACTAGTACATTAAAATAAGCTTATTCATGTTCGGTAGTATTGTCAGGTGCGCTCGGGTCACAAATCTGTTGGCCTCGGGCCTACAGCTTGATAACAGCCACATCAATCTGGCTATTTATTGTATATGAATAGTTATGTACCTGCTTCAATACAACATAACGTTAGTTTACTCGTATATGCGTGCCAAGTCACTTAAAACTTCACTACAAACAATAGACTTGAACCAGGTGACGGAAAGAGACAGTAGAGTCTCTGAAAACTGGGCAAATAAAATTTTAAGTCAAGTCATAGAAGAAGAAGAACTACGAAAATTTTGTGCAACACCTCTCTAGGTCTCTGTAGTAACTTCAATCAAATGAAATATCATATCAATTGCTTAGCACATACATACTCACAAAATGGTTTCATAGTTGAATGATAAAGGACAGCTATTAAACTTTTATACAATTCCGACCATGTAATTTTGTCGCGTAAACATTGTATTTTGCATCACTTTCCTCACTGCAGTTCATTCTTTAATGTTAATGAAATAAAGTTTAGTTTTATTCTTTGTTGCATGGCGGTCGACGGGTGAAAGTAATTACGTGAATGATGGTCAGTCGGCTGGCAGCGCCTTATTGTTTACTGTGAGCAACAGAGTGCGCTTCAAACGTCCACTTTCATGCACACTCGTGTCGCACGTTGAGTGACTTTGTATAACTAATGATTTTTACTGAAGCATTTATTATTTTACAAGGGTTTTTGCTTCCTTAATACTTTATTACAAAAATAAAAAGTGTACTGAATCATAGTGTGAATCGACAGTTGGCCGGATTATTTAAATCAGAGCTTTTACAGGTTTTCAGATAAAACTTTATATAATAAATACATATTAACCGTGAAACAAAATGAAATGGAAAAAAAATGAAATTGCAGTAATTAAATCAAATAATACTTGCTTACCTAAACTCGCTGAAATAAGAAAAGAACGTTGTATTATAACTTTCACAACTTCTGAATCACAATATTGTTCTTGAAATTTTCTGCCGCCCGCTTACAAATATTTTTCATGTGAGCATTTTGTTATAAAATACTTGCTTTGCTATGAAAATATTAGTATTGTTATGTTTGCTCACACAAAATATAGTAATACTACGTACGACCTAGAGAAAAACAACGACAACCGTATTGACTGTCAGTCTGTTTATTAATAAATAATACAATGTCAATTAAAATAAAAGCCTTTAAGGTAATCTGCCCAGTGCTCAGACGACATTGTGGTAGGTCAGTGAATCTCGCTGGCACGAAACCATCAAAAGTAGCGTGATAGAGGAAGAATTCATGTGTGAACATAATTTTGTAAACACGTAGTAGCATCACACAATCAGCTCTAAAAAAATACCAACAGAAGATAGCAGCCGCATGTTTCCTGCGTCAGTCAGTGGAATGGGCTCTTTGTTCCTCACGTTATGGTTCTATGGCTTAGGGTTCTCTGGGCATCCGGGACGTCGCCGCGCGATAAACTGAATGAAGTGACGATTCCAATGAATGATGTTGCGTACATACAGTGAAGTTATACATTTTAAAAAAGAGAGAGAACATACGTATAAGGTTGCGCTTATTTGTATTGACTTGAAATATTTTGTTAAGAAAGTGGCATGCCTAGAAGTTTCAATAAATCGATGAACTTAACAGCCGCTTAGCAGACCAAATTAAATGTGTTCTTTTTAGAGGGGAAGTATTAACGATGGAGCGCGTTCGAGCTCAAGATTGTACGTTAAGTTGTCCCGACTAATTAATTTACCAGGCCTCGATGAAATCCTGCGCTTGCTCTAAAAATACCGTTACCAGAGTTAGTTCCTAGTTCACGTGAAACATTCAAACATTAACTCACAGGTTATAGCACAAAATAATAGTACATTAATGTTACAATAATGATAGTACATTTGAGTATTTTATACAATATTACAATCATTACACCTACCCACCCTACATACTCGTAATTCAAAGCATAGTGAGTTTTTAATGATCCGAATGCCCTAGTGTAGTCGTGACAATTTTTCGTTTTTTTACCTTTGAAGAATATTATTGTTTAAGGACCATAACAAAATCAATCAACATAATAGTGGCAATTCTGAGTGTCGCAAAAGCTAAACTAAGCTAACTAAAATTGTTGCCGTCCCTTTCATAGCGATGGGAATAAAAAGGATGGCAATAGTTTTAATTAGGTTAGTTTAGCTTTTGCGACACTCCGAATTGCCCCCAATACCTACGTACGTGAACTAGTTCGTTCAACAGTAATTTGAGCACTGATCCAAAATAACAGCAAAATTGGTCTAATGTCTAGACCAAGCCAAATCAATGGTTCGGTGACACGTGACTACGGGGTTGCCATGCCTGGTGCTACACTTTACACAAGCCGCTGTGGGTCGCTGAACATGAATTGAAGTTTCACCATCGACCAACTGTGATTTCGGCAAATAACAGTATATATAATTATATAGCAGCGAGTGTCCGATATTCGATTCACAGTAATCTGGAACTCCCTGGAAAGCCGAGGCCGAGTATTTACTAACAAAATAAAATATAAATGTCCTTGGACATATTAAACGCCGTCATCTAGACCCAAGCAAACTAATGCTTGTGTTATAGTAACCAGATGACTGATATACTTACTAGTTAGTTATTTTTCAGAACATACAAATATTTGTATGTTCTGCAGATCGTATGGGGAATCAAACCCACAACCTCCGCGACTCAGGCGGGCCTTCGTCGTTAATTTGCAAGGCGCGCTTGGTTTCATTACCATTTTCTCAGAAGCCGAGATCCACAGTTATTTAGAAGCTCTTCTTGGACCCAACAGAGAAGAGAGAAGTTTAATCTATCCATCAGAGGCGGCGAGCGAGGACGCATATATCATATTCTAGGATCTTCTATTGGGAAATGGAGATAAATATTGGAAACTTAAGAACCAAATTCCCAGCATGAATCTTAACAAGGTTCGGTTGCGGAGCTCGGCGCCGCCCAAATGTTTCCGGAATGAAAAATGACTTCAGCGCAGGTTAAGCAAATGTTTAAAGAAAATTGTTTTATGTGTGTGGTTTTAATTTAACTTTCTGCGATTTACTACATTTTCAGATTTTGAAAACTCGTTATATAATATGAGAAATCAACCAGTAAAAGGACTCGGTAACTACACACTTCCTCATAGTTTACCAGCTTAGAGTGTGGAGGCAGCAGTGCGCGTGGGACAGGACAGCGCTGAGCGCCGCAGCCGGCCGCGGGCGCTCATCATCATACAAACTGTAAACATCCTTTGAGGACGAATGTCCTCATAAACGGTACATAAAGCCTTTGTGGAAATAGTTGAGATAAGTGGGTCGTGCCCCGTGACAGGGGTGGCGGGTACAAGGGGTGGGGGGGGGGGGGTTCTGGGGAAGCTCGTGCATGAAAGTCGTAAGTAATCTAATGTGGAAGAAAGCGTGGTTACGTTATTCCAACCAGGTAGTTGAAAAACTATTTATCTCTGAGAGAAGTTCTTTAGGTGAAACTAGTTCATCCGAGAACCACGCAGTTTTTTTTAAGCAAAGATAAGAATTGGGTCAATATAAAATCTAATTGGACCTTGTCTTGACATAGTACATGCCTTTCTTAGAAACTTTACACATGCCGTATTTTTACTGCGCGTGTGTATCGCGCTGTGAGTCCACGTTTGTTTGTATTGGAAAAAGAAGTATGGGAGGGGTGAGAAGAGGCACATCATTGTTTTTGTATCGGTGCAAACGCACTACGAAAGCAGAAAGGACAATTACTACACAAAAACACGCAGTAACTGTTCGCTTGAAAACCGTCGTATGCGTGTACACACTACACTTGTTTAAATTAAAGCTTTATTTGTCTGATTGTGGCTCTATAGATTGTACCTCAATGCCTGCAGCAAGAGAAATCGCATTCCAACACAGAAATTGCACATTACGTATAAGTATTTGTAGGTAAGCGGATGCCGAGCGGCCTAATTAATTCCTCGGCTGGCGGGCGCGGACGGACAATTAACTAGTCGAGCGTCTGTTTGCTCTTAAGAAAAATAATTTAATTACTTACGAGAAAGCATTGCAACTTTTATGTTACAATACAAATGAAATAAAATACTTTCTTCAGCAAAAAGCTTTATATACAAAATATGAACACAAATTCGATAAAGAGAAAAGTTGTAATTTTCTTAATACTTCAATCATATAATTGTATTAAATTATTGGTAGTTTTATGTATGTTCACAGCTGTAGGTACTATATAGTCAACTACTTACTAGTTTAAGCGCGAGGCGAAGGCCGGGGCTTGCGCCTGTAATAAAAAGTAAGGGTTGTTATAAAAGTCGTTATTTTAAACAACTTCCCGCGCTCTACAAATTTGACCACACGCCGTTTGTAGTTTTACTACGTTAGCACTGCCACAGATGATAACTTGCAGAAAACATTCTTATTTTTGACTTGTCTCATTATTGTGGAATACGCTTCAACGAACTTTGATACACCGAAGACAAGTCATTGACTTTAAATACACAAAAGAATACCTTTATAAAAACTTCTTTATTTTCTAATAATCTGAAAGAGTATGCATCTATTGATTTCTTGGAAAAACATTCCTTGTACGAGTATTAATTTTGAAGTCATATTAACTAAACTTCTTATTCATAGTTACTAGGTATCAAGTCCCAGCAAATGTTTTATTATAAATGGGTGCGATGCATTCTGGTGATGAAGGTGATACGTGGCGTACTGCAAGTGTCTCTGCCGTTCACTCAGTCTCGGGCGGAGTGCGCTATCTTCTAATTACGGAGATAAGCAGCTCGCACGCTTCTCGCTTCACAACGCTATTCTTGCGAAACTATTCTCAAAAGTATGAAGTAAGCTCGGTATACCAGTGTCGAAACGAGTTCAGTGCCGAAAGCATTCTCCGTAAGAGTTGTCCCCTTAAGGCTAACAGTGAGCGGCTGGCGTTTGTCTCTAGCTTGGCTCCCTTTATATTTTTAATGGAGTGTTCATTAGCGCATCTTGTACGCAGTTCACGGCGTTTCATTCGACTCAACGATGCTCGCGGTCACCGGCGGCGCCCCGCTAAGAATCAGTCAGCGAGCAGTCAGCCGCTCTACGTGAGCCTTATAGGAATACCGCCTTAGTCTTACGGTATAGAAGCACAGTTTAAAAGCTCGTTGGTTCTAGATAGTTTGAGATGTTTCCTCATAATAGCGTCAATTTTCTGAAGATGTATCTGGCCGTGTTATCCTAATGAACTCCTGGTACAGGTAAACATACTTCCTTACATGCCAAGATAGGGAAAATTAGCAAATCATAAAGAATACCTATTTATGTACACTCGACAATAAAAGCGGAATGTTATTACAGTTTTCCAATAGCTTTGCAGGAAGTATGACATTATTCAATCCTTTTAAATGCGAATTGGTATGATGGTCAACGCAAAGTAGAGTTTTCTTTGACAAATAATGTCTAGCAGAATGATAATCAGATTAAATATTGCTGTGTATATACGAGAGTACATAATATCAAAATGTTTTCACTTTTAAGACGAAGAAAAGACAACATTTTATGTTAAGAAATTATACAAAAGGCAGAGTACACAGATAAAAAACAAATTCTGTCAGTGACTGTATTACATTCTCGACAAACACATTAACAAGGATCACTGACATAGTTCTGTTATTGTGTCCCCCACACACACAACTCCTAACATATTCCGAAGGATTTCCCGTCTTGCTATTCTCGCAAGTTATCTTAGAGAAAGTACATTTCCAGGATATTAAAATAATGGATAACATTGTAAATAAAATGTGCAAAGCGTCGCTGGAGGCGTCTGAATAAGCAATGCCACTTCCAGAGGATTGGCTCGCGGCGCTCCATTACTGCGCTGTTTGTACACGAACTAACTTTACTGCTCTCTTCAATTACTCGGTTTTGTATTAAGACCGATCATGCGTGATGAAATGGTACACGATTTTTCAGAAACAAAGGAAAAGCGCACAGGCACCTAAATTCGGAATTTCGTCCAGCCTAAACTGGATTTAAATACATCGTAATAAAGTTAGCTTTCCTGGCACGCGTGTATCCCGCACGTCCTCATTCCCGCTAATGCGGTGTGGTTAGCACGCCGGGCACGCGCCTGTAGGTATATACCTACAACACAGCTACAACTAACTTACACTTACTATGAGTTGTGCGATAACATCGACCCGATCCCAATTCCAATGGCCCTTTTAAAGGACTAATTAAATTATGAATGGGTAAATATGTTAAGGAGTTGGGAGTTTTATTATTATATCTTTCTTACTGAAAGACTGAAAAATAATGTCCTGTAAGAAGAAACAACTCTCAAAGCGTTGTATAACGCAAAACAACATTTTACTCAGAACCAAATTAAACTTGTCTTCTAAAAGATAAATAAGTAAAAGCATAAAATATTTCATCTCTTTAAATAAATGACTCAATTCATCTGAATGAATTCAAATTATTTGAATTTCCCCAAAAATCCAAATAATTGTTTACAACATCCGCCCTTTTTGTGATTTCCTTCACAAATAATAAAGTTCTTTGAAAGGGTCTCCCGTGCAGCTCACAGCCCTTTATGTACTTTTTATGAAGCTCGTAAAATTATCTAATGATTATAATAAAAGAAAGGAAGAAAAGACTAAGGGTGAAAATTATGGAAGGTAATGAATCAAATTGTAAATAGTCTTCGGGTTTATTCTCTTTTCCTCAATCAAACTATACCTTCTGAGTCCCAGAGCCTAACCAAACACCCTTATCCCGAGCTCTCAAGGTCCACTTTCGACCAGCAAGGGCCGTTCTGGGCAAACATCCGATAGTAAAGTTTCCCGCGTAAATAAATCAGCAGTTACCTGAACACGGAGGGATCCACTGTAAGCCGAGTGCACATTGTGTATTTATTTAAACCGGCCGTTTGTTCTTGGTGCGAACATTTGAGAGGATTGCTGCCATCAAGAGCGATTAAATTTTTATGTTTTGGATGATGACATTACATGCGAATGGGCGATAGCAGTGAAATTAATTGGCGGTGGCGATGAGTCGCGCTGAGGTCAGCGCAAGTCGAGTCGCTTTGATACTCAGCAAACTTCGTGACTTTTATTCACCTTTTACTTTTTAATATAATTCAGGCATGAACATATTTACATACGGCCGCTATTTTCGTGTTAAATGGATTACTGTAACAAAGTTAAAGATCAGAAAAACACTTTGTGGAATAGTGGAAGTCGTTTATAAACCATTAGCAGACTTTTGTCTAGTTGTTTAATATTTGTGTGCATTGCGTATTTTTATCGCATCGCACTCCACTGCATCGTGTTTTACCAGTGCAGCGCCAGCAGTGTGGTGACTCCATACGGCATCGCACCGCACCGCACCGCATCGCACAAGCAGTGTGTCTCTGCCCTGGGTAAATAATTCAGCCGGGGCCCGAGAGAGCCTAACACAACACAGCCTGTCGAACATAAGGATCATTTTCAGTTTTTGTTACAAACTTTGTTCGGACGACGCGTGACTGGAATAGACTCCACTGCGGTCTCGTTTGCCAAAGAGGGTACTTACTTAACCTATGTCTTTTGAGATTTCCAATGTCCAAATTGTATTTATTGTATTCAATTTTTTTTTTTTTTTTTTTCCATTTTTAGAGCACAATAATTATTATTATACACTAGTAAAATTACAATCTAGCCAAGTAGGCTAATGAGCAATTTGATTTTAACTTAGTTTTATAAAGTTGCTTATACTAAGAATGTGCCCAATAGCACGTTTCTTACCGTCTCTATTTAAGGGGAAGACACTTTGTTCTTGTGTTCTTTATATTATGTAGCACTTATACACATGATTTTACACTACACTAACTCAAATGGTTTAGTCCGTTTGAGTCTTCTCACTAAGTCTGTGTTATCGAGGAGCTGGATGGCCTCGACGTTCACATGGTGGTGAAGTCTATTTTCGTGAGCTTCTGCGTATTTTTGTATAACTTTATCAACGAAGTCTATGTTAAGGTCCCTGTGAAGGTCTTCGTTTCTAACGTACCAGTTATTCAATATAGATTTAGTATTTCTAACATCATAAGTTTCTTGTCAATGTTGTGCCAAGTAATCTGGTACAGTAGCTTCGTCCTATCAGTTATATCAAAGACGATTAATATCTAGAAGACAGACAAAGGCCATACACAAAATCGTAACCCTGATCCCGCAGTACCAGATAGCCTGGAAACTTTAAAACATAAATTTTATCCAAGAATTTTCAATACTTAGTAGTAGGTAGCAACAATATTCAATATAAAAAAAAATTTAGGTAATTTTAACTAGAAAGTAATTGAAATTTCGACGTTACGATTTTGTGTATGGCCTTTGTCTGTCTTCTAGACATTAATCGTCTTCGGTTATATTTAAGCAATCATTGTAAGATGTCAATCAAAAGTTGGAAGAATGTTCATTACGAAATGCTGATTACATTACATCTGATGATTTGCGACGCAAACTAATCCAGACAATAATTAGAACTCAAACAAGTTTCAAACAACATTCAAACTCGCGGCTTTTGCCTCAAATTGTTTGTTTATTCCCACAAATAACAATTAACAACCGAAATCCGGGCCGAAGCGGTAATTGTACAAACCAGCCATCCAACGCTTCAAGCCGCTTCGAGCGCTGGAGTGTGCTTAGAGGCATTGTCGCTAATCGGCTTACCCCTCCTTTGTACCTCTCCCTCAGCGGCATCGCAGGTCGTGGTACACGGCCGCATCACCTGTCCCTATTGAAACATAATTAAACACACAAGTAAATTTTAATTGATATTTTTTTTCCGCCCCGAGAAGTGGGCAAACATCGTCAATCCTTGGGTGCCCGAAAACGGAAGGCGTCGATCTTGACGGGTTTGAAAAGAAATGGTTCCACCATTCCACCATAGGGACCAGTGGAAACGTTAGGGGGAGACCTTTGCCCAACAGTGGGAAACACTAGATTTTTTATTTTTATTTCATGAACCACCGTAAAAAGTCAGATGCTCAAAACGACTTCTTTTATTCAAAGTCTCAGAACGTGTGAATGTTTTCTTCTACATTATCCCGAAACTAAAACAAAAGCCAAGGGCCTATAAATTAATGTTTACCCCCTGAAATACCATAGGTTAAAATGTTTATGTTGAATTTTACCAGCTGTTTATGTTTTATGTGTGGGCCGGGTGGGAGCTCGCCATGTGCCGCGGGATTATCCCGGCGCAGCGCGCAGGTACTACATACATCATTATATCATCACACGCTACCTAGGGTATATAGCTACGAGTATAGCGTGGAAGGTTTATTAGCTGAGGATTAGTCGGGAGGCTCAAACAGGCTTCAGTGAATACATTTTGAGATACATAAACAAACATAATATGAAGGTAAAAATAAGCAATTTACAAAGAAGAAGTTTACAGTTTCGAAACTAAGGCTATTAAAAATATAAATTTTGACAACTCTGAGATTGAAAATGAAAAATGTTACAAAATTAAATTGATTTCAGTGGGATTCGAACCCGCATTTTGAACATACAAAAAACTATCAAAATTGTAAAAGTTCAAAATGCGGGTTCATTCTGTAATATCGCTTTAATATCATTTTAAATCATTTATTCCGTATGACCTCACATTTAATTCTGCGACCAACACAATGAAGAATCACGAAACAAGCGCGTAATTTTAGTAGCGAATAATAATAGTAAAAACATTTAAAATTGCGTTATAACTGCCACAATTAAAATAAACACACACAGAATAAAATATCTACCTGTCTATTTATTTTATTTTATTTATTTATTAACTAGCACGGTTACAAACACCAATTACGCTAATTATAAAAACATACAGGAGTCAAATATCATGCTTCAGAAACAAAGAGAGAAAAACAAAAAATATGGATTAGGTAGGTATACAATGTCAAACGTCAATATAATTTCAAGTAAGTAATACATAATTATGAATCAAGATAAAATAAAAATTACTACAAAATTATTAATTTTCACAAAACGTCAGACAGGTTCTAAGGACTTTGGTCCATTCGTCTGCGAACAAGTCAAAGTTAGCGTACTTCGATAGTACTCGTAACATCTGATACGTATTCCCTCTTTGATGCTTAATATACGGGAAGTATGTCAATGGAGCTCACGAAAATATAATGATCAACGGGGTGGTCCAAGTTAAGCCGTGTCCAAGTGAGTACAAGCTTTGGCCGCGCCGGCTACGTTATTACAGATTATCCTGCTCATTTATTAAAAGAAAATGTTCTCTAAGAGCATTATGTACATCATGTTTTTTTAACGCGTCACTGCGCGTTTGTATCGATACGAAGATGAAACGCGCAGCGAACAAAAGACAGCCGCAAGTGACTCATGTACATTATCCTCGCGTTTGAATAACGCGCGGCAAACTAGCAGGTGACGCGCTACAGAAAAAACGCGCAGTGACTGCTCGTTCGTAAAACAAGGTGTGTATAAGCCCTAGTCGTAGAAACCATAACGTGTATTTTTACGTAACAATATTTTATGATAATATACCATTAAAAATAGATTAGCTAATGTAGTGATAATTGTACCTATCATAAATTACAGTTCTTAAATAGTAATTACAGTTAAAGCCTTTAGCATTTTAAAACTTTAGTTTCATATTCCCTTAGCTATTCTAGATTACATTAGTTTTATGGCAAGTAATTTAAAACGATTGAAATAATAATGAGAATTTTATTGCTTCAGCTAACGGCTGAGAGCAGTAAAACCTAAAAAGTAAACCATCTTTGATGCGAACTTTTGTTGAACAAATAGTATAATATGGTACGAGTCGAAATCACCTGACACACTAAGCTTTAGTCAGGCTGTATATAGGTCACCTGAACCGCCTAAAGGCCTCCGTTACAGCTTAAAGACTTTAAAAGCCAGCACTGACGATTTAACGAACCCTCAGAAGCACGGAAGCGCTCAGCTGTAATGCCTCTTGCGGTCACCTTCAACAATCTATCAAGAATGTCTTAGCAAGATTTGCCACAAGCGCTTCTAATATTCCTCACAGAATTTTAGCAACTTACTTCTATAAGCTAATGATTATGATGAATATTCGTTTAATTGTAAAAAATATGTATTGATGGTGATTTTTTTATAAATAAAAAATACTATTTTACGTGGATATTATTTCGCCAAATGATTATTTATTCATTGGATGACATTTAGTCTGAGAGAACCATAACTTGAGGATACAATGATTCTGTTCTAAAAAATCTACAAATGTATGTTAGTTTTCCAAACGTTTCATTTTTGGCAATATTAATGTTTGCGTGGATGTTCCCAGGGGGCGTGCGTCGACGCCACATTACTCATTTTCGAGCTGTTATCTGAAAATATAAAAATATAATAAACCAAATACGGCCGTATTTAATCTGGAATATAAAAGATAAAATGAAGAAAGAATTTCCAGTTATTTCTATTAATTCACGTGTCAAATTAATGACTGGTTCTAGTGGCCGCTTTAAATGCAAAACCAGATTGATATTTTGTATGGCAAGCTTTAGAAAATAAAATAGACGTAATTAAATACGAGTAATTAAACATTTTTGTTTAATCTAAAGACGCTGTTAGTGTATTGCTGCGTTTTTCAGCTGACCTAGTTTTATAAACAAAGGAATAATGGGTTAAAGTTTAGATTTGCATACTAACTATTGCATCGCATCTCACGCTAAATTAAATGCACACACGAAGTTTGGGCACGTAGCCGTGCTACGCCGTAGCGAGCTACGGTGAATATTGCTACGATAATCATTGTTTAGGTACAGCAAAATCATTAGAGTTTATTTCTCATCTTTGTACAATTCCCATTCAAGTTTTCTAAATTGTTGAGAAGAATCAGAAATATGAACTGGCTTTTATGAATTTTATTTCAACAAAAAAACTTCCTGCATAACTCCAGCTATTTACGAGCAAAGAACTCAAAACAACTGCACTGAAAATACGGATTTATTTATAAAATCTTTTTGTTCTCAGGCCAGCTTATTTCAGTGTTTCTCATGAAACTTCAATTCGTCTCTGGGAATCCAATCGAACGCGGCAACAAAACATAAACGTACCGTTTGTGAAGTATCACAGGTCGTTGAGAGCCCTCACTTCCGGGAGCTGACGTATTACGTTACGTTACAGTAAGAAAATGTGGCTGTTGTCAAGTGCGCCACGTGCCGCCATGCTGAGACGTTGCTAGACGAAAGGATTCAATCAAGTTTTCAGAATACATTATTACTTCGTAAGTCGAAGACAAGATCCGATTGTGTGAGATTTCAAAATCTTTTCATTCAAGAGTTTTATATCTGTTGAAAGAAATAAAAAGCAAAAAAAACTAAGAAAGGCATTCGCGCTAGGTCGTATTAAGGCAGATCGTAAGTTAGCGCGCGTCGTAAAACGGCGACGTGTCGCATGCAACAGCCTCCATAACGACGGACGTGCCAAATTGTTTCTAGAACTTGTTTCACGTGTATTTTTACACTTACACGACCACGATAAATTGCACCTTCTATCACAAAGAATTAAGGTTCAATATCTAGATGAGCTTGTCATTTTTCGCAAGTACGTGTTTTTGTTTTTAGTAGGTTTCTTACATTTCATTATCACGTAGTTATTTTCTGATGGTTGGTAGGTTAAATACTGAAATGAGGCTTTTTATAATAAGGTACATAATAATCTTATAATAATGTATTAGTTTGTAAGATAGCAAAATAAAGTTATGATTTTATTTGAAAAAGTATGAACACATTACTGACATGAAAAACGAAGATTTACTGATATCAATTATTCAAATTTTGCTGAATAATTCATTTTTGTTTTATTCATTATTTGGAAGGGTTGAAGCGCAGTCTTTAGGGACATACGTTGGAATAGTCTTTCTTTAACTTTCGCGATCACAATTCTTTTTAAATATTTAGACGTGGAATTTTATCACCTCGGTCGGTATGGAAATAAGGTAAATAATGCGATAAAATCCCTTGTCCATGTGTTTATAAATACAATTACTATACGTTTGAAGTTAACACGAGGATTGTATCGAATGTAGAAGATTGTTCAATCAAAACCGCGAGTGTTATGTAGCTCAAGGCGATCGTTCCAAATACCAAGTGACCGCTTGCGCGTGAACAATAAACTGTTTTTAGAGGCGAAGTTCGCAACTTTATTGAAACGATATCGCCGTTCTTGCCGGACGCAAAAACTTCAACTTCTGGACAAAATGATTTAATCTTTTTATATATTTTCTTTATTCCATTTTATTTATAAGTTCAATAAAAACTTAGATTTATTATTTGTTTTTTTCCATTTTATTTCTGAAAGCTCAATAAAAACTTACAATTTCATTATTTATAAAATTTTCATTTTAAATAGAAAAACATAGGTTAAATAAAAAAGACAGAACCACGGTTGCCAGCAGTCAGCAGTTGCCAGAAATTGTCTTCTGCAAACCAGTAAAAAACATTTTACATTATTTTTTATCATTCATCACGTGACCCAGCTGTCATCTTTACCACTTCGTCATATCGAGCATATTCGGCAAGTGGCTGGAGTGTACGCAGAATAAGAATAACAATATCAGTTTTATATCCTCCGTATAAAGTGGATAAAGGGAAGTTTACGACGCGCATCTTCACCTCGCTATGAGTGTTTAGTTTAACCAGCGCTGAAAAGACACGAGAGCTGAAGCTGTTGCACACTTACACTACACGTAACAATCAAAATGTACGACATAACTAATCAAAAATACGTAGTATTTTGATCCTCTAAAAAAGGAATACTTCATATTACTAATAAGCAATAGCAGAGAGGTTTGTTTGATCGTTCCCTTCACAAAAATAGAGTGAGCTAGCTGAAGGTGAGGAAGTGGGCTTGCAGGATTTGTGAGCATCCGCTCGGATTTGTTGCATCCACTCAGATATTCTCGGAGACTGAACATATTGATGGAAATCGCTGGAAATGTCTGCGTTTACACAATATGTTTATACATATTCACGTTGAACTTTTAACATTAAAAATTCAATGTGAATATCCCAAATAATATCACACACATAAAATATTTAATAAGTATAATAAAATATAAAAATGTGAATATCTAAAATATTTTATAGGAGCACAAAGCATGGTTTTTATTATCGATGGAGAAAATGTTTGTTCACTTTAGTTGATTGTCCGAATGTAAAGGTTAAAGAAAAGTAGGGACTTCTGATTTTACACATTACTTGGGTATTTCTCATAAATAGCAACGACGGGCGTTTTACAAGAAATTGTAAGCTGTTAAGTTTGATGGCGGCGCGCGGGCAGCGAGGCAGCGGAGGCAGCGGAGGCAACGGAGGCAAGGGAGGCGAGGACGCCGTGACGCGGGTCGCCTCTAAACTTAGATTGTTATAGAACATGTTATCGTGAATGGGCTAAACTTACATAATGTCCTGAACTTACGCAATGCCTTGACCCGTGTCTGCGAAATTATATTTTCTGTTTCGGTGAAGTTGGAGTATTTCTTGGTAATGGTGACAAAGGTCTGATGTTCCAATATTTTTGCGTCTTATTACATACTTGTATGAACGACAATTTGCTCGACGCGGCTCTTTTATTCGTTTTTTTGTTATTTTCAAAACTACCAAGGTGCCTTCTATTAAGGTCGAATATATTACTTTCCACCTTTTGTTCCTAAATTGGTTTAAAAGATTATCTTCTTCAAAATAAAAAGTAACCAAAATCTACTCTCGAACGTTTTAAGCAGGATAGATCTGATAAAAACTTTTAAAATCGTAACAGAGTATCAAACCCTGGGCGGTGGGTGAATGGTTTCCGCGCCATGAATCATGTTCTCCCGCGGGTGCGCGCTGATTTACAAAATAGCTTCATTTTAAAAAGACTCGTATTTGTCTCAGGGTTGTCTCTGTCGAACACTAAAAATAACTGACTGGTAAGTAAGTAAGTTCGTATGAGCAAGTGGCCAACTCTGGTGGCTTAGATGTTAGGCCGCCTTAGGGCCTCCGTTTTCCTTAACGACTTTAAAAACCGGGACAATTTAACCGCGACAATTTAACGTGCCCTCCGCACGGAAGCGTTCAGATATTAATGCCACTAGCAGTCACCCATTCAAATAGTGACCGCTCAAAAAGTTGCTTAACTTCGACGATCTATAAAGAACGTCTTAGCAAGCTTCGCCACGAGCGCTTTGTCTAGTAGAAAACAAAGTAATGACGACCAACTACCACGCTGTAATAGCCACGAACTGAGGCAAAATCTGGTTTAAAAACAATCTACTAAATGGAATTTATCTGTATAAAACTCTAATACCAACAATAACAATTCATTTTCATATTCGAAATATTTTTCAGCTAAAACGTGATAACCTATTATAAAACACAGACTAATAAACTCGGCGAAACAGCATCGACCGAGTGAACTCTGTAATCGCTTAATGGATTTATGGAGTGATGATAAAGACGAAACCGAAAACAAACTTTTTAAAATAACTTTTAATCTTTTTAATAGCCGCGAACTTGGCCCTCCCTCCTCCGGCCAGGAGTGGGGGAGGATACACACGCGAAGCTTGATGGGTTCCGGCGGCGCCGGCGATGCGCAACTTTAGGATAATATATAAATATCCTTGCACATTCCACACAGCGTCATGAGGGACTCGTCTGTCAGTCGCCGCGCTGACTAGACGTTCGCTCCGCTCCGCTCGCTGCTGCTGGTCCTGTGCCCGCCGCTAGCCCCGCCCCGCCTTGAAGCCTTGAAGCGCTCGCCGCTCTCCGCTTCGAAGCTCGACCGCGCTCAGTGCGCGCTGCGCCCTCACCCGAGGACGTCGTCCCTCGGGACAATTCAGTGTTTCTTGACTTTGTCCTTTTCAGGACAGTCTTGTTTCTACGACTTCAGCGTCAGGTGTAAGTCCTTGTCAGGGCTTGAGGTGTTTCTTTGACTTCGACGTAAATCCACGTCCAGTGTGGTCAGTCTGGGGATACCTAACGGTGCCAACGAACCAGATTGGGCGTGGCCCCGGAGCGCCTTGTTTTTCGCCCTCAGCGGAACACAAGAATCCGGAAGACCCTTCCTCTCATTGTGGCCAAGACACCTTTAGCCATAATCGGTCCTGTGAGTCTGCTTGACCGGCGGTGAGAAAATCATTTCCCTGTGTACATTGCACTCCGTACACGTCCTTTCATTCCTACCCACCATCCGTCTGTTGCTTTAGGGTCCTCAGCAACAGATATCCCGAACATCCCGCACCCACCCATTCCTCCCGGGTTTCCCCCCGGGAGATAATGGAACCACCCCCCGGCCCCCGCGGCCCCCGCGCGCCTCCCCTGGCCGAGATTCCTTCGCCGACGTCCCCTATGGACTTAGCGGCGCTCGACCGCGACGCTCTCCTAGCCCTGGTGGACGCGATCTTTCGCGCCCATCCAGGGCTACGAGAGAACATCCTCGCCATCAAGGCGAAGGAATCTCCGCCCGTAAGTAAGGCAGTTGCAGCCACCAGGGCCCCTCTGGCCGCCCCTAAAAAAGTCCCGGCCCTCAAGGCCAAGCCCGTCACCTCTGACGTGGCCCTCCCGGCCCCTCCGGCCACTAAACCTAAGGCCCGAGCCACCAAAAAAATGGCCCCGTCTGGCCCCGCGTCCGCATCTACGTCCGCAACTGCGTCTGCGTCCACGCCCGCGTCCGCGTCCGCGCCCGCGCCTTCCGCGCCCTCGTCCGCCCGTAAGGTGGAGGCTCCTAAAGCCTCTACCTCCGCGCCCCCTCCCAAGCCCTCTCAGCCCTCCAGGCTTGCTCTCTGCGGCACCCCCAACGTCTCCCCCCGCGTAGACTCCGTCGAGTCCGATTCCGACGATATGGACATCGAAGTCCCGGACGCCGCGACCGAAACCGACGTCTCATCCTCCTCCGACGGTGAATTCACCGTTGTTCAGGGTAAGAGGAAGCGTACCGCTCGCTCCTCGACCAAGGCGCCTCCCGCCAAAGCCCAGGCTGGCCCTCAGCCATCCACTTCGGCCCCTCAGGCCCCCTCGGCGTCTCAGCCCGCCCCCTCCGCGAATGCCACTCCGGCGTCCAAGGAGAAAACCCCCCCTCCCATCTACCTCCGTCACAAGGAGAAATGGGAGTCCATCTCTACCTTCTGTAGAATTCATAATATCGCGGTCAAAAACGCGGTTAACACCAAGGACGGTATCCGCATTACCGTCAGCTCCTCCCGCGATCATCGCTCCCTCACTAAAGAACTTCGGTCTCAGAAGTTCGACTTTCACACTTTCGCTCTTGAGGACGAACGCGTTCTGCGTGTCGTCATCCGCGGCCTCCCCGCAGAGCAGTCCACTGACTCGATTAGGGAAGACCTACGGTCCCAGAACCTCCCCGTTCGGGAGGTTCACCGTATGGTCTCGGCTCGGTCCAGACGCACGTACGACATGGTACTCGTAGTACTTGATCGTACGGCTGAAGGTAAAGCCGTCTTCAAATTGAAGGCGGTGAATGGACTCTCCGGAGTCCATGTAGAGCCTCCCCACCGTAACGGCGCACCCTCGCAATGTCACAGGTGCCAGCTGTACGGCCATTCTGCGCGAAACTGCTTCGGCAGACCGCGCTGCGTCAAGTGCCTGGGTGACCACGGCACCTCCGACTGCAGCCGCACGCCCGGCTGTCCCGAGCCGCCCAGCTGTGTGCTCTGCGGCACCGAGGGGCACACCGCGAATTATCGCGGTTGCCCCAAGGCGCCAAAGACCAACAAGTTGGCTGCCCGGAGACATCCGGACCGTGCGCCTCCTGCACGTCCGTCCCAATCATACTCCCAACCTGCTCCTAAAGTAGGCATGTCCCCGCCGAGGGCTCCCGTCCCAAATGCTTGGGAAAAACCCCTGCCGTCCACCAGCTTAGGTCGTCAACATGCGGCTAAGGCGCCCTCAGTGCCCCCGCAACGGGCTTCCCCCCCGTACATCCCTCCGCCCATGCGTAAAGCACCCGCGCCCTCAGCGCAATCCACCCCGAAACTAGGGTTCTCGGTCAGTCCCACCTACATGGACGGCCGTATTATGTACGAAATCCGCGATGCGGCAGGCCGTCTTGTCTGCATCACGGACAGCGATAAGCTAGATAGCGCCATCCGCACATTTTTCCCCACTTTTAACAAGTCATCATGATTAGTACATCTCAAAGAACTAAACCCCGCTCCGTCACGGTAGCGTTCTTCAACGCTGCCGGTCTAGCCAAACAACGCGTGACTGTTGCAGACTTTCTCTCCCGTTACAACGTCGACGTTATGTTAGTGCAAGAGACCTTTTTGAAACCTGCCACCCGCGATCCTCGGATTGCGACCTACCAACTGGTGCGCAACGATAGACTCAACGCCCCCCTCGGTGGGACGGTGATCTATTACAAAAGGTCCTTGCACTGCATACCGATCGACACTCCCCCCTTGACCACCCTAGAAGCTTCTGTTTGTAGACTCGCTATGTCAGGCCATCCCTCGATCACTATAGCCTCTTGCTATCTTAGCCCCAGCCGCGTTCTATTCGAGAGCGACATTCAAGCTCTCCTAGACCTAGACAGTTCAGTCATCTTAGCCGGTGACTTTAACTCTAAACACACCCAGTGGGGCTGCAATGTCACCAATCCTCACGGCTCGTCTTTAATAAGACTTGTCGACTCGCTCAACTTTGATGTTATTTCCCCCTTAACTCCGACTCACTATCCAACCACTGTGGGCAAACGCCCCGACGTATTAGATATGGCGTTACTACGGAATGTTTCCTTACGGTTACACTCAATAGAAACGGTCCACGAATTAGACTCAGATCACCGCCCAGTGCTCATGCACCTCGGGCCCCCCCCTGACTCCACCCCCTTGACAAAGACGGTAGTGATATGGCACAAGCTCGGGAAAGCCCTCGAGAACATTCACTCACCGGATTTAGAGAGGATCCCCGATGACATTAAGTCCCCCGACGACGTCGCTGTTGCGGTCGACTCCCTGACCAATCATGTCACTGCCGCTATCAGCGGAGCATCTAAACAGGTCCCAGTGGTGGTCACCGACCGCCGCGAAGTCCTGCCAGATGATGTGAGACGATTGATCACGGAGAAGCACGCAGCAACCCGTCACTATAGCTCTTGGCCGACAGCGCAAAACCTTCGTAGGCTTCGCGCTTTCGAGCGCCTAGTTAGGACCCGCATTCAACAACATAGAGACCGTGAGTGGGACAATACCCTTTCTGAGATCAAGCCAGGCCACCAGGCTTACTGGAACTTGGCTCGAAGGACGAAAGGGGACACCTACTCCGTCTTGCCTCCCCTGACCCGTTCTGACAACAGTCTCGCGTTCGATGACGATGAAAAGGCTGAATGCTTAGCTGAAAGCCTCGAGTCACAATGTTCACCTAGTCTCGCCCCAATAGACCCTGACCACCTCGATACGGTGGACCGCGAAGTCGAAAGGTTGTCCTCTCTCCCCCCCTCCGCACCCCCTCTAACTCCCATTAGAGCTATGGAGGTCCAGATGGTAATCAAGCGCCTACACCCGCGGAAGGCCCCTGGAGCTGACGGTATCAGTAACAGGGTGCTTAAAAATTTCCCAGTAGCCCTTATATATCTCCTGGTCAGCATCTTCAATGCGGCTATGAAGAATTGCTCCTTTCCAGACGCCTGGAAACAAGCCACCGTCATTGGCATTCCTAAACCGGGTAAGGAAAAATCAGATCCTTCTAGTTACCGCCCCATTAGTCTTCTCTGTTGCATAGGCAAAATCTATGAGCGACTCCTTCTGAATCGTCTCTGGCCTATAGTCAACGAACTCAAAATCTTACCCGACGAACAGTTTGGATTCCGTGCCAGACACTCGTGCCCTCAGCAAGTCCTTCGTCTCACGGAACACGTGCTCTCCAAATTCACGGGTCCTTACCCCGCAAACACGTGCGCCGTCTTCCTCGACGTGGCGAAAGCATTCGATAAAGTCTGGCACAACGGCTTGATCTACAAGCTCTCCATTCTTGGAGTGCCAGACAGACTCGTGCACATCCTACGAGACTTTCTCCTCAATCGGAGCTTTCGCTACCGAGTAGAAGGTGCACTGTCCCCCCCTCACCCGATTCGCGCCGGAGTCCCCCAAGGCTCCATACTTTCCCCTCTTCTTTTCACGCTGTACACCAGCGACATCCCGCGTACCGAAAACGTTGAACTCGCGTTGTTTGCGGACGACACAGCCTTATATGCGTCTCATCCCAATAGGAATTATGCGCATATAAGGCTGCAGAGAGCCCTTCGCCGTCTAGGCGAATGGTTCCGCAAATGGCGTATCGAAGTCAATCCCACCAAAAGCGTAGCTGTGTTCTTCAAACACAAGCCTATCATGCCCGATGCGGAGGAGGGGCCCCCTATGGTCCCCTCATGCTCCTCGCTCCCTCCCTCCCGTAAGCGCAAGCGTAGCAAACGTCAGCCTAAACCTCGTCCTTTGTACCTCTTCGATGAGGTAATCCCATGGGCTAAACAAGCCAAATACTTAGGTGTAACGCTTGATTACCGTCTCGACTTCAAAAAGCACATCATAACGGTAGCCCACCGCGCGAAGTTCTTCCTGGGCCGCCTCTATTCGATTCTAGGCAGACAGAGCAAAATGTCATTTAGAAATAAATTGACGCTCTACAGAGTCTGCATCAGACCCGTCATGACATACGCCTCCGTGGTGTTCGGTCATTCTAAATTCATTGGAATCCTTCAGAAGGTTCAAAACAAATTCCTCCGCAATGCTGCCGATGCCCCGTGGTATTCGCGCAACGTAGATCTCCATCGTGACTTCGGTCTTGAGTCTATCGCCGGATTCATAAAAAACGCCGCAAGGCGCTATTATGATTCGGCCCCTCACCACCCGAACCCCCTGGTTTCAAACCTCCCCGACTATCCCATTGTCCAGGACAACCCTGACTCCCTCCGTCGACCTAGACACATTCTTGGTTTTTCAGATGATGACATCACCACCGCTAACGCGGCTATGGCACCATCGCCGCTAAGGCGGCGATGATGCACTGCATGCTTTTCTTTCAGCTTAACGTCCGATGCCGACCCCGCCTTCGGGGCACTCGTCGCCCCTTCAGGGCAGGCCCTTCAGGCCAGGCCCTTCAGGCCTTGCCTCTCATGGCAACAGTCCAATCCAAGGTCAGTACCTTGAGTAGGTTAGCTTAAATTCATTTTTACGGCGTAGATGCCTTCTGCACTCGCCAAAGCCCGGTGAAGTTATAAAGGTCCGGAAGACCACTTAACATAAAAATCCGTCCGAAAAAAAAAAAAAAAAAAACACAGCGTCATTTAGTCCTAAGCTAAGCAATGTAATGCTTGTGTTATGGCATTGACCAAATACCCAATCTCTGGTTATGGTAAAAAATGACTGATATACGAAATTCATTATTTTTTTTAACACATAGAAAACACCCAGACTTGAGACAAGTATTTGAAGATGGCCAAGGACGATAAACTACTTTCATCGTCCTTGATCATACAAAATAATCTTCAAAATTAAACCGTTTATAGAAGGAGCTCCCATAAAACTTTTATTATGTCTCTGGCCGAATATTTTCTGACCAACAGACATTCTACATCCCACCCATACCGAAAATATGGCACATTTATGTAAAACGGCCTTCTTTTATCGTTATGAATAATGTTACAAACAGACATTCCTTAGAGAAATTCATAAACATGAACAAAGTAAATGGCATTCTTCTCATAACTAAAATGTAGGCTGTATAATTCATTTTTGTTAGATAATTGGAAACAAAGTTACAGTAAGCATTTCTAAATCTACACTTTAGGCAAATGTAGATTTGAAATGTGACTACCTCTGACTACCCCCTTAGACATCTTCAAAAAAGATCTAAATATGCTTAAAAGATCTGAAAGAAATGTCTACCGCTCCCTGGGATACAGTCGTGATCATATTTCATTTTATTTCATTTCATTTTTTCATTTTCATTTCATTTAGATTTGAAATTTAGTGTGAATGACAATGTGCTAACTTGTTAGTCGGGTTAGAGTGCTCAATAGTTATAGAGCAATCGTAATAAAAACGCAACTTTATGTGCTCACTAGCTGAAACTCACTCGCCCGCACAGCCCCACAGCCCCACAGCCCCACAGCCCCACAACCCCACAGCCCCACAGCCCCACAGCCCCACAGCCCCACGCCGCACAGCCCCTCGCTCGGCGTGTCGACGGAACTCTCGTAAACGGTGCGAATTGTTACTTTACGCCGCTTTTGCATTACAATGTACGACTCTTGAGGAGTTAGTGGAAAAGTTATGGACTTGCGTTATATGCGTCGTTTCATATCACAGCACATATTTCGCAAGAGCTTTCAGTTATCACAAGGAAAATACACCGATGAAATAACTTTTTTTATTTTGTATCAGAGTAATACAGAGGTTGAGGTCTTACTGAGATTGAAGGATTGCGGCGCGCCCCTTGAATCTCTTTGATTGATATACTGGGAGCGAGCCCTCAAGCTCTCATAAAAGCGCCTTGCCTTAACCCCATAAAGCCTTTCTGTACCGTCAGCCTCCGTGGGAAAATATATGATTGCTATAAATCTCGGACGGAGAGCGCTCGCCGTGTGGCAGTGTGGCGGTCCCGCACGGCGGCGCCGCAGATTGCGCGACATTCGTACAGCGGCACTCATTTGCATGCGGCACCGCTCTCGCCAGTTCATCGCCGGCGTCAACGCCCGCTCATTTATCACTGCACAAAAATGCCATTGTGTTTGAGCACCCTGAAAATTGCGTAATCCATTTGCATATTGAACTCATCAATATGACGTATACTTACTACACAATTATGATTTGATTACTTATACATTTCTTCTTAGCTGAAAATTCTAAAAACAAACAACATATAATTCTTAAAATAATAAAGGTTATATAATGTTATTTATATCTGTTTTACAAGTTTATCAGACGAATGCGAGCATTCACCCGTAGTATTACGCACTTTATACCCTGAGGGCGTCTTTACTCCTTCCTTCCGAACGAACCTTCTGTAAACATTATTTTATACAACGGTACTTTTGGTTCAGAATATAAATTAGCATAGAATTCACACTGAGCAACTGAATTCACGTATTATAGGAAGGACGTGCGCACAAACCCGGGGTGAGTGACTAGTGCGGTCTCGTACAATATTGTCATCAGATGGTCGTCCACCTCGCGCACGCTAATATTCAGATGGGATGAGAACCCGCGCGGGTCACACATTATTTTAATATTTAGAATACATTTATTCCGAACTGTACTGAATAAATCAAAACACGATTCATCCTACCAGATAATAATTTGAAAGTAAATAGCAGTTCCATTTTTCAGTCCTAAAATAAAATCACTATGAACCGAGTTCTTTGCTTTGTTCGGTTTTTATTACCTCTGCATTTTGTTTACGGGGAATGAGCAAGCATTTAATATTCTCAACGTAGTTTTCTTAATCTCAAACTTTTGAAGAATAATAAAACAGCACAGAACCCTGTCATTTTAACATGATATAAAACAGGATGGCAGGAACGAACAGATCATAAGTTACAAAGCAAGTATTGAAACGAGACGTTGATATAAACAGTCAATATAGTCTGCAACTCTGTAAGTTAGTCTTCATTTATTTGTAACAACACCTTTCGATGTTATCCCCAAACTATTCACAACACGATTCTGCTGCAGTGCCGCGTAAAGTTCGCGCGACACTTTATTTTTATTTCAGCAAACGCGGTGGTAGATAGCTGGGTACGTGGTAGGTAGGTAAGTCGGTAGGTGAGGTGGGTATGCCTGTGGGTGGATAAGTAGGTAAGTATCGGCCGCAAGTGGCCGTCTCGCGCGTAATGGCCGCTTCAATTTAGATTATCTCGGTAATGCCTAAAGATGCTTCCACATGAACTCTTTAGGATATTCCAAATTAAGTCATTTGATATTATATTCACTCGCTAGTAACAATAAAATGAAAGTTCAAGTGGTCTAAGTATAATCAAAGTAGATTTAATCAGAAAACCGCGCAGTGGAGCAGTTTAAAGACGATTGTGTGAGAGTTCTTTTGATACCTATATTGTTCAAATTGAAATTTATTTATTAATTGCGATAACGGGTACAAATAGTTAAACAGTGCAAATATTGAATTAGGGTCCTCCATCATCAGCTTATCAGCATGCAACATTTTGTGCACACAATTGTGTGATATATGTAGGTATATAGGATACGACAGTGTACATTCAGGCAATAATTCTTAGAATACTTTAAATAAATATTAGTATACTGTAATAACTAAGGTGTATACGCTGATATTTAGATTTATGTTTTTAGATTTATGTTTTCCCTTAGTTTATGTATAGTTGTATTAATTCAGTACCCAGCTGTATTATGATTTGCGGCTGACTTTAACAAGCCATAGATTTTTTTGACCAAGGAATATAGTCCGCGATGGATTCGGCTGGATTCAAACGTCGGGTGTGGACGCGGCCACGCTCTAAAGTTTAAACCAAATACGCCACGAATATGAAAACTATAAATTAGCCGGTAGTTGCGGGAATTTTAAAATTGTATGAATTCAGAATTCATGCGAGACGCAGGTGCACCGTATAAAAAGTTCCTCGTTTTACAATTGATATGAAAATGTAAAAGAATAAAATGGAATTGCATTTTTGGTTAAAATTTCTTTTCCGTGCGCGAGGGCGGAGCTTGTTTATAAATCGTTTCCAATGAACAATGATTTCCGTAAAATATACCAGAGCTTTTTGAAACACGCGTTCGTGCTTAAATCCTCTAATTGTTAGTGACATAAAAAAACTCGCTTTATTCAAACAGGTAACCAATTCCCAAAAACCAAATAAACAATCGGAGAACCGAACAATTTGATGAAACTAGAAATGAATGCGGAACTTTTAACTGGCCATGCCAAACTACGGATAAAAGGCACTCACGCCGGTTTTCACAGAAATTGGAAGCGGTCAAAACATCAATAATACACAAAGAATTTCCAACAAAAGAGATAAAATGGCCACTCCTCAGTTTTTGCTAAGACATAAAAATACATGCCAAGCCGCTGGTTTCCTGCAGTAACGCAAATACACGAGAAATAGTAACTGAATTTATTTATCACTTCTCAGTATTCCCAACCCTGTCTTTTGTTAGTATTTGTCTCGGAAACTGTATTGATCATAGCCCTTATGTTGATTTGGTTATCAAATATCAACAATGTATGCGACCCTGTTTGCGAATATACTTCGGTAAAACCGCGGGTAAAGCAAACAGTCGCTACGGCGTAGCAGTGGCGTAGCAGTAGCGTAGCGGCTTAGCCTGACGCAGATTACGTAATAGTGGTAAGGCTTATTGGCGCAGTATACGCAGATACATTAATAAGAGAGAAGGTGGCGCTGCCAACTCGAACAATCGAAGTATTTTTATTTGCGTCGGTTTGCAGAGCCCCCGCGGAGCGCTAAAACTCAATGCAGTGCAATCGGGCTAGTAACGAATGCTCTTAGAAATTTTTCGTTTTTCGTTTAATTGAGCAACATTTTATCGGAAGTCCATTTTGAACCAACAGCTGGAACCAAAATGTGTGCAGTGAGCGGAAACATAATGTATGTCGACATTACTCTCGGAAATAATGTCGACGTTTAGAACTCGCTTGTTTCAGAAGAGAGTAGAGTTACCACATCTTTACAGTGCGAACCTAGACACCCTTGACTAATTCTTATCACAAGATTTTATTAGAGTAAACTCCTCTTTTACTCGTACTAGTAAGTATACGAGCCTTAGTGACAACATTCATTATGTTTAAAGGATAATAATAATTCAATCAAAGATCTTCGTGAATACAACGCAAACAGAAACACAGAGCATACAAAGCGAATTTTCGAAGCTCGTATTTGGTTTCCAGAAATTAATTACCTGTGGCGGTGTCGGCACCGAGCTGCCATCGGCTTATTCCGAACGAGTCCTCACAATGGTGCAAAGCCGCAAAATGTTAGCGGTTTCTAGTGAAATGATGTATTCATGAAAATTTCACACACACACCAAAATTTAATTATTGCTTCATACCTATTCTTCAACCTCACGCATAAAGGACCACCTTTGAGTCTAAATGCGGAAAAGGGAGTCCCCATACATACATACATATTTTTTGATTTTCTTGGTAAAAACATAATAAAATTATGGCCTGTAAATACATATAATTGATCAAACCAATCATGGAAGTTATAATAAAAAAGTTATTGAAAACAAATAGTTTGTGGTTCAACATTGTCGTAAAATGAATAAAACGTTAATCATTATCAAAATATGCGAATAGGCTATCATTATACTCGTATAAACCCGGTTGGTTGGGTAATTTTAATATAAACAAAATGCACGCGAAGGGACACAGAAGGTTACAAAGTGGACCCTCCATTAGGGCGTCAAAGGAAAATAAATAATGGAAATATTACAAACACTAGCACGTGACACAGTAAATGCAGTATCTCAACTACCACGACGTGTATTTTAACCTACTTCAAAAAATTCGAAAGTTATATATTATGTTCAACTGGATGTATATTTTTTCTTTTATCTGTTTCTGTTAACCTGTTTGTTTGTGTATTTATGGGTAAAAATAAGCCAATTTAAACTAATAGGAGAGTTTAGGCGCTGGGCAAGCCTAACCTTTCTCAACAATGTCCCAGGCACTACAGCGTCTCGTTGAGTGTAGACAAAGATTGTCTCATGACAATCATCTAAAAAGCTTAAACCACTGAAAATTTAATATTTAATAAAGTTCACATTACTCTTTATTATGTACATTATGCATTCTAAATACATTTTAACCGACTTCAAAATAGGATAATTCTATGTTTCGCTGTTTTTTTTTCTATGTATGTTCACCGGTTACTCCAAGTGGTTATATTCTTCAAAATGATTCCACTACTGGAATGATTTTGAAAATTATTTTTTTGTTCGCTGTGCATGATGTGAATGGATATTTTTTTATTTATTTACTAACATTCCACACTGGACCAATGTACAGTGCCGTGTGCACTCGCCCTAACGCTAACCCTTCCCTTGCCCGAGCGGGATAACAAAATAATGCCTTTTTCTTTAGATAAATTATTTGAACACCGTCCCTTATACATGGACTACAGATAAACAATTTGCAACTTTTATTAATAAAATAAACAACTTTTATCGAAAGGTCAAAACATGTGAGATAAGTATTATATTCTAGTGCCTGTAGGTGGCGCTCATCGGTGCTTTAACCGATAAAACCAGAGTTGGCCTCTTGCTCATACGAACGAACGAACGAACCGATAAAATCATCTTACTAATAGTTTCAGCTCTCGGCGTACAGGGTCCGTAGCCTTGTGGTCAGGCAGCTCGGCTTAAGAGCGATCGCTTGTATCTACGCAGGTTCGAATCCTGCCTGAGCCGTTAACTTTTAGTAAGATTTTTCATTTATAATGAAATACCCGATACCTAAGTGTGCCTACCTCGGGAGTAAAACTACTGTCTCTACTCTAAACTAGTCGTGAGAATTTTCTACAGAATAATACAATTCAATTAAAGGTACAAGTTGACAGCCTTCGCAGCAGCAGCAGACGACGTGTCGCAGCGACACAACTGGATTCTACGTATTTCAAAGAAATTATTTCCTTAGTCAGCGACACGACGCTGACGACGCGTCGTCAAGCGGCGACGTCGGGTGCGTAGACAAGTGACAAATGTTTCGTATCTATTCTCTTTCTATTATCGCTACACCTTTGATTTGACATTTCTGATCGCTCGAGTTTTCGTCAACGAATGTCAATTCCTATACATTTTTTTTTAGTTTCTAATCGAAAGCGATTGTCGAAATGTAACATGGCTAGGGCAGCAGTGTCGCCCACCCGCGATCAGTAGTGCCGCTGACGCCGCGACACCGGATTACTTTTCTTTTCAAAAACAATTGAACTATTCTGATGGTCGACGTTGGCGGTGCCGGCGACCATTTGTCAGCGGACAGCGAGTAATGGTGCGGACGTCGCGACGTCGAGTCTTTTATAGACCCAACTAAATCGAATGATGCTATAAACTTTATATCGTTATAGTCTTACATCTTTTACCTATGTTTTATATCTTGTATCTACATACCCCTGTTTTTTTTAATCTCTTTCAAGTTTTTTCTGTTTCAACATTATTCAACACTGTTCGTCTTAAACTCAGAAGACTGTCAATAAATTCTAACTAGTTACTACTCGACTATGCATAGATGCTAACATGCATGCTCAATGCTTCTACTGATGAAGCTGATTGTCCAAGTGTAAACTAAATTGTGCGCAATTGAACTAAATTGTGACAGTAAATTCAAAATAACCAGCAACATAGCTGTCTAGTTGAAAGCTCTAACTCATCCCGCAATGCACATCACGATTCATCAAACTCATTGTTTTGAACTACAGAGAGCGTAAAATGAGCAAAGTAATTCAACCGAAACCAGCGAATAGGTAAGTCGATGGGCTTACTCGGTAAATGTATTTGATTGCATCGAGCGGACTGTGACTACGCCGCCTGATACCAATTTAATACGATTCTTTTACCTGGTTTTCAGTGAAGTCTGTATTTTTAAGTAAACTAGTTTTAGATTAGCTTCTAGAGACAAAGTCCGCAACACCGTTATCCACAGCAAAGTGCTTGACGTAGAATACCGCTTTGCTAAACTGAAGCTGGACATGTGTGCAGACGTGGAGACGGTAGATGGAGCAAACCCGTGCTAGAGTGGAGACCACGGCTCGGAGAGAGGAGTTCTGGCAGACCATCCACCCGATGGTCCGACGATATAAAAGCCCATGACGGGAGAGACTGGACCAGGAAGATCAGTGATAGAGCAGTGTGGAGAAATATTGGAGAGGCATACGCTCTGCAGTGGGGTATATATGCTGAAGAAGAGGAAATTAGAAGAAGATTAGCATCTGTGAATAAAACTTTAAAAATACTAAATATGAAATTTATGATTGAAAAACTCACGGCATTAAAACTCAATCCTTTGATATACTTACCAAATTTTACAATTCCGAAAAACTTAAAGATATTATTATGTCACATTGCAATGGATTTTATATGATTTGTAAATCTCAAAAAATCTGCAAGTTCGCATACCAAACGTGAATATTGTGGAGAATTTAGAGAATTCCATTGCTGTATTGCTTCTGTAAATACCTGGCATACACGAACTTCCTGATAATTATTATTACAACTGATGTAAATGTAGCTCGATCGATCCGGAGTGGAATATTTGCAGCGAGTGGACGCGGCTGCGAAACGGAAGAGCCTCGATCATTAACACAGTTATTTTAGTTTCTTACTTTAATCAATAATTAATTAATCCAGTTTTATTCAAACTCTACGAAATTTTTAAAAACAGATTTGGTAAGTTTACTAATAAAAATAAGGCCTTTACATCTTTACTTTAAAATATAGTTGCATTTTACAGTGTCAAAAAGCTATTTTTGCTTACACTAAATGACATTTTTGAGGTGAAACAGGCTTGTCCAGCACGAAATAAACACAGTACTCAAAAACTGAATGTAAACTGACGGTTTGATAATGTTCGTCACCTTAGAGTCGGTTTTTGCTTGCACCAAATTGCAAGAATCAATTTTTATTGTACCAACATTTACCAGTGACGTTCCTTTTTCAAGTTTCAAAAGGGATTATGTGCTTGTGCTCGTTGAACGAATCAAGTTGAAAACCGACGAACATTTTCAAACCGTCACTGTACCTAAGTACCTACATCTATCAAAAACCTGAATTCCCTACTAATTCCCACAACTACCTGTTAATACCCACTAAACTTTCAAAACTAATAAAACCGTGAAGGTTACAGCTGGTTACTCTAAACATCGATAAAGGCCGTTAATGGGTTAATTAACATTGGCATTTTGTCTCCTTGATCGGAATAGTTGTTGAACAGTTATACGATATTAAACAAGTTTAGATGGCTTTCGATAGCTCTTGAGATCTGTCGCCGAACTTGAATGATAGCGATCGGCGTGATGCGGTGTAATGGTGCATCCACGCCGCAGTTACTTTTTGTAGGAACGTTACCAGGTTTTACTGAGTGACATCCGATTGCAAAATGTTATTTTTGTTAGACATTGCCTTGTTAGTATTATTCTAAGTAATGTATGACGTAATGACGAATGGCGCAGAATCGTCAAGATTGCCACAACCTCTTCGTCATGATGACCACGACTACTCTGTCAAGAGTATAACGAAAAGGAAGGAAGGAAGTAATGTATAACATTGTTCCGTTGCCTGTAGAATTTCGAGAACATAATAATGCCGTGCAACTCGGTGGATGCTGAAAGTTACGCTTTGTTACATTTTGTTGATTAATATTATTGGCGGTAAACGCGATGGGTAACATTCAACAAATGGTAACAAATAGTCACAAAAAATACAGGTAGTGACCTAATATTACTGTGTTGCTTTACAAAAGTTAACTGCGATGTGGATGCACCTTTACGGTGGTCTAGACCGCGGCAAGGCGTAGGGCCGATGAACCGAACCGAATCGTTTTAGAGACAAGTTACAAAGATTAAACATCGATTGTGTCAATAACTGTCCAATACTATTTGTTATTTAGTCCCTTTATTATGGTCTGTATTGTGTTAGGATTCGCCTAAAATAATTATATTAATTAATTAGGTTTCATATTAAGTAAAAGTAAAAGTAAGTTCGTATGAGCAAGTGGCCAACTCTGGTGACGGAGTTTTTAGGCCGCCTAAAGGCCTCCGTCATGGCTTAACGACTTTAAAAGCCGGGACCGAAAATTTAACGTGCCCTCCGAAGCACGGAAGCGCTCAGCTGATAATGCCACTTGCGGTCACCCATCCAAGTAGTGACCGCTCAGAACGTTGCTTAACTTCAACGATCTATCAAGAACGTCTTAGCAAGCTTCGCCACGAGCGCTTCATATTGAGAGTATACATATTAAGAGTCATGAAAACGCGATGTGCCGGATTAAGTAATGCGTTTTCATGACTCTTTCAGGGTGTCTGGTCAAAGCGACGAATGATCCGAGGTCTGGCACCTATTTACCGTTTCCGTCTGGCAGTGCAGTGGATTGGATCAGTTGAGCTACCTATATGATCGTTTAAAACAACGATCTTTAGGTGGCTCAACTGGTTCTTTATGTATTTTATTGAGTTATATTAATGTGTAGTAGGTTTAGTTTCTGTATATAAAATTTATAATTCGGTAATACGAGTATAAACATTTATTTACATAAACTATCCACCTAAGAATCGTTGTATTCTTGTATTCATTATTAACAAACTGCAAGGAGTGAGACATGAGACGTTCAAATCTAAGAAAACAGAAAAGAAACATCATTTTCAAAAACTCATTTTTCTAAACTTAACTTTATTTCCTACAACGACAAGAACGAGTTTTCAAGTTTTGCGCTGACGCAGCTCTTGACATTATGCAATGTGCGTACTTACCTCAAGCATGACTTTCTTTACAACAACATAAACATTTTATTATATTTCTTCGAGCTCCCATGAAACTTCAGGATTATGCTTGACTGGCTGAGTCTCGTGCGATATATTAAACAGTCGTATATCAGCGGCATCGAAAACAGAGCGCGATGAATCTCCGCGTTGTTTTGCTGCAGCCAAAGACGATTAATATCTAGAAGACAGACAAAGGCCATACACAAAATCGTAACCCTGATCCCGCAGTATCAGATAGCCTGGAAACTTTAAAACATCAATTTTATCCAAGATATTTCAATACTTAGTAGTAGGTAGCAACAATATTGAATATAAAAATTTTTTTAGGTAATTTTAACTAGAAAGTAATTGAAATTTCTTGGATAAAATTTATGTTTTAAAGTTTCCAGGCTATCTGGTACTGCGGGATCAGGGTTACGATTTTGTGTATGGCCTTTGTCTGTCTTCTAGATATTAATCGTCTTTGGCTGCAGCCAAACAAACAAGTGCCGCCGTAAACAACATAAGTAAACCTATTAATACTTGACGCCCGAACTACTTCCTCGTTTTATAAAAGTTATTATACCTAAAAACCTATTGATATATCGTTGAAGTTAAGCAACGTTCAGAGCGGTCACAATTTGGAAAAGTGAGTGCAAGTGGCATTAACAGCCGAGTGCCTCCGTGTTTCGTAGGGCATATTCAATTGTCGGTCCCGGCTTAGAAGTCATTAAGCCATGACGGAGGCCTAAAAACTATGACACCGAAGTTGGCCACTTGCTCAAATAGTTTTTTGCATTATAAAGTGTTAAGTGTAGTTGTCCTCTGGTGATCCATAATATGCTTCAATCTCAAAAGTCAAGTTTTTAGGTAGTCGCAACCTATAAATACTTGACTTGACAATAAAAGTAAATACGATTGACCAACGCTATTGATGGAGTTTGTAGTCGTACAAAAGCCTTTGTCATTGCTTGTTGACTTAACAGCACCGACTGACAACTTAACTCACCCTTTGAAACACGAATGCGCTCAATTGTTAATGCCATAATCGGTAACACATTTATCGGGCGATCGATGTGAAAATCTCTTAAACTTTGACAAGCGCTACAACAGCAAATTCTACGTTTTCATCATATTAGAGAATAGGCTCTTTGAATAGGCTTTCGAAAGACCAGTCATTGTGCGTTTGTGTAGCGCTTTACCTGCTAGTCCGCAGTGCGTTTACAAACGCGAGGATCGTTTGCATGGGCCACAACCATAGAGATGTAGTTAAAGAGTCACAATCTAATAGCTGACAACACTCAAAACTTGTGCGTGCAAATTCAATGTTTTACAATGTCATTTGACATTTGAATGTAGACGATAAGACGTTTGTTTTAATGTTCAATGTCGCTTGTACGCAAAAAAGAAAAACTCTGCGCACTACGTAGCGTGCGCCGAGTTTTGGCGTTTACATTTAATTGTCTGATTGTGGCTCTATAATACATCTCAATGGTCACAACTCACAGTATACGACTGCCTTTTGTACGCCGCGCATTTGTATTGATACAAACGCGCAGTTGTATCGCGTTTCATTTGCGCCACAAAAATACGCCGTGTGATCTTGTAAGCACATTTGAAATCATCTGAAATTATTTAGCCAATTGGTAGAGAAAGAACAGAGAACTCGTTTATAATTGGATCTATAAAATTATCATATTGCAACGATATTTCAGTTGAATGCTATTTTGTGAGGCTGTAATAAATACAACGGCATACTTATTTTGTACTCCGTCATAAATCAGACGCGACAATTAGTTGCGACTTTTGGTCGTATCTTTAAAATACTACTAGTATTCTATCTATAATCGTAATCAGATGAAACACATTCGTCGTCAACTAGATAATTTACACTAAAAATTTACGCTTTTAAATTTGTTAAGCCATGACGGCGGTCTTTAGGCGGCCTAAAACCTCACCAGAGCTGGCATAAAAAATATAAGCCACTGGAACGTCGATGGATACTAAATGTGTGATGATCTGTCGATATTTGTATAGAAAACAACATCATGTGTTAGTTGGTTTTATCGTCTATTCCCGTTGTCCCCGTAGTCCGTGTCCCCGTGACGGGGACAGCGGGAAGTCATTATTTTTCTTTCCCGTTGTCCCCGTAACGTAGATTCAGCTAACGGGGACAACGGGAAGTAAACATTTCACGTGTCGTTGTCCCCTAAACCTGCATTTCTGTTTCAACTTAGTTTTTCGCGTGAAAAATAAAACAAAATTTATTCGATTGTCTTAGAATTTTAATTTAAGATAAAAAACTAATTAATAAACTTACACAAATATTTGTGTAAGTAGGGTCTGTTTTCTTGCGCGACAAGCTGGGCGTATTGTCGCTCGTCAAGAAACCATCATTCAAACTCAGGCAGCGGCACCGGGCAATAACCGCGTTTTTAACAACAAATAAAACAAAGGCACTCAGGTTTGTTTGTTTATTAGTGTTTATTTAGGTCGCCTTGTGTTAGGTGAACGGCCTTGTAAATCTACATTTGATTATGAAAGGTTTGAGTTTACTTAAGCCGTGTTGGCCAAGTGGATACTTCGACTTTCAATCCGAAGGTCGCGGGTTTGAATCCGGCCGTGCATCAATGGACTTTTCGCATCGAAAAATGTATATGCATATTAACACGAGCTTTAAACGGTGAAGGAAAACATCGTGAGGAAACCCGTGGCTTGTCAGTCATACACGTATTGACCATTGTCTTTCCTGTGGATATGGCCGACTTAGCTGAGAGGATGGTTTAGGTGCTGGGCAAGCCTATTCCATCTCAACAATGTCCCAGGCACTACAGTGTATCGTTAAGTGTAGGCAAAGCTTGCCTCCTGACTCTGTATACATCATCTAGTAAAGATGTAAAGGCCTGAGCTGCTGAGTTTACCTACATATTTTGGTTGTTGTTGGGTAATAAGATTTTTTTACCATGGAGTAAGCGGATTATTTCTATTAACTTACCAAACGTAAAAGCTTGGTTTCTCCGCCGCATATCAAACCCGAACGAGCACTTACTTTTTGATCGCTTCACTACAAGCGAGCCAATCTACTGCTCGATGCACGGGGCGAGCGCACCGCGACTTCATATTTTTAATGGTGCTGTGGTAACTCTGCAGTACTCTTTAGAGCTTACAAAATGCATTTTTTCTTTGACCCCGTAGCGACTCCTATAAAACATTTTAATTGTCTTTTTTAAACTTTCGCGATCAGAACACATTATAAAACATATGCAAACGGGTATTTATCACGAATTTTACCTTTAATATTCGCCCGACGTTTCGACTGGATTGCACCAGCCGTGGTCGCGGGAAGACCTCCAATACTTCAGTCTTCCCGCGACCACGGCTGGTGCAATCCAGTCGAAACGTCGGGCGAATATTAAAGGTAAAATTCGTGATAAATACCCGTTTGCATATGTTTTATAAACATTTTAATTTTGACAATAAATCCATTCTCGTCCATTTATAACTTTAGCTGTAAGTTTTTCAAAAATATTTCTTTGTGTTGTACTTATTGAATGAATGCGACGGCAGGTCGCGGGTCGCTAGTCAGCGAGCGCGGCGACATTACCGCCAAATAGCCGATAAATTCGCAACGCTATTGTTTAAACCGCCGATACTGCTCCACTCGAGAAATGGCCGAAGCGGAGGAACGTGTTTCCTACATTTTATTCTAACAACGAAATGGTTACAAATAGCTCCATTTACCGTTTGTTTAAATAGTCCGCATTCCGGCTGACGACGCCCACGGCTCCGAATAATACTCTGGAACGTCTCGCATCAAACACAAGCTCTATCGCACAAAGATCTGCGTACAATAGAGCTGCCTTAATGTACTACAAACGCAGCCGGTTTCAACTTGTTTCAATTGATAACCGCTACAATGAATGAATGGTGTTCAACTGTTCGGTTCAGTGAGTGGAACTAATAAATAGGAGAGAAATACTATAACCAGCTTCAAATGAGTGAGTTCACCGGCCAATCGCCGCGTGTCGCCATTACAAAATAATGTGACCGCTTTAATTGGCGGGCGACCTGTTATGGCTGCCGCACGCCACTTCACACGGAAATCAATGTTTACAAAAATAATTTTGATTATACAGCAGAATAATTTAAGACTGTTTTTCGCATAATAAAACCTTGTATTGTATTCCATGTTCTCAAATAGTTTACCTGTCTACATCTATTTTAAGAGTAAAGTCTGCATCCAAGCCGATTCAGACATAAGCTCTCCCTTTGTTGGCTCTACGAGTCAGTTTGAGCCACAAGCCAGCTACCAGCGCCAGTAGCTGCGCTTCTCTAAACCGACCTAATTGAACAGTATCCGTGTTCCACGGCATCAGTTGGATCGAAATTAATATTTGATTCGGCAACCAGACATTTTATTGGAACAACTGAAATGGAAAACGCGATTAAAGGCTCGCAACTGTAAACAGCGCGGAGCAACTTGCGCGGAAATTAAAGCGCTTTGTAATTATGAGTTGCGCTTACCTACTGCCGCTTTATCCTACAAGTTGTACTTTCGTAGAGAATATCCAACAAAACACAAGTCAACGTCTGTCACTTTTATCTACGGCATCAGACAACAATAACAAACTAGAACAAAGAAACCAGGTGTCGATTCTGTTAAATTAAAAGTTAACTACGAAAGTACTGACTTCTTAGTATAAATACATCACTGCATTTAAAGTTACATAATGGTTTTATTTAGTAAACAGTATCGTCTTATCTACCAAAAACGTGCAAATTTCAATAAAATTAGCTCAATCTTATATTATCATATATATCATGCTGTGTAGGTTCTCAGCGAAACGAAAATGCAACAATTTCGTAAAATATTAGCAGAATCACAGCCAATGTGTCTTTAGTGGTAATTGCATGAAAACAACAGCTCGTCAGCGAAGCGGGAAAATTGCATGAGGAGAGCGCGCGTAAACGAGAAATATACGCTCATTACAGAAGTTCACCGACTCGTTTGAAAGACCTATTTATATCGAAACAACATAACGCGGAAAACTACACGAACACAAAAATACTGAGCCACAAACGTAAAGTTATTTCATTTCACACAGCCAGAGTTACACACAGTAGAATTTGAGTTAGATTAGAAACGAGTAATAAAACTGTGTTGCATTTGATAGGGTTTGAACGTC
Source organism: Xanthorhoe designata (assembly GCA_963582015.1). Lineage (NCBI taxonomy): Eukaryota > Metazoa > Arthropoda > Insecta > Lepidoptera > Geometridae > Xanthorhoe > Xanthorhoe designata. The sequence continues at coordinate 92,805 of OY757049.1, forward strand.
TGACTTGTAGTTTTTAGACAATTTATTCAATTATTTAGCACAAAACACCTAATATTATGTTCTTTTTGGTGAAGTCTTGGTAAACTCGAGACGAATATACACGTTTCATATACAAATAGCACCCTCTGCGTCTCAGACGAGCTCTCACCCACAGCGCCATAGAGGTCAAAGTTATATTAGTTGAAATAGTTTTTAGTTAAGGTGGCCCTTCCCGGTGCGTCTATCATCGACGCGGGCATAGCTGAAAAGCTTGTTGTTTCATCCAGCGCAATGCTAGAAAAAGAAGCAAAGCGAAAAGAGAGAGATAGCGCCTCAGCGCTCGGCATTCGGTAGGTACTTTCGCCGCTCACTCGCTCACTCGAAAAATAGTGTTCGGAAATTTCATAAAAAGTGTTCCAGGAAATACGTTTTTTTCAGTAAGCCTTACAAGTTTGTAAAATAAATATTTGTCATTTAGAATCTCCATAACATTTGCAAGGTTTCTATGACAATATTTTCTTTACGTTTACAATTTATGAGTACATTATGAACGGCCAAAGTTCAGGTAAAATTTATGCTAAAAGCAGGTTTTTGGAAGCTTATACTGAATTTGTTTCTCAAAATTTTGATTTTTAGTTTCGATAGAAACTTAGATATAGTGCACAAGATACCTATTAGTCCAAAAGTTTAAAAGAAAGATCTGTTACAACGGCATAATCACGTACGAGCGTTTGTATGAAAAGTGAGCCGGGTTGGCCGCTCTTAAAATAAAATCGCGCACAATCGGTTTGTTGCAGTTCACCGAGATTGTACCTACGAGTACATGCGCTCTGACCCGGCTTCGCGAAAAGCTGACAATGATTTTAGAAATTGACCTAAATTGAAAATACCTCGTATACAGCGTGTTCGCCATGTTTCGAAACAACTTTGGTTTTATAGCTAAAACCCGTGTGTTGTTAAATTTTTAGAAGTTGTAACAATTGAAAAGATAATGTTATTTTTAACTTTAACTCGGGCTGTAGAACCTGTTTTTATTTTTATTATCTTCAACAACAAGTGCAGGTTGCCTGAAAGAAAATAAAAAACAGTCATTTTATTTTATTTTATTTTATTTATTAATTCACAAAACAAATTACAATTTAAATACATTTTCATCTTATTACTATTTGTTTTGTTCTAATTGTAATTCAACTATGTGAATATGGTAAGTGTTGCATGCAATAACATTAATTTACCCTAAAACTAGAAACAACAAGAGCGTTATGTTTCTCAAGTCATGAGCGTTTGATGACACAAATGTTAAGAAAACTTCTCCAGGTACCATCATTGTGAAATACTCTTTGCTTTCCAATGTTTTTCGACGAAAAAAAACGGATAATATGTACACAGATTTGTCAATTCGGAATCGAGTGCAGTGCGTCGTGAATGGCAGATAGGTCGCAGCAAAAAGAGCAAGTTGTGTGAGCGTTGGTCGTGGCTCGGTGTCGCATCCATCATTCAACGCCACGCGTCCACCGCACTCTGCCGTATCTGCACTTGCTTAAATCAGCGTGTTGCTGTGAATTTTAAATACTAAAACCTAAAAAGGATGTTTCACTCTGTGTAAAGTTGACGGAAAATTCGGTGAACATACATAAAAATACAAGTACATGTAACATGGAAGCTCCTTTTTTGAATTTTTTTTTTTTACTTGTAATTCAGCTGCAGAGTTCACGCTGCCATTTCGTCGTTAAAACTTGCTTTAGCAACTTTCCAAAGAACTTATCGATTTTTAATAGTCAGTTTGCAACCGTTTCAACAGTTTTCAATAACTTTACAGAAATTTTCGCAAACTTTAGAGAAAAGATTTCTCGCTGCTGTAAAAAGTATCACAACTATTTAAAGTTCACTATTTACCAATACATCACTAAGACACAGCTTTGATAGAACGGCTGAATCAATCGTACTTCTAGAGTACAAACTAAGTGCTGGTAAGTGCTCTGCCAAGTCACGAGCAAAATGTATCTGATGTCCTTCGCTAATTCAAGCACGTTAGCAAAGTTTAAGGTATAAAAATATTTTCACAAAAATATTTTTATACCTTAAATCTTTATCTTTATCTTTATCTTTAAGACTCATTTCTACCCATGTACATACTTAGTTCAAAATATCTGTTTCATTTTTGCACTATGTTGAACAGTATTTACGTATGCAATGAGCGTGCCACATATCGCACACTGCGTCCGAGCGCCAGCCTCGATGCGGTTCACAAATATCTGGGCCATTTAAAAACTTAGCAACACTCCGCAAGAGCCTGCTAACCCACAGCCCCAGCACCGCAAGGGCTGCCAAATCGACGCTATTCGGCACAATTACACTGCTGCTCTACTTTCCTATTTATTCAGTACGCATCATTAGGCCAAGACCTTTCTAACTTCTCAGTTTAAGGCAATATTAGTCTTTTTCATAAATATTTAATGCTTGTATTCCTTGTTTGCAGTTAGGTACAGTTTAAATTAAATGATGCTTGCTTGTAACGCTCAAAGAACTATAAAATAAAAGTATCATCCGGAAAGCTTGAGCTCGCATCTCTGAAGATATAGAGACAGAGGCGACACACGCGGGATTACACGCGGACTAGCGCAGCCCTGAGCCCCTGAGTTATTGAAATGCACTGCAGCTGCTTCGTAACATTAAACTTTATTACAATACCATTAGAGTGGTATTCGAGCGACGGAGAAAGACAGTATCATTACCAAATCTTCCGATCTAAACTGAACTTTATATTGAAAAAATTATGATTCAGTTTTGTTTGGCGAGACTGATGATAGTATTAATGAATTTCCTACGCGTCAGTAAACTGTGGCAAGTTAAATGGATATAGTTTTATTCAGTTTCCGTTTGTTTCCAGTTTTGAGTGAAGATGGGACAGGTGCCGACAAAAGCTGTGCAGAACACTATCTTATCACAAGTATCGCAGCTGACTGTACCGTTGAAGCATTCAGAATGTTTGCAACTGTTTTAGAGTAAATAAGTGTTTGAAAACAGTGTTTTGGTTGAGTTTCGTAGAAGTTGCGGCTCAAGCGCCTTTGTGGGGTTGTGAATACCTCCGTGGAAAAGTGGATAGTACGCATTGAAATTTTATCTTTAAACAATATCTGGTAATGCTCACAAGGAAACAGGACTTTCTATATTGTGGTACAGGTCGAGTCCACCGACATGAGGCGAACTGTTGCTTGGACTTTATTAGTCAAGCTGACTTCATTAGTCATGTCTACTTAAAAATAAATGAAATTCAAGTAAAATAAAAACGCTTATTACTTTCTAAACAGCGTCATTGTGAGACGCGACCGCGAGGAGTGACCACACTCATACCCAGATGAAGATTCTCCGGAAGAATCGAAACATTGTCGGTATCTAAATCGACGATAATTTTACGTGAGTAATTTCCCGTGTGCTATTATAATGTCTAATACAACTCACGATAGTTTTGAAAGTGAAATAGCGTCATTTAGTTACAAACTAAGCAATTTATTAATGTTTGTGTTATTGTATCCTGATTAGTGATTACACAATGTACTAATTTTTTTTTAAATATACAATATAATGTGTAATAAGTTTGAAGTTTTTAATTGTCAAGTGATAGGAAACTTAATAAACATATTAAAAATTAACTATTTCATTTGTCTATTTTTGGCTCACAGCAGCTGGAAGATTTACTATTTAATTTACAAAATGCTTGTAGTCCAAGTGGCCGTAAGTAATGGTCGTTAGTGCGCCGGCACAAGGGTCAGTTTTGCGTAACAAGCGCTGCCAGCTAAACGCTAATGTTACGTTTTAAAGAGATGGTTATCACCGAGATACTATCTGGATACGATTTGGTTTTCCGCATTTTCTTTAAAAACTCTTGACCGCTAAATTCTATGAGTGTTGTTTGAGTGACGAGTTTCAACTGTACTTGAGTCAATCTGTATTCTAGTGTAAGCTTTAAAATAACCTGTGTGTGGTGACCTGTAGCATAGGTTTATATACCTATTTCAGGCACAGAGACTGGTGCCTGAAACACAAAACAGGCTTACCTCTAACCTACTTGGCTACGAGGCTTTTATTAATGATAAAATTGCGTGGCCTGATGTCGCTGTGCCCCTCGACGGTTGATGGTATACAATATCTTTACTACCTTGATAAGTAGGTACCTACCACTTAAGTCGGCCAAGTGTAGCGTGTGATGCCAGACAACATTTTGTTGAGGTGTTATCTTGTTAACTTTACAATTACTTCTACTTTCTTTGACATGCCTTACTTTGTTCGACTGGCTTCCTATTTAGATTGACTATTTAGATTATTTTAGATTGTTAAGGGATCGCTTTTAAAAAAAAAGGTAGGCCCACACCACCAGGTTCTTGCCTGATTCTTTCCCTGGTGTAGGGAGTCGCGTTGGAACAGGCATTAGAATCACCTTGCATGTAAAACGAAACTTAAGTGATCCTTGAGGTCCTACAAGAATAAATGATTTTTCTTTCTTTTTTTCTTTCTTTCCTACGATTGTTTAAATTTATCATTATTTTCAACTCTATTTATTTTTAAAATGTATTGCTTTATTATTTTTTATTTATGTGTTGTGAGAGAAATAAATAAACAGTTTGAAATTTTAATGTGAAATAATTATTATTTTAAATTAAACAGAATGTTAAATTTGCTATAGTTATTTGCATATGCGAATAACTAATGCAAGTAACATTCTGTTTTTTCCCACATTTGAATGAGTCTATTACAAAGCACTCCAAAACTCATTTTGTTCTAGCACACCATAGTATAATTATAAAACTTCGTCTGCAATTTAAAATAAACGCAAATGAAGTCTTCGGTTAGCGCAGGTATTCAGACGAGCGCATAACCATTTAGTTTCCAGCGCGATGCGCAACCAACTAATCTGCAATCCACTGACTGCGCTGAAGGTATATTTGAAACCCAATGGCGTAGTTAAAGTTTCACAAAATTAAAATCATTATAAAACTTTTATAATGCTTTTGATCATTATTAAAACAAAAATGAACCTTGGTGATATATAATTATTGTTTATAATTTAAAAAATTACCTCTAAACTAGAAGGTAAAAACACTACTAAGATAAACAGCTATACGCCACGCAATATTATACTATACGAAGTGGCTACATTAGGTACATTTACTACTAACTAGCTAACTCGCGCCATACTGAACAATTACTACAATCGCCAGAACGCCGGCGGTTCAATTAAACAAAGTTCAATTATATTTTTATTTTACTTTCAAATTGTAAGACGTGGCTGCTCGTTCATTTGCATGGCGCCTTTTGTAAGATTGCACTTTTTATGCAGCTCGGCCCTGACTGCGGCGTTAGGAAAAAGTTCAAATAGGTATTTACATCAAAATTACAGAATTAACATTTTATTTTGCTCTTAAAGTCAATTACTATGGTATGGTTAAATTTTAATATTGCAACACGACGCCATTTGTTAGAGTAATGGAACGCAACCATTTTTAGTTCCTTATTTAGGCGCGTGTGGCGCCATTGTATGTGTCACTTCTGTTCCCCGCCTTTTTGTAGCCGTTGCAATAAAACGTGTAAAATATAATTTCATCCAGTATTTATTTCATTTACCACAACCACGAAACTAACTTTCCTTTATGGTAGCAGAGCGTGGTTGAGTTGTGGTACAGTTGGAAATAATGAAAAAGTGATAACTAACTTCAATCCGAAAAATTGTCGGTGCAATTTGAATTTGAGGTTGTTAAAATTTCGTTACATTTACAAGAGAAACATATTTCCGGAAAAAGCTAAAATAATGGGCTCACATAATATGTTTCACCTGGAGAAATTGGTCGGAAGGGAAAACTTCGCCACCTGGAAGTTCAGTATGAAAACATACCTGGAACACGAAGACTTGTGGTGCTGTGTTGAGTGTCCCGATGACAAACCTGTAGATGCTAGCAAAGATATGAAAGCTAAGTCAAAGCTGATCTTGCTACTGGACCCGCAAAACTACGTACATGTTCAGGAATGCAAAACTGCAAAACAAGTGTGGGAAAGTCTACAAAGAGCTTTTGATGACAATGGTTTGACGAGAAGAGTTGGTCTACTCAAAGATTTAATAACTACAACACTAGAAACAAGTAACAGTGTTGAGGATTATTTGAGCAAAATAATGAACACTGCTCACAAACTGCGAAACATTGGCTTTGATGTCAACGATGAATGGCTTGGCACTTTGATGTTAGCCGGCCTACCTGAAGAGTATAAGCCAATGATAATGGGATTGGAGAGTTCCGGTATTCGAATCAGCGCTGACTCAGTAAAATCTAAACTTATACAAGAAGTTAGCACATCCAAGTCAGCAGCTTTCTATACAAACTCCAAGAAAACCAATAACCAGCAGTCAGTAAGATCATGGGGACCAAGATGTTTCAATTGCAATAAGAAGGGTCATTTTGCGAAAAATTGTAAGCAGTCAAAGAAACCAACAACTAGTAAAGGAGAAAGTTCCAGTTTTGTAGCAGCTTTTTCAGCTACTGTCAACGGAAACCAAAGTGATCAATGGTATATAGACTCCGGTGCATCCATGCATATGACATGCAGAGATGATTGGATGTACAATGTCACAGAGCCATCAGTGAAGAGTATTACAGTAGCTAACAGAGAACCATTAGCTGTAAAAGGAGTTGGTAGTGTGGACATACATATTAGTGAAGGAAACAAAATACAAGTTAAAAATGTTTTGTTTGTCCCCGGACTAGCTGCCAATCTACTTTCAGTCAGCGCTATTGTGAAAAATGGATATAAAGTTTCATTTAACAACAAGGGATGTGAAGTTCAGAATAGTAAACATGAGGTTGTATGCACAGCAACATTGAACAACAGTTTGTACATCATGGATACAATGAGAGAAGTGGCTCATTTAATCTCAAGTTCTGCAAATAACGACAGTGCTTACCTGTGGCATCTACGAATGGGCCATTTGAACAATTCAGATGTGAAAAAGTTGCCTGATTGTACCGAGGGAGTGACTCTGACTCAGGATAAAAGTAATGTCACCTGCACTCAATGTATGGAAGGTAAGCAAGCTAGATTGCCGTTCAACAATGTTGGTTCAAGAGCAACAACACCACTAGAGCTGATACACTCTGACTTGTGTGGTCCCATGGAAAACCTATCATTTGGAGGTATGAAATACTTTATTACTTTCATAGATGATTTCACACGAATGGTTCATGTTTATTTTCTCAAAGATAAGCTGAATGTTTTGGAGATCTTTAAAGATTTTAAATTAAAAGTAGAGAATGAATTGAATCTTAAGATTAAGAAGCTCCGCACTGATAATGGTACAGAATACTGCAACCATAACTTTGAAAAGTTCTTATCTAATCATGGTATAATTCATCAGACCTCTACTCCGTACACTCCTCAGCACAACGGCCTGGCAGAGAGAATGAATAGAACACTAGTTGAACGGGCAAGGTGCATGCTGTTTTATGCCAATCTGGAGAAGAAGTATTGGGCTGAAGCACTGGCAACTGCTGCATATGTTGTGAACCGTTCCCCAACCAAGTCATTAGAAGGTAAAACTCCGTATGAAGTGTGGAAAGGTAAGAAACCAAGTTTATCACACATGAAAATATTTGGCTCCGAAGCTATGGTACATGTACCAAAGGAAAAACGCCAAAAATGGGATAAAAAGTCAGTAAAGATGATATTAGTTGGCTATTGTGAAACATCTAAAGGATATCGTTTAATGGACCCAAAAACACACAAAATAGTCAAAAGTAGAGATGTTGCATTCATGGAAAATTATAATGAGAATGTCAGTGTACCAATATCTTGTGATATCCATGTTCCAGCTATGGACAACCAAACAGTCACTACCAGTTCTGTCTCATCAGAAGATGAAAAGTCAAGGAGTACAAGTGTCAGTCAGAAGCAGGAAGTACGCACTCAGGAGTCGTCCACATCTGTGATGTCCGGTGAAGACTCAAGTGAATATGACACAGACACTGGGGAATTAGATGAGAGTTATCGTCCCACATATCCAATGAGACATGAATATAATAGTAATGTAACACTGAGGTCAACACAAGCAAAGAATAAACAAAATGATACACAGAATAGCCTATTGTGTCTGTTTATTGAATTGACTGATCCACAAACTGTTGAGGAAGCACTTTCATCACCGCAAGCTGCAGAATGGAAGAGAGCCATGGATGAAGAATACCATTCCCTGATGAAAAACAAAACTTGGACTTTGACAGATCTCCCTCCAACTAAAAAGGCTCTTCCATATAAATGGGTATTTAAAACAAAAACAAATCAGAATGGAAATGTTGTCCTTTACAAGGCGAGGCTTGTGATAAAAGGATTTGCACAAAGATATGGCACAGACTATGAAGAAGTATATTCACCAGTGGTCAGGTACACAACTATTCGCTATTTGTTTGCTTTAGCAGCCAGATACAAAATGGAAATAGATCAAATGGATGCTGTGTCGGCTTTTCTGCAAGGAGAGATAGACAGAGAAATTTACATGCTACAGCCAGAAGAGTATAAGCAAGGATCTCAGGTATGCCTGTTACAAAAATCTATTTATGGTCTGAAGCAGGCCAGCAGACTCTGGAATCTCAAACTGAATGATGTTTTACATGAGTTGGGAATGCAGCAATCAAAAACAGATCCTTGTGTCTATTTCAACGCAGAAAAGAACACTTTTATAGCCATCTGGGTCGATGACTTGATTCTATTTACTTCTCAAGAAAATACAAAAAATTTGCTGAAAGAAAAGTTGAAAGAACACTTAGAAATGAAAGATATTGGTCCAGCAAGCCAATGCGTGGGTCTACACATTACCAGAGATGGAGACAAAGTAATGTTAGATCAAGAAAAATATATAAAAGAAATATTATCAAGGTTTAGAATGGCTGACTGTAAACCTGTGAAAACACCATTTGAAGTTGGCATGAAATTCAATGAAAATGAGGAGGATAAATTGACTGACTGTCCTTATCAACAAGCTATTGGCTCCTTGCTGTATGTTGCTCAAGGTACCCGGCCTGATATATCATTTGCAGTGAACACACTGAGCAGATTTAACAAAAATCCTACAAATACACACTGGAATGCCGTGAAAAGAATTTTCAGATATCTGCAGGGTACGAAGGACTTGAAGTTAGTTTATACCAAAGATGGTAATGAGAAAATCACAGGATACTGTGATGCCGACTGGGCAAGCGATGTGCGTGATCGCAAGTCGTGCACTGGTTACATTTTTATGTTACAGGATGGTGCTATATCTTGGCGGTCTCAAAAGCAGCAGACTGTCGCACTATCCACTGCTGAAGCCGAATACATGGCGATGTCTTCGGCGGCGCAAGAGGCGCTGTGGCTCCAGCAACTGCATGCTGAGCTCGGTCAACTTCAGAACAATCCACTTATCATATTCAGTGATAATCAGAGTGCAATTAAATTGTCCAATAATGATTGTTACCTACCTAGATCGAGACATATTGACATTCGATATCATTTCTTAAAAGACCATGTCAATAATTTAGAGATAAAGTTTTGTTATGTTAAGGGTGAGGAAATGATAGCAGATAATTTAACTAAGGGCACTACTGCTGATAAACATTTGTATTGTTTAACGAAAATGGGATTGCGTCCCTAGGGAGGGTGTTAGTGAAATGGAACGCAACCATTTTAGTTCCTTATTTAGGCGCGTGTGGCGCCATTGTATGTGTCACTTCTGTTCCCCGCCTTTTTGTAGCCGTTGCAATAAAACGTGTAAAATATAATTTCATCCAGTATTTATTTCATTTACCACAACCACGAAACTAACTTTCCTTTACCATTGCATTCATATTTATACACCTTTCCCTTATTTTTATCGACACTGAGCTTGTCGATAAAAATAATGAAAAATACTATAAAACTCATTTGGGGATTCGACGTTATGTTTTCGCCACACTGGTCCGTAAACCAAAAGCTATTATAATTGTTGATAGTTTATATTACTTACTTTTATTCGTCACACATCAAAATGATGATATTTTCTACGGAGACACGATAAAATTAAAAGTATCCTCTCCGCTCCCGCGCACACCGAGCCGATCAGAGAATCGCTCTCTGATATTTAGGAGCTCGGTAAGTTTATACTGCATCATACCGATTGCCGTACTGGCTACATGACATTCAGCAATGTTATTATATTGACATTGAGCTATGTCGTAGTACGCGTAGACCTTGCGTAGCCGCACGTAGCTCCATCTTAGCGCGTAACACAAAGCTCACATAATTTTCAGCTTGAAATATTTGCCACATAAACAGACACTGACTAAACAATGTGTTCGCTCCGACAGTGACGTGTAAAGATTCTTCAAAAATCCTTCACAAAGGGAGCTCCGGAAGGCGCTGTTTAATATGAATACACAAAGAGTGGAGGCATGAATATTAAACCGTTGGCGTTAAGCTCTCATTAGCGGGTCGCACTTCGAGTGCACTTCACTGAGAGCTTTTTCTAAGGCTTAGAACAAGTGCTGGAATAATAACAAGCTTATTGAATTTTCACCGCTACTTAATATTTTTAACTAATTAATTATTGTGATAGCGCAATTTTACTTCATGTCATTGTACAAACATTATCAGCTCCTTCTCTGATTTATAAAATCATAAGAATGCTACCTCCAGCGTTCCCCGAGGCACAGCTTGCTGGAGAATCCTCAAGAATACATGGAAAAATCTGAGTACAACAAATACATTTTGAGAAAAATACAATAACTTATATAGCGAGTACTTTCGTAAGAAAGTGAAGCCTGTACAATTTATTCAGGAAATATTAGTTAAGTAAAGTAGAGACAATAATGATATTGTAAAAAAATATCAATTTAATTAAATAGCTATCACAGGTAAAAGTTCACATCATAAGAGTCAAAGCGTCTATTTAATTAAATCAGTGGACATGAAAGAAAACTAAATAAAAACACCTCAAACTAATGCATCTATCAAAAATAACCTGCGACTAACAAACTGGCAAAAACATGATATCGGAAAACTAGGAAATTGAGAGTTGTGGTTCCCCATTTTAATTGGCAACACCCCCCCTCCCCACCGCCGGGAACAGGGAAGGGGGAAGCTCCTACATAGGAACCAATACGAAAAGGAAAAACTTTTTGATTTTAAAGTAGAAGAAATCTGGCAAAATATTTCTAGGTCATACAAAAATAAATCTCACCACCACCTCGCGAGTACCTTTAGCCCACTGCGCCGCAGAGGTTGATAAAACCAGATGTTTCTGCAGCTGAGTGTACGTCAAGTTGTAGAGATCCTCTGAAAGCCAATTTACAAGTTATTACCTCACTTGCTGTAATTTGACCTGGAATAAAGCTGAGTGCTAACTTTACGAGCGCTAACGAACGAGCGCGTCGTAAAACGCCGATAACGGCGATCGCCGATAACGCCCGTTACAATGTTTACCAACCGCCGGGCTCTTTGTTATAGAAAACTTGTGATAAACATCACAATTAAACAAAAAGCACCGAAGTTTATTTATTTGATGCAATTGTCAATGGAATGTACAAGGATATTTATTTATATATTTTTATTAATTGTATCAAACACAAGACCTAGCCAGATTAAAACTAGCCGTCCATTCAATTTATTCTTTAAACATCAATCGACTTTTTTTAATAACTTATTATTATTCTGCCCTTCCTTGTAATAACATTTGATTTACTTGGTTCATGTAATTAGGTAAGGAGCAAGTGGCCAACTCTGGTGACAGAGTTTTTAGGCCGCCTAAAAGCCTCCAATATAACTTAACGACTTTAAAAGATTGTAATTTTTTTTGGAACCACACGAAACATTCTCACGAACTTTTGTATGTATTTCTAAAACAATAGAACGCGTTAGGGTTGAAGGGTGTCGGATATTTGAAGAACGTATTTGATTAAAACTCTTAATAAAGGAATAGCGCGAGTTCCTATTTCACGCACATACAAGTGCGGTTGCCGACGGGAACTGATTTAATTTATCTTTCTGAATGTTTTAATAAGTTCAACCAGGCCCCTAATATTAGGTTACTAAAAATTATAAAAAAGCGCTCTTTTTACGTGGCGCAACCTATACTTTTAAATAGAAATTTACAAGATTTTATCGCGTAATTTATTTCCCAACGTTTTGACTGTGTTGCAACAACCGTGGTCGCGGGCGAGAATATAAGGTAAATTACACGATAAAAACCTGTAAATTTATATTTAAAAGTATAGGTTGCGCCACGTAAAAAGAGCGCTTGCTGACAAGCTGCGCAGTAGTCGATTTTTAGGTCCGATTGGTGGTGTGGACTGCGGCGCGGGGTGAAGGGGTAACGCAGCGCACTTCATACCATTGATTCGGCGCGTGCTATTGGTTCGTCAGCAGTCCTTAGCTTCCCGCGCTGTCACTACGTCAAATTCGTTCGCAAAATATCATCGCGTACAAAAGTTTTCGCTTACGAAATGGTAAAACCATCATAGAAAAATCAGAAAAATAATTTATGACGTAGGTACATAGTTTTATGAAGAGAGAGGCAGCTAAAAATGCTGTTGATGATAATAAAACAATGTATCAATCAACAATACCTGAATTTTGTAGGCAAAACATACCCCCTCCACTTTTTTCCAGCGCTCTTTTTACGTGGCGCGGACTATATGAATTTTGATCGCGAAAGTTTAAGAAAGACTATTATAAAAACACTAATTAACAATTCATTCCAGTCCTATGGCAAATCATCGCACGTAAAATTGGTGGCTTGTAATGATTGCTGTTAAATATCATTAAATGTCTTCTCCATTCATTTATCGTTCTCAAAGTCATTGAAGTACCTCAATACACCAGCGAATAAACCAATCAGTAACAAAAGCCGAGAGTTATAAGCGCATTCATTCGTAAATCAAGCAAATAATTATCTGTGTGAAATAAATCAGTAATTCAATAAAATAAACAAAGGAAACAGATGAGCAATAACGGTGAATCGGCGCGTGAATATTAATGTCGTCATTGCCGGCAGATCCGGAAGTCTGCTGTTAATGGAAAGTAAATAATACTATCATTTCCGGGATTCATTCTCTCATTTCCCGGTTTTTGAGTAATCATACCAGAAAGTACAGTTATCGGTTATCGGTAAACTAATAGAAGTGTTATTTTTATAAGGTAAAACAATATGATCTATCTTTGATCTTGAAAGTCTAAGAGCTAAGATACTCGTAATGTTCACCGCGGCTTGGCAATACAGTCGTAATTTTGTTTGTTTTTTTTGTATATTCTGCCTTCGTTGAAAATATATTTTGGCGCCAAAACAATCCTTTCACGTAACTACTAAAAATGTTTTACAAAAATACATAACCAGGCTTCCTGTAAGATAATAACGTAGCTCGTCCCAGGAAGTCATAATTTCGTAGCGGTTCGTAGCGGCTCGTAGCGGATCTGTAGCACTGCTACGACATGACATGTGAAATTGTGGAGCAAGTTCCGTGTGCGCTGAGTATGGAATTATAGATGTGAAATTAATATTATAGCAACAACTCTGTCTAAAAGGAAATCATGGTTCATGAATCACGCTAAAACTCGAGAACTGCTGGCCCGATTTGTCTGATTTTGGTTTTGAAAGGTTTATGGAAGTCTAGGGAAGGTTTAACATTGAAATAAATATAAAAAAAATGCACAGGAAATTGAAAATTTCACAAAACTAACCACTATTTCAACTCCTTGCGTTTGATCTTACAACAAAAACAACCATCGTCTGTCGGATTAGCTATTTAAATATATTTCTCAATCTACTTTCAATATGATTACTACTATACCTACGAAAAATAATATCAAACTTTGATTTCTAATAAATATAAAGTGTTTACTACACTAGTAAAGTGGCATTTTCATCACCTGATCTATGAACAGGTAGGATATAATGCAGATGCAATATATCTAAGTTGCATTTCTATGAAAAGTTTATAGTTTGGTTCGGTATATCATCCAGGCTTGAATATTGCCAAACCTATTTATTATTTTACATGAGATGGCTCCATTATTGGAAGAAGATGCGGTTTCTACGAAAATAATTTGAAATTGTATGCATTGCTGCAATAAATATGCTGTGTATAATGGTCATCAATAAAATCTTCTTTTCACTTTTGTAATATCTTTTTGTTATAAAAATAACTGTAAGTTCTTCTTGAAAACAAAAGTTTGAGGTAAAAAGTTGGAAAAATATATAAAATTATTTCTAAACCGAGAAGGCAGTTGCCAGGCAACAAGCGTTATCAGGAGCAAATCAAATCAAATCAAATCAAATCAAAATGTATTTATTCAGTACGATCGTTTATAGACCACTTTGACATGTCACGTTCTTAAAACTAGGTGATTCTACTGCCTGTTCCAACGCGACTCCCTACACCAGGGAAAGAATCAGGCAAGAACCTGGTGGTGTGGGCCTAGCTTTTTTTTCAGCGGTCCAATCTTAATACTAAGTAAATATAAACTGAGTCGGAGCACGTTCAGTCCCAAGCGTTTTTGTCATCAAAGAAATCTGATATTTTATAATATGCTTTTTTTAAAAGATGACGTTTAATAAGGTTTTTAAATTTATTTATTGATAGTTTTAGCAAATCGCTTGGAACTTTGTTATAGAAGCGTACACATTGCCCTTTAAATGATCTTTTAACTTTTTCAAGCCTAATTGTGGGAACAGCGAGTTTATCTTTGTTTCTAGTATTTACATTATGATTATCGCTATTTTTCTTAAATAATTTAATATTTTTCCGTACATACATAATGTTTTCATAGATAAACTGACAAGGCACAGTCATTATAAATATTTCTTTAAACTTATTTCTAAGCGACTCCTTGGGACCCATACAATAAATTGCTCGAACAGCCCTCTTCTGCAACACAAACACGGTGTTAATGTCTGCAGCACACCCCCACAACAGAATGCCGTAAGACATAATGCTGTGAAAGTAGCTGAAGTAGACTAGCCTAGCAGTATCTACGTCCGTGTATGAACGTATTTTTTTTACTGCGTATGCTGCAGAACTAAGTCTCTTCGACAATCCATCTATATGCGGACCCCATTGAAGTTTACTATCTAAGGTTATGCCTAAAAATGTAGTGGTGTCCACGAGATCTATCTGTTCATCTTTTATTGTTATTTTACTCTTAACTTGTTTAACATTTGGTAATATAAATCGTATACATTTTGTCTTTTTTTCATTTAATAATAAATTGTTCACATTAAACCATTCTACAACCGTGGAGATAGCATTGTTTACTTCGTCAAAGTTAACCTGTTGTCTTTTCAACTTAAATAAAAGTGAAGTGTCATCTGCAAACAGTACAATCTCATGGTTATTTTTAATTATTTGAGGTAAATCATTTATATAAATTAAAAATAGAAATGGACCTAATATTGATCCCTGAGGCACACCCATTGTTACCAACGACCCTGGAGAACATTTACCATTTACGTCAACTCTCTGTAATCTGTCACTTAAGTAAGAAGTGAGAAGGTTGAGAGCAACACCCCTAACACCGTAGTGGTGTAGTTTCCTAATTAATGTTTCATGATGTACACAATCAAAAGCTTTAGATAAGTCACAAAAAATGCCAAGAGCATCATGGGAACTTTCCCAGAAATTAAAAATATGGGATATAAGCTCGACACCGGCATCGGTGGTTGAACGACCTCTTGTGAAACCAAATTGTTTATTGTCTAATAGATTATTTTGGTCAAAATGACTTTGGAGTTGAATAAGGATTAACTTTTCAAATATTTTACTAAATGTTGGTAAAACTGATATCGGTCTAAAGTTACTGGGATCAGAATGACTACCTGATTTGAAAAGGGGCGATATTTTACTATGTTTCATTAGATCAGGAAACACACCACTCTCAATGCATTGGTTGAATATTAGAGCTAGCTCGGGTGCGATGATGTCAATCAGTGGTTTTACAACGCTAACAGAAATCCCCCAGAGGTCTTTGGTTTTCTTTACATTGATTAATTTGAAGGCTTTTATGATATCTTGTTTATTCACATAATCGAAAAAGAAGCTAATATTACATTTTGGTACATTTTCTTTTAACAAGGATTCTGCGATTATGTGTGATGACTTTAAAGATTTAGTAGTAGAGACTGGAATGTCAGTAAAAAATGTTTCAAATGCTTTGGCCACTTCATCATCTTTGTTAATGATGGCATCACCAATTTTAAGTTTATATGTATTTGAATGATCTCTGACTTTTCCAGTCTCACTATTAATTATGTTCCAAGTTGCCTTTATTTTATCTTGACTGTTTCTAATTTTATTACTTATATACAATGATTTAGCTGTGCGACACACATTTTTAAAAATTTTTGAATATTTCTTAACTTTTTCTTTAAATTGTTCACTAAAATTATATTGTTTTTCATCATAAAGTTCATATAAAGTTTGTCTGCTTCTATGAATTCCTGCTGTTGCCCACTCACAGAATTTTAAACCTTCAGTAACCATAATCGATTTGGATGTGTATATTGAATTAAATTTATTGTTAAACTCATTAAAAAATGTATTATACAAGTAATTTGGATTATCATTATTATAATGTAAATTTTGAATTGTATTTGTTATTATTGCTTTAAAATTTTCCAATCGATGAATGGTCATTGGTACATAATTAATTTTCCTACTTACATTTTGTCTTGGTGTTGTTTTTATTGTAATTAACTGACCAAGATGGTCAGATTTAATGTGACTTATGATCCTTTTATTTATTAATTGTACATTTGTGAAAATATTATCAATACAAGTAGCAGAAGTAGCTGTAATTCTTGTTGGTTCCATAAAAGAAGGTTCTAGATTAAATGATTTAAATAAGCTTATTAATCTAGTATTTAAAGAGTTACTTTCTAACAAATTTACATTATAATCGCCACACGCTATTATTTGTTTCTTGGATTTACTTATTTTATACAAAATTTCTTCCATAACTTTTTCAAAAATATTAAATGTGGCGGAAGGTGGGCTATAAACGCTTATAACAATGAACTGCTCCAACTCTACGCACGCAATTTCAATGTGTCTTTCTACAGAGTGGTGGATAATGTCTTTGCGTTCTTTAAATTTAATATTTTTGTTTAATAAAATTAGTGAGCCACCTCGATCACAATGAACTCTGCAAAAAGCACTACCAACCTGGTGATCACTGAAATTAAACATAAGCTCGTGGCTTTTCAGCCAATGTTCAGTAATACATATAATGTTTATATTATTCGAGGTCATGTACAATTCCAGCTCTAATTCTTTTCCGCGTAAACCTTCGAAATTCTGATGCACCAAGTTAATACAATTTACATTTGTTTTCATATTTTTTTTATAATTTTGACTCTTTTTATTTGTAATATTATTTGACAATTTAACTATTTTGTTTACAGGTTTTTTAATAGTTTTTTTTATATTACTTGGATTTTGAGTGCTAGAGATACTCTCTGTTGTCTTAAAATTTAATTTAAATGACTTGGACAAAGTTCCAGAGTCATGTTCTGAATGTCAAGATTCTGCTCAATAGAAGCAGATTTATTAGCCAAGTTTTTGGCTGTTATACTAAAATAATAAGATAGCGACACAGCTACCTGTCGTTTGTCAAAATTTGATAGGTAATATCTACCATTTGTCAAATAAAATTGTTTGCTAACAATATTGTTAGAGTCAATAACATGAATTAAGTTATTATTGCATGATACTGTATGCAAAGTCATATTTAACTTATATCTAAAGTCATTTTCTGCTTGTGACAGAGTATTGCTGTAGGGGAATGTAAACATTACAATTTTATTTACTTGTAATGTGCATAAAGTTTCAATATATTTCAAAAGTTCAATTTTGTTTACATTGCCCCTATTTCCCAGCCAGATAACTATATTTGAGTCATGATTATATCGAGATTTTCTTATTAACTGCATGATATCATGCAAGTTTGAACCTGGCAAGCAATTATTAACAACAGCGTGTCCCATTCTTGTATTTAATAGCTGGCCCATATTTTTCCCTATTTCATCGCTATACATAAAAGTTTTTTGTCCATTAGTGTATAATTTAGTTGAACTGGCACTCAGCGAGGAAGTTGACTTGGTAGTAGACACTGGCTCAGGAGTATCAATGCGCTGGCAATCACATAAGTGATTGGCCAAAAAGGAGTCATAGCGCTCTTTGTTGTTATGGGATAGTTGAAGTAGCTCATCCAAGGCCAGTGAGTACTCCCGTATAGCATCTTGAGACTTCTCATAGCGGGTAGTTATGGATCTCAAAGATGCCTCAACACTCGCTAGTTCATTCTGAAGTTGCTGAATGTCAGATTCATATTTCAATTTGTTATTTTCTAACTGTATTGTATATACTTGTAACTTATCTAATATTTCTATTTTGTGAGTCTTATTTCTAATCTTATGAACTACACATTTTTGGTTTTTTAACATTCTTTTAGTTTTTGTAATATATTTATTGATTTTAACATATTTTTTAAGTTTTTTCTTGCTCAGTGTATTTCTTGTGCATGCTGCAGCAACTCTTACTGAGTCATCATTGCTCAAGTCAATTGTAGTAACAGTCTGAGTAGCACAGCATGCACCAGAAATTTGGCCATGAACCCTACCAGCTGATACTAGCTCTTCGAATAAGTTTTGGGTTTTCAGTGCAGCAGAGCATTGTTCGGCTTCTTCCAGCTGTGTGATTTGTTGATGGGCATCACACAACTCCTTCTCTAAGACAGATGTTCGCTTAAGGGCCTGTTCATACTCAATGCCACACTGGTCGAACCCCTCAATTATTATTTGTAGCCTATCCCGTTCTTCGATAGCACAAGTAAATTGTAAGTGTAACATGGATAACTCACTTTTTAGTTTTTTATTACTTTCTAATGTATCTAATATAATCTTTTCATTGTCTTCTCTCTCTAAGGTCAACTGGTTGCACAGATCCTTTGTTTTCTTTAATTCTTGTAAAGCCTGTTGGAGCTTGCACTCCTCCTGGCGAGACAAGGCCCTGCGAGTCATCATTTTGTTAGGGAACAGAGTATTCTTCGAACAAATACAAAGAATATGTTACAATACAACCAAGGAACTGTCAACACAAGTTGAGGTTATAAGTTTGGAAATTTTGTACTTACGTGATTGTATCAATAGTTTTATGTACTAGGACTCGTAAACCAATGTCTTTATATCACGTTAGTAGGCAGAAAACACTTCCAAACCGAGAAAACAAAGATTACATTCAAATTGCCTAACCGAAATCGAGCAAGTTTTTAGGTGGCCAAATCACTTGAACAACACAATTTTCACCAGTAATATTATTTGCACAGTTTTATTATGTTATTATTTAGCGATGGAATAGTAATAGGCTTATTTTTAACACGTAAAATTAATTAAAATCTTAATCTAAGAACGGGACGATTTGGAACAGCTGTTGCTCGTAGGGTTGCCACAAGCAAAAAAAAGCAAGGGGGAAGGGGCAAGGGGGCGGGGTACAAGAAACGGCGCGAGGCGAGGCAAAGGGGTGTAGTTGCAAAAACGCCGTTTCCTGAATAGCGCACTAAAGTAATGCCTGCGTTTTTGTTGTCTTTTATTGCGCTTAGACTTTTTATGTTTTTTTAACAGTAACGAAGTAGGTATTTTAGCAAGTAAACCTTGTGATAAGACCAGTTTTTACAAGCGACTTTGTTTGCAGAAGCAGATAGCACCTGGGTAAACAATAATCGGATTAGCCAAGTCACGAACTAAAACTCTTATAACGCGTTCAGTGCCCATGATGCAAGTACTATTGTTATGTGCAGTTAATGTTTTCATCGTGTAACTTGGCTAACGGCGTTCAAAAGTCACTACAAAGATGATGTCTAAATATAAAAAAGTATTTCTTCAAGTGAGCAGCCGTGGTCGGCGTAGGCAATCAAAAATGACTTTTGTGAAATTATCCGTGGAACAGTTCTCAATTAATGTTTCACGGATAGCTTCTAGTATATCACCATTGAGAAAGCTTAATTAAGCAACAAAATAAGTTCGTTCGTTTGTTCGTATGAGCAAGTGGCCAACTCTTAGGAGATTTTAGGACGCCGAAAGGCCTCCGTCATGGCTTAACGACTTTAAAAGCCGGGACCGACAATTTAACGTGCCCTCCGAAGCACGGAAGCGCTCAGCTGATAATGCCACTTGCGGTCACCCATCCAAGTTGTGACCGCTCAGAACGTTGCTAAACTTCGACGATCTATCAAGAACGTCTTAGCAAGCTTCGCCACGAGCGCTTCAAAATAAGTACTACACACGGATGTGCAAGCAAACGACTCATGTTTATAACGTAAATATAGTTTCTAACGCGCAACTGTGAATTTAAGCGAATTTATTAGGCACCTAGTTTAAACTGAATTTTAGATCGCGCCACTAAATAAAGGCTTTGTTCACAGACTCAGACTTGAAGCTGAACTCATACATGAAACAGGGTTCACTGATTCCGACTATGTAAGCTGGATAACTAATCTCATTAATATCAAAAACTAATGCTTAATTAAAGATATTATTAAAACTATCATGGACAAGAAACCTGCCTGCGGGCACTACAATATAATTTGAATATTATCTACTTGAACATAGCAAGCCCTGATGAAAGTAATGAGCCCGTAAAACTATTACGCTATCTATTTATTTGTGAAACTCAATAACCTGAGCATTATTCGATAAGTAACTCCATTATCAATAGTATTGGCAGCTTCTAACTTCAGTGGTACCATCTATGCAATAACTTTCGAATTATTGGTGCAGTAATCTTTAGTAATGTACAGCGCGAGTGTGCAGACGCGGCGCTCAGTAGCTATCGCAGCGTTTACAGCGACCACACCACGGGAAATACTGCGCCAACAACGACTTTGGATACATTATTAGCCCAGTTGTTCGTAAGCATTTTTGGAAATACATATTGTGTTTCTAACACGAGCTCACGATACTTGTGAGCAGTGAGCACATTAAACCTACAAAGTTATTTTTGTTTAATTTTCTGTACACATTTATAACATTACTAGCATACTCGGCCGCGGCTTCGCCCCCGTGGTATCTACCTGGATAAAAAGTTGTCTGTGTTTTTTCAGGTCATAAAATATGTAATTATGCTAAGTTTTAGCTAAATCTGTTTAGTAGTTTTCGCGTGAAAGAGTAACAAATATCTATATAAACTTTTGTGTTTATAATATTAGTAAATTATAATTTATTAGTGAGATACAAACTTCATATTTTGTTTTTCTAATATGTATTAGATTTACTAAAAATGTTTGTATAACGAGTAAAATGTTTAAAGGTGAACCTTACTTTTACGGGCTCATTACTTTCATCAGGGCTTCATCAGGTTGCTATGTTCAAGTAGATGATATTCAAATTATATTGTAGTACCCGTAGGCAGGTTTCTTGTCCATGACATTTTATTAAGGGATCGCTTTTAAAAAAAGCAAGGCCCACACCACCAGGTTCTTGCCTGATTCTTTCCCTAGTGTAGGGAGTCGCATTGGAATCACCTAGCATGTAAAACGATACCGATGCGATCCTTGTGGATCTTTCTTTCTTTCACTTGTAACGTGCAAAATATAAAGGTGCGCCTTTCTTGTAAGAGTTACGTCAAAGCCACGAAGCTCAGGATGTTTCAGATAAATCGTGCGATAAAACTCAGGGCTTTTGTTGAACTCTCATTTCCTTAAGTACTTATTGTTCTGACCTCGCGCCTCGCCCTCCACAGGGTGCGCAAATTGCACAATAAGACCTCACTGCGACGAGAGCCCTTCTATTTTGGATGTTTTTACAACATCAGACAGAAAAAACAATAATAAAAGAAATATACATTTTCGAAAATAGGTTTGACAAACAATAGTATCATTTATACTGCATTTAGTAATACCACTTTATTAGTAAATAGGTTCAAATCCATCTGTGGGCTAAGTATACACAAAAATCCTACAATGCCCTACGAATCCAATACAACGTTTTCAGAATACTGTAGAGGCTGCCGCGGTTCTGTAGCGCATCGGGTATGTGCGCAGATGCACGCACGGATGTTTTTTTTGCGATCATGCGCATGCATGCGAATCATGCCAGCTATATGACCAGCCACTCACTTTACCTAGAGTCAAGTGATGTTGATGATAATGAAACTCTTGTCTCAACATTTAGTTGTTTATTCAAAATAATCAATGTTGAAAAATGATAAACCTATCCCTAGCCTAAAAATAATTATTTCGCCATCTTTCTTTTGACAAAAATAAAAACGCTCGTAATTATTTGGTGAACTCCCGTGTCCGTCCCGCTACGACGTGAACAGAACAGACTTTAATATCTCGCCATCCCTCTCCAACAGGATGGAAGTGATTCATTAGAATTTCAAATTTCAATATCTCTTGCCTTATCCCATTCACAAGTACTGCCGTGACCGCGCTACGCCGTGCCGGGAGGATGACTAAATATCTTAAATAGGTGTTTCTGGCGAGTCGATACGTTATTAATGTGTACAGCCGTGTACATGTGAGAGGGCCGCTGGTCTAGCGGCGATTAATCAATCAACCTCGAGGGGATTCCGTCTAATTTCATAATGTCACCGTGATTCGGCCCTCGGCGCGGCAGGAAGTCTGTGCTGGAACATTTTTCAGTTTTTGATTTATTGAATACGATTGTACTTACTTTGGGGATGTAGTATATTAAAAAAACTTTTATTTACAGATCAGAGTACCATGGTTTTTCTTTAAAGTTAACGTTAAATGAAATAAGCCCTGTTTTTAAAGTCAACTTAGTTAGTGCGTTTTTTTTTATTAAACATTTTCGTTATCAGTTCTTGTATCTCAATAGACCATGAAGCCAAGTGGCCGAGTAAAACAAAATTAAATGCGAATTTACATTTAATTTAGTTTTTAAGAGCCGGCTAGATTGATGTGCATTAACGCTGAACAAACTAAGGCGGAATGACAGATCAGTACTCCAGAGCGCGGGGGGCGGGGCGGGGCGGGGTCAGCGCTGCGGAAAGCTTCCTATTATAGGCTTTAATGGAATCAACTATTGAAATCTTCTTATATTAAATTTAATTGCTGTTCGTTTGTCTCGCTGGAACGATTCGGTTAATTTTGATCTCGAAATATACGTGAAAGTTCGGGAAAGGTTAAAAAAATGTAAACAGAAAAATTGCAAAAAAAAACACGAAAAAAAATTTGGCGGTATGTAGTTTGCAGGTCAACTAGTATAAAATAAATTGGATCAACAGTATTAAAAGCAAGTCTTTATAAAGTTGACAGAACGAATATTATTTGAACAAACTGATTTTCCACTTTAAACGAGTTAACCCTGATTTTAATGTAAAAGGAAATGACAAACTCTAGCAAACACTGAAACAATAAAATTATGGACATGTCAATGTGATGTTTGCGAACAAGAGAAATATTTTCGGGCTCTTTTAAAAGTTGTCACATCTAATAAACAAATTTGACCTTATAATGATAAAATTGAAACGGATACCACATTTATACAAATATAATCATACGAGTCTGATAAATAACATGCTGCATTTGATATTTATATTCAAAATCCAGTGGCACTTGCGCCTCGTTTGTATTCCACTTATATTCAGCGACTCGTTCCCATTCAGCATTTAGCAGCTTTTATGGACAAAAATAAAAGAGTTGGCCATTCGTCAAAAGCCAGCGGTTGCACGCGAATAAAACGAACTCGCGTCCGCTCACTCTTGCTGATTGATTTACGCGTCAGGGCTAGCTGTCACTGGGAACATTCTACACTTTATTATAACACCCTTCATTCTGTACAACCTGGAAAGAGACAGCTATAGAATGCAGTTTAACCCTATTCGAAAGCGCAGTGGGTGAATGCCCGCCTGAGACGCAGAGGTTACGGGTTTGATCCCGCCGCGGGACAAATGTTTGTATGTTCTGCAGATATTTGTTCCGGTTCTGGGTGTTTTTCTATCTCTAATATGTATGTATCATAGAAAAAACATATAAATAACTTAGCTTGGAAGTAGATGACGCTGTGTAAAATGACCAAGGATATTATTTATTTATATTCTCTCATTTCTTTTTAACCATAATAACGTACATTTCATCGATTTCTGTAACAGAAAAATGTATAAGAACTGGTATTCGTTGAGAATAAGTCACGTAGTCTGAAGTGTCAGTGATTCTGATTAGCGATGAGCTCTCTCTATCATCGCTAATCGCTAATCAATCAATACGTTCGTAATATGGCTACAGCTTTTCAGATTCGCTCTCTTGTTAGCTTTATCTGTTCACGCACTGTGAGGCAGAGGTGAAGCCCCTGAATTTGAATCGTGAAACCCATTCGTCAAACAGGCACACGTTCCGACGTAATTCGTTCGCACGCGCGGCGCGGCCCACAGCTCGATTGATTTACGCGCGTACTCCTAGGGTTACCCCTTATCCGACCTGTACCCTGGGAGTTGCCGCTTCATTGCCTTTCCGAGGAAACGAGCTCCAATGCCGGATAAATGAAAATATTTTCTGCAATCTTTTATCATATGGGAGCGAATATACTGGATTATGAAAGCGGAAAATCAAAGTCACAACAGAATGTAATCTCAGGAGTATACCTACAAAATGATTGAATCCACGAGGCTCCTGTAAAGTATACCTCCTGTAATAAACTCGAATGAATAGGTTTATGTAACTTCCGCTAAATGACGTCATCACAGTGTGGCAGCCCTGGGTCGCGGCGCGTCCCGCGAGAGACCCGCGCTCTGACGTCACGCGCCTCCGCGACTCAATCATTTTCACTCCTTTGTAGAATTTGATCACTCGGATAGGAATGATACTTCATCGATCTCAATAATAATAATATAATATTTATTTCAGGCAAATAAATGGTTAAGTACAAGATGTAAACTACTTAACTACACAATAAAAATAAACACCTAAGAGTCTAACTACATTATTACCTATATACAAACTTATCTAATATACGTGAATTTGAAAAACAAAGCTAATGTACGACAATGTAAACCTTTTAAGCCGCTTCGGTTAAATAGCACCCACCTGGCTCCTAGACGACAGATATACGGCCGGTCAGCGCTACAAATTTGACCTCTATAACAAATAGCCTATTCATTATTTTCGATACAAAGCCGTGGGAATTACCTTTCCATAGGCAGCGCATATTTCACACCCTATCTGAATTTGTTTAGCTGTGCTGACAGCTGTTTTATTAAATTGACACAGCTTTTATTTAAAAAAGCAGAAATTCATTTAAACTAACATAAATTCGACGGCAGAGTGAGGTGTGGAGTTGAAGAGATGGAATTAAAAGATAGATGACTCATAGAACCACATCGGTCGGAGTTGGCCCAATCCTCGGCGAACCACAAAAACCTCGGTGTTTTCTTCGAGTGATAGATGTGCTCATAAGTCAATAAAGTAAAAAACAAAATCTTTTTGGAACATGTGAATAAAATAAACCTTTATCTAGAGGACGCGGGCACTGGACCGCGATGTTCCAGGAAGTAGCAGTTTGTTATTTTTCGGAAAATTTAGCCTCAGGCAAATAAACAAGTCCCAGTTCGGTATTGTGATTGTTCGAGGCTTATGACAGTGACCGCTTGGTACCGAAACGTTTATTATCAAATTTTATTCATAACATCAAAAAATAATAGTTTTTAGAAAAATAACTGTATTTGAACGGAACATGTTATTTTTACAGCGAACCGAAGCCAACAGGCGGCTGTTTGTCATGAACATTCGACCAATTAATGGCGTCTGCTTGTTTGTTATCTTTCGGCGCACATTTACCGGCACAGAACATTACCTATAAACATCAATAAAGTCAATACAGTTTTTTCGCTCTTTACGGTTTAAAGCTCCGCAAACTTGGCGTTAGAGTCGCCCAGTCTAGTCGCGACGACAAGTTAACCTAAGCGCACACTAGGTGACAGGCGACAACGACAGCTCGGCGACAAGACGCGGCGAGTAAACGCGGCGACTTGTCGCCCAGTGTGCGATGGCTCTTTAGTAGGCTGAGTGGGTTCTTCGATATCTCTATAGCAATAACGTCAATTTGATGATATATAATTGATATTCAAATTAGTGAGGAGTGTCTTCAACTGAAGATCCCACAGTCAAACGGTTTGTGGACCTTTTTAGGGCCAATTTCATACTGTGGGTAACGAATGGAGCTGGGACTCAATATTTTAGACAAAAAAAAATACTGAGTATTTTGTCGAGCAATTTTTAAAGTACTGTCTACTTTCGGTGTTATTTGCTCAGAAAAAGCAAATTAAATCATTTTCTGTAATGATTTAGGAAAAAATAAAAGTGATTACTTTTTATTCAATCAAATGATTTGAGAGAATTGAGCAACGAACGAAGTTAGATTTCAAACTGAAGCTCAAACTCATAATGTATTTATTCAGTACGATAGTTTATAGACCACTTTGACACGTCACGTCCTTAAAACTAGGGGATTCTACTGGCTGTTCAGAGGATGATGATGACGATGGCACAATTTAACTGAATACCACGTAGAATTCATAGTTTGGAATCCGAGCACAAAATTAAAACAGGGGCATACATATTCATGCACAGTAGAGCAGAGCTAGCCGACGAATTTGATCACCGCAGTCGGTGCGTAAATATTGACGAAGCAGCGCAGACATCAGAAAATTGAACAGCGATGGAAAATGCGCTATTATTTTAAAATTGTAAACGTCGCTGTAAAGCGCTTAATGCACCATTATGCGGATATTTAGCACAAATTGCGGACGACCGATTAAACACCTTTTTGGTGCAACTTCGGCCGGCGATATTTCACACGCGCTGACATTCCAACGCTACATTAATATTCCAAACATTCAATGTAAGAGTTAATGGTGTACCTTATTGATTTAATGCGAGAGTGGCGAGGCACTTCGGAGATTGGCAGCTGGAGTGGGTATTGAAAGCGATTATTTAAACATCAAAATAAATATGTTTACAAACGTAATTCCCAATTAGGTAAGCTCTTTCCGGGTCGCAGCACGCGATAATTAATTGTACCACTTAAGTGGTTTTGGTTATTTTGGCGGTAATAAACCTTTGTATACCTGGAGAAAATAATTTCTAAGATACAACAATTCATTTTGGTACACAATTGTACACAGAATTATTTATTTATTTAAACCTATTGTGTCCTACTGCTGGGCAAAGGTCTTCCACTTCTTACGCTTCAAGTGCCAATTTGGTTTAAATGCATCTACTCGTAGATCGTCTCGCCATCTTTTCCTTAGTCTGCTGCGCCGTCTCCGACAGTCTTCAATCACCTACTGAGTGCCATCAATACAAACATTTTCATTCAAACATCATTCGCTCAATCCAAAAGCTAACGCTCTTGAGAGCAATCAATTACTTCAATATATTGAAGTATCTGAAACTTATATTTTCTTTAATGGTTTACAGCACAATATAAGTTGTAAAGTTGTGAAATGTTGTTGTTTCGTGCACCTGGAAAGGTAGCTTCTTGACGCGAAAACTAAAGCTTGTTCCAATTCGTAAGCAGTTCCAAAGTACAAAAATTATTTACAAAGAGCAGCGCGAACTACAAAGAACATGTCTTGAATAGTCGACTCGGGGTCAGATCGCACTGCGAATAAGAAGGCTTTGAATATTCTGATACAACAACGTCACTTGTCAAAATAAGTTACTAGTTACCACTTTCTGCGCCTGCCGCGTGAAGTCTGCTGTCGACTCGTACCTTTAGAAAGGACCATTATCTTCGAGTAATAACAACAAGCTATCTAAACTAAACACTCCATATCCCATACTTAAGATCCGTTCACACTGTTCTCGAAACACAAGAGATGTTGATTAGATTGACTCTGGCGATCGGTTATTTGATTGGTAAATACTGATTTCTAATACTCCTCGCTAGAACGAGCAACTGAAATTGATAATCTCATCGCACATAGGATATTCTAAAGGTAAATTAAAAATGTATAACAAAAATGTAAGAAAGACTCAGAATAATATAAAACCTATATTTTTCGCAGTGCGCTGAGAAACTGCATTTTTATGTACCTACTCGTAAAGTTCGCTCGGAACAAACAGAACTTTAAATTAGAGAAGTGGAATGTGGGAGCACTCGCTTGCGCACTCGACTATAATAGGATTTAGCAAAATCTAAAACTAATTTAGTAATTTAATATTCTTGGACATTTCACACAGCGTCATCTAGTCCCAAGCTCAATGCTTGCGTTATGGTAACCAGTTGACTGATATACTACATATAAAATTCTATAGTTTTCTATTAGATCTCAATAGAGATGTATCTTGCCCGCGGGCGGCAAATGACACTTTGTCGATAATTAACCAACTCATCATGCAATAAATGAATTTACTTCATTGCGTGCTGAATCGCAGTTTGTCGTTTTCAAGTGATTGTTATTTACTGAACATTACATATTCATCGGTATTTCAATTTGAACAGGAAACCAGTTTTATGGAAACTGAATTAATAAAACCGCAAGTTTGCATGGATGTATAGATGGATGTATGTTACTCTTTCACACAAAAACTACTGAACGGATTTGGCTGGAATTTGAATATACATAGGCTACTTTTGTACGAGTAAGCATCACGCGAGCGAAGCTGCAGACAAATACTAGTAGCAAATAAAGTTGCTACCAATATCTGTACTACGCAATACCAAATTAAATATTGATATTGACTTATCAATGTCGGCAGATGTTTATGCGCTCAACACGTGTATGGTATCGGCTTGTTAACAGTTTACAAATTGTTTATCAACCCAAAGCCTCAGGTAATCAAACTTCAGGCACCTGGCCGCAGCTCCAGGCGGGGCGGGGCGGGGCGGGGCGGGGCGGGACGCGGCGCGGCGCAGAGCGTACGTGCCGAACACGCGTTAAGTAATCCCTAAACAAAGAACCAAGTTTTAATTGTTCCGGGATTTAATTAAACCTCTCGGTTCATCTGCTCCTGAAGTTCGGCAAATTCCAGAACTTTCGGGAATTTCTCAAAGGTGAAGATGTAGGCAGTTCCAAACTCGCGTTATCATTTGGGTCGGCTCTAATCAACTAATTATTTTGGGATTGTTTTGTGCACACGTCGCTCGTTTACCCACATACTGAGAGATGGACTAATACTTATAAATAGACGTGATGTAACTTTAATATTTTTAATGTGATTAATTCAACAAGTCTTCTATAAAACGAATTGAAAATTAAATACCACGATTTAATTAGGGTAGACCGGGTACAATAGTAACACTTT
Organism: Xanthorhoe designata; assembly: GCA_963582015.1. Taxonomy (NCBI): domain Eukaryota; kingdom Metazoa; phylum Arthropoda; class Insecta; order Lepidoptera; family Geometridae; genus Xanthorhoe; species Xanthorhoe designata. The sequence goes on from OY757049.1 coordinate 122,091, forward strand.
TTGTTTATCGGTCGATAGCACAAAATCTGTCAATATATCTTGTACTGTATATAAATATTTAAGAACCTACATTCAATACCTTCATGATTTTCTGTTTAAAGTTTCAGTAAGGGTTATAGAAAACTACGAAAACTGAGGTTGAATCAAATAAGGTCCAGTGTTACAATTGACCTGGAGTCCGGGTCAATTGTACCAATATTTCAAAAAGCAATAAAACATGGTAAAAATGTTTAAATGATATATATGCTATCGTATTAGTTTTTTTATTTAATAAACAATCAGTCTAATACATTAAAAACTCAAATTGTAAATATTTTTTTGACAAAATCAATACACAAAGTGTGATGAAATTCAACATTAAATTTTCTCCGCTTAAAACAAAACAAAATAATAATTCTTGATTTATCATAATCGTCTTGGCTTAAATATATCTTCTGCGTCTCTAATTAGTCTCTAAGCTTTATAATAATAAAAATATTCATCAAGTTGTTTTTTGTATGGAGGTACAATTGACCCCTGGTACAATTGCCCACATTAGAATCATCATCATCATGATCATAAAAACAGAATGTTCATAATATTTTACAAAATTAAATTGATTTAAAGTTCTGAACATTAAATTATTTGTTTACCTCTTTAGATATTGAAATACCTAGCACGTATTTTTTGTCGTTTTACTATTATTTTACTTCTTTATATGCTTTTTTTATACAGAAAAAAGGTCTTTTTTTTTTTATTCTATTATTAACGGTCTGTTTTTATTTTATTCTGGTTTGTGGCATCTGAAAGAAATCGTTTTATAAAATTAAAATAAACGCATACATAGTGACTTATTAAAAATAAATATATAAATGAGTGTTGGGTCAATTGTACCATGGGTTCAATTGTAACGTTACAATTGACCCCGTTGATGGTGTTACAAATGACCTCAAGGAGACATTTTGGAAACATCACTAAATTTTTCAGACAATTGTTAAGAATTAGGCACAAATTATACGCAATTGTAAAGTTAGAAATCTACACGAAGTCATGGTAGCAACAGTTTTTCAAAATATTATATAGTAATCGAGTGATAGACTAAAATAACGAGTAAAAAACTTTACTCGGTCACCTCGAAAATCGAAAAATCCTTCCTGACACGTCAGTTTCACAGATAGCGCGCTGCTAACTAGTGAGCAGGTGGGGACATGGAAGGCGCTTCTTCTGACGTTCGCGCATATAGTAAAAGTTGTCTAGTATTAGAAATATCGTTGATGGTACTATTGACCCGTGCTACTATTGCCCCCGGTCTACCCTACTAAGGTGCGGTAGTCCAATTGTTTTATTTAGATCTTTAGACATTTTAGTTGATTTGAAGATTTTTAAGAGGGTATTCAGAGGTATTCACGGCGCTATTAGAAAGCTAACTGGTTTAACTCTCACAACTCAATTTAGAACTCGTGTTAATTCGCATAATATATTTTTTTGGAAACGAAAAATCTATTGACGGACGCCACGATTCGAGCCTAATTTTCGAATAAAAAATCACGGCTAGCAAATTTTATTTCCTCGATTCCAAATAAACAAGCTTCCGCCGCGGCTTCTCTCGCGTTGTACTAACCTGAATTGAAGTTTCAGCCAAATCCGTTCAGCAGTTTTTGCGTAAGAGTAACAAACATCTATATATCCATTCAAACTTTAGCGTTTAAAATATAAGTGCGAAGTGGGACAATAGTGGCAATTCTGAGTGTCGCAAAAGCTAAACTAAGCTAACTAAAATTGTTGCCGTCTCTTTCATAGCGATGGGAATACAAAGGATGGCAACAATTTTAGTTAGCTTAGTTTAGCTTTTGCGACACTCAGAATTGCCCCCAATAGCGATTTAACAGTAGCGTTTAGTAGTTTCAAATCAAATCCATAATCAAATTTACACAAACAGTAGTGGCAATTCGAAGTGTCGCAAAAGCTAAACTAAACTAACTAAAATTATTGCCATCCTTTTTATTTCCATCGCTATGAAAGGGACGGCAACAATTTTAGTTAGCTTAGTTTAGCTTTTGCGACACTCAGAATTGCCACTAGTATCTCTTAATCGAATAACATGCACAGACATAGACAATGTATACAAATCAGCGGCCTTTGTTGTATTGTGCAAGTTTCACAATCAGCAGCTAATGATAAATAGTGCGTGCTCTTCGGCATAACCTTCGTCAGTTGAGCGTTGGTGTCGATGTCAGCGTCTTCACGTCGATAAACCTTGGACATTATACACATCATCATCTAGTTCTAAGTCAAGCAATATAATGCTTGTGTTATGGTACCTACGAGTAGATGACTGCTACTACATAGGTATTTTTTCGATCGTGTACACGCTTCGCTCGTGTGTACCACGCATGCTTACTCTGGGTCTTAACTACATAATACATGGATATAAAGTAAGCACTATCTAGCCAGAACACATCCAACCACAGCTGAGTATAATCTCTTTTTTCCCAAACCCGATACGTGTCGATGTCACCGGCTTCGTTAGTTTGTATATACCTACTTCGCTCGTGTGTACCATGCAAAGGCACTCGGGGTGTTAACTATATAATACTGATACATATGTAGGTAAGAATGTATATTACCCACATCCAGCCACAACTGACTATAACCTCATTTTGCCCGAAACCTATATTTCTTGCCTTTACAATGTCATAATAGGGTAGTTGCCACTATCAACAATCTTCATATATTTCGGTTTTGTATGGTTAATATAGGTCCAAATAATCATTTAATCCTGCCGGAGCCTTTAACTTTTAGTAAGATTTTTCATTTATAATGAAATATCCAATACCTAAGTGTGGTTTAACACTGTAAAATAATAAATAAACTATAGAATTAGCGTAGCGACATCTCTGGTCATTTGTGTTGAATGCAACTTCAATCAATGAGCAGGTGATATTCTAATATCCCTGTAGATGGCGCTAATCGGTGCTTTAACCGATAAAAATCATCTTACTAATAGTTTCGGGCCTCGGCTTAGAGGGTCCGTAGCCTAGTTGGTCAGGCAAGCTCGGCTTAAGAGCGATCGCTTGTATCTACGCAGGTTCGAATCCTGCCGGAGCCTTTAACTTTTAGTAAGATTTTTCATTTATAATGAAATATCCAATACCTAAGTGTGGTTTAACACTGTAAAATAATAAATCAACTATAGAATTAGCGTAGCGACATCTCTGGTCATTTGTGTTGAATGCAACTTCAATCAATGAGCAGGTGATATTCTAATATCCCTGTAGATGGCGCTAATCGGTGCTTTAACCGATAAAAATCATCTTACTAATAGTTTCGGGCCTCGGCTTAGAGGGTCCGTAGCCTAGTTGGTCAGGCAAGCTCGGCTTAAGAGCGATCGCTTGTATCTACGCAGGTTCGAATCCTGCCGGAGCCTTTAACTTTTAGTAAGATTTTTCATTTATAATGAAATATCCAATACCTAAGTGTGGTTTAACACTGTAAAATAATAAATAAACTATAGAATTAGCGTAGCGACATCTCTGGTCATTTGTGTTGAATGCAACTTCAATCAATGAGCAGGTGATATTCTAATATCCCTGTAGATGGCGCTAATCGGTGCTTTAACCGATAAAAATCATCTTACTAATAGTTTCGGGCCTCGGCTTAGAGGGTCCGTAGCCTAGTTGGTCAGGCAAGCTCGGCTTAAGAGCGATCGCTTGTATCTACGCAGGTTCGAATCCTGCCGGAGCCTTTAACTTTTAGTAAGATTTTTCATTTATAATGAAATATCCAATACCTAAGTGTGGTTTAACACTGTAAAATAATAAATAAACTATAGAATTAGCGTAGCGACATCTCTGGTCATTTGTGTTGAATGCAACTTCAATCAATGAGCAGGTGATATTCTAATATCCCTGTAGATGGCGCTAATCGGTGCTTTAACCGATAAAAATCATCTTACTAATAGTTTCGGGCCTCGGCTTAGAGGGTCCGTAGCCTAGTTGGTCAGGCAAGCTCGGCTTAAGAGCGATCGCTTGTATCTACGCAGGTTCGAATCCTGCCGGAGCCTTTAACTTTTAGTAAGATTTTTCATTTATAATGAAATATCCAATACCTAAGTGTGGTTTAACACTGTAAAATAATAAATAAATCATTTAAACATTTAAAAACAGTCAAATATTTTGGATTCATTCATATTTTCGTAAAATAAATACGTAAAATTATTCACATAAACCACGTGACATCAAACACCTATCAGAGACGAGTGACGTCATGCCCTGCCAAACATTGCTAGTACGACTTTATTTTACCATCACACATTCTGATGAAGTGAAGTGAATTTTGACATTGACAGTAATGTTGCATTGACCCTATGTCTTTGCCTAAGTCTGTTGTTGTTGTTAGTGCGAGGTGTTTTTTTCGATTTTTCGTTCGTAAATATAGTGTTTTTGAGTTTAAAGCTATCATCAACTTCATTAATTTGAAGATGGAGGAAGGCTTTCATAAAGCAAATAGCAACAATTTGCCTAAAATTGACGCGCTAATGCTTGGAATGTTTTTCGCATCGAACACTGATTTCTGCTCAGCAGAGTTTCGAAATATCAAAACTTCTATGTAAGTACTCTAACACAATAAAATTAAACACAGAACATACGTTTTTTAGGATAAGTCATAACAAAATGCTAAAATCAAACTGTGGTTTCAGGTCATCGCGGGCGTCGTACGGAGACGATGCGATAAGTTACGTCCAGCTGAAGCGCGAGGGAAAAATTTGCACAGTGAAATGTAAAATATGCCCAGAGCATAAAGTGCGAGCAAAATTATATGCAGTGCAATTGGAAATAGACGAAGCAAGTGATGTGATTTGTTCTGTAAAGTGTCTTGATTGCGTTGCTGCCCACGGTGGATGCAAACATGCTATAGCGTTCCTCATGTGGGTTCATCGGAGAAGTGAGGAACCAGCATGCACTTCTGTGGATTGTTACTGGAAGAAATCAAAGCTGTCAATGGTTGGCACTAGTTTAAAATATATAACGGCAAAGGAAATGTCTAAAGGCAATCCAGTTTTGTCAACAAATCCAGCAGTGCTGACAAAATTTTATGAAGAAGGAAAGAAAAGAAAGATGTATGATTGTGAGCTGTTGAAATACTCATCAAGTTCATATGTCCAAGAAACCAACAGTGTTTCACTCCACCAACTAGTTCTACTACACTGTGAAGAAGATAGTGATCTTTTTTTGGATAAAGTAAATATAACAGATGCTGTCATACAAAACGTGGAGCAAGAAACCAGGGAGCAGTGTAATAGCAACCTGTGGTTTGAATTGAGGTATGGACGAATTACTGCGTCACGAGCTTATGAAGTAAGTCACTGTAAGACAAATGATGGGGCTCTAATAGCTGTCATTATGGGTGGCAAAATTCCAGACACCAAGGCAATGAAAAGAGGTAGGCTTTTAGAGGACTCTGTTCGAAAAGCAGTGGAGTTGAAGCTGGGAAAAATCAAAAAATGTGGGCTCATACTGAGCAAAAAGTACCCAATGATTGCTGGTTCCCCTGATGGCATCTGTGAAGGAGGAGTCATTGAAATTAAGTGTCCACTAAGTGCCAAAACTTATACAAATTATGTTAAAGAGAGCAAACCTGCTTTAAAATATTACACACAAATGCAGATACAAATGTTTTTAGCTGGAAAGAACAACTGTTTCTTCTGTGTGGCAGATCCAGATTATAGTGATAACAATAAAAAAGTTGAAATTATGAATGTACTATACAACAAGGACTTTGTCACTGAATTAATAGAGACCAAATTGTTATCATTTTGGAAAGAAAATGTATATAAATTAATTTATCAGTGTTGTGCAAAAAAAAGCAATGGTGCCTAAAATTTGTAGATGTACCTACTACATCTTTTTTATTGATTTATTTACATCTGATTACGGAGTTTGACTTCATTGATGGGAATAATGTACTTAAATAAAACAAAATATTTTTACTACCTAGAAGTTTTATTTTATAAGGGAATCTTGCAAGTTGATTAGACCACAAGCAATGATGATAATTTCATCAAACACTTTTACAAAGTTTATATTGATACATGCATGAGGTTTTAACATTGAAAATTCACGTAAACGCCTAATAACCCTTTCTACATGAATACGTAAACTAGCTATTTGTTTGGTTTCTTTTGCTTCACTTTTAGTCATTTTGATCCCTGTTTGAATCGATGTGGGTCGAACCAATTGAACACCTGACTTTTCTAGATAATTCTGCACATTTTTAAAGCCTCTGTCGGCCATAACACACATACCTTTCTCCAAACATTGAATAAAATTACATGATTCTACTATGCAGGTATCTGTTGCTCTGCCACCAAATCCAGGTGAAATGTAGTTTATTAATCCATTTGGAGTGCAAGAAATGAGGTACTTGAGTGTGTTTGCTTTTTTATAGTCGGACCAGGTAAGAGCTTGATTTACAGCATTTGATGGCTTTTGCAACTCTATCTCAAGGCAATCTATGATGCAACTGACATGATAATATTTATGTCTGAAAGACATAGGTAGAGTTTTTATTATCTGTTGCGGATCTAGTTTAACAATAAAAGGTTGCAATACACTAGCTAATTTGGGTACATTTTTTAAAAATACCTTGCTGGCATTAGCTGGTGTCATACAAAAATCATCTGCCAATTCTTTGAATTTATTGTCTAGCCTGATTTTTTTTAAACATAATAATATAATGTGTTTTTCTACCTTTATTTCACTCTCTACTATCTTTATTATAAAATAACAACTTTTGGGGATACCAATATAAAACCTGGGATTACTTTCAATCTTGTTGATTGTATTCTGTAAAGTTGCATTGGCATCTAGTTTTTTCACATCTTTGATGAACTCGCTGCAGTTAGAAGTTATTGTTTGAGAAGAAAGGATTGAAGAAGAATGTTGAAAAGTTATTGATGGTGTATAATCACTGTCTGAGTTGTCTTGTCCATCTTGAAATCTTGAAATTTCCTCTGGGTCAGTTCCAATATTTAGCCTTGATTTTATATTATTTTCGACTTTGAAGGGGGACGTAGAAACATGTGATGTTGTTAGTTTTATTGGTGATACTGCTTGGTTGACTGAACTGATGTTGACTTGAACAGCTTTGCTGCGGTATGTGTGTGTGAGAAATACTTGGTTCGATTTATCTGCTGTTTCATGAGTATCTTCTGTGTTGTGGAGTTCTGAAAATGATAACAAAATAAGTAATTATAGTAATAGGAAAAAATGACACTCATCTATCTGCAGTGTCTGATTTTAAGAAAACATTTCATACATACCTGTACTTGTATCAGAGGTTAGACTGTGAACTGCATCAGGTGTAGTACTCGCTTGAGAGCTAGGTGTGGATTTATTCAGGCATTCTTCAATTATAGTCCTTTGTTGTTTCTTAGTTATGTATGGCCGTTCCCTTGTGCACATTCCCTTCACTCTGTCTGGTTGACAATTGAATTTACTGGGAAGACATCCTGGTTTCGTGCGTACTTGTGATATATATCCCATGATATGATACTCCATGTAGTTCTCCATATCGTTCGGCAACTGTCACAAACAAAATATATTTGTAGTAAGTACTAGGTAGGTAGGTACCTACACCATACCATGAAACGAAATCAACTTTGTTTTCATGATGAAGCATAATAAAATCTTTTGTCCGATTGAGATAATTAAAGTATCGATGTCAATAAACTATATAGAAAAATATACAAAAAACTTACATCAAAGTGGTCTTCACAAAAATACAATTTGTGACTTGTGTAGGTCAAGCGGTTCCGTCTTGCGAGAAGTAGCCACTTTTTTCGTGTATTTTTATCTATTGGTACGGATATAAATAGTTTATTTGGTGTTTTAATTGTTGTACTTTCACATAGTGGCACAGCACAGCACTTGTAAAACTTTGATTTCATCATTTTCACGTTTTTTGAAATTTATTGTTTTCAAACTTATTAGTTTCAATAGTTCTGTGCACTCAGTTTCGTCTATTTGGCAGGCCGTGACGTCAAAGAAGACGCCATGACAGTTGCTAGCGTTTTGGTGCGAAATTCAAATTGGTTCACAAAAATGCAAAATAAACCATTTAAAAGTTCGATTTTTACTGAAATATTAATAAATAGGGTATATTCGACTGCGAGACATACTTTTAACAACTTTTTGAAAAATTGGCAACTAGCCTATTTATGGTAAGTAAGGTGTACGAGTAAATTGATGGAAAACAGAATAGTAATTACTTATACATGGATATGTAGATTTTAGGTTTGTATTCAGAGGAACTTAGGGGGAAGTGGGGCACATTGATACACAAAAATTTAAAGTTCCATAAAATGTGTATAAACATAATATTTGAATTAATTTTGCATTATACGTTTAGCTATATATTTTAAGATTATAATGTCATAGTTTAAAATTATTTAAGTTATCAAATAAAATAGTTATTTGAATTTTAGTAAAAAATGGCTTTTGTATCAATCTGCCCCACTAGCGGGGTACTTTGATACACCACATGGGGCACTTTCATACAGGGTGGAAAATCTATGAAAATGGTCAAATTAAAGCACTTTCACATTGATTCTACTTGTTTACTGTGATGAGATCATGATCAGCATTATATAAGTTACTTTATGTAATTATTATAACAAATCTTAATCACAGTCAGTCTCAAACAATCTGGAAAGACAAAAATTTTAAAACCTGGTACTTTTTTTTCTTTTTTCTCAAGTATAACACCTCATAGTCAGTCAAGCTGTATTTAGAAATGACTTTGGCCGCATAGTATAGCACTGATCTCTTTTTTTTCAAATTTAATGAAAAGGAAATTCCCAACATTTATATTTACCTATACCTTATTATAGAGACGGGGCACAATGATACGCATCAATGTGCCCCGCACTTTGCTACATCAAAGTGCCCCAAATGACATTTTTCTAGATTCTAATTATCATATTAAAACAAAGTTTGATTTTAAGTAAAATTAGCATAAATCATAATAATTGCTAGTTTAACTTCCCTTTGGTATATAAAGATCCTCGTTATATGTTATCGAAGAGTGTCGAAACACTTTCACATATTATGCCAGAATTTACCTATGAGTGCTCAAAACACGTTTCGATATGCCCAAGGCCGCCCGTTTACAGACGGTCGGTGCGATTACAATGGATGCGTTCGGAAGTATTTTCAAACGTATTTGAAATGGTGGCACTCAAATCCATTCACTCAATTATTAGATAAGGCTAGTGAATCAATGTGCCCCTTGTATCAATGCACCCCACCTCCCCCTAAGCATGAATCATGTCTCAAACTATGATTAATAACTTCGACGACATCGCCAAGGATTTTTATATCTATTTAAAACTGTTGATTAAGATAAGACTCAACTTTGAGTGCGGTCTAAAAATACTCGAAAACTTATTTGGAAAATATTGATTTCGATATTGATTTTGGATAAAAAACTTAAACATTGACCAAAAGATCCTCAGAAAATCGGTTCTTAAGGCCTAAAATTCCAATAGTAGGTAGATTATTTTGAGTTGTGTCCCTAACATAGATCATGATCATGGGTACATCATAGTTGTATAGTTATAATGCGTGCTTAGTTTCCATCGTGAATTGTGTGAAAACCGATGGCCAAGAGCGTTATTGAAAGCAACATTAATTTAATTTATTTTGTCCCCAAAAAATACAGACTCTAAATGATTACCCAGTTATATTCGAACATTCAGTACAATACTGGCAATATTTTCAAAATCGTTGGCATTTTGCGAGCGTCTGCTTATGAAAAATGTGAACCTATTAATAACCTATCTTTTCTCTTTTTATCCGTTTGCCGGAGAATGCCAGACGGCGGCGTTTAGCGTCTAGACGAATAAAGTGCCTACTTTATACTTGGAGCCCAGGTAGGAAGGCAACTCATACATAATCGTAAACTCTATTTTCCTCTGAAACATTTTTATACTGTAAAATACCCTGGCAAAGCACGAGATACTGTAGCGTGATACGTGTACGTCTCTTCGTGATTTTCAGATGAGGGTAGGTATTAACCTTGCTTAATTTTAAATTTGAAATATTAAATTAATCGCATACCTGTCTGCAACGATCGTCATATAATATGTATCTGTCTCTCTATCTATATGTAAAGTTATTGGTTGCGTCTAAAGTAATGAGAAATTCATGTTTATATTTTATAAATCACGAACCATCGACCCGTATGAGCTTATATGCTAAGTAATCAGACAAGCGGAGCCGCAGGCGAATGCTAAAATGTATTAATCCGAGGCGATGAGCTTTTTATATGATATCAAAAAACCTTTTCGAAAGGTTTTAAAGTAAAATGAGTAAAACGCGCTCAAAGGCGTTCAATACATTTATAGAACAAATATTTAGGGACAACGCGCCACATCGCCCAGATTAGAGATGAGGCACGACTTATGAAACTATCGAGAGAGCAGCATTCATGAATTTTAAAACAAAGTTAACATACAAAAGGCTAAACCAGATCCATAGACTTTCAAGAATCTTTTAAAGTGGTTTCGGTTGTCAGGATCACGTCCAATAAACAATTGGTTTCATTAATGAAGAAAATACTTGAAGCTGTATCATTTTTTCTCCTATTTAATTAAATTCTTATGTTTCAAACATACGAATACAAGCTAAAATATGATTAAAAATATCAATTTTGTATTTTAGCTTTCATTATATTCGCTTTTAAACTTCGCCCTAATTGTTATTTCAAAATAATTTCTTAGAAATCGTTTATGTTTGATTTTTTTTTTTATTATTTCACAGGTTTCGTATAATAAAACTCTTGACGTTCTAATTAAATCCAGAGACTATTTTCATTGAAACTGGCTCAAGATTGGAACATAACCTTTACATCTAAAGAGGGGTCAACCTTCAACGAGAGCTACGAACCGCTTTTCAATTCATCTGTTTTTTATTTAAGATCCCGTCACTCAAATCACAATCTATCTTCAAATAAATGCATTCATTTACTGGAAATACGAAACTCAAACATCAGAGAGAGCTCTTGTAAATAAAGCAGGGCTATTGTGTGGGAGAGTGCACTCGGTCCCGACTCCCGCGGGTATCGACGCGACTCGGCGTGTGCACAACACATCACTTAAGCCCCAACAACACTCCGCCCTCGAAACTGTCACATTTTCTAAGTATATTTACTCAGAAATAAGAACTATAAATAAACAACTAACTGTCTCGCTCTTGACTTCGACTGCGAAAACATTCTTGAATGTCTCTGCAAGTGAGCTTGCTAAACGATTTTCAGGTTTTTCTTAAGCCTAAGATAATAGATTTAAGTTCTCATCGCATGAATTTAGTACTTTGCTTTTCAAAGGTTTTTGACTAATTTAGTGATATTTCTAAGAGCATTTGGATCTACATACGTAAATAAATAAATAAATATCCCTGGACATTCCACACAGCGTCATCTAGTCCCAAGCTAAGCATTTTAATGCTTGTGTTATGGTAACCAGATGACTGATATACTACATAGATACATTTTTTTTAAATACATACATATTATACATAAAAAACAACCATCACGAAACAAATATTTGCAGATCATACAAACATTTATCCCGTAGCGGGGATCGAACCCGCAACCTCTGCGTCTCAGGCGGGCTTTCGGCCACTGTGCCACAGATGTCGTCAAACTTAGTAACGTATACTCAGTAAGTTTATTATGGCAAAACTACTGCGAAAATTGAAGAATAAAGTCTTTTTCATGCAATGTCGCTACGTCTACAGTTCGTGGTTCAATAAATGATGAAGGCGATGTGTGGTGCTTCATCAGTGACTCCCGGCTACATTAGTGACAATAAATACTGAGTTGCCCGCAGGTTGGCTAATTCTCATCCACATCGAGTTGAACCTCTCGCGCATTGCAAAATCTATCAGGCGATAGTTTAGACGAGTCGGTCTGCTAATACAAACATGGTCGTTACTGAATCGTTCTAGTACACCGATTTATATGCATACATCTTCATATACGAGTATAATAAGACCCCGACAAAACTATCGGCCAATTAGCAATATGCTAGGAGTCTAAGTCTGCTCTAGTTTTTTAAATAAAACACCCGCATATAGAGCACTCTCTCTCCACTGTGTAAACAGAATACAATTTGAGAAGGCTGTCAATATCTGAGGATTATACTTGTTTACAAGCTTTTCGTTTTCATTTTTACAAGCAAAGTGGTGTCTTTGATGTTAAAAGGCACAATCTTTGCATACACATTTTAAATAGTGAATATCGTAATATAAAACTGTTGTTTTTTATTATTTTTACAGTGTTAAACCACACTTAGGTATTGGATATTTCATTATAAATGAAAAATCTTACTAAAAGTTAACGGATCCGGCAGGATTCGAACCTGCGTAGATACAAGCGATCACTCTTGAGCCGATCACTCTTGAACTGTTGGCTCTTTCCATAGAATATCGACGCACAAAAACAACGTTGTGTTTAATAACTCACCCAAATTCACATTTTATGTTTTGCGAAGAAAGAGTCGTAGTCGTAAAACGGCCGTTACGTTTACAGCTACACAATTTTTGTATAAATCCTTGACAGATGCACTTTTCTTCATATTTATTAGCCGAAAGAGGTCAAAGCGTTTTGAAAATAAATATACGTAAATATCAGAAGACAAGAGTGCGTATTTAATACTTCAACTAAGTATTAACTAAGTATGTTGATATTAGTGGCAATTCGGATTTCGGAGTGTCGCAAAAGCTAAACAAAAGTAACTAAAATTAATGCCATCCTTTTTATTTCCATCACCATGAAAGGGACGGCAACAGTTTTAGTTAGTTAAGTTTAGCTTTTGCGAGACTCCGAATTGCCACTATTTTCAGAGTAAAATAACACATTATAGATGCTACATCGTTTAGGGCTTTATTCAACATCACAAAGCCTTAATTAATTGCTAACAAGTAACATTTAATCAAATCAAATCATATTCATTTATTGTTATTCTCTATTAAAAAAATATAAATAACATTTAATTGACTAAGTGTACTGACTACTATTTACAATATCACTACCTAAAACAAAATGTGACATGATCACAGCGATTAAACTCTCCCTGTAAAGCAACACGTCATAGCTACCTGTGTTTGGAACAAGTCCGAACAGTCAGCATTTTATCGCGCTCATAAATTGCTGACGCCAGCGGGGGGAGGGGGAGGGGGGGGGGGACTCGTGGACCCTGCTCACTCGGCTCTCTCGCCTTTATAGCTCACCATGGACTTTTACTATTCTAATGTCAAAAAAGTTAACAATTAGTAAGTGATAGTGTTATAAATATTGAAATCCATAACGGAGATGGCTGGATAAGCTATATGTGCATTTACCAGACGGGCCAGTTAAAAAAGCGGAAAAGTCTGGAAAATGTGGAGGCCCAGTGCCCTACAGTGGGACAGAACGTGAAAAAAATAAAATATCCTTGGACATTCCACACGGCTACATCTAGTCCCAAGCTAAGCAATTTAATGCTTGTGTTATGGTAACCAGATGACTGATATACTACATATATGTTTGTTTTTTAAATACTTACATATTATACATTAGTATAGATAATTTTTAGCTATTAACGCTACCATCTTAGACTGGATTTTAAGTACCTACGTTATACCATGATGTTCTCAAATACAATGTATAATCCGATAACAGCAGCAGTGTGCGAGGTCCATTGAGCGCGTAACCCGTTCACATGGCGTATCTCATTTATTTACCTTTATTTGCTGGGACTTTTGAAATTCAAATATTCCGTGGACCTTTCCGATCCGACGCAAAAAATAACGTCTGTAATCGCGACGAAATAAAATATTTGAAACAAAATCAAATTATGTAGCGTCGCGTTTCAAGCTGCCGATGGAAATGGATTTCCTTTTATTTACGGAAATTGTTGATCGAATTGCAAATAGAAATTTTAACGGCAATATTTTTTAGATTCTCTAACACGTACACAATGTTCATTCAATCATTTAAAATACGGCTTTTCTGCCGAAAGGTGTCAGAGCTGACTATTTGGATGACTGCCAGCAAAATATTTTTGCGCGTCAGAGTACCCTAGTTCTATCGGTGATCAGATTTCGAAGCGTTTGGTTTGGCGAAACATTACCCGCGCGTTATAAACGAGAAGTGGCCATAATGAGCAACATGCTAAACTAATTGGTGATTCTACGCGCGCTATGAAATTTTATGATCGAATAGCTAGTAAAATATATCGCTGACAGAATGTTTACCTTTATATAAAAATTGATACTCTTCAACTTTACTATCTTTGTAGCTGTAAATTTTATGTCCCGCGAAATCAATAACATAAAAGTTCAAGCAAAGAGAATATAACCACTACGTTAGTTCAAGTTTCTAAATTAGTAGTGTTTACTGACATCCAGTTTGGATAACGATGAATCGCATTAAAAAAAAAGCTTTTAAAAAAAAGCTAGGCCCACACCACCAGGTTCTTGCCTGATTCTTTCCCTGGTGTAGGGAGTCGCGTTGGAACAGGCATTAGAATCACCTAGCATGTAAAACGAAACTTAAGTGATCCTTGAGGTCCTACGATGATTTTTTCTTTCTTTCTTTCTTTCAAATACTGGATGAAAACTCAGATTAAATTAAGATATTAAATGAACGCGGTTGACTTATACTCCAACAAGTTGTGCTGATTAAGAGTCGTGTTGCTCAAATGAACTTTACCACAGCGCGGGTTACAGGTTGTTTTAATAAAACTTAAGTTATTAAACAAAAGATTTACATAATCCTAGTATAAGTAGTGAACAGAATTGCTCAGAACAGTCGTTGCTTAGAATAGGTAGATAGTACTAAATTACACGCAAATAGGTTTCCACTGCCGATGTGGATGCTCAAGACAATAAATATCCCTCGTTCGAACAAACCGCTGGCTGCTTGCGGCGGCACTATTTTAAATTTAATTTTCAAAACTTATGCAGAGTTTTGGAACAAAGAGCAATTTAAAAGGAGCATTTTTTTGCTGTAAAACTAGTAAAACTTAATGATACCGCGAGCTGGGAAATTGCTCCTTGGAATGTGGGTCAAGCGCGAGTCGGCACTCCTCGCCGCTCGCCGAAAGGGTGCGTGCTCACTGGCGACGATTTACTTCTCTACTGCATGAGCTGAGTTTGGCAACTCGGTCCCGTGACCCGTCACTTCCCAAAATATTTCTAGTTTCTACATACCTCCTTTGGCCGTCTAAGCATGTTATGCACTTATAAAACTGAATAGTCCTGCTGATGTTGCCCACAACATGGAAATTGTTGCACGATGTAAACGGATAAACGCCTCAACAGGTTGCGAGACATGTTTTAAAATGTCGCCTAATGAGCACCCAGCTTAACGTTAACTCTTGCATTCTGCCACCGGAAGAGTGGATGCTCAATTTAACACAAAGCTATGAATGAATTTCTGAAAATGGTTGGCGTAATTTTCTTTTAATGTACATTTCTTTTGAAACCTCTGGATTTATTTAGGTTGAGATTTATGTCAATTGAAAATTAATAGACTTTAGGGAAGTAATGAAGAAACTGCGATAAATTTAAAAAGCGAATGAACGTTTTATATCTTTACTATTTACACTCACAGTGATGACACACTCTAAACTGTATTAATATCGTATTTTTTGTTAAATATTAGACATTTATTCTATTAAAAATTATTAGGTACAGTGCCTGCACTAAGATGTACACATCCAAACGCTCCAAAATGTTCAAGTGCAGGCGACTGTACTACGGGAAGCAAAATCATATCTGGCATTTTGAAACTGGTAGTTAGTATCCATCAAACCAAATAGTATACATCAAGAATGTGTTCCACCGTCAGCGTCACGTCAGTACATGTGAGCTTACGCCGGGCGCCGCCGGCTGCCACTCGCAACGACCCGACACGCCATTAATATTACATTACGATTGACCGCCGCACTTGATCGTTTAGTTAAATTCATAGAGCTAGGAGTATTCAGGGGTGGGGAGGGGGAGGCAGTTAACGAGATTTAGTGGCGGGAGCGGCCGGCGGGTATCTCGAGGAAGCCACTAATGTAGCCGATCTAGACTGCGCGGAGTAGCCGATAGCCGGCATTACTCAGCCTCCGCTGCGGACGCTGTGACCCACTGGTCGATGGCTACTGTCTTCTTTCTTTCTTGAGTGAACAAATGTGCCAACTACTTTTTTTTAATTATTTATTCAATCAACGTTAATACGAGTATTATTCATTCAAATCCCATAAAGCATAATTTTTTTTTAATAATGATTGATATCTGTTTTGTAGAAAGAAAGAAAAAAAATCGTTATTTTTGGTTGGACCTTAAGGATCACTTAAACTTCGTCTTACATGCGAGGTGATTCTAATAAATATGCCTGTTTCATTTAAAAACAACAAAAAACTACCAAAACAATACAAAAAGGGATGCTCCTTACGCAAGCAAATATTTATGGAACATTTCCTCAATTATCTCGTTGTTTGGACTAGGAGAGTGCTGATATACAATTTAGAAAAGGCTGCTGGCGCGCTCGCTTTGAAAATAGAGGCTCCATTCTAAAACCCTCAGACACAAAAAATACAAAAGTGCTTTCAGTCAGGAATCTGCGCATGCTTTATTAACCTACAAGTTTTTGATCGATCCCATCAGCGAAGCAATCGAAACTTTACTCCCAATTGATAAAGTTGAGAGTCGTCCGTCACGCGCGCCTCACGCGGCTCCATCGACAACTATTCGTCAAGAGCCATTAAGAGTGGGTTTTCCTCGAGGAACTCTGCCCTGGCTTATTTAATTCAAGGAGAGCTCGGTGAAAGTCAATGGAATAACTTACTTTCACGGCATCGACTACAGATAAGAATTGCTTACGTTTAACAAACTGGATCTTGCCGGAATATCTGAGTGGGCTTGTCGTGTATCTCGAATGTTCGCTCCACTGGCGCGGCTCTAGTTGCAATAAATTATTAGCGCCGTAGACGGACTTTATGGAACAACATAGCTACGGGCGCTACGACATAGCCACGTAGGCATCTACGCCGTAGCACTTTAGCCGTCTACGACGTAGCGCTGTAATCCTCATATGATATTACATAGCAGAATAATATTCAGTTATTAGGTTGCAATACAATAAAGATTTAGTATGAAATTATTTTAAACTAGAAAGTTTAAAGTAGGTGATTTAAAGAATACAATACAAAAAATACACAGAAAGCAAGTTAAAGCAGACTATCACTCTATCTTCTGAGACTATTTAATAAAAAGTTTGAAGTGATTTATCTGTTCGTATTGTTTGGAGTTTTTCATTGAGACTGCAGACTAGAATATTAATTCTTAAAGGCGTTCAGGGTCACATTTAAATGCACATAATTAAGAAGCGAGCAGTTTTATCACTTAAGGCCAGTGAGCATCCGGCTTATAAATTAAGCCTAAACATACGCGTTAGTTCGTTCGTAGTTTACTGCTTACAGGGACCAATTAAAATGCTAATTAGTTTACACGACGGGCGGCATCTGTTCTACTGTGCTGTGTTGAGAATTATGGTACAAAAAAATATTGTTAGTACCTAAAAAGGGCTTAGATGATTATTCCCTAAGATGATCCCCTTCGAAGGTCATAGTAAGTACAACTTAACTTAAGTTAACTAGTTACTGAATTTTTTTTTCTCTAAAATGGAAGCGCATAGTCCAACCAATACTGTTAGAAGAATAATTGAGATCGCACTTTCCATGAAATATAATTTCTACTTTTCCTTTGATGCGATGCTCAAAAACTGTCACTTAAAAGTGCAAACAAGTCACAAGCACGCGTGGGCAGAGCTGTGTCCAAGCCAGCTTATCTCTAATCCTGATAGACTGTATACGAAGGATTAAGCAAAACATCAAAACAATCAACAATTTTCTTTTGATAAATTGTTCAAATATTTAAAGAAAGTAACCTTCTTTTAAAATAAATTCAAGTGTCATCAACTTACATGGTATTGTACTATCTTAATATACCTTCACTTCAGTGAATATTAAGTTGTA
This sequence comes from Xanthorhoe designata, assembly GCA_963582015.1. NCBI lineage: Eukaryota > Metazoa > Arthropoda > Insecta > Lepidoptera > Geometridae > Xanthorhoe > Xanthorhoe designata. The sequence continues at coordinate 140,140 of OY757049.1, forward strand.
ACGTTTATTAAAAGACTTCAAAATGCAGAGGGTTTTATGTTCCATTGTATGTTTTTTAGTGTATGTGCATCGATTATTCCGTCAATAGTGGATCGATTTAGATTTTTTTTTATTGTTTGAAAGAATATAATCCCGGGTTCCATTAAAAAAATTGAAGATATTCGGAGTTATGTACAAAAATGCACCTTGATAGTGCAGGAAATTGTTCTCCTCAACGAAATTGGAGTCGGTTTCAAAAAAATAATAATTTTGCCACTTGTACAACATCGAAACCAATTATACACTATTATAGTGTACTATACATGTTTACATGTTTACTATAATAGTCGTCAACTAATTAATAAAACGTATTAAAGCACTCTGTAATTTCGTGGCTCATTAGTGGCGCTTCGCTTAATTCTAGTTTGTCGGCAATCTTGCAAGCTATTTCCCAGAAGTGTTCCGTGTTTCCGGCCGGAGAAAAACGTAATTATGTCCCTCCCCTCGCATCAAGGGCGTGATTCGGCAAACTACCCGGCGTCTGACGGGACATGTGACGTGTGACGCGACGTCACGCGCGCACCGGATTGGCCAACTGTGTCCCACGCATATTACATCGATGCGAACCTTTGAGAATTTTAATTATTTTGGTTTTCTTTTTTCTATACGCCTTCATCTTCACATATATATTTTTTGTTATGTAATTCATGTCCACATGGCCTGTGGACGCACTAAGTCGCGAAGAGTGGAAGAAGGGAAGGGAGGCCTTTGCCCTGCAGTGGGACGATTATGGCTAAATAATAATAATAATAATTCTAAATATTGACTAAAATTCAGGTTGGTAAGTAATTCCTCATTAAGTACACTTCAATAAAATAAAGTTTTGCCAAACTACGCAATGTCTATGCTATCTACAGTAGCTACTTTCTAATCCAAGTTCCAAACGTACAAAAACTATGGTAAATTGACAGCTAATGCTTGTTAGAACATTTGTAGATACTGAAGCTCACATCTAAACTACACAAGTGGACAGCGTGTCACGTCACGATGTTAATAGTTATGTCACGACCCTTGTCATGCGTCACTCGCGGCACGTGACGCATAAATATTAAAAATTAAACTATTACACATCGATCGAAAACTGTATTCAAAGTCTGTATCATGTCACTAGTATAAAATGCCTGTCATTAAACAGTAATGATGATATGAGGATGTCTTAATTTACATGACGTTATCTCATGTGTGTACTTCTGGAGATGTCAGGCCCATACTAATAGTTGCGTCACGGCGAGCCGGCGACCCTCGTCCGCGTCACGCAGTCACGCGAGTGACGCGCGGCGGCCACTCGTTACGCGTCACACAACTTACAATCTAACTTTTCGGGTCATCCTTACGAAACAATTTGAACACCATGTCCCTTTGTTTGAAAGTTCTGAACATCATGTATGTTTTGTCAGCAAGTTTTGGGACTACTACATTGATTAAATTATAACGTTTATTAACGTTTTTTATGTGTTCTTTACAAACTTTTCTGCTTTGATTTAAAATCATTTAATATGAAAAATGTAAGAGTGAGGCTCTTGGTGAGTTACGCTGCCTGCGTTGAGTTGCTTACGCTGCGATGTTTTACATGTATATTTTCTGATATGCCCCATTAATACGTTGCGTCCACTGCTGTCCGAACTGACTGAGCCGTCGATGCAATACAGTTGTGGCTTACAATGCGTTAATGGTTGCGACGACGCGCCGCAACACAGCACAACGCACTAATGGAGCCTCACTCTTAAACGTAGTTTAGACTAGTAAAAGCAAGTAAGAAAACTACAGTTTTATTTTTTTTACTAGTTGTTAGATTTCTCGCATTTTTACATTAAGAAAGTTTCACGCGAAACTCAAAACAAAGTTTAATAGAAAATCCAACCCTCGCATTCGTTCATGGAAGTTTTGAATGTATATAACAAACTTAAACGGTAAAATCTTGTTTATTAATACAGACCGATCAGCCGTAAGTAATTATACTAAGACACGGATTTGAGGCTTACTTGTACGTACAGGATTAGGGGAGATTAAAAGCTTAGACAGAGCAAGTCTCACAATACCAACATTAATTTCCGGTGCGAAATTGCCTCGATATTTGTGAGGTAATGCGAGCCGAACCAAGCTGAGCCGAGCCGAGCCGAGCCGAGCCGAGCTAAGCCGAGCTGAGCAGAGCCGAGTCAAGTCGCCTCGTGTCGCATCATGCCGCATCGCCCCACATTGTGTCGCATCACATGGTGCCGTATCGCGCCGCATCGCAGTGGACAAACTACGCGCCTGGTTTGTTTCAGGACACTCCTGAGTCAACAATAAAGCTACGAAACCAGATAATAAGTACGCACATCACTCTGCAAACCTTCTAATGATATGCCTTTGCTGCTTAGTGAGGTGTAAGTCGGATTTCGATCTGAATATCGCAGTGAATGCAAAGAACATGAGAAAACCACGGGCCTGGTCAGATCCACTGATGATTACTATATGGTTTCATGAATTATTCCATTTGCCACCTCAAGGCGCCCTACTAATGGGGCAAAGTGGCGTTAATTGTGCAGTCTAATCTGCCCCTCGAATTCGCTTTTAGGGGCAGGTTACTTAAGCCTAAAACGGTGAATCCTGCCACACTAAACTGAGTAAACTGAGAAAAGTAAGAGAAGTTAAAAAATATCTACCCTATACTATTATATCCACTAAATGCCTAGTTACTGCACTACATGTTATTTACTTTATCTTTTTTATAAAACAAAGACAATTTGCCTCACGAGTTATGACACTGTATAAATCAGCTAGAACTAGATGAAAAATCCTAGAAATGTAGAGTTGACGGATTAGGTACGAAGATGAAACACTGTATACTACGTGACGTATGGTGAGATAGGGCACAGAGATGATGTTAGAGTAAATAACGTAAAGCTATTGTACTTTCAGAACTTTTACTAAACTGTTACCAGTTCATTTCAATTTTAAAACTTTCGCAAGTTGTGCGAAATATTATAATTAACAAAGCAAATATTGTTTAGCTATAGGTACGTATAAAATTACGTTTTATCCAGTATTCAACAACAATATGAAAAGGGAATGCAAATCACGTTAAATAGCTTCGATAGATTTGCAACCCGTCACGTTAGAATGCTTACTTCTGCAAATGTGGGCATGTGCCAAATACATACTTCCCTAGACATCTTAAAAGGATCTAAAACCTTAAAGATCTGAAAGAATATGTCTACCGCGCCTTGGAAATACAGTCATAATACACATAATTTGTAAATGTTGATGCTAGCTCTAGAGTTAGTTCGGATCTTAAACGCAAGAAATGTACCGCCAGTCCCGGGTCTAGCCACCTCCGTGAGTCAGCAGGTCGGTGTCTCAGCACGGACCCCGCGCCCCGGGAGGGTCTGCGCCATCACTATTTATTTGAGCTCTTCCCCAAACTGATTACTGTCGCTCTCCCTTAACCTCTCAAATGTCTAGTATACTGTACAACCTTTTACGTTACTTTTTCCTTGAGACTCTTGGAACAGTATTCTTTCTTATATCAGTTACGAAACTAAAGCTATAATAAACCGAGATAACGATCGCTATCAGAAACATATACTAAATCAATATTAGTTATCTCCGAGAATCTCTAATAAATCGAGCAACGACTCGGACCCGACTCACGCCGCAGTAATTGGAGGCGGACGCGCGGCCTGCCTGTAGCCCGCTTGTAACGAATAAAACCGAGCCAAAATAACCATACTCCGACGAATACAATCGCCGTAGAAATATGAGCTAAAGTTTGTCTATAAAATACCTTCATTTAGTATTCATGGCGCGCGCGAGTCTGCGACAATTTAAAGGGCTAATGAGAGACTTTATCACGGCAACATGATGTTGTAGGACGTATTTACATATTTCACACAATTTGTGTAGAGATTTCAGACATATTTCAGGCATTATTTAACGTCTGGCACTTGTTACTCGACACGCAGAGCGCTGGGAACAAGGGGAACTGTAATAAAGTATTCAAACTGAAGTTTTGGGTTAAGTATTGTATGTTACGTTCTAACTGCAATGTTACGTCAAGTTGTTACTGTAGCTTCTATAAATAGGCACCCCTCATCGATGACTTCCCCTCACCGATTTGATTACTGATGGAAGTCGTCGCGTCTCGCAGCTTTGCGAATTTATTCAAATACAGCTCCGCATTAAACAGGGATGCTGTAATGAGGACTCCAAACACCAAATCGGATTTGCATAATCGAGCCACTCGATACTAACGACGAATAGATTAGGTAATGCGCGGAGGGTGGCGTAGCACGCTCGTAGAGGCGAAATTAGTCTTCGTAGCAAAGTGCTACAAGTGCTACGGTGCACGTGAATAGAATAACATTATGCGCGAATGCAACGGTACAGACCTAGATTTTCGAGTCACATTAGTGCATTAAAATGATTATACAGATTGTTTGATTCTTCTGATTAGTATGCGAGTCCCGTGCGGAAGGAGTGCGCGCCGGAGAGGCTCTGATCGCTGTTTGATGACTTTCTCTGTTTTGTCGGATATGATTTATTTGTCTACTTTCTTGTGCGCGCCTATTTCCTACTGGAAGCCATAAATCGGAAAGTTTCTCAGCGATCCGCAGCTACCTGTCCGCGAGTCAGCGCTTTCCTCGTTAGCGCAGACAGTCCTGAGTAAATTATTATTGTTTTTAAGAAATAACGAAAAATACGCATTTTTGCTCTCATTCGATTCTCCGCATTCTTCCGTTATGAAAAATAATGAAGTAAAAATAATGACGCGCCACAAATTCTGTTATTATTCCACGTGTGACGCATATCATAACGGCTTTCAGCTAGAAAATACAGAAATGTTCTGTACATTCTTTTATTAAAATTTATTTTATTTTACCGACCTCAATATAGGCTGACATACTGTGGCGTCTTTTAGTTTCTAGTATTATCTGGTAGATATATGAAAGAAGAAAAAATTGGTCATATTTCGTGAGAGATTTAAGGGCGTCCCGAACAACTCGCGAGTTGTTTTCCGCGCGCGGTGAAGAAGCAAGTAATACTCAGTCAGTTTTTTGAAGATTGAAGTAGGACTATATCGGAAAAATATACTCATATGACTGTCACAAATCTAACGTGTTTTATTTACATACAAAGTCTGTCTTTACATGAAAATCTTTAGGTATCGTCGGCCTATCACTTCTTTGTTTTATCATCAAATCTGTTAAAAATGTAGAATTAAATCCTTCGAACACTGCAATATTTTTTTCTATTGGCCGATAGTTTGGTTGGGTTGGCTTGCTACAACTAATGCCTATACTGAATCATTCTAGTGTGCGCATATTCACGCTACTTACACATATTCACGCTGATTCAGAGCCTCATAAAACTATCAACCGATAGAAAAGTTTACATACTACTTCAATTTTATGTATGAGTACCTAGTTTTGTGTCAAAATACTTATAAAAAGTTATAAATAACTTGTGAATTGCACAACTGAATTGTCGAATTCAATACTTTACGAGCAACCATTAGGAAGTTATTTCCATAAACTGTCTGAGGTCGTTTGATCGATATTCCAGCGAGTACAGCGCAGTCGAGCTCATTGTAACTCATGCTTATTGAATCGAACAAACGGCACACACAGGCCGTCCACGTCCACACAACTGACACTAAGCATGTGACTCATCCACGCTATGCCAGTGGCTCGGCCAGTGGTTATGCCGCAAATAAACCCGGCGGCTTTCTCGGCAACCCGGTGGTTTACCCGCGCGGATCAAATCGGCGGCATAGTGTGTAGAAGCTTTAACACTTGTGGCGTAGCTTGCTATGACGTTCTTGATAGATCGTTGAAGTTAAGCTACATTCTGAGTAGTTACAATTTGGGTGGCAAGTGAAAACAGCAGCTGAAAAACGAAATTAAAAAATATTTATTCAATTAGATCACATAGGTCAATTGCGCACGTCAATGCTTAAATTAATTGGTGAGCGCTGGCTTTTAAGATTGTTAGTTTTAACGGAGGTTTTTATTTCACCAGAATTAGTCAAACGAACATCATACGCAAGTGTTTGCGTAACATTGCTCTCCTATTACAGACTTATGATACTAGGCCGTATCTCAGCAACGGGAGAATGTGAACTGATTATACAGACAGATGGCAAGAAATTATTTCTCTTGGATAATACCGACCAGACTGAGGGGATGAGGAAAGTTTTATCTTTAACCCACTTCAAAAAACGAGTTTCTATGTACCACTGTTTGTATTTTTTATTTTCACCGCATTCCCACCGATTATTCCCTTAATAAATAAATAAAATAATAAGTAAATAGTTGGAGTTATGAGCAGAAAAGTACCCCGATAATGCTGGAAAATGCTGTCCTGTTTTGAAAAAGTTAGTTTTATTTTGCCTCTTGTTCGTAGTAAATGTCCTTTGAATATTGTGTTTAAGATGTGTGACAGTGGTTGCATAGGCTTTTCCTTTTGTTATAAAAGAACCCAAGATCGTTGTAAATGAAAACCCGTGATCTCAGCCAACCCTCTACGAGAAAGGGGCGTGATTTTAAATATGTCTCTGAAATAAATAAAATAAAATAATGATCTCGATTATATTCCCAAGATGTGGTAGACATATTCTTTTCAGAATCTTAGGCGTTTTAACATCTTTTGAAGATGTATAGATGAGGTCTAAATTCATATTAAATATGAACGTAACAAATAAAAAAATAGAAGAAACATGAATTACATGTTTTTGAGCATTCCAGTATTTTACCCCTTGGAGACGGGCAACTCCGAAAGCTAAGGCAATGTGTACACGGAATAGCTACCATCAATACTGTTGCAGCAGTAGCTTGTGATTCGTCCGTGTGTGAGCGCTTTATTCTCGCTACAGCACCGCCTCTGCAGACCGTTAATTGGTCGTAACTCGAGGAGTTATTGAGATAAGATACAGCCGAGTCATAGTTCGACTGCATTCAGGATTGCAGACCACAAGCCTAACCTTTGTTAACCCTAGTACCTACACGAGACTTAAATAACCGTGGAAAACAAACTTATAATTTATAATTTTTAATTATAGGTATATAATTTCTCGTAAGTATTTTCATCTAATGAGACGAAATTTCTCAGAATGAGTAGAATATAAATAATTTAATTCGTGCTAAACATGTTGCTGCTCATTACAATTTTTCCCGCCAGGATACCAGAGTAACACGAAAGGCCACAACGCGTCAGAAATAATGAGGCGGATCCGTCGCCGGATTTGAGACGATTTCATCTCCGTGACTGAACATAACGCGATCTGTATATACATTGTATATACAGTAATAATGCGAAGAAGACAACTAGCTCACTTTTTGAATCAAAATACTCCTCAAATTTTGGTTTTTGCACTACTCTAATCCCATAATATGAAGATTAGACGACCTCTGTGGCGCAGTGGGCGAAAGCCCGCCTGAGACGCAGAAGTTGCGGGTTCGATCCCCGCTGCGGGACAAATGTTTGCTTGATCTGCAAATATTTGTTTCGTGTCTGGGTGTTTTCTATGTATAATGTATGTATTTACAAAAAAAAATGTATCTATGTAGTATATCATTCATCTGGTTACCATAACACAAGCATTAAATTGCTTAGCTTGGGACTAGATGACGCCGTGTGGAATGGCCAAGGATATTTATTTATTTATTAAGATTGGTTTGAAGTGTATTGGTTTCACAATGTGTATTGAGTGTGTAAAGAGATTACTTTATTCTGACAAAAAAATGTTAAAAGGAAAAATGATAGCAATCTCGACACTTACGACACTTGCTTTGCATTTCGTTTGCTCCAACGAGAATGTGACTTCGATACACTTCCTTTGCGTTTCCAGTCGTGCAACATATCTTACATTAATATTGAGTTTATCATGAAGCGTTTTGTGACGAAGATGGCTCATTTTCAAAGGCTTTTGAGGGGAATTCAAAGGAAACAGTCGTGTATTGAAATAATAACTCACGATGTTGGGTATACTCCGCACATTCATTGGAATATTCTCAGCAATTCCGAGAATGATTAAAACTCGTTTAATTATCAAAGTTCTCAAATTTCTTCTATGGGATTTGGTTAAATGTAATACGAAGCTTGGAATGTTGGCAAGTATTTATAGACGAAATGTTGTAAATGTTCATCTTCGTCATAATTGCCCACTGACTGAGCAATCTTTGTTGTAAAGTTAATCGAAGTGCATATTATATTTAAAAGATATGAAACATTGAAACCAACTCTCTCGCCATAAATTATATAGGTACAATATATTTTTGCTATAGATTCTTTGATTCTATAATTATGATTGTAGATTATTTATTTGATTTGATTTATTATTATAATGACAAGTATGTATTGCGTGTAACTTCTTTATTGCATTAGGTAATAACCTGTAATGATAGTTGTAAGTTTTTTTGAAAATAATACTAAATTAAATTAACAAAGTTACTACGAAACAGTGCAACAATCATGTGCAAGAATAATGTAAATATGTAGTAGTTTAGTTTCTGTAAATAAATGTTTATTATAAAAATAAAAAGAATGTCATATATTCTGTTCTATTCAAAGCTAAATTAGAAAACCGCGATGATAATTTTTTTACACAGTAAGTAAGTAAGTTCGTATGAAGCGTGGCCAACTCTGGTTATACATAGTTATATAGTGCGAATACGGCAGTTTGTAACCTGCATAAGCCTTTCATGCTAAACAATTGCGAATGCGGTACGAGCCGAGCGCGCCGGTCCCCGCGGACCGATAACGAAGCCAGTCTCGTCGCCACTAATTATCTCCTGCAACTTGCAATTAACGCATGTTCCTGCATCCAATTAACGCACGGGATGTTGACAAGGGACACTGGAGACGGGGAGGTTGAGAAGGGTGAGGAGAGGCTAGTAAATACACCCTGTAGATTGCGGCTGCACGATCATTTCTTTTTAATTAAACGGCCAGTGGCTGCTAATGACGCAGAATCCCTTCGTTCTAAAGTGGAGCTTAATCTGTGGCGAGCGCTGTCAACATACGCTTTTTCTTTAATGGTGGCTAATCGTAGCCGTTTATTATACCATATTAAAAATATAGTTTCACATTATTTTATAAGTAAAGAGTTTGGACCAAGCAATCCATTAAAATTAGGATGAAGATAATAAAAACTTTGCAGATTCGTCTAATTAATTTATGATGTAAGTTCGTGCATCCGTGAACGCCCTAGTTTTGGCGGAGCCTCACACCGGGGAAACTATTCAAATGCATTTCTATAGCAGTTACAGTTACCCAGCGTCGAGTGCGAACTGCGACCTGCGAGTGAGGTGAGTTTACTTTGCAGTTTAAAACTTGTTGTTCTTCTGTTTTATACTTTCTTACGACAGAACTCTGACTCTTTAACATTATTTAGTACTTACTTGCTTTGTATGAAGTATGGACGAAGAAAGCCCGTGTTTATATGGTGAGGTATGTGACTGTAAGTAGATAAATATATATCTCACTCTTAACCTTATATTTTAATGAAAATGTTTAGAAGTTCTTAGTAGAAAGCATATACGACTGGACACTAGCACGATGATTGTTCCGAAGCACATGTAGTAATGTGTACTTGTGTTACGGCTCGCTTTCGGAAGGTACCACAAAGGCTTAGAAGTGAACGCGTTAATGAGTATTTTCTAATTAGCGCTCTATTCAAACACAGCGCAGCATCGCATAATATGCATGAATCTAGGCGCCAGGTTCCCCTTTGGTAGGCTCTGTAGTTACCTGAGATTACTTTCCTCAGTGAGCCGGGATTAATATCCTAGTCTCTTTGCCGACACCCCTCGCCCCTCACCCCGCACCGCTCCCTCCCCCGACCCGCGGGAATCTCAATAACTCTGGCTAGTTCTGTTTATTCATTACACTGAATACATTTCGTGTTTGTCCATTAACTTGATCCGCTATTTAAGGGCGAGGGCTGGCAAGGCCGCCGCCGCGGTCGTGTCGAGAGACGACAGAGTCTCAGAAAGGATAAGTCAAAAATCATTTAGAATAAATTATAATTGAGGACCGCTGATAGTGATCCTACTTATTTTTTTCGCGCTAAAAAACACAGAATAACACTCGAAATGGAAACAAGGAAAATTTACATAATCCTCATGAAAATATGCACTGAATTGTCGCCAATAACAGCACCTACCGCAATACGACAGCGTTTGCTTTAGAACCTACAATTTTTGCAGAGGCACATCATTTCTCACATTTTGCTGGAACTTTCTAAACCTCTATCTATGGCGTTATTTACGAGGCGCGCGGCGCGTTTTGTGAAATTTAAAGACATTTTCTGGGTGCTAGTTTATGGGGCCGCAGCTTACACGATGTTGTTAAATCACGTTCCGCCGAGCATTAATATCGCTCTCATCGCTAGTCACCCACTTGAGGCACAGCTTTCACACAATGGCTAGATCAACCTCGACAACATTATGTTGTGTATGTAATTTACGTATAGAACATAACTCTTTTTCAAAGGTTTCATTAGCTGTATTTGTCGCTTTCGTAACACAAATTGATTTAGATATTTCAATAAGAGGAAGAGTCTCGCTTCGTGTCTCAATCAATTACCCTGTTAACTATAATTGCTTTATGTTCCAATAAATATCAGTTTATTACCTTTAAAGGAAAGCCAATAAAACAAGACGAGTCCCTATTATTAATAACAAAATGTTAGTTGTTTTTTTAAGTGAACGTTCTCAAATAAAAAAGGTAACTAAAAAAGAGACCCAGCTCACTCCCTCTCCACACAACGCACACACCTTCAGACACAATTTAAACCTTCTTCCGACCACATACAATCTATTTTAACATGTCCGTATTCCATTCGCATTAATTATTACAAGATGAACTTCGCCCTAATGTAATGAAATTATTTAGCGCCGCCATCTATAAATCATTTGGGAATATGTTTACAAAGTGTGCATTAAAATGGTGTATGAGGTTTACCTTCCAAATAACTTTAGCGGAATATTATATTAGAAGCTCTGACACAGGTTGACCTCGTCGATACAATGTTATTTGAGGTCTAAACTCAATATAAAAGTGACTTTAAGGCCAAAATGTTGGTCCTGGCTAAAGTTTTAAGCCATGACAGAAGTCTAAAGACTTCGCCTAATGGCCGCGAAAAACTCCGTCACCAGAGTTGGCCACTTGCTATTGTACTTAGATTATCACTTGAGCATTGATCATAGCTTTTAACAGTTTCAAGTTAAACATTTTAAATGCACTAAGATCTGATAGAACGTCTGCCGTGCCTTGGAGTGCTGTAGTTATTTTACTATAAAGGTGTAAAATAATGTTGATGTTATTGATTGTGATTGTTGATGTTGTGATTTAAATAACATGAATATCACTACTCAGACCTAAAATAGGTGGCGAGACGATCTTTATGCATTTGACTCTACATGGCTGGAAATAGCAATGGAATGGGATACGTGGAAAAAGAAAAAGCAGACCATCGCCCAACAGTGGAGCAACATAGGTTAATGAAAAAGAAACAATGAAATATTTAAAATCATAAAATTGGTATCATAAAGTTGGTAGAGAACACAAACATTCCAGATTTCATAGAGCTTTATTATTTCACTGTTGCTCAGCCCTCGAAGCTTAATTAGCTAGAATCTAATTAAAACATGATACATGCACTCTATAATAGAAACAGTAAGGTTGATTTAACGCTGAAGTAAGTTAGTAGCTCGCACGAGTTAGTCGCCAACTCTTGTAACTATATATATGTAACTATATTATTGCGTTTTTAAATGATTGATCTGCAATCATACTTATTATAAGTTTAATTGGATAACTATAATGATTAGGACTGTCCTGATTATAAGTAAATATGTATGTATGCTTGCAGATCAATGATTTTTACGCATTAATGTAAAACTAAGTCACAAGAGTTGGCGACTAACTCGACCTGTCAGGACCTGACAGGACTGTATAACCAGCAGGGAGTGGTAGACATATTCTTTTTCAGATGTTATTGGTAAATTAGGTAGGTATTCTAATTATATTCAAAATAAACCTACCTCCATTCTGAGCAAACAACACTCACTTCTCGTTTTAGCTAATATCGATAAAAATGTGGCATGCCAATATTCATTTTGTGATAAATCTTTAAATTACGCAGGTACGCCAGGAGGCTGTAGTGGTAGTTTGTCTCAAATACTTATAGAGTCTAAAGAGTTAAAGAGAGGCTAATGATTCTGTAAAGGTATCTATAAAGCATGTCCAAATACATAGGTAGGTATTTTAAAAAAGCTAGCATTTCACAAGTGTCTGATTGCAAACCTATTACCGCCTACTGAAATACTAACTATTATTCACTTCTTCGTCGCCAGTAAAAATACTTAAAAATAAAACCATATTCTTCCACAGCATTGTAACTTCAGAGTTCCTTTCCTCGCTATAAAACCGCGGCAACTATTCCACTAAAATATCAAAGGCCATTTCTTAAAAGGTTCCGGACAAAAGGTGTCTCGTAAAGCGAGCGCTGCCCGGCGGCGTGGTGGCGGTACGACAGCGGTGCGGCTGCGGTGCGGTGCGGCGCGGGGCCGGAAACATCGCATTCCAAATTACCAACACAAAGACTCTCTCACCGGGATAAATTCCTCTCCATCCCTCCGCATTCCTTCTACGCAAACGCAGGTGATAAAAACCCGGTAAACTATTATCAAAGCACTCGTAACTAAATATTACAATGTTATTTTCTGTCGAGGAAGTGAACCAAGTGTACCACTGACTGTTGGTTTGTCATTTTCTGATTGAACCAAAAACTTTGTGCAATTTTAATTTAATGCTTCTATTAAACGGCAAGGGAATGGTTGGTATGTTTTACGGTTCAAATAGCCATTAATTGTTCAGAGATTTATATGTTTCAATAATTCACACTACAGGAGTGTGTCCTCCCGGCCTCAGATTCTAAACCAGATGGTTCGGTTAATTTTTAATGCCTAAGAACAAACACTTGTTAATTTATTCGATCTAATTAAATTTTTTAGACAGAAATTAAACAAATTATCTAAGAAATTGTATGGAATAAATGACGATATGGATGGATTTTCTTCAGAATATCATTATTATGGATGCAGGAGGAGATCATGACATCCATTTTGTATACTGATTTTATTTCTACGATTTAAAAAACCTAGCGAGCGAGGAGAACCGACTGACAACGCGTCATGCAAATCTTATCTTACGCGTTAGGATTCCTTGTAGCCGCTACATTGAGTAGCCGAAACCGTTTTCTCTTGACAATTGTCAAGAGAAAACGGTCTCGCATCAGTGTTCAGCTCTTAGTAAATGGCTCGAACTGTCATAACTCGCGACGGCAATTTCGCGAAGCTCTGCGCTGCACTGCGCATTAAATAAAGAAAATCTCATTTTTCAGAGCAATGTGGTGGCCGCAGCTGACGACTACACTTTCGGACAATGGAACTGTGGATTTATTAAGTCAGTAGACACGACGAGAAAACACCTTCGAAATTGGAAGCTGATAAAAATTTAAATTAGAAAATAAACCGGCGCGGGGGAGCAAGTCATGCGTGCAAATGCTATGAGCGGTTCAATTTGGGCGCGCTAAGTGAAAAACCGCTTATAATCATGCCAGTTTTTTTCTGTGAGTCCTTGTTCAACGAAATTGTTAGCAGTGATATAAAATTTTTATGAACATTCAAAGTCATTTCAGTGTCGCTTCGCGTCCAAGATAACTTCTGGAACACGCTATAAAACTTTATCGACGTTAGTTCAGGTTTTAGGCTTCGGAATAGCATCAATATCGTTCCGGTGAATTTAAAACTTCCCAATATCGAGTGGGGCGCAGGGTCGGACTAGCCATAGCCAGGTGGCGATTATCAGCCGGGCCCTAGCCTGTGCGGGCCCCTATGGGCCTGGCTTGCGGGGGGTAGGTAGGACTATTTTGGTTACTAATAAAATATTTGAGCACCTCTGTGTCCCCACTTAGACATCTTCAAAGGATCTAAAAATGCCTAATCACCTGAAAGAAATGTCTGACGCACCTTAGGAATACAGTCGTGATCATTGGTTTTACAGATATTTTATTGTTTTCGATAATATATCTATCATTATACAGGCCCGGGCCCCGGAGTTTTACCACCCAGGCTCTTCAGGCTCAGTGCAACCCTGGTGAGGTGGGCCCCACTCGCCCGCACGGCGCGGCAGCTGCCCTCGCTTGGCGCGTCGCCATCGCACTTTTTATTTGGAAAAACTTACGCGAAGAACATTAGCAACGCCTTTATAAGTGAGAGCTGGCGCGAACCGGATTTAACTGGATTACCACAAATTGGACGAAACGTGTTTATGGCACTTTTATTGGCGACGCTTCGAAGCCACTTCCGCGGCTAATTCGGACGTAAGTTTATACGAGACGGAACTACATTAGTGAGTGAGTGACGTTACATCTCAATGTTAGATATAACATACCAATTGTCAAGACAACATGCAAATTTCATGATTGTTAGTAGAAAGATGTAACGTTTGTTTAACAATTTGAGTTTATCTTCGTCATATTTTCAAACAATGGGCCGCCCCGGCTTTGCATGGCTTTCTTTACTCTTATATGCATTTATTTATTGTACATATAAACCTTCCTTTTGAATCACCATATTATTATCTATTGATAAAGTTCGCATTAAAATCCGTTGCGTAGGTAATTTAAAAGATCTAAGCGCACAGACGACGATGGGAAGTGACTTTGATTTATACTATGTAGTGACTACACTATTAAACTATAACAATTTGCAGCAAGATAGCAAAATCTTCTATATTACTAGAAAAAACCGATGTATTACGATGATGAGTGAGTTATTGTTAGCCGCATCGCATTGCGATACATTAAAATAAACAGCAGGCCACGTTTAACTTGTGAATAAATAACGTATAACAACGATGTTTTGTTATTGTTTGGATATTACTTTATACCGTTTTTGTTGTTATTGTATTGTTATTTGCAATTGTATCGAAATAATCCAAGTTGATTTGATATTGTTATTTTCAATTCTATCAGAAATAAATCCAGGTTGATTTGATTTGCCAATTGTTTGATTTTAATAGATATTGCCAAGCTGCCAGCGGTAAAAATTAACCTAAAACCATAAAATAAATAGTTGTCATTTTTTTATATGACAATATGAATTGCACAGCAATATAGAACAAATAATAATTGTATATAGTGACCAGCATTGAAAAGAGTTACATTAACACTATTTTAAAACTAAAATAAAAAATTCTGAGCATGACGAAACTTTTAACTTTCAAATGTTTATTTGTAACTACGAGCTCGGAGCCAACCACTCGTCCCGCAATGTAAATGAAACTCTGAACTTGTTGAAATAAAACTCATTAAAATAATTAGAAGCTCCCGGCTCTATGCAAAATGAATATTTCAATCCACGTCACACTTCAAATATACGAAGCACGATATTAAATGTCAAACTGAACTCTGCAAGTGCTGTGTAATTATGCACCGCTGATAATGAATTCATATGCATTCCTGCACTGTTGTGTGATTGCGTGATTTTCAATGTATAGGTATAGGTAAATAAGTAGTTGTTATTTACTCGTAGTTAACAGGTCTATTCCATGACATGCCAAAAATAAGAAAATTATATCTAAAAACGAAACATAGAGTAACGACTTTATCTCCCAAGAAACATGATCACGGTGGTGATCTGAAGACGTAAAGATTATCTCAGCCCGCCTAGCATGGACTGGGGAAAACTTTCCACAGGGAGAGGATAAAAATCTATTTCCCGTCTGTCATTTTGTCCACTCTCCGAGCACGGGCTCGGCGGTGGACAACTTATTTACGGTGGAGAAACCTTTCTCTCCGTCATTGTTGCCATACAAAGAAAATTTAATAAAAGTAACAATTCGTTCGCTCAATTTTCATTAATTATTCGTTCATTTGCTTTATCATCTTTAACACGTCTAAATTAAAATGACGGTAATGATGTGAGTTTCAATAAATGAATTCGACATTTTATTTTAGTAGTGCTGCTGTGAGATCAGCTGTTAGTGCATTGACATTGTTGTTTTGGTTTGGTGAAAAATCACGAATAATTCTTCGTGATTTTTCACCAAACCAAAACAGATAGTACCTATAACAAGAATCTGATAGTATATCGACATGGATGCAGTCAATAGCGTTAGCGCCCATTATATGAGGCAGTCCATGCTTTGGTTGGATTGGAATTAATTAGCAACCTTCTGCCTTGCTCTCTTTATTCCCGGAAAAGTAGTCCAATTTAGCATGAGTCTGGAAATTGCACCCGTAACTTGGTTTAAATATTTGCGGACTGTCGTTTGCGCTATGGCTATTCCATGGCCTTGACCTGTTCCTCTCTGGTAACTACCATCTGCCATAAAACGTAGGTATTGATGTTAGGACTACATAATATAAAAAATGAGGTTAGAAGTTTTAAGACGATTTAGCGTAGGTAATTTACAATTTGATTGAAAGTAGGTACTAGTTATGCACCGGCAAATCATCAATGCGTTATTAAGCTCCTTAGGTACATAGGTATATAAAGAGCCATATCTTTGGTGACTCGAAAAAGATATAGGTACTTACTTATAATTATTTTTCAAGTCTAGTTTAGTTTTTCTTAGTGGAAAAAGATATATAATTCTTTCTCGAGTCTCTTTTATAAATCTTCGGTGCAGTTTCCTCTTCATTAGGTATATTCATTTCACGCGTAAAAACATAATTATAATACGCTCGCGACATATTTTTTACTTGGAATAAATTATATACCCACCTTAGCGGATCGTGGATAGCCTCTCTCTATGTTATGTCAAACGAAGACTATTTTATCCACGTTCTAGTGAGTCCATGCTATGAGGTGGGGATATGTTTCCCCCGCAAATGTCAAACGTGGATAAATTTATTCTCTCTTCTGTTACCATGCTATAAAGGGTGGAGAAGATAATTTTATCCCTTGAAGGTGGATAAAAACGGGGGACAAAATTTTTATCCCCAGTCCGTGCTAGGCCGGCAGATCTTTTGACTTTGAAGGTCCTTTAATAAAATCTCTGGTGGTAGGTACATGGACAGGGTATATCCTAGAAATCACCAATAACTTATAACCAAAATTTAATTACCACTGTTAAAATCAGTAAATATTAAATGTTAGTTGGGCATTGTTTTAATTCCATAGATATTATGTTGGCAGAACTGCATAAGGACAACGACCCGCATGAACTATCACAAGGTGTAGGGCAATTTTAATTACCTACTCCAACTGAATACCTAAATTATTTTAATGTCTGAATTCTAAGGAGTAATTTCTATTTCAAACAGGTTTGAAATGAGCATTAGTCTCTGAAGGATCCATAGAAATAGGTATTAACTAGAATTTAGTCTGCAGCTTTCAATCAACAATTAGGTTTAACGGCTCTAAATCTCATTATCTTCAATCTTCACAAAGGCTAGGCTATTTTTGAATTTCGCTCTTTATAATAATCCTCGCTGAATCTAGTCGGTATCTGTTACAAAGTATTCTAGAAACAAAGGACGCATTAGGTGACCTAAGGCTCAACTCACACCAAAAGAGCAGCGAAGCGGAGCGCAGTTTCAGTGTCATACGAATTTCAACTTTATTTTCATTACTATAATACTTATTATCGCATGAGAGGATGGCCGCGGCTTCGCGGGAATTCCTGCGAATTCGAATACGCGCGCCTTCTCTGCGATAATAAGTATTATAGTAATGAAAATAAAGTTGAAATTTGTATGACACTGAAACTGCGCTCCGCTTCGCTGCTCTTCGATGCTCCTTTGGTGTGAGTTGAGCCTAACGGGTTCATTAACGCGTCATGCAAATAAATGAATGTTTAAGGCCATAATCTAAAACTAAAATCCAGTTTCACCAATTAATTTTTAAATTATCTTTTCAGTGTATAATGCTCATGTTACTTTCATTAGAAATTTATTAATTATTCATGAATATTAAAATATAGCGAGTGCAAGTAATATTTTGTCGCTTATCCAGATAAATGGGGCCATTCCTAAAGTGGTTTATGGCGCACTGAAATAGCTATGGATGCTAGTGGAATGCAAAGTAGAGTGAATTTTTAGTTTATAAAACTAAGAATTGGAGCTTCATTTTTGTTTATTTACAAGTAGACTAAATTTTTGACGGTTTATTTACTATGTATTTTATTTTTACAATTCTAATTTTTTTGTTCCTTTATATAGGATTAGGTATATGATAATGATAAATAAATATGTTTTCTGAATATTGAATGAAGCCCTAAATATAAAATAGAGTATGTATACAAAAAGCAAACAGTTTATATATTTCCACTGCTACCAACACATTAAACCGATCACGTTCGAATTTCGAATTACCATGACGTTCCAACCGTCAGTTAGCGCGCCAAAACATGGCGGAGCGCGACCGCAGCTACCCTAATTACCGGAATATCCTACTTTATTCATAGGAGCGACCGCATTACTGCCATAATCTGCGCCCGTACCATGAGCGCTTTCACCAAGCTCGACTTAGTTATAACAAGTTTCACCAAGTTGTCTATGACTCGGACACTACCTACACGTATAGTGATGCTGTTCGCATGTTCCTAAGTAGCACTCCTACACATTCTGCAAAGCCATGAGCTCCTGGTACTTCATTTCTTTTTGTATCAACAGTTTTTGTATTAAAACAATCTTGTCGAATTGAAATTAATTATTGTTAGAAACAGCATAAATGTGAATAAACTTGGACAGTTGGACGCGTGGTAGTCGAGATGTGCAAATGAACCAGAGCTGGCAATGCGTGCGACAGATATAATCTGGCTTTATGACGTCACATTATGGTGCTGTTTCTTTATCATTTGATTTAACACCTATATTAGCTGGTAATACCTACTTTGTGGCAGAAATGCATAAATTTACGAGTGCTATATGCGTTTTGAAATTGTTTGCTATGAAATAAACGTTGCTATTTCAAGGAATTTCATTATAATTTGTTGCATTATGTTGAGCGTAACTTTTCGTTAATTTTGAGGCAGGTTTATTTAATATTACCTATCATTTTACCAAGCGACGCAAGCTCAGCCTCACGTTTCCGACATGGCCGCCGAAAATTTACAAACACATTTTGTGCTTCTCAAGTTACTCCTGCCCTACTTTTCTTTGGAGCATAAACATTTCAATCATCCACGTTAATGCAAAAAAGTCGTACCGATTAAGTTACGTTTTTCTCTCTCTAAGCTGCCTAACTTAGCTCTTTCGTCGGACAGCTGGACAAAGGTCTCCCTCAAACTCTTCCAACCGTCTCTATCTTTGGTTTAATCAAACCATCTTAGTAATCTTACTTCACTCACACAGTCTTAGGCCTTAAGGCGGCCTAAAACTCCGTCACCAGAATCACCAGACCACTTGCTCATACGAACTTACTTAGTTAAAGGTGACGAGATCTTCCTGCCCACAAGCGCCAACAAATGCCTTTAGGTAATAAAATCAACTTCAACCTTAAAATTTGTAAAGCGTATTTCTAAAATGTGTGCTCAAGTCTGCAAGGCGCGTTCGTCACACGGTAGAATAAAGTTTAGATTGTGAGCCGGAGGCCGCGACCGCATGAGTTTGACTTTGAGTTTTAATATTCCATACAAGGTTTGGTTTACGAGCCGCGAGCTCAAAGAGCACTGAAGAACCATTTGGGTTACATTTCACCGAATAAAACCGAAATGACATGTTACAGGACTCTCGGAAGTGAAGGGCCGTAAAATATAGAATTGCTGCTCTTTTAAATTACTATACTCACAAAAGTAAACAGATAAAAAGTGGAGAATAATGTCGGAAAGATATCTTCCTGGCTATAAAGCTTTATTGTGTGGTATAAATTATTTCGGTAGCGTTTAATTAGGCTGAAGAATATCTAGATTATAATTATTGTTTAACACGTTGACTGCCACTGACGTAAATGTTGTAATGTAGGCTATGCTTATGCTTACCCTTACCTTTTTCTTGTATACAGTTGTTTTATAGAGTAGTCTTTTTTACACCAAAGTCTGCTGCTTACATAACAGCTGCTCCAGAGAGCAATAGCAGTGTTGCCAGGTACATATTGTATCGTATAGTCCCTATAGTTAGGAGCACGTATTTCGACGATAACTTTATCACCCAGAATGTTTGTGAAGCACTTCTCGCTTGTCGCAAATACCCAGCTGCAGCTGCAAAGTAAGATTTTAGTTCTACTGCAAGCGAAACTGTGGAGTTATAACTGATAAATATCAACTTATTCAAAGGCTCATGCAATTTTATTGTGTGATTGATTAGAGAAAACGTTAGTACGGTATTTGACTAAGTACCTTACTCAAAAATAGTTCATCTGATATTATAAGATCCCTACTTGAACATAATTATTAATTATTATTGAAATTATTCTAAGAGCTATGTTTCGGATGACGTTACGGTCACCGTGGTCACGAGTAGACTGTAGGTACTTAAATGTAATAATATAAATACACGATTATAATATTTTTGAATAACTATATGATATTCATTTCGAAAAGTTTATATACACACCTTACCGGTTTCGGCTAAAAGTTTATTCAATTTATGTTGCTATTTTCCAATTGTTTGAAATCAGTTTCAGATAAACAACCACTTGCCCAAATACTAAAGCGCACAGTAATGTAGCGACATCGAGCGCTATCTAGCCAGCAACAGTAATCTCGATATCAGTAGAACAAGTCCCAAGGCGGGCGGGGTTTGCGTGCGGCGAAATAACGTGCACACAGTAGTGATGTAACGGGTGCCAATATTTTTAGTTTGAGTTTGAATTTCGAAGAAGTTAGTTTTTCCTTATTTATAACTACATCACCAAAGAACCATTTCTTTAGTTATTTTTAGGATTGAAAAGTCTAAAGTGGATCTTTGCGCTTACTTTTTTTAGTTATGATCAAAGTAGTTATGACAAAAACGGCAACGAACAGCGGATCGCACGCAAATTCGTGAGGAAAATGCGAATTAAATCTACACTCCTCTTCGCGGGCTGTTCACAGCGTTGAGGGCCCTCCGCAGGCGAGTATGGTTCTAGAAAGGTATACACCTGGTATTTCCAACCTGAATTAATCATTCTAGTAAAATATCTGCTTATTTTTACGGACTTTCGAACGTTATATTAGCAAAATTATTAGAATAAATTTTGCTAAAGCTTACATCTAGAAATATGTAAATGTTCGCGAATATTCGTTACATCTCTAGTGTACACTGACTGCATATGAGAAGTTGTAGCGGGCGACCGCAGCTAATATCCGCACTTCGCAGTAAAATGTTTCCGCAAAGGTCTTGTTGGATCTTTTCCGGTTCCGACTCGTTCCGATCCAATTATAAACACATTTCTTTTCGTGTAGAGCAGGAGACGGCGCCAGCGGCTCTTGTGTATTTATTCGAGTCTTGCTTTTCACATTTTCATTACAACTTTTTATTATGTTTACTTGTTAACTTGTTAACTTGTTGGGGCAATGTTTGTAGCTCATATTTGTCCCTTTTCTCTCGTTTGAATATACCTGTGAACTTTGAATTATTCCATTTTGCCACCCCAAGGCGCCCCACTGGTAGGGCAAAGTGGAATGGCTTCAATTGTGCGGTCTAACCTGCCCCACAAATTTGCAACAGTAGTATTTTTAGTTACACTAGCCTAAAATGTTGGTGGATCCTTCCCCACTAGGGTTGAAACCTTCAAATAAGAGTAGATACTATATATAAATGCATGTGTGGGTGTTTTGCTTTAAACTATAACTTTCATAGTGACTGTTGATATACCTAACTATTGTAACTATTGCTGATTTCATTCTCATATTTCATCCCACATGAACCGATGTCCACAATCGCATAGATAAACAATGAATGCGCTTGCAAGCGCTCGAAACACTTCTAATAAAGCAGCTCGAAAGCTACGTTGTTTTGTTGCTGAAACTAGCGCACAATGACAAACACAGTTGTTTACAATGCTGATCAACCAATACTACGAGCTTAATGCGAGAGGTAAAGAGAATTGAATTCTGTTTGTGGTGTTTAAAAAAGTTCAGTATTTTTGAAAATACTAATAAAAAAGTGAAATGCAATGCACGAACTAAAGGAATTTGTTTGCGATATTCTGACTATATTTTTTTTTACTGCATGATCATTTTATTTTCCTATTTCATTATTTTTATAACTGACTTACTTATCTTTTTTTTTCTGGTTCTTTATCCGTACATTTTTAACTACCACTTATATTATCGAACAAAAATATGAATTTAACCCTTAGCTCTTATACTACAACTATAAGCATCCGGGACACATCCGGGCCGGAAGCAGATCGGAGCGGCCCCAGCCCGGCGGGACCGGCCTCTGAAGAATAACGCCCAGCAAGGCAGGTACGACCTTAACAAGGATTTACGCACGAACGAAACGTGCATCATAGTACAAGAAAATGTATTCTCATCAAATAAGACAAGGCGTGAGCTTATTCACAGACGTTTCATACTCCACTTAGCTTACTTTAGATAACGAAATCAGCCATCATTCGTCCGTCATTAATGAAAACATAAAGATCACGAATGTATCCTTACTTTGTATTATAAATTAGCATAATACTTGAAACGTTATTCCACTAGTACCTATATACGTTAGTATGAGCTAGTGGCCAATTCTGATGAAGTTTTTAGGCCGCCTGAAGGCCTCCGTCATGAATAGTCATGACGGAGGCTTCAGGCGGCGGACTTAAAGACTCTAAAAGCTGAGACCGACAATTTAACGTGCGCTCCAAAGCACGGAAGCGCTCAGCTGTTGCCAACTTGCCCATCCAAACATTGACCACTAAGTTCAGCGATCTATCAAGAAGGTATCAGCAAGTTATACCACAAGCGCTTCATTCTTCCACTAATTTACCTAAATATTAGGTTTACAACTTCACAAACAAACCGAAAATTTTGAGGTTTCCGTTTCCGTCAAAGACGATTAATATCTAGAAGACAGACAAAGGCCATACACAAAATCGTAACCCTGATCCCGCAGTATCAGATAGCCTGGAAACTTTAAAACATCCGTTTTATCCAAGAAATTTCAATACTTAGTAGCAACAATATTCAATATAAAACAATTTTAGGTAATTTTAACTAGAAAGTAATTGAAATTTCTTGGATAAAATTGATGTTTTAAAGTTTCCAGGCTATCTGGTACGAGTTACGATTTTGTGTATAGCCTTTGTCTGTCTTCTAGATATCAATCGTCTTTGGTTTCCGTTAAAACTTGAGTTCAATAAAAAGAGCGTTAAAAACATAATAGGATAACTTTACTCTCCAAGCCTTCAAAGAAACATCGCGAACAAAAGGATGTCGCGGGGAATATCTAGATTTCAGAACCTTTTTCAGAAACAAAATAATAAAATTGTTTTCTTTTTGCGACGGGAACATTCCGGGGAATTATTAAAAGGGTTGAGCTCCGATGCTCCGACAAAACAATATATTTCTCCTGATTTTTGCGGAATTTTGTGAGAGTCTGTGAACCACGCGACGTGGAATA
The DNA here is from genome assembly GCA_963582015.1 of Xanthorhoe designata. Lineage (NCBI taxonomy): Eukaryota > Metazoa > Arthropoda > Insecta > Lepidoptera > Geometridae > Xanthorhoe > Xanthorhoe designata. Next base: position 163,712 of record OY757049.1, read on the forward strand.
TTCACGTACATTATGGTTTTGTTTTGTTAATTGGAATGCTGCAATTCATATTCATGTTATTAATACTGACAATAAATTAATTGGTTTTAATGAATACCTAGAACAGTGAGTTGTTGATAAGTACTGAGTTAGTAAATATAATAATAAAATAATAATAATAAATATCCTTGGACATTCCACACGACGTCATCTAGTCCCAAGCTAAGCAATTTAATGCTTGTGTTATGGTAACCAGATGACTGATATATTACATAGATACATTTTTTATTGTAAATACATACATATTATACATAGAAAAACAACCAGACCCGGAACAAATATCTAGTTATGTTACCGGCTAGTAGACAAATAACAACTCTCAATGTGTGAGAATGCAAGTAAGCATTCTTGCAACTGCAACCGGGAGCCTTATCTCCGCCGCCCACGTAGTCTGTGCCTTGTGGCCCTTTTTTAGAATAGGATTGATTGTCATTCGTCAAGAGAATAAACTTCGTCTCAGACGTCTCAAATTGAATTTGTTTAATTGATTAAATTTCCTTTATAATTAATTAGGAAATCATAAGTTAGTTTTTAAAAAGTTATTTAACGTTCCCGTAATCTTTACTGGCGCAGCCGGGGCGGATTTTCCGAGTTCTTGTGGAATATAGCACGAGTTTTCCTCGAGTTTTCCGACAGACCGAATCCGTTCGAACCAAATAAATCTGTGAAGTGGGAGGCGATCGAGCATGATGGCGACTGGCTGGTGAGTAGAATTTTTGCCATCCTTTCCTACCATTTTGTGCTTTTTATTTGTTGTATTCGGAATCGAACTTTTTCCATTATAACGTATTCTGGTTCTCTATTGTAGAGAAAGTAGGAAGAGTCAGTACTAGTGCATTTTAAGTACTGTTAGGTTTTGGTATTATTTAATAAAATTTTGAAATTCAAATTAAATAGCCAAATAATAAGTTACTTAGAATTATAATAATTGTGTGTCTATTATATTGTGATTAATTCTCGCATAGACAAGTAGGCATAAAGTATTAAAAATGACTACTGTAAATGTAATACCAAAGGAAATTTCGTGTATTATACCTAGTTTTGGTGGAAATAAACGCCATTTAAACTTATTTTTAAGAAAATGTGATTATGTGATTAATAAATATCGCGGGAATGCAGAGCAGGATCAATATGTATTACATATTATTACAAGTAAATTGACCGATGAGGCCGCCGCGTTAGTTAGTGAGCGAGTTGATATTGTAACCTGGGAGCAACTTAAAAATGTGCTAAATCAACATTTTGGTGATCCTAGAAGTGAGGAATGTATCGCGATTGAACTCGAAACTTTAAAAATTAAACAAGGTGAAAGCTATTTGGACTTTTGTAACCGGGTCCAATCAGTTAGATCAGTATTGATTTCTAAAGTGAATCAACTTTTGGACGTAAGTACTAAAATGAGCAAAACTAGCATTTACAACAACTTGGCGCTTAATGTATTTCTATACAACTTGCCCGAGAACCTTTTAAGAGCTGTTCGTATGAAAATGCCAGGAACTTTGGAAAAGGCTTTAGAGTTTGTATTAGAAGACGTTAATTTTTATGAGCAGTACAACATCCGTCATAAAATGCTAAGATCTCAGTCCTCCACGTTCACACCAACACAAACATCGGTGAAATATAGCAGCACCCCTGCTTATGAAACCACACCCTTCAAGCCCAGTGGCTTTAGGCCAAACTTCAATGCACCCCCGCAGTTTAAATTCGGTATCCCCGGAAACAACCAGTACAGGCAACCGTTCGTAAATAGGTTTGCACCCCCACAGATTCCAACTGGTTATAGGCCAAACATACCTACCGGGTTTAGACCACATTTCATGCAGCCACAGCAACATGGCATGCCGAGGTTTATGCAACCTCAAAGTTCCAACACAAAACAACAGTTTGGTTACCAACCACCACAATTTGGTTACCAACCACCACAATTTGGTTACCAACCACCAAATCGCCCCCAAAATCAATTCGGATACAAACCAACAAACGCGCTATTAGGTAGCTCGGATATAACAATGAGGACTGTGCCTAAACACCAGCCTCAAGGCTTCCGTTTGAACGAACTGGAACTAGGTGAGTCCTATGAATACGATACGTACGAAAATCAGGAAGGTTATGATTATGATGATGGTTGCTACGCGGAGTACTACGATTCCCAAATGGAATCAGCAGTGGAAAATGAACAGGAAAATTTAGTTACTGAGGATTCTAAAAACGAAACTGAAATTAAAAATTTTCACATACTAGCCTCAACAGAAAATCAGAGGTAATTAATTTAAATTGTAACATAAAACTAAAGTTGCCGTATGTATATCTACCTGAGATTGACGGTAAGTTCATGATAGACACAGGAAGCACGCGATCTTTTATTAGCCCGCGAAAAGCTCACCAATTTTTCCGTGAGTTTACCTTATGTGAACCATTTACGGTCATAAGTACACACGCCTCGAGTAGTCATAATGAGGTTATCGAAATACCATTAATGCCGTCTTTCAAATGCGCAGAATTTCATAAATTCTATGTTTACGATGTTGACGCTCAGTATGACGGACTTATAGGCAACGACTTACTGATACAATTAGAAGCTGTTATTGATTTAAAACATAACAAGCTCAAAACTAAGACTGGTATCATACCCATAGTACAGCGCATAGCTAATCATGTTATAGAGTTAGCCCCACGATCTGAACAACGAGTACAATTACCTGTAGACTTGTACTCTGGCGAAGCTATTATGACATACACTCAATTACACGAAGGGATCAGAATGCCTACTGCTGTAGTTAGATGTGAAAATGGATATGCCACCACCATTATCCAGAACACTTTAGAGACGCAAATGACTTTGACTGTTACAGCTCCGTTCAAGGTAGAGAGATTTAACGTAGACAACCTAATAAACGTAAACTGTTATAATGACATTGAAATGAAAGACATGGACGTTGACGACATTTTAGAAGAAAACCTGACGAGACTTAGACTGGACCACATGAATAACGAAGAACGTATACACATATCTGAACTATGTAGAGAATACAAGGATATATTTTATTCTGACAAGCTTCCTCTAAGCTTCACAAATAAAGTTAAACATTTTATTCGAACCAAAAATGAAGATCCTATTTATGTTAAGCCATATAGACAACCTCCGGTTCAAATGCAAGAAATAAGAGAGCAGGTAGAGAAGCTATTAAAAAACAACGTTATTCAAGAATCCCACTCACCTTGGAATGCACCTGTCCATCTAGTGCCAAAAAAAATGGACGCTTCAGGTGAAGTGAAGTTCCGTATGGTTATTGACTATCGACGACTCAATGACATTACGACAGATGACAAATATCCACTTCCTAACATCACCGACTTATTCGACAAATTAGGCAAAAGTAAATATTTCACGACATTAGATTTAGCCAATGGCTACCATCAAATTGAAATAAATGAGAATGACAGACAGAAAACAGCATTCAGTACAGAAGCAGGGCATTACGAATTTTTACGTATGCCATTCGGGCTTAAAACAGCTCCTGCTACATTCCAACGAGCTATGGACAACATCCTTAGAGGACTCCAAGGGATGCATTGTCTTGTATATATGGACGACATTATTATCTATAGTACTAGCTTGCAGGAGCACATTAAAGATTTAAGATCTATCTTTAACCGATTAAGAGAAGCGAACCTTAAGGTACAGCTCGATAAGTCTGAGTTTTTACGAAAGGAGGTGTTGTACCTAGGTCATACCATCACTGACGAAGGCCTTAAGCCAAATGATGACAAAATACGGGCAGTCTTAAACTACCCGATTCCCCAAACAGTGACAGAAATAAAGAGCTTTTTAGGCCTCATAGGCTATTACAGGCGTTTTATCAAGGATTTTGCTAAAATCACAAAACCATTGACAAACTGTCTCAAAAAACGAAATAAAATTGAGATAGATCAGAAGTATATAAATGCATTTAATCAATGTAAGGAGCTTCTGACACACGCACCTATATTACAATACCCTGATCCTTCAAAGCCCTACATATTAACAACTGATGCATCGGCTGTCGCAATTGGTGCCGTGCTTTCGCAGGGACCTGTAGGAACAGATAAACCTATAGCATATGCAAGTAGGACCCTCAGTGAAACTGAAATGAAGTACAGCACTATCGAGCGTGAGCTCTTAGCCGTTATCTGGGCTGTCAAGCATTTTAGGCCCTACCTGTATGGTTCTAAATTTACAATTTACACTGACCATCGACCTCTAGCTTGGCTAGATTCCCTTAAGGAACCCAATAGTAAATTAACACGCTGGAGACTTCGACTCCAGGAATACGATTTTGAGACAAAATATAAAGCAGGCAAGCAAAATACTAACGCAGACGCCTTATCACGTATTAAGATTAATGCCATGGACAGTGACTCATCTGACGGATCAATGGAGGTCAATGTAGACGAAAAAGAATTGAAACTTCAAAAACACATTCAAGACTTGACTAAAGAGATTAGCTATTTAGCAAAAGACAAACAAATGCACGACAATGACGAACCACCCATTGAGACAATAGTATTATCAGACACGTCATCGGATACTACTCGTAATATTTTTGACTCAAAGCCAAATTATCCATTACCACCGTTGTCTAGTAGCTCGGAAGAGACTATTCCTTTAGCAGAAGATCGAGAGTTTAAAGGTATTCCTATTATGAATGAAGCGGTTGATACAAAACCAAATCAAATACTGATTTTTACGTGGTTTAGAAAAGAAATACAGGTTAAAAAAATAGATAGGGAAAAACAAAAAGTTCTTGAAGTGTTTGTACCGTTAAACGATGACGAATTAGTAAAGCAGTTTTTAAAGGAATACATTAAACCAAAAACCAAATATTTTATCTATTTTGAAGACATCAGACACAGAAAAACCTTTAACAGCGTTATTATTAAATTGTTTCAAGAAGGTACGGTTGAGTTCTATGAATGTACGGAAAGAGTTATATTTGTGGACGATGAGAATGAACAGAAAGCAATTGTATTGCAACACCATGAAGGAAAAACGTGTCATAGAGGAATAAAAGAAACTTTAGTTAGAATAAAAAGGAACTATTTTTGGCATAACATGCAAGATGTAACATCAGCTGTGATAAATGCGTGTGAGGCTTGTCAAAAGATGAAGTATGATCGAAGGCCAATAAAACCAAAAGTAGAGCTAACTCAGACTCAGTCAGCACCATTTCAAGAAGTGTTTATTGACATATTTTCAATTGAAAACCAAAGTTATTTGACCATTGTAGATGCATTTAGTAAATTAGGACAAGCGCTCCAAATTGAGAACAAATCAACACCAGAAGTAGTTCGTGCATTAATTAAATATTTTTCAATGTACGGCGTTCCGAATAAAGTAAGTAGTGACCCTGGATCTGAATTTAATAATGAGTTAATGAAAGAATTCGCTAGTATGCACAAAATTGAATTACACATCTGTACACCAAATAATCCTAATTCCACAGGCATCGTTGAAAGATTTCATTCAACGTTGATAGAAATTTATCGTTTAGCTAAGTATGAACAAAAATGTACCGACGCTGCTTCAATTATGACATACTCTATAATGGCTTACAATAATACAATTCATTCTACAACAGAATTAACCCCATTTGAAATAGTTTTTGGTCATACAGATTCTAACAAACTCTTCGATGGTGACTTTGAAAAAATGTATATGCAGAAATTACTAAAAGACCATGCTAAACGAACGAAATACTTGTACAAATATATTTCGGATAAAATGATAGAAAAAAAGGAGCGTGCTAGAGAGAATAGAGTAGGAGAGCATGTAGAGTTAGAACCAGGAGATATAGTGTACACGAAAGACATTAATACTCGGAAAAGCAAAGATAAACCAAGATATAAAAAGGCTAAAGTCAAAGGAAGAGTAGAAAGAAATGTAGCTTCAATGCAAATAGGAAAAAGAGATACAAAGGTAGCGATTAAAAATGTTAAACGCCCTCCACAGGTGGTGTTTGCTCGTAGTGGCACTACTTCCCCTGTGCCAGGCTCTTCGACTTCAAAGGATTGAAAATAATCCAGGAATTTTACCTGTTAAAGAAGGAAAGGCGTTCAAAGAGGAAGATAAATGGTTAATTATTAAGATTTTAGATTTAAGCGGTATTAGTAGAGACTTAGAGTTTCATATAGATAAGTATAATAAGTTTATTAAGTTAGTTGACTCGCATGAACCTTTTGTCAATGAATTTATGGGCATAAGGACTCAAACAGAGTACATACGTAACATAACTTTTGTGAAATTTCATCAGTTAGTTCCGTTACATATTAGACATAGAAGAGGCTTAATAAATCCTCTTGGTACGTTGATTAAAGCAGTTTCAGGTAACTTGGATAACGAGGATGCTCTGAAATATGATTCACTTATATCACGAATAAATTCAAAAGAAATAGCTCACGATAAAAAAATAACCCTGATCACCAAGATGTTAGATAATTTTGTGAATAGTACAGAAATCTTATACGAAAATACAGTAATATTGGATAAAAGATTGAGAGTAATTGAGGAGGTAATAAAGTTCAAGAATTATAAGGAAAACACCTGTCTTTATCTCTCTTACGTCTCGAATATGTTTGATACATTTTTAAGCATGTTCAGAACCATATATGTAACACTAAATGAAATAGAGACAGCTTTGGCTTTTAGTAAGGTATCTGTACTACATCAGAGTATTGTTAATTCTACTGAATTATTGCACATACTGCAATCTATAGAGCAGGACAATGGACTAGTTTATAAGGTAGAAGAAGGTAATTTGCTAAGGTTAGAAAGACTTATTACGGTTAAGGCTTATGTAAAGGAAAACCAGATAACGTTCATATTGGAAGTTCCATTAACAGATAGAAAAACATATAATTATTATAAAATTTACTCATTACCAATTTATAAAGATTCCATCAACAAAACTGTTATAATTTTTCCCGAATTCCCTTACCTGTTGGCAAAAGATTCAAAATACCTGCCGGTCACAAAACCATGTGAGAAAATTGCTGAAGATAATACTTTCCTTTGCAATGGCGATAGCATGGCCCAGTTTCCATCACTGACCTGTGCAGAACAACTTTTGGAATTTAAGGAAAATACTACAGCTTGTGTACCATACACTGTTGACATTGAAGATACTAGAGTGCAAAGAATCAGCTTAGACAGTTGGGTAATTTTTACAAAGAAATCAACAGTATTAATAGAGAAATGCGGACAAGAAAAGTATAGAAAATTGTTGTATGGTACCTACATATTAACTATAACTGAAGGTTGTGAAGTCTACATAAATCAGTACAAGCTAAGATTTCAGAAAACGTTTGCAGATGACTTTCATGTCAATATCATTCCGATTTCGACTCTACCGGAGCTTAAATCAATAAATAAAACACTATTGGCAACTGTGAACATTAAGAACTTAGACCTGGATGAAATTAAACAATTTTCCCGTATTCTAAAACTCCAAGAAAATGTGTTTAGTGAAAGTGAAAAAGAGTTCAGTGGCGTTACCGTAAAAAGTGTTAGCTTAAGCACCCTCATATTGTACTTAATTTTAATCATTGTTCTTATTGTTTTTCTTGTGTATCGCTTTTTGTTAATGCAAAATAATCGGACCACAGTGTCTGTGAGACCCGATAATTTCGCACTTGAGGAGGGAGGAGTTATGTTACCGGCTAGTAGACAAATAACAACTCTCAATGTGTGAGAATGCAAGTAAGCATTCTTGCAACTGCAACCGGGAGCCTTATCTCCGCCGCCCACGTAGTCTGTGCCTTGTGGCCCTTTTTTAGAATAGGATTGATTGTCATTCGTCAAGAGAATAAACTTCGTCTCAGACGTCTCAAATTGAATTTGTTTAATTGATTAAATTTCCTTTATAATTAATTAGGAAATCATAAGTTAGTTTTTAAAAAGTTATTTAACGTTCCCGTAATCTTTACTATCTACAGAACATGCAAACATTTGTCCCGCGGCGGGGATCGAACCCGCAACCTCTGCGTCTCAGGCGGGCTTTCGCCCACTCTGCCACAGAGGTCGTCAGTTGTTTGTAAAGGTCATAGCGATCAAACAAACAGCTCTTTTTTTGCTTTGTTTGTTGTATTTAACATTTGTAGTACATTGTTTTAGTAATTATTTGCTTTAGTTATTGAAGATCTTTTAAATAAAATATGTCTAAGGAAGTAGTCAGAGGCAATTTCAAATATCTATCTATTTGGTAAATATCCAATTTTGTAGTTAGTTTTCAATCCCGTCACCGCCGATTCATTAAGAGGCCGGTGACGTAGCTATGCAAAGTCAATTTCCCACGCGTTTAAAAATCGACACACGATAAAGTCTTGGTGTGCGTGACATTGCATCTGTGTGCGTCTGCGCACGCAGATGCACTGTTAAATTTCTCAAAATTCAAATTATTATGGGACTACGATTGTATGGAAAATTCATACAGGCGCCGAAGCCTCAATATTGTCAACTAAATCAATTATTAGAAAGTCTTTCAAAGTTAAAAAATAAAATCTTATCCTTCATTAATTTGAGCTTAGCATCTACGATACTTGTATTAAATGGGCATTGTGTTCTAGAAAACTAAATTTTTTATATTTATATTATGCTCAGATGCCAAAACTATCCAGAATATTAAAGTAGGTAAGTATAAGTACTCCGCAGTATTACGAGATTGATAAGGGAAAGCACTCAACGGCCCCTCTACATCGTAGCTACCTACGGCGTAGTTCCTCTCGTAGGCCCTACGGCGTAGACCCTCTACGACGGAGTCTACGATGCGTGTCGATTATAAAGTATTCCGTTTGTTCGGCGTTTGCGAGAGCTGGAGGGAAACCTTCAAACTAACGCACACAACGTATCGAGGTTAAACCATATTGTATTGTAAGTGAAAGGAAAAGTATCCAGAACAATGGCCGCACTCGCAAATAATATTTTATTATATTATTGTTTGTTTTCTTGACACGATTCTTGAATAAACTTGTTTAGAGAGCAAAACAACCCAATTCTCATAATAATTGTAGCCTCGAAATGTTTTTACAAAGACTCCTCGCTCTCATTATTTCATCAAAAAGGCAAATAATTTGTACTACTTAAACTCAACGTTAATACGCGAAATTAGATCCTTTTTTCTAAAGCTTAGGATTGTTTCTTAGTTGCAGAGTGTTTGAGCCGACCCGTGTAATTGTCCTAGCGGAATGTGTAAATGACGAAGTAGAAATAGCTTTGTGCCTTGTTTCCTTTTTTCGTTTTCTTGGAATCAAATAAATTAACTCTTAATTAAACAACAAGTAGTAATGAGGATTTAGTCAAAAAAATCTGCTAAGTACCAGTCAGACTCGCGCACGAAGGGTTCCGTAGGTACCATATGTATGTCAATAAAGACGACGACAGACGACAGACGACAGGTGACAGATGACACGGACTGATGGCTGACGGATCGACGGACCGACGGACCGATGGACTGACGGACTAACGGACTGACGGACTGACAGACTGATGACCAATGACCGATGACCGATGACCGATGACCGATGACCGATGACCGATGACCGATGACCGATGACCGATGACCGATGACCGATGACCGATGACCGATGACCGATGACCGATGACCGATGACCGATGACCGATGACCGATGACCGATGACATGACTGATGACTGAACACAGTGATAAAACTTCTACAACGTAGTATTCTACACTAATCCACATCAATAAAATATAACAAAATTATTCTTTGCCCCGGACAGCCCACGCTTCATACAAAATTGTCCATTGTCCTTTCAATAATTCTAATTGTGTGAAACTCTGTTTATGCTAAAACGGTGCAAAAAAATTTATCTATATCTTAAAAAAAAAAAAAAAAACTATTTAGTTATCACGGTTCATGAGATACAGTCTGGTGACAGACAGACAGACGGACAGCGGAGTCTTAGTAATAGGCACCTATTTACCTTTTGGGTACAGAACCCTAAAAACTAGACAAGAAGTAAAGTCAAGCGCTAAGCGCCCACGTAAATCTGAAACGACCTAATAACAGACTTTTCTTTTGTTACGTGACGTTAGAGGCTTCAGAAGGCTCTTGAGTATTATCCGTTGACAGTGTCAGGTTGCGCGGCCAACTAACGCCTTCCTGCAGAACCTGAGCCTCGTTACGGCACACATTTATTTTAACATCCTTAGGACGCATTATACCTAACTCATTTAAAATTGTATTTTTGTTATATAGTGTTAAACCACACATAGGTATCTCATTATTTCAATTATTTTTAAATTTTTGGGTTCAAATACCGTCGAATTCATTTTAGTGAGATTTTTCATTCAAAATTAAATAAAATCAACTAAGCAGAACCAGTAAAAGCGTGCTTGTTAAGAAAATTGCTAAAAATGACTGTTGTATTTTATTATAATCTTCGTCTTTGGCGAGGCTAAGCTTATGCAAGCTCTTTTCCTTATTTTTCGCAGAACACCCTCACAATAATTAATTTTAAGTGGTGTACGGGAGTTTCAATAGAACTGTATGGCGCAACTTAGGTATAAGGGTAGAAGCACTCGTGGCGAAGCTTGCTAAAACGTTCTTGATAGATCGTCGAAGTTAAGCAACGTTCTGAGCGGTCACTACTTGGATGGGTGACCGCAAGTGGTATTAATATCTGAGCGCTTCCGTGCTTCGGAGGGCACATTAAATTGTCGGTCCCGGCTTTTAAAGTCGATAAGAATTTCTGCAGTCGTTGGATAAGCCAATACATCTAAGACTAGCGATTGGCTTACAAACCAACTGCTGAACCATAATAATATCTCGATCAAAATGAAACTGAATTGAAGTTTAGATAGATTCCTATCTAAGAATACAATAGGATATAGATTTCCTTTGAAACGGTGCGCCAGTTACCACAATTTAATTCAGTAAATGCAGCGTCTTAGAACTAAGCTCGTAGTACAAAGTTGAACTTCTAAATAATTCACTCCTGAACCTCGCGACTCACACTGCATACTCGTAGTTCCACTACAGTTGCATTAGATAAGTAAATGCGTCAGTGAGTGGGGAACGCAGACCTACGATATCCAGAATAGGATATCTGCCAGATACTTTACCACCGGCAGGGATAAAAATGTTATGAATTAAGTTTGTAGTACAACATTTTGAACAAAGAAATTCCAACAAAAGTAAAATTTGGCACGCGATTAGGCTTAAAATTACGCTCTGTCTATTTTTCACGAGAATTATTGTATATCTTTGTTTTGTTGAGTGAAAAATAATGTTTCCAGCAATCTATATTCCTTTTAGGTCTATGGTAGTCAGGTGCAGGGAAAATAACAGGGATGAAGGAGAGGAACGCGGATCGCATTCAAAGCGCGTCGAAGCTCGTCGACTCGTCTCGCGAACGTACGACAACCGACAACCTATCTTAGTAATGTATTGGAAATGTAATGAATGTAGCATAGCCTTATCTATTGCGTCTCATTTCCGGAGCTTTTACGAGAAAGTAAAAGAGAAAGATTGAAATACTGATTGGGAATACTGTTTGTGTTACAATTTAGTTACTAACAACGTTTGGATTCCAATTTAATTAATTATTTATTATTCGGAAAACCAATAGCTAAAGTAGACAGTAATAGATACAATAATAGCTCTAGAAAGCCAATCACAGGTTTTCACTCATAGAAACATAAAATTTTATATATTATAAAAAAAAAATATGACTCAGCGTTCCAACTTTCTTACAATAGCCAATGAAGCAATAGCAGATGAAGTGGATCATGCTTATGTCGAGGAACAACTACCCTTAGTTATAATCAGCTGATTCATTTATGTCAAATTTTGTTTGCGTTTGTTGAGATCCTAACTAGAGGCCAAATGACCTACCAGGTATTGTGTCTATGACTCGTTTCCATCTGTGTAAAGAGAAATAAATCGGATCCGTTGCGTGACACGAACCGACGCAACGCGACCCCGAGACGCGGCTATGAACACGCGTAACGTGTTCTAATCAAATATGAGATCGTGTCACACAGCGGCAAAACCATCTCGTGTATGAATAGGTAAATTTACAACCTTGTGTTGTTTTAATCTGCTATTGTTTCATTACATAAGAACTCAAATAAAACATAAACCAGAGCTTATCCAATTCAAAGTTAAACACATGATTGCGTTTATATGACATCTACAAAAAGCGCCATCAATTGTATCATTGAATCATATTCATATGGTATATCACTGATCCACATTGTGTATTAAGCCCTTTGATTAGGTATTGTTGCCCTGGCTACTGCGCCTCAGCCTTGCATATTTCACCGCTGTATTTACATAAACGCGCCATACAATTTTATGGACAATTAGTCGAACAAACACGAATTACTAAGTCAGTACAAACACTTTCAATTCGCGTTGAATCGTTCCGAGAATTCCCTTCGATAAAAACTTGTACAATTTGTTTTTATTATTATTCTCCAGCGGAAACTAAAACAGCACAGAACTGAATCTCTGAAAATGAAAACGGCACAATTGACTTTAAACAGGATTGTTATTACATACCGTGACTTGTCAAATTATAACGCGCGCTAGCGTGGAATAGAATTAATGTATGAAGAATTTTAGTACTACATCCATCCGCTACATGCACTGTGACAAGTTATCATACATTTTCTGTCAAATACATGTTAGGGTATAATACCATTGGCAAAATATGTAATAGTAAGCAAAAGTCACGTACCTACATTCAACATTATTTTCAGCAAAACTAACAGTTTCAGTTCTACTAGTTTTTGTATCAGTTGGTGAACATCGTGCTTAGTTGGTGGCTGCGTGGCGCTCCCAGGTGGCTCCCACTGACGACTACACTGCCATCCACTGCCGCGTGCCCCGTTAAGGACTATTCTCCAAGATCACAAGGACTGGGAAAATACATAATACGGTATATTCGCAGCAGTTCCGTTGAAAATTTCCGTGATGGAACAAATGCGAACTTCTTCATTTTGACATCTCGCTCTCGATCTCAATCAAAAAGGTCGTTGATATTTCACGAAAGGACACGCACACAAGTTTACAGATAATACAACCGAATTATTTTACTACTTTCTATCTAGTAATGTCACTGTTCATTCATTATGAAGATGGTCATTGATAAGGTTATTCTGATAACTCGACTAAAGTTTCGCAAGTCAAACTAAATTTAGCACTACAGCTATCTACTACAGATTGACATCTCGGTCGAAACTAATCACGTAAGTACCTAAAATAAGTCAAGTTTGCGAAACTTCGAGTGAAACTTATATTTAGAGAAGGCGCAAGATTATCTGTCCCAAAATAACTGTGTACCTTTCACTGACCTATTTGAATTGATTCGGATTTAAGAGCTCATTAAATGTGTAGATATTTCAATTAATTTATTCGCATTAGTTCTATCAACCGATCCTATGATAAAATTGAGCGAAGTTTTAAACGGCCAGCACGTTTAAAACTTCGCTCAATTTTAAATCTTCTATTTTGTAGTGACACGTGAAAAAAGTGATAATTTAAACAACTGTGCATCATTATCTGTTCCATATTTTCGTAATTTTGCTTGGTTTAGTTTATAACTTTGATCAAAAAACTAAAGCTTCTCAGTAAATAAAGCTGTCTTATTCAGGCAAGTAACGTTCTTTGTTCCGTACTCGTCCAGTCAGTCAAGGACTCGTCCACTAACGACCAGTCTCAATAAGCTATCTATCTTTGGTTTTTCTCACTGTGGGTAGATACTTGAGATTTGATATTTTTTTGTATGGAATTAAAGTCAAATATCTACCAGTAAGCAAAACCAAAGATAGGTTATTGAGACTGGCCGTTAGTCAGGGATCGGTCGCCATCAGCCGACTTCATAAACTGTCGCGGAGATTTATAGCGCCGAGTTTATCTTGTTTATCCTCTTTTTATCTCACTTCAAAAAGAATAATCCGAAGTGGACTAAAGTTCTATTTTAAACGTTAAGGTTGTGGAAAGATTATTTTATCGAATAGAGCTGCACATTTATTTCGAACCGTATTTATAATGGTATCTGTATGCGTCAAGCTAGCGCCGAAGCCTATTTTATTTTATTATTACGTTGAACAAAGGAATTTAAAAAAAACTGAATGTACAGTTTGTGAATACTATTCTAAGCTTTTTTTAATACCTCTGTAATAGTTTTATTTCGTATAGTTTAGGAGGAGTAGCGTTACCTTAAAAGAAAAGCAAAGGTTAGTTAAAGTCACGTTAGTCTACGTCTGATTTTACCTTTGTTTAAAGGAATCGATACTTTTATCGATCAAAAGAAAACTCTTTTAAAATCAGTAGACCGTCATAAAATACCAATTTTAGTAAACAACAACTCAGGTGAACAACATTACGATAATTGGCGACTCGAACAGAAAGAAACAAGGCTTTAGGAAAATGTAATTTGGCGAAAAGCGCCTAACGAATTATGTCAATAATGCGACTAATGATGCGAACAAGCGAATTTTTAACTTGACTAAGCATAATTTTATATTATATCAGGGTCGGATCTAGACGGCAGAAACTGCAGTTGAATAATACATACGGGTAACCGATAATCTAAATCATAATTACCAAAATAATTAGATTTTCAGTAAGTTAGTTTCGGGTTTGTTAATTTTTCCGTGTGTATTTTTTATTGTGCTCTAAGTTTTCCTGTGTGTGACAAGTAAACGTTTTCATATTCTATTCTACTTAGACATATTTATTATAACAAAATAATCAGTCTGTTTTAAATCTTGAAAAATAAAATAATTGTTTTAATAATTCTTTTTTAAACTTTCGCGATCAGAACACAAAACAAAACAGAAAATAAAATAATATAGATAATATAAACTATATATTACTAATATAATTTTAAGCCAAATGGTTAACATTTTTGTACTCGTACTGTGCATGATAATAAAACACTATGTTGTGTACTTGCGATACAAGTACACAACTTAGTGTTTATTATAGAAAGGATATAACATCCCTGCGTCCTGAATGGGCCCCTGCACCGGCCTCGTCAGCTCTCCACAATACATTACACAAATTGCCCTCAATAATCGGTCGATCGGCGGCTACACCCTTATTTTATAACCGCCAGTGCTCTTTTAGAACGGCCTTGACGAATACGAAATACTGTTCTTATAAAAAGGCCTTAGAAAAGGAACGAAACAGCGGAAGCTCTTAGCATAAATAATGTGCGACCGGGGCGCCGGCGCCGGCGTAGAGAATCGTTGAGAAATCGTATGCTCTAATCATGCCATCTGGTCGCTTATTTGTACTTTTTTGGTTTATTGAGTAATATGCTAATGTTATTGTGATCGATTCTTAGAACTGTCTCCCATGTCTCACGCTCGGAGCTAGGTTTCTATTAAAGTAACCTCTGTCATTCATTCGATACCTTTTTGGAACATATTGAGCACTCAGGAGACATGTGTGGACTAAGCGAGGGTCAAGAGGGTTCGCAAAACAGTGAATTCCAAAGGATTGTCGCAGGTACTTTGTGGGTGGTTGTGCGACGGCGGTCAACGGCGAGCGATAGACGTTTAATCTGAGTTCGGGTGTGCTTGCGGGCAGGATCACAAACAGATATCGGGTGCGGACTTCTGTTTCTCGAACAATAGTGGTGTGTGTACAATCGATCTGCTGATTTAAAGATTACAATGTAACTTTATCTAAATCATAGACTTCACGTTTGTTTTCCATTTAAAATTACGTAATATATCTAACAAATATCCAAGAAAAATCGGTTTAAGAGACTAAATAAATAAATATTCTTGGACATTTTACACGGCGTCATCTAGTCCTAAGCTAAGCAACTTAATGCTTGTGTTATTGTAACCAGATGACTGATATAATGCTTAGATACATTTTTTTTAAATACATACATATTAAAGATAGAAAAACATCCAGACCCGGAACAAATATCTGCAGAACATGCAAACATTATCCCGTGGCGGGGATTGAACCCGCAACCTCCGCGTCTCAGGCGGGCCTTCGCCCACTGCGCCACAGAGGTCGTCAAATGGCGTAATGTGATGAAATAACGACGAAATGAAACAATACGATGGAGATTCCTGCCGCGCTCGCCGTCTGCGCTCCATGTTTAATCTCAAAAGCGCTTTTACGATGAAAGTTTTATAAGCACTATTGTATTCGGGATCAAGACATCAAATAAACAAAAGGTCACGGGTACGTCACGGCACATTAATCTCGGGCGCAGGGCTGCCTCACTCCCTCTCAGTAGGGCGCCCCACTACACGTAGTGGTTATATTCTCTTTGCGCCCCGCTGCCAGCTCTGTACATACGTCCGTCCATCCGGTCAAACGTGCTATGCAGTGCTCAATTCACATTATATTCATTCGGTGAAAAACTGCATAGCTTGTTGCACTTAATATAGTATTTCTACGCATCTATTATCTGAACAGTGCTAACATTTTGTGAAGCATGCTTGCGGCATTTATTAAGCAGTCCAAGAAGATCAATCTTACTAGACTCCAATTATACGTTGACAAAAGTCCAATTTTGCAGTCTTTTTCAGTCCATTAATATTGTCTGATTATAAGCCTCTATAATTAACTTCTCTTGATAAATAGCCCGCAAAATATCACCAAGCAAATATATTCAGCTAGAAAACAATAATAAACACCGTCATTATTTTGGGACATAACTTAAGATAAATAAACGTTATTTATTTATATATAAGTATAATCACACGAATATTATAAAGTTGAAAGTTTGTGTGTGTAGTGTGAATGTTTGTTACTCCTTCACGCTCAAACGGCTGAACGAATTTGAATGAAACTTGGTACCAGGATAGCTTATATCCTGGATTAACACATAGATGGATACTTATTTGAACAAAGTCAATTCCAGAAAGGAATATAGTAAAGAATGTACTTTATTGACCAAATGTCTGGGAAAAACTTTCTGGTCTCGCAAGCGCAAAATTTAAATTGTGGGTAGCAACTTGTTAAAAAGAACTTGGTCAAAATTGCATTTCCATATTTAGCGGAGCATTTGGCTGCAAATGAGTGGAAACTTGCGGAAGTGCGCGTCCATTTCCGAAGCGATACTTTAAACCTTTCACCGTGTAATCCAATTTACAAGCCAAACTAGAGCTAACTCAGTGACCACACAGCCCATACTCCAAGCAGCTTGTCCCGTCGTGAAAAACAGAACATAAAAAATAGGACCGTAAAATAAGATTAACCTGTGTCCCAGGCATTTAAGCTAGTCAGGTATTTCACTTTCAAAACTATCGTGAGTTGTATTAGACATTATAATAGCACACGGGAAATTACTCACGTAAAATTATCGTCGATTTAGATACCGACAATGTTTCGATTCCGGAGAATCTTCATCTGGGTATGAGTGTGGTCACTCCTCGCGGTCGCGTCTCACACTTAGTCAGGTATGTTTAAAAACATATTTGGCACATGTATATTTCTATACTTGGTGCAGAAGAAAGCATCCCTTACGTGACTAGACTAGCTGACAATCCTATAACCACTTGAATGAATGAATGAATTAATGAATGAATGAAAATTATTTATTGTACACTCACTTGACTCACTTGATTGAAGGTTCTACCGGTGAGTTTTTTAGCTACATTGGCTAGTTTATTTACAGTTCGTTTCGGCTACAAGTGCCTTTGTTGAACTAGCGGTCTCACTTGCGCTGTGACAAGAGTTACACTAACTCGACAGCTCCGATAGGATTCATGTTTATGTAACGAGGATCAGATCCGTCCCTCGCAGTTAGTGAACTATGGTTACTACGGGTATGCTAATGGGCTAATGGGTAACGCGGGTTATTATCTAATAACGCCGGCGTCTCGTACCAATAAACCTATTTAACTTACATATCTACAGATACTAAGAGACTAGCACGAGTTTCGGTAGTTTTATGTTTGCAGAGATAAGGAAAATCGTATTTTATTATCACAGATAAAGTAGAAAAAATGATGACTTGTCCAGTTCACGTCTTTGTCATAAAAAGGCCTAGCAGTGAATGTACTTAGGCTCAGGCTAGATGATTATAAACGTCATCCCTATTCAGAGGCCGTAGGTTTCGTGACAATTTTCGGGGTCAGCTTATGTTGGTAAACACTGAATTCGTAATAGTTTACCAACATAAATGGAACCCGAAAATCATTTTCGTTGATCCCGAGTAAGGCCAGTAGTCGGAGTTAGCGAACCACCGGCCATTCCTTACTCGTCAGTTTCATTCATTAGACAGTTTCGGTAGGTTGACAATTTCCCTAGCTGGGCCTTTTCTTGATTTGTCAGTTTCCTCGTTCACTAGTTTTGCTGATTTGAAAAAGAATGCTAGGCCCTAAGTTTGAGAATTAAGTTCCATAGATGCATAGGCGGGTCGTCCCTGCAAATAGCCCGCAAATAAATGGATTTAGCGAAACAATGAACGCACTGTTTATTAATTCAAACGCTGCGTGTCGGCGGTTCATTGAATTTGGGCGCTTAGTGGATTCATGTTTACCGGATTTCCCAAAACTTTTGTCACATTTAGCAACTTTCGAACGACAACGAAATTGCTTGCGACAGGTTAAGAATGCATTATTTCGTAACCTATGTTAATACAATTCGTGAAGCAAGTTTAGTTGTGGATACGGGTCGCATTTCTACTCAGTGCGGGTTAGTTCAGCATTTCCACGACACAGTTCCCACACCAGTTCCCAAGTCATACCTGAAGTACCTACGTTATTACATAAAGCATGCAGAGCATACTTTTGCGCAAATCTGAGCTTAAACTTCATTACCTATGCATTAAGTTGGGTTCGAAGTTCGCCGCCGGCGTGAGTACAAGTTGTCGGTTATTTCAGTTGAGCCTTTATTTGCGGAGCTTCCTTTCCGGGGCCTCCGCCGCGGACCCCGGGGATTATGGATGAGTGCTGGTACCTTGCAAAAACCCTCCATTAACTTAAAACTCTGTCTTTTTTGTTAGAAAGGTTGAGTTCAATCTTATCAGTATCTATTATGTTTTTCATTTAAGTAAATTCAAAAACCTAATAATGTTTTCCAAATCAGTTTTGAATAGTTTCAAATTATACCTAAAACTACTTTCTAAATATATATAAATCATTTCACCGTCCACTGAATCTCAAAGTGTGTGAACATTCAAAGGGTAAATCCCGCTTATTCATGGCAAAGCAAGCGAGTTGGCGCAAAAACCACTCCCAGGATCTACGACGAGGCGGGCGCATTAACAACAAAGCCACGTCCAAACCGACGGCGACGAGCAACGTAACTTCAGAGCAGTTGAATGCTCTCAGAGTAAATGCCCCACGCTTGTTTAACACGGGCAATGTTGGCGTCAGTTCGGCTGCAGCTTAGCCGGAGAAGTACATGCAGTTTCTTGTCGGGAACATGAAGTTAGGCTGCGGCTCGAACACCGCATAATGCTGTCATGGCATAACGTACGCCGCCGTCGAGATCATTATTTAACTTTGCGAGCAGCGGGGACACAGATTTCGAAACCTAAACTTACCAAGTTTTAATTACTTTAATGCTAAGTACAAAATTGTATAAGAACGCAGACTTACAAATTTTAACGATTTACCATTTCATTAAATGGTCAGTTTAAAAGGTACCGAATAACAGAAGCAAGATTACGTTATATCTACGGACCCCTTTTGACCCATGTCTTCGGATTTCGTTCTAACTCGCTGAACACAATTTTGTCCGACCACGGCCATGTCGGAATTTCTATCATCTCGTCTATTTGAACCCATCTCATTGAAATTTGGTCTGTTTTCTTTAAATTTAAATACTTACCTGATGTTTCTTTTTAAGACATTAAATTATATCCCAAGACCTACTATTATACCTACTATTATTGCAAATCTGACCATTTTTGGACCAGTCTGACATCTGAACTGCCTGCCTAGAGGTTTACAATAAGTTTCAAAATCATACGATCACTTGTAGTTAGCAGATGCTTTACTAGAAACTACTCAAAACCGCAATGCACACAATAGACGGTATTTTACGAAATAATAACAAAGATATGAGCTACAATCCAAACAATATTAAAGCTTATTCTTCAGCATTAAAGCTCATTTAGCTTTCGTAAAATACCGTATTTTACATACGGTATTTTACGAAATAATAACAAAGATATGAGCTACAATCCAAACAATATTAAAGCTTATTCTTCAGCATTAAAGCTCATTTAACATTAACAGCAATTGAAAGTGACTTGAGGCAGTCTAAGTTATAACAGAGAGATGATTCGGAAGCCGCTTAAAATATTTGTAACAAACTTCTAACTACTTCATAACACGGGCCGAGCCGAGGCAGAGGAATGCGAACAAACTTGGAACAATCCGCTTTGGGCACGTTACTGGCAGAGGACAGCCGACTAAAGAGTTCAGTTCTAAGATCTTTAAAAGTTTATCATTGGTTGAGGATAGTGTGACATTTAAATTCAATTCAAAGGGCATAGAATTATTTTTAACTAGCTGCGCCTCGCGGTGTTACCCGCGGTAGTTTCTGTTCCCGTTGGAATACCGGAATAAAAAATAGCCTATTTGTTATTCCCGGTCATAAACTATGTATATTCCAAGTTTCAGCCAAATCCGTTTAGTAGTTTTAGCGTGAAAGAGTAACAAACATACTTACACACACACAAACTTTCACCTTTATAATATTAGTAGGATAGTAGGATTCCAGTAAAATAAGCGCATATACACGGGTTTTTAATACAGACTCGGAAGGATATCGGATACAGTACTAATGAGCTTGCAACCTGTCACGTATGTTTTGAATATGAGAGTGTGTAAAATTTAGATTTGCTTCTGCTCTTTTTTTAAAGTTCCATAATGAAACATAAACAGATTTTAAAGGATCAGTTTATTTTTCATTATGGAACTTTAAAGTCACACACTTAGGAATACTCACTTTGTTATAATTTGAAGTACTTTCAAAAATACATATCAACACAGTCAGTGCCCATGACGCACATGTGCTCTGAGAATAGGCTGTCCTGCGTGGCTCTCATTAGAAGCGAGATTCTCAAAAGGTTTTAACTCAAAACACATTAGAATATCATATTTGTATCCGTAGTTGTACCTACCTACCTTTTATGCAAAGGTAAAATAAGATTACAAATTATTAAGTATTCAAATATATAATAAAACTTTGACTTTCACGTTGCTGTCGCTGTTTTTGTGTTCCCAGAACGAAAGCTAGGCCCTAAGTCTGAGAGTCAAGTTGGTATTACAGTTCATAGACGTATCCAGGTATTTTAGCGTTATTTAAAAATATCTGGGAAATATCAACTATAAAACCTAACTAGCATGTAGAGCGTGTACGTAATCCGGATTTCCTAAATTGCCATGTCCGGGGCATGCGGGCGGAGGGGGCGCGGGGGGCGGATATCCGGGATTTTAAAAGACCACGCGATACCGTGTTTATCCGAGTAAAAACTGTCCACCGCCGCGCGGGCTACGCCACTATTAGATCCTTGCCGAAGCCCTCAGCCCCGCGCCGGCCGGTCCCCTACGGAAATGACAATCTGACTTTCTGTCCACTTTTCCATGAAATTCTCAATTCTCCCGGTTGTTGTTCCCGTATTCTATTTGACGTCAACTTCTAAGTCTTCTAACAAACTAAAACAATGGCAAGTTTCTGACGTTAACCAATACCTACTGAAATACCAGCTATTTATTTGATCCAGTGAGTTTTAAAACTTGACAAAATAAAAAGCAACTTTGAAGTAATTATCTCCGATTGAATAATAGATTATTCTGCAAATGGAATAAGTTTTCAACGATTAGCATTTCAGCACTGCGTCCTTTATTGAGTAAGTTCGGTTATTGTAGCGGCCCGCACCCCCCGCGCCCCTCCCCCGTCCTGCTCCCCGCGCCCCGCTAGACTCCTTGCAGCGAGCGTTGAATTTTTAATTAAGGCTCTTTAACGAATAACTTAAATCGATTGTCTTTTAATTTCCGTTTGATTGAGTTCAATAATTCGTGATCTTTTGTGTCGATGTGGCCGCGGGCCCCGCGCGGGTGGGGAGACGGGAGCATGAGCCACCTTTGCAATCTACTGAATTGAGTGCACGACAATGAAGAGCTTCTATTTACGCCTTGAATGCTCTCGCGGCCCTCAGCCCGCCGTTTGTCAGAAAGTCGACAGCGGCGCCACGCACTCAGGTACAAGAACTGATAATAACTTCAGTGAACAAATTCATCCCGCTGGGACCAACTGTAATGTTCTAACTTTAAACTCTCAAAGATACACTTTCGACGCACATTCTACTATTTATGGGCGTTTCCCTGAGGCGATGAGAAAATAACCGATATTGCTGAATTGTATGTTTTCTCTCCATTCACAAAAAACGCAAGACAACAATTTGTTCTCGAACGAACTGTGAGTCGCGAACACGCTGAAACACGGGAACTTTGTCCCTTCAATCAATTTATATGAAAATGTTAGCAAAACTTGGGCAAGTGTGACGTCCGAACTTCAGTAATAAATCAACAAGCGACAGACAAACTTAATAAAACTGTCTCAACAAATACCTACTTTAAAATCAAGAAGCCTGATTGCGAAGAATTGACTTTGCCCATAAATAATTAAAAATAAGTATAAAAGTAAAATGTATCTGTTAAAAAATTTAATGACCTGCGACTATTTTTATCGTGGCGTATTTTTTAAAATTTTATTTTTATCAAAATTAAAAAAGTCTCATCATTCAATTAATTTATTGTATTTTGTAAAATATCTGGCATTCCAGTCAGTGATCCGATCAATTCATGTTACAAAACCAACGACACTTATTTTGTCAAAATCTAAAGTAGAGTCACTAGATATTATACATTTTAATTAAGAAGTATGTAGGTACCTACCTAATCAAAATCTCGTTTCCTTTTTATAGAGTAAAATAGAATGAAATGGAACGAGATAGGATCAAACAGGAAGATCTGCGATTAGAAGGGAAGGTGCTAACGAATAAATGGAATGAAACGGTTAAGGTGTTTTTGTTACACGAAAAGGCTCAGCTGTGTTTTTGTTTTGATATAAATATGTAATAATATACAAAATAACATTGCAGTTTTCACCATAAAGAGAACACTACTTCGGATATTAAAGACAATTTAAGTACCTACCTACATGTAATTTAAAGCGCGCACGGTAACCTACCAAAGGTACCTAATCCAAGAAGTAATACTTTAATTCCACTGGCGCGGCTGCTTTTTGTTCGTGAGTCGTGCCTCAGTGGAAATGAGCCTAAACCTTAGTAGGTATACCACAATAAAACTAAACTGTAAGTTGTAAAATAACAGTCTCAGTACAGTTGTGTCTAGCACAGGTAGCGACAGAAGTTGTCTAACTTCGTTAAGCAGTTACTTGCAGAACAAGCCGCCGCCGCCGGGCCTGGGGGGGGGCGCGACAACTCATTAATTTCACTAAAAGCGCTTGTTACGACTTCATTTATAAGCAAAAGTCAAAAAACTTGTTACAAAGTCCGCTTGCGAAAAATACGACGCCGAATTGTTGCCTGTTTTTACAAAGCTTTGAATGAACGAAGAATAAACAGAAGCAAGTAGAAAATAAGCAAAGAACTCCAAGTTAAATCTTGATTTTGTCAAGTTTTATTTAACTTTCATTTTCTATACCTACGAAACGAAGGTCTCGCATGACTGGCTGGAAATATTAGCGGTGTAAGTTTTGCTTGAGCTACTTCGTTAAATTAACAAGTTTTCCCTCAGATAATATAATGCTATACGTTTGGCCTAAAGTAGAGAGGTATGGTAACAAAACATTTCGACAAAAAGCAACCCACAACCACACAGAGACCGGTTGTAAGCTCCGCGGCGCGCGGTCGGGACCCTTCGTTTGTTGAAACGAGGAAATTCTATTTTTATTGCGACCTCAACAACCGAAAACGAAATTTCCGCGGAGACTCTATTCATTTTGCGTCGATTGTCTCCAAAGGCTGAGCTGAGTTTAATTTGTCTCAGTTTCATTACATTTTCTAAGCATTCACATACCCACGTGTAGTATGTACAAAGGCGAATGGGTATAATATTAATTAAGGTAGAGCAGGCACGCGCGGTACACTGATAACTCACAAAGGTGTGTCGTGATACAGCATTATAAAACATATGTACCTAGCTGTTGAAGATCAAACGCTCATCAGAAGGCGACTGATTACTGTTTACCTTCCTGAACGAACAGGGTAACCGCGCACTTATCGATGTTTGTACCTACCTACTCGAAAATCATTTCACTTTCAAAACGTGAACTCAGTTTTCGTGAGTTGTACCAGTCGTTTCTAATCATTTTTGATATCTAAATCGACGATATTTTTGCATGAGAAAATCCCGTGTGTTACCATTAAACTTCACAACAAAATAAAAAACTTCAAAAACGTCGCAAAACAAAGTGTAGGTTACCATGAAAAAAGCAGTCCTACGACCCACTGAACTGTTTGTGGAAGTACTTAGAGCAGAATGCAAAACAAGTGCTTTATTCACAAACAAACAGACTTGCCGCAACTTTTGGCGGAATATTCTGAATTCGGAGTTTGCTCGCAGGTTGTCACATAACTTTGTAGCACCAACTTTATGTTACTTTACAGCAACACACGCTACGCCTGCTGATGTGCTATATTATAGAAAGGATTAGACGCTTTCTACTGAACTTGTTTGTTGTATTTACAGAGCATCTGTAACTTCTTTTAAACAACAAACATGAACATCTAAAATTGTTTGCTTATTTTGTACCAGGCCTTGAGCCTTTATTCTGTGTACCAATATTATGTTCTATCAACTCCACGCTTAACATTTTTCCTGTAGATAAGTCCGACTAACCTAAGAGCCTAAATAACCTAAGAGGACGGTAGGTATATGTGATGTTGGTTGCTACTTGACTTCGGTATGTACCTCTAAAATAGATGTGAAGACGTTATTCGCATGACTAAGATGCACCATTCATCAAAGCGCGGTGGTAAACAATGTGCCATAATTTCCATTTTCATTTAACCAGCGGCGGTAACAAAAACTCGACTTGCAGTTTTCGGGCCTTTTCGGGCATTGTTCGGCGGCCATTGTCGCTCTAATGGCCAATGCTACGACTGCGGGAAATTAAAATTTTCCCCATTTGTTAACTGTTCCGTGGACGTAGCTAGGATTGTTCCGGGGTGAGGACGATTTGGAACGGAGCTCAAGATATTTTACATGCAAAATATCATTTCCATTGCGTTGTCTGCTTTACTTTTAGATTAATTATAGGATCTATAACTCATCGTATCAAAAAATCACAGTCACATATTGTCTCCCACTTTAACTTATAATCAGGTAGCCAAATGGTGAGTTATGTAATTGATGCAGTCAGAATTCTCATGTCTCCATCTAAGTAGCTTTTACCGAGAAACTTCGCCACGTGCCGGACGTGTCCTGAGTGCGTCCGCGCTATTTCGCGGTGTAACTTCGCGTAGGCATTGCATATTTCACACTACGTACTGTCCTAGGAGTATACCCACTGGATGTTGTTATGTTGCCCCGAAACTAGGCACTACTGAACAAAAGTAGGGGTGAGTAAGTAATTGTAATATATGTTGCGTACTGCACTTGTGCTTTGGCTTCCCATTAAATTGATTAAAAGCCGCACTATGCATAAATAATAGCGGAAGCAAGTAATTGATGTTACTGTATACAGCGTTGAGCTCTTTGTTAGTTTTAGATTGAATTACTTACACGAATTCCGATGAAAAATCTGTTTTAATTGTCAGTCGTATTTATCTACATTCCCAGTAAAGCGACATGATACCAAGAAAGGGGCAAATACTTACTCTTACAATAAACAATTTGAACGTATAAAATAGTATTATATTGAAGCTTCTTCCGCAGTAACTTTATCTGTCTCGTTTTTGCAGGTGAGGGTTCGATATAAAAAGCCGACAGTTTCGCTGGTCGTTGCTCGAGACCCAACAACATTCACTGAAATTGTTACTGTTCATATCGCGTCGGGGAAGGGACAACTATATATCGCAGTAAAAATACAGCGCACAAACCGCCATGAATAGTTTAAGCACACTTATGTTATGATCCCAGCGGTACAACCACCTACAAAATGTTATTGAACGTTGTCGCACCCATTTCAGCTCTTTAGTAAAACCATTTCCAAATAAAGAAACCAAGCCTCTTGGAGTACGCGGAGCTAAGGAAAAAAGGGTCTCTCGACGTTGTCTGTCCGGATGAATGAAATGTTCGTTCGTCCTTTTCCTGGTCCTTTATCCTGTTTCTGTGACATTATTAATGGGATGCATCCCGCTCTGATCTCGCTTATCCCGTCAAATCTTCAGCCTGTTTTCCGCGGGAACACAAAGTCGTGAATGTTCTGATATCAATAATGCAAGGAATAACTCTCCTAGAAAGGCTGCTCAGGTTCAAAGAAGAGGATTTATAGTCAATTTGCGACCCTATTTCGTAAGGATTAGATTTGATGTTGCGTCGCGAAGTTTATTTTTACATTTCAAAGAGATGGAGGTCTCAGGGGCTCTCGTCGCGAGCGGCGTTATCCGTCAGGCGGAGCGGAGCCGGGCCGGGGCGGGCCGGGGCGGGCCGGAGCGGGCCGGGGCTCATCCGTCAGCGGGGCCGGGGCATCACTCTCCGCGCTGGAGTACGTAGCTCGCCGTTGCCGCTCGGGGATGAGCTTATCTCATTTTTAAGACGAAAACATAAAGTAGCATTGTTGGTCTTTTTGTTCTTATCTGAATTAAAATAATGGCCTGTGGCGGTGCGGGGGCTGCTCTGCTAGACAACAAGTTGTTAATTATCTGCTCCGAGAAGTACAACATGGTAAAGTTAACTAATTCAACGTTTTTTGAGCGGCACTGTTGCTCTAGTCTTGCTTGTACACCAAATATAACTACTCATACCAATGTGCAATGACTTCTACTTTGCGGGTTTTTAGGCTGAACAAGCTATTATATAGATATTTTATTTAGAATTTATAGCTAAGGAGGACGGCGAGTTCGTGTTGCCACTCCTGGGGTTTCCTTTAGCAGCATAGAGTTATTAACATATATTTGTACCTCGGGAGGTGTCTCATGTCACAATGTTTCAAATTAGTGCCTCTTATTTTAAATATTGCTGGCTACCAGCATTGATTGCTCCGAAGTTGTTAAGTTAAGTTTGTGTAAATCAAACTCACTTCAAACTTCAGTGAGTCCTCTAAGTTTACTGTTGATTGCAACAAATGATTGGATTAGGTGTATTCTGAACTAATGAAATCAGGCAATCAAGGCGCGGGTTACACGGTGGAGTGGGAGGACGAACTTGCACCCGCGACCGCGGAGTTGCGCCCGCTTGTCCAACGAGTTGCACCCGCGGCAGAATTGCTTCCGAGCCATTGAAGTCTATATTGCCTCCAAAGTAATATGAAACACGCAACGCGCTTAAATGTTCAAATATGATTATTCAGTGACCCGACCTTCGCATGAGTTTTACGATTTCGATAATAACAGTGTACCTGCCTAGGTATCTATTAAATAATTATACTAGTAACATTATTTCTATCAGATGAAATAAATCTAAATAGAGTAGGTATTTTAACACTAAACGATGGAAAATTCTGGATTTATAGAAAGCAACATGATCATGATTGCACCCCAAAGCGTGGTAGACCGGTTGCAAGCAAACGAGCGTCTGTTGCGAGCATCTGCGATCCTTGGAAAATGCTCTAAACTTACCCAGTTCCGAAAGTAAAATGACTCCGAACTTGGTCCTGGTCTGGTCACTTCTGGGCACGGCTAGCGCCTCAGTTACAGCTTTTATTGTATTTCAAGTGAAAATTCGTTATTAAGTTTACATGCACACAGACACAGATTTTATAAGAATTGTCTAAAAAATCCTCGCTTAAGTGCCATAGAATACCTACGCTATAACTAGTCAAAACTTGACTTGAAGACGAGCGAAGCCCTAAGACGAGCTATCCCACGTGACTGACACGTGACATGCACGTGTCGCCTGTGAAGGACGTCTCAATGTCAAGCGCCTCACTCAAACTTATTCGAATCAAAACTAACATCGAGAAGAATTGAGTAGGTGCTTAGCGGGCGATATTACTTCGGGATAAGTTTAGATATTGGCCCGAAATACAGTTACATAGATTGAAGCAAATATAAAAACTTATGTGATAAATTCTTGCGATATTTTGCGGTCTGACTGTTTCAAGATTGTCCCAGGGCCTACGACAGGTCAATAACCCAATTAAAATTAACTACTTTTTGTTTAATCAACTTTAATATTGATTGACTTGTTTTCATTTAATTAGCTCTGGATCTGGCTTATCGTGGCTCATGTAGGTACTCTGTGACACTAACTAATGGTTAGTATCATTCAAGATTAAATTGAAAATCATAGACGGCGAGAAGGACACAGCACATGATGTCGTGTTTGGATAAGACTATTGCATGATCTCTACATTAGACAATACCTTCATTTGAAGACTTCAGAATGGTCTTAAATGAAGTCGAGCAAGGAGCAATGCAACTTTAAAGAGTAAAGTGCATTCAACGCTCGCTGCAGTAAAAAAAAGTCATGATTCACGGAAGGTGTTTTAAAAAGCTTTCTAACTGGATGCCCCGCTAACATAGAGACCTAGAAACCAGCGAATAAACTTACTTCAAATAATTCAGAGTGCTGAAGTTTTTCCGTAAAATTTAATATCCGCTGCTGAATGAGACGAGCTTATCCGTTAATCCTCCAGTAAACAAGGCTTTCTTTAATCCAGGGTCGGCTCAAGTGGAGGGGGCAAGATGCCACAGACTTGTGACTAAAATGTGAGCACCAGAAGACAATCTATGTTATTAGTTCACTCTACCCCGCAAGGACCTGAAGACGGCCCAGCGAAGCCATACAAATCCTAGATTACGACGGGAGGATTAACAAAAAAATATCTTTAAGATGAAAAGAAATTACACATCAATTGATATGATGAGTTGCCTTTGAAATCAAGTTCAGCGCTAACCGGGACTTCAAAGAGAAGGAGCTCAGGTATTTTATTCGATATTATATTAAGTACTATAACAAATTTTGAATTCTGACAATCTTGCTTCAGTTATGTAAAGCTGTTCACCTAAAAACGTCTAAAACAGACCATGGATGACCCAACGAGAATATATGACCGGAACTAACATATTTGTTGGGCGAACTGGCCTCACTTTGCAAGTCTCAGCGCTGCGTACCTGCGAGCTTCGAGCCACTAAATCATAGCCCTTCCGAACCCTCACCTAATTTATAGTTCAATAACCTCGTGGGCACGCCCGAAGAGTTACGATAACGGGATGCATAAAATTATACGGGCCCTCTGAACCCTAGTACTTACTTAGCCGAGCTACAAATTGTTCCCGCACTTCATCATCATCATAATGAGTCCGTAACGTGACCCACTTGAACTCGGCCCTACAGAACCATTGTGCTAATTCATAAAACGAACTACAAAAGGATCTCTCAATTAGGTAAGTTGCATTTTGTAGAGGAAATTTGGCGCGTAGACCTTGCGTAGCAGTGTCTACGTCGTAGAGGCATCGTTATATCTATGAAATTGTACCTCAATACATTTCCCATTTCCAATTTTTCTTAAAAATATATTAATTTAATTAATAATGAAAGCGGTAAGCAGTACGTTATTAACTTTATGAGCTCTGGTTGAACATGATAGCCTGAACCGTGAATCCTGTAATGAATCCGGTGGAACCAGGTCAGCCGGCATGCACATTGACTTAAAGAGCTTTTAATTATGTTTTCGAAATTGCCTCAAATAATAAATTGTATGACTTTGTACAGTTTGCGTAATTAATGCAATCCGGCTGCGAATTAAGAGCAGCCAACCCGGCTTACTTTTCATACAAACGCTCGTACGTGATTATGCCGTTGTAACAGATCTTTCTTTTAAGAGCATACTCAATATTTTTAAAACAATATGCACAAAACATAAAATAAGTATTAAAAATGAAACTACCTATATAGAAAGGCTTCTGAAAAAAAAAGGCTTCTTCTTCATACTGATGAGTTCCCCGTACAAACGTACCTACTCCCGCAATCATTTGTAATTAGAGCCTATCGTCAGCTATTATTCGTATTAACAGGTAATATCGGTTCTGACAAAATGTTCAGGAAATTCTGGTTCATAATTATTGTATCATTTTGAGATATATTTCCACCCTGGTATAATGTATAATGTTCCTTGTTAAACATAGCAGTACATTTACATCAAAGTACCCCTTTACTATGTCCTTGTGACCTCTATAATTCTAGTGCGGTGATTTGTCCGCGTCGTCGCCGGAACCGAGCGTCGACCGTCGTCCTAGTCAATCATCCACTTGGACACACATTTTTCAATTCGTTGCCTTCTAGATATCTTAACCTTTACCTTCGTAATGTAAATTTGCTTAGTACCATTTTAAACAGGAAAGAATAGTACGTAAATTTTACTATTCTTTCCTGTTTAAATCGGCAGGCATTTATTTTATTAATTACTAGCGGGCCGTCTCGGCTACGCACGGGCGTAGTACCTACCGACAATTTTCCTATACAATTTTCTCACCGTTCAAACCTTCCCTGGACTTCTGCAAACATTTCAAAACTAACATCAGCCAAATCGACCGAGCCGTTCCCAAGTTGTTGAGTGAAAATTTTAATTTTAAGCTAGACCAGCTTTGAAGTCGTTTCCAGAACTAGCTCATACGAAGTTACTATTTATTAACCATGTCATTTTACACAATCTTTTAAGATTGAATTTATACTGTATTTCTTTCATGTAAGATCAGATCACTGACTGTAAATTCACATCCGTACACGACAAAAGACTATTACATGCTCTTTGACAAAAGAGTCGGCCCGAACAGTCACGATCAGACGAATAAATTTAATTATCTCGCGATTGCTTTATTGTTTGTTTTATTCCGCGGCTGATTGCATTCAAAGATTGGATTTATTTGTTGCGGACGAGTTATTTACGGCGGACATTATAATAACATATGGCCGGAGATGGTAGTTGTGGCACCGCGATAGCTTGGGATATTCACGAGACAAGCAAGCCTAGTACATAGGGAATTAATCCTGCTGTGATGTCTAGCGATTATCTAGGTTATGAGCACCTTAACCTACTTTGATGAGCCTCAATTTGTTCGATTGGCACTGGAGCTCGGCATGAATATTAACCAAGAAAAGAAAACTAGACATGAAACCATGATTGATGCCCTGATTCTTTAAGGTATAAGCAAAGAAAATAAAATCACTACGTTTAGGTATGGGTTACGTATGAAGAGAAGACACAAGTATTCATTAACATTAATTACTGTGGATGGTATTGTGGTGATATGAAATAAGTGTGACAACTACGAGTAGTTCTATTATAGAAAAGCACGAGTACTTAGGTACTCACGATTGTTTGTTGATTTTTTCAAATCGTATAATCAACCATAAACAGATATGCTTTTAAATTGAATTTACAGGATTTTATCGCGTAATTTACCTTTTATTTTAAAAGCATGAATTGTGATCGCGAAAGTTTAAGAAAGACTATCATAAACAGATAGGTTAGTGATACGAATAAAGTGTTCCAGCTTAATTCCTGCGTGTGAATTGCGTCGTTACAATTCGGGGCGAACTAGTTTACTTATTGTGGCAATAGCAATACTGAGCGGTACAGCCAGTCTCATTCGGCCCAGCATTTTGCGAATATTTGTCGAGAAAACACAACAACTCTTTTATTTGTATTGCAGCCACGGGGCGTCGGCGGTAATAAGCCACGAACTTCGGGACAAAAGCATCCACTGTTTTACTGCATTCTCGTAATGAACATGACAATATGATGGTATTTGTTTTATTTTTCTCTGCGGGTAATACAAATATGATGTAGGCACAATATGTTTTGCGCGCGCGTTCAATGTGTAGCAGTAAATTTTCAGTGCATTATATTACAAATAAATGTTAGCATATTCCAAATGAATAAATAAATAGTTATACATATTGACAATTCAAGTTGTTTGATCGACAATCTGCTATTTCCTAACCATTACCTAGAAGATATGCCATAAATGAGCGGACAAACATTTGATTAAGTATAGTTTTATATTATCATTCCGGTGCAATAGGTACAATAAACAGGCATTATACGTGTAATACATTAGAACAATAGGACAGTTTGATTTAGTTGTGTAATTATTTGATGATGCATGCGCTCGTCGGTTATCATGCCAATTACCTGCGTAATAATGTCACAAATGTGTATTATAATGTATTTGTTTTGTTTTGAACTTCTAATTAAAAGTTGTTGGCACACAACGGCACGAGACTGGCCCTTTTTCCCAAAAGACACTTCAACCCACTAAATAAATTACTTGATAAATATCAATTTACAAAGGAAGGGGCGCTCCAGTTACCTACCAGCTAAAAATTCTAAGAGAAAACGTAATAATAAAAGTTTGCATTAATTAGATGCTCATTGTACCTTCGACGTCATCGCCGCCGCGCGCCGGTTCGAAACATGTAATTATCTGCCGGAGGACCTGGCCGAGGGGCGAGGGGGCAGTGGCTCGCGGGGGGTCCGCGGGGCGGGGGGCACGGGGCACGTGGGCTCGCTTTGTCTTAGAGTTACAAATATTGAAATTACCAACTTTTTTCATATCTGCGAGCTTCGAGGAAAACGCAAAAAGTTACACGCAAATTAGGCATTTTTCGTTATTAGGCCCTTTTTTGTTTTTTTATCTCGGATTTTGATCAAATTGTGTCGCCCACAAACGTAATGTAATAAAACTTTATACTGTTCACCGTATCTCATCAAAACTAGTAATTGGGTTCAGCAAATTACGTAGAGAAAAGTTAGTTGCTGAAGAACAATTGGCAGCGGACCGTAAGCCTCGGTAACTTATTGTACTTCGGACACATTTACATTTCATAGACCGAGACAAAAACCATCAATAGTAGTTTAATTGTCATGTTTGTTTATTAACACATAAAGAAACTAGTTTTATAGGGAATAGCGAATTCTAAGACTGAGGCCGCCTCGCAGGTGGCACGCTTAGAGGCTAGCTAGGCCTAGAAGTCAAAACGCTGTTGACGCGCCAAGTGACCCACTCAGCGAGCTGCGAGCGGTGAGGCCGCGCACATAGCGTGCCCTGTGTTGGCTTACTAGGATGAGTCATCGAAGCGATCAGCTAACCTCTTGCCGCTAAGCGTGCCACCTGCGGTGCGGCCTCAGCCTTACAATGGCTCGTAGTGGCTCTACGGAAAATCGATGCTACGATTTCTCGTAGAGCCGCTACGACCACTACGCCATTCTCTTAAGTAAATAAAACATAATAATGTAGCGTAGATACCTATTTATGTTTTCGCTAGGAGCTAGAATTTCGCTAGACGAGAATGTAAAGGCTATTCAAAAAGCCGCGCTGAAACCAAACGCCGAGCAAATAACGACACCGCGAACCGGCGGGCTAGGGACAATCGAAAAACTTTTAGTATTTGACACCCACGCTATGCGTACATATGTTTGCTCATAGCCACAGAACGACAGAACAGTAAGATTAAACATTTATATTAAAATAAAACATTCAAAAGCTTATTGATGATTAAATACTTATATCAACTTGGAGCCTGGTATCGTTAATGTTCGTTAGGAATCCTCATCAGTTCAGTCTTTATGTTTTGATTGATCCACCAACAATTATTTATTGCACACGTCACCGCGTTATCGCATTGTATATTTTGCGAGTAAATGCCGCGTTTTGTCGCGTTACGAATTGTTGGGTCAGAGCAAATAACCACCCTGCTTAGTGTTAGACCAGGTATAGTTATTCGTGATCAGGAAACAGCCATTAGAAATGAAAGTAAACAATTCACACTCAATGCAAATTAAGTTGTGAGTGTACCTAAGCTGATTTATTTGATCGTTATTTCCCTACGTCATGTTCCTTCCTGCCTGCCTACTCTGCAGCGCGCATATGATAGTGTAATGAGCCACTTTATATTCGCTCCGGGGTAGAGCCCCTCTTCTATTGTCGTCACTTGATTTCATCATACCGAAAAGACAAAAGGAATTAGGCGTCTTTGTTTCTGCAAATGATGTTCGCGAGTAACAGAATTGTGTTTGTCGCACCTTATTGAGAGCAGTGCTGGTACAGTGATTTAACCCAGTTCTGACGGTGAAAATCTAGGCCAACTATTTTGCGTATGAAGCAATGTCTTCATACGCAAAATAGTTGAACCTTGGTTGAAAGCTCCTACTTACCTTAGATATATGTAAGATATACTTATTTGATATACTTAGATATACTTATTTGAAATCATACCTAAGTATTCGAGCAGCGTAAAAATGTTCATTCGATTTCATAACTCTATCACGTCTGTGGTTCGTAAAGACACATAACACGTCAGTATTATTTTTATAAAAAAATATATTTGAATAAAATAGAATCTCATACAGGTGCTTGAATCATTTTTTCATCATGATATTGATAGTATTGAATACCACGCACATCGATCGCTCAATGTTAAAGAAAGCCGAGCTAAGCAGCTATGAAGCTCGTTAATCCGGCCACAGCGAGTAGGTTTGTGCGTGCGTACCGCGCCGCCTGAATTAACATAATACTGAAACTGAATTCATGTTCATTCGTGAACAAAAACACAAGTCCCTATTATTCAAATGAGTTGAAGAGTTATAATAACAGACCCTTCATATCTGGGGCACGGTCAGGTGACGGCTCTCGTTGGGATTACAGCTTCCGAGAGGTGCTGAGGATCTGTTTACGCCCGAATAGTGTGTTAACTATAAGTTGTTTTGCTGTTTATCATTACATATTTGTAAATTAGACTAGCTTGTTGACGATGATAATTTTCCGATACATTTTATTACTTTTGTAATTAAGTACTTAATCTAATAATTGCAAGCCTTTCGTTCCTATACCAGTCATCTGGTTTCTCTTTCAGTCTTTTAATTAAGTTTAGAACAAAACCATGAAAAATATAGGTATACCTACCTACTTACGTGGATGTTGAAATAGTATTTTATTAAAAGTAGGTACCCAATGTTATCTGTCTCTACAAAGGCATCTCGACATATTCATATAATGTAAGTTCTAATTTCGGCAAAACGTCGAGAACAGTAAATGTAGAACAAAGGCGGTAATACAATTGTAACAATGTACAGTAATGTGCGAAGACATTGGAGGCGCGAGCAGCTGGCGACACGCACTCGCTTGGAGCGCTGCGCTGCGATTTTATGTCATTTAGAGCAATTCATTGCCGTCTTTTAATTCTCCTATAATATTGCAAGTTCTTCTTTCAGCGCATACCAACCTATTGCGTGTAAGCACAGACTAGGTACTAAAGATGCCATCGTATTATGTCACATTATAAATACCGATAGATTATAAACTAACAAGAGTAAACTGTCGAAAAATTGTGATCCATAACATATTATCCATTGTTTCGGGTGGATAAAAGATACCCAATAACTTAGTAGGTACTATGTTATTATATAATATTAATAATAATAATAATTATGGAGAGATTACCTAATTATAGTCTATTGAAAAATAATGCGTTAAATAATAGAATCAGAATCAGAAATATTTTATTGCAAAATAGGTATGTGAGTAGTATGTTACGGATCACAGTTTACAATCTCGCTGATTAATCTTGCTAGATTGTAATCTAACGGTATTTACAATTTTGACGATGACATACCAATACAAGAATATAAAGTAGAAAAACGCTGGCGTTCTCTACATAGCACACCCAGGTAGTACTACACCTTTTACGTAATAAGCAAAATGTTGGTATTGTTTCGATCGATAGCTGATTAGGAACAAGAAGGTCACGACTCCTATTTTCTTAGAGTAATTCAAAAAGGTACTACCAGTGTGACCTCGAGTCTGTCATACAGTCATACTTACTTTGTACCTGCCTAGAGCATTATTTAGTCCGTAATAAGGACATTTTTCTCCTTTTTTTCAATAGTTTGTCGTCAGGAGTATATTTTTGGAAGCGATATTTGTAAGTAACGATTTAAGTAGGTACCTAAGTGTGTGACAAAAGGTTCGCAGTCACGAACACGACGCGCGCTGTATTCAGCGTGGCGAGCGACAGTAACTCGCCAACTACCCTCCCATCCGCCCTCACAGGGGCATGTACGTGATAATGCCAGGGCTTTGCGAGGGAAACTAGTTTTTCGATAGCTATAATCACAAACTTAGGTAAATGTGGGTAGGATAATAAAAACCCTAAAAGGGGGCGATTGGCACGAACTGATATGAAAAAGATTATCCGTGGCATAGCTGCTCGCAGCCACCCATTTATTTAGGTAGGTAAGGCTTTAGGGAAGCCTCCATTGAAATTGAAGTGGTTGAAAACTATTGACCGCGTTGAAATGGGGACGCATTCATTCATAATCTGAATACCTACCATTAAATCTGAATTTTAGTAGGTAGGTACTACCTAGATACCCTCTTCGGATTCTTCCGAGGTATTTTTATCTAGGTTAAATGCATGAATGAATTATTATTATTAATTTATTATATTAAGTACCTAATGCCAAAGACGATTAATATCTAGAAGACAGACAAAGGCCATACACAACATCGTAACCCTACCAGATAGCCTGGAAACTTTAAAACATCAATTTTATCCAAGAAATGTCAATACTTTCTAGTTAAAATGTTTTTTATATTGAATATTGTTGCTACCTACTACTAAGTATTGAAATTTATTGGATAAAATTGATGTTTTAGAGTTTCCAGGCTATCTGGTACTGCGGGATCGGGTTACGATTTTGTGTATGGCCTTTGTCTGTCTTCTAGATATTAATCGTCTTTGCTAATGCTTAGCTAGCTGCTGGTAAAAATAAAACGTAAAATCACATTTTTATTAAATTGTGGAATTTTATAGGATGAAAACAACGTTTTCCGAACTTACACGGACATTTAGCAGGCTTCCTAGCGCAGTGGGAAATGATAAATTTATTGCAGCAGCGCAACGAGCCGCCGTAAATAACGCGACATCAACAACTCCACGACACGCGCTCATTAAATAAATAATAGCTGGTGCGGACTTGCCACTCTAATTAGTCAAAATATAATTTGCATAGCTACCTAATTTGACTTTAGCAGGACAATAAAAACTTTTGGCCCGAAGGTAAAGTCGGTGCCAAGCCTTACTTGACAGTTGGCACCAACGACCAACGGCCTTTACCTAAGGGCCAATAGAATAGGTAGCCAATTACCAGCAACACCCGAAAAAGACATTAAAAATGTAGTTATATTTCGAATAGGTAATTTCGAATCAAATACCTACCAAATACTCGATCTCGATACTAAATACTCGATTTTCGATCCGAATGTCCTTCGAATCCGGCCGTGAGTCAATTTTTTTGTAAAGCGTTGGCTAACGTAATTATCGTCGATAGCTATTTATAGGTAGGTAAGATAAACTAACCGACTGATAAATGAAAATCAATGGTGATGTATAGCACTATATAATCTAGAGATCGAGCTCGGGCGCGCAGGGTGGCACGGGCGCACCTCGTAGCGGCGGCAGCGCGTCCAGCTCCTTGTCGAAGAAGCAGGTGGAGGGCGCGCACGAGCGCGGCGCGCAGCGGTGTTGGCGCAGCAGCAGGTATAGTAGCAGGTTGTACTCCGACGTTGCGTTCTGCACCAGCTTCAGCGTCGTCTCCAGCTGCTCCTGCTGCGCGTCCCACGAGCGAAGCCGCTCCAAACTCGAAGACAGGTAGCGGTTCAGCTGCAACCACAACGTCCGAGCTAAGACACCGCTCAGCGCCTCGACCGGCCCGAGAGAGAGAAGAGGGAGGATCGGGTACCTTGACTATCCGCTTCTCCATGATCTTGCGCTGGATCCACTCGCAGAGGTAAGTGAAGAGGCCGAGCAGCAGCAGCGCCAGCGTGAGGAACAGGTTGAGTGGTGGGAAGTCAAGCGCGCGATCCTGCCAGGCGGGCGGCGGCGCAGGTTCGGGCGCGGGCAGTTCGGGCACGTAGTACTGCGCCGGCAACAGCAGCAGCGCCACGCCCAGCGTCACCGCCAGCCCGCTCGAGCACCCACTCACCGCCCATCGCACCACGCTCTCTGACATACTCTAGCCTAATTTTGAAACTGTATACTATATTCTTACTGCAAATTCATATAAATTACTTTGTTGGTGATGTTGAGACTTGAGTTGAGGGAGACGTCTGAATTATTTCCTTAGATAATTATTATGACAGTGTGGATCTCGAGAAAGGAGTACCAACCAAAGAGTACCAACAT
The DNA here is from genome assembly GCA_963582015.1 of Xanthorhoe designata. Classification (NCBI taxonomy): domain Eukaryota; kingdom Metazoa; phylum Arthropoda; class Insecta; order Lepidoptera; family Geometridae; genus Xanthorhoe; species Xanthorhoe designata. Next base: position 202,064 of record OY757049.1, read on the forward strand.
TACCTACCTTTTATTTATAGTGTCAAAATGAGAAGAGGTGTGTCATTTGGTCTGATTTGGTCATTCCTCTTTCCTTCGTCTGAGCTTTTGGTATAGTATAGTGACAAAACTTTTTGAGGTATCATAATAATTATCAGGAATTCAGGATCGTAGGTAGCAAGTGGTTGGAGGTCCGTGATCTCATCTCTGTCTAGTAGCAAGCAAGTGGTGCTTATTCCTACCCCCATAGAAAATAGACCATGATTTTATGTAGGTACCTACATACATTGTTATGATACAAAATCGTACATTTTCATCATCTCATGCATTACAAAAAACACTATCCATCCACAGAATATTACAGACAATATCCTAGCACATATCCGAACAGCGTAATTGACTTTGACACTTTCACTCTAGGAAATGTAATTGTCAAAATGCAATCAGCTGCTTGCTTTGGTTGCATTGACAATATAAAGAATGGGCTTTTTGACGGGAATTCGAGGTGCCATGTTGCCTTTTTTGTTTTATTTTCCAAAACTTGTGTTTTAGCGAATATTAATGTGTAATAATGGTGGATTATTAACTGTTAAGTGTTCGTGAACGTACATAAGTGTGGGCAAATGAAACAAAACTGGATATCATTGCATTTCGAGTTCTCTCAAGGAGTCCTTGTAATGCTGCAGTAAAGATCCCACATCTTTACTGACGCTGACTATGACTTTGACTTGACCTTGACTAATGACTAAATATGACTAAATATAACACATGGTAGTGGCTAAATGCGTGGCACAAGCCGTGCGAAAGCCAAATTATAAGAAGTGAAGTGAAGTGAATATAAAGAATGGACTTGCTATGACAAACATTAGGAACAATCTCCCTGAAGCCCGTCGCCCAGCCAAGTTACATGCTCTTTGCAGCCAACCACAAGTTACATGCTCTTTGACCTGAGTACATCAGTTGTCATCGCGACTTGTTATTTTCAGTGTTTTTGTGAAAATTTAATATTATACGCGAAAATTTTGCTTCCTTGTTGTATTAGAAGGTGCATAATACTGCATCTGTTATGGATCGATGCGGTGTGTTGGGCTGCCGCATGCAAAACAATAAAAAACATCCCATTAGAACGTTACACAGGTTAGTAACTTAGTTCATTGAAAATATCTTGTTATTTTTATTATTTTGAAAGATTTTGCTATTTGTGCGAAAGTTTAAATAGTCAATTTTGCTTTTCTGTAATAATTTACCTACTGTTTTACTATTAGTATGTGATTTTATAAGAAAACATTTCGTCATTGTAAATAGAGTTTCGGTAGGGACGTCATTTTCATTATATCGATATCGATAGCTTAGCGACAGGTGATTATTTATAAAACTCATTTCTATTTTATGATTGTAGATTGCCAACATCTAAAAAAATTAAAAAACAGAGGCTGGATATAATTGGATTGGAAAATTTAAATAAATCAACCAAATATATTTTTATTTGTTCCCTGCACTTTATAGAGGAATGTTCTAACAGATCGTTAACAAGGCTGCGCGATGATGCTTTGCCTTCAAGTGAGTTGTTGGTAAGTCTAAAATAGACAAGTTGTGCGGCTGGTAGTGTCGTTGCCAGAAAATGGTTTAAAGTGTTCACAGCTTCATAAATAAATAATTATACCAAAGTTATTTTTTTTAATAACCTATTGTGTCCCACTGCTGGGCAAAGGTCTCCCTTACATTTAAGTATTAAGTATTATATTAGTAACAAGCTGACCTGGGCGCACTTCGTAGGTACCACCGTAGCTTTTTTTTAAATGGTTATTATAAGTAGGTACCTACCTAAGATATTTTTTTATTAAGTACCTATTGTGTCCCACTGCTGGGCAAAGGAGCTATTGAGTGACATCTAAATAGGATTATTTTTTATATGTAGAAGAATAGAATATGTATTAATAAAAAACAAGTAGGTATATTGCAACGCCGCGGTGGCAACTGGGATTAAATTGGGTAAAATTACTTTTATTATGGACATACTTGTACAAGTACCTAGTACAAAATAAAGAGGTTGCTAAGCCTTTTATGCTGCCAATGTTTTGGACAGAATATTGTTTGAAACACGCCCCTTTTAATTTCATGTTCATGAACTTGAATTGCACTTTCGAAAATTATTTTCTTTTAGCGTTCTTCAGTTTTATTCTAAAAGAAATAATTTTCGAAAGTGCAATTTAAGTATCGATATCGATCATAGTGCGCACAGCTCTACGGCAAGCCGCCATCTTCGTGCCGCCTGCTTCGTTTTTTCGTAGTTATGTCATTTCTATATCTTTCCTTCTTCTGAGTTTGGTTGACATGCGTTACATCCTAGTAGTCTGTGGTTGACAGATACTACATGCTGTGTGTGTGTGTGTGTCGAATTTTAGATCAACTTTAGATAATAGATAGAGAAGGATAGATTAAAAACCCTGCAAAGTAAAAGAGATGAACCTATTATAGTTGTATCCAGAATACAACTTCGGAAACGCAGTTTCATTAGACTTCCGCAAATATAGTAAAAAATATTCCATTGCAACAAAGTTACAAACAAAACAACAAAGATAATTGTATTGGCAGACTTCTTTTCTGTAAGTAAAATGCACGTATATTATTGAAATGTCGATCGACTCAGAGGAATAGTTGTACGTACTTAACGTAATTGTAAGTAAAAGCCTCGAATGCAAAGATTTCCTGCTTTTTCAGGGTCGTGGCTAATTGAATATGTAGAGCGCAGCACAAAGGATTTATATAATAACGAAGTCACCATGAAGAAAGTTGTGCTCTTCAAGAGCGAGTCCGAGGAATACCAGAAGGCTTTCAGCGAGTGCAACTACGAGACCGTGTTCGTGGAGCCGCTGCAGTTCGAGCCGACCAACGCCGTCGCGCTGGCGGAGAAGCTGCTGCGCACTGACTACGACGGCCTCATCCTCACCAGCCCGAGAGCTATCGAAGCGCTGGCCAAATGCTGGGACCCCTCCAAATTTGTCATATGGAACACTAAACGAGTTTACACTGTCGGACAAACCAGCAGCCGCAGTATTTTGGCTTCGCTGGGCCTGGAAGCCCTAGGAAAGACATCTGGTAATGCGGAAAACTTATCAAAAATGATTGTAGAGGAAAATCCTACAAATTCCAAATTCCTATTTCCATGTGGTAATTTACGATCAGAGACTTTACCCAGATTTTTGAAAGAAGCTGGAATCTCATTGGATGCTTTGACTGTGTATGAAACAAAGGAGAGCACAAAATTGAAGACTGACCTAATTGAGCTGGACACAGCACATGATCCCTGCTGCTTGGTATTCTTCAGTCCATCAGGGTGTGAGTACATTCACAGAGAGCTACAGACTTTCAGCAATAAACTGAATCAACTCCCTAGGTTTGCCATTGGCAACTCGACTGCTCACAAGATTGAGAATTTAGGCCTAGAGATAGCAGGCATTGCATCCAAACCCCAAGCTGGCAGCCTTGCTGAGTCTGTACAAAACTACTTTATAGCTTCACAGAGTTAAGTTAAACAATTTACTTATAAAAAGTAATGTTATTGTGATAGAAATGTACAAACGGGTGATGGATACTTTTTATTGTTATATTTTTATTTATTTTTACAAAAAACCTAAATAGAATATGAAAAGAAAACTTTGTACTTATTTAGTTCTGCCACAGATAAAAGAATACGTTCTGCTCAACATATCAATATTCCAAGTTTGGTATTGTGCTTGCCAACATGTCAACCATGTTCCCCTTCCTCACTTATATAATTTCTTTGGAGAAAGTGATTCTCTTGACCTGCATTCACTAGACAGGTACCCCACATTAAACAGATTTTTAACTGAACACAATTATAATTTAATTAAAAAAATAACTTATGGTAGAGTCACAAAATACCCAAGTGTTGACAGGCGATGTGCAAGTGTTGAGGGTGGAATTTTTCAATGAAACTTAGAGGGAAATTGTCTCATCAAATGGATATAGAAAATTTCGCTTAGACATAATATTTTTTTTCTTTATCTTTCTAGACATTTTTAGATCTCTTGAAGATGTCTAAAGTCGAGAGTGCACTTTCATGAACCTAAACTGTCACTTCATACTCTACTTCTACTCTGTACTAACGCGCCGCCTCTCCAGTTACTGCAACTTTCGAAGTCTGAGAGAAATCAGAAAGTAGGTAGCTATGTGTACTGCTTGGCGTTTGACAAAATAGTAGATCGTTACTAGAGGGTTTGATGTAGCCTATATTTTGGCACTATGTATGTACGTACATACAGCCCAGCGGATATGTAATGAATGACTATGACAAAGGAGTAGATTGTTACAAAAGAAGTTGAAAGTAGCCTATTTAGGCACAAGAGTAATCATAGACGTTATATGTATACCTTCAATTTTTATAAACTAGGTATCAATACAAATAATAAGACCAGTATTTGTATAAAACCATATAATTATTATCATTAAAATTTAAAAGTAAAAATTACTCAGTTTAATCGACTCAAACCCGCGGCCGCACAGAGGCACGGAGCGGGGGCGACGCAACCGACACTCATCTATAGAAGACACAAACGGAGAGGACGGCGCGCTCGGGCGCACACCCGCGGGTGCACGCCCGAGCGCGCCGCCCCGGGTCGCGTAACGAACGAGCTATTTCTTGGACCGCTAGAATAGACGCGCAGTCAAAAAACACAGTCCGCGTATTGTCATTTGTACATTAATTTATCATAAGTAGAATACAATTATTAAAAAAAGCCCGCACGTTACCGTGTAACCTACTAGAGCGAATGAGTGCCTAATTTAATATCTACGTCCGCTACGGACAACATAAGTGACTAGTGAAACAATTTGGATGCTTTCGCATTGTGTCGCTTTAGTAGGTTCACTTTGACCCAACGCTTCGCTTACCACAACAGGTTCACACGATAATACAAATAGGAGAGTGAGACCGCAGAGGGCGCCTCGCCTGCCCTCTCGCGGTCTCCGCTGGCACGCAACGCACTTCACTGTCTCCACATCGGAACGTTGACTGTTGAACTCATGAAAAACTTAATTCCAATCCAATCAAAATGAGAGTACATTACCTTTAAAATATTAACAAAATATCGTATTGTGATATGTTTACTATAATCTACGTAAAATAAACATGATGATTTTTGGCGATTCTCACGATTCAATACAATTCCCGTTTACAATTTTATCCAGTACAAAGAAACAACACAAAGACAGTACAAAGTTAAGCTCGTGGAGCGATTTCATCTGATTGGACAGTATAAAATACCTATAACAATTATCATTACATGTCGAACATCTCTCTTACGGCTAGCTAGATCCGATGAACGATAGTAAACATTCTGCAACCGAGGCGATCTATTACAAGCCGAACCAAATCGATCTGACATTCTCGTACAACAATGTCACTCTTAACACAATAGATATTTCGCTTACAAGTAAAAATGTTACCCTTTGCATACATTTGTGTATATTTCAATAATTATAAACAGTGTATAAGTAATACAAACTGGACGAAGAGGAAATGAGGACTAAATGCTGGACAAAATGCAAAGTACATAGCACCGACCGTCCAGAACCGGCCGGCGCACGGCATCATGGGGTCGCAACCAGCGATATTATATACGATATACGAGTACTCGTGCTCACTATTCAAGGAATGCATAATAATTACAAATAAAACTACTTCTTAAATGGACTAGCATCAAAATCAGACTTGCCTAAATAATAACATTTGAGATCAACAGCACATAAAGTAGAGAATGTTATAAATATGCAAAAATCGAATAACCTTACAATTATTAGTTACACAAAGTATCGAATTAGGCGATACAAGAAAATTCAGTTCACAAAAGATACGAACGAAGATCGCATCCGAACGGAAGCGAAGGAATCACTCAGCGTAACGATTCGAAAAGGAGGGTAGTTTACAAATACACAGACTCGACCGGCGTCTCGTCTCACACAGAATTCTAATGGCAGTACTCGACCAGTCTGTCGCATCCGCGGTTACATCGATACAATAGGTACAATAAACGATCATCCGCGATCTAAATCCATCAGCGCTCCGAACTAACATTAAACTCAGCCATCGACCGGGAGCTCCAGCTCGCACGTCATCACACACTCCTCTCGCGCGGTCGAACGGAGCCTTACTTTATAAGTACAAAAGTGTCAGAACATCCTCCACGTGGGGTGTTCGTGATCGTGACTCAGCTCAGAAGTCCGTGGAGGTGTGGCACTATAAGGGCGCGTGTCGACTGGTGGAGGGCTCGGGCGGCGGCGCGGCGGGCACGGCGCAGTACTCGCCGCGCGCCGCCTGCCGCCCGCGCTCCGCCGCCAGCCGCGCGCGCGCCCACACCACGGCCGACGTCAGCGCTGCAGCGGACGCCACGCCCGCCAGACCCTGGAATGTACGTATCCCACGTCAGCTAACAAGACTCCAAGCTAACATACGTCACCGGTCAGAAACGATCGCAACGGATAGCTCGAGCGGTCTTCGGCAGCTTCGAGCTGATAACGCTCGAAGACTGATGTTACTGTTTTAACAACTAGAAAGGTCCTTCTAAATTTTTAATTTTGTTTATACCAGTGACCAACCTTGGTGACGCTAATGCGGGCAGGATTGGCCACACATTGCTGGTACATGCTGGTTACAAGGTTACAACACACCAATGTAAGGATCAAACTGGGCATTGACTTGTGAATGTTTTATTTTTATTTTGTTGTTTTTAGTTTTTATAGAAATTATTTTGTTTGTGTTTATATCAGTCAATACCTATGTACCTACGTCATACGATTAAATAAATGTAAGGATCGATCTTGGACGGTTATTGGACACAAACGGAGCATTGCCATTGGCCATTCTATTCGTAGCCAGTGTTGGAACCAAGTTGAAGCCAATGTGTGGTGTCCCGCATAATAGGTGAATATAATTCACTGGGCAGTCGCAGCTGCTGTCTGTATATGCCCCTAACTAGAGTATCAGCGTGGATGTGGTGGACGGTACTCACGATGGCCGCGAAGAAGAGATCCCTGGTGTGGTTGGGCGCGGCGGGGTGGTGCCACAGCACGGCGTGCAGCAGCAGCGCCGCGCCGCCCGCCTGCCAGCACGCGCTCCACACGCAGCACGCCGCGCTCTGGAACACAACACAACACACACACTACTATTACATATATTATGTTACATATTGATTATTTATTCAACTTACGAAACTAGATACACAGTTAGTCAAAGGAAACTCATAAGTTATTTATTCAGAACGATCGTGTAGGGACCACTTTGACACCACACTTTTAATGTAAAATGAAAAAGAGAATGCGTTTGGTCAACTCCTACATTAAGACCAAATTAAATCATAGCAACATCAGTAGGCATTATGTTTAGGAACCAGTAGGTATCTTCCTAGTGCGAGATTTTACTCGGAGAATCGTAGGTGTAGACATAATCAGTACGGTTTCGAACGCTGCCCGCGAAGATTGATGCGTCACGTTAAACAGAATGATGCGAGAATGTACAGTGATGCACTCACGTCGTCTCGCGAGACTTTTCGACTCTGGCTCAAAGCTCAAAAATGGACTCGAAACGGAGAGCTGTAGGCCCTAACATGTGCAACGGCTCGAGACGTCAAACGAAATGTCTCAATAATGTCAAACTCAAAAAAGTCGCTTTTAAAAAAAAGCCAGGCCCACACCACCAGGTTCTTGCCTGATTCTTTCCCTGGTGTAGGAAGTCGCGTCGGAACAGGCATCAGAATCACCTAGCATGTAAAACGAAACTTAAGTGATCCTTGAGGTCCTACAAGAATAAATGATTTTTCTTTCTTTCTTTCTTTCTTTCAAACTGCTCTAACGTACTATGCTAGAGCAGGAGATGATCACTTTGTCGACTACGAGAAGTTTTGTCGTGTTGCACATATTAAGCCACCTGGCGAGACGGAGCGAGAGCATCATGTCCACAATGTATACGTACCAGCGCGGCCCAGTCGATGGGCATGAGGCGATGCAGCGCGCCCAGACGCACGGTCAGCAGCGCGCCGTGCAGCAGCACGGAGCTGAGCGCGCCCAGCTGCAGCGCGCGCGCCCCGCCCGCCCCCGCGCCCCCGCCGCCCAGCCGCACGCCGCACGCGCCCCACACGCACCCGCAGACGCACACGCTGCACACCTGACATCAACACAACCACCTTTCACAACAACACCACTGACTGACACGGTCCGCTCGGGGCTCGGTCCGACGACGAAACTTGCCACGCAGCGAGGCGTGCCTCAGGTCCACGTCTGAGCTACCACGGGGCGAGGCGCCCGAGGCTGCCTCTAGTGGATACCCAACTTTAGACTTGGCAAAACTTGAAATTAGAATTTCATCAAGATGAATGAAAGTACCTGGTAGTTTTCGATATTATTCGCTATTATGTTCAAAAGTAAAAAATATGTTAGCAATAATAAGTGGACTGACCACAATAATGAGCGTGGCAGCGCCCTGCAGCGTGAGCAGATATCTCGGGCGGCAGTAGAGCGGCGCCAGCGGCAGCGGCGGGCGCGGCGGCTCGCGTAGATACTGCGCGTGGGAGTCCCAGGAGCGCTCCGTCAGCTCCGTGCCGGCCGGCGAGCGCCCGCCCGCGCCGCTGCCCGCTATCTCGAAGTCCTGCACCACACCACACCCCTACACCATCCGTCATTATACCACACGTATTTACGGGACTTTATAGCGTTATTATTGTTGTCTTTTGTTGTTGTCCGCGTGTCACAGCTCTTGTAAAGTCCCGTAAATTCGTTTATAATATGTATACAGAGGTCCTATCATCAGTTTTCAGTGGTATTGTATACTATCCTGAATACCCATTCAAATATTTTAAATGTATGGAATCCAGGCTGCACTGGACTACGCTCCTGGTAACTTCACTGAATGAATACATTTCATACATATTAATTACTTGACCAGGTATTGAAGTGATAGTTTACTGTACTACTAGAAAACTGATAATAGAGCCCCAGATCGTGAAAGTTCATACCACAAATATTTTGATGCATTTGTCAGATACTATTTGAAAGAAAGAAAGAAAGAAAACATGTTTTCGATTTGACGAGCAACCATCATTGAAAAGTATAAATAATTTTGGAATCCATTCCACTAAGCAAGTGTAAAAAACTAAGGAAACCAATCTTTAACTGAAGATCCTTAAGTCTCCAGCAGATTGATCTTACAAATTAAATAGCTGGCACTCAGTCAGCTGAGAGCCAGTTATTGAGGGATTAGTCTTTTAGCCTCAATACTCATAAACCGACTAACACCTGTTTGATAATCTTAAAAATTGAGAAAAATTGAGCACTGATATGCTCCAGTGCACTGTCTCGGAGCTGTGACGGGTTATCCAATTTACACTAGGACTATTTTTAGCTTAGAGCAACAACCTTAGCCAGTTTAAACAACTACAGTTACAATGGAATAAGTCCATCAAATTACCATGAATTAAACTTTTTAACAGGTGAATACAAAAATGGAGTTGGTAAAAGAGAGAAGATTCAGCTCTTACTAAGAAAACCAAGAGCATTAGTATAAAATGAAGTCTACAGAGAGGCTGATTACAAGTAATGTAAACAGCTGTACAACGATTTTGCGCTGATACATGACGGAGTAGCAATAAGCGGAGGTGTAACCTGCACGTCTTCCCCGCGGCAGCTGGTGGGCTCCAGCTCGCGAATCTCGTCCAGCAACAGCTCCACCTCGTCCGTCGAGTACAGCTCGCTCACAGACACGTAGCGAGCCGGCGCCGCTTGCATAGCCCTCGCCGCGCTCGCAGCAGGCTAGCGCCCCGTCGGCCGAGGCACGCACGCCGCCACACCTGCCCCCAGCCCCGCCGTGCGCGCCATCCGACCGAGGTTACCGCATGCCAGCATCGAAACGTACGCCACTTGTATGCGACCACATAATCCAGAAACCAAACACGCTATAATTTACACGGCTGACCCAGTACCTATACAAAATTCATTCAGAGACGCTCCAATTTGCACGCCATGTTTGTTATCATTTAGTTTTTTTTTCTTTCAGTTTTCTCAACTTTGAAGGCTTGTCTATGGTTTTCTGTTCGCTATGTTCGGATATCTAAAATAATTTCGGAAAAAAAATCGGTTTTCGTTTCAAATTTGACTGACTGCATGTTAAATAGTAAAAATCCTAAATAAGTTCCAAGATAAGCTAATCAACCTAATGCTTGTGGGGCAACCGATGACTAGTAGGTATATTACTATCAGATGGCCTCCCTATCCCCCCTTTCCACCTGAATAGCACATTCATACGGTACCTACTTACATAAAATGAGGTGCGTTCCCGTGGGAATACCGGGACCGGAAAAGTAGCCTATTTTTTAATCCAGGGTATAAACAATTCTGGTACGAAATTTCAAATCTGTCCAGCAGCTTGAGCGTGAAAAACTAACAAACAGTTTGATTTTATTTTTTGATATTAGTAGGAAGTAGGATAGGATGGTAGGTACAGTGGACAAGATCAAAAGGGGTGTGTCAGAGGAAAGTCTAGCATTAGATGTGCCTGGTGTACCTACCCGTCTAATATTTTAATCAATAACATCAAGTACCTACATAATTTTGTGTGCCCTAAAAAGAACGAATTTGCTGTTTCATTCAATCTTTTAAAATTCTTAAGTCTGGCTGGTTGTGCAATCCCATCACCGCCGTAATTTAACAAAAATGGTTTCCTCTCTCTGTGCTTGCAATGTCAAAAGGTTTCATAGTAATAAAACGAAATATTTTCAAATTCTTTATTGATGAAGTTGGTATGTCAAGTTAATTTAGCTCTTAAGATACATTATTTTTATAATTATCTGGCAGGTATAGTAGCAAACCTAGCGGAAGTATCACAGAATCAACTTCTAACAAAAGTAAAGTGGTACAAAAATATAAAGTAATCAACTCTTACAAACTATTATAGTAACTACTCATAGTGACCAGACAGATACCACTGAGAATCAGGCCGGTATCCTTTTACCCGAAAACCGCTTACACTAATAAAAAAACAGATAGAAAACAAACTCTTTCACACTCGCCAATCTGCGCATACCTACGATTATTTAGACTTCTAGAGATTCAAATCCGATCCGGACGGTCAATCGAGCAGCTCGATAACAACACTTAACAAAATAATGAACTTATAACTAAAGAGGTCGGGCTCGGGTTAGAGGCCGGGCGGCGGCGGCATCAGCGAGCGGCACGCCGACGTCAGCAGGTACCAGTGCGCGGCCGCCGGGTCCGCGCCGCGCAGGCGCGACAGCACCGCCCACTCCGCCGCGCTCAGCCGCACCTCCAGCGAACCCCCCGCGTCCCCCGCGTCCCCCGCGACCCCCGCGGGCATGCCCGGCGGCTGCACGCACGCACCGCCCGCGTATGACCACGCTTGCGGAGGAGGCGGGTGGGAAAACTGAGGAAGTTGTAAAGGTTGCGGAGGCTGTGAAAATAGCGGCGGGTGTGAAGGTTGCGGCAGTTGTGAAGGTTGCGGTGGATGCGAGGGCTGCGGCGGGCGCAAAGGTTGCGACGGATACGAGGGTCGTGGGGGCTGCGTTGGTTGCGGGGGTTGCGGGGGCTGCGTCTGGAGTGAGAATTCCAGCGAGTGCGGAGTTTGCGGCGGGTGCGAGGGCTGTGACAGGTACGAGGGTCGTGGGGGCTCCGTGGGTTGCGAGGGTCGCGGGGGCTGCGTCTGGGGTGAGAATTCCAGCGAGTGCGGAGTTTGCGGCGGGTACGAGGGCTGTGACAGGTACGAGGGTCGTGGGGGCTCCGTGGGTTGCGAAGGTCGCGGGGGCTGCGTCTGGGGTGAGAATTCCAGCGAGTGCGGAGATTGCGGCGGGTGCGAGGGCTGTGACAGGTACGAGGGTCGTGGGGTCTCCGTGGGTTGCGAGGGTCGCGGGGGCTGCGTCTTGGGTGAGAATTCCAACGAGTACGGAGATAGCGGCGGGTGCGAGGGTGGTGACAGGTACCAGGGTCGCGGGGGTTGCATCGGGTGCGAGGGCCGCGGCGACTGCGTCGGGGGTGATAATTCCAGCGATTGTGGAGGTTGCGACGGGTACGAAGGTCGCGGGGACTGCATCGGATGCGAGAGCTCCAGCTGTTGCGGAGATTGCGGCGAGTGCGAGGGTTGCGGCTCGGGCGAGGGGGAGGGCAGGTCTGGCGGCGGCGGCAGGGGCGCGGGCGCGGGGGGGCGCGCCCAGGGCCCGGGCACGTGGCGGCGGTACGCGTCCACGTACTCCAGCGCGATGCCGTCGGCCAGCATGCGGCAGATGTCGGCGTAGTTGGGCGCGGCGCCGCTCTCCAGGGCCTCGAACCTCGGGTACAGGTAGCAGTCCTCGCTCTGCGGACACACGGGGCCGGGGTCAGCTGGGCCGTACCCGAGGCTCGACGCACACTAGTGTTGCCAGGTCTCACTAACTGCGGAGGCTGCGATCGCCCTTGATGGAACGCCAATTTTGTTCCAATTTCAGTTTAAAAATATTTTTTTATTTAATCGAAAATATCACTTTATATGTATCTATCGCATTATTTTAATTTAATTCTGTGATAGTGATCGATCTCTTTCTATGTAGATGTGTATTAATTATTGTAAAGTTTTTTTTTGTAATTAAAATCAATTACCCTGATTTAACCTTCGTCCCGAAATTTAACATGACCTGGCAACACTAGACCCGACCCCGATACGCAACAACGTTTATCTTACAAACCGTCAGCTGATCAATGAAATGAATATCTATCCTCAGCATGAGTATACTGAAGCTTAAGTCCAGTTCTTAGATAAACATCCTTGTGTACATTCAAAAAGGTATCATAAGCAGACGTGATATTGGTATCTGAGACCCGGTCACATTGGTCAAGGACAGTGATAGGTATCAAGTATAGGTACAGCAAGAGGTGAGTACATAGACCTTAGAGAAAGTAAGAAAGGTACTAATACTAGGTCCATGACAGTGAGTCAAGTTGCATTTCACTGTCAAAATCAATTACTGGTCTGTGTTCTAAGAGTAATATCAAAATGGACGACACTGTACTATTGTCAGTTTACAAAGTGGAAAGTTAAGTTGCATAAGTCACTTGCAAGGCAAGGCAGCTTGCAAGCCAAGTTGTCTCGCCACTGTCCGATTGGTTTACTTACACCACTTGTTACTTGCCTGTCCTTGTACAATGTAAACCGGCCATTAAAAATATAGATAGCGTGGAATCTATTAACTATTATAATAATATTGACATAATTATGAAAATCTTACAAAATACATTTATAGTTAAATGTTCGATACTAGAAGTATCTATTTTATAATTTCACAAAGATTTATGATAATATTTCGTATAGAAAATGATAAAGTTAAATGACAATTTATACACCAATATAAAGTTAGATGACAATTTATACACCAAAATTTGATTAAATAATATTGCTATCTCATAGGCAGATGAGCAAACACAACGATATAAACAGGGATAGCGATATTCGGGCCGAATTTTGGACGCGTGGTTCGCTGGACCCTTAAATCCCTTCTGCGGTTTAAGAGTCTATACTACCTCAAAATTTTGTCTTTATCTCTCCACGCATCGTCCAGTATGTCTGTCCTGCTCGCGCGCAATAGTCTACACTGGATTTTACGCTCGATTTTATATGTGTTTTGTTATTACAGCGAAAATATGGTCTTTTATTAAATTAAGATTTAGATAAGCTGCTTCTTAGTTAGTTATGTTATTATTATTAGGCTAAGTTTCATGATCTAATTTAAAGTATTTATTAAATTTGTTATAAATAAGTTTTCAATGTAATTTTGGACCGATCTTTACGATTTATTTCTATTGAGAAAATTTTAAGGAATCGTGTTTCCGAAATTTAGAATGCTATAGTACTCGTATGTATACTTACTAAACTTTACACTGTAATTTTTTCAAAGTAAATAATACAGTTAATAATAATATAGTCAGCCGCATGTCGGATACGTTGTGGGCTAAAGCCACTACCGAGTGGACGCCTCCTAACAAAAAACGACCTCGCGGCAGACCACGCCGTAGATGGAAAGACGAGTTAGATGCCCATCTAAAGGATTGGTCTACAGTGGCCCAAAACAGGGATGAATGGAGAGAAGGAAGGGAGGCCTTTGCCCTGCAGTGGGACATAACAGGCTCATAACATAACATAACAAATAATACAGTATTGTAGATATATTAAAGAATAATCAGAAGCTTTCCGACGCCGTCTGACATACTATAAAAAATATCTAATTAAAAAATATCTTGTGGATGATTTTGAAAAATTATAAGATGAAGAAGCAGACTTTGAACTGTTGTTATTGTAAAAAAAATATATTCTTAATCTCTTAAAATCACACGCGATAGAGTGTTCGTATAAAGGGGGCTATTACGTGTTATGGCAGGAAATTTAAGTTATTCTAAAACATAATCAATATATATAAAACAATACGCATTTTTCTGGAATCAACGCACAGACCAAACCGCTGAAGCTATGAAGCTGAAATTTGGAAGGTAGCTTCCTTTTAAAAACTGCGCACTAAGAAGGGATTTTTCGAATTTTCGAGGGGTGGAACCCTAAAGGGTTGAAAAGGGGTGAAAAGCGTTGTATGCAACTTTTTAATGCGTGAAGCGATTTTCTTCAAACTCGGTATAAATATTGTAAATGATAAATAAATACAAACGTTTTTCAGGAATTTAAAAAAAACGCCTGAAAAGGAGTAAAATGGGGTGTCTAAGTTTGTATGGGAACTTTTTAATGGGTAGTTCAATTTGCTTGAAACTTGGCTGTAATACTAACAATGCAAAATAAATATACACGTGTTTAAGGGTTTTTCAAAAATTGGGTAAAAAGTACAATTTTTTTCAGCCTTTTTTAGGTTACGAAGAAATACACGCGAACGAAGTCGCGGGCGTCTGCTAGTCTAATATATTTTTGACGTAAATTAAAGATAGTGATAGTGCTAGTACTGTCTCATTGTTGGACAACGGTCTCCCTCGCCTTCGTTTGAAGAGAATACAAAAAAATATGTAGGCTAGGAAATAGGCGTACCTACTCACTTACTTCAATTCTCTATTATACAGGAATGTTTATCCTATATCGGGCCTTGAGCGTGGAGACCGAATCCAGAAATTCCGTAACGAAAGTAACCTAACACCCCCCACTCCGAAAAAAACAAATGCTATGCAATAGCTTCACCGCGGCAGTCTCCGAGTGTCACACGTCTTTTTTTTCTTTTGTGGATTAATTTACAAGTAAGTACAAAATATACATCCGAAAGCTGTCCACAGGGTTTAGAAAGTTACCACCGATCGCTGGCTCGGTTACCGTGCAGCTCCAGCTTCCTGAGCAGCAGTCGGCTGGATACCGACGGGGCGCGGATAGTGGAGCCCGAGCCCGAGCTGGAGCCCGAGCCGGCCTCCGTGGACAGATCATCCGACGCACTCTCCGTACCATGCGATGGCTTGGAGCGGTCTATCTGCAGTTTCCGGAGCAGCACGCGACTGGAGAGCACGCTCGAGACGCTCTCCTCCGAGGAGTCGGAGCGTGGCTTGACACGCGTCAGTTTAGCCACGCGCCGGGACAGAGCGCTGCCACTAGTCTCCGAGCACTCCGTGCTGGAGCCCTCCGCGTCCCACGCGGCCAGGCGCACCTCGCCCCACTGCTGGGACGCGGAGCGGGACGGCGGGGAAGCGAAGCGACGCACGCTCGCGGCGATCGAGCGCACGTCCACACTCTCCGCGTCGGTGTCGTCACTCACTCGCAGCGCGGAGTCGTGCCTCGCGTCCGCGTGGCCGGCGCGGATCAGCTCCCGCGTGAGGCAGACGTCGCGCTCCCCGGCGGTGTCGATGAGGAAGGTCTCGAGGATGTCGTCGGCGAGGTCCCGCCGCAGCACGTGCGCGTAGAGCCGCCTCTCCTGCACGCGCTGGAGGAAGGCGGCGCAGGCGGCGCGCGGCCAGCGCCAGCCCGCGGCGGCGGGGCGCGCTCCCGCCAGGCGCGCGCGGATCGCCTGCGCCGGGAGCTGACCCCACTGCCGCAGCAGGGGCCGCAGCGAGCGAGCCGGCACGCTGTCCACTGTGCCGTAGTCCACGTGACGCACCTGACGCAGACAACGAACACTCTTATAACACCTAGAAAAATGCTTCAGTAAAAAACCCACATCTTTACTGACGCTGACTATGGCTTTGGCTTGACTTGACTAACTTGAATTATAATGACATGGTAGTGGCTAAATGCGTGGCAAAAGCCGGCGAAGCCAAAATAAAGAAGAAGAAGAATACCTAGAAATACTCATACACACTTGACAAACATAGACCGCTTGTATTCGATTAACTCACAATGATCAAAATTAATATTTATCAAGTTACAAAAACATAACAGATTTAAAAAGGTGATGAAACAGAAACAAAATAGTTTAACTATCAATCTATTCTATTTTAAACTTAACTCTGCACGTATAATAACATTGTATATTATTGAAATGGAGTAAAATAATGATCATAGCTGTATTCCTGAGTCAAAACCGTATTATTATTTTGTCAAAATGAATTGCCTGATTATGAAATCAAGCTGTAATTCATCATTATCATTGGTAGCTCAAATAATAGATTTATGCATGAACGAATTAACCAAATTCGTTCATGGGTATAAGCACCCCTCTATTGACTTATGCCAGGTTTATAGATCCAACTAACGGATGTCCGTAGGTCGGTCGTCATAGCAACGTTGTTATCTGACACAAAATGTATGGCACTTTTCGACAGATAACAACGTTGCTATGACGACCAACCTACGGACATCCGTCAGGGTGGTATTACATCTACCAAATATCTTGGTCCAATATACATTTGATCAAAGAAATTGGACGACTTCATTACATTTATTCACATAAAATACTTCACATAAATTTGATCAAATATTGGACATCATAATTGGACAAGGATATTTGATAAGTGTAATACCACCCTTAGTTGCATATAGGAACCCGGCATTACTCATTTAGTCGTTGTACCCATTAAGTGCTCGTTCGCACGAGAGCTTTTTTACCGTCCGTTAAAAAAGCGTTCAAATAGAACAAATGTATTCCCAAGTATATGTTCACACGTCAGCGCTTTTTAAACGCGACGGTTTTTTATCGAGCAGTGTTGTATTTTCTGCGCTGGACGTTAGACGTTAAAGCCCATATTCGCACGAAAGCTTTTTTAAAAGCGCCAACGCCGAGTTTTGACGCAACGCTTTTTTAGCTCTCGTGCGAATGGGCGCTAACAAGACAAGCGATGCCATACCTTGACAGTATCGCTGTCCACGATGCAGACGATGAGCGCGCGATGCCAGTCTCCGTCGAAGAGCGCGGCGCAGTACTGTCCCACTCGCACCGCACCGCGCGCCAGCACGCGACCCGAGCCCGAGCCGTTGTAGTAGTCGCTGAAGAACAATACAACAGAATACAATCATTTATTGAAGAAGAAGAACATCAACTGTTATTAAACTTAATTAATAATGTTAGTGTAGCATCTGGTTCTCGTCATGTATTTAAGTTTACAATTTTATGGTATGTATAGTTGCATTGAATAGGAGGGCGATTAGGTCGGTAGGTACGACAGTTATAACATGGCTTATTCATTGTTATACATAATATCATTGGTCAAAAAATTTAGCTGTAAAAAGGCTTGTCAACCAAGTTATATGAGATGAGACTAGCTTACTCGCCCGTGGCTTCGCTCACGTGGTATGGATCGCGCGTAAAAAGAGCGCTGGCTGTCAAACTGCTCCGTGGTCGATGATCGGTGGAGAGGTGTTGCGGCGCACTTCATACCATTGATTTAGCGAGTGCTATTGGTTCGTCAGCGAGTGAACACAGGCGCAAACATACCCCCGCTACTTTTCTAAGCGCTTTTTTACGTGGCGCGACCTATACCTTGATAAAATATAGCCTACCAGCTGCGCCCCGCGGTGTTACCCGCGGTGAATAGTTCCCTTTCCCGTGGGAATACCGGGATCAATTTTGATACTTAAGCATTTTTGGTACCAAATTTCATTCAAATCCGTCCAGCCGTTTAAGCTCGAAAGAGTAACAAACACACTTACACACACACAAACAAACATTCACCTTTATAATATTAGTGTGATAATTTTACGTAATTACGTTAAGTAACTAGGAAGAGGAATAGCTAGGTTTAAATATAGTCTCACTTCATCTGATCCATGATGTGCTCCATGGCCTGGTTGTGCTGGTCCCCCACCCGCAGCATCCAGAAGTGCGAGGGGGAGTACACCTCCCCTAACAAAACCTCCAGCGTGGCCCCCGGCCCCGCCTCCTCCAGGGCGGCGCCCGGCACGCAGTCCAGGTAGTGCAGGCAGTCCGGGGGGAACACGTCTTTGTCCTGCGATATAGACGACAACTCTTAGGCTCAGGGCGTCTACTCTGCAAAACGAAAAACGAAGTTTCGTGACAATTTTCGGGTTCTAATTATGTTGGTGAACTATTACGAATTTAGTATCCACCAACATAAGCTGACCCCGAAAATTGTCACGAAACTTCGTTTTTCGTTGTTCCGGAGTAAGGGCCCAGCTCACACCAAAAGAGCGGCGAAGAGCAGCGAAGCGGAGCGCAGTTTCGGTGTCATATGAATTTCAACTTTATTTTCATTACTATAATACCTATTATCGCTGGAGAAACTCGAACGAGTCGTGCGGATGCCCGCGGCGCCGCGGGAATTCCGGCGCATTCCAATACGCGCACCTTCTCTGCGATAATAAGCATTATAGAAATGAAATAAAGTTGAAATTCGTATGACACTGAAACTGCGCTCCGCTTCGCTGCAATTCAATGCTCCTTCGGTGCGAGTTGAGCCTGATGATATATGGTTAAAAAAAAAAATATGTCCATGATAATTATGGTAATACTAATCAATCATCTTAAGATTAATTTAAAAAACAAGAAGTGTAGTGTAATAGTCTACATACTTCGATCGAT
The DNA here is from genome assembly GCA_963582015.1 of Xanthorhoe designata. NCBI lineage: Eukaryota > Metazoa > Arthropoda > Insecta > Lepidoptera > Geometridae > Xanthorhoe > Xanthorhoe designata. The sequence continues at coordinate 221,041 of OY757049.1, forward strand.
CGTAAATGTAATATACTCACAAAGTCTACTCCTGGCAGTGCGTCGTCGTTGTCAGTGGGCGGCGCACGCGCCGGCACGTGACGCGTCACCCGCCGGGGCGCGCCCCCCGCCCCCGCCCCCGTCCCCGCCCCCGCACCCACAGAGTTGCGGTCCTGTACACACAACAATATTTAATACACCTCTTATATGTTTTCTAGATGATGTTATACATACAGTGTCAGAAGACAATCTTTGCCTACACTTGACGGTGACACACGTCTTGGTCAAATTCTAAGCTCAGAACAATGTGTACGATTGTGAAATTGTTTGTGAATAAATGAAATGAAACATACCGTATAGCGATCTGTAGAATTAGGTTGTATTTTTTACTAGCTGCGCCCCGCGGTGAATAGTTTCCGTTCCCGTGGGAATACCGGGATCAAAGTAGCCTATTTTTTTATCCAGGATATAAGCAATCCTGGTACCAAATATCATTCAAATCCGTCCAGCCGTTTGCGCGTGAAAGAGTAACAAACACACTTACACATACATACTTTCACCTTTATAATATTAGTGTATAGTGTATGTATTTATTTATTTGTTTATAAGTTATGGTATGTAATAGAATATAGTAATGACCTGCAGCAGCCAGTCGGAGTCGGGCGCGGGACGCGACACCGCGACCTGGTCTTCAATGCTGTAGACGAGGCTGATGAGCCGCGTGTGTCCGAACCGGCTGAACTTCAGCTCGCGACCGTACGTCTCTCTGCAACAATCACTCAGCCCTTTATGCTCAAATCACACCAAAAGAGCGGCAAAGCGCAGCGAAGCGGAGCGCAGCTTCAGTGTCATTAATTTTTACTTTATTTTCATTACTATAACACTTATTATCGCATGAGAAACTCGAAGGAGTCGCGCGGTGTATAATCGCGAGAACCTTTAATTGGCTTCCTATAGCTAATACATTGTTATTCTGATTTAAGAAAGCTGTTGAATCTCCAATAAATAAATGAATGTTTACTTCAACGGAACATACTTGTATAGTTTAATAAGGTCAGTGCACCACACGCCGCCCGGCGAGCTCGCGATGAGCGCGACTATCTCCGCCTTCAACTCCTCCAGAAGCACCTGCTTCGAGCCGCTGCCTGATCACAGAAATACATCACCACTTCAGACAATACAATTTATACTGGTAAACTAATGCCGGGTTCCTATATCCAACTGACGGATGTCCGTATGTAGGTCGTCATAGCAACGTTGTTTATTCAACACAAAATGTATGGCACTTTTTTACAGATAACAACGTTGCTATGACGACCGACCTACAGACATCCGTTAGTTGGCTATAGGAACCCGGCATAAGACATGTCACTGTCACTTCTGCAAAATGTGGAAAATGTGGAAAGTTAACTTCTGCAAAATGTGGGCATGTCCCAAATTATATGTATTTGGACATACCTCTGACTACCCCCGTAGACATCTTCAAAAGGATCTAAAAATTGTATAAAAATCTGAAAGAAATGTCTACTGCTCCCTGGGATACACTTGTGATCATATTTCATTTTTTTTTCCAAACTAAGACATTTTAATAGCACACAGGAAATGACCAACGTCAACTATATTTTTACGTGAGTAATGTCGCGTGTGCTATTACTTTATTTTATCTATTTATTTAAATCAATTATCAAAATTTATTTAATAATAGATAAATCAATTTTAAAAGTAGGAGAACTCACTTAATGACGATTGTCCAGCAGATTCGGCGCTACTTTTTGAGGTTTGCTCCAAATCAGGACTTGGGAAGTCCATGTCAGAATTGTACTGAGGTAGTCGCTTCTTGTAGAATTTACTCAGAGCACTCATCGGACACCTCTCCACAGAATCAGTTACATTCTCTATCTCATCATTATGGAAGGTTGATTTAGAAGAGGCATCTTGACTTGTTTTATTACCATTACTGATGTCAATATGCTTAGAATTGTACTCATTTTCTTTATTCATGTCTTCTTTAGACTTCGTCTGAACTTGATTTTGGGGTTTTGAAGGAGTTTTAAACTCACTATTGAGTGGTTTTTTTTCATACTTATTTGATGCGTCATAGTTATTTGTTTTGTTGTTATATCCATTTGATTGGATGTGTCTATTTTGTGGTTCATATTTACTTGGAGAGTCAAATCTATTTGGTGGGTTACTTCTGGTGACCGGTTTTGCTTCAACTGGAGAATTTGGTTGCAAAATGCTTCTCCTTTTTCCTTTGCTGTAATTGGAGCACAGAAACGTAAATACTGCCACATAATTTTAGATAAATTCTATTAATCTGGAAGTCTGTGAGTAACTAGTATGTTTTGATTTTGGATTCTCTCACTCAAACCTGAATGACATTTTGTTTGTGGTTATAAGTGGTTTCCCCAGTTATATTTAACTCTATACAGTTTTAATTATTGGATAAAAATATGTTAAGGTTTGTTCGTTAGTTTATATGAGTAAGTGTCCAAGTCTAAGTTAAGGTAAGACCTTCTGAATATAAATTTCATTTAATTTTGATAGTTTTTGATCAGTTAAATGTGGGTTGTAAAGCCTTGAAACCTTGCGGTTAAATGTCAATAACTTACTGCTTGCCAGTAGATTGTACTTTTTGTTTCTGCACCATCTGATCAATGTGTGCCAGGTTCTTAGTAACTTTTGGAGTCAGAATAGGATCCCATGAGGGTCCCTCTACCTATTTAACAAAGGAAGTACAATTAGATATCAAATCAACTGTCAATCAATCACCTAGCATGTAAAACGAAACTTAAGTGATCCTTGAGGTCCTACAAGAATAAATGATTTTTTCTTTCTTTCTTTCTTTCTTTCTACTGGTTATAAAATAGGTACCACACTGTTATTACAAAAAGTAATTGCTTACTTTAGTAATAGAACTTTTTGATTTAAAAATGTTTGAACTGCTAGATATTTAAAAATAATTTTGAGAAATTAGCTATGTTTATAGCAAGATGTCCAGTTACTACGGCAACACAACTTGTGCTAAGCTAGAATAATATTCAAGTTAGATAACATGTAGCTTGAAATTACTTCTGATAAAAGACTTACCACAAAGATGTCAGTGCAACGCTCTCTGAGAAACAGTACTGGTTCTCTGTAGCCGTACTTGGCCAGGGGAAGCACCCCTCCGACCATACTGCGGTAGTCCTTCAGTAGGCGGCTCACAGTCATGGTAGTGGGGCTGGATACCACCAGAGATATCAAGGACTTTTTCAACATTGATAGTTCTTCCTCCATTGTGCATTTCTTCTCAGCACCTATAAATACTTAATTCATTATTTTGTCTACAATTTTGCTGACAATGAGCTGAAAGTCCGTTGCTAGAAACATTAGCAGGACTAGGAAGTTGTTTGGTTACCACGCAACTTTTTTGCTGATGTATGAAAAAATAATTATCAATGGATAGGTAGCAAATCGGTGTAAAATAAACAAAAGTAAAGTTACCAGTTACCACGAAGGCTCGTACTTTTTTATGGCTCGATTGGTAATTTTTTCTTTTAACTTTTACTTACACTCTGCACGTTATTGATGAAAATGAGTAGGTATTGGTATCGAATCAAATAAAACTACTACTTAATAGTACATAGTAGCTTTACGCGAAGGAAACAAGAAAACAAACGAACCATCTGCCTGCTGAAAATCAAAGCATGATTTATTTAAATAATTACTTACTCCCATTTATTTACCACTCCTCAATCCAACCTCAACTCCAAAGAGAATAAAAACACTCAACTCAATCCTCCCTCAACAATAACAAGTCCGTCCACAAACAAACAAAACAAGTCATCGGAACATAAAGTTGAACGGAACGAAACGGAACGGATGGATAATATTAATGGTAGGGTAGGGATGTAAAAAAACTACCTATTTTATTTTTTACAATAAATCGATTAACGATTTTTTTATCATCAACGCCCGACATATATTTCGGGAGTTCAGAACGCGAATCACTATTAGATCATATATTGACAATAACTTCGCAGGGTATAGTTTAATTAATAATGTCCAAAGTTCCAAACCATGGATGTATTTAATCCTTCTTCTTAGGTCCAAACGCTCATAATTCTGTCTGATCTAATTGTCCACAGATTTATAAAAAATACTGTTTTGGTGTTGTACTTTGTATTTTTTTTAATGAATAAAGTTGTGATAGATGATATTAAGCAATGCCAATTTAAAATATTTGTATAAAAAAATAACAAATCGATCGATTGTTTTTTTTTAGAAAAATCGATTTTAGCGTATCAAAAAGCTGTTTTTTTTTTGTTTCGGATGTCACATCCCTAATCAATGGATTGGTTAGATGTGAAATAAATTTTGGAAACAAGCAAATTAGACTACATCCACGCATCACGCAATTTTTAACAAAAATACTAAACTCTATTTGTTGTAATTATTTTTCACTCTAGGGCAACTGTGGTTTGTTGCCATTATAATTATATAATGGCAACAAACCACAATTTTTGTCAAAGTCACTAGATATCAACGTCAAGTGATTCAATCACATTCACCAAATTTGTCATTGTCATTGTCATGTCATGCATGTCATGTCAGTCGAGTCTTCGGTAGTGTGCTACCGTACCGTTGTGTTGTTTTTTTTACAAAATAAAATTACGTAAGGGAGAAATAGTCCTCAAAATCCGAACGAAATGTCTTTCTTCCTAAAGCGCTCCCTCGGCACAGGGTGTAGCCTGGGACGCGCCCTACTGAACAACTCAAAGCCTGCTGCGGTTCAGAGATTTATGTCCAAAACCGAGCAAGCGGCTCCTCAAATCGAAACTCGCCCCACCGTAGCCAAAATAGACCCCCTGGTAAAGGCTCAGCTGGTAGATTTCGGCAAATATGTGGCGGAATGCATGCCTAAGTACATCCAGAAAGTACAGATCACAGCAGGTAATGAACTGGAGGTGCTAGTTCCGCCAGAAGGCGTGATCCCAGTGCTGCAATTCCTGAAAGATCACCACAGCGCACAGTTTGCGAATCTGGTGGACATCGCGGGCATGGACGTGCCGTCGCGGCCGTATCGCTTCGAGCTCATCTACAACCTGCTGTCGCTGCGCTATAACGCGCGCATTCGCGTCAAGACCTACACGGACGAGCTGTCCCCCGTCGACTCAGCCTGCGACGTCTTCAAGGCCGCCAACTGGTACGAACGGGAGATCTGGGACATGTACGGCGTCTTCTTTGCGAACCACCCTGACCTCCGTAGGATATTGACCGATTATGGCTTCGAAGGGCACCCCTTCAGAAAGGACTTCCCTCTCAGCGGCTACGTGGAGGTCAGGTATGATGACGAGCAGAAGCGTGTGGTCGTGGAGCCCTTGGAGCTGGCTCAGGAGTTCCGTCGTTTCGAGCTGGAGGCTCCCTGGGAGCAGTTCCCCAACTTCAGAGGCAACCCTGCCTCTGAAGAAGTCACCAACGCAGGTGAAGAGAAGAAAGAATAACTAACCATAATGTAAATAAAAATATTTAACTGTAGTCATAAAGTTTATTTTACTTCAATGTTTATTCTTTGTTACATGTTACCCTTGATCTTAGGAATAAATAAAAGTGCACTTATAAAGAATATTTCTTTAACACATAACAAAACACGAGTACTGACTACCGTCTGTAGCGGTACCTCTTGAAGTGGAACCAGAGCTGGAAGATGTTGTTGTGGAAGTGGCAGCGGAAGCCACGCTTGTACGAGTACTCCCACTCTCGGTTTACTATCTTGAAAGCAATGTCCTCGTACGGAGGCCCCGCATGGAAGCGCAGCACTGCAAAGTCTGGATTCTCTGGACAAGGTTTCTGTAACAAGATCATTCTGTAAGAAATCTTTTAAAGATTTTAAGCAATATATTTCTATTCTAACTGGAATCTAGTATGATGATAACTTACCAAAGAGAATTCTGGTGTAGCATTCTTGTCTATGAGATCTGGGTAGAATATGTTGAACTTGTATCCTTGCACTATCTTCGGCGGCGGGTTGTCCATGTCGTAGTGAGTCTGGTTGTATTTGTTCCATTCAAAGCCAGTGTGCACTCTGAAACAATTATTTCATTTTTATATAACTGCCAAGTGCCAACATAATATTATGGTATAATATTTGTGATGTGGTTCTGAGTTTCACTGAAAAAAAATACAGCTTGTGACAGCTCAATTAAATTAGATTATGTCTTGAGTGTTAGTTTTTTGTATGTCTTAGACGTTTAAGATCTAGCCGACTCCACCGTGCTATATCGCGTTATGACCGGTAATTCCTGTTACGGTAGATTTTTTTTTTAACTTATCAGGTGGCCTTTAGAGGCTCATGTTCAGTGTGGTGAGACGGGCCGCATACAATGATTGTAATGTGAATAGTAACCTGTTGAAGTATCTTGGTTTCCTCGGCCGGTACTTGTCCGCCCACAGACAGGGCTGCGCGGGCAGCGCGTGCTCCACGCTGAACTGCGCCTCCGCCCCCGCCTCCGCCCCCGCCCCCGCCCCCGCGCCCGCCCCCGCCATCGCTCGTGCCGCCGTGCGCTCCAGGGCAGCGGTGGAAGTGCTGCTGCCGGTCGGCACCGGCTCCAACTGTGTCATTGGAATAAAAGGTTCATGTAAGTAGCAAATCAAAGGCGGGCAATAAGCAGTATGTATGAAATAGGACAAATAAATAGTTAAATGAAAATGAGTGATTATAATGCTTTACAAACTTCTTTTCATCATCACCATTTTTATTGTGGAAGTCTTTTAGTTAATCATATGTCCAGTCAGTCAATTTACACAAAACAACCATAAAATCAGTGACTTTTAGAACCCTTAAAAACCAGTGTTTTAAGCGATTTGATGTAACATGCTTTTGACGTAACCATATTCAGAACAAATAACAAAACTTTATCTTTGTCCGAACGTATTGAGTTGACAAGGTCCACTGACCTGGTGTGCCGTGTGTTCCCTGGCAGCGTTGTGTGCGTGGAGCCTCGCGCGCAGGTACTCCAGCCTCTGCTCATCCTCCGGGGCCTCCGAGAGCAAGGTGCCGGGCTCCAGCACTGCGGCGCTCAGCAGTACAGGCGAGTACCGGCCGGAACTGTACTGGGCCTCGCAAGCCGCTTCAAGCGCTGAGCTCTCCTCCTCACCGCCGGAACCCTCAGCTTCAGCGCCCGAGGCCGAGGCCTCCACTTCGCCTGTAGATGCGTGCGGAGATGGACTGCGCGAGCTGGAATGTGCAATGAAAAATTAGGTTAAGAAGTGTAGGTATTTTTTGTGTTTCTTTCTTTTTTCATACTTATTGATAAATTGACCGTAACACAGGTGTCAAACCTATCACGGGCACCAGTCTCTTACAAAGCAGGGACGTTTGGTACTATTCTTTGTTACTATTTCTGTAACTATGTAACCTTTGTGAGAGAAAATAAATACAAATTGAAAAATAAATGACTATTTACATGCATTGAGGTATAATCTACCTAGATTGTATCTCAATATTTACATGGATAAAATATAATATACTTAAGTAGTGTTGTATTACCGCTGTGGTTGTTTGTGTTGATCGACCCCTTGTTCTTGTTTCAGCAGCTGCAGCTTGCGACGCAGGTTGTGTTGATGTCGCTCCCGCAGCCGCGCGCGGCCCATGTGCGCTGTCACATACAACATTATTACACTAAAAGAAGCGCTCGTGGCGAAGCTTGCTAAGACGTTCTTGATAGATCGTCGAAGTTAAGCAACGTTCTGAGCGGTCACTACTTGGCAAGTGGCATTTTCATCTGAGCGCTTCCGTGCTTCGGAGGGCACGATAAATAAATAAATAAATAAATAAATATCCTTGGACATTTCACACGGCGTCATCTAGTCCCAAGCTAAGCAATTTAATGCTTGTGTTATGGTAACCAGATGACTGATAAACTACATAGATACATTTTTTTTTTTTTGTAAATACATACATATTATACATAGAAAACACCCAGACACGAAACAAATATTTGCAGATCATGCAAACATTTGTCCCGCAGCGGGGATCGAACCCGCAACCTCTGCGTCTCAGGCGGGCTTTCGCCCACTGCGCCACAGAGGTCGTCACGATAAATTGTCGGTCCCGGCTTTTAAAGTCGTTAAGCCATGACGGAGGCTTTTAGGCGGTCTAAAAACTGCGTCACCAGAGTTGGCCACTTGCTCATACGAACGAACGAACGAACGATTACACTACAAGACTAAGTGCCGAACATAATTATGAAAATCAACTTTAATTTCGTAGGAAGAGAGCTATTTTCCTGCACGCTCAAGGTGGATTTCTGCTCATAAGTCGTGCTCGTCAGATCCTCCCTGTATTTATGTATTTATGGGACCACCTCAAGAAAACATAGAAAGAGAAAAAATATTGAGACATAGAACCTTCTCATTTTTTGAAGTAGGTTAAAAACCAGATGTTATATAGCTACTGCTGCGCTCCGCAGTGTTACCCGCGGTGAATAGCTCCCGTGGGAATACCGGGATCAAAAGTAGCCTATTTTTTAATCCAGGTATAAGCAATTCTGGTACCAAATTTCATTCAAATCCGTCCAGCCGTTTGAGCGTGAAAGAGTAACAAACACACTTACACACAACCTCTAGAATATTAGTATGATTAGGGCGAGGCTAAACTTGAACTGTGAGTTGACTTCTGTGAAGCAAGATGTTGAGAGGCGTTACCTTTGAGCTGTGAGAGCAAGCTCTCCCAGTAGCCGACGTCGACGCCGTCGCGCCGGCCGCTGATCTTGCCCTCTATCTGTTCGCGCAGCGCTTCCAACTGCACACCAGTCTTGCCCTTGAATATCTGTAACGGGATAATATTTAAGTAAATATCCTTGGACATTTTAGCAGCCGAGGCCAGCTCGGCGCCTCAGCTTGCTGAGCTCGTCCACCACTATAGTCTGTACACTCACCATGGTAACATGTCTGTACACTCACCATGGTAACATGTCTGTACACTCACCATGGTAACATATCTGTACACTGACCATGGTAACATGTCTATACACTCACCATGGTAACATGTCTGTACACTCACCATGGTAACATGTCTGTACACTCACCATGGTAACATGTCTGTACACTCACCATGGTAACATGTCTGTACACTCACCATGGTAACATCTTCAGCTACAGCTTGGTGCACGGTGTCCCGTCTGGCAGCCGGGGCAGCTCGGCGCCTCAGCTTGCTGAGCTCGTCCACCACTATAGTCTGTACATCCTCCCAGTACGCCTGGTGAGCGTTATTCTCCAACTCTTTGTACACCTGGGGTGAACAGACGATCATTTAACATTCACAATTATTTATTTAGCTTTAAATTCTTTTGTTTACATTCTACATCATCATCACCATGTACTAACCCCATGATGAGCATAGAGCTCCTTCCCTAACCGTCAAACAGCTCTTTGAGATCTATTTAGAGCCTTCCAGGTGTTATACAATAATTTGTAAATGATGATCGAGCGATGAGTTGCCTCTCTCCTCACCTTGATATCCTCCAGCAGGTCCTCCAGGTCCTGGGCCTGCAGCCCGTTGAGGTAGGTGTAGGGCTCGTGCATCTCCAGCGCGTCCACGCACTCCTCCGAGCTCACGTACCACGCCAGCAGGTCGATAGGCTTTGCTGCAACACATCAAAACACATATTATTCATCAACACCAAAATTAACAAATGGTATAAACTTTATTAGAAAATTTTTGACTCTTTATACTATAAAGAGTCAAAAATTTTCTACAAGTATTAATATAAAGTTCCGAGGAATGAGCTCTTAACGAATACTTGAACCCTAAATACGCGAATATTTTCATGTTCATTTATTGCTTCAAGTTAATGGTCTTAAAATTTAGGTTTGGCGGCAATGAGCCCCGTTGGGACACCACAATGTTTGAGGAAATAGTACGTAGTATGATGAATACATAGATACTAGCAAGGTAGTTTATTAATAAATTGACTGTAGTTTCAACTCAAAAATGGCTAGACAGATTTTAATGAACTTTGGTATGGAGGTAGCTGATACCCTGGATTTACATACAGGCTACTTTTACCCAACCTTAAAAAAAGGCAATGTTTTTAGTGTACCTATGATAGGTACACTAAAAACATTGATAGGTAACCTATCCAATAAACTTTCGCAACGCATCTCGATTAAAACGTTTCAATCATATTAGAATTTGGCATTGACGAAGTTTGCCGGGACAGCTTGTTAATCATAAAAGATATGAAGTCAGATGATACCCCGTCCGTCCCTGATGCGTATGTGCGAGCGGAGCCTCGCCTGCTGCAGATGGAAGGCGTCCTCCTGGCGCGCCCACGAGCTGAACTGCTGAGCCTCGCGCGCGCGCGCGGCCGCGCCCGCCTCCGCCTCGCGCGCCGACCGCTCCGCCTCGCGCTCCAGCCGACGCTGCTTCACCTGGACACATACCACGTCCATTTGTTTCACAGCTCACAGCAGAGACAACTTTCCGGTTTGCCGCGTCAAATACATATTTATTAAAATTGAAGTATCATTGGTTATCAGCTGAGCGCTTCCGTGCTTCGGAGGGCACGTTAAATTAAATTGTCGGTCCCAGCATTTACATTTAGTTTCAAATACGGAATATAATGTGAGACGATAGCATATTTTTAGGTGATCTGAATGCGGAGTAAATCAAGTAGAATGTCGGAAAAACACAATGACAGAATAAAGGATCTTTAGTAGAGTAGTAAAGTTTTCATGTAAGATTACTTACTTTTTCCAACTCAATCTTGTTCTCCATCTGTTTCTGGCGATTCAAAGCCTCCAGTTCATCATGAGACACACTTTTCACTCCCTCCTTGGCCAGTTTCTTGCTCCACACGAATGTGTTGGTGAGTGCCGAGTCACCAAAGGGATTGTCCTGGTTGGTGTAACATTGGTACTCATTGTCCCAGCCCATACGCTCCCGACGTTTCCTCTCTTTCTCTTGCTTTTCCTTTAGACGACGGGCCCTGGCATTAAAATAATTAAAAATATTAATATTACATAAATGTCATTATTTCCTACATATGAGATTTAAAATAACTACAACTGTATAGTAGGAACTATCCAGCCTTAGAACAATTAAATGAAGTTAGGAGTAGTGACATTTTTGGCATTAGTTCTCTCACTCATATCCATATCCATCCATATAAATATTTACCGTTTCTCCTCAGGAGTTTCGTTAGCCTTCATCATCTCCTTCTGTTTCTGTCTCTCCTCTTTCTGCCGTATCCTCTCGGCCTCCAACCTCTTTAGTAGCTTCAGTTCTTCCTCTTCACTGTCACTAGAACTGCTACTACTGCTACTGCTGGAGTGTCTTCTCTTCTTTTTGTTCTTCTTGTGTTTTTTATGATCTCGGTGTTTTTTATCCTTCTTGTGGTCTCGACTGGTGGACCTGTCTCGTTTCGTGGAGGGTGATCGGTCGCGGCTCTTGACCCTGAGCTCTCGGCGGCGCTCGACGGAACGACTTCGAGAGCGCTCTCGACGTTTACTAACCTCATGCCTAGATGACCTGCAATGAGGCATTGTTGTGATACATGAGAATAGTGATTGCAAGTCAATCAGACATTATACAAACAAAATAACCTGGTGAAAACCACGAAACTCAAAGGGAAGTGCTAGTAAATCTAAGGTAAAATAAAAAAATACATTGATAAACATTACATTGGTAAAATATACTTACATTGCTACTTTTATTGAAATCCAGTAACTTTGGAACAAATTGTTATTTTTGGAACTAAGTTTTCGTACTTTGAGAGTCAATTAAAACCAATCCAATCCGATTGAAGATGAAAAGAGATTGAAAGATTGAATTGAAATGAAAACAACAGCACAACACAACAAGACAAGTTAACATTTCTCTCGTGTTTGATTGAAATGAAAACTGACATGACATAACACAGTAATATGTGAAGTCTGACGTTGACTTTAGTAGTATCTTAGCAATCCTTTCCTTCAGTCAAACCTTTCACTTTCATTCATTGCATTACGTCAAGTGTCTTGACAACTTGACGTATGACTTGACAACAGTCAAAACTCAAAAACTGAGGTCTACTCGTCTACTCGTTCGTATTGGTTCGTATAAAAACTACTCCTATTACTTTACTATTACATTACACGCTCTTTGACTCTATTGCTAGCTACTACAATACATGCTCTTTGGTTGGCTTGGCTCAGTTGGCTCAGCTTGGCTGCACACTGCACAGCACAGAGTACTATTCTTGGCTGCCTATTTCAAAATTCAATTATTTGTTGCCTTTGGTTGTTTGTTGCTACATTTTTTCCTTTTCATTATGCGATAATTAGTAGCCTATGTTTTTATTGTACAGTAAAATGTAGAAGTGAACGCTGCGAATGTGATGTGTAGTTTCTAAGAATACGCAAAGAACTGTGCAAACATAATTTTGTGACTGAACATTGTGGCCGCAAATTGCAACACAACAAAGTTCAAAATGTCTTTCTTGCGAGGCTCTGAGAACTACGTGTGGTGCACGACCAGCGTCCTGGGCAAGGGCGCCACAGGTGCTGTCTTCCAAGGCGTCAACAAGAACAACGGTGAACCCGTCGCTGTAAAAACTTTCAACCAGCTGAGCCACATGAGACCGCACGACGTCCAAATGAGAGAGTTTGAGGTCCTGAAGAAAGTGAAGCATGAGAATATCGTGAAACTGCTCGCTATCGAAGAGGAGCAGGAGGGTCGCGGGAAAGTGATCGTAATGGAGCTCTGCACAGGCGGCAGTCTTTTCAACATTCTAGACGACCCTGAGAACACGTATGGCCTTCAGGAACACGAGTTTCTACTAGTGTTAGAGCACTTAACAGCAGGCATGAAACACTTGCGCGATAACAATCTAGTTCACAGAGACTTGAAGCCTGGAAACATTATGAAATACATAAATGAGGATGGTACTACAACATACAAGCTGACTGACTTTGGTGCTGCGCGAGAATTGCAAGAGGAAGAGCAGTTTGTATCATTATATGGCACAGAAGAGTACCTCCATCCTGATATGTATGAGAGAGCAGTGCTGAGGAAGCCAGTTGGGAAGAGCTTTGGAGCCACAGTAGACTTGTGGTCAATAGGTGTGACATTGTACCATGTTGCCACTGGACAGCTGCCTTTCAGGCCTTATGGAGGGAGGAGAAACAAAGAAACTATGTTCTATATCACTACAAAGAAAGCCTCAGGTGTAATTGCTGTAAGTTTTTAGACTGGTAAAGTATTTGAGCCACAAACAGAGCAGTAAATTACATGGATCTTTGTTAACTTTTCAGGGAACCCAAACAACTGAGAATGGCCCAATAGAATGGGCAAGAGACCTCCCGCCTCACTGTCAACTGAGTGTAGGGCTTCGCAAGCTAGTCACCCCACTGCTAGCCGGACTGCTGGAGGTAGACCCTCACCGGATATGGACATTTGAGAGATTCTTCTCAGAAGTACAAGTGGCTACCAGTACCAAACCTGTGCATGTGTTCCATGTCAATAAGACTGCTAGCATAAAGGTCAGTGACTCTCTATCTGTCCGAAGTAGCTATTTATGGGTATTCTACATAAACCTCCCAATTATTTTTATTCAAAATCAAAATCAAAATGTATTTATTCAGTATGATCGTTTATAGACCACTTTGACATGTCACATTCTTAAAACTTGGTGATTCTACTGCCTTATTGGTAAAGAGCTCTTACTAGCAGCTTTGATTCTATAAGATTGACATTTTAAACACAAATTGACAATGATATTTTTGTGGCATTAATATAAAACAAAACCATATTTTTTAGTTTATTATTTTTGCATCATAAAAATTTAGAATACACCAGGGTCATCTCATAACAGACGTTTGATCTGTATCTGTTCTTATTAGAAAGTAAATCATGTTTAGAAATGTATAATGGTGTAATTATACTTACGCAAGGTTGTTACTGGTGATCCAAATCTTCTTACAAACTATTGCTTAACTGTGTTCATCATCAAAACTGCTTGGTAGTAACTACATGTTAAACTGTGGCAGTTGTAGTAGGTACTTACTAACTATACATCAATCTGTGTAGCATTGTATTAGATTTGAGCCTGATAGCTATTTCATGGAGTCAACATAACTTGTAGATTTTGATGAATAATACTTGGGTATAGAAGTGAAACTAACCATAGTCACTGCGGCAGATATTGGATATCACGCAACATGCCAATGTCTTGCACGCCACCTTATTGTAACGCCCTAAATAAATGTGTACCTACCTACTTAGCGTATTGTTATGTTTTGAATTTGAACATTATGAGACGAAGTAATTGATTTCGACATTTTCGACGGCGATATTCTCGGCGACTTCGCTAGTTCGCTGATTGTGCTTCAGTTTGATAATAATCCGCGCTGCCTCAGTATTTGGAATTTGCATATCTATAAAGGTACTATACCTTGTAGCTACTACTTGTTTATGCCGTATCCGTATTCATAAATCTGCACGCGATATTTATAGCTTTGTGCGGGCTTCGTTGCGATCGCAAGGGCGCTTTTCGTGCGCTGTAATGTGAGAAGTTTATGCACAGCGAAATATCAAATATTGATCATGTGATGAAAGCAATAATAATTAGCAACAAAGAGAATGTAACCATTAAGTTATTTAATTAGCAGTTTTTTTTTTAATTTTATCAACTTCTTGGCTGAGGAGGTCAATTTTATGTGATAACTTGTCAAAAATACTTGTTTGAATATTTGTTATCTATCATACATTACCATAGACAATTCATTACTACCATTCCAGGTGTTCCTAAAACCTGAAGAAAAGTATGAACACCTGCAAACATACATCTGCGAGCAAACGAGCGTGGTGGCGGAGTCTCAGATCCTGCTGCTGCAGGACCGGCTGCTGGCGGGCGAGCTGGAGGAGGGCGCGCCGGCGCGGCTGTTCCCCGACACCTGCGCCACGGAGCCGCTCATGCTCTTCAACAAGAACAACAACAACGTCACCATGCAGCCAGAACCTGATATACCCAAGTTCCCCGTCTTCCCTAATATCGTGTCTGTTGAGAACGATGCTACACAAGCTAAGGTAAGCATCGTAACACCATTACTTGAGCTGGATATTTGAAGTGTATTTTTGTCTGTGTCTTTTCAGTTAATCATGCATTCGAGGGGTTTAGAAATATGTATCTGTATCGCCAAGTATCACTAATGATTTTGAGGCAGTGCAGAAGGATCCCCAGAACGAGTCAAGCTTTATTGTAGATTAGGTGTGTTTTAGACGTTTGCGTTTTGTTCCAGACGGCGTGCAGCGTGGGACACGTGATAAAGCGGCGAGTGGAGGCGCTGTGTGCCGCCTCGCTGCTGTGCGGCGCCAGCGTGGAGAGCTGGGGGGCGCTGCTCGGAGCGCGGCTGCAGCGACTCGTGGCGCGTGTGGACGCACTGCACGCACACGCAGCGCTGCTGCTCACAGCCGCGCGTGCGCTGCAGCAGGTGTGTAACATGCTGACCACGCAATAATAGCTGTTCTTATGAAGCGGTGTCATCATAAACGATACGGTTCTTCACGTCGAGATAGCGTTGAACGGAATGTGCAGCGGCGGCTCGTCGAACGTTACGATGAGTCAGTGACCGATGGAACGTGGTGGTGTTCCAGCTGGGCGCTGGCGGCGAGCAGTGGGGCGCGCTGGCCGCGCTCGTGAACACCGAGGCCACGTCGCTGCGCACGGCGGCGCGGGCCCTGGCGGCGCGGCACGGGGGCCCGCGCGGCGCCGGGGCCCTCAGGCTGGACTGGGAGAGCGCGGCGCCGTGCCCCGCGGCGCTGCGTCTGGGCGGGCGGGCGCGCGCGCTGGCGGAGCGGCTGCGGGACTCGTGGCAGCACCTGGTGCGGGACCGCGCCACGCGCTCGCTCACGTACAACGACGAGCAGTTCCACGTGCTGGAGCGCATCACCGTGGCGGAGACCGGGCGCCGCGCGCGCGCCTTGCACCAGCGCGCGCTGCCCCTCGCCGCCGCAAGGGCGGACGCGCTGGCCGACTGGTGAGTGTGACGTCACCCTCCCCGACTGATGTGCTGCGAAACTGACGCCGTGTCGGAGTCCGGCCGTCTACTCTGCGAAACGAAAAACGAAGTTTCGTGACAATTTTCGGGGTCAGCTTATGTCGGTGGATACTGAATTCGTAATAGTTATTTCATTATAAATGAAAAATCTTACTAAAAGTTAAAGGCTCCGGCAGGATTCGAACCTGCGTAGATACAAGCGATCGCTCTTAAGCCGAGCTCGCCTGACCACTAGGCTACGGACCCTCTTCGTAATAGTTCACCATCATAATTAGAACCCGAAAATTGTCACGAAACTTCGTTTTTCGTTTTGCAGAGTGGACGCCCTGATCTTCGAGGTCGCCGGTCGTATGTCGTCGATGTTTCCGCGTGGAGATGGGTCGTTTCAAACGATGTCGGTTGCAGGTACAAGGTGGCGCAGACGGTGTACCTGCAGACGCAGATCCTGGACAAGGACGTGTCGAGCGCGGAGCTGAAGCTGCTGACGCTGGCGGCGCGCGTGCAAGACGTACAGATCAATCTGAGGAACGCACCGCCACCTTTGCCGGTAAATACTCATCGAAACGGTTGCTCTAAAACTGCTAGCAATTAAGTTAATTGTGGCCTGATTAGGTAGAAAGATGGATGGAACTATATGTTTTCTGGTGATTTGTCGTCGGAAGTACAAGTATTAATATTCCACAGACGGTCGAACCCCCAGCAGAAAGCAATGCACGCGCTAAACCTATCAGCGGGGCAGCGGTGACGTCATGCGCGGGGGGCGGGGCGCGGGGGGCGGGGCTGCGCGCGGTCTCCTGCGCACAGGACGAGGTGGCGGCGGCCGTGGCGCGCAACTCCGCGCTCATCGCTGCTCTCAAACGTGCCACCGCCGCGCCCCCGCCCCCCTAGCCCCCCGCGCCGCCCCCCTCCTCACCCAGCTCGTCTCTCCACGTGGATTCAGATGCATCCCAGCGCTCCGAGCGTGACGTGGAGGATCTGTCCGGACGTGACTCCTTCCTCTCCCACTCGAGCAGTTCCTCGCTGGTGCTGGACTCGGGGTCGCAGGCCTCCATGCAGTCTGTCATCTACGAGTCGGGGGTGACGGTCCTGGAAGCCAGCGTCAAGGTCAAGAGCGGCAAGCATTGTGTGCTCATGTGAGTCTTCCGGCGGGAGACCTTGAAACTTAGTGATAAAGTGAGTCTTTCCGTTCAATTGTTACTCATTTTGAATGTAGTGTGTGGTACGGACTATGACAAGTAGCAAAATGGAAATTTTAACTTCAATTTTGTAAGAGAGCAGTTTCCTGCACTCTCGAGGTGCAAGATCCTCATCATATCCTCATTTTATAATGGATCACCTTGTGAGTAAACTCTTTCAAACAAAAAATATTAATACAGTATTGACTAAATAATCGGTGAACATACTTACATAAAAATATAACAAAATAAAATTCATACAGTGGAACATAGAACCTCCTCCTTTTGGAAGTCAGTTAAAAAGTAGCTTGTCATCTCTAAGAGAAAATCTCTATATTTTATAAAGAATAATCATGAGTCAATTTTGAGCGTGAGGAAGTAGAAATTGTTTAATTAGATATAAACTCGATCTCGAATTGTTTCCCTTTCTGTAATTTAAAGACTGTTTGTACCATTCCAGTTTGATTTCAAATCCAGTGATCATTAACACTTCAACACATACAATATCATACTTATAAATACTAGTAAATAAATTTAGTGTAAGGATTAAATAAAATAAGTTAGTTTCATAATATTTGTGTATTTACAAAATATATAATGTTACAAAGAATACAATGATGTAAATAAAGTTTTTAAAACTTTGCTCTTCGTAATTATTTCCCGAATGGAATGTTAACTTAATTCTAACTTTAAATATCTAGGTGTGTTTATGCACAAAATTACAAAATGTTACATCAGTTGCCTTGTCTTTCTTCAAAAGGCTATAACTACGTAATAATACGCGTTTTCTTTTATGAACACATACAATATTTATCCATGAATCGTATTTAATTAGATAAATACATGTTTTTAGTAACTCTTGATTACTGTCATCATGCCTATTCTTTCATGCGCTTTTACAGGCATTAGAATCACCTAGCATGTAAAACGATACTTAAGTGATCCTTGAGGTCCTACAAGAATAAATGATTTTTCTTTCTTTCTTTCTTTCTTTCTTTAAGAACCGTCATTCATTATGCTTATGTATATTTGTGTAGCATCTTTCCAAGTTACATTATTTATGTAGAACAGTGAAATTAGGTAAATCTCACCCAGTAGTTTTTAATTTGTTCAATCTCAATAGATCCGTTGTCCAGATCCATAATGGATCTATTTAACAATACTTACTA
Organism: Xanthorhoe designata; assembly: GCA_963582015.1. Taxonomy (NCBI): domain Eukaryota; kingdom Metazoa; phylum Arthropoda; class Insecta; order Lepidoptera; family Geometridae; genus Xanthorhoe; species Xanthorhoe designata. The sequence goes on from OY757049.1 coordinate 239,387, forward strand.
TACTTTATACCAGACAGTGTTTGTCCAAATTATATAGCTCAGCCTGTGTGAGCAGAAGAGATTGCGCATAATTATAATAATAATAAATAGATATCATTGAACAGTTTACACATTGTTATCTAGTCCCAACTAGGCTCAACTCACACCAAAAGAGCATCGAAGAGCAGCGAAGCGGAGCGCAGTTTCAGTGTCATAGGAATTTCTACTTTATTTTTATTAATATAATACTTAATTTAGCATGAGAAACTCGAACGAGTCGCGAGGATGCCTGCGGCTTCGCGGGAATTCCGGCGAATTCCAATACGCGCGACTTCTCTGCAATAATAAGTATTATTGTAATGAAAATAAAGTTGAAATTCGTATGACACTGAAACTGCGCTCCGCTTTGCTGCTCTTCGATGCTCTTTTGGTGTGAGATGAGCCTTAATGCTTGTGTTATGGTATATATAATCTCATTTATACATACTTTTCTAAATGAAAATCATAACCGGATATCAGTATGAACATAAAATCAGTCAAGACACTTGAAACCCTATAATTTGTTGCTAATGTTGCTATTCTAAGAATAAGATTTGTCTAGAAGTTTCCCGCGGCTTCGGTCCAACATCTTATATTCCCGGTGCGCAGTTTGCACCCTTTCAAACTCCTCCAACAACGGCTCGAAGTCTATGGCAGCCTTTCCACTATCTGCCGGTGTCGCTTTGCTGGAAGGAATTCATCGTCTTTGGTTAAATTACGGACTGCATCTTTTACTCTTTAAATTGGCTTCACACGACTTGTGCATAGCCAGTTTCATGTTATGAAATACAAACATATAGATACCACTATAGTATAGGCAAGGACGATATAGGTTAGGACTGCTAATGTTCATCTAGGAACCGTGATTCAAATATTGTTATAATCGCGCTCTATTTCCAGATGGCGCTCTATTCTGAGCGTGTTATATAGTTACCAATAATTTTTTATTTTATTTATTATTTTACAGTGTTAAACCACACTTAGGTATTGGAAATTTCATTATAAATGAAAAATCTTACTAAAAGTTAAAGGCTCCGGCAGGATTCGAACCTGCGTAGATACAAGCGATCGCTCTTAAGCCGAGCTGCCTGACCACTAGGCTACGGACCCTCTAAGCCGAGGCCTGAAACTATTAGTAAGATGATTTTTGTATCGGTTAAAGCACCGATGAGCGCCATCTACAGGGATATTAGAATATCACCTGCTCATTGATTGAAGTTGCATTCAACACAAATGACCAGAGATGTCGCTACGCTAATTCTATAATTTATTTATTATTTTACAGTGTTAAACCACACTTAGGTTTTGGAAATTTCATTATAAATGAAAAATCTTACTAAAAGTTAAAGGTTCGAATCCTGCCGGAGCCTTTAACTTTTAGTAAGATTTTTCATTTATAATGAAATTTTTTATTTGTTCCGATCATCGGTTGGTCAATGTCAATCAGTATAATGCGCAAACGGTTGGCATCCCTGATGCGCCGGCTGCGCGGCACCCCCAACAGTTACCTGCGCCTCATAGAGGTGCGAGTGGACACGGACTGCATGTGCACTGGAGCACTGGACGAGGGAACATATTGTTCTCTCCTGACTGTGCTCGCTTTATTTTATTTTAATTATGTATTGTTTTAAATTTTGGATTTTAATAATTATTATGGGCTGTTTTTATGTAATTTTAGTAAAGTCTGAAATAAATGAAATTGAATTGAATAAGTGATAAAAATCTTTACAATTATTACCTACGTTGTACGGAATGTCCATTGGAAAGGAAACTCCTAGCGACACCTATCATGAATTTTAGTACTTAACTAATTTTTGAATCACGTTTTTGAAGTATTAGATGAGCGGTCCTTTTATCTACATCGTTCTTGGTATATGTACTCACAGCGTGAGACAGGGCTCCTTGGGCGCGCACTGCAGCCGGCGACGCAGCGCGTGGAAGGCGTCGCTCTGCGGGAGCAACATGAGGACCCCGTACAGCGCGCCGCGGAGAGCCGCCCCGCCCGCCCCGCCGCCCACCAGCTCCAGACGGAGGTCTGTATCACAGAACATTACAGTATACATCAGGGAATTGATACAGCGGAGGTCTGCCTCACAGAACATTACAGTATACATCAGGGAATTGATACAGCGGAGGTCTGCCTCACAGAACATACAGTATACATCAGAGAATCGATACAGCGGAGATCTGCCTCACAGAACACAGTATACATCAGGGAATCGATACAGCGGAGGTCTGCCTCACAGAACACAGTATACATCAGGGAATCGATACAGCGGAGGTCTGCCTCACAGAACACAGTATACATCAGGGAATCGATACAGCGGAGGTCTGCCTCACAGAACACAGTATACATCAGGGAATCGATACAGCGGAGGTCTGCCTCACAGAACACAGTATACATCAGGGAATCGATACAGCGGAGGTCTGCCTCACAGAACACAGTATACATCAGGGAATCGATACAGCGGAGGTCTGCCTCACAGAACACAGTATACATCAGGGAATCGATACAGCGGAGGTCTGCCTCACAGAACACAGTATACATCAGGGAATCGATACAGCGGAGGTCTGCCTCACAGAACACAGTATACATCAGGGAATCGATACAGCGGAGGTCTGCCTCACAGAACACAGTATACATCAGGGAATCGATACAGCGGAGGTCTGCCTCACAGAACACAGTATACATCAGGGAATCGATACAGCGGAGGTCTGCCTCACAGAACACAGTATACATCAGGGAATCGATACAGCGGAGGTCTGCCTCACAGAACACAGTATACATCAGGGAATCGATACAGCGGAGGTCTGCCTCACAGAACACAGTATACATCAGGGAATCGATACAGCGGAGGTCTGCCTCACAGAACACAGTATACATCAGGGAATCGATACAGCGGAGGTCTGCCTCACAGAACACAGTATACATCAGGGAATCGATACAGCGGAGGTCTGCCTCACAGAACACAGTATACATCAGGGAATCGATACAGCGGAGGTCTGCCTCACAGAACACAGTATACATCAGGGAATCGATACAGCGGAGGTCTGCCTCACAGAACACAGTATACATCAGGGAATCGATACAGCGGAGGTCTGCCTCACAGAACACAGTATACATCAGGGAATCGATACAGCGGAGGTCTGCCTCACAGAACACAGTATACATCAGGGAATTGATACAGCGGAGGTCTGCCTCACAGAACATACAGTATACATACATCAGAGAATCGATACAGCTGAGGTCTGCCTCACAGAACACAGTATACATCAGGGAATCGATACAGCGGAGGTCTGCCTCACAGAACACACAGTATACATCAGGGAATCGATACAGCGGAGGTCTGCCTCACAGAACATACAGTATACATCAGAGAATCGATACAGCGGAGGTCTGCCTCACAGAACACAGTATACATCAGGGAATCGATACAGCGGAAATCTGCCTCACTAATTGAAATATGATCACGACTACTGAAGTACCTCGATGACAGAGCTTTGCTCGGTTTTTATAAACACGGATAAAACTACATTTTCTAAAAATTCAACCTAGCTAGATCGATTTATTGCCCTTTAAACCCCCTTCATACAAAATTTTGTGAAAATCCCATCTTCTATTAAACCCTCAACTCTTCAAACTTCGGAATCCACACAAGAGAGATTTAGAATATGAGAAAAACAGATAATAGACTTACATGCAAATATAGGCGATTCTATAAGTTGCACTAATTTGTCCACTTCAGTCAGAAAATCCACTGTGACCTCCAAGTCACCACTGTGATCAGATAAGGTTTTATTGATTGATACAGACATATTATTATATCACTATTTTTTTTTCAGATATTGGATGTTAAAAATACCTGACTAAAAATTTTCAAAAATGCACAATTGTAATCAAAAAGGATACAAGGTGGATATAAGCTCGTTGCAGTGCGTATAGTTGTGTGTGAGCAGACACAGTGCCAGCAGCGACACGGGACTGTGGCACCAACACGAATAGAGCACCGTGAACAGGGAATGCGTTGCCTGGGGAAGGATTATATAGATCAAACATCAATATATTTTGGTAAGTCTCATTGCTGGATCTTGTTGGTATGTTGCATTGCAAGTCAGCCCCTGTCGCGTAGTATGCCAATTATTTTCTTATTTTCAGATGATATCAATAATTTCAATAATGTTTTAGTATTACAGAAGCAAATAAAGTTACAATGCCTAAGCAATTTGAGAGAAAATCTTGCATATTTTAAATGGGAGTACCACAAGGACCTATTATAGGTCACATACTGTTTCTAATCTATACAACTATACAAGTAATACTCACTGGCTTATTGAAATTCCTAAGTTGTAATCTGAGATCATATAACTCTGCGGAGGTCAGGAGTATCGTGTTGAGCACATCCACCATTGTTGCTACGAACTTCAAGTTCTTCTCTTGTAATAGTATCTTCGATAAGGCTTTGTAAATGTCCTCTGCGTTCAGTAGGACGCATAGTTGTCTGAAAATACATTATTTTTATCTTTAAGATTATTAAACTTAATATTTGTTTTATAAAAGAGCTGGTTCAAGCGGACTTACCTAATAATAAATGCTCCTCTGTCTTCTAATAAATTTTCGTCGGCTGCTAATAATCTTAATAAAGCTTGTAAGAATTTGTAGTAATACGGGCTGGATTCTAAGTTTCCTGTAACATACAATATTTATTACAGAAAAATATCCTGGAAGACGGAAGTTCCCTATTAAAAAAAAAACACAAAATTAAAGAAGTGTTTTATAAATAAAATTACTTGTTTGAAAATTATACAAGTTTTGTTATATTGATTTGCACGACTAAAATGTCAAATTGGCTAGCCGCCTTTGCTGTCTCGCTTGTACGTTTCATTAATTTATCTATCTATCCTTGTCTACCGGCAACTGCAGAATGGAAGATGCAACGATGTGTGTGTGACCGGGACAAAGTTTTAAGCATGCGATGTTAGTGTGTTACATAATATCTTCCCCTTTTGAAATTATCAACTCTCTTCTTCTTCCTGCCCTTATCCCACTATGTGAGGTCGGCACATTATTCTTCTTCCATTTCCCTCTATCAGACATTTCTTACATCCCTGTCAATCTCACCATCATTCTGTATGACAGAACCGAGGTACCGAAAATTGGAAAATCTAAACAATCATTGACTGTCATTGAGATGTATCAAAGAGTCACAATCTAATAGCTGACAACACTCAAAAAATGTGCGAGCAAATTCAATGTTCTACAATGACATTTGACATTTGAATGTAGACGTTATGTCGTTCGTTTTAATGTTCAATGTTGCTTGTACGCAAAAAAGAAAAACTCGGCGCACTACATAGCGTGCGCAGAGTTTTGACGTTTACATTTTATTTGTCTGATTGTGGCTCTATAATACATCTCAATGTTGACTGTAATGTTTTTTTGTGAAAGTATGAGTGAGAGGCAAGATGTGGAAGGAACAAGAATGAATAGTGTACCGTCGGCATGCGGCGCGCACTCGCAGATCTCCGCCAGCACGGCCAGCGCGCGGCGCACGACGTCGTCCGCCGCGTCCGTCAGGCTGCCCACCACGCATACGAACACACCGTCCGTCTCCATGTACATCTGGGGGGGAGGGGACTATACTCCTATGCAGACACCACACATAAATGTCCAAGGATATTTATTTATTTATTATTGGAGCGTTGGAACGTGTTGGTTCTTAATCTCATAGTTGAAGAACCATTACCTAGTTTTATGGCCTCCACAAAAATTAAGCTTTTATGCCTGGGTCATAGAGTTATTTCAGACGAATCCTATGAATCAGTGCCACGAAGTTTTAAGGTAAGTAGTAAGTAAGGTAGTATGAAAAAGTTACCTCTCCTGGAAGCTTATTATAGAGATGCAATATCCAATCCAATGCCGCGACTTTAGTGTACACGGAGCTTCTGTGCAACATCTGCGTGAGCACGGACACCAGCGCGTCCAGGTCCAGCGCGGGGGGGGCGGGGCCGGGGGCGGGGCCGGGGGCGGAGGGAGGGGGCAGTGACGTCACCAGCTTCGTCAGCTGGAAGTTCACAGTGGCGGCCGTCTCGCGGATGCCTGAGCCTGCTTGCTAAGGAAACTGGATGGATACTACTGCGGTAAGAAATTATATGTTCTTTGTTGCAGGAGTCATCATCATCACCGGAGTAATGGAACAGAAATTGTTAGACGGTAGAAAGGTTGTTAACCTAACCTTGCTGCAGTTTTAGATATTTCAAAGAAAAAAAATTAGAGGTAGTTTCTGTCGGAAATATTGCGATCAAGGAAAATAATTAATTGCCCATTTTTATATTACCGGTGATGTTGTTTGTATGTTTCGGATTCTTAGCTAAGCGCAGATGTGTGTCTTTCGTTTTGCAAAATTTCGAGAACTAGAACTAGTTGTATGCATAATTTCCAGTCTTGTGCAGTATAGGTCGCGCCACGTAAAAAGAGCGCTGAGGGGAAGTAGTGGGGGTATCTTTGACAGCCAGCGCTCTTTTTACGTGGCGCGAGCTATAGTAGGTATGCTTGTGCAAGGATACTCTTCCTAGGTTCGTCCGCGTAGGCGAGGCAGGGCAGCACGGCGGCCAGCACTCCGCCCGCTGAGGGCAGCATCAGCTCGCCGGACAACTCCACGAACTCCTTGATCCATGTGATGGCCGTCAGCTGAAACAAACAGAATATAAATATAATATAGTATACGCTTTACAACTATGAACTATTAGACCACATACTCTAACACAGTCATAATCGTCTTCTGTTCATAGCTTACTTGTAGTAACTCCTCGGGAGACTGCGCATGCATAATGAGGATATTGATCATAGCTTGAAAGTCGACGTTGGACGGATCCTTCTTTATGCTACGGAGGAACTCATTTAATTGCACATCACACCTGCAAAGAGAAGTGTTAGATTGTACAATCTTAGGAGTTATCTTTTAAGGGTTGACATTGAAATTATTCCAGAACAGAGGCAAACAGTCATGACTAAAGTCTTTAATATGCACTGATTTACGAACTTTTTAAGTAGTATCTTATTCTATAACAACAACAGCTAGTGCCCCGGTTTGCCCCTTCCCTAGATCCGGGCCTGGATTCTAGGACTACAAATACTGATCCTACACTATAGGGTGCAAAAATATATTATGGCGCAATAAAAAGTAAACCCGCTCAAACTTTTCTTCAATCATTGTGCAATCTTCAAACAGCCAAACACATTGGGCAACACATGATATTGTGCAATATAATTGATCATTTAGAGCCCGCTTACTAAACTAATGTAACTTACATCCGTCGTATCTCTGGATTAGGATCATCCAGCATCTTGAAGAGTGGGTCCAGCAAGTCAGGCAGATGGGGCAGCAGCGTGACGGACGGCACCGCGTCCAGCACGGAGAGCCACGACACCACGAACTGGCGCGCCGCCGCCGCGCGCGAGTACATGCGCTCGCGCAGCATACTGATGAACCCTTCCACTTCAAATGTTGTGCTCTCCGTTACTATGTCCTGGATTATCATAAATACAATGTGAATCGTGGCGATGCTTGCTGAGATGTTCTTTATCGTCGAAGTTAGACAATGTTCTGAGCGGTCACAACTTGCATGGGTGACCGCAAGTGGCATTATCATCTGAGCGCTTCCGTGCTTCGGATGGCACGTTAAATTGTCGGTCCCGGCTTTTAAGGTCATTAAGCCAAGACGGAGGCCTTTAGGCTGCCTGATAACTCAGTCTCCAGAGTTGGCCACTATCATAAATACATTCTTATTTTTAGCCATTTGTGTCCCACCGCAAGGCAAAGGCCTACTAATACATGCTAAGTATAATAAGTTTGTGAGCAAGTGGCCAACTCTGGTGATCAAATTTTTAGGCAACATTCGGGACAGACTGCTAAAGTATGGAAACGCTCAGCTAATCAATGCCACTTATGGTCACCCATCCAAGCAGTGGGGTTCAGAATGTAGAGTAAGCTCAACAATATATTGAGAAGCAAGCTATGCCATGAGCGGTGGCTCTGTTTTCTAAAATTCTTAAGAGATCTATTATCAACTGGGATAAAAAGATTTTGGATTATCATTAGGATTGATTTTATAATTATATTCTACAATGTAATTATGACAAAAATGGTTGATATACCTGCAATGAAAGTTATTTCTTATCTTAGTCACATCTCTAGGGAATCCTGGTGAACATTACTGTAACTTGCCTATACCAAAGACGATTAATATCTAGAAGACAGACAAAGGCCATACACAAAATCGTAACCCTAAAAAATAGCCTGAAAACTCTAAAACATCAATTTTATCCAAGAAATTTCAATTACTTTCTAGTTAAAAATGTTTAAATATTGAATATTGTTGCTACCTACTACTAAGTATTGAAATTTCTTGGATAAAATTGATGTTTTAAAGTTTTCAGGCTATCTGGTACTGCGGGATCGGGTTACGATTTTGTGTATGGCCTTTGTCTGTCTTCTAGATATTAATCGTCTTTGCCTATACTAACTACTTGTTTGACCTTGTAAACTTCAGTACCTTTACAAGCCTGTCAAGTAATTCAGCAGCTTGTTTGACCTGAGGCTCAGAATCTGCAGCCAATCTCGCCAGTGCATCAAACACTAGTGGAAAATGTGAGAGAGTTGCCCCTCGAGCTATCTTCACCACATTAAACAGGGCTTCCACAGCTTGGTAGCGAACTCGTGATTCACTCTCACTGAAGCATGCTATGATAGGATGGATGAGCTCACTCATATACTCCACGCTACCCTGAAAAATTTCAATTATATAAGATTAGAGATTTAGAGTGTTTTTATTTAGAGTTAGGCTATTTTCTAGTCATAGACCACATTATCTTACTTTTCCTAGGCCAACTGCAACTGAGGAAAGGCCCATGAGAGCTCCATTCTTCACATTGGGGTTGGTTGAAGACATTAAGTCCTGGCCAAGCACTTTGATCAGACGTCGAATTTGGCTTGTGTTTTGAGCCTCGCTAAAGTCTTTTACCATTCTGTAATAGATGAGAAAATATTGTTAAGGATAGAAAAGAGGCGGATCATAGAACTATAACTCTGTCGTACTTTTCGATTTCTCCACCGGCAAATTTTCTCTTTTCATACATCTTGTCGCACAACCCACGTACGCAGGCTGTACTAAGCGGGGCATAATCTCTCTCAGTCATCATAAATACAGGAAAATAACAACTTTAGAACATGAAATATCTACTAAAACAACAGTATCCCGAAACGAAAAACAAAAGCGAAGATTTTTTTTTTTTTTTTTTTTTTTTTTTTTTTTTGGCTTCGCACTATTTGTGCATTTGCCATGTACAATTGGCTTGACTTGTAGTTAAAAAATTAGGGAAACAAAATAATATACAAAATGGATCGCGAACTACGAGGACGCGGATAGGATCAGGAAAGTTGGGAAAGGTAAGATAAAGTAGATAATTACAATACGCTATAAAATGTAAAATAGTTATAAATTAATATTGTTATTGGAAATAAAGTTAGATAAACATACATATATATTAGGATCTAGGGAAGAGAGAAGAATATACATACTTGTGGGAAGAGGAACATTAGAAGAGACAAGATCATCAATGAAAGAGGCATGGTCATGTTGGGGATGTAACGAAACGGGTGTTGATTCGTTAAATAATTCGCTAAAAATAAGGATAAAAGTTTTGAATTACAACCTTCATGAAATATTATATTGCTAACTTCTAAAACCTCTTTTAAAATAAACTAGATTTACTAATTAGGTCTGACAGGCGAGTTTTTAATCTGGGATATTACAACCTTCGCAATATATTGCTGGCAAAAATTCATTAAGAAAAATAAATTAGAATGAAGTTTGAGTTTGAAGGTCGGAAGAAATTCCAGGATTTTTTGATTGTGAGCTCAAGTCTGATCGAGCGAGGACGTAGTACGATTCAGTGTAACTTTGGGGGTAGCAGAGGACCAAAACAATGAACGGGGTCTGTCATAATCCAGTCGATTCGTTCGAGACTTTCTGGAAAGTGCTAGATTCTTGTGAGTTGTGGAGGGAATCTGAGTTAGGTTTACATTCGTAAATCTCAAGAGGTAAATTTGAGATTTGTGGGGAGTAAGGAGAGTATCCTTCACTCGAATCGGATCGAAGATTGATTTTTTGAGATATACGGATTCGTGAGATTTTATCAGCGTAAATTCTAAATAATTAGATTTGTTGAAATTTGGGAATTTGACTGAAACGTACATAGCTAGATATAAAATCATCCCTCTCTTCCCTGTGAACTGTTCTGAACTCTATTTGGTCTGGTATTTATTATTTGATAATAAAAACAATAATTTAAGGTAAGTAGTGTGGGTTATACCAACAAACAGTGGTTCAGAATAGTTCTACAGAAGATAATTGCTTTGTATGTGAAGCGTTGAGTTCCCCTGAACCTAACAGTGACTACATAAAGGGAACTTATATTTTTTTTGTCCATTGCTTAGGGAATTAGGTATTCCGAGGGTTTGGGATCCTTGGTGGCATGTCTTCGGATAAGGCATTGTCAAAGTCCCCTTGTTTTATTTCTAGTAAAAATATCTGTGTCAGGGATAGCACTGAAGAGTTACCACGTCGTAATGACACCTGATATTTGCAGATCTTTATACTTGAGAAGGACATGACTCCTATGTATATATTTATATATTACACTCTGTATTTAGGGATCTGGTCTCACACAGTTACCAAACCCCAAGCGCTATTGTGTGTTTCCTTAGGGATTAGGGGCTTAGACAACTTTGGGACTCGCCACCTCAAACTCTAAAAGCTTAGAATTAGCTAGGAAAGTGATTCATTGCACCAAGAATCACTCATGCACGAATAAATGTAAATGTGAAGTTCATCAAACTTCTAGTTTGGTTCATATACACCCAGTTAGATAGGTAGAAAAATAGGTACACATAAAATCGACTAGGAATAATATTATGTAGGCGACGTTCAATTCATTGACATTTGTCATTTTAAGACGTAGGGAAACTTTTTAAAAATAAATTATTATTTCTGATTTTTAAGGAGGTTGTATGTAAAATGAGTCGTAAGGCAAATATCCACGTAATCTAGGTCAAAGATTAATTTTGTATTTATCTATCCTATTCTCAAGATAATAAGAGAATAAATTGCTGAATAATTGCTGAATTGATTGAATCATATTGTGAAAGAAAGTCTAGATTATTGAATAAGCTCACTGACAGATTAGTTCAGTTTGGAAATATTGATCTTAGATGGTCGTTGGTACCAGCTATTTAGAGCTATGTCTCTTGGGATTATCTGAAACTATGAAAAGTGAATGAGATTCCCTTCTTCGTATGCAAGTCTAAGACTAAATATATCCATTTATATTCATACCATATATTGAAATACTAGATATTGATTTCATAAATGAGGAGATTATTTTGAGGAAATATATAATTATTATGGAAAAGATTATGCCATTCTACCCTTTGAATACAGAACTTACAGACTAGAATATTTTACTACGGTAAAATTAAATAACAATTCTCTAAATAGGTTGAATAAATCCCTTTGGTAGAGGAGATTGGCTTGTAGGGTGTCGGCTTTCACTGCTGAGGGCGGCGGAGGGGCCCTGCATGCTCGAATAGTAGCTTCTCGTGTAGAGAGTCTGTTCGACTACCTGGGATGTTTATAGAAGTTAAATTTGCACTAAGAAATACAAATTATTTATTAGGTAAGATAAATTTTGAGGCAGTTAAGATAAAAGTATAATTTCAATCATGCTTAATAAGTAGGAAGTGCTAGGAGGAATATTTAGATAGGATAGGTATCTATGCGTTTGATTTACAAAGTCTATTCAGGTAGAATAGGATTAAAATTCGAAATCTCTAAAGAATCTGAGTTACTACAATACACAACGCAGGGTTATTCAAACTGATCACTAGACTTTTACGGGCCGTGATAGACAAATCATTACAAAACTGTTGAATTATTTAAGTAGGTAAATTCACGAGTTAGAAAATAGGTAGTATTAGTATATTCTAAAGGCCATCTTCTTACATTGGTGCCGTGACCAGGATGCACTTTTTGCAGGATATCTATCCATGGATTGCTACGGCTAGGATATTGTTTTATTTTGCGGTTTATACAGTTTGTAATGATTTGTCTTACATTGTTGCAGTGTAACGGAGAGATTTTTGAATTTTAATTAGATATTACGAAGCGAGAGCATAATGATAAAAAAAAACAGAATCAAGTTAGTAGGTAGGTAATATAATTATTGTAGGTAGGTAGGTAATATAATTGCATTCAGGATGCTAGACAGTTACTAGGCAATTTTAGTTATAGGTATAGGTAGGCAAAATTCTTATAGATTGGGGGTTGTTTAAAATTATTGGATGAACTAGGTATCTATTAGCTATTGTAAGCTAATGATAATTTAGTTTTAGAAGTTTTGTTTAATATGAATATGATATTATTCCAATCAGTAATTATCGTAGGGTTATAAAACCTATATCTATCGTCGACTCAGAATCATGATTTGACTGACAACTTGCTTTAGAAACGTCATAATAATATGGTGACCTACTTTTAAATTAGCGTGACGGTGGTTTGGAAGTTGGTTACTAAGTTTGAAAAATAGGGAATAGATACTGTAATGCTTAAGTTAAGATGGTTATATTATTTCACAAGACTTAGTAAAGTTTTCACTACTTATCTACATTAAAGCGATGGTATCAAAAGTTAAATATTAGGTAGTTCTTGAATAGAGAAATTATAAAATGTAATACTACGTAAATTTACAGTACAAGTGAATATATTTAGTGAAGCTATAATAATAATAATAATAACTTTATTTAGAAATCTTAAAAGTAGTCTTCACACTCCATGTACAGTATGTAGTAAAAGGTAATTTCATTTGGTACCTACGTACAATGTGTTTACATTTACATAAGTGGTGAAAACTTGGCTTATACAATACAAACTAATAGATAGGTAGATACCAATTATGATGTTTTATACATAGGTACGATTATGCTTGGAGGTGTGCTTGGCAGATCTCAGACTTCCAAATAGGTTACCTTGTGTTGGGATATCGGTGATTCTCCTGTAGGATTTACAAAGAATGATGCTTAATCATGTTTGCGGTCAGAGAAGTTACAGACACATCCTTGTATTTCTTGTGTTTTTCAAGTTATTGTCAAGTAGGTTTGCATGGCAGGTTGCAGGTATATTATGAAGGTTAGCTTGAAATATGTTTAGATTCTTAGGAATTAATACATGGGGGGTTGCGTAGAAGGTTTGTTAGGAATTAATACATGGGGGGTTGCGTAGAAGGTTTTGTTAGTAGGAATTAATACATGGGGGGTTGTGTACAAGTTTCGGTTTAAAGAGTTTTGAGGAACAGAAGATGTTCTGTTAGTTTGTATTTCAATGGTAGATACAATCTTAAAAATTTAATGATAGTGTGCGGCGGCCTTTTAAAAAAAAAAAGGGTTTATTTAAAATCACACATAAAATAAGTAGGTACAAAAAGTAGTAGGTAGTGTTTGAGTTAAATATATTTCTTAAAATAAATAGAAAAAATTAAAATTTATAAACTATTAGGTAATAAAAAAAAAATATTCAATGAATCAAAGAAAATCAGTTGAAAAAAAAGGGGGATTGAATATAAATAATGAATAATAAAAATATTTTTATATATAATAATTGTTCGTGAACTCTGATGTTGTTTAAAGATTTTGTTTCTTTATTGGGTAGCGTGAATCACCACGTCAGAAGGTTATGTTAGTTTGCATGAATTTAAACTCAAGAAGTATTTGTGAAGATGATTGTAAGAAGTTGATAGAATGGATATTGAGTGAATAAATGGTTTTATAAGTTTAAAGGACTCTGTAAAGTAACAAAATTCAACATCCGTGTTCGGTTTGATAATGGTTGATTTCAGTTAAACACATCACATACAGAAAATTATTATAGAGGAGCATGGAGTTAGGATAGGTCAGAAAGACAACATCAGAAAAAATTCTGATTCTATAATAAATTTCTCTCTACATGCAGGAAACCAAAATGTTCCCCACACTTCACATTCTCCGAGTTGGAAGTAAATGATTGTTTTGAAATTGGTCCTAGGTGGAATGATTCAACTTGGGTGGATAAACTTTGAGCCTTAAGGGGTAATCTGAATTGTAGAGAGTAATAGCTAGTAGTTTGATACATGGTAGTCAAAAGACACGACTTAGTCTATTATGTAGCAGCTACATTATTCGATTAGCGATGAAACGATTCACGACCGTTTTCTCTCATGCAGTTTTGATTTACTCTGGTAAGATTGGTATCTATTCCGATTGGATTCATTAACAAGCTTGGGTACTGGTGCAAGATGGTGGTTATTTTGAATTCGGTTTAAAAAACACTAACAAGTTGGTACACAATCACAACCACAGACAATCATGAAGACTGATTCAAAAATTATCAAATTAGAATAAATTGCTTTAATTTTTAAGGAACTTACAAAAAAAAGGATAATTGGGGAACATAGATATTGGTGATAAATATTTCATTCATATTAGGTATAGAGGAAATTAAAATATTTTTGCGAATTAAAATTTTACTTTATGGAAAATTTTCTTCAGTAATTTAATAAAATTACTTGCATAAATTTTGGGGGTTGACTGTAACGAAACGGGTGTTGATTCGTTAAATAATTCGCTAAAAATAAGGATAAAAGTTTTGAATTACAACCTTCATGAAATATTATATTGCTAACTTCTAAAACCTCTTTTAAAATAAACTAGATTTACTAATTAGGTCTGACAGGCGAGTTTTTAATCTGGGATATTACAACCTTCGCAATATATTGCTGGCAAAAATTCATTAAGAAAAATAAATTAGAATGAAGTTTGAGTTTGAAGGTCGGAAGAAATTCCAGGATTTTTTGATTGTGAGCTCAAGTCTGATCGAGCGAGGACGTAGTACGATTCAGTGTAACTTTGGGGGTAGCAGAGGACCAAAACAATGAACGGGGTCTGTCATAATCCAGTCGATTCGTTCGAGACTTTCTGGAAAGTGCTAGATTCTTGTGAGTTGTGGAGGGAATCTGAGTTAGGTTTACATTCGTAAATCTCAAGAGGTAAATTTGAGATTTGTGGGGAGTAAGGAGAGTATCCTTCACTCGAATCGGATCGAAGATTGATTTTTTGAGATATACGGATTCGTGAGATTTTATCAGCGTAAATTCTAAATAATTAGATTTGTTGAAATTTGGGAATTTGACTGAAACGTACATAGCTAGATATAAAATCATCCCTCTCTTCCCTGTGAACTGTTCTGAACTCTATTTGGTCTGGTATTTATTATTTGATAATAAAAACAATAATTTAAGGTAAGTAGTGTGGGTTATACCAACAAACAGTGGTTCAGAATAGTTCTACAGAAGATAATTGCTTTGTATGTGAAGCGTTGAGTTCCCCTGAACCTAACAGTGACTACATAAAGGGAACTTATATTTTTTTTGTCCATTGCTTAGGGAATTAGGTATTCCGAGGGTTTGGGATCCTTGGTGGCATGTCTTCGGATAAGGCATTGTCAAAGTCCCCTTGTTTTATTTCTAGTAAAAATATCTGTGTCAGGGATAGCACTGAAGAGTTACCACGTCGTAATGACACCTGATATTTGCAGATCTTTATACTTGAGAAGGACATGACTCCTATGTATATATTTATATATTACACTCTGTATTTAGGGATCTGGTCTCACACAGTTACCAAACCCCAAGCGCTATTGTGTGTTTCCTTAGGGATTAGGGGCTTAGACAACTTTGGGACTCGCCACCTCAAACTCTAAAAGCTTAGAATTAGCTAGGAAAGTGATTCATTGCACCAAGAATCACTCATGCACGAATAAATGTAAATGTGAAGTTCATCAAACTTCTAGTTTGGTTCATATACACCCAGTTAGATAGGTAGAAAAATAGGTACACATAAAATCGACTAGGAATAATATTATGTAGGCGACGTTCAATTCATTGACATTTGTCATTTTAAGACGTAGGGAAACTTTTTAAAAATAAATTATTATTTCTGATTTTTAAGGAGGTTGTATGTAAAATGAGTCGTAAGGCAAATATCCACGTAATCTAGGTCAAAGATTAATTTTGTATTTATCTATCCTATTCTCAAGATAATAAGAGAATAAATTGCTGAATAATTGCTGAATTGATTGAATCATATTGTGAAAGAAAGTCTAGATTATTGAATAAGCTCACTGACAGATTAGTTCAGTTTGGAAATATTGATCTTAGATGGTCGTTGGTACCAGCTATTTAGAGCTATGTCTCTTGGGATTATCTGAAACTATGAAAAGTGAATGAGATTCCCTTCTTCGTATGCAAGTCTAAGACTAAATATCGTCGCTGTAGTTGGAAAACTAAATAACTAACACATTTTGCCAAATCGACTTTATTGCACCTTCATAAAGTCCAATTCAAGCTGCATCTTTCTGTGTTACTAAAGTTTTGATATCATATTTCAATAAAAAAATAAATAAAAATGAACCTGTCAAGACGTCAAAGATGGAAAAATGAATTTTGAAGTAATGATAAAAAAATAGCGAAGGAGAAGTAGTTAACTCGGCAATAAAATAGCTAAGTGTAATTATGCGTTACTTTGCGGCGAATAAAATGCATAAAGTTACTTATTCAGTTTTCCTTCGATACATTTCTACGCTGTACAGGAACAATGCAGTTAGGAATAATTAAACAAGAGCATTTATATAATTTTCGTGTAACATGATTGTGTTTATAAGTACCTTTTATTCAATTTTCTACTTAATCTCTCTAACTGTTTGGAATTTTAAATAATGTAAAATTTAATAATATAAGACTTTGTTCAATATTATTGGACCAACAGAAACACAAAATGAACACAAGCAGAAACACAAATGGTAGAAATTATCGGAAAAAGAGGCAGTATAGAAATTGCTTCATCGAACGATGAAGAGACTTAACACAAATATAATTAATAACACCATTAAGGCATAATAGAGGCCCAAAAGTCTTTCGTAGAAAAACTTGTACTGGATCTAAACAGTTATTAAAACTTAAAGATGATCACGGAACTACTGTAACTGATCAAAGCCGAATCGTAACCATTGTGGAAGAGTTCTATGGGAAACTTTACGCATCGAATGCAGCAGAACCAAACTCACCTGATGGCGTTAGAGCTCCTCCAATTGAACACCATGACACGGAAATCTTATCACCTATCTTGCCGTGTGAAGTTAAAAGAGCTCTCTACGCCATGAAGACAGATAAATCTCCTGGGGAGGATGGAGTTACTATCGAAATACTTAGAGCAGGTGGAACTCCCGTTTTTAAGGTTGTCGTGGAGCTCTTTAACATGGTTTTGTACGAAGCTCACACACCGGAACAGTGGAAAAATGCAATAGTACACATAATGCACAAAAAAGGTGACATTGCAAAATTGAACAATTACCGTCCAAATAGCTTACTATCACAGGTGTACAAGCTGTTTGCCAAAATTCTCACTATTCGCCTCACACGCCAACTCGATGAAGCTCAACCCGTAGAGCAGGCCGGATTCCGGAGCGGTACCATCGACCATATCCACACGGTAAAGCAGCTGCTGCTGATGGAGAAGTGTCACGAGTATAACAGGCCCCTTGTTATGGCCTTTGTCGATTACGAGAAGGCCTTCGACAGTGTCGAACATTGGGCCGTGTTCCACGCTCTCCATAGCTGCCAGATCGATTCACGTGGATGTGCTCCGGGAGCTGTACACGTCAGCTACTCTGCAAACTCGAGTGCATAGTCTAACGAATCCTGTACTTATTAAGCGAGGAGTGAGACAGGGAGATACTATTTCACCCAAGCTTTTTACAGCAGTTTTAGAAGATGTACACTTAAGATTCGCGGATGATCTTGTTCTTTTTGCAGAGAGCTTCGAAGATCTTCAGCTCATGCTACAACATCTGTATGATGCGTCTTTGGAGGTAGGGCTAAAGATGAATATGTCCAAGACGAAAGTGATGGGAAACCTCTCCGGCACCGCAGTTTCTGCTGTTACAGTTGGAAATGTGAGGTTGGAGATGGTGGAAAAATACATTTATCTTGGACTTACTCTATCTTTTGGCAAGGACCATAAGAAAAAGGAGTTCGAAAGGCGAGTAGGTACAGCTTGGGTGGGCATTCGGAAAATTCGACGACATTCTAAAATCTGTCAACGTCCCACATGTCTGAAGACCCGTCTATTTAACCAGTGTGTATCGCAGTAGCCATAAAAAAAGAAGTGAAGTGAACCAGTGTGTACTGCCCACCATGACTTACGGTGCCGAGACATGGACCCTCACCCAGGAGGCTGTGTACAAAATGAGGGTTGCTCAGAGGGCCATGGAGCGTGCCATGCTCGGCATTAAGCTTGTAGACCGAGTTCCCAATACCGAGATCCGAAGACGAACCAAGGTCAAGGATGTCGGTATCCGGGCAATGGAACTCAAATGGAGTTGGGCTGGGCACCTGGCAAGACGTGGTGACGACAGGTGGTGTAAAACGTTGACAGAATGGTTGCCGAGGACTGGCAAGAGAAGCGTCGGACGTCCAGCAGCGCGATGGGTCGACGATATTATCAGCGTCGTGGGCCGGCAGTGGATCAGGCAAGCGCAGGACCGGGAGAAATGGCAAGAACGAAGGAGGCCTACACCCAGCAGTGGGAAAGATTGGGCTGCGGATGATGATGATGATAATATTTAAAAACAAAGAACTAATTTTATTAAAATCCTTACCCATGCCATGGGTAGAATAATAGGGAAATAGGAGTCAAATAAATAAATAATAGGTCATATTATTAATTAGATAGTGTAGGAAAATTAAATAAAGGCACTTAATGTTAGCTTTTTTATGTTGTATGGAGAACATTGACGAAGAAGAACTAAACAACTGACATGAAAAAATAAATAAGTGCTTTAAAACTTTGAAACTTTGTTGATGGAAAATTACATAATCGCTTTTTATTTTTTTTCTTACAAACAAATGAGCTAACGTATAAGACTGTTAGATTGAAAAATAGGTTAAATAACAATCTATAACATAGCAAAAGATGCATAATAAAAATGTTACCAAATAAAATTTTATAGCCATTTTACACGCAAAAAAATAGTAAATTGCGTTTTTCTCCCGATTTTGGTTTTGTTAGTTATTTAGTTTTCCAACTACAGGGACGATATATCCATTTATATTCATACCATATATTGAAATACTAGATATTGATTTCATAAATGAGGAGATTATTTTGAGGAAATATATAATTATTATGGAAAAGATTATGCCATTCTACCCTTTGAATACAGAACTTACAGACTAGAATATTTTACTACGGTAAAATTAAATAACAATTCTCTAAATAGGTTGAATAAATCCCTTTGGTAGAGGAGATTGGCTTGTAGGGTGTCGGCTTTCACTGCTGAGGGCGGCGGAGGGGCCCTGCATGCTCGAATAGTAGCTTCTCGTGTAGAGAGTCTGTTCGACTACCTGGGATGTTTATAGAAGTTAAATTTGCACTAAGAAATACAAATTATTTATTAGGTAAGATAAATTTTGAGGCAGTTAAGATAAAAGTATAATTTCAATCATGCTTAATAAGTAGGAAGTGCTAGGAGGAATATTTAGATAGGATAGGTATCTATGCGTTTGATTTACAAAGTCTATTCAGGTAGAATAGGATTAAAATTCGAAATCTCTAAAGAATCTGAGTTACTACAATACACAACGCAGGGTTATTCAAACTGATCACTAGACTTTTACGGGCCGTGATAGACAAATCATTACAAAACTGTTGAATTATTTAAGTAGGTAAATTCACGAGTTAGAAAATAGGTAGTATTAGTATATTCTAAAGGCCATCTTCTTACAGGGACAGGCAAAAAAGATGTGATTCATGTCACCAAAATCATCTCCACAGGCGCAGGTCGGATCTGGTACTATTTTCATTCTTGATAAATGCGCTGGGGTACACGAATGTCCCAGACGCATACGTATTATAACAGTTGTGGCACGTTTACTTAGTTTTATTTTAGAAAACCATGGTTTTAGGGGGATACTTCCTTGTATTTTTTTGTGAAATTTACCTTTATAATTACAAGATTCATCCCAGGCTTTCTCCCACGAACTTTTAAGACACGTCTTAGAAATGGTAGGTAGATCGTGAGCGTAAATTTTAAATGGGAAAATGTCTCCAGACTCCACTGCTTGATTTGCTAACTTGTCTGCGTGGCTGTTACCTAGAATCCCGCAATGACTGGGTATCCAGGCAAAAGCGACAGACAAGTCATTTAGTTGACATTTTAGAAGCTTAGTTCTAGCTTGCGTTATTAATGGATAAGATGACTTGGACCGAAATGGAAATTTAACCAGAGATTGTAAAGAACTTTTTGAATCGCAAAATATGATCGTATTTTTTAGTTTCATCAATAAAACATATTCCAGTGCCTTCATGATACCAAAACATTCTCCAGTAAAAACCGAAGTTTCAGAGGGTAGTTTAATTTTTTGTACTATGTTATACTGTTTGTGATAGACACCTACACCTACTACACCTGCCTGCGAGTGTTTGGATGCATCAGTAAATATCTGATGCCATCCATTCCATCGTTCATCAACAATTGATTTAAAATAGAAGTTAGCATGAGTATCGTTACGGTCAATATTTAAATCAAAATAAACTTTAGGGGGTAATATTAATGCTTTATAATTGCAATGGTATATTGAAAGAAGCAGAGACTGATCCAGGGGTGCTGATAAAGACCTATACTTATTATAACTATTTATAAGATGAGGATGCATTTTATGGTTCCAGTACGAAGAATTAATTAGTTCTGATAGTGTCTGAAGTCTAGGATGAAGCTGATGATTTGAAAACTGTAACGTACGGAAGAAAAATCGATCGCACAAATATTGGCGTCTTATGAGTAAGGGTGGTTCGCAACATTCTACCTGAAGAGCATTAATGGGACTAGATTTCATTGCTCCCATTACTATACGCATTGCACGTGCCTGAATGGCATCCAACCTCTTGAAAGCCTCCACTCTACCAGGCTCCAACAAGCAAGTGCCATAATCTAATGTGCTTCTAATTAAAGCATTGTAAACTAGTTTTAAAGATGAAGGGTGGGCACCCCACCATACTCCTGTAAGACATCGTATTAAATTTAACTGCTTTTCACATTTTTCCACAACATATTCACAGTGAGGACGACCGGTGAGTTTAGAATCTAACAATACGCCTAGAAATCTTGCGTGACTCTTCACAGGTATGATTACACTATTATAAACAATGTTAATAGATGGTATATTTATTTTTCGTGTGAAAGGAACAATAATGCTTTTAGTAGGCGATAGTTCCAAACCATGATTGTCTAACCATGATTTTAAACATTTTAAAGCAAATGACATATTAATAACAGCAGAGTCAATACAGGAGTTGGTAGAATATAGTAGGAGATCATCAGCATATTGTAAAATACTAACAGAATTGTTCAAAGATACTTCCAAGTCATAAGTATAAATATTATAGAGAAGGGGACTTAGAACAGATCCCTGCGGTAAACCCTTCCACAAGACTCTTGAGATGCCCGAAGAGTTCAATAAAATTACTCGACCAACTAACATGTTCTGAATAAAGTTTATAAACATAACAGGAACTTTTAAAAATTTTAGTTTCCTCACTAATACTTCAATGAGGACATTGTCGTAAGCTGATTTTATGTCTAGGAAGGTTGCTACAACAGATTTATTTTGTGAAAAAGCTATACGAATGTCGGTTATAAAAACACTTAAACTATCTAAAGAGCTTCTACTTTTTCTAAATCCGTATTGACTATTAGGTAAAATATTTTGGCTTTCAATGAGCCATTCTAATCTATTTTTAATCAAATGTTCCGCAATTTTTATTATAACTGGTGATAGAGCTATAGGCCGATAGGACGTTGAATCTGCAGGATTTTTTGATGGCTTTAAAATTGGAAGCACTATTTGCGTTTTCCAATTAGTTGGAATGTCACCTGTCATGATGACAGAATTGATAATATCAAGGAGATATTGCATGGCGCTATCGCCAAGATGTGAATAGAATGAATAGGGAATACCGTCCATTCCAGGCGAAGTATCGGTCCTATCCATCAAAACACCCTTCAGTTCGTAAATTGAAAAGGGTAAATCAAGACCATAGGGACAAGTGGGCAAAGTGTTAGGCACTTGTGTTATTAACTCTTTTTTATGTGCAGTTGGTGGAGCCAATAGGTCTAAGAAACTGTCGTTCAGAGAAGGCGGCATAATTGTAATATTAGAAGAGCTAACTCCAATTCTGTACCGTCTGATATTTCTCCAGACTTCTGATGATTTTGTATTGGGAGATATAGTTTGACAAAACTTCTTCCAACCTTGGGCTTTTTTATCTTTCAATAACTTTTTGGTCTTGGCTATTATTTCAGTTAATTTATCAAAATTGTAGTCAGTCATATTCAAACTATAGTCTCTCTCTGCCTCCTTTCTCTGAGCAACAGCCATACTACATTCACTATCCCACCAGGGTGGAGATGATATTTTACCAGAAGCTATGTTTTTCAATGGGAAGGTAGAATTAGCTGCATCTAACAAAGTTTTAGCCAAACCATCTGCACAGCAGGAAATATCTTGGAAATTTAAAGGCAAGTTATCAATATTGTTCTCAACATGTAATCTAAAGTCAGCCCATTTATCATTTATTATTTTATATCTCATTCTGGGTGGAGATTTAGGAATTTCAGAAACTCTATAATTAGGAAACTTTAAAACTATAGGGAAATGATCACTACCATACGTGTATGGCTGTGTTTCCCAAGAAACTGAAGAAGCTAAGCTAGGAGAAGTTATAGTTAAATCAACTGCACTGTTATTTTCTGAAGGTTTGGTTCTGCGTGTTTGAGACCCATCATTAAGTATACAAAGATTTTGTCTGTCAATTATTTCCAAGAGATCTCTGCCATAGCTGTTAGTTATAGAACTACCCCATGAAGAGTGATGTGCATTAAAATCACCCATGACTACACATGGCTTGGGAAGATGAGAAAGTAAGTTTTCTATATCATTAAAGATTTGTAGGGAAGGATGAGGTACATAAATAGATACAAAGCATATTTTATCAATAAGGCAGGCAACAGCAGTAAAATTATCACTACTGTGATTAGGTAGGGGTAATTGTGAAAAATAAAAAGATTTTTTTATAAGAAGAGCGGCTCCTCCATATCCATCAGGTCTATCTTCCCTGATGCAAGAGAAGCCACTCAATTTAAACACAGAGTCCGGCTTAAGCCAAGACTCTGTAATAGAGAAAATGAAAGGGTTAAATTTATTAGATAAGCTTATAATTTCATGTTTTTTACTTACTACACTCCTGCAGTTCCATTGAACTGCGGATCTGGTGTGATCCATTGTGGTTGTGTAGAATACTAATTGTGTCAATTATTTTTGCAGCGTTGGACGGTTCTATGATATTAGACTGTAATAAAGTTTTTAAAAGAGAAATAATATCGTTTATATTAAGTTGACTACCTTTTTCACCCTGTACCAAAGCACTACCGTTAGGAAGGGTTGGTGAGGGTTGGCCAGCAATGTCAAAATGTGCTGCCTTATCGTAGCCTTTAGCTACACTGGGGCGAGACTTTGGTTTCAAGAATACAGTTTTTTTAAATGAGTGCACAGATGAATTTACATTACGAGTATTTACTTTTTGAGAATTTTGAGTGGGAATTGTGTGATCTTTCGGAGTAGCTAGAATGTCAGCATAGGATTTAGATAATGGTGGATGAATCTTGGATGCCTCTGCATAAGAGATACACCTTTCTGCCATGGAAAACTTGATTTTTTGTTGTCTAACAAACTCAGGACAAGATTTACTCGTGGCAAAGTGTATGCCTCCGCACGAACAACAGGAAATGCAATCTTCATCAATGTTACATGAATCTCCAGAGTGTTCCTGGCCACACTTGAAACAGCGGGGCTTAGACCTACACTGCATCTTTGTGTGTCCAAAGCGACAGCAGTTGTAGCATTGGATGGTCGGGTAAGTGTAAAGGTGGACTACTAGTGCATTGTAACACATGAATATACGGCTCGGCAAGACCTGACCATCAAATGTCACAACCACTGTCTGAGTAGGCTTCCAAACTGCAGTACCATTAATCATTTCCTTATAATTCATGCGACGAAGTTTTAAAATTTTTCCACACCCATGTGGAACCTCAGCACATTCCATCATCTCCTCTGGGGAGAGATCTGTAGGTACTCCGCGGACAACACCCATACGGGAAACATTATATGTTGGTATAAATGCCTTTAATTTATTTTTATTCAATTCGTCATTATTTAAAAATGTGTTGGCATCATTCTGGCTATGGAATGCCAACGACACCCTATTCCGACCAATCTTTTTAAGACTACCATTTACTATATTAAATATACCATTTCGTCTCAAAAATTTGCCTAACATAATGGGGTGGAGTGTGGAGCCATCGTTTTCTGAGTCTACTGTTCTTTGGATGTGTACAACAAATGGACCATTGTCTGTTGACTCATATTGAGTTCTTGCTACAGACACTGGAGGAGAAGGATTTGGAGGTGAAGCTGTGGGTGGAGTATTTGGTTTGTCGACTGGTTCTGGAGCGGGACTGGGTAAAGAAGGACAAGTGATCATATTGTCAGATGATGCTGGTGATTCGGCGCAGTGACAACCCTTGGAGTCATTTGATCCATGCCTCTTTCTTTTGTTGCAATTCTTGCACACTTTGTGCAAGCGTGTGCGTTTTCGTTTTTTAGACACGGATGTATCTGTGTCCATTGCAGAGTCGTTTGACATTAATTTTTCAAAACTGTTACCTATTGTAACATTACAGGCCACCGGAGGGACTGGGTCCCCCGGATCGGGGGGCTCCTCCTCCATGGAAGAATAGATATATAAAATAAACTTACCAAATCCTTAAAAGTCTAACACTACTACTAAATATAATAAATATAAATTAAATGGATACAAAATAATAATAACTTTCCTGATCTATATCAAGAAAAATTAAATTCAAAATTTATCAAAGAAAAAACGCGGCCGCCCTTTTCGAGTTTCCCGCCTTTTTTCCCAAAGCGAAGATTCTTGCTTGAAGATTCGCTGACATGACATGACGTTTGACGTTGACAGTTGACTGTTCTGAAACATGACAAGTTCCGGGATGACACTTCATAAAATCTACCAAAATATTGGGTACGTTATGTTAACAAAACATTTATCTTTCTTAGCAGAATAGCAAATGAGTTCTGGAACTATCTCTATCTTTATTCTCAGTTTAAGTTGTGCTAGTTTATCGAAGGTCCTAATTTTGAATTTTTACCAACTTAACCTGACCTGCGATTGGTACGATGTATCGTTTTTAGTTTTGGGAGATGGGGTACTGAAAAAAATCATGCATGAGGCTTACCTACTCATTCTTCTTCTTCTTCCTGCCCTTATCCCACATTACGTGGGGTCGGTACAACATGTATTCTTCTTCTAATTCCCTCTATCAGTCGCCATCTCAACATTCATCCCTTTCTTACTCATGTCAACTTTCACACAGTCCATCCATCTTTTCTTTGGTCTACTTCTACCCATATATCCATCCACATGCGCTCTTCTATTTACATGCCATTCTTCTCTTCTCATAACATGGCTATACCATGCCAACCTGTTACTTCTCATTTTTTAATTTATTGGTGCCACTTTCAGACTTTTCCTCTTAAGTAGGTATATACCTAATATACCTACCTACTCATTCCTTATCCTGTCCATTCGCGTCACTCCACACAATCCATCTCAGCGTTCGCATCTCAGTCACAATGTATCTTTCGTTCATCCATCCCTTTTACTGCCCAACACTCAGATCCATACAATACGACAGGTCTTACGATCGACTTGTAAATTTTCCCCTTCAACTTGAGGGGCATACGCGGATCGCATGTTATTCCTTAGGCATACCTACTCGTTAATGTGTTATCTACCTGACGGCCAGTGCCGGCCTATAATAACGGCCGGATACAAACTTGAGATCTTACCAGTAAGATGAGTCATTGGTCATGCAGCTCTATTTGTTGATATTTATTCAGTTGCACCAACAAAGTGAACACCATTACATGTAATAAGTATGACTAAAAATAATTATAAAACTAAGTGCCACCTCAATTATAGGCGCAAACCACAATCAATTTTGATGTGTACAAAAAATATAAAAAGATATATACATAATAAGATATATAGATATTTTTACATTATTATTTTTTGCATTTTCCACCACCATCTCAATAAGAGCAAAGACTGCTTTGCTTTCTTCCACAGATTTAAAGTTATTTTGTAATGTATCCGGTTGTTGGCTTGTATTATACTTTAAACAAACAAATTCAACATTCCAAGTTTAAAGACGAATTGTCAAAAACTTTATGTATATAAATTTTTATCTTTCCGGACCCAAAGCACAACTACTGTGCTATGCATATTTCTCAATTACCTACTAGCTAGGGATGTGTGACTTCAATTTAGATTACTATACTATCAACTCGGTCAAAATACCAACCCTGAAGAAATTTAATTTTATGAGTGACAGTTGTTTGTTTACAAACATATTGTCATGGCACCTCAACTTGTCTTTAGTTTTGATTTGAGGAGACTTAGTGGGTACACGGGAAATTAGTTGGCAGCACCAGCACAATGATAATGCGCAGCGCTGCTTGCTCTTTGCTCGTGCTCCGCTCGTGTGCGTAGTGGTTAAATTCTCTTTGGTGCGTGCCGTGCATGTGGATGTGTAGTACCGTACGTACGTCAGCTATCAGCTACAGTCAAACAAACGTATACAGTAATAGTACTATACATTCTCTTTGACAGTAGTGTTTGGTAGTGTTTTATTCTCTTTGCTACAGTCAGTCACGCACGTCAGTTTGTTGTTTCTCTGTAGATTTATTTTGATAAAATTGCGTCTGATCTAATAACGTCCAATGTTATTGTGTTCAAATTTGTGTTACAATACAGTCGATTATTGCTAGTGCTAGTGATAAATTAAAAGCATCGAAATGCCCGTGACACTTGTGGACAGGTTGCCTCTACCGAATCTCAAGGTTTACACTGCTGGAAGTGTCCTGCTGCTGTCGGTGGCGGTGTACTATGCGTTGAATGCGACGAGTGACCCAAACTGGAGGACGAACGCGACGCTGGCGGCGGGCGCGGAGCCCGAGGCCGGCTCGGAGGCCGTGCCTCCGCCGCCGCCGTCGCTGCCCAGCGTCAACGGGACGGCTGCCCGGAACCTCACAGAGCAGTTCGTGGACGTCATGACCTTCATGATGCAGGAACCACTCTGCATGTGGGTGAGTAACTAGCACTGGTTTCTTTTTATGTGATTTACAGTGTGAAACTCCAGAAACTTAAAGGAGTGTCTCAAAAATGAATTCTTCCGCGATGTCAGCATCACAGCTAAATAAATTATTTTTTTAAATAAATGATTAGGTAGTACCTATAAAAGTCAAACAATGGCTGGGTAACTATTATTAATTTAAATATTTTTATAAAATATTTACTTACATAGAGTAAATATTTTATAAAAATATTTAAATTATTTGTCTGAAAGATATTTTTAGTATCTTACAGTTGCTTCAATCACTTTAATTAATGTTTTTTTTTTACAAATACGTAGTAGGTATATTTTATCCAGTTGGTTCTCAAATTTATTGATGTAATTACCAAACTAAATATAGCTACTTAATTAACTAATAATCTTGTTAATTTTATTGTTTAACTAATCTTTGGCTGACTGTAACATAATTTTTCTGTTTGTACATAACACTAGCTTATAATTTGCTTGTGTGGTACCTACCGTGATAAAATATAGCCTCTATTAATTCAGAAAGTCCATGCCACACATCAGTGAAACAATTTTTTAAATTGGATGTGTAGTTTTGGAGATTACCCCAAACATACAAACAAACAAACCAACTTTACCTAAGTATTAAGTATAGATAGTAGATCTACTTTTGT
Organism: Xanthorhoe designata; assembly: GCA_963582015.1. Taxonomy (NCBI): domain Eukaryota; kingdom Metazoa; phylum Arthropoda; class Insecta; order Lepidoptera; family Geometridae; genus Xanthorhoe; species Xanthorhoe designata. Next base: position 267,499 of record OY757049.1, read on the forward strand.
AGATGAAAAGTTTAAAGAAAGGTGAGTATAAACTCACTTTTATTATAATAGATAGAAACTGAATAACTTTCATTCTTTACCTGTCCACAGACTTAAACATCAAATCTCTGAATTTTTTTTTGTTATAATATCAATTAAGTACATTAAAGAAAGAAAGAAAGAAAGAAAGAAAGAAAGAAAAATCATTTATTCTTGTAGGACCTCAAGGATCACTTAAGTATCGTTTTACATGCTAGGTGATTCTAATGCCTGTTCCAACGCGACTCCCTACACCAGGGAAAGAATCAGGCAAGAACCTGGTGGTGTGGGCCTAGCTTTTTTTTAAAAGCGATCCCTTAACAATCTAAAATACTTAATCTAAATAGTCAAGCTTCAGTGGGAAGCCAGTCAAACAAAGTAAGGCATGTCAAAGAAAGTAAAAGTAATTGTAAAGTTAACAAGATAACACCTCAACAAAATGTTGTCTGGCATCACACGCTACACTTGGCCGACTTAAGTGGTAGGTACCTACTTATCAAGGTAGTAAAGATATTGTATACCATCATTAAATAATTATTACTTAACCTTTCCTCTAACCTACACTCAATTTATAGATCCTAACTCACTCAAGGTAGACAACATGGATTGAATGGTACTTGGTACTAATCAACAAAAAAATAGCCAATGAACATTTAACAACATAGTTCTGTTCATAAGTCAGGTTAATAAAGTAACTTGTTCCTTGAGGAAACTTAACTACCATAAGGTGGGTATGGGTACAGCCCGTAGCAGGTCGTGTGACTGTGTGTTTTACGTTGAACCGAAGTAAATCAATTTGTAAAGTGGAAAACACACTGACCACGCACACCGAGATGCAGTTCTGCTGCGTCGTGCGCTGCAGTGTGCTAACCGCCTAACTGCTCCAAAGAAGATGCACCTTTCGGCACACTGCACCCCGCTTTGTATTCGCGCTAAAAACTTTTACGACAAGACAAGAACCACGAAGGATCATGCAAAGTTGGACGCTGCAAATCCGCGAACGCACCGGGAGCGCTTCTATCTTCAACTCGAAAACTATTCTATTCTATTCTATTCTATTCTATTCTATTCTATTCTAAAACGATACAATCGTGTCAATAATCGCAGGTGTAGGTATGCTTATATTGGTTAATTCTTCCGAATTCAGTTTCCATCAACATAAGCTGACCTGCGATTATTGGCACATGTATCGTTTTCGGGTTGTAGTTGCAGGAGCGCGGAACGCAGTATTGGCTGCCTATACGCTCCATAATGGATTAGCAACCTGTAGGATTGACGATTCCTAAACGGCAATGTTAAAACTCGTTACGGTTTGGTAAATAATAATCCTACTCTACCTACTAACTTATCTAATTACTATCAAGTTTTGATAATTCGCGAAAATGTATTGACCTCGGTGTCCATTTAGATGTCGCCAAAACGAAACTAAACTATGTCAAATTAGTTTAGTTTCGTTTTGGCACTAAAATTGTTGCATGTGCCGTCCCTTTCAGAACTATCGAAAGAAAAAGGTCAAAGAATTGACACCCACATGTACTTACTTAATTTAATTAAACAAGTTCTAAAAATACAATCTCATTAGAATATCCAATGTTGTTACAATTTCTACAATAATTTATGTAAGTAGGTACCTAGTACTTATATTATTGTAGAAATTAGGTACATTAAGGTACCTAATTTGCCTACTATATTAAACAAAATTTTTGTCACCATATCGTCTGTAGGTTGACAATTAGAAAAATCCTTGGCTTTAAAGGTCGGAATTGCCTGATTACAGGTAACAGCAAAATCATGCACCCTCAGCTCAACAAAATAGAACTCTGATTGCAGAAAATGTTTATTCTATTTATGGTCATAACTGGTGATTATTTCTGCAAATTTTACACATGTGGCGGCAACGTGGCGGTTTTATAGAGCTCGTAATCTTGGCAGTCTCATGAGCGCCATATCGGACATGGCCCTAATCGATTTTGACCCGCGATAAATAATGACTCTAGCTAGCTAGGCCATCCAACAAGTTGGACTTGCATTGTATAGGTAGTATATTCCCTTTACGCCGAGTCTCTCTAAGTCGAGCGGTGATCCACACTACACGTACTCGAAGTAATGATGCAATTAAATAAAAACAAAATGTTGAAAGGAGAGCTAATTGCTGCATTCTTAAGGTGCATTTCTGTTCATCACTCCGAAGATCCTCGTCAAAACCTTACAGCACTTTTATGGAACCACATTGGATGTAAAGCCATTCAAATAAACAAAGAATTTTGCAAATCGGCCTACAATTGACGAAGAAATCAGTAAACATACCAAAGACGATTAATATCTAGAAGACAGACAAAGGCCATACACAAAATCGTAACCCGATCCCGCAGTACCAGATAGCCAGAAAACTTTAAAACATCAATTTTATCCAAGAAATTTCAATACTTAGTAGTAGGTAGCAACAATCTTCAATATTTAAACATTTTTAACTAGAAAGTAATTGAAATTTCTTGGATAAAATTGATGTTTTAGAGTTTTCAGGCTATTTTTTAGGGTTACGATTTTGTGTATGGCCTTTGTCTGTCTTCTAGATATTAATCGTCTTTGAAACATACAAAAAAATGGAACAGAACCTTTTTTTTTGTATTCGTTAAAAATAATCGTATCCTTAAGAAATGAAATCTGAAATCCATAGCTGGGTAGGGTAGAGACACTCGCTTGAAAGTAGTTATTATCCTGACCGTATCAATCTTCACGGTAAGGTAGGTTAGGTAAAGGTACTTTAAAAAAAAGGAAAATGAACTGATTAATGAAGATTTTTTCCTCAATTTGCGATAATAATGAATGACGCACGTGCTAGCAATTAACATCTAATAGCAGTGAGATAGAACTAGAAGTGGCTTTAGAACCTGATGAAGAATTGATTGCATCTGACGTCATAATGGAAAGTTAAGATCACAAGATCACATAAAAATATTGAATGTTTACTTTCACTAGCAGCTTGATAGTATAATAATAAGTTATATAAAAATGAAACGACTCTGAATTTGACGACCTCTGTGGCGCAGTGGGCGAAAGCCTGCCTGAGACGCGGAGGTTGCGGGTTCGATCCCCGCCGCGGGACAAATGTTTGCATGTTCTGCAGATATTTGTTCCGGGTCTGGTTGTTTTTCTATGTATAATATGTATGTATTTACAAAAAAAAAATGTATCTATGTAGTATGTCAGTCATCTGGTTACCATAACACAAGCATTCAATTGCTTAGCTTGGGACTAGATGACGCTGTGTGGAATGTCCAAGGATATTTATTATTTATTATTATTATTATTTATTAAATATCTACTAAAAAGTTATAATAATAAGTTTAATAATAAGTGTAAAGCTCTAAGTATAATAAGTTCTATAAAAATGAAATATATCTATTATATAAATATATATTAACAACAAACTTTAGCGTGGTAACTACAGGTTGATTTTCAACGCACATTGCGTAAATCTATCTAATTGAATACGAGTAGAACCTTTGAAACGAGCATTCATTTCTTGTGGGTAGTGGGTACAAATACATAATTACTTATCATAAATCGGAAAACGCTTAAAAGATTTTTATTAAATTTATTATGCAGGGGCTTTCGGGGGCGAAAAATCGATCTAGCTAGCATGAAAAAAAAATGAAATATAATCACGACTGTATCCCGGGAGCAGTAGATAGCTAGGATGAATTTTTAGAAAATGTCGTTTTATTCATGTTTTCAGGCAATAAAAAAAAAAAATACCAGGTCATCCAGGTACTTGTTGTTATTTACTAAGCAGTTCCAATTTCAATTGTTTAGTCAGAACAACCGCTAAGCCAAGTTCAGTCATCAGCTCGCGGTGACCATAAAATTGCATTCTCACCGTGAAACTGCCAAATCGGTTGAGGATGCTGGCGTAAATGCAGTTGTATGATTTATTCTAACGCTAAAAAACTAACTTCATATAAGATTGTGAAAAATAATAGTTGTCGAGAGAATGGAAAGATCGAGAACATTCGTTGCAGTCTTTTGTGGCACTCTCCTCCTTGTGTTGGACCAGCAATTGTGGACGTTTATCAAATGATGATAATTATGTATCAATTAAAGTGTAAATAGGAACCAAGTTCAATAAAAAGAATTGAGATCTAAATGGGTACCTGTACCTACTTAGTTCTGTAGATCTTGAAATTACGCTGAATAAGTTAGGGATGATAATGTTAATAGATTAGACCGAGGCGTGCCGTGTACGTGGCCCGGACGGGGCCCGGATTTGAAACGCTACATAATTTTGTAGTAGCTGTTTATATTACACAGTGCTTGATCCACGGACACGGTAATGTGAATCGTCCCTTAGAATGAAATGAATATAAGCTCACGTTTTGTGTTGGCTAGGTTTTTACAATAACAATAAATAAATCAAACTGACAAGTTACTGGTTTCATTTTGGAGGGCGTGATCTCGTCTAATGTAAGGTCACGGATTCTGTTACGAAACACTAGTTAATGCGTATTTTATTCAAAACACGAACCAATACAGCATTCCGAAACTCGGCTCTATCTTAGGTCATTTCTTTTGCTGAATTTAATCCACCCTCAGAAAACAAACAATTTCATCGGATGGCATATGAACTGAACATGTAAACATCTTTTAAATAAAATACAGCACCGTGTCTACTTATATCGAAAGACATCTCAGGGTTTGCCAAAGCTATAAATAGAGCGCCGAAAAATACTAGCGTTTGTTTAAATTCTGTGATAGCATAGTGTAATCTGTGGCTGAAATCGCGATACCGGGCCTAATGCGGTCACGCTACCCCCGTGACGTCTGTCGTCCACAGTGCTGTGACCTTACATGTATTGCTCTATTATTTCTAAGACGCCTCTTCAGATAAAGCAATTTATCTGAAGAGGATTACCTAATGTTTGCATTCTTCATAGAATTAGAATGTTTTCAGAATTACTGTAGCTTTGTTTACAACCTGAGCGTAGGGAAATAGATATTCTAATTTTAAAATTCCTAAATAGCGAACGTGGCACTGTATTCGGCATTGCTTGCAGCGGAGCAACGTTTGGCAAACTAAAATCGATTACCGGAAAGCGAACAGCGTTACTGCAGGATATTGGCTTGCGTAGTAGAGTATTCTAGAATTTAATTCGTATTTGTCCATGAACTTAGTTATCTACATTCTCCTCCGATGCAACTCAAACAATGTTGTAGAATAACTGCTTCGTCGTACTGTTCCGGAAGCATTTGTTCGTTTCAAAACATTAATAAATTAGAGATTTGATCATCGAGTTGTACAGTAATGTAATGACTTAAGTTCTAGCAAACACAGTATCCGTTAGGTCATTATAACTGTTCTGTAATTCTTAAGATATTATTTGTTTTCGCCTGCGCGATGAATGCTGGCACAGATTGCCGAGCAGTTAGTTTGTTCAGAAAATCAGACCATTTTGTTATCAGTAGTGTGACGCCGTGTTTTCATTCTGGCTTCGATTCAAACGAAAGCAAAAAAAACTACTACGCATAATAATAATTCAACAATTATTTAAGAGATTCAAGATAGATTCAAGGCTTATTCTTTTGATGTTTCTCTTTAGCATTACTTCCTCTATCTCTACAATACTGTCCTCGTATTAGTTTCGTTCTGCAAGCTAGTCTGTAGATTACACGAATTTATTAACTGTAACTGAAACTTCTTGGCCCATTTTGTTGACCTTCTCGTTGTAATTTAGTTCTTCAGTGTACCGGAACCTAATCTTGTCTGAAAAATCGAGTTTATCCTTGGAATAATACTGTGTAGCTATTTTAGTGCATTCTGCCATTACTAAGTGTATCCTCTTACAGGTTACTAGGCGTGATAGTTCCTGCGCCTTGATTGCCTTGGGAAATGAAAGGCAAGGATTATTATTAGGCTTTTCGCTAAGATATTGTGATCAGCAGATCTGAAAATAGTTATTCCATTGTTTTATTTATAGAGGCGTGATTAAATTGATTGTTATTTATGTTTCATTATGAGTAGGTAAATGGGCACGTTCCGCCTCGTTTTGTTTGTAACCATTGTATCGGCCGAATCTTGTGATCAAGTGATCTTCTATTCAAGTTTCAAGATTCTGGAAGGCATATGCCTTCCAGAGTCTTGAAACTTGAATAAATTAGCTGCACAAACGGTTGCTACGAATATCGAGAGATAGTAATTTAAATATCAAATCTCATGCTGGAAACCATATTGTTCATTATATAGTATATATATTTCCATAGTTGCATTTGTTTGTGCGAATATAAAACGGAAAAGCTAGAAAGAAGCGCCTGAAGCACTGTAGTGTAGCATTTGGTTAAGACCAGAAACTAGAAACTATTTATGTTTTGCAAATATCGTACACGTTCCTCATGCCCTTTGAATTCATTGGCTCAGCATTCAGTGAAACCTAAAACCAGCTATAGAGTGCTAGATAGATTGTTGCCTGGATTGTGTGAAGTATGCTCGTAGCGTAGGTAGAGTCGTAGGTTGCCTTGCCACCAACGTAAAATTATATAGGTACTACGAGTAAGGACTTGCTTTATGCTATATTTTGACTTTCTAATTAAGCAGAAAAATACGTTTTTATACTAACGCCTTTATAGTAAGGCTTCACAATCTTCACGGCCAATCTCAATAACCCATTATATCTTTGATTTTTGACGTTACTTCCATACAAAAAATGTCAAATATTTACCCACAGTAAGCGAAACCAAAGATAGCTATAGGTTATTGAGGCTGGCCGTTTGACTACGACGACCATCAGGCGAAGTGACGATTAATGAAACAAAATTAGCGATGACTCACAACAAAATTAGGTGCTCTATTTTAAAGCAAAATAATAATATGCAAAAAAGTAACTTGTTTTTTAAAGGACAATGGGCAATTTTTTATGGAGTGTGGGCTGTCCGCGGCCAAGAAGTAGGTATATTGTTATTTATTGATGTGGATTAGCCCTACAATTACTGTGTAGAAGTTTTATCACTGTGGTGTACCTACTTTATAAACGGATAAAATAGATTTTTGTTTTTGAACACTTTATATATTTTTATCTAGTATTATTTATTTAGTTTGTATCGTACCAATTTTTTAACTTTCGTAGCCGTTTACGAATATCTTAACCTATTGAGCTTCAACTGACTGACTGACTGATTTGCACTGGGGTGTCAAAGTTTGTATAGGAACTTCTTTACATTATACAGGGTGTAAAAAGACTACTACCGAAAACTTTAGGGGGTGAAAGTATCCATCAATATGAACAACTTTTTCTAAGAAACCAACACTGTGAACGCGAAAAAAAAAACAGCTGTTTCATACACTTTAGCCAAGTAGGTATTGAACTTATGTATGGAACAGCTGTTTTTTTTTTCGCGTTCACAGTGTTGGTTTCTTAGAAAAAGTTGTTCATATTGATGGGTACTTTCACCCCCTAAAGTTTTCGGTAGTAGTCTTTTTACACCCTGTATATAAGTGTGATATTATTAAAATAGACGCGAAATCTCAGTAGGTACTGTAGTCTGCCTCTGGCAGTAATAATAATCCTTTCAGAGTAGGTATGTATCTGTTTAACTAATCGAACAATCAGTCTCGCTATTTACAGATTGTACACTATCAAATCTGTTTGCTTATAAATTCTGCTAGACGTTTGTTCACCAAACAAATCGATCGGAATGTTCACTGATAGGTACTGTTATATAAAGATTTGTAAATCAGTTATTGTCCTAAAAACTGGGATTAGCGATAATCATAAATAAATAAATATCCTTGGACATTCCACACGTCACACGGCGTCATCTAGTCCCAAGCTAAGCAATTGAATGCTTGTGTTATGGTAACCAGATGACTGATTACTTACTACATAGATACATTTTTTTTTTGTAAATACATACATATTATACATAGATAAACAACCAGACCCGGAACAAATATCTGCAGAACATGCAAACATTTGTCCCGCGGCGGGGATCGAACCCGCAACCTCCGCGTCTCAGGCAGTTAGGCAGTCATAAGTTATTGTTGTTTTGGTTAGCGGTTTTCTCGCTGATAAAGTAGTTCAGAGCGTTCACCTAATAAAACTGACATGATAATTGTCTAAAAACTTATGGCCTTATTCATAAAAATTTGACAATTTAAGTAATATAGATTTTTAAATATGTTTTTTTCTTGTTACTCTTATGTCAATGAAAAGAGGTAGCAACAGATTTAATATCCATTTTAGCTAATCAAGTTTTACTGAACCATTATGCATAAGGGGGTTAATTTTCATCTAGACTTAGAGAGTAGAATAGAACACTAGCGTATACCACAGAATTCAGATAGGAAACTTATACTAAGCAAAGTACTTGGTTATGTTTTATGTATGATGAACCAAGATTTTCTGTACTGCCCATTCCAGCTTCTCACAATTTCACGTGCTGTCTAAACGTCTGTTTCGCTCTTTCGTAATGACTGTTCATAATGCGCGACCGCCTTGAGGGCCTATGTTCGGCCCGGTCACGTTATATTACGCTTACTGTATCTATCTGTGATTGTTATCAGAGTCTAACTTGTCCCTAGGAATATTGATAAAATAAACACTTTTTTGTCAGTATTAATACAATTCATTGTATAGGTATTTTCTACCATATATTTACGCGAATGTATTTTTCCTATCACCCCTGTTCATTCATGTTACCTACTCGTAAATGTTTGTATTGTTGATAACCTTACCCACTACTTCTAGAATACTATCTTACATCAAGATCTTAAAGCCTCCTAAACACGGCACCCTTCACGTCTGCGCTTCAGACAATCTCGGTCAATGACTCTGTCTACCTATGTATCCCTACGCCCCCTGTGTGTATGACATCAGACATGTTCGTTGACTAATCGAATTAAAGCAGGCTAAGTACAACAAGGTCGACTAAACTCGTGTACTGTTGCCCTTGGCGTCGCTTGTTATAATATACAATCAACATAAGCTAATTATTTATTAAAATGGCCACGTAGTAAGAATGTGTACTTAATTGAAAGAAAATTACTTCGATGAGTTCATCGAAGTAAAAAGGTAAAGGCATGATGTTTCCCACAGCACATTTCTCCTTCCCTACCCGCTCACATCAATAGATTATTCTAAAGAGGTTTTTTGGAAGAATCTAGTTCATCCCGCCGCCATCGCTGTGGGCTTTACGCGTGGTTTACCATATTTGTTATGGTTTACCATATTTTATAGCTCACTCCGAATTTGACAATATACAATCTTAGAAAATCTAAAAAAAAATTGGATTTCTAGTGTCAAGATTTCTATACTTTACATAAGGTCAAATAAAATATCGTAACAGCTTCCATCCACTTCTAGATTAATTTAACAGACTGGGGCTACTAAAATAATGATAGAATGCCTGCTAGTATAGACCTCTAGTGCCTAGCCTCACCTGTTAACACATCGTCAGGAATTTCTACTACAAAATGTATTTCGATGATTTGTACATTTACGAGTAGTAGAAAGTCTTAGCAAAAATAAAACCCGTCGGTATTTATTTACTTTGATTCTGTTCTGACTTACCTAAATACCTAAATAAAACTAGGGGTAGTCTCGACTTTTAAGTCGAGACTACCCCTAATCTAATCGGTCAAACAGTCATTCTTTGCAACACATAGTGATAAATATCGGCAAGCAAAATGTTATAAGCTGTGAAAGTAGTTGAAGTAGGCTAATCTACCAGTTTTACGTCGAACTCGGTCGCTATGATTTGATTATCATCAGATTATTTCAAATTTATCTGATTTCGAATTAAAAAAAAGTTTTCAACAGTATAAAAAATGTAAATGTATGTGTGTGGTAATTCAAGAATGTAATGGTCCTAATTTTTTGTCTTACAGCGATATGTGTATAGGTCGCGCCACATAAAAAGAGCTCTGGCTGTCAAATTACGCTGTGGTCGATGATTGGTGGAGAGGTAACGGGGCGCACTTCATACCATTGATTTAGCGAGTGCTATTGGTTCGTCAGCGAGTGAACACAGGCGCAAACATACCCCCGCTACTTCCTCGACCGCGCTCTTTTTACGTGTCGCGACCTATGTACGTGATGCTTGAATGCCGGCCGCTGCAGGTGCCTTGAACTCACTCTCGAATAACCTTTACTGCGGGCTCTTGGTATCTACGACCTTTTGCATTTTCGTAATCATCATTGAAATTCTCTTCCGTCAGTCAGACCAAAGACGATTAATATCTAGAAGACAGACAAAGGCCATACACAAAATCGTAACCCTAAAAAATAGTCTGAAAACTCTAAAACATCAATTTTATCCAAGAAATTTCAATTACTTTCTAGTTAAAAATGTTTAAATATTGAATATTGTTGCTACCTACTACTAAGTATTGAAATTTCTTGGATAAAATTGATGTTTTAAAGTTTTCAGGCTATCTGGTACTGCGGGATCGGGTTACGATTTTGTGTATGGCCTTTGTCTGTCTTCTAGATATTAATCGTCTTTGAGTCAGACCAAGGCAATGGGTATTTTAACGACAATTCTAATTGAATTGATAAGATAAAAACTTTAATAAGATTAGTCATAATATGTGAATTCAACGACTGAGGCTGTCGAATGGTCTTAACAAAACTTAAAATTGTTTCTTTACGGAAATAACATTGTTATTTTGTCTTATTTTCTTCACTTACTAAAGTTGTTTTACCAAAGTTAAATATTGGTCTAATCGGCTGTATTAAATAGTGTCATGCAAGCCAAAGACATCTAAAAAAACCTAGCAAGAGTATAACAGACTGTTGAATAATTTCGGCAATCCTTAATTATTTTATCGTTATCTATCCATCGGACTTAAATTCACATAAAGTAATGTTTAGCACAGTCAATTTTAAAGCTTTAACATTTTTGATAACGCTTAAAACTAACAAGACTATAGGTACCTATCCAAAAAGCCAGTAGGTGAAGTCATACACAAAGTTTAATACATAATTACCAGTAGGTAAAATTACCACAGAAATGTACTTTTTAGAGCACTAGTTTGGCTACGTTTAACAAGTAGTGAGCCATGAAGTTGGCCTACGTTTTAATATGCGAGATATCCTACGCTCTTGAAGTCTGCCGGGTTAATTGTTGTTAGACAACGCTAACAAAGCTGATTGCCTTGCCGTTGCCACTAGATTGCCACTAGCTAGAGAATGAGATTCTGTGTGAGTGGTGATCTAAATACCACATCGGCAGGAAACATTATCTACGCGTCATCGTTAACTGTTTTTACTTTTACTAAATAATACGCATTACAAGAAGGTTCACGTCAGTTTACCGTAGTATTGGATACTGTCCTCGATACCGAGTCAAGTAAGTAAGTCGTTAAGCCATGACGGAGGCCTTAAGGCGGCCTAAAAACTCCGTCACCAGAGTTGGCCACTTGCTCATACGAACTTACTTACCTACTTACCGAGTCAAGTACCACAAATGTATGAAAATCCAGTGCAGCGACTCCCTCGGTAACTTGTATGAACTAAAAATTCCATATATTTAGAATACTTGACACGTGAGCGAAGATAGATTACTTACTATACTATACAAAAACCGCCGGTAATCCTACAGTATCATGTGTTCGTAACATACCTATACGGACGAGGTTCTTAAACCAATGAGCCAGTATTGTGCAATCTGAAGTTATAAAATGGTGTAGGCTTAAAAGTACATCACAAATAATTCATTTATAAAAAATACCTACTTAATTATAACAATACAGATTTATAAAAAAAATTCAAAGGCCGTCATGCTAAGACGCTGACACACAAATATGTTTTTATTTGAGCTAAGTCTTATATATACCTAGCGTTCAAACAATGAACAATTGCTTATTGTATCTGACATCTGTTATACAGGGTGTTACCAGACCACTACCGAAAACTTAAGGGGATGAAAGTACCCATCAATATGAACAACTTTTTCTAAGAAACCAACACTGTGAACGCGAAAAAAAAAACAGCTGTTTCATACACTTTAGCCAAGTAGGTATTGAACTTATGTATGGAACTGCTGTTTTTTTATCGCGTTCACAGTGTTGGTTTCTTAGAAAAAATTGTTCATATTGATGGGTACTTTCACCCCCTAAAGTTTTCGGTAGTGGTCTGGTAACACCCTGTACATTGCGTAATTTTTATGGACAATTGTCTTACCGAAATAGGGCTCCACTCATATTTACTGTTCCAACTCCTAAAAATAATAATAAAGTAATGAGGGTGACATGTTGATGTTATGAAACTAGTATTCGTAGGTATCAATTAAATCAGTCATAACTACTTATCATCAAGTCATGTAAACTAAAACCAGATTCAGACTGACAATAAACTCCGGAGATTCCAGAAAGGTTCAATTACCTTTTATTGTAGGTCTTCCTCTGCCAAGTATAGTTGTTCCGTGTTTCCGAAAGAGGACAGTTCGCCGTGTATCTCTCCTCTACATCTCTATCTCTACGTATAATAAAACTTTAACACGTCCATGTCTGTACATTTAACTAATGAATGAATGAAAATTCTTTATTGTACACTCAAATACGATACAATTAACAACTTAAGAAAAAACTAAGTACCTAACAATGTACAATGGACTAATATGGGGGGTCTATCTATATTAGAGCAAAAGAAGGTAAAAAAATGGTTCTTAAAATGTCTGCCTGTCTGTATGTTGTTTGTTCTAGCTTCACGCAAAAACTACTGCATGGAATTGAATGCAGTTTTCACCGATGTATTGCCAGAGGTCTAACTTAAAAAATAGACGCCATTTACCGCAGGTTTACCACTTTAAAGGGTTGCAAACACGCATGCGAAGCCGCGTATTTGCAACCCTTTAATTTAAAGTGTATAATACTGTTGTCCAAGTGTATAATACTGTTGTCTTGTTCCAGACCCTGATAAACATCGCGTACTGCTCGCTCGCCGTGTTCGGCTTCGTGATCCAGAGGCTTGTCTTTGGACAGCTGCGAGTTGCAGAAGCGCAGCGCGTTAAAGACAAGTTCTGGAACTATGTCTTTTACAAGTTCATCTTCGTGTTCGGAGTCATCAATGTGCAGTACATGGATGAAGTGCTGCTGTGGTGCTCCTGGTTCACTCTTGTCGGCTTCTTGCATCTGCTGGGACAGCTCTGCAAGGATCGTTTTGAATACGTAAGTATCTTTAACGACGGTAAAAAAGCCGTGTTGGCCAAGTGGATAAGTACTTCGACTTTCGAGCCGAGGTCGTGGGTTCGAATCCGGCCGTGCTTCAATGGACTTTTCGTGGCGAAAAATTTATATGCACTCTAACACGAGCTTTAAACGGCGAAGAAAAAACATCGTGAGGTCACCCCCACAAGTATTAATGACCTTTGTCTTTCCTGTGGATATGGCCGACTTAGCTGAGAGGATAGTTTAGGTGCTGGGCAAGCCTATTCCATCTCACTCAACAATGTCCCAGGCACTACAGTGTCCCGTTAGGTGTAGGCAAAGCTTGCCTCCTGACGCTGTATAAATCATCTAGTAAAGATGTAAAGGCCTGAGTTTAACGTCGGTTGGTTTTCGTCTTATGTCATCTGGTCTAAACCACCGTTCCATGGTGAGAAACTCAGACTTATTCTTCCTTATCAATTGGTTTATTAAAACAAATATGGTTTATCAAAACAAATTCGCATATACCTATGACAAAATGTGCTACGAGTCCGGTAATGATCCTAGTTATCTCTGTTATGATGAATGATGTTTTTTTGTTAATTAAAATTATGTTGAAGGTAAATAAGTTTTTATGTTGCTGAGTCACGCCTGTTTTGGCATATTTTCAAAGTTTGTTGTTTTTAAACCGGTTACAATATTTGCACACATAACGGCTTACTTTCTTACTGAGGACCTGTATTTTTCCAAAATAACATTAAATTAATTCAATAGTAAGATAAAAATACAAAGGAACGAGAATAACAATACAGACAACCGACATTTATTTAATAATTTGCTTCGGTATCAGTAGTCGTTTATTTCAACTTTTCTAATAAAACCACAAAGCTATAAAACATAATGTTTTAATCAGTTTTTGAAACCAGTTCATTCTATTTTCGAATAGACAATATTATACCACATTGTTGCTGGGTATTTGGCAAATATTTCTTATTTAAATAAAAAATAAAATATCAACCGAGGTTCATCTTATTTGCATAATTGTTTGATAACCTAGGAACAAGCTGCTAAAAGGTTGAAGACAGATTGTAGATGCGGATATATTAGTGGCAATTCGGAGTGTCGCAAAAGCTAAACTGAACTAACTAAAATTAATGCCATCCTTTTTATTCCCATCGCTATGAAAGGGACAGCAACTTTTTTGGTTAGTTAAGTTTAGCTTTTGCGATACTCCGAATTGCCACTATTCTCGTACTAGATATTTTAGAATTGTTTTTAAATCTTTTGCGATCAGAACACATTAATAAAATATACATGTAAACGGGTATTTATCACGAAATTACTAAAACACCTTTATTTTACGAAATGTCAGACTAAAATAAAATTAAGGTCACTTCTTAAAAATCGTTTAAATGTATACTTTATAATTTACGTTATCTGAAACTGCTTAAAGATATATTAATGAATCCAATAACTGCATAAATGTATATTTATATTTGCGTATAAAACTGGTGCTTCCTGGTCAGTGGCCCAGCTCATGGCCGCGGAGGCCGGCGCGGCTCCAGGGTCAAGAGCCCAAGGCGCTGCTTAAAATGCCTGATAACATTTACACAAAGTTACCATTACCATCGGATTTTGCTTTGCTTTTATCTAATCAGTTCCAATCTTTGTACGTTTACTTTGAACTCCCATCACCCATCCAAGTTGTGACCGCTCAGAACGTTGCTTAACTCCGACTATCAAGAACGTCTTAGCAAGCTTCGCCACAAGCGCTTCAGCGAGTAGGTAAAAAGTTTTCGTTCATTTCCTTGAAGTTAATGAACACTACGATGTCATTTACACAAAGTTACCATCGGATTTTGATTTGCTTTTATCTAATCAGTTCCAATCTTTATACGTTTACTTTCAACTCCCATAATCTATAATCATAATCTAGTACACCGGGCAATTCAAAATGTTATTTTCTAGCTGCTGTTTGTTACAAACAAAGCTCATGTAGTACATTCTCTTTTCTTTCTGCCCTTACAGTAGTAGTATGTTGGGTCTTGTCGCGTATTTTTCATCCGATTACTCATGCTATCTCAGCACTCATTCCTTTCTTATTCATAAAATTCCTCACACAATGAAATATCTTACGACATGGATTTTCATAGTAAAGTATATCATCGCGACTGTATTCCCAGGGAGCGGAAGGTAGACAACATTTATTTTCAGATCTTTTAACAATTTCGGATCCTTTAAAGATTTTCATCTATCTATCTATCTAATCAGCCCACATCTACCCACTGAGTATAGGCCTCCTCATTTCCATTCTTTCCGATCCTGTGCCAGTCGCATCCAATACTCCCTCTGCTGCCTTTTCTATGTCATCAGACCATCTGGCTGGTGGTCTGCCTGGTGTACAGTGACCATCGCGTGGCCACCACTCAGTATATCTACTACTGCCTTTGTATATCTACCGTCTTTCCGCCTTGCCAAGTGTCCCGCCCATCTCTACTTCAACTGGTTTATCCTTCTAGAAGATTTTCGTAGTACAATGTATTTATATAAAAGAGCGATGCGATGCGTATGCTTTACATATATATATATTTTCATCAAATATTCATTCAAATTAGTTTTTATGTCGACAACCCCATTCTGACAAGAAAGTTGTCGGAGTTGCTAAACTCTCTTTCCAACGAGTCTTTGTTATAAACGAATCGTAGTTTTATACATTCTCACTCACTTCTCACTGCAACTTAACTTAAAAAAGTTACTAAAGTTAGTTTAATAAATTAATCGACCTTGCTCAGTTTTTCTTCGTAACTCTACGTATTACGAGTATAAGGTCATTGCGAATTCATATGAATTCTTATTTTTTTGCTTACGATCGATGACTCTATAATATTTCTCTGTTTGTTTTCGTTTTCGCATGTATGCTATAGCTATAAAAATACTGCAAATCGAACCATGTTTTGTGTAGATTAGCAAAGTAGGTGCAGACAGATGACATCGTTTGAATAATCGCGGTCATTGTTCGACTTTTGCAATCACTTAAAGATTATCAATAATTGATAATTACCATCACTAATTAATACAGACTTGGAAACAATTTTGCATAAGTTCTATGAAAAATTGGTAGTACAGAATGCAACGACTTCTGAACCTGACTCATGTCACATTGACTCATGTCAATGTGCCACAGCAGCGGCGCAGAACTGTAAACAGCTGTTAAGGTTATGGCCTTGTCCGTCTGCCTTTTTAATTATATCCAAAATATAGGCCATTCGTAATTTATTTAAATAAAATAATTTAACTTAGTACCTCTCTATAATACACATTTTATTTACATAATGGTAGCGATTCTGATGGCACGAGACTAGAGTTAAACCAGAATAAAATTCTTAAATTTTGGTTTAGAGACTCGTTCCTCTATTCACTTGGTTTGGCACCAAACTAGACTAAAAGGCTAATTTTTTTAAATTCCTATAACATTTTTGTCAGTTATTCAACTTAGTATGAAATGCTAAAGTGCTATTCCGATGACACAGTTTTCTAAGTTAGAATTTTTATTTAAGAATTTTAGCTAGTTTTTACTTCTGAATCGCCCCCAATGCTTCCTTAAGATATATTACATCGTGCTATCAGTTTTTTACTGCTTCGAAGTCAAAGTAAGTAAGTTCGTATGAGCAAGTGGCCATCTCTGGTGACGGATTTTTTAGGCCATCCGAGGACCTCGGTCATGGCTTGGCTTTATGATTGTACAGAAGCGCTGTTAATACGATTAGCAATTATCCTTTTATTTGTTGAGTTAGAACATCGATTAACTTCATCATTGTATTCACATCGACTAGACTAGTTGATGAAGCTCGTCACCGAAGATGCACAAACGGACAGGACAGTTCGTCGGACAAGCGACGTGACCTTAATGAATATTCACAAGTGTTTGCATTACAATTGAATGTTCTGTTGACCTCTGTGAGTCAAAACCGTGAACATACGATTTATTGAGGTTACCAGCTTGCTTATTTGTATTTTATTTTTAGAAATACTAGTATCCGCCAGTGGTTTCGCTCGCGTGGTGTTTGCCAGGATAAAAACTAGCCTATGTGTTATTCCAGGTCATAAATTATGTATAAGTATGCCAGGTTTCAGCCAAACCCGTACAGTAGTTTTCGCGTGAAAGAGTAACAAACATCCATACTTACATCTATCTATAGATTATACAATATCTATCCATCCATTGCCACAAACTTTCGCATATTATAAAATTAATAGGAAGAAAGTAGGATAGGATAGTATTATAATATTAGTAGGATACTATAATATTCGAGTACGATTGTTAACTCTACGTCGATTGTTGAAAAAAAGAAAGAAAGAAAAATAATTTATTCTTTATCTAGTCTTTGGGGAGATTTCTATCAAAATCTTCATTTAAAATATTTAAAAGATCTTTTAAGGCAATATGTGTTATATTATGTTGCAGGGCCCAGTTCTTGAGTTTTTTATTTCGATTTTCGTATAATGTCAGTCTATTAAATCGCGATGTATCATGGATGCTACTGATACTATCATCATTGAGGGTTTTTTCAGCTATATTTTCACTTGAATAGTTACTATCGCTGCTATGCATCAAATCACATGACACCAGAGGTTTCAAGTCAGCGGTTTCAACATCTACATCTGTTTGCAGATACTGTCCTTCCACCTGAAAAAAATATATATTAAGTAATGACTTATAACGTGACACGCTTAGATACTGCGCTATAATGAATAGGTACCTACTTATGTAAGTAATTTAATTACGTAGTAATTTTAATATGTTCAATGAATATCGGAATAACAGCTTTATATATGGTATGGAGTTAGTTTAATCTACTAGAACAAAACCAAGTTACTTATTTTAATGTTGTACTTACTAACTGAATTGATAAGACATAATTTTTTGGAATGTGCATACCTTCTCTTCATTTAATTTCACTATTTTTTTTTTCACTTTCCGTTTAAAATTCCCACTGTTCACCATTTTTTGCCAGGACATCCTGTATTAGTGTATTCAATATTTTCTGTGTTTCACTGAGACTATGCAAAGCCGATGAGGTCGCAAAGTGGAATGGCAATTATCCAAAACCATAAATAAAGTCTTAGAACGCTCTTGCTTAGATTTTAGGACTAGAAACTATTCTCATAAATTCCAAAAGGAATATTAAAATTCCAGTTAATCTTAACTTTTACCATGAGGACTAGGATTGATCAGCGAAAAAACCTAAAGGCCTGGCAAAGGTTTTGAATTACTCCTAAAAATTTCAGCAAAATTTGTTTCTGAATAGGCCCTGGTTAGGTTCTATCTTTATGGTTGTACAACCAATTAGCCATATATTAGCATGGTGGAGTGCCATATTAAAACTAAGGCAGAAACATTTTAGAACCTTAAGCTCTCAGAACCTTTTAGCTAGTAAGCTAACTTTATTTTAACCTCTTTTGGAAGCCAATTTGGTTTTTCAAATTACTATTTAAGCCTAAGAGCTATTTGCTACTATAATATTCGAGTACGATTGTTAACTCTACGTCGATTGTTGAAAAAAAGAAAGAAAGAAAAATAATTTATTCTGGTAGGACCTCAAGGATCGCATCAGTATAGAATAGAATAGAATAGAAAAAGTTTTTATTTTCCATCAACATAAACATGGGTAATATACAAATGAAAACACTTATTGACAATCGAGTGACAAGAAAATAAGGCTACCACTCAGCATATGCTCCAAGCAGCATCATGACTGTTGGAGCGCTGGTTTCGAGTATCGTCTTACATGCTAGGTGATTCTAATGCCTGTTGATGCTGATGTTTAATGTCTAATGTTTCTAATGTCTAATGTTCAGTCATAGTTTCTGAAATTACATTCAATACTGAAACATTCAAATTAGTGACTCATTTGTTGCTTCCGCGGTCAACTAACTAAGGAACGGGTACCTTAAATAGCATTGAATAATTGAATAAATTACTTAATTTTTACTGTAGCACGATAGTTACAGGTAAATTATAAGTATTTTTTTCTGAAAACTGGACTAAAAAAGAAAACCTCTTGAATTTTGTCATGAATATGACTAAACGATATAAAAAAATCATAACCAGGCTGAGGCAGGATGATACGTAGGTTTATCCAGAAATCCCCTGCGATAATCCCTTTCACAGGGGATTTTGTACTACGTTTAGAAATCCCCTGCTGTATTTCATAGCAGCAAAGGAGATTGTAACATGTAATCTGACAATTTATGCGGAAAAGAGGTGTGACTTATGTATGCATGAATAATGAATAAGTCTTACATACGCCTGGGGTACTTAAACCCAAACATTGACCCAAGAGACTAAAATAAATTTCCTTAAGATACAATACATTCGAAAACAATCCAGTCACTTACAGTTATTTTATTTTAGGTCAGAGATGTCTTTGATTGTGTGTAAAGGAAGAGAAAGTCACCTAAACCTGAATTAAAAGGTAAATTATTCTGTGACTCCGTTAGCCGCTCCGTGACGCCCGCTCCTTGCACATTACACATCATTTATTCACGCGCACAAAATATACGACGCCCTGAAACGTTAAAGGGACTAGCTTTAACGTTTACGTTAAAAGGGCTGGCTTTTACGTTTTAGGGCGTCGCACGTCGTCCAGTATCCGAATACACTTTAATATTCGTATCGTACTAATCCCTACTAATTATTATCAATGCGAAAGTATCTGTCTGTTACGCTTTCATGCCTAAACCACTGAACCGATTTTGATGAAATTTGAAACAGATATTATGACCTTGGGAAAGAACACAGGTTATGTTCGGGTCCCATGCATGGGAAGCCGCGGAGAGCAGCTAGTTATTATATTATTATGGGATAAGGGCAGGGAGATGATTAATATAAATAATACATAGGTACTTAATTATGTTTTAGGTCGAAAAATCTTTATTAAATTTAGGTAAATGCACGTTCGAGATCAAGACAATGTTAGAATGTGAAGATGTCTACAATAGACGTGCTAAAGAAAATTTGTTGGATATTAAAATGTAGGAAAATAGTTTTTACCTCTATTTATTCCATTTCCATTAATGTAAAACAAAATGTTCAAACGTGCTCCTTTCGACGTAAACTTGATACGCCGGCTGGACTGCAGCCAAAAATCTGCAATTTCCTCCCGGAATGAATAACTTGAAATGCAGATTGCACCATTCAATTAATTTTCATTGCCCACCAAAATGCATATTCAAGCAATAGTCTAGTATGGACTGTGGACGGTACAAAGTTCCTGCACGCTGGATTCGTTTTTTTTTTACAGTTATTTTTTGTTAAATATAACGTCTACGAATATAAGTAAGAACATTGAATGTTTTGTTTGTCTTGAACTCGAATATTGAAAATAACAAACTTAGGAATTCCTTTTAGAATTCGTTTTTGAATTTCAGGTGTTGATTGCTCGAGGCATTAGCATTTAGTAGTAAACATTAAAACCCCGTTATTTATGAAGGACTAGTAAACTTCTAGCTAGACCGCTGTTATTTCTGTTGCTATCTCTTTTCATTGACATAGGAGTAACAAGGAAAAAACATCTAAAGCCTTGTTAAATTGACAAATTACGATTAACGGGATTCGTTTGTAAAGATTTAGAAGAAAGCGTAATTATCCTTCAAATTCTATGGTCTTGAATATTATTATGATGTACGTTGAAAGTTTGTCTTTGAAGTATAAAGCCCTTACAGGTGTTCTAGAAAATAAGCCTAAGGTGTCATTTCTACTTTTGCAGATCTAAAACTACATCGATTACCACTTGGTTACTTAGTCCAGTTAACTAAATGTGTTTGATGTACAGTACCTACACCCCTTTGTATTTTGTAAACCTAGATGATTATCATACAAGGTTGTATGTTGTCGGCAGCTGTCGTCATCAGCGACGGCGGGCGGCTGGGCGCACGTGCGCCTGGCGCTGCTGCTGGGCGGGATCCTGGCTGCGGGCGGCGCGCTGCTCGCCGCTGCCGTGCTCGTGGGGCTGCCTGCTGGGCGGGACACCTTCGCGTTCATGGCTGCTGAGGTAAGGCTAGATGACATCATTGTCCTGTCTCTAACAGTACTGTTTATGCTGCTGAGTATAATACCTTCGCTTAACATTCGTAAAAAAAAAAAATTAAATATGATCACGACTGTATCCCAGGGAGCGGTAGACATTTCTTTCAGATCATTAGGGAATTTTAGATCCTTTTGAAGATGTCTAAGGGGGTGGTCAGAGGTATGTCCAAAAACATAGGTACATATTCGGTGCATGCCCACTTTTTGCAGAAGTCAACTTTCCATACGTAACAGGTTGCAAGCCCATTGACGCTATCACATTCGTTCTATCACAATTAAACCAATTTACCACTAAGATCTTGGTTTGCTTCGCTCACTAGATCGATAATAAATATCTATTGAGATTTTTACACATACATTTGCATAGAAATCACCAAGACTTAGGTTAGGTACAAATATGTATTAGCATCATAAAGACATTTGTCCTGCAGCAAAGATCGAACCCGCGACCCGGGCTCAGTTGACAATAATGTTCTTGATGTACGCATACGTCGTCAGTCCGTGACAATACTTCTCTGTTGAATAAAAGGCCGCTAACTCATAGCTTTAGAACAAAATGTTCAATGTGAAATTTAGCCTGATCACTTATCTCGCGAGATATCGAATTTTATAACATCGACCGAGGCAGAGGAAAACGTGTGATAAAACCGTTATGACCCAGAAATTGTTATTCACAAGCAATATTCTGTTTTCTTTCCTTAAAGCCCGTCACTACCTACTATAAATTATAGCAAGGCATATTACTATTTATTTTCTATACAAATATTCAAGTGACCTTTAATATATATTATAGCTGCGTGTGCTGTCACTCGAATATTTGTATAGAAAATTATCGTAATATGCCTTGCTATAATTTATAGTAATATATAGCTACGTGTGTGACGGGCTTAACGTCCATATTATGTGAGACAAACGAAATACCTTCCACCGAAACCTTTTGTTGTGTGTGGATTAAAGTGAGAACACTTCCTCTGAAGGAATCAGGGCGGCCTGTTCAGTTGGTTCTCACGCGTCACCCGAAACTACTCACGCGCGTTAGAGTAACGATGAGTAACTCTGTAAGAATGAAATAGCACTTTTAACGATTGCCACGAGGTGTGCGAGCTGAATTGCACTTTATTACGAGCCGTATAAAGATAAAATTATTTAGGCTCGTATTCAAAGTCTACTCAGACTTGAGTCCACGCTCAAGTATCGGTTTTTTGACAGTGCTCTATGAAAACTGAGTGATAAATCACCGCTTGAGACATAATTAACGCTGGCGTATGGACTCACAAATAAATATACTGCCCTTAATGTTTTCGCAAAGTCAGTCTTGTGTACTTGTTCTATTAATGACGACCTCTGTGGCGCAGTGGGCGAAGGCCCGCCTGAGACGCGGAGGTTGCGGGTTCGAATCCCGCCACGAGACAAATGTTTGTATGTTCTGCAGATATTTGTTCCGGGTCTGGGTGTTTTTCTATCTATAGGTAATATGTACGTAATTATTTACAAAAAAAAAACTATTTAAGTATTGTATCAGTCATCTGGGTACCATAACACAAGCATTAAGTTGCTTAGCTTGGGACTAGATGACGCCGTGTGGAATGTCCAAAGATATTTATTTATTTATATTTGTCCCACAGTGCGTGTTAGTACTAGTGTGCGCGCTTCACGTGGTGGCTCGCTACGCTCTCCAGCTGTACGACGCGGACGTGGCCGGCCCGCTCACCTACTACACGCATCTACTCTTCGACGTAAGTAGGCTTGTAAGTGAACTAGCTGGTAACACTGCTCTCCACAACTACACGCATCTACTCTTCGACGTAAGTAGGCTTGTAAGCAGGGACTGAAACCGGTATTTTTTATACAGGTATTTTTAAGGTACCACCGGTTTTAGAAATACCGGTAACCTGTTAAGATTACCCAAAAACATTTAATAAATGAAAAATTTGATACAGGTTGTAAAATACCGGTAACCAATAAACATTACATAAATTACACGTGCCGCGGAACGGCAACGTAGCATTGTGATGCCTCGCTTTCACTTTCTACTCTATCTTTCATCTTTTATCTCTCTCTGTTTTTCGGCTATGATTATTTCAAGGACAACCGTAATGGTTACACTTATTAAAAGGTAATATATTTAGCGGTAACCTATTACTCACAGAAAGGTTACCTCAGTAAAGGTTATGTAAACCGTAGAGGTAACCGGAATTCATCAAAACCGGTACCGATAATCAGAAAGGGTTTCAGTCCCTGCTTGTAAGTGAACTAGCTGGTAACACTGCTCTCCACAACTTACTGTGAAGGGTTCTCTGTGGAGAGTGGAGGAAGTAAATTATAAAGTTTGTTCGGGTTATGATTACTTATTGCAGTTTGTACGAAAATATAGCAGGATTTTTAAATGTTTTCATTACAAAACTATGTCATTCGAAAATATGGGTTATTCCCGTTGAGTAACACTTTTCAGTCACACTGTGACACAGTGGAAATAAAACTTCCCGTTGAGTAGCACTGTTACTCATGACCATATTCATAGTTTTTCGGTTTCGATAGTAGTCCACATGGAAGCATAATCTGAAACTTTAAAAATCTTGATAAAATCCTATTACATCCAGCTGACGTATTTTACAACATTCTCTAGTCAGACTATTAATAGCGTCAATAATAGAATTGTATGTTCTTACCTAAGAGATAGCTGTCATAGTCGACATAGTGATCGCATGATTGAAGAACTTTGAAACTAGCAGTCATCAGAACTCACGCCATATACACATGGCTACAATGGCTAGGGTTATCATTGATAACATGATGACGCCGCGCCGCGTTATGTGCACTTTCATTTATCACGCTTGAATTGATATCGATAGATACCCTGCGGTTAGTGAAGTCAGATTAGGGTTTTCTATTTGTCATTTCTGAGCTTGATGGCATTTACTAGATGATTCATACAGCGTCAGGAGGCAAGCTTTGCCTACACTTAACGAGAGCCTAGTACCTGCATTGTTGAGATGGAATAGGTTTGCCCAGCGCCTAAACCATCCTCTCAGCTGTCGGCAATATCTACAAGAAAGACTATAGTCAATACGTGTGAGGCTTCCTGCCGCGGATTTCCTCACGCTGTTTTCCTTCACCATTAAGAGCTCGTGCTAATATACATTTTTCGATAAGTAGGTACGAAACAGAGAGGAAAGGATAGAAAAGGAAAAATGATTGGTCATCTTATACGAAATGACAGCTTTATAAGGAATATCATAGAAGGAAAAGTAGAAGGAAGACGAGGAAGGGGAAGACCGAGAATTAATTACGTTAGTCAGATAAAAGAGAAGGCGCTGTCATGTCGTATCAAGAAGTAAAAAAGTTCGCATTGGAAATATGTATATGGAGGAAATTGCATCATTACACCGACAAGAGCTGAGCTCTTAAGTTTTTATATAGGAACGAATCCGTTGATGCACGGCCGTGTATCAACGGATATTTCGTACCTTTGGTTCGATCGAAAGTCGGGGCACTAACCCACTCGTTGACACGGCTCTTATTGTAACTATGTGAACGGAACTCTGACTTGCGCTCATTGCGCACGTACATTCAAAGCCAAAATTGGCTATATAAGTCATCTCAGAGTCCATCCTCATATAACATAGCAGAAATGAGGTCGCCGTAGCCGAAACCGGCTAGGATGATTATTATTCTTAGAATAGAATAGAATAGAATAGAAAAATATTTATTTACATTCACTCACACACATTACAGTAGGTACAGGTACAATTATTATTTGTAGGAAATATGAGTGAAGCAAATTGGTCACCACTCAGCATTTGCTGTAGAAGCTTATTGTTCGCAACGCGTTGTTATCGCAGAGCGTGTCCCTGGTGGTGGAGCTGGTGCACGTGGTGCACATGGTGGTGTACAGCAACATGCTGGTGTCGATGGCCTCGCTCGTGCTGCTCATGCAGCTCAGACACTTGCTGCACGAGCTGCAGGCGCGCCTCGCACGACACCGCCTCTACACCGAGCGAGCCACGCACATCACACGCAAGTAAGTCTACCTTAGAAGAAACAGATAGAGCGCTGCATATTCCTCTCTCAGTCACACAAAAACAAAGAAGAGTATACAACAGTCTTGTGAGTAAAAGAGACAAAGCATTAGATCTTTTGTCCCTCATCGCGTGCCGTTTTTTTGTATGGCCGGAAACTTGATGCTCCGAATTTTGTACTACGAGACTATGGATTCACTACATTTTTTGTCCCTTTCGGCGGCATGCTCACTGTTCGTCCAGGTACATACTAGGTCCATGAAGTCAACTCTACTGCTACACGATGCCAGCTCACGCAAGTAAACCCCAGCGTGCTCTGGAGCTTTATTCCCCAGCGCACAAAGTAACATAACTTCACTAAAACACGTGCTTTTTTGACTATTCGAAATTTAAAATCCAAAAACGGGCAATTTTACATGTCACCCAAGCTCGTTTAGATTGGTATTGACCAATGAAAACATAACATACGCAATGTCATGAATTTTCAAATTCTGTATGCCACCGTTACATGCTCTTTGTGCCACGACTAGGCGAGGTTAATACCTGTCAAAATTCCATGCTTCTCAATACCGTGTTTTGTAAAAACACTGCTGAAGCGCGGTACAATTTTTCATATTTATTATGAGATTTGTGTTATTTTAACTATTCAATGGTGAAAGAAGACGTGTAGCACTCGGAGACTGCCGCGGTAAAGCTATTGCATAGCATTTTTTCGGAGTGGAGGGTGTTAGGTTATTTTCGTTACGGAATTTCTGGATTCGGTCTCCACGCTCAAGGCCCGCAATAGAAGCTATGCAATAGCTTAAAAATATTATTTTTACGACAAATAATGTACTAAATCATTGAATAGGTGTTTCAGGCGGCAACTAAGATAAACGCCTTTTTGGTCACATCATCTACACTGCAGCCTCATTGGAGGAGAGACTTTTTGCCGTCGGGGAACATTGTCAGTAAACGTAGTGTTTATATTCTCTTTGATTGTCAGGGTTTGACTTGACATTAGTGACGGCACGGTATTATTTATTTAATGTATTTTGATAAAATTATATTACGTAGGTATTCTATCATTGAATATTTGTCGGCAACAAAGATAAATCAAGTCGGTAATCCTAACAAGATAACCTAAAATAAGTGCTATAATAAAATATTATGCTTTGCCAGAAAAAAACAACACATTTTTTAAAAATTTATTCACAGAGCACTATGATGAGATTTCTTTCACAGGATCGCTGATGCCCTCATGGATCTAACAAATGCAATTAATAATAAATGGTTGTGAAATAAATGTGGTTGATAAAAAAACTCTGCCTTAATTACTCTCTTGCCGAGATGAGAAGTAGGAAATGTAGGTTGGCAGCAACATTGAACGTGCTCTCCAATTTCGCTATGAAGCGACTTGCACTAGGCTGGCTGATAGTGCTAACCAATCGTTTCCAATTGACTTTTGATAGCTCCAAATAAAGTACAAAGCTACCCAAGTTTGCCTCCAAGGATGCCGCGCAATCACTAAAACCACTTCTAGGTAGTGCTCACACGTTTACAATTTTAGGATCCATTGATTAGGATCATGATCCCCTAAATCTCTCATACTTATATTTGTGCGTTGTTTTCGAATAAGTAACAATTTACATTTTCATTGCTAGTTTTAGGTAATTAAAATAGAGAAAATGCAATTTCGATGAAAATCAATCAATGATTGAAGTAGGTAATTGTTATGACATTTGACATTTCGTCCGGGAACTAGTCGGACGTACCTAATGAATTAAAATAATTATTTATTGACTCAAAACTTTGAATAACAACAAAATTAATAATTATTGTTATTTAATAATCATCTAATTCAATGTTATTTTACTTATAATATGATGTGGCTTAAACCAAAAAAACCAATCAACTAAAATTATGATAACTTTCCCAAAAACATTCGCGAAAGTATGGTTTTGAACGAATTACGAAAATATCAAGACCATGAACGAAGTAGCCACTGGACCCGACATAAAATATAAATAAATAAATAATAAATAAATATCCTTGGACATTCCACACGGCGGCGTCATCTAGTCCCAAGCTAAGCAATTTAATGCTTGTGTTATGGTAACCAGATGACTGATAAACTACATACCTAGATACATTTTATCTGTAATTACATACATATTTATTATATGTACATAGCGAAGTTGCACTTGGTGGCTACCAAACTCTGTTTTCGCTATTTCTCCTAAACTATACAAAATGAAACTATTACATAGTATTAAAAAAAGCTTATGATAGGTTTCACAAACTGTACATTCAGTTTTTTCAAATTCCTTTGTTCAACGTAATAATAAAATAAAATAGGCGGTGGCGCTAGTTTCACCCATACAGGCACCTTAAATAAAGTTGGCTAATACGAAATTTTATTTTAGGTAGGTACCTACCTACATGTGATTCTATTTAGTGATTAATAACAATACCTAAATGTAATAAAATAATGTACCTACCTACTAACATGTGAAAAGAAGTAGTGCTGCTTCCGCCGCTATAGTTTTTACACAATTTAACTGAACATTTAGTAATTTTTGGGAGATGTTTTATTGAAAAGTAAGTGCTTCAGACTTACGCAAAAACAAACGACCAAGACTAGAATTTGACTGGTTACCTACTGACAAGACCGGTGAAGGTACGTTCGCTTATAATATGTCTAGTCCAGTGGCTATTCGTTCAAGATCAAGACTTAACTTGTGTGACAGAGCGTGGAGAATACCATTTTAAGAAAACAAGCCTTGGCACCATAGATTCGTATTTCAAAATGACGTCACTGCACGTTACGTTCTTATAAAGTGATTTGGGGAATAAAGCCCCAGGTCTTAATCTGCGCCACAAAATGATGACAACTAGGTTCACGAACAATAAATAAATGAATTATGAAAGAGAGATAGCTAGTTCGGGAGTCGCGTTGGGAACAGGCAATAGAATCTAGTTGTCATCTCCTAGCACTAGCGTGTAAGACGAAGTTGAAGTGATCCTTGATCTACCAAATCTGTTAAAAATTCAAATTCAAATTGTTTATTTGTTTATCTCACAAACGTAAATAAAAATATATTATAATTTTAAAAATAAAATAAATACAGTTAAAAAATTATGATAAAATCAAACAATTGTAGGTTAGAGGTAAGAACCTGTTTTGTGAGAGACTGGTGCCCGAAATAGGTATAAAAACCTGTGCTGCAGGTCACCAGTGCCCTAATACTCCACTGATTTAACATCTAGACTAATAAATTTTGAACTAATATTTATAAATACCTAACAAACTAACATACATACACAAAAAAATAAAATAAAAATAATTAAAATTAGTTAGGTTAATATAATTATGCATCCCATTGCTTATCAAAAACAACTTGAATGTTTAGTAAATTAGTACCTACTAATAAAACGGATTGCGTCAGGCGTAAAACAAAATCAGGTTTATTCTATTCTAAATGGGCTTTAAATTGGGGCAACTCATTAAAGCCTTCATTGTTTAGACTATCAGCTGATTAGTGCGGTTCGGATAATGATGTTTACTTCCAAGTTTAATTAGTTTATCAATTTGTGATGTGCGGTTTTGTATATACTGAGATAAAGTATAATTACGCAATCTGTAATGGAAATTAATTGATTAATCGATTTACAAATTAAGAAAGAAAGAAAGAAAGAATGAAAAATCATTTATTCTTGTAGGACCTCAAGGATCACTTAAGTTTCGTTTTACATGCTAGGTGATTCTAATGCCTGTTCCAACGCGACTCCCTACGTTCAAGATGCGGAGCAGAAGGATCAATATATTTTTTTGTAATGTAATTGTGGTACCTACCTAAGTACTCGTATGTTTTCTATTTCTCTAAAACTCTGTACCTTTAGGGAAGGTTCATATCTGACGGAACATGCGTCGCGTATTATACGCCAGAACAGACAAATGTATAGAAAAACACTTCACCGTTCACACTCAACCGATGATACGTTAGTAGGTACGCTAGATGATACGCTCGGCGTATTTTACGTCAGATATGAACCTTCCCTAGGGAAGGTTCATATCTGATTCTGACGGAACGTGCGTCGCGTATTATCGGTCGCGTAACGCCAGAAAAGACATGAACGTATCATCGGTTGAGTGTGAACGGTCAAGTGTTTTTCTATACTTTTGTATGTTCTGGCGTTACGCGACCGATAATACGCGACGCATGTTCCGTCAGATATGAACCTTCCCTTATACGTAAAAAGTTAAGTTCACGGAAAATATTTTCATTTTACTGAAACTGCGCCCCGCTTCGCTGCTCTTCGCCGCTCTTTTGGTGTGAGTTGAGCCTTAAGGCTCCTCATTGATATTTAATGTGTCCACAGTTGTCCCATGGCCAGCAAGGAGGAGGTGGAGAAGAATCAAGACAACTGCGCCATATGCTGGGAGCCCATGAAGGAAGCGCGCAAACTGCCTTGCGCACATCTCTTCCACAAGTAACTAACTCATCAACTCTCATTAACTCATAACCGTTGCTGTTTGCATAATATGAAAGATATATTTTACGCCGTTGAGATAAAGTTGTATTTGCTATAGCTAACGAATTTCCATGTACATTCTAGATAGTGGTTATATCGAAAAGTTGTAGAAAAACTTCCAAACTTGTTTATGTTCACTCTTTCATATTAGGCACCGTAACAAAAAGTAAAGTAGATAACTTGATTTTACCTTTTTCTAATATTAAGCTTACAGCAACGGTAACAATTTTTCTTTCTATCCTCATGGTAAATGTATATTAGTTATTTGAGTTGGTCTGAGTCAGAGACGTCACAATCTTCACAACCCTCACACCCTTCATCCGTAATAAATTGAATTTTCCGTACCTCTTTAAACTCCCATAAAAACCCATCGTCCAAAGCTGCGTGGATCATCAGAGTGTTATCAATACGATAACGCGATGACAAGTCGGATTTTGTCCTGTTACGTTTTGTTAAGTCATAGCGAATAACCACCCTGACTGTTGACGTGTTCAGTGGAGGATTTTCTTACGGATTGCACTTTACGGTCGTGGTATAGGTCGCGCCACGTAACAAGAGCGCTGGCTGTCAAACTGCTCCGTGGTCGATGATTGGTGGAGAGGTGTTGCGGCGCACTTCATACCATTGATTCAGCGAGTGCTATTGGTTCGTCGGCGAGTGAACACAGGCGCACATACCCCCGCTACTTCCCCGACCGCGCTCTTTTTACGTGGCGCGACCATTGAGATGTATTATAGAGCCACAATCAGACAAATAAAATATAAACGCCAAAACTCTGCGCACACTACGTAGTGCGCCGAGTTTTTCTTTTTTGCGTACAAGCGACATTGAACATTAAGACATAACGTCTACATTCAAATGTCATTGTAGAACATTGAATTTGCTCGCACATTTTTTGAGTGTTGTCAGCTATTAGATTGTGACTCTATAATACATCTGAATGGGCGCTCGCTATATCGTGTGTTTCCCTGCCAGCTCGTGCCTGTGTCAGTGGGTGCAGCAGGACGCGTCGTGTCCCACATGCCGCCGCGCGCTGGCCCGCGCGCCGCGCCCGGCGCCCGCGCAGCCCGGACCCGACAGACTGTTCCACTTCGACGGTGAGTCGCGTCTCACTCTTACATACGCCACTATCTATTATACTATAATATATAGTGGCGTATGCCCCTAAATATAGCTACATGTTCCTATAATAATTATAGGAACATGTACCTATATTTAGGGGCATGTAGGATTAACCATATTACTATACTACAATTGACCATTGTCTTTCCTGTGGATATGGCCGGCTAAGCTGAGAGGATGGTTTAGGTGCTGGGCAAGCCTATTCCATCTCAACAATGTCCCAGGCACTACAGTGTCCCGTTAAGTGTAGGCAAAGCTTGCCTCCTGACTCTGTATAAATCATCTAGTTATAGATGTAAAGGCCTGAGTTATACTACAATTACTAGGTATACAAAGCTGCACCTATCCTCCTCATTTTCCTTTATCGCCTGTTCAAGACGACTCAATGACTATAAACTCTTTTGACTAGGTACAAACCTTCTTTTTTAAAATCTTTTTAGTCAACGGAATTAAGAAAACAAACTGACACATTCAAAGCTGTCACAACAACTGATAAAACAATCTGTCACATCTTTCAAAAACTAAATTCAACAAAATACCAAATTCCAAAAACCCAAAACAAGTTAGAAACAACCAAATTATAACCAACTTGGCTCCGCTAAGCAATGTTCTAGTCTAGCCTCCCGTCAGTGAAAGTGTTCGGTAGATGCTCTACAATCCGTGGCAAGCGATGTCCTAAGCGCTTGGTAAAAGTGCGTTCGGTAGATGCGCTACGGCTGGGCACTGTGGTTGGGGCTGGCGCTGGCGCTGGCGTCGCTGCTGCTATGGAGCCCACCAGAGAGAGGTCACTGTTGCCCGTCTACTCGCTCGGCCTAGCGGGCGACCGGCAATCACTGCCCGAGTAAGACGGCGCGCCTACTATGACAAATCTAATATCAACTTTTAATCAAGCAATTCTTGTCTAAATATTAGTACCTTTAAAACGAGCAATTCTTGCGAATTTTGTTAGAAGGAATGGAATAAGGAGGAAAGGAATGGTCGACACGGTATAGTTTTGTAATAGCCAATCGGTGCCTAACATTTTTTTAGAAGTTTTGAATCTTTGCTCTGCCAAGGCTCGACGTAGACCTTATTTTAGGATGGTTGGCAACGCTGCAACTTGTTAACTGTATCAATCGAAACAGGTCTCATCTGACAATCCATCTTGTATGGCTGATCAAGGCTCCTAAACATAGTTCCACGTTTACCGTAATTCCTATAAACACCCTTAAAACTGTAGAATCATCATCAACATCATATTCAGCTTTTTGTGACCCACTGCTGGGCATAAGCCTCCTACCATAACCGCAAACTAGCTTTGGGCCGTTTGCATCCAGGTCTTACTCTGTAAAACAAACTGTAGAATACATGGTCATTATTGGTCATTGTGTTACGTTGCAGGTTCACGCTACGTGTCGTGGCTGCCGAGCTTCTCGGTGGAGGTGACGCGAGTGCGGGCTGAGCTGGAGCCGCAGCTACTCGACCACATGGCGCGACAGGTGAGAGATCGCGCCACTAATAATACGATCAGACAGGGTCCTTTCTGGAGCCTGGGCGTCTAATCTGCAAAACGAAAAACGAAGTTTCGGCATCAATTTCGTGCGGATCGGTACTCTATGGGCCTTCGTTCGATGCGAAGTTCGACGCGATTTGCAGGTTAGATTCCCTGTACTGTACATATCCATCGTATCATATCACATCTATACTGTACATACCTTGTGACATAACCATATTCAGAACAAATAAATAAATCTTTATCTTTATCAGAGAACGCGCCGCGCCACATAACCATATTCAGAACAAATAAATAAATCTTTATCTTTATCAGAGAACGCGCCACTAATAATTTATTTATTTTTAAGGATAATGCATGTATAGTGTAACCCTATGTTGGGTAACATAGGGTTACACTGTACATGCATCAATTGATAGCCAAATATTAGAAAACAAAAACTAGTGCTCCCATTATTAAAGGGTATCACAACATGCGTTAAAAAAACACAATACGATCAGACAGGGTCCTTTCTGGAGCCTGTACTGTACATATCCATCGGTACAGCCTGCTTGTCCACATGTCGCGAGGATGCGCCAATATAGCTAGGCAAGTTTCCTCTGCCATCATGTGATCGGATATGTAGCACGTTTATTCTAGTAACTGTTCTCTGGCACATACCGACCCTGCAAGCTTTCAGGCAATCTTCAGATGAGCTCAGCGGGTGTTCATGTGAGCATCGCTAGCGATAGGAACAACAGAAACTCCGTGCTATGCCGGATGGGTCGTCATAGAATTATTTGAGTGTAAAATGATGACATGTTTGATACACCAGGTGTAAAGGGTGTTCCCTCAGTATCCCATGCGGGTTCTGGCTCTTTATTGGTCCATTTGAGTGCAAATGTATACATACATAAAACTAAAGAGCTCAGCTCTTGTCGGTGTAATGATGCAATTTCCTCCATATACTTCTTTCCAATGCGATCTCTTTAACTTCTTGATACGACATGACAGCGACCTTCTCTTTTATCTGACTCATGTAATTAATTCTCGGTCTTCCCCTTCCTCGTCTTCCTTCTACTTTTCCTTCTATGATGTTCCTTATAAAGCTGCCATGTCGTATAAGATGACCAATCATTTTTCCTCTTCTATCCTTTCCTCTCTATTTCGTACCTACTTATCGAAAAATGTATATACGCATTTTTTTTTCTCTGCAAATGTATGTAATGTTTGATTATGATTCCAGGTGCAAGCAGTATTCCCTCAGTTCCCGCTGCGCGTGCTGGCGCTGGACCTGGCGAGCTCGCGCTCCCCCGACCTCACCCTCGACAACATCCTGTCGGGCCGTCTGCTGCCCCCGCCCCCCGCCCCCGCCGCCCCCGCCCCCGCCCCCGCACCCCGGCCGGACCCTCAGCACAGGCCAGGTATAATAACAGTGACGTTGAAAGCTGGAGGACGTCTGTCTGTTCCCTAGTGGGCATCTGTTCCCTGATCCCGTATGGACCGTCAGTCGCCACCGTTGTTCCTCGCTGGTTCAGGGTTTGTGCGGGCAGTTCTGACCGGTTTGAGCTCAGCGTGCCTCCACGCAACGGTGATCGTCGACTCGAGCGACCGCTACCGTCGGCACTAACTATAGACATTTCAGACGCACACAACTTATGATGGGTTCCTATATCCAACTAACGGATGTCCGTAGGTCGGTCGTCATAGCAACGTTGTTATCTGTATCTGTTATCTGTATGTATAAAAAGTCTCATACATTTTGTGTTGAATAAACAACGTTGCTATGACGACCGACCTACGGACATCCGTTAGTTGGGTATAGGAACCCATCATTAGACTTTTTAGTATTATTTTTTTTTCTAATTTGTTCTATAAATTAAACATAACTCAACATAAATGAAACGAAATCATTTCTTTCAGAAATAGCGTATCCGTCCGTCGAGTCAGCGTCGTCATCAGCCACAGAGGGCCCCTCGGTCGCGCCCGTGCCTTTCGAACAAATCGAACAGTAAGCATCAATCCGACTCACTATCATCATCATCATCATCTAACTGTCCTTATCCCACATTTCGCGGGGTGGACACAACATGTATTCCTCTTCCATTCTGCTTGGGACTAGATGACGCTGTGTGCAATGTCCTAGGATATTTTTTTATTATTATTTATTTCCTTTTAGCCATCATATCTATATTCACCCTTTTTTTACTCATGTCAACATTCACACAATCATCCATCTATTCCTAGGTCTACCTCTACCCCTACTTGCATCCACATATCAAGCGCTCTTCTATTTACATGCCATTCTTCTCTTCTCATAACATGGCCATACCGAGGACAATATAGATGATGACGATATAGAGATCTCTAACGATCTCTAACGTCCTTGGTCATACCATGCTAACCTATTACTCCTCACTTTCAGACTTCCTCTTATATACTCATACCTTATCCTGTCCATTTCTGTCACTCCACACATCCATCTCAGCAATCCGAATCACTATCATGTAATATTATGTACCTAGGCGAAATTTTAATTAGGGGAGGTTGGCACAAGCGAAGAGAGGCCTATGCCCAGCAGTGGGATGAGACGGGCTGCACGTAATGATGATGATGAGGCGAAATTTTATAATTAATAAGTTTAAAAGTTGCCTTTAAAAGTTATTATAATTACAATGCTTTCCTCTTCAGAGTGGAGACTCGTTTCTCTGAGAGCGCGTCTGAGCGAGAAGCCACGCTGCAACGTCGCAAGCAACAACTGCTCGCTGCGGCGCGACACCGCTACCTCACGCGTCACCTCGCCCCGCCCCCCTCACCCGCCCCCTCCCCCGCCCCCGCCCCCGCCTCCCCGCTAGACAGCTGACTGCCCCCCGCGCCCCCCGAGTCGCCTCTCCTTGTCGGCCGTCCTGCTGACTGGAAGTTAAAGCTGCGTATAGATCGCGCCATGTAAAAAGAGCGCTGTGAGCTATTTATTTTGAACATATCATCGCGCATAAAAGTTTTTAAAAAATAGATTGTGAAATGGTTTCACCTATAAAAAGTAAGAGATAATGATGTACATCATATTCATGATGTAAGTACCTACCTAAATTGTTTTTGGAAGCGACTCATAATAATGTAGTTGATAATTTAGAACGATTATGAACAACAGAAGCAACAAAATATAAATGATTAAGTATTTTTTTTAAAAAGGTCCTTATCAATAAAAATCTATACTCCTATCATTGAGATGTATTAAAGAGTCACAATCTGATAGCTGACAACTCTCAAAAAATGTGCGTGCAAATTCAATGTTCTACAATGACATTTGACATTTGAATGTAGACGTTATGTCGTTTGTTTTAATGTTCAATGTCGCTTGTACGCAAAAAAGAAAAACTCTGCGCACTACGTAGCGTGCGCCGAGTTTTGGCGTTTACATTTTATTTGTCTGATTGTGGCTCTATAATACATCTCAATGACTCCTATTATTATAATCTACAAAGCCGCGAGGGAAAAGCGAAATGCTAGTTCAAAAATAAAATAATAGGCCTGGTACTTTCGTGCGCGAGTGTAGCCATGCGCAAACATACCCCCTCCACTTTCTCCCAGCGCTCTTTTTACGTGGCGCGGACTATACATAAAGATAACGCGACAGCTCGTTCTATAGATCATTGAGGATGCGACTACATCTCGTGTACTGTGCGGCGTGATCAGAACAGATGGAATTCTGCCGCTCCAGAGTTGCATTGTCAAACGTAGTTATAGTTGGCGAACTTCGGAGCGCACGAGTTGATTCATTCACGCTGGCTACGGAATCGAAAGTTCAACCTATCCGATGAGACTTTTGTGATTGACGCGGAGAGTAATCAGTTTTTCGATTGACGTAGTTGTAGTTTTACAAAGACTGTGAACAAAGAACATTTTGCCGAACGACATAGCGCTATCCAGTGAAGCGACTGAAGTTTTTGTCGTAACATTTCTATAATCATCGTTACAAAATTGTGAATGTTAAGTAGTTTTGTAATTATTTTAAACATAGAGGAAATTAAGAGAGCTAGCGTACGATTGTGATAATTTATTTAGTATTGAAATTAGATTGAAAAGTTCTAGTGACTTGCGATGAAGTCGGCTTACGTAAGCGGTAGGATAGTTAGGTTCAGTAATGAAGTAAGCGCATCTAGAATTCGCGACAGGAATGTTTTAAATTGACGAGAGTATTTTTCTATGTTATTACATAATGGTGGCTATTCGGGATGTCGCTAAAACTAAACTTAACTAATTTGACAGCACAAAAATGTATGCCATCCTTTTTATTTCGATCGTTATGAAAGGGACGGCAACATTTTTAGTGCTATCAGATTAGTTTAGTTTAGGCGACATCCCGAACAGCCACCATTATTGCTAAGGGTTACTTCATCAGCCTTAAGTAGTAAGGTACTTTTCGTTTTACCTATATTTATCGTGTTTATTTCATTATAAAATCATTTGTTGCTTAGAGGCTGATAAAATAACCATAAAAAAATATAAATATTAAAGGTTTTAATGTACTTACCCTTATTTATTTGGTAGATCCAAGTATTATAGTTTCAGTTTGACGGGAGCATGTAATGACTATGCTTGGAGTCATACCAATATACTTTTTATTGAAATTACATTTATTTAATAGAAAATATCATTTTTAGTACCTACCTACATTATTGTTAATTCTTATAAAAATAGACTGCATTGTTATGGAGTTAGGTAGATGAGGATTGGTCTGAAAAGAAGGTTGTATGTAAGATTGCTTAATTTTGGAGAATGTAAATTATTTTCCTAAGGGTGTAATCCTATTGTGTAATCTAGTAGTGTTTTGACAAGGGTGTTTCCACGAATGCCCTCTGGAAATATGCTGGCCATCATAGTTGTTTGGATTTAATTTTAAAGGTTTTGGCAAATTGAACTCTGTTAGCAAGTTATTCTTATTTTCAATGTTTGTGCTGGATGAATCTTTTAATATTAGCACACAGAAATCACAGTATGGTCGCGTATTCGCTGCTGAGTGCTTGGAATGAATTGCCCGCATAACCATCTCAGCCGTCTTGGTCGTATTATGAAGATTTCAACGGTAGGTTCTCAAGAGTCATATCAGATTGTGTCACAGTTTGACACATTGAGATTTTTTTTTCTCATTGAGTCACACTGTTACTTGAGCTTTTTTTTCGTAATGTCCCAACATGTCACGCTGACAGGATCTAGTTCGACTCATGGGAACCCACCATTTACAATAAACAATAGGTACCTATAACTCATTCCCGTCAGAGTTTTCTATCAGCACCAGACTTCATATTTGCTTAAACCTTTATAATGAAGTTTTGTAAATTATTAAGCCTCACTATTTCACCTTCATTAATGTAGGGCTAACACTGACTTTAGTCCATAATTATTATTTAGATCCTTAAGTTGATGTCCAACATGAGGTGAAGAGTACTTATTTTAATGTTTTCCAATATGATTAAATTGATTCAAGACTAGTCAAAATAAATCTACACCAAGCAACAGCTATTTTTTATTTGAACCAGTTTAGTATAAAATGATACTGCTAGCTTACTAGAGATGTTGCAACACCTAAAGAACTATTCCTAGCGACGTGGAGCAGCGCACTATAGCCTCACGCGTCGTTTCCTTAACGCATGATTTGTTGCACCCAAAGATATTAGTAACACGTCAGTGGTTGCACCATTCGTTTGATTATCTTGATGTTGGTGTGATTGTCATAAGTTTAATATATTTGTGACAATTACTATCTCAGAAAATCATGACAATTACAAAGTATACAAAATAAATAAGTAGGTACTTATACAAAACGCGCCAAAACAGAATCTTACTATCATGGCTTCCAGTGTGCTGCTGCAACACATTGAATCCAGTTCTAAATAAGGGTTATGTCCACCATGCTTATTGTCTCCCCATCAGGAAGGAACAGTAAAAATTTTTCCAACTCATCCCATCTATGGAAGATCATCCCCATCCTGTTTTGCCTCTCACACTTGAATGGGGGTCAAAAATCAGTAATGAAATTGTAAATAAAAACCTATGCCACCGGGATAAATAAAACCAGAAAAGCTATGTGTGTATCATTATAATTATAAATGTGAATAGTTAAATTTAGTTACAGATTTATCCTATGAAGTTGATAACAACAATGTGCAACACAAGGTGTGCAAATATGAAGTCGGCGAATCCACGCTCTGGGCTCAATCCTAGGAATTCATGCTTGTTCTCAGGGTTTACTTGTAGCCTCAAACAAACTGAAAAAAATAAGAAACAGGTTAGGTTTACAGTTCAAAAATACGATGTCTTAGTAGATGTTTCGCGTAGTAGGTACGACTACAGTATTCGACTTCTGTAATACAACTTACCACCCAAAACGAAGGAGCTGACGGTAGAAATAAAGCCACTCAAGAAGGAATTGAATGGGAAGGTGCCGACAAGGCAGCAGTACACAAATTGGATCACCGCAGTTAGGAATATGTACAGAAGATAGGCATCTATGATTTTTAGTTTTTTCGAAGTCTTGGTGGTGTATTCCTGATACAATTTGGGGATTACAGATGCTAGCGAAGTCATTTTGTTAAGTTCTTCACAATTCCTCTTACAATTTACACTTTTATGGGCTAAAGTCGATTTGTTTTGTGATGTGATGAAAAGAAAACCAAATCCTCCAATCCACGACACGTCACTATTCTGGCCGGCTTCTGGCTTCTGGGTCTTGTCATTGTCACAGTCATTTCTAATGCGAAGTCAAGAAAAAAAAATTTTTTTCCTTCGTCTGAGTGCGAAGTCAAGTCATAGACAACAAATTTTGGTGACTTCTGACAATGGCAGACGAGAAAATTTGATTCTGTCTTTGATTGACATACCTTGCTTTGCTTGCCTTTGTTTGTCAAAATTGTGCACATTCATGTCATTTGAATCAGTGACTTGATATTTCTGTTTTGTAGAAAAAGACAATTTTTTTAACTAAAATCAAGATGATGAGTGTTAACCAAAACTTTCCCGAGTATGCCGTACCTGGTGCTGTACAGCACCGCTTTGAACCATACGCAGACAATGGAGGAAGCATCGTTGCCATCGCCGGCGAAGACTATGCCGTGATCGGGGCCGACACCAGGCTCAGCACAGGTTTCTCCATCTACACGCGTGAACAGAAGAAGCTGTTCAAGCTGTCGGAGC
The DNA here is from genome assembly GCA_963582015.1 of Xanthorhoe designata. Taxonomy (NCBI): domain Eukaryota; kingdom Metazoa; phylum Arthropoda; class Insecta; order Lepidoptera; family Geometridae; genus Xanthorhoe; species Xanthorhoe designata. The sequence continues at coordinate 307,065 of OY757049.1, forward strand.
GCACCGTACTCGGTGCCACTGGCTGCTGGTGCGATACGCTGACGCTGACGCGACTGTTGACGGCGCGTCTGCAGATGTACGAGCACGAGCACAACAAGTCCATGTCGACTCCTGCAGTAGCACAGATGCTGTCCACCATGTTGTATTACAAGCGTTTCTTCCCGTACTACGTGTCGAATGTGCTGGCGGGACTTGACGCAGACGGTAAGGGCTGTGTTTACAGCTACGACCCTATCGGGCACTGCGAGCGCTCCAATTTCCGCGCGGGTGGATCCGCGGGCGCGCAGCTGCAGCCGTTGCTTGATAACCAGATTGGGCTCAAGAACATGCAAAACGTGACCGAGGCACCTCTTCCCCGAGAGAAGGCTCTGGCTCTCCTCAAGGATGTGTTCATCAGTGCCGCCGAGCGTGACATCTACACTGGAGATTGTATTTACATACTTATCATTACTGCTAATGGTATTCAAGAGGAGAAGTTTGAGCTCCGTAAAGATTAGTGTTCTAGTTATAATAAATTCTTATTTGTATTTGTTGGTTTAATTTTTTCTTTTCAAAATAATAAACTTGAATAACTTAACAAGTAACTGAATTTATTGCTGAATTAATACAAGGTAACTACATCAATAACTTACATATTTGTTCATAGTTATTTACAATTTTTTATTATTATCTGATGTTAACATTTCGTAAAATTCATTTATTGTACTTGGGCATAACAAATATATTTTCTGGAAAGATTTTTTCAAACATTTCACTCACTACTTCTTGACTGGAACTTTCACCAATAATTGTAGCTTTTAACCGTGGGGGGGTGGTGTTGCCGGGGAAAAGTGGGTGGATGTTGTAGCAGAGCTCCACTTTGTCATTTGGAGGCACTGTTACTGACATTTTCTTATAGCCAGAGAACATGTAGGCATCTGTCCCTTCTACTGAGAGACTCAACCGAATGGGAGAGTTTGACTTCCCAATCAGAGTACACTTGAGAGGTACAGAACTCAACAGTTCTACCACCTCAGGATAATTGACTTGTACAGCTATGGGACAGTCATCCACAGGCAGTCCTGACAAGGCTGTGCTGCTCATCACACATTGCCCTTCGTTACCTTTTCTCCTCCATGTTATATTGTACAAGCCCACTCTTGTAGGAACATCCTTTGGTTTGTACTTTGACTGTATGCATATAGCATCTGATGCAATGTTCTTTTCTGAAACCTCAAGGTTGCTAATGCAGGATGGAGGCTTGGTGTCATCACTGAAGCGAAAGCAATCCACCAACTCAATCTCAGTGTCTACAATGAGGAGGTCCCATGGACATAGGATCTTTATCTGGGGCATCACAATGAAGGGGTCATCTATGAAACACTTAGAAATGGGTTTGAAATTCATAGCTTGAAAGGTGGTTGTCACTTCAAATGGCTTTATGACTGTAATTTTTGTGGTAAAGTCCTTCACACACTCTAATTTAGATATTTCAGGAAGATCTATGACATAGGACACCTTTATTTGGACAGAGGTGGTGGCTATTCTGTTTGTTTTTAAATAAAAAGCACTTGAGAAACTTGAATTTAAGCTTATGTTGTTCACTTCTAGCTTCAAAGGTTGAGTCTGAGGTTCTCCCTCTTTCAGGCCGAGCTCTATCACAGTCTCTGGGTTGGGGTTGTCTGGGGAGCTGAGCAGTGACAGTGTGATCTTGACATTATACACCACATGGTCTTCATTATTCTTTATGGTGAATGTGGTTGGGAACCACTCTCCTTGTAAAGCAGGACTCTGGTTGACCACAGCCATTGATAATCGACATTCCCGCGAAGTAATTGAAGCAACAGTTAAAGGCACAATAGAATCAAATTCAAAGTCAGCTTTTGGGCTAATAATGAAGTGTAACAACTCTGGATGGACTACAGGCTCTGAAGTCTTATTTTCATCTGTTTTAAAATTAAGATAAATCTTTCTTTTCCTATCAGAATCCAGCACAAATGCTATGTTTTTTATACTTAAATCTGAGCCATTATCATGAGGATTTGATTTAAACTGACACAAAAACTTTTTGACTTTGTTCCCTTCTAAAGTAATGCTGCTATTCCCATCATCAGTGATAGGAATCTCAATAGTCTCGGAGTGACTAGATATTGTGAGGAAGCTTTTCTTCACCTTCAGTGCTGCGGCACAGCAGAGCCTTACATAGATTTCAATTTCAATAATCTCATCCATTCTATATTTCTGTTGCTTGAACTTGGGTTTGACTTCCAAGAAACTGGAAAGGTTAGCCATGTCCACAGATACTGTAAGTGGCTCCTCCTCTATGGCAGCCTGCCAAAGTTCTAGGGCTCGGCCCTGTGAGGCTGCGGGCAAGTCAGGCTCAGCACCAGGGATATTCACATTCAACACAGACATAATGTTTCTTAATATCCTATCTTTATCATTGTTTGGCACTTGGATGTGTTTGTAGAGTGCCTCTAAAGACAGTTGAATGTAGTCTTGAATTTTAGCAGACAAGTATGCACATTGCAAGGCCCGATTGAGAACATGTGAGGCTAGATACCACCACTTCTCACTTCTGTATTCCCAGAGCATGTGGGACAGCAAGGTGAGTGCTTTACCATAATCAGCTGAATAGTAATACTCATTAGCCATTTCCACAACTAGCTGCTTTCTCATCCTTGGAGAGTGGTATGTTTTGAATTGAGTAATAGCACAGCTCAGGAAGCTGATGATCATGCCAGAGTGGTTGAAGATGCGCTCATTGTACTGGAGAGCTAGAACAGCTGCCTGCTCCTTCTGTGGGTCGTGAGGGTCTGCACTGAGCCGACCAGGCCTCCATGGGCGCTGACCAAAGAATTCCACAATGCCATCCATGGGATCCGGTGCTGGGGGATACTGAAGGGCTTCAGTGCACACAGAGCGCATGGCCTGTCTCCTCTTCACTGTGAATTGAGCTGCATGTTGGTAGTAGAAGCCAGGATGCTGAGTTTGGATGGCGGGGAGGCCAGTCCGGATAGCATCATCAAACAACTCCCCAAAGGCACTGTACTGCCTGGCTATCCAAGCATAATGTTCAAACAACAGCTCTGTAGAACCAATTCTGTTCTTATACCTTTCAATGTGAGATTTGAGTTGAGCAATGGAATCTCTGGGCAGATTAAGGGCAAACAATAATTTGCATAATTTATAGTTAATGTAACCAGCCACAGTCCTGACCTCATGAATATTGGTGTCCACAGTTCTTGTTTCAAGCAAATTGTTGTAGGCATGCAGGTAGTGCTTGTGAGCCGTGCTCAGGTCCTGTTTCAGCTCATTTAAGTATCCCAGTTTGAACTGATGCCTCACAAAGAGATATTGATGGGTGGTTTTGTTAAGATGATCTCTATGCTGCTTGATGTTTTTTGTTTCCAGATGATAGTAGTTCTGAGCAATGTCATAGAAAGCATTCTCTAAGCGCACTATATAGCCCATAAGGTGATCACTATGAGCCAGTACAAACAAGGCTTTGGACTGGATCTCGCAGGCAGTGCTGAGGGCCTGCGCGCGCTCAGCGCCCAACAGGTACTCGGATGGCGGCGGCGCCAGACGGCTTTGAATGACGACGACGGCGACGCGCGTAGCGTGCCCCTCCACCGCAGCGCGGATAGACTGCACTTTGCTGGCGCACTCGATGATCTTCTCGTTCCACTGCGCGTCGTTCCAGTCCATATCGTAAAAAATAACCACCACCGCTGGGATCAGTGAGATACGTTTATGGATCCAGTTCTTCTTGAGTATACCCTTGGGGATGTACCATTCATAGGAGTTCCTCTTGGGTTTGACGACGGGGAACTCGAATGTGTTGTTGAGCAGCTTGAAGCGCACTGGCGTGCGATCGGCGCGTCGGTTGTTGGAAAACGCATCCCATATTTCCTTATGCACAGCGTTGTTCACGGCGTCGAGCCCCGACAGCCCGATCAGCGCCAGAGGTTTTAGAATTATCTCGGGCGGAAACTCCGTGTAATCTCGTGGTTGTGTGGCCATAGTTGCAGCTTACCGCCTCTAACAACGGGACTGAGAACGTGATTTTTATATTAGATCATCTGAAATGGCGATGTAACTTCATTTGAATTTGTTTTACTTTTAGAATCGTTTTTAGCACAACACCCCATTCCTTCCACTCGCAATCGCAAAAATCGCCAATCGTCAAACAAATGTCTAGCTAGCTAGCTCGATTGACATTTGTGACGTATTTGCGCTGCGCATAGCATTCCATTCTACGGAATACTAAACTTTTCGGAAGATTTCCGGTTTAATCCCTAAAATAAAAGTTACCATCAATGAGAATAAAAACACTACGTTTATTTTCCTGATTCCTGAACGAATTTTGAAATGTCATGTCAAAGTCAAACTATCAAACCATGTCAAACTAAGGCTGGCAATCTGGCATGTCAAGTTGTTTTGGTTTTGGTGGAAGGAGAATTTATTTTAATTTATTGAAGAGGACATTACATCCAACTCGCTATTCTATTTACACTTATTTTAAAGGAATCACTGAACCTTCATCTGATATTTAATTCTAAGTGAAATTCTTTAAGCTAAGTAAAATGGCTTCACATTCAGCGTTAGCGTCGCTCACCGCAACGTATACAGATTCTGAAGGTGAAGAGGAGATGGAAGATCAAACTCCTGAAAAAGATGAGCCTAAGGAGACACAATCAGAACCTGCAAGTCCTAAAAAAGCAGAAGAAAGTACAAAGGCTTCTTCAGCGCCCCCAAGCCCGAAGCGGAGGTTAGTATCGTACGTCGATGACACAATAGTCTCGGACGACGAGTTATTATCTCCCAGCGCCGAAAACCAAGATGACATGCGGCGCCTGTCTATGGAGACCGACACCGATGAGGCTGTCCCACGCTCTGATCCTGACGACTCACAAGATGGAGTGTCCATTCCACCGGAGCCACCTGGAAAATGCCCAAAAGAACTACAAGATAATATAGCCAAGTACCATAGCAGAATGGTAAATGAAGGCATAGATATGAACAGACTCATTCAAGATAAGAAAAACTTTAGAAACCCTAGCATTTATGAAAAACTTATACAATTCTGTGATATCAATGAGTTAGATACAAATTATCCTCCTGAAATCTATGACCCCTTACGTTGGGGAAAGGAGTCATATTATGATGAACTTGCCAAGGCTCAGAAGCAAGAAATGGATCGTAGAGAAAAAGAAAAGAAGGAAAAATTATCAAAAATAGACTTCATTACGGGCGTTACTAAGAAATCTGAGAGTGATGAAGAGAAAAAGAGAAAATCTAAATGGGATCAAGCCGGTCCTAACATGTCCAACAACAAGACTACTATGAAGCAACCTGGCCTACTTCAGCAGCCCCTCACTACTAACATCACAGGGACAAAAGGGACTGTAATCTCAGCATTTGGCTCATTGCCAAAGAAACCAAAAATTTGATTCAGGCTGGATTAGTTCCATTTGAACTAATCTGCTTAAATTGCTGGACACTTGTTGTGATTTGTTTAATAGTATTTTAAAACAGTAAAGCTGACACAAACTTTAAAAGTGACTTATTTGTTTTATGAATAAACTGTTACATGTGTCTTCAATACTCGTCAGTTGATTGCATGTTTATTTATTAGTAAATAAATGTTTTTGTCCAGAATTTATATGTATTGTGTAACTGGCTGTGCCCTGTGGTGAATAGTTCCCATTCGCGTGGGAATATCGAGATCAAAAGTAGTCTATTTTGTAGTCCAGGGTATAAGCGATCCTGATACCTTATTAAATTTCACTTAATTGAATTCAAGCCGTTTGAGCTCGAAAGAGTTAGAAACATACACACACAAAATTTCACCTTTATAATATTATTAGGATTAAATTATGTGCTAATTGTTTATATTATAAAGTGTCTTTATTAGAGTTTAGTCAAAGAGAATAAAATCACTATGTTTAATTATGTATGATTTAAAATATGTAGTGTAGATTTTGATTGAGATGATTTAGTCCCTAAATCATTAGCATTAATCAAGCCCCTAAAATTTAGCCCCTAAATTTTAGGGGCTTTCCTACTAAAATACAATTAAAACCAGCCAAGTACGTGTCGGGCAAGTTCTACGTAGAATACCTAGTATTCTTTTATCTGTGGTAGAACGTAGTGTTTTTATTTTTGCGTAGGGTTTCGTAGTTATCCAGGCGAAGGTATTTTGGTATTTACTCGCAATGGAGAAGTTTCCTAAACTTCAAAATCCATTTTTTTTCTTTTAACCGAATTCTTTAATAAATGGTGAAATATTTTTTTGAATACCTTGTGTTTATCACAGACTACTAGGATGCTAACGCATGTTTATACACACACACACACTAGTCAGTGAGAGCAGAGCCACAATATTATTTCTTGATTTTAATCACAGTGAAATATCTTTTGTTTCGGAAATTCTCGGTTTTTACAAGCAGTTACATCACTACAAAAATAAGCAAGAGAAAGAAGGGTGCGGTGCGAGTGCGAACGCGGGGGGCGGAGTCTATAAAAAACAAACCTTTGTTGTTGTCACTGAATTTGTCGTAATTTTATTCTGCGCTCGCGAGACGCAGTTTCGTTGTATTTTATTATTATTGTATTTAGACGCGATGGCAGAGGCCCCGGAAGCCGAGCCAGTGCCGACCACCAGCGAGAGCGTGGCCGGGAGCGCGAGTGCCGCGGCGGCCAGGCCCGCGGATGAGGACGACGAGCCTCTCGCCAAGCGCCTCAAGTTGTGCGACGGCTCCAGCGACCGCCTGGAGTTCCGGCTCGGGGGCATCCTGTGCTGCGCCGTCTGCCTGGACCTGCCCCCGGCCGCCGTGTACCAGGTATTCTAAAACAGCTGATCTCATGATGCGACCATCAGCTGTTTTATCGATTTTGTCTTTCATTACGTAAGAGGCTGCATCTGCAGCGTTTACTGCGTCGTGGCGACGCCCACTTGTCTCCATATTGAGACATATTGTCTAAGGCGTCATATTGTTGTCCTATAAATTGTAAGCTATAATAGTTATAAAATGTACCATACCAATTGAGGCTAGTTGCAACCTATTGTTCAAATAAAGTTAGTTGGTATTAAGCACATTGACCTATAAGATGTACCTACCTTGTTCTTATGTTGTAAAGCTGTGTTGGGTTTATTATAAGTACCTACTTATACACCAGTTTTGTGTACTGGTTTTATTCCTATGTACCAATTTTTGTAACATTTCAATTCAATAAAGAAATGTTTTAGAGACAATTCTTGTTTGTTTAGAAAATCCCAAAATCCCCATCCTAAAAATACTTATGCTTTATTAGAATCCTCATTCTTAGAGTAATTAATAGATATTCACTGAATTAACATTTGTTCAGTACTTATTTATGCAAATATTAAATACCTGCCAACCACATATACATTGTCTGCATTGCTACATTTAGATTTTTCTAAGCATTCAGTTAGTAAAATGGTAGCAATTATCAACAAGCCAGTATATCAAGTAACTTTGCAGATGATAACTACAACAATATTAATAAAGCTTTGTTGGAACAAGGCCAGACAGCTTTACAGGCAGAAACTAGTAGTAGAATTCAAGTGGTTAGGTAAAATAAAACAAAATATCCTTTTAATATAAAAAAAGTGTTTGTAATAGCAATTTCTTACTTAAAGAAAATTAAGGTATTTGACCCTTAATTAGTAGGTAGGTAGATGTACATAATGTCTTTATTCTCTTTAATAATCTATGATGAAGAAATCGAATTTAAAGAATATTCATAACATTTTTGTAAAAATTATAAAATACTGGTTTTTGTAGTAGGTCAATTTCATTAATTACAATATCTAATTTTATTTGAGAGTTAAAGTAAATTTCCTTGGAGGTTTCAATGCCTACTTGATTCCTAATTATTTAAAACATTAAAAAACATAATATTTCAATTGACAAAATAATAACATATTTTAATTTTACAGGTTTCACATGAATCGGCAGCAATTTGTCCATCATCATTAACTTATCTTTGGATCCATTAGCTTCTCCTAATTATAGTTGAACCAATAGCAGCTAATAGTACTGTCATATCTCTGTTTGGAGCTTAAAAGAATATAATTGAAACAGGCCAAACAACAAGCATGCCGGTAGACTTTCCCCACCGGCGCGATACACAAATATAATAAAAAAAGGCCCGATCACATAACGCGACATCACGACGCAAAATACATATCACTGGTGAATGAAATGTACTTGCGTTGTGACGTCCCATTTAATTCTCAAGATCCGAGTTACATAGTTACGATGTGATAGGGCCTATGTCAGTCGCGCCAGTGACGTCACTGTTGGTATCCTCAAAGCGGGCCTATTGCAGTGTTGCAACGGGCACCTGATGTGCGCGCCTTGCTTCACGCACCTCTTGGCCGACGCGCGCCTGCGCGATGAGACTCACGCTACCTGCCCCAACTGCCGCGTTGAGATCTCCAAGACTACGGCTTCCAGGTGAAATTGGTGTCCTGTAGCTTAACCGGTCCTCACGTTTTGGTTAAGAAGTAGGTAGTGAAAATAAGAAAAACCCCGCATAGGCTCTGTTAGTATCTTACACTATTTGCTTGCAATGACTATCACAAATGTAAGCATAGGTATGCAATTTATGCCTAGGGCAATTTTGAGTATGATTCTGACCTAACGGAACGGTTAAACATTAACAGCTCATGTTTCCTAGTTCAAATATGGTCAAAAGTTTAAGGCCTTTAAGCTGAAAAATAAGAAAAAGGAAAGGAACGAAAGGAGCCTTTTAGACGCACTCAAAATCCTTACACCGCAAACAACAAGAACAACGACAAGAAGAAGAAGAAAAAGCTGAAAAATCATCGCTTGACCCTTGAGCTCATACATTTCTTTCCTTAGTTGAGTCATGGGCAAATGTGTCAGGCTCATAGCTGATTCACATCAGCCAATAGGTCACAGGAACTGGCTTGCTTCAGGAACCTGGCGGTGGAGAAGACGGTGTCGGAGCTGCCGTCCGACTGCAAGTACTGCACCAAGGTGTTCCCGCGCCATTCGCTGCAACACCACGAAGAGAACGCGTGCGAGGAGCGGTGAGGTTCCCTCTCTTCTATCCTACATTCATTTTATTTGCGAGAGATGAGAAACTTCTTTCAAAATAATAAATATCCTTAGACATTCCACACAGCGTTATCTGGTCCCAAGCTTAGCAATTGAATGCTTGTGTGTATGGTAACCAGATGACTGATATAGGTACCTACTACTACTACGATATTTTTCACTATGAACTGAACTTTCTTTTATTTAGGTATATCTATTTGCACGTGGTCATTAAAATACAAAAATGTTCCTTCAAACCGGATCATGACGCTTGCTTTCGTCCGGGGTTATCATTCCATAACCGAGTTATCATGTCAATATTGCATGCGTAGTGCAGTTTATTTTAGTTTGAACATTATTAAATTTAAGAAAAAACATGCTGATACGAATATGATGAGGTCAATCACCTAACAACAAACCAGGACAAGTTGTCTGCGCGAAAGTGATAGTGTCCCGAATGCAATCGAGGTCGCCAGCTCTGTGTTATCGCTTTTCACTGTCAGTTCAATAACATTCTTGTCAACACTTAGATACCAGTATATTCTAGACTCCACTTGGCTATCACTGCTCTTAGAGATGGTCCGCTGGCTGAAACCCTAGCATCACAAGGGTACATGCTGCATGCACCTTTAGCAAGGACGCCTTTAGTAAGCGTAGCATTTTTCCCCAGTGATTACAAGTTCGCTCAGATCGTAGTGAGCCCGCGACCTGGGCGACGCTACCTCGATGATTTGGTTCGCATTGTGTGCGGGATTTACGCTCTACTGGTGGCCTCCCTGCGTCGCACCTACCTGGTCTCTGACCCGCTGAGCAAGCCGCGTAGGTACCGCAGGTGTGTTTACCTCAATGACGAAGGACTGTTTGCGCAGATACCAATAACCTAACCAAAGGGCAACGAAGGAATCTGTACTAATAGGCTCATTGTCCAAAGATTAACTTATCGATGTTATGTTGCTTCTAATCTTTAACCCCTAAACTGCACTATCAAAGTCCGAAATGATTCACCACCGATGTAAGGTAACAACTTGTTATCACGAGTATGGCTCAGGGGTGAGCTGTGCCAATCTAAATTGATAACCCAAGCTTATTTCTGAGGTTTTCGTTGTCCCTTCTTTGGTGGATGCTGTGTAAACATTTGTAATGTCAGCTATTAAAATCATGTATTGCTTGAGTAACATTGTGGCGTACCTGTGCAATGCGAACCGAATCATTTAGCTTGCGTAACACTATGTAGCTGGAATGATAACATGGCGCCATTTTATGACTTGATCGTCAAAACTGAGTAATTTTGTTAGTTTCGTAACCTCTAAGTGGTTTCAGCCTCGCCTGGAATCTGTCATAGAATCCCCTCGGTTATAGTGGACATACACGCTACGAGAAATCGTTACGATCAGACGGTACAGTTCGAACGGTACCGATAAATCGCTACATGTGTGTAACTTTACAGTTTTATTAACAAATATGTAGCGATTTATCGGTACCGTTCGAACTGTACCGTCTGATCGTACGTAACGATGTCTCGTAGCGTGTATGTCCACTATAAGTTAGTAATGTTGTGTGTAGGTTGATGGGATGTCGCTACGCGTGCATCGGCTGCCCGTGGCGCGGGCCGGCGCACGAGGCGCGCGGGCACGAGGCGGCGTGCCTGCACCCGCGCAAGTCCGCCGCGGACGTGGTCGCCGCGCTGGAGGAGAGGGAGAAGGCGCAGGCTGACACCGCCGCGCTCTACTCCACCATGCTCGACCTCCTCTCTTATGAGAAGATCACTTTTAATGGTGAGTTAATTGGTCATTCGATGTGACAAAGCGATGTTCTACGGCGTAGGTAGAATCGTAGAATCTACGTGATCATTTCAGATATCATGTTGAATAGGTAATCCTACTGATATGATAAACACGAAAATTTGTATGGATGTTTGAAGATGAACAGATTTGGCAGAAACTTGGAATATGATATACCTACCTGGAATAACACATCTAAGTACTTTTTATCCAGGTAGGTCCACGAGGGAGCTATCTCATATACAATTTTCATAAATAATTGTAATTTATAATGGTGTTTACGGTATTTTTTAATAAATTATAGATAACAGAAAATTAAGCTAATTCAAATTGACGGAACCTAGACGTGCCTAAATGTTAGACATATTTTAAATAATGATTCATTTTGAACTTGTTTATACAATTTCAAACCGACCATTATCCCATCAAAATATGAATTCTGCATTATCGACTTCCTCATATATTTAGAGCAGTCACGACCAAAGCATGTGGCTGATAAGATAAGCTTATAGCTAATGGTTTTGGCTCGTGTCAATGCAACCTATCTCGTGTATGTTTACTGCGTGCGATTATTCGTTCGTTCGTATGAGCAAGTGGCCAACTCTGGTGACGGAGTTTTTAGGCCGCCTTAAGGCCTTCGTCATGGCTTAACGACTTTAAAAGCCGGGACCGACAATTTAACGTGCCCTCCGAAGCACGGACACGCTCAGATGTAAATGCCACTTACGGTCACCCATCCAAGTAGTGACCGCTCAGAACGTTGCTTAACTTCGACGATCTATCAAGAACGTCTTAGCAAGCTTCGCCACGAGTGTTTCATTGCGATTATTGATTTAGCAGTACGACAATAAATAGGTTCACAGCTTTCGGCGTAAGGTTGTAGATGATGATGGTAATTTAATTAGAGACTAATGAAATGACAAGCAAGCCCATCGGTAAGATAAGTGACAACACTGCCCAATACAGTTTTGCTTGTTTCATAAATACTGGAGTTCATTAAAGTCGAAAGAATTAAAACTAAATTACTATTTCCTTAGGTGTTCGATCCGTGAAGAAGTATGGAAGATTCTTTTGCTATAACGAAGAAATACTTCATATCATAGGTCAGAAAAAATAATTTTTTATTATAACTAGAATTTTGATGCAAAATGGTAATGGTATATAGATGTAATGGCTTGTTCTTAGAAGCGCTTGACTAAAGTTAAATAATGGTTTAGTTGTATTGGGCAGTTTGTCGTATATCAAGTTACTGATTATCGTAATTAGGTAAGTACCTACTTATGATATCTAGGTATTTATAAATAATGTAAAAATCGGTTTGTATTATAAGTGTATCCCAGGGGAGTCTATTAGGGCTGCTTATTTAAATTTATCATTACACCTTTTTATTTTGAATTTTTTATAATCATAATTTAGATAAGTTATTAATTAATATTACACTACTTTGATACACGACATATATTACCCCAATAGGTAGTTAGAAATCTTATTTTGTTGGCATAACAGTAATGATCCAAAATAATGTGCCAATTGTTAGGATTATAGCATTTGCCAATTTGGCAGATCATGTAAACATCTGTCTGCTACAATAATAAATCATCAAATCTCTTGCATTGCATAACCCTTCAAAATTGATGATTACCTTCGTAATCACGCCCATTTTCCATAGCCATAAGCATAGGCAGAGACTAACAATGTTCACTTGCTATATTCTTCGTACAATGTCGCTGGTTTTGGGTATTTTTGCCATGGCCCTTTTTCAAACTGTCACGTATGAAAAGTGGGCATGTACCAAATATGTATGTATTTGGACATACCTCTGACTACCCCCTTAGACATCTTCAAAAAGATCTAAAAATTGCCCAATGATCTGAAAGAAATGTCTACCGCTCCCGGGATACAGTCGTGATCATATTTCATTTTTTCCCTTTTTCAATGTCTCAACTGCTCCAAAGTGATTTATAGGTCTTCCCTTTCCAGCTGTCCCAAACACATGCGTTATTCCATCAAGGTGGTACCATTACAGTGTTTGGTAATGAAATGTTCTGCTTGTGTTCCAGACCTGCAGTTGAAGCCGTACCGCACGGAGGAGTTCATGACGAAGCTGTACTACGAGTCCTCGCGGTTCGCCGCCTTCGGCCAGCAGTGGGTCGTGAAGGCATTCGTCAACAAGAACCAAAGGGACCCCACGCAGAGCGCACAACGAGAGATCACTTATCAGGTTCGTTACTTTTTTCGTGTTATTTTCTTCCTGTGTTTGTCAAATACATGTTTCTATTCTTATTCTATAGGTATCTGATGATTTCAACGTAATCTTGTGGATTCTCTTTTGGATTTTGATCTGCTAGTTCCATTGTTACCTACTTGCCCTAGATTACCAACTTTACTTCGCTCTTGACCTAACTCTTATCTGGTAGCTGCTGGTTTCTTACTTCTTGCCAGATTCATATCCAGTTAACTTTGGTTTTTAGAATAGATTATTAAATATATTAATTCTACTATTAAATAGAATTTAGCTGAATTGTCTTTTGGCTGTGGGTGCTAGTCCCGGGATTGTGCTTATGTTTAAATGTGAGAGGGATACGGTGTATTCCGTATGGAGATCCCGGTATGCCTTGACATGGATGGAGGCCGGCCACCGCGCTGATTTTTAGTGGGTTGTCGGAGTTTCATAACTCCACACACCCAAACCCGTATTATGTGTCCAAACTTCGTTCCCTCAACGTAGCAGATTTTTCAACTTGTCAAAAAAAAAGGCCGAAGCGTGTCACGCCTTGTAGAAGGCCGTCTTTAACCTAACACATATTATGATAATGAGTTAACGAGGCACAGTGCCGGATTTAAGACATTCGGCACATTGTTGCGGCGCCGAAGTGGGCAAGAGGGGCCTGGCCTTGTACATGCGGCCGGTCCACAGGTCTCCCACCAGCCTCTAAGGCTGCGTTTCCATCGACGCGGAGTTGGACGGAGCGGTGCTTAGCGGTGCATGATTTGACCGATCACAGCACGAGCGGAGCGGGGCAGAGCTGATATTCATATAAAATTCATAGAAAGCGAGGTGATGCGGAGCGGAGGACAGCGGGGCGGTGCGTTGCGGAGGGTAGTTAGGAGAGCGAAGCGCTCTGCTCTTCTCCGCTCCGCTTCAGTGGAAACACCCACCGCTATTCTCCGCTCATCTCCGCACAGCTCCGCGTCAATGGAAACGCCTAACCCAGCGTAGATGGTGTAGAGTCGTGTTCCCCTCAGTTGATCCTGAAGAGCAAGCCTCTGGGTCCGCTGGCGCTGCAGTGGGTGGTGGTCCGAGGACCGCACGGGGAGGCGCGGCTGTCCGCGGCGCCGCGGGCCTTCGTCTACCGCGAGGACTCCAGCGACGCGCCGCCGCAGCCGCTGCCGCTGCAGGACCCGCACGACACCAACAGACTGCTCTCCAACAAGGCCATCCACTTCCGGTGAGCGACACGCTAGCTTAGAGGGTCCGTAGCCTGGTGGTCAGGCGAGCTCGGCTTGAGAGCGATCGCTCGTATCTACGCAGGTTCGAATCCTACCGGAGCCTTTCACTTTTAGTAAGATTTTTCATTTATAATGAAATATCCAATACCTAAGTGTGGTTTAACACTGTAAAAATAATAAATAAAACACACTAGTGGCTAAACTCCAATGTGGAGATCGATCTTGGACAGTTATCGGACGGAGCATCGCTATCGGCCATTCTATTCGTAGCTGATGTTGAAACCAAGTAGAAGCCAGTATGTGGTGCCCGGATTAGAGAGCGAGCATAGTAGTGGCATTTCGGAGTATCGCAAAAGCTAAACTTACCTAGCTAAAAATGTTGCCGTCCCTTTGATAGTGATGGGAATGAAAAGGATGGCATTAATTTTAGTTAGTTTAGCTTAGCTTTTGCGACACTCCGAATTGCCACTACTATGCTCGCTCTCTAATCCACCACATACTGGCTTCAACTTGGTTTCGACAGCTACGAATAGAATGGCCAATGGCAATGCTCCGTCCGATAACTGTCCAAGATCGATCTCCACATTGCAGTTTTGGAACCAGCTGCCCTAGCCATGTTACATTTCGACAGCCTTCGATTACAAACTAAAAAAATGTATAGGAATTGACATTCGATGACGAAAACTCGAGCGATCAGAAATGTCAAATCAAAGATGTAGCGATGATAGAAAGAGAATAGATACGAAACATTTTGTCACTTGTGTACGCGCCCTGTTGGTTGCGTGGTGCGCGCATAACGGTGCCATGCATTTTTTGATTGTTAGTCAGAACTTGAGAAAGTTTGAGTCCTACATTTACATCATCAACTACCACTCAATTTTAATTTCGTAATTTCCTACCAAATAAAAAGCTTCCATTTTCATTGTGCGTTACTTAAAGCTCAAGCGAATTAAATTATACATTATATACTTGAAACAATGAATAAATGAATATGAATACCTATGAATATAATTTAATTTACCTATTTCAGACTCATCATGTTCCAAGCCTCGAAGTGATCTCAATCCGAGCCAGCGTAGTGGAGGCGATGCACATTAACAGGACAGGCCAAAGACACCGCTGACATTACATCACTAACACAAGTACACCTTGTACAATATCACTAGCTTTCTAAATCAATCAGCGCATAGGTAATTGTCATTTTTAAATTCACGATGTCGAAACTTTCCTATAGGTTGAAATCATTGTTAGCTCCGGTCTGCTCAAATGCAATTTTCTATTTCAATTTCTACTTTTAGTGATGCAGTTTTTGGTAAGTAGAGAAAAGATGGATGTGTGTTAAGGTGCCTCTATAGGTGAAACTACGCCACCGCCGATTTTATTTTATTATTACGTTGAACGTAATTCGGTTCAACGTAATAATAAAATAAAATAGGCGGTGGCGTAGTTTCACCCATACAGGCACCTTAAGTTGAGAAGACCGACTTGCGAAATGATATTATATGCTTGCATATATATATATATAGGTAGGTGGCTATTATGTTAGTTTCTTTTGACAAGAAATTACTGTTGAGTACAAAAAAAGTTGAGATTGTGAGTTTCAATACTTGTTAAGTACATGGTTGTTTGAGTAAATTGTGAAGTATTAATTTGCTCATTGCGTGGACTTTGTTTAATCGTTTTAGGAGACGTTTTAAAATAGTGGTTGACTTGTTTAAGCCCAAGATTAGCAACCCTAGCTAGGTTTAGTTGGTTAACTTGGGCCTAGTTACATTTTTGCGTGAAGTTGTATTGTCTAATTATTAGAATACTCGTTTTGAGTTTTATAATAATTTCGTAATATTCTTGTGTTTGATTGATACTGTCTTTTAAACTAAGTTATATTAAATGAAATAATAGTTAAATGAGCGTGAGTATTAGCAATTCAGTTAGAATTTTAGTGAATGCAAGACCATATTCTAGAAATAAATATTGAATTCGTTCTAAATAATCAATCTTATAGTTAATCTATAATTAAAATGCAAACATACCGGTTAAAGCAACTAACTAACACATCTTAATTACTCATAATAAACAATCTATTAGAGCTTATCCCGGGAGACTGTTTCGAATCTTCGTGTGTGGTACAAAAGTACCTAAATTGTGTTGTGTCTATGTACTGGCTCATGTGTTCGTTTTAAAGTTTTAATATAAGAATTTATCATAGATTCAATTATTTTATTTACTGATATTTAGTGAAGGCCCAGCGCCATGACCATTTTAATTTAATAAATTTTATTTATAGATTTTCTTTTGGTTTTTAATAAAGAGATAAATTATTATTTCTTGTTTTACTGTTTTCATTCCTTTTTTTACACTCAAACCCGCACTACAAGTAGGAAACTGTCTAGCCTAGCAGCAGGTAGGTACTACTACAAATTTATGTTAATGAGAGTATCATGTTTGTGTTCATTCATTCATTTTTATTCATTCATTCTTGTTCATAGACGTGCCAAGTTTCTTGTAAGTTCAGTTTTGCGCTCCTGCGCTCCACACGCTAATTATGCCAGACTCGCCCGCCGTCACCAGAAGGTCCTTCTAGAATTCACGAAATAAAATATGTTGTAAACAGGGTAGTGTGCAGGCAGTCTGGCAGTGAAAGCGTTAAACTTGTCAATACTCTTCAAAAATATTTTTATCTCTATATTCTCTATATTCAAGCTTAAAGCCATGACGGAGGCCTCTAGGCGGCCCAAAAAATCCGTCACCAGAGGCCACTTGCTCATACGAACGAACGAAGCTTAAACGTTGAAGGAAAACATTGTTAAGAAAACAGGTGTCTTACATACTTTTACGACTGTAATGCTAACTTCTACAAAATGTAGACCTTTTCCGACTCCCTTTAGTATTACAAATACCCTCGGTAAATATCAGATAGATAACTTTTTTTTATCTACTAATAGAGATTTGAGACACTGATTGACTAATGCCGGGTTGCAATATTCAACTTACTAATAACCGTGGATCCGTCGCCATAGTAATATTGTTTTCTGTCAAAAAGTGTCCTACATTTTTTGTTGTTACAAAGTTGCTATGGCGATCAATCTACGATCATTCGTAAGTTTTATATTGCAACCGGCCGATAACGTCCGAAGGTAACACTTTAGTAGGGCCATATAAAAAGATAAAACATTTGAGTGTCTACTTTCATTAGCCAGACTCTAGCTGCTGTTTACGTCTATTCCCGTTGTCCCCGTATACCGTGTCCCCGTACTACGGGGACAGCGGGAATTTGATTAAATATTATGCTATAGAGTCACAATATACAACAGGGTAAGGCTGCGTTTCCATTGACGCGGAGCTGTGCGGAGCGGTGCTTAGCGGTGCATGAAGTGACCAATCACTATGCTCGAAATCGCGGAGCAGAGATTCAATGGAAACGCAGCCTATATAAGTGTCCAATACTTACAGTTCTAGCATACCAGCAGCACCTGACTATCTGCTTGTTGCCCACAAAGTTGGTGCAGGGTTGGAGCTTCCTGTCGGCTGCTGTCACTGATCTTAGCACATCTCTGTAACACAAGTCACAACTTAAATCATCAAATACGATTCAGCAGTTAGTTGTTAAGGTGCCTGTATGGGTGAAACTAGCGCCACCGCCTATTTTATTTTATTATTACGTTGAACAAAGGAATTTTAAGAAACTGAATGTTCAGTTTGTGAAACCTATCATAAGCTTTTTTTTAATACCTATGTAATAGTTTTATTTTGTATAGTTTAGGAGGAGTAGAAAAGTTACACCAAAATCTGTTTTCGCTATTAGGTTAAAGAAGTAGGAATAAATAGATTCTGCCTTTTAAGCAAGGCCAAAGGTTGTTTTAACCCTGCAATCCATAGGCAAGTTATGTTATAATCCCTACTAATATTATAAATGCGAAAGTAACTCTGTCTGTCTGTTACTCTTTCACGCTTAAACCACTGAACCGATTCTGATGAAATTTAGTATAGAGATAGACTAGACCTTGGGAAAGGTCATAGGCTACATTTTGTACGGGCCGCAGGTAGCAGCATATTTATAATACAAAAAAAAATCTCATGAATTGGCTACTTAATAAGTAAGTAAGTTCGTATGAGCAAGTGGCCAACTCTGGTATTAACTTAATAAAATGTAAGGTAAAAGAATTTGTTTACTTACCCATTGCCTCCTTGAGAGCCAGATAGCAGCACTGTTGTGTTATCCACAGAAGTATAAGCATCTACCACATAGCAATCATCATCTCTGCTTCTCTGAAAATAATAATAATAGACTTGAAATACCACAACTAAATCATGTCTTTGACTAAATCTTCCAAAAATTACTTTATTCTGTGTAAGAACACAGAATATTTTATTTACTTTATTCTGTGTAGCAACACAGAATAAAGTAATCAATTTTGGAATATTTTTAATGACTGAATGAACAACACAGAATAACTTTTGGAAGATTTTGAATACTATGTTAAGTATATTATTTCAGCAACTGCAGGTATTGTAGATTATTATAATTGAAAGTTTTTCAATAATTACACACCTTTATACTTCTGGCAATTTTATCTCTTCCGTAACTCTTCATTCTATCCCCGCTCTCTGCATCCCAGATCTGAACATCATTGGACTGGGTGACACATGCCACCTGCTTCTCGTCCAGCCAGGATATCTTCTCAATGGAGTTCTCCACGTTAAGGGAGTAGGTCAGGGCATCGTCTTCAGTGCTCTCAAGAATGTTGTAGATGTTAAGCAGACCATCGGTGGAGCCTGACGCTAGGAGGTGGCTCTTGCTCTTGTGGAATTTCACCTGGGTAGGAAGAAAGAATGTTTTTACTTATATTTTGTTTATTAGGTAGGGAAAAAAAATAAAAATCATTAATTTTGGACCTCAAGGATCACTTCAGTTTCGTTTTACTTCTCAGAATTACTCAACAAAACAGGTGGGATTAGTAGAGATAAAAGTATTTCTGTCAATAGAACTACTCAACAGAACAGGTGGGAGTAAACGTTACATACTAGGTGATTCTAATGCCTGTAAACTAACAGTTAGATAGTGTGTGTCTCTTACCTAGCTGTGACTTTTCAAGCCAGATTATTAAAATTAAAGTAAAATTAATTGTACATCATTTTTTACGCCCTAAGTGACGGCCTGAATACGCCGCTATTCTTTGCCAACATTTTTTTTAACAGAACAGAGCAATTTTTTAGTTACCTGTGTGATATCCTCAGTATGTGAGTTCCAGTAGCCACCGAGTGGTTTCTGGTTGTTGCGCTGGTCCCAGAACACCAGGTAGGCATCATCCTCCACCAGCAGACTGCCCGAGCACAGCACTCGGCCGTTGCAGGAGATGTCCATACACTCATACTGTCTCTGTACCTGTTCTTCTTTGTCTGAATAAAAACAACATAGATACTAAAGGTTATACTTACTAAAGGTTTTTCAATTCATGTTGAAGATTTTTAGCTTACAATGTTTCTGTACCCTAATATTAGAATAGGTATCATGGGCATGGGGTTGAGAAGAACTGCATACAAATAACAAATGAGTTTTTTTTCTACCTATATCATCCCACTGCTGGGCAAAGGTCTCCCCCATATCTCTCCAACCATCTCTGAGTGAATGAGTATTATAAATAATTAATTGTAGTGGATGAAGGAAGGATTTGCCCTGCAGTTTTATAGTGTGAGCTAGAATAAATCGAAACAGTTCAAATCAAAGCTTTACCTTTATATTCTTGTACACAACTTCCACTACTCCTCGTGTCCCATAGTTTAATGAGCCCTTCATACCCTGTTGAGTAAACTAGGTGTTCTTCTTTGGGGCAAAATACCACCTCTGTCAGTTCCTTCTTGTGGCCGCTGAGTCGACAAACTTTGTTCAGGGATGTGTTGTTTAATTCATATACCTCTATGCTGTTGTCAGATAGACTAACTGCTAGTTTTAGTGATCTGAAAGATTATTGACTATACAACTAACATAGGTATTTTTTTGGTTAGGTTAAATTTTGTAAATTGTACATTTTCAAGGATGTGAAGAATATGTTGTACTGTCTTATATTGTATATATTAATATTTACGTACTCACCTTGTCCCATGCAGCTTATTTAAGTAAGATTTCTTTAGTGAAACAGCGGTCTCAGCTAATAGACTATATTTCTTAAAAAACTGCTGTTCCAGATCTTCTGGACTTACTGTATCTCTATCAACCTCTTCGGTATCTATTATATCGCTCATTGTTTTTGTTATGAATTATAGATTATGCCTAGAATTGAAAAAACATCATAAAATTTACAAAGCGAACCGAACTTAGTAAACAAACACACGTGTTGCTATTTTGACATTGAGTTTGACTTTGACGGCTGGCTTGACTGATAAAAACACAATTCTAGTGTTGTGCGCGTCAAAATGAAAAACCGGTAAGTTAATTTGGATTAAACCGCGAATATTTGAAAAATAAATTGCCCTCCGGAATGTTTTTTATCCATCCAATCCTAGTAGTCTGTTGTGTATCCATCATACGAATTCGAAGAACCATACATAGTACACGTAAATTTTATAGTCGTTAACTGCTAACTTTTTATTAAATTGGGGTATTAAATGAAACTTATATCAGATCAGCAATTATATATTCTTAAAATAACAATGACTGTGTCCTATATTTTATTTATAAGTCCTGCGTTGCGAGCCCCGGTACCTAGGTCCGACGCGCTCGATGTCCCCGGCGGCAAGACGCGCGGCCACGCGGCGCAGCGGCAGCGGACCGACGCCGGATAGTTCTGCCACCGGCTCGGAGAACGCCCAGCGGATGTAGCGCTCCATGCGGATGTGGTCTGTATAGATAGGGATAATGCAGCGTACTTGGAGGTATATATAGGTCGCGCCACGTAAAAAGAGCGCGGTCGGGGAAGTAGCGGGGGTATGTTAGCGCCTGCCTGTGTTAACTCGCTGACGAACCAATAGCACTCGCTAAATCAATGGTATGAAGTGCGCCGCAACACCTCTCCACCAATCATCGACCACTGCGCAGTTTGACAGCCAGCGCTCTTTTAACGTGGCGCGACCTATAAGACCAATTCGTTATGACGTGACGGCAACAATATACTAGGTACCTAGTTGGTACGAACTTGGTGCCTAATTGGAGTCATAGGGCGCGTCCACAGTTAAACAGAAAGAAAAGTTAAGGTGGAGTCAGTAGGTAGAGCTATTCTGTAATGTAAACTCATTTCGAACGTCTAAACGTCTTATTGAGATTACCTATAGCCGGGTCGACTAGTGCGATGGCTCGCTTGAGCGCCTCCACGGACACGGGCTTGAGCGCGGCGCGCGCTCCGCCGAGCTCCGCTAGGACCTCGCGGATGTACTTGTCCTGCGCCAGCTGTCTCTGACGGAACAGCTCGCGGGACAGCTCCACGCGGTCGAAACCCTCCTCATTCTGGAAAACGATGGAACTTAACATTACTACAAGCCGGTGCTTTCCTACTGAAGATATAAACTTTCCTTCCTTCCAATCCTCTGTTACTAATGCCGGGTTCCTATATCCAACTAACGGATGTCCGTAGGTCGGTCGTCGTAGTAACGTTGTTATCTGTCAAAAAGTGCCATACATTTGAATACATTTGAATGTGTTGAATAAACAACGTTGCTATGACGACCGACCTACGGACATCCGTTAGTTGGATATAGGAACCCGGTATAAGGTAATGGGGACCTCTAACGCGGTAGTTTAAACATCGAACATGAATGATTAAATGAGAGACCTCTTGGAACAGCTTGTCCAGGTTGAGCTCGTTGGATGTGATCTTCAGCTTGAGTTGCTTCCGCAGCACGTCGCTCAAGTTCTTGATGTCCACGTCGCTCTTCAGCGGGAACAGCGCTTTGGCGGTCTTCTCGAACTCTTCTATTGTTATCGTCTGAAAATAAGTTCCTTAAGCAACAAAGTGTAGTTACTTTCTTGAGAACAAACTTGGCTTCAGACTAGAAGACTACAAGGGATTTTGTCAGTATAACCATTTCAGTTTCTAACGTTGGCTTCAATGACCAAGGACGATTTAACATGCCAGAAGACCGAATGTAAAACTTTGTAACAAAAGCGAAACAACTCGATACAATTTTTTGAAACTTGTTTTGAACATGATTTCATTATAAATGAAAAATCTTACTAAAAGTTAAAGGCTCCGGCAGGATTCGAACCTGCGTAGATACAAGCGATCGCTCTTAAGCCGAGCTGCCTGACCACTAGGCTACGGACCCTCTAAGCCGAGGCCTGAAACTATTAGTAAGATGATTTTGTATCGGTTAAAGCACCGATGTGGCCAATACCTAAGTGTGGTTTAACACTGTAAAATAATAAATAATTTATTGAACATGATTGACAAACTCGTTCTCCGCAACTATGGCCTAGTATCAAGCTGTATAACGAAATCAGTTTCATGCTATAAGTAATACGTATTATTTTATCTGTGGTAATACTTAGTGACATCGCACGAGAAAATAAGACCGATACCATTTTGCAAAGTTGAAACCCCCAGTAGATATGCTCACTAGATGCTCTGCATCACCCCCCGACATACCTCCTTGTCCTTGCTGTTCCTGTAGAGTTGGTGCTTCAGGTCGCGCCACTGCTTGCCGAGCCCCCAGTAGATATCCTCGCTCAGATGCCCGTGTAGCACCCCCCAGAATAACTTCACCTGGAAACAAATCCGTATGATGGTTTGGCTCGTTCGTTCGTTCGTATGAGCAAGTGGCGAACTCTGATGACGGAGTTTTTAGGCCGCCTAAAGGCCTCCGTCATGGCTTAACGACTTTTAAAAGCCGGGACCGACAATTTAACGTGCCCTCCGAAGCACGGAAGCGCTCAGATGAAAATGCCACTTGCGGTCACCCATCCAAGTAGTGACCGCTCAGAACGTTGCTTAACTTCGACGATCTATCAAGAACGTCTTAGCAAGCTTCGCCACGAGCGCTTCATTGGTTTGACTGTATAAATGCAAAAGCACACCAGTCGTAGTCGTCGGCAGTAGTAGTGAGGTAGCTTTATTACACGGCTGCGCCCCGCGGTGTTACGTGCGGTGAATAGTTCCCGTTGCCGTGGGAATACCGGGATCAAAAGTAGCCTATTCTTTAATCCAGGGTATGAGCAAACCTGGTATAAGGGGGGGGTTTGTGTCTATGCTTTAGTAGTTGCAACCTAGCTTGTCGTTTTGCATCCCAGCTTACCTAGGATAGCCGCTTGCATAGTATAGATATAAGCCCACCTTGTCAGTCTCCTCAAGACGGGCAAGGAGCAGATGGTTCTAGGAGAGTGTAGCGCAGCAGTCGCCGATCCCTAGAACAAGTCTGGTGAGTTATCCTTCACGTGGTTGTCCCCTGTTATTGGTCTAGTTCCATCAGAAATAGACGTAACTGAAACCATCAGGCGTAAACCGCCTGGGATGTCGAGGTCATGTTCCGGCGGGTCCATCATCACAGCGGATCGGTGGATAGCAATGACCTCCCGCGTGTTTGTGCCGTGCGCGGGGACCCGTACGGGGGGATGAAGGAGTCCTGGTAGTTGAGAGCGTAACGAGCCTGGGTACGTTGCACGTTGCGTCTCAACACACTACTTTGGTCTGGATTTCTCCTTACACGGGCGGCCTGGGATTAGCCACCCTGGGTCAATCGGCTGTGGCGAACACCGTCTGAGGATCGCTGGCGAGAGCCCCTAACCGGGGGAGGGCAGACGGCGAGGCGCGGTAGTTAGGAGGTAGTGGCCCCCTAGCATACTTCGCAGCGTTTAGTCTCGTCCGTCTCACGGGGTGTGGGCTCTATATCCGCGGGACAACTCCGGCGATCGCGCGCTGAGCGCGCGACGACCCCGTTTGAGGACTCCGTGGCGGGTGGAGAGTCCCCGTGGATGAAAAAAACCTTCAACAAGACTATGGATAATTCTTTGTCACTACCCAAATCCCATGGTGCAAAAGCACCACTCCTTCCAACTTCTAAGGCAGCACCGCAAGGAGCGCCATCCAACACCACTCCCGCGCTCACGAATGCGCCTAGACTGCACCAGGCTGCGTCCCTGACTGCGCCAAGTGCGGAAAAGGCTGCTTCCACGAGTGCACCTTCCACATCGTCGGGCGTGCCCCTCGGGGCTTCGCCCAACGACAACGACAACACGATCGAGATGGGGTCCCTTAAGGATGCCATCTCGGAAGGAACATCAGGATCTTGGTCCCTGGTTACCCCACGAGCGGGTAACAAGAACAAGAGGAAGAACAAGCAGCGAGCCAAAGCGGAGACCCAGGCTAAGAGGCTGGAAGGGCGGAAGGTCACGGACGGAGGAGGACGCCCCCCCCCGGGGGTGAAATCCTCGGCCCAAGTAAGCCAGACCACTGGTCAGGCTGAACGGGCCCAGGCGCCGGCGCATCAAGCGCATCGAGCGACGGGCGAAAGTGACCGAACCCCACGCCACTCTGAGCCTAGAGGTAAACGTGCAGGCAAGCTAGTTAATCAGCGTAGGGCGACACCGCCGACGCAACCAACGACCTCAAAAAGATCTCGACCGGATGACTCTGCTACGCCAACAGGCGACCAGAAACGTCCGAGAGCGGGATCCAGCCAAACGAAGGGCACATACGCAGCGGCGGCGGCGACGTACAAAGCCAACGACCTATGCGTCGCCGTCATGGCAGAACCCCTTCACGACCTCACGGCGGACCAAGCCAACGGGCTAAATGCGTGCCTGAAGGCTAAGTTCCTGGCTGACCTCTTCAACCCCGCAACCTCCGCACATATGGGCAAAGTCGGCTTCCGTGGCAAGGCACACCATAGCGAGGGAACACTTAAGATGTGGTGCGAGAGCGACACCGCGCTGCAATGGCTACGCAGCGCGATAGAAGATGTCGCCTCTCCAATAGCAGGCACCAAACTTGTAGTCCGATCTCAGTCCGAAATCCAGCGACGAATACTGTGTGGTCTCCTCGTGCCGGAACTCGATATGGAGATCAACACAATTCGTCGCGCACTAACCCTGCAGAACACCACACTGGGCATCGGATCGTGGACTCTGGTAAAAGCAGAGAAGCAGGCCGAAGCAGAGACACCCGGCATATACCTGCTCCTGCGCATACCAGAGTCCGATGTCGTCAAACTACGGGGTCAGGAACGGCGTCTGAAATGGATCTTTGGGAGCATTTATGTGAGGATCCTGGAGGAAGCACCTACAACCTCCAAGACGCCAGACCGTACCGTCCAACCAGAACCGGCCGCCCCGAGTCCAGACAGGGAGACCGCAAATCCGGAGCCTGTCCGATCGGACACGATCGACGGTCCTCCATCCACACCCCGACAAGAGGAGTACTTTCTCGACGTTGAGGGGAGTGAGGGCAGCGACAGCTGTCTCAACTCCTCCCCTCTCAGAGCGTCGTGAACCCCTCAAGGTCATACAATCCAACCTCCAGCACAGCATCACTGCAACGGCTTCCCTACGCAGAGTGCTGGAGGAAAACACCGCGACCATCGCCCTGATCCAGGAGCCGTGGATCCGAGAAGGCAGGATATGTGGTCTCCGCAATACTGGATGGAAGCTTACTACTAGCAGCACCGTAAGCAACCCCAGAACTTGCATAATTACCCCCAAACACCTCAAAACAACATTAATAACCGAATTCTGTTACAGAGACCTTACAGCTGTTAGGATCTCTACAGCACCCGACCAAACTCTGCACGATATTGTCCTGGCGTCTGTCTACCTACCAGGCGACGAGGACATACCTTCAAGAGAGTTAGTATCACTCGTCGAGTACTGTGAGAGAGAGAAGCTTGAGCTGATCATCGGCACGGACTCCAATGCGCACCACACTCTGTGGAGCAGCACCGACACTAACACCCGAGGAGAAGAGCTGGTAAATTATCTTTTCACTACTAATCTAACACTACTCAATATAGGTTCTGAACCCACCTACGTCACCTCCAGATCGCGGACCATTATCGACCTCACCCTATCATCTGAGGTAATAAAAAATTCCGTCTCGGACTGGCACGTCTCGGATGAAGCCTCTTGCTCGGACCACAGATGGATACGGTTTAACGTAAACATAAGCATCCCAAAGCCAACTCCGAGACGTGTACCCCGTAAGACTAATAAACAGAAATACGTTAAGATTGTCGAAACTGCTCTGGCAGCTGTAGGAGCACCCTCTAGCGCCCTAGAGGAACACGACATTGACAACTACGTAGACAATATAACAAACAGTCTAACACATAGCTTTGAACAATCTTGCCCCCTTGTGACACCAACAGGTGGAGCGACCCGTCGATGGTGGAATCCTGAACTGCAGAGACTACGATGCAAAGTAAGGAAATCCTTCAACAGAGCTATCAATACCAGACAAAACAGAGACTGGGAAAAATACCAAACAATAAAAGCAACTTTCAAAAAACGCATACGCTTACGGAGGCTGGAATGCTGGAAACGCTTCTGTACAAACATCGAAAACACCAACCAGGCCGCTAAAATAAAAGGCATTTTATCAAGCGAACCTGAACGAACAATTGGACACCTTAAAAAACCCGATAACACCTACACAAAGACAGACGAAGAAACCAGCGAATTACTGCTGGCGACTCACTTTCCTGGGTGCCAAATATCAACATCTCATGAGTGGATGTGGCACAGTGACAGGACAGTAAACAACCAAGACTGGAATGTAGCCCAAAACCTTGTCACCAGAGAGAAGGTACTCTGGGCAATCAACAGCTTCCTTCCCTTCAAGTCACCAGGCCTGGATGGAATATTCCCGGGCCTGCTGAGATGGTGTAGTGCACCACTAGTCGACCACTTAGTGAGTATTTTTAGAGGATGCATTGCCCATCGCTACATACCCGAGAAATGGAGGGAAGTGAAGGTAGTGTTTCTACCGAAACCGGGCAGGAGCGACTATACACTGGCAAAATCATTCCGGCCAATCAGTCTAACGTCGTTCCTCCTGAAGACCCTTGAGAGGCTATGTGATAGGGAGATCAGAGGTAACACTCTCCTACACAAACCATTACACCCCAACCAACATGCCTACAGCCCAGGCAAATCGACAGAATCCGCCCTCCACTGCGTAGTCTCACGGATCGGAGGCGGATTATCAGCAAAACAATCTACACTAGGCACATTCATAGACATTGAAGGTGCGTTCGACAAAACAACATTCAGCAGCATTAACTTAGCACTGGAAAGATACGGGGTCGCGCCAACGCTAGCTGACTGGATAAACAACATGCTCAAATACAGAGCAATTCAGCTAACAGTGAACAAGACGACAAGAGGAATAGTTGCAAGAGGCTGCCCCCAGGGCGGCGTCCTCTCACCCCTACTCTGGAACATAGTAGTCGACGAGCTCATCCGCAAACTTAATGGCAGCGGACTCGTTACTGTAGGCTACGCTGACGACCTTGCCATCCTGACGACTGGCTGCTTCGAGAGCACACTATGCGACACGATGAGAACAGCCCTCAAAACAGTTGAAACATGGTGTACCAGCCATGGCTTATCAGTAAACCCTACAAAAACCGAACTCATAATGTTCACAAATAAGAGAACCTTGGGCAACTTAAGACTCCCCAAGCTTTTCAACACTGAGCTTAAACTAACACACGAAGTCAAGTACCTAGGAGTCATACTGGACAGTAAATTGCTATGGAATAAACACCTTGACTACAAACTACAAAGAGCATGCACAACATTTTTCCAATGCAGTAGAATGCTCGGGAAAACATGGGGGCTGACACCAAAAATAACTACATGGCTATATACAGCCGTAATAAGACCGACACTGACTTATGGTGCTATCGTTTGGTGGAAAAGAACTGAACTCAACACTGCGGCCACCAGATTGCAACGCTTCCAGAGACTGGCATGCTCTGCAATAACTGGCTGCATGAGGACAACACCGACAACGGCCATGGAGATTATTCTAGGCCTTGTCCCACTCGACCTATACATACAACAGGAAGCGACATTGGCCGCTATCAGACTCAAACATCTGAACCTATGGGGCAACACAAGGAGCTCTCATGCATGTATTCTGGACAGAGCCATATCACACGAACCGCTTACATGCGCCCCGTGCGATAAGATCCCCGGACAATCAATATCCCAGAAACACTACAGAATACAGACACATGAAAACAATAGCGATCAGTCAGGAAACAATGAAGTCCGGATATACACTGACGGATCGAAGACAAATATGGGAACAGGAGCCGGAGTACACTCACTGGATCTCAACATCAACATATCAATGACACTGGGCCCACACAGTTCCATTTTCCAATGCGAATGTGTGGCCATAACCGAAGCTGCCACAGCTATCAAAAGGAGAAGGATAGAAGACTACGGAATACGAATACTCTCTGATAGCACAGCAACCCTAAGAGCACTGGAGAGCCAAAAGTGCAACTCCAGGCTCATACACGAATGTCACCTTGCCCTTGAGAGTATTGCCGCAAAGAACAGAGTAACTCTACAATGGATCAAGGGACATAGTGGATCACTGGGAAACGACGCCGCAGACGAACTAGCCAGAAAGGGCTCGGAAACACAAGTGGAAGGCCCGGCCCCATTCCTGCCTCTGCCGTTCTCCCAGCTACGAACCTGGACACGACAACACACCCAAAACCTACATAACGATCGATGGATACGGGCGACGGACTGCAGACAGTCTAGAGCAGCGATACCAGCGGCCATACCACGACTGACACGTCGCCTGATGAACCTCCAAAGAAAAGACCTCAAAATAATCATAGGGACACTCACAGGACACTGCCCCCTTAACAAACATCTGTACAACATCGGCATCACGGATAGGGCTTGCAATATCCGCCACATTTTGGTATTCGGATAATACGGATAATAGTGAAGTCTACTATCCGGATATCCGGATAATTCGGATAGTTATTGAAATAAACTAAAAAAAAGGAAAAAAAGATATAAAAGTACTTTTTATTGAAGTTTACGTTTATAAAATCACAAATAACTGTCTCAAAATTATCTATTAAGTCTTAAACATTCGTATTTAACAAAAAAACACACTTACACACTGCGTTACGGTACGTACGGCTCAGTGTGTTCACCTAGGCTGACTGATTTTAATGTTAATGATGCGCTTTCTGCACTACCTACTCATTTATCGATCGAGTGAGCGAAGCGAACTAAGATCTTAGTAGCAACTTGGGAGATTTTTCGTTGTATGTTTGTAAGTTTGTATGTCCCGCCCGATACAACTGTCAAACCTTTAATCCAATCTACATGAAACTTAGTAGGTATTATTATAGGTTGTATTTCCGGCTAACTAAAAAATGAGCTTGATCGGTCAAGGGCTTGTAATGATAATTATAGGGTTCACTCACATTCCCAAGATGAAAAAAAAAGTTATGTAAATACTTTGTGTGGGGTGTCCTGTCGAGTCATTTTCACCCTAGTGCCGGTGTAAGGCAGGGGTGTATCATATCTCCACTCCTGTTTAATATCTACACTGAGCTCATCATGAAAATTGCCCTAGAAGATTGGACAGACGGAGTTGCAATCGGTGGCCCAAAGATATCAAACCTTCGTTACGCGGATGATACTACCTTATTTGCGACTAGTGTTTGTCATATGGAGGATCTACTGCGCAGGATGGAGAGTGTAAGCCTCAACTTTGGTCTAAAGATTAATCACAGTAAGACCAAGATGATGATTGTCGACCGTGCTAACAACAATTCTATTGAAGTCACACATATAGCGAATTGTGATACAACATCAATCAATCAATTATGTTTACCTAGGAGCCCTAATCTCTAACAACGGAGGATGCGTAGACGAGATTAAACGACGTATGGCGATCACTAGAAGCGCTATGGATGGGCTGCGAAAATGGATGGGCTGCGATACGGCGGAACCGTAACATCACAAAAGCGACGAAAATCCGACTCGTTAGAGCGAAATGCTCGGGATATCGTGGACCGAACACCGCACAAATGTTTCCGTACTCCGAGAACTCGGCATCAAGCAGCGTTTATCCTCCATCGTCCAAGCTCGCATTCTCACCTTCTTCGGGCATGTTTCTCGGCGTGGAGGTGTATCCATGGAGCGTCTGGTGGTGCAGGGAAGAGTTGAAGGTACCCGAGCGCGAGGCAGATCGCCCATGAGGTGGATAGATCAGATAAAGGCAGCTATGGACGGTCCCTTACATTAGTGTGCAAGAAGAGCAGCTGTCAGGGAGGAGTGGAAGCGCGCTGTCAAAGGGAGAACTACACTGATGACCACGACCACTCTGCCAAGAGAGTACCGAGCCAGAAGAAGTCATAAGAAAAGGTTCTGTTTGTACATTCCAAAATGATATTACTTTTTATTCTAAGATGGAAAGTTTTAAAAATACATCGATAAATGTAAAATCTATTATTTTGTCAGTATTTCCAACCAACTCTCGACTCTTCTCGACGAATTTAACGAATCATTGATGGAAAAGAGATTTTACTCTACTTGTGTCAACAAACATCAGTAATATACCATAAAAATAGGTTTATAGCCTCAGCTCCGACTCTAAATTTATAGAGTTTGTAATCAGAATCTATGTTTTATGAAATAATTATAATTATTTTTTCATAATTGCTTATCAATATAAGACCACTGGTATTTTTAATTTGACCAATGAGATTAGAAAATTGGACTCTGAATAAAGACTCGATGATCGTAGAGATCTAGCAGCCAGATTTTGTAAACAATCAATTAGTCAACTCAACAGTGACGTAAATGGTAAGAAGTCGAAGCAAGTAGGTACAAAATAAACCTAATTTTATGTATTTATGGTAATTTTTGACTAATTTACCTACTATCCGAATTATCCGAATTATCCGGATAATGTATTAGTCAATATCCGGATTTAAAAAATCGGCGGATATCCGGATAATTCGGATATCCGGATATCCGGATAGCAAGCCCTAATCACGGACAGCCCACTCTGCAGAGGATGTCTAACCGAAGAAGAATCAGCGGCCCACGTAGTCCTGGCATGCGTGGGCGTAGCAGCTCAACGGCAACAAATCCTCAACAATCCGAGGTCGCTCCTCGAAGCCTGTGAAGACCCCAGGAAACTTCTGTGCTTCTGGGAGGAGCTAGGCTGGCTTCACTACTAGTGAGCCAGGTCATCCCCACGCATAAAGGACCGCCTTTGAGTCTAAATGCGGAAAAGGGAGTCCCCATACATACATACATACATACATACATACAAACCTGGTACCAAATTTC
The DNA here is from genome assembly GCA_963582015.1 of Xanthorhoe designata. Classification (NCBI taxonomy): domain Eukaryota; kingdom Metazoa; phylum Arthropoda; class Insecta; order Lepidoptera; family Geometridae; genus Xanthorhoe; species Xanthorhoe designata. Next base: position 338,633 of record OY757049.1, read on the forward strand.
ATTCAAATCCGTCCAGCCATTTGAGCGTGAAAGAGTAACAAACACACTTACATACTTACACACACACAAACTGTCACCTTTATAATATTAGTAGGATTATGTGCAAGCGAGACGGCAATGTTTTTGTGTGGGAGCGACAGAGACAGGTTATAAAAGCAGGCACGGAATTCTTCCTGCATCGCGACCGGACTTTAGCAGTCATTTTAGAAGGTTATCGAAGTTTAGCAGTCACCACACCAGCCAGGGTCATAGGAATTACCTGCGGCTCATCCAGCATTTGTTCGGCGCTGGCGCACATGTTGTATGCCCATTCAGCACGCATCGAAGGCTGCTGATATCTGTTACATTGATTATTGATTAGTTTGATTTGGAGATGATCTACGTTCGAGAAGCCGTGTTAATAAGTAGTCTAGGGTCTGTACCTCTCTTCGAAGTAAAGAGTGACGTAATCGTGCAGCGTGAGGTGATGTGCCGCCGCCTTGCCGCGCCATATGTCGTGCAACAGCACGGCCAGCTCGCGGCGCGACAGACGCAGGTTGCGCACTTTGCCCTCGTAGCGCAAGTACGCGGGCACCACGGGGTCCATGCCCTAGGAGCGATCAATTACTGAGGCCTTACAACTGTTGATAATTGAGTCTACACCTTGATTAATGAGATGACTGCGATAAATGAGTTTGGGCCTTGCAACTAGATGAGTGAACGCCTGTAGGTAGGTCGCGCCACGTAAAAAGAGAGCTGAGGGGAGGTAGCGATGGTATGTTTGCGCCTGTGTTCACTCGCTGACGAACCAATAGCACGTTAAATCAATGGTACGAAGTGCGCCGCGTTACCTCTCCACCAATCGACCACTGCACAGTTTGACAGCCAGCGCTCTTTTGACGTGGCGCGACCTATACTCAATTGTTCTTATTTCAATGTTTGGTACACGGAAGAGTGTTAGTTGTGTGTTATGTTGTATTACTGTAGGCGTTGTCTATACCTAAATAAAACAGTGTACAGGTGACGTTGATTAACTTAGAGGTTAGTAACTTACGAGTCCGTCGAAGTGTTCCAGGTTTTCGCTCTCAGCCGCGGGCCCTAATTCCTTTAGCAGCACTCTCAGGATATCGCGAGATGACAGCCCGCTGGCGAGCTGCCGCCACCTGCATCCAATATTGACTGTTAGGAGACAAAGAGGCCGAGGGGACAAAAAAGTGCCGGGCGACGGTGCCGAGTTGCGTCGTGGACATAACTTACGTCGCGGGGCGTCAATGGATGCGATTAGCGCAAGACCGTAGTCGATGGCTCAAAGTTAGAGAGACCCAGCAGTTGGTTAACTCGGTCTTTGTTTGTGCAAAGAGCAAGCAACGGAGTTTTTAGGCCGCCTAAAGGCCTCCCTTACGACTTAACGATTCAAGCCGAGACCGACAATTTAACATGCTCTAAGCTGTGGAAAATGATGAAAATCAAAGATTCAGAAACTAAAGAGAACAAAAAGGGGCGTAAAATATCAAAGATTTGGGGTGTAGCTTCACAGAAGAAACAACACAGTCAAACAGTTAAGCTAAAGGGTCTCAGAAGAAACAACACAGTCAAACAGTTGAGTTAAATGGAGTCCTTATGAGAGCAACTGTTATTGTGCAGAGCGTCAACCTGTCGCGGCCGCCGCTGATGAAGTCTGAGCACATGTCCCAGTGCGGTCGCGGCGAGCCCGCTCGCTCCAGCTCCCCGCAGCGCTCGCGGCTCTCAGACAACTCCTCCTCCACGCTGCGCTTCTGACCTGCAACACATTATCACTCCCTAACCCCCGGTTCCTATATCCAACGTACGGATGTCCGTAGGTCGGTCGTCATAGCAACGTTGTTTATTAAACACAAAATGTATGAGACTTTTTGACAGATAACAACGTTGCTATGACAACCTACCTACGGACATCCGTACGTTCGATATAGGAACCGGAAATAAGTTAACAATCATCGTTACTTCGACGAAGGATAACTGGGACTAAGAAAATAAAAAGGACGCTATTCTTTTGTCAACTCACCTTGCAACCTCTTCTGGCCGTCCAACAAAGCCTGTACCTCAGTCTTCAGGGCCTCTACTTCCTTCCCTAGCTGGTGGTACCTCGCCTCCAGCAGGTCGTGCTGTCGCCGGGGCACAGTCTCCGCGTACTGCTCCGTCTTGTTCTTCAACTCGCTTTGGGTTGATGATAACTGCTCTCTGAAAGAGTATAAAATTTTAAACAATTCAGTGGGAAAATTTCTTCATTTATGGTCATGTTTCGTGTTTTCGTTTTCATAAGCAGTCAAAAAAATTACAACATAAGTGTTAGGGCACGTGCCGTCTGCTAATAGGCACATAATTCTGACCCCACACCAGAACTACAGGGAGTTTCAACAGCTAGAAATCCCGTGGTAAACCTATGTAGACCTGGAACATTTTTGATGATCATGAGTCTAAATCGTGCCTCTACGTCATCTTATGCCGTGCCACCGCACTAGAGTTTTACAGTTTAAGAGGTGTTCTGTCTGATGACCCTTTAGAAGGCAAGAGAAATAAGTAAGAAAAAACGTTAATCTACCTGCATCTATCCAGAGCGATACGCAAGACGACGGGGTCGCCATACGCCTCGTCCACGGGATAAGAACTGCCATCCAACTCCTTCAACTTCATCTGTAGGCCCAGGTTCTCGAAGTAGAGCGTGTATCTTGCATCTCTTTCTCGCATCAACGTTAGGTAGTCGGAAAAATTATCGTCTGACAGCTGAAATTAGAAAAGTACCTAATGAGCTAATTAGGTACATCTTTGGTATTTTCAGTAAAATAATAAAAATTTAACTTACCTGATAATTTTTTTCTGGACTGAGGTTCTGGATTGATGAATTTCGAAAAACACAACATAAAATCAACAACTTTAATAGTTTATCACATTAGACATTTTATAAATCTTTTTGGTCTTACATATTCAAGAAGAATAGAATAGAATAATTATTATGACTTTATTGCACACCATAAGAAGAAACACAAATGAGTGAACATTATTTTAAATAGTGTAACAAAGAAGCTCCAAAACCATATTTTGTACATATCTTCAATCATAACGTAAACTGGCAACACAATACATATGTATAAAATAAAACTTAAACAATGAATAGACATTATCTTAAAATATGTACATACAGTAGGTACCTTAAAAGGTAGCAAAGTAGCTTTAGCAGCAGACAAATTTTACAAAGGCACAAAACAGACCAACACCCTGTCAGACAAACCTTGCCCATATCTTTCTTCAATTTTGAAATATCCTGTGTCAATTTCAAATTTTGTTCTTTTAAATCCTCTGTCTCTTTATGGAGATGTTTAATTTTGTCATCCCTTTGCTTCTTGCGGGCAGAAATGCCAAATACTTTCTGTAATTTAATAAATTACAATGACAAAGGACAAATGGATAATCCACTTAACTACAAGATGTGCTAGAAATAAAACAGCATGATTCTCATTGCCAGTATCAGGGACATCTTTATAAACCTGTTAATTTTTAAAAAGCTCCTTATTATTCTATAGTATAAAGTCTATTCTCAGTATTGGTAGAACACCAGTCATTCCTCCAATTTGTTATGTACATTATAAAACTCCTCATACTTCACTTTTTGTTATTCTCCAACCACTTGTTCACTTCTTTCCTTATACTAGAGATATCTTCAGCACCGGTCCTGCAGCAGCCTCCAATGTATCTCACTCCCATATCCAACCATTCCGAGACAAAGCTATGGAGGAGTCTTCTATTTTCATCCTTATCCACCCATCCAAGTTCCGGAGTATATTTCTCCCCTGAGTTTGGATAAGTGAGCAATGGTACAGCATGAGACCTACCATCATTGATTCCTCTGAATAAATCAGCAACTATCAACGGAGAGCAGCAGTTTGTACCGATCGCCACAAGTTGCTCCGGATTCATTTCATAGCAACTACTTGCCACAGCTTGAAAGTTTTCTCCATTGACTAAAGATTTCTCATCTTTACAGCTCAATGACAGCCAAGCTTTCATATTTGGGAACTCCTTCAGCATTTGAACTAAAACTTCTGCTTCTTTCTGGCAAGGAATGGTTTCAAAAGCAAGCAAATCCACTCCTGCTTCAATCAGAGCTTTAATTCGGGGAGTATGCCAATCTCGCATGATCTCATCAGGAGTTTTATCAGCGTAGCTGCCGCTGTACTCAGAACCATCATTCAGATAAGCGCCATACGGACCGACGGAACCGACAACTAGAGGGTTCCTGTTAGTTGATTGCATATTTGATTCTTGTAAAAATGTATCTCTCGCGCGCTTAGCCAAACTTACAGCACGCAGTATGAGAGCGTATCCTTCATCGGGTGTAACGCCAAGGTGCTTTACAAACCCGTTGACGGACGCTTGGTACGTATTCGTCATGATCACGTCGGAGCCGGCTCGCAAGAAATCGAGGTGAGTTTTATAGATATCTTCTGTGTGAGTTTGGAGGAACCGGGCGCTCCATAACGGGTCACCGTCAGCCGTTGTACCCACGTGCCTAGCAAGCTGTGTAGAGAACCCTCCGTCTAGGACGTACACTGATAATTCGCTGACTTTAGTCGAAGTCATTTTTAGAACATATATCGCAAGGTAACTCGATTTATTCACTTTTTTATGCTATACACACACACTTGAAACTTGCCAATAAATAAGAATAATCTCTTTGAGATAAGTAAGTAAACAAATTTAATTAAAACAAAACTAGAGATACCCGAACAAACAAAACAAAAACAAATTAAACAAACAAAACAGCTGGCTGACTGACTGAGACTGACTTGAACTTGACTTTGACAGTATCAAAAGTTTATAGCATAGGGCAGTAAATTTTTTTTGCTAAGGTTCCAAAAAACCGCTAAAAATGTTCAGTCACTTTCACTTCTTCTTTTTATTATAAAATATCAGATTACTTTGATGACAAAAACGCTTGGGACTAAACGTGCTCCGACTCAGTTTATATTTACTTAGTATTAAGATTGGACCGCTGAAAAAAAAGCTAGGCCCACACCACCAGGTTCTTGCCTGATTCTTTCCCTGGTATAGGGAGTCGCGTTGAAACAGGCAGTAGAATCACTAGTTTTAAGAACGTGACATAATATGTCAAAGTGGTCTATAAACGATCGTATTGAATTATTGAATACCTAAATACATTTTGATTTTGATTTTGACTACTACCTATAAGCTGCTACCTTTGACAAACGTTAACCGTTGTGGTTTTTATTTACTTACGTCCTGTGTTATATACTGCGCTATACGTTTATCACGGATGTGTAAGGCATTTTCATAAGCATTTTTTATTTCATTTAGAATCTTCGAATATGTTACTGTACTGCCAATTAAATTTTGGAAAGCTTCTTGATAAACCTGGGGACAATAAAATCAATGGTAGGTACCTATATCATAAACTTTACATAATTCAGGCAACAAATCGTGTAACAGTACCTACATTATAAGCTTATGATGTTTTTTATTTAAAACTGCGGCCCATGTAGGATTATTTTATTAGGTTGCGACGCCGACGCAGGAGTGTGTGACGCAGACTAATAGGCATAAGTTTAAAACTCGTTTTAAGTTTCAAGTAGCTCTCTTTGCTATTGTCATTCGTCTCTATCCTCCGCTAATCTTACCCTAGCAAGACTACAGATAGGGTAAGATAAGCAGAGGCGGAGCTAGACTCTAGATATAACAAACAAACCTCAAAAACTTCATCATGGTAAAGCTGTTGGGTTTCAAATAATTCACTGCATGGTTGAACTTGTATAAATTTTAACTTTTCGTAAATTTTACATTCAATAGCTTTTAAATGTTGTGGTACACTACTAGTCATTATCTAAACTGAAATGTATTGTTTTGTCCAATTTCAGCCACAATAGCGTTGCTGTAGCGATTATCATTACTTTCAGTACAAGTGTTGATACTTGAAAAGAAGATAAGTACCTAACCATTAATTTCCACTTAATTCGCGTTTGTTTCAATAAAATGGGAGTAGTGTAATATTTATTATTCGAGGTAACGTCAACACCATAATTTTTAAGTTACGTACCTACGTCATACAGAATGAATAGGTAGTTGAATATAGTTGAAAGGACATTTTAAAAATATCTTTTGAACTTTATCGGTTTTCAGAACATCCCTAATGCGCTTGTAGTGCCACCTATCATCATACAGAGGAACCGAGCGTGAGTGACGTCACTCACTGACGTTCATGACAAGAAATTACGGAATTTAGAAATGGCTGCGATAGGTAGTAGACGGGGAGCGATGGATTCCCAAAATCAAGTGGAAAGTGATAATGTAGATCGTTTGAAATCCCTTTATCCAAATGTGAACGAAGAGGAGACTCCTCTGCCGAGGGCTTGGAGCACCAAGGATAAGTTCAGCTACATCGGGCTCTCGCAAAATAATCTTCGAGTCCATTACAAAGGTAAGAGCTTCAAGGTTTGTTTATGGATTAGATATTTGCAAAACACTCCATCTAAGCTCTTCTGAGTGATTAGGATGTAATTGGCGATAGGTATGAGCGGTTTATGTAATTAGCAAGCCGTCTGATGTTTCGTAGTCCCACGTCGTATGGCAGTGGCGTTCGTCTCGCAACTCAAACAAAGAAATCAGCTGATCGCACGAGTATTTTGGATCTACGAACCAATACGAAATATTACCACAACATCGATAATTTAGTAGTACTTCAAGGTGGCTGCTTCATTTAAGTCAGATTTTGTGGCGTGATATTTTACAAGGTCTTCTTCATTACAAAAATGGCAGACATAAATTTTTAAAGTTTTTTGTACCTCTGTTTTTCTACTTTGCAACAAAGGGTCTACATTAGCTAATAAATAGGTATTTCTAAACACTGTAGGTAAGTTCTTGCGGGAAAATCTATTTTATACTATAAGTATTATTTATTTTTATTACATAAAAATGAACCTCTATTTCTTTGTGTCACGCTATAACTCGAGAATGGCTGGACTGATTTTGCTAATTTTGATGTCTAAATATTTGTGTAAGTTCAGGGAAGGTTTAAACGGTGAGAAAAGTAAAAAAATAAAACTATGGTGGTACGAAATGCGCCGAATCCAATTGTTATAAATAAAAATAGGATAACATTATTATCTCACAGTAACAATAACATGCTTTATCTACAGTTTTATGATAGACTGTTGGTAAGTAAAGCAGAACTGTAAAATAGGTATTTTTTCATAGCAATATATTTTTTTTAAGTTTCAGTTTTACATTATGTTGAAATTAAATACAATGACTATGAATGATGAACAATGACAACAAAATGCACTAACTTTCTGATTAATTAATATGAAACAAGTAATTACTGAAAGAAACTGTTTCTGTTATATGTACTTTATTATATATTTTTATAACAATTATAGTGTGTGACATAGGTTCATACCTACATGACGATGTTTCAATGTTATCTTTTATCATTACTAAAACATCATTAAGAAATATTCCAAACTCTCCTATTATTATTGTCTAACGCGTTATCAGTACCTAGACCTACATAGTTTCCTAAGTGATACAAAAGTTGAGTACATACATATATTTTTTAAATTGAGAGACATCTGTTGATATTGTCTTACACTGTTTGTGCAGGATATTAGTGATGTTTAAAAAAATATTTAGATGAAATATTAAATAATTTGCATGATCAGTGATATGTTAACTAAGAGAATGTTAGGATTAGGTAGTTATTTTTTAAATCAAGCTAGCAACAATAGAATTGTTTCCCAAAATACGTCAACAATACCTCTACTTTACACAATCATGATCCTTTTTTCAGATCTTTAAGTGTTCAAGCAAAAAATAAAAGCATTTAAGCATTCAATTTTGTACATACATAATAATATGAAGGGTATGGATAAATTTAAGCCTATTTCATCTCAACAATGTCCCAGGCACAGTGTTCCGTTAGGTGTAGGCAAAGCATGCCTCGGGATGCTGTACAATTAATCATCTAAGTACTAAAATTTAAAGGCGTAAGTTTCTAGTATGAATAAATGTACATCAAATAAATCATTAAGTGCTTTTAGTTATGCTTGCTTATTCTTGACGTGGATAATGTTATCGCGCGTAGTAATGCCCCTACATGACGATTCATAGAAAACACGCCTAAACCACGTGAATATGATTTCAGTAATATTATTTTAATAATTTACCTATTTGATCTTAAAATCTATCAATATAATTCAAGAATTTATTGTTAACACTGAAATTACAGTTCAAGTAGTTAGGCGCTTGCAGAAATAAATTAATATCTTTGGCGTTTTACACGGCATCATTTAGTCCCAAGCGAAGCAACTCAATGCTTGTGTTATAGTAACCAGAGGACTGATAAACTACTTAGATACATTTTTTTTTGTAAATATATATTATAGATAGAAAACATCCAGACCCGGAAAAAATATCTGTAGAACATACAAACAGTTGTCCCGTAGCGGGAATCGACCCCGCAACCTCCTCGTCTCAGGCAAGCCTTCGCCCACTGCGCCACAGAGGTCGTCAAAAATTACAAGCTATCTAATAAAAAAGCGTTTCTGATTCTTAAAATAATTGTTTTTAAGTAGAGATAGTGCGACTCGCCATGAGAATCGCGATGGTAACAGACAAATTTAGTTTTTTGTTGTTGTTTTGATTTAGAAGCACTTCTGAAATCCCTTTACTTCAATCAAAATCTATTTCATCATCATCATCATCCGCAGCCCGATTTCACCCACTGCTGGGTATAGGCCTCCATTCGCTTATGCCACTCGTCACGGTCTTGTGCCAGCCTCATCCAATTTCGCCCCACAATGCTCGTAATATCGTCCGCCCATCTCGCAACGGGGCGATCGACATTTCTGTAGCCAGTTCTTGGACGCCATTCAGTTTCAACTGAATGGCGTCCAAAATCTATTTAGTAAATACTTTTTATACATGATAAAACGATATCCAACCATATTAATAGCGTATAACTCCTATAATGACCATGCATGTTAAATGTTATATCGATCGGTGACTGTTGCACCGCACCATGCGAAGTGGTCGTCAGGACGCGTCGAACCCCCAGACTGTTCGCTAATTTGAGTATCGTTAACTTTGAACAAGTATCAGACAACAAAGGGAAGGGATTGCATATCGTTTCAGGCCGGTCCTTCACCCGGCTAGACGCGGAATTGGGAGCTGGAGGGCCGCAGGTCGTCTACCGGCGCGACAGATCGATAAATGCCCTGAAGGACTTCACTGCTTTACGAGTATGTCGGATGTCTGAGACAATTAGTGTCTTAGACATCCGACATACGATATAGTTTACATAAAAGTTCGCTGTAATAAGCAATGACTAAGCTCTCAACAGTTTCCCGGGAGGAAAAAGAACAGGATTTCGCTCAGGTAACCCTTGGAAAATCTACTAAATGTGTATGTCAAATAATACGTTTCCACCAGCGATGCTATTGGGTTCTTGATAAAAACATTCCTTGCGACGCATCCACGCTCATTTTATGGTATAAACGTAGCCTTAATGTGAGATGGAAATTTCTTGAACGTTGTGTCTTAGTGGTTTGAGGAAGCTTCGTGTTCCAGTCCCTTGGTTTTCTAACGTCCATTATTTGCAAACCTTCGCTAGCTCGATAAGCATGAATGCTATGTCCAGGTCACGTGCAAACGTAAGGGTTGATTGAAAGGTTTCTGAATAGAAACAATAGTTAACTATACCGAGCTATAGATTCACTGGTTGAAATGCAATTTAAAACTTTTGCAGTTTTGCATAACCTTCTTTCAGAACTGAGAAATAGAAATAGAAATAGAAATCATTTATTTGCAAGTTATTTCACTTTTGAACAAACCCAAAAAGATAAGACGGTTGAAGCTTAGATTATCAAATAGATAAACGTCAGAATTGTACATCAAATTAGTTCGCCTCAACCAACCAATCTAATAGCCTATCCATGCTGCCCCGCGCAACGCGCCAAGCCTTGAACAACCCGCGACACAGAAGTGTGGATTCCATTCGCATATTCTTCACGGCTTTGCGCCTGTTCCCGTTTGTTGTCGACAAAGGACCACGAACAATAACGTCAAATCACGGTTACAGCAGTCCATTGACGTAAGACATGCGGAGTTCGATTTGTTGATTGAAACCCGCAGCCTTTGACCTTTGGCAAAGAACCCAAAGGCTACGGATCCTTGCTATCAAATTGGTCGGGTTCAGTATCCAGACAGGACACCTTGAAGTACCCTCGAAATGGCTTCATTATTTCTACTGAAGGTCAGGTCTTAGGTATACCAATGACGCAGTAAAGTTAGAAAAACTTTGGGACGCTTGGAAGTTTTGTTCGTTGTTAAATACTCTTTCTTCTTCTCCGTTATCCTTTACATTTTGGATAATTGATGTAGCATTAAAGAAAACCAGTATGGTGAATAAAAGTTCTTTCCCGGTAGGCATTTTCACAAAATCGTGCCTATTATTTTGTTTATGGTCGACGACTCTGCTGGTCGCAGAGCTCATTGTGTGGGGCGAACGACCTACGAAACCTGTTGACGGCCGCTCTATGTTGACCGGTGACGCTTCGACTGCTTTTTAGGGTTCTCTGGCCAACTATATCATCAGAATTCGCAACTCCTTACGTAGTGTTCCATCCCTTGTAAAATAGCATAAACAACACTGTTCAATTTCAATTCCCTGCATAAAAGAGTGCGTAGGGTTTTTTATTTCCTAAAAAAGAAATTAAGCGTTGATACGTTTTATTATGACAAGCTGCCTTCGTGATTATCGTCAGAGTATATTAAACGCCTATTGAGTATTGACTATCAATAGGTTTAATTTCGACTCGACATTATGGATGTTCCCAGGAGCCAGTCTGATGGGGATTATTAGTGTGTTCCATTTAAATGAAATCTGCAATCGGCAAACCTTATCAATATTATGATTCATACTCTTGGTTGACTTGAACCTGTATTTAACATGAATCCGTCTCATTTGTCCCTATCTCCAGCAGTACCTACCGGTTATCTTTGTCTTGATCTTTGCAACTCTAGGTCTGACCGATATGGACTAAATATGATTTAACTCGCTATTATAGCGGGTATATAATATCACACAAAATAGGTACTGTTCTAATATTGAAATATAGTTATTTCTGTCGTGCCTCATTTCCAATCAGATTATAATGTCTTATACTCATTTAGTTACTGATGTGATGATATCACACTAATATTATAAAGGTGAAAGTTTGTGTGAGAGGGAATGTTTGTTGTTACTCCTTCACGCTTAAACGGCTAGACGGATTTGAAGAAATTTGGTACAGTGATAGCTTTTATCTGATCCCGGTATTCTCACAGGAACGGGAACTATTCACCGCGGGTAAACCGCGGGGCGTAGCTAGTTAGATAATAAAAAAAGTAGAAGTTTAATAAATGAGAATTTTAATTGTTTTTCACTGGGTTGTTTGTTTACAGTTCACATGGATGAAAAAGGTAAACAATTTTAGTATTTCACGTTTGAAATGAAATATTTACGCTGGGTGAGCCCCCTTTTTGTCACGAGGCACTTTATTGTGATTGTTTATTTGTTTCAATATGTTTATACCCTTTGTGGCCTTTATCGGACTGGAAACATCTGGATAAGTGCAACACGTCAAGCTATGAATGTTGTGTTTTTGTGCACTGATTCGTAGCACTGTGTTAGTTCGCTTGGATGAAGTAGTCAGAATGTTATAAGTTCTTTTATATCTAAACGAAAGCCTTTAAAAGGGTTCCAAATTGGGGCTCATTGAATTTTGGTCCAGCCAGCAACAATCAGCTTTCAAAAATACAGTAACCGGAGCTATTATTGGAGTCTTTACATTTGTTGAAATCAATAAGCCGTTGACGGGTTTCATGCGCACAGTACGTGAGCCGAACATTGATTATAGACTCTTAGGAATTGTACTCGTAACATGTGGAAATACTCAATTTATGTACAGGAAAATTACATTAGCAACATTAACAATTCGACTCGGCTTAGTGGGTATCGCTTGTGAAAGTAAATTGTTGTAACGATCTTTGATGATCACATGTAATGCAATACTGTTTACTTATTACTTTGTTATCATAACGACACAATAATAGTGTCAGTTTGCTTTTTCGTTGTAAACTTTTCTCTTTGCAAAGGGTAATAAAATAGTGATGATTATTTGAAATTCAATCTCCACGTCAGCTAATAAATTTGATAATAATGATATTACTTGTAATGTAGAGGCTACGACATTGGACTATTTATAGGTTTGTTGCGAAATCATGTACCTACTATCAAATTCATCCGACCCAATCTATGTAAATAGAATAAGAATAATAGATTATGACAAAGTGATTAAGATATTTTCCTTATTAGTCCTGTTATCTTTGCTATTTTTGCTTATAGTTGCTAGAGTATCAGGTTTGAAAGATGAGAGTGCATTGTCCGCATTTCCCGCTACACTACGCCGTCCCCGTTTCCCTTATAGGCTTTATCGCCGGAGGGTTCGCAGCTCTGTGGGGTTGCGGTACACCATACAATATCTATAGCTACTGTTTATTCGCAAATAATATTGGTTACCCTTGATGGCTTCGGAGATTTAGAAGTCGAGTTTGCTTTGGCTTCTAAGATTGAAGCTAAGATAAACATAACACACAAATATGTGCATACTTGAGTGTCGTACGTGTTAATTACCATCGATCTTTTACGATTACGCAATAGTCCCAATCGAATGTAACGAGTCTCAATAACCTGAATTTACAATATTTATTTATGAAACCCCTACCATTTCAGAGTGTGCATTGATTTTATTTCGCGCTCATGTTCTCTGGGAAATGTTTTAATCATTCGTTGCATTGTTATCCCCCATCCGCGCTCTCCAATCGTACGGTATCATCATTTACCCTGTCAATACCAACGCACCGTTCTCTTTGATTCATTTTTTAATACCGTTGGTCCGATGTTTGTAAGAATTATCTTTTCAACATGCAGTATGCAGATGTATTTTCATCTTACAATTTACCTGTTTAAAACTAACTTTATCTGAGAGATCAAAGTGAATCTTGATGTTTGCTAGTCTAGTCGGTTCCTCAGGGCAGTTGTGCAGCTTAACCGAGTTGAGATACCGAAGTCTGGAATACTTTATCCAGCTATCCATTAGCTGACGAAGGTTTTGCTCTGTGAGATTAATGTTTAGAATATATTTTAAGTTATCTGAAGTAGGGTTGGGGAAGTTTTCTGTTAACATTTTGTGAACCATTGCTACCCCTTTCATCACGTTACCCTTTACATCATCGTTATTGCTTCCTATTGTTTGGCTCTATAAATAAATGGTAACTAAATAAAATATACTAGAAAACTAGTACTAACAAGCATTATTGTTACGAAGTATCTTTATTTGTTCGATTTCATTCGAAGTACGGTCGGTAAGTCAGCAATTTGCTCGGATTGTCGTAATTAAATTAATTTGTTGGGCAAACCACGTATCTAAAATAAGATCTACCTAATGCTACCGTTACAAGCTCAAAGTCTAACTAAACATTAAATCTAGTTCAGACTTACTTAACCTCTACGTCCACATTGTAGGTAAACTAAATTGTTTTTATTCAGTATAGAACAAATAAGTGGTTTTTCAATCCATTGTAGGCATTTACTCATTACCATACCATACTACCTATTTCACCTTACACATAATGCAATGAGTCACTGTATCTCTGCTATTGTTTGTGACGTAGTATCTTACAGAGGAGGCAGTAAGCGTTACCATGGGATCCGACGCCCTATTTATGTGCAGGGCAATGCCTGATGTCACGAGGGTCATACTTTATGAATGAGAAAGGTCCTCCTCAATTACGTTGTCAGTTTAATCGTGCCTATTGTTGCTTTGTTCGATATGGTTATTATCTGTTTCTTTCTAGTTTAGTCAAAAACTAAGCTTAATAAGCTTTCTTTGTTGATCGAAAACTAAGTAATTATTCATTTTCAAAACACTGAGGTATCAAAATAAAGTCACGTTTATAATGATCGCTCACCCATGGGGCTGAGGGCATGCATGTAACTAATGAGGTCACAGCTTGAAAGGGTGGCCCTCGGGAAAATTATGTAAAATGTTGCGTTATAAATTCCGAAATAGTCCATTACTTTGTTCGTTCAATCTTCTAAGATTCTGTATAGATCCCGTAGCCACGTGACAAACACTTTGTTCCTATTCCTATTCAATTTATTACATACTTTGATTTGGCATCTCTGATCGCTCGAGTTTTCGTCATCGAATGTCAATTTCTATACATTTTTTTTTATTTCTGTTCATCGCTTCTATACCTATAGTAGAAATTCGAGGTGCATTTGTAATTTTCTCTCAAAAATACACCAGTTGTATTTCGTTATTTTTATCGCGAGTTATCTTTTCTGCGGCCTCGATAAACACCGTAGGAAATTGCGCTTTCTATGGCTCTATATCTAATAACGCTCCGTCTATTGCATTATGCTAGAAATGGATTTATTGAGAAATCAAAAGAAAATAATGATACGAGTCAGAGAGCGGGGTTCTATTTGATGTTTAGTTTCTTTTAGAATATACATGAATGTGTTCTTTTATCATACAGAGAATATGATAAAAATATGGCTTTATACAGCTTCGACCTGGTTTTTTTTTCTATTGTGTATAAAATATTACATCTTCATGATATTATCTCTCATACTCCCAGTTTATCACTAATCTTGTCCTGATTGTTGCTGAGTATGTTAATTATTTATTGTTCCCTTGTCTTTGTGTAGTTTCAAGTACCTAACTAGTTTTCGAAATTGTTTCGCCTTTAAAAATTAACTATGAGTACGTATATGTGTATACGTGTTCATAATTTTACGCTGTATCGGTTTGATTGCAGTGTACGAGCTACCAACCATTTCACATAACTTAATAGCTTCAATTAACTTATTATCGATGTATTCCTAGTATACCTACTTAAAAGGGCGTTCAAATATTAGTTAACGTATTGGCTAACATTATATTTTGAAGTGACATACTGTTACAACGAAATCTTCAACTCAAAGTAGACTTAATGAGTTAGATTATATTCCTTTCTCTTTTTCAGCATTATATTCCCATATACAGATAGGAACAAAGAAAATAAAGCGCAAGGTCCCAAATACAGCGGACGGTAAAGGGCCGCCCTTGCTTTCAGAACGGGACCGAAATGGTGCATCTACTAACTGGGTCAAGCTCGCTTGCGTCGGGTCGCCTGCCACGTGCTCCTCCCCTCTCCTTCCCTCCCACTCTTCGTCTCAACAAACTCAATCAAACCTTGCTGTTCGCTGTTAAAGTCTACATTCCCACGCACAAGAATTATACCATCGGCCTTGTCGATAGCTGGTATATAAAACGTCGATGTGCAGTTGTCAACCTTGTCACCAGTTGCTAAAGTCGCAAGTTCCTCGATTCCTGTAATTATGACAATGGTTTCTACATCATGAGACTTAAGCTATGTTGCTTCTGGAAGATTAGAAGTATTTGAATTTAAAATTAAATGGCTAGGAAGTTGTTCTTTGTCTCTCGGCTCTCGATGTAAACATTCGCATTAGGCTAATGCGTAGATTCATGCTTCGTTGTTGTTTTAGTATTCATGAGCGATCCTACGAACAATGACGGAGCTGTGGAACAATCTGTAATCTGCTCCGTTGCTGTACAGCAAATTTGAATTGTTGAGCTGTAAGTGTAACAGAGTTGCGTGCGACGTAATTCGTAGATAGAGAACAAACCAGACAGGCTCATCACTGACAGCTTACACACACGGTAACATCCTGTGTTTTGCACGTGTGAACGCTAGTATTGAAGCACGTACACTACTAAACAGGATCCTGCAACAAACTGTACCTGCAAAAAAGGGGATGTAGCCGTGCATGGGCGCGCTGAAAGGGCTTACGTGTGAAAAAATCACGTTTTCATATTCAAACGTATCTAAAAGGTTGTGCAATTTCCGCGCAATATCCAGGCCTCTGATATCTTGCGTTTGCCTGCTGCCTGGCAACAAAATGACACTCCGCCACAAATGAGAACAGGCCACAGCGAGCGTTCAATTATGCAACACAAGGCGTTAGTGAAAGTGAGTCCCCATTCGTGACTGACTTGTGATTTAGTGCCGTTTCGGAAAGCTCCACGTAAATGGCAAACTTAATGACCCAAAATATTGTAGAGCATAGGAGCTATTGAAACCCTTAGCTATAAATTCGGGGGCGCTTAGAAAACATTTCGTGTGTTGTAATTCATGATTTATAGAAAATTCATCGGTGAAGATAATAGCAATGGAAATTGCTCATTAAAATGATTTGTGATTGCAGGCACAATTAACGGTTTTATGTCATTATCATAATACTTTAAACTAGCAGGTCAGGCTGCCTGATCGGTTTACACAGTGGTTGCCAAATTGGTGTAGTATGATCGATGCGAGTCAAACTGAGCCAATGGCAGGTCAAGTTCGCTTCGTTTATGTTGCTGGCGGCTTTCTCGCGTTTCTGACGTGAATTATATCGTTATTGTTCTTTATGGTGATGCAACTTCAAACTCTTTTCTTTGAAAAGGATTTTTGCATTCTGGGACTCTAATGGTCTTAAAATTATTTTTTCTTGGCTCCTAAGCAACCTTTCGATAAATAAGTATTATTTTGTACGTCCTTGCACTTCAATACGAAGGTTAACCTTTTTATTCCAAACATTATGCTGGCAGTATTTGTCATGCAATGTAAAATGTTTTCAGGAATATATTTATTAGTCCGTCCAGTTTAAAAATTTCACTGTGTTTCCATTCCAATAACCCATAGTTCTGGTCACAAAAATTGGTGCTTTAAAATTGGATCCTAAACTATTTTACATCTCGTAAGACCAAACAACTAAATTCTACATCATGAAAATGATTTACAATAACATTCTCTGTGTCATCCGCGTTGCATAATCCTCTGCTGACAGTGCGCGAGCGCAGCTGCTCGCTGCAGGTAAACTTCCCGTTGGCAACTCATATGCAAATGCATGCTCTATAAATAGTCTAGATTGCTAGATTATACCAAATCAATATATAGCTAAAGATAGACGTGACTTCACAGTGTACATTCAAAGTTTTAGAACCAATGCTAATCATACTGTGGTTGTAGATGCCTGTCCATTTTTCAGTCTTAAGATTAATATTGGATATGATAATAGAGTAACTAACTTTACTCTATTGTCATATCCAAAATTAAGCTACTCCTGATCAATAGTCGGTTTTACTTGTTTTATTATTTATTACACAGACGAAGTAAGTGCAGGGATTTCAATAAATAAACTCGTGTTAGCACACCTGCAGAGGTAGACTTCCCGTTGGCAACACGTTTACATGCCCACTCATGCAAAATGTAATCTAGTACAGAATCATTGATTCGCTCGGAGCCACTCGGGTATCAATCGATAGGCTTGCACGCGATCGCGCGGATTCTACGATTTATTAACATTTACTTTTGTGGTTTCTACGTTATGATTTAACTTGTCCGAAAACGAGACCATAATTTAGATTTGTGTTCTTAGTTGTAAAAATCACGTCAACCTTATTTGCTTTGCTTTTAATGCAGGTTTATAATCTTTTATCATCTATTTAAGTAACTGGATCTTCTTTGACACTTTCGTAGCTCTCTTGCCAGATATTTCTGAGTGCTGTTTGTTGAATGATCATATTTGTCTAGTCTTCACAATATACCATTCACATTTGTTTGCCAAATCTCGGGAGAGCTGTTATTAAAGAGGGACATTAAAGATTCGCTGATGCTTATATTTTCCAAAACGATTTAATATGTTGTTTATTTGAAATAGTGAATGGATTCAATTAGCTCTTTCATCTTCGATAAGATGTTTGCTATTCTGCATCCGTCGTATTATGTATCGCCTGTCTCAACGTTTAACTAGCTTAAGAAACTATTCTCAAGATCCTCTGAAGAATTGCGGATGCTATCAAGACTCGGCAGTTGAATGCGTGTCTGTTTGATTTTCAATGGAAATCACCAATTCACGATGGTACTGAATATGTAATATTCTCAACTCACAATGGCGATTCAGTACAAGATTTATGATTTCTAACCCCCTTATGCATATTGGTTTAGTAAAACTATTTTAGCTAAAAACGGATATTAAATCTGTTGTTATTTTTTTTCATTGACATAAGAGTAACAAGAAAAAAACCTACATTCAATTGACGAATCTTTATGAATAAGGCCAGTAGTCTATAGAAATTTCTGAATGCTTGTCACTTTAAGTGATTGTTCTTATAAATAATACCAAAGTATTTTGTTTGTTTGAATATCTTTACCTTCAGAAATCGAGGTTATGTGCGTTCACACGAGCACCAAAAACCCGATTACTTAAAAGAGTAGGTACTTAATCGTAATAATTAAACTTAATACCTGCAAATATTTTAACGATAATTATACACAGAGCATTACGGACAGCAAAGTCATTGAACGTTTTAACCTTTATTGTACGGGTTATGTACACGGGTTATGTTGTTAAACTTTGGAGCTGGTAGGTATAGATTTTGGATTCATATTTTTTAACAGCTTATCGAAAAGCGTTTCTGTTCAGCAGTGACCGAGGTCAGAGAAATTACGCATTGATTTTATGAATAATAGCCTAATGTTTTTTGTTAATTATGTGTAAAAAATACAAAAATCACCCAAATATCATTTTTACCTTACATACAACCTAAGGATCAATGCACAAATTATGTACTTATGTATTTTTCTTCATTTAGCATAATCAGTGCCTACGGTTAACGAATTAATATTTAATAACTAAGTGTCCCGGTAGAAGCTTTAATAAATAAAAATGCACTTAACAAGAAAAAAACAGTAGGTACTTATAGGTAAATGCTGTAAGCCTGTAAATTGATATACCGACCGCTATTTCTGAGCTCACTTGAATCTAATTTACACGTCTCTGTGGAGTTTCCGCATTCGAGATTATATCAGAGTTCGGTTATATTCATAAATGACTACTCTTCACTCACCCTCTAATGAACTGTATAAAATCTCAAAAATTTTGCGATTATAATCATAAGCTTCTTCATAAAAGGATAAATGAAACGTAAATGCCCATCGTCAGGCAAATTCGTTCACATTTCAAGCAATCTAGGTAGGTACTTAGATTCTTTCATCATCATCATTATCATCAGCCTCTTTTAACCCACTGCTGGACATAGGTTGGCCTCCCTTCGTGAATGCCATTCGCCTCTAGATTCTTTATTAGTGTATAATTATAGGGTAGTCAGAGCTACGTCCGAATATATATTTGGCACATGCCCATATTTACAAGAAGTTAGCATTACATTACAAGTGACAGGTTGCAATGCAAGCCCATCGCCAGTGATAAATGTGTAGAGTAGATAATCTAGGGCGTACCTATCTACTTATTCTTGTTTTGAAACAATGTTTTATCCTCAAAAACTACGTAGAACTACTCCGTGGGTGTTAAAGAGCTCGAAATCTGCTTTTTACGATTTGCAATACAATGTAAGCTAATTCAATTTGAAGTGATCGCGCGGATGTTCCTAGCAAGGCCGCAGGTAACCGCTAGTCGCTTGCAGCCTTGCACGTGTGTTGCCATAGCACGAATACAATACACTGTTCTGTTCATTGTCCTTCATGGTATAATCACGTTACGATTATTATGTTGAGTGAGATTTATACAAACTTTGAAATAAGTTATCGTAATACATTAGAATACAGTCTAACATCGACAAATTATAATTTAAACGTCGTCATTCATCTTGATCATAAATTTGGTGCATGATTAATCGTCATCGAAAGTGATAGTTTAATTTAAGGTTTCGTAAAATAACAGGTTTAAATTCCAGAAGCATTCTGATATTTCCGATACGTATTAGTTTTTAATCTATAAACTATTCCGCCTACCTACTTCGGCCACTAAAAACTACGCCTCGCAGCGTAAAAATAATGTTATTCATTTTGAAGGAGACCTTGGTATAATGTCTGCTCTACAAACACTTCTCTACGGCGGCGTTTGAGTTTTATAAAGTTTGATGTATGAGGTAGTCGATTATAGCTTTACTTTTTGCCATTCATAGACTAATCATCATTAACCTTAGTTAGCATAAGTAACTATAACGTAGCTTAGTGTAATCGGCTCCATTGCACCACTTTGCTCTTAACGCTCGTACATCGGCCGTAGGGAGTTTGCATGTCATTGAGACGCATTGGCTTTTAAGCATCTAGTACGAACTGATCGAGATTGATTCGTGTTTTGTTGCAAATCGACTCACAGCGAATGTACACCTCAATTATAAGTGGTGCTTTGCTCAAAATAATTGATTTCGTCGCTGTAGTTCCGTTTTCGCAAGCTATAGAAAGATATCGCATGTGACATTGAATCGATAACCCTTTTGGCAGATGGAGATGTCTTTGCATGCGACTCATTTCTTAAGCTAAAGAAATCGGATGCTCATGTCGAATTGTAACATTACGAATCCTCAGTCGGTGCGCACTGTGAAGCTTTTATACGCTTAGGTGCAGGAATACTAAATTACTAGAGGATCTGAGAAAAGCATCGAGCAGCCAGACGCGTAAGTGGTGTGTATGGGGCCCGAATGTGGATATATTAATGGACCGACGTTTTCTCTATTTGTTGGAAGGTGGGACGCAGGGTCCGGGCCGCCGACCCCACCTGCCCTATCTCCACTTACGCCTCTGGATGTACCGTATGTTCACATACACATACAGCGCAAGCATCCCGCTATCAAACAGTTAAAGGAGTGGTCCTTTGAGGGTTTTACTGCTACTAATATAACTATTAAATCCAGGAAATGTCTTAGATCTTTGATGCGAAGTTTATTTCCACGTGGCTGTGTGAGTTTACGATAAATCATTTTGAATTAGCGGACTCTGTAATATTTCAATGATAAAGCAGATTAACCCTCATGGAGCACGTCTGTGAATCAGTCTAATAAAGCTGTAAATGTTTCAGTCGTCTGATCAAGTTGTGCGTAGTATGCTTCGTGATCAGATCGAGCGGTTAACGTCACAGCAAGCCTTTGTTTGTTTACCTCGAGAGCGCCGTTACTGTTTGCTAACGGGTGTTTTACCGTGTGTAACAACCATTCTTGGGATGTCTCTTGTGTATGTTCTCTCTAACCCTTTAGTTTTGTTTGCGCTTTCCTAATCACTGCGTGAATTTCTAGTTTGTTTGCGCTTTCATTAGTGTTCATAATGTTATCATTGTATTTCAGCAGTGTTGTAGCTTATTTGTATATTCTATTTCGCAGAATGGATGTAGGTACTCTTAATATTTCCCATAAATGTTTAATATTTATGATAGTTAATAGTCAAAGATCTATTTACATTTGACTAAGCTTTCAATAGATATTTCAATACACACGATAGTTTATTTGTAGTTTACCTAAACACTCTTTACCATGATTGTACGAGCCGTTACACTCCGATTACCAGCATGAGCGTGTCCTTTATTTAAGCTATAGTAGCACGTTTACGTATTGATTAGATATTTCCTGTTATTGATATCGCCATCCAATGCAAATACTGTTATATTTACTCGCGTAGTTTTATGTTTCGCACCTATTTCTGTTGACACTGTACAAATATATCTCGGATTCAGTGCGGAGTTAAGACTATTTATTCCGCGTTGCAGATATTTATAGCCTGTCCGTCCACGTTCTAGCAGGCCCGGAGACTGTTTGTCTCTACAAAGAGGTCGAACAATAATCCTAATTGCTCTGCAAATTCGTGGAACTGATTATCATCAACTGCCAAATTGACGATTCATTAGTGCCCATTCCATATCTTTATCCCTGGCAAAAACATGAGTCAGAAGGTTCAAGAGCTCATTTCCTTGCAATGTTGCAGTTGTTACTGGATACACGTCAGGGTTGGCGAAAGGAATCACTTGCAGAATTACTTTATATTCTAATTTGATAATTGATTTTATTTAGGAGTAGGTACTAAAACTCCAAGTCTGAAATGTGTTAAATATAGTATTTAACAAATTTCATTTTAACATTTAGCTAATGTATATTTCTACTGCTTGATTTTGGTGATATTATATAAATCAATTTGGTGCTAAGAGCAAGCAGGTAAGTCTTATCAGATGACCTTTACACAATGATGATTATTATCACTTTAACATCTATTTACAGTTGCTTGTAGTAAGATATGACATGCAAGAAAATATACACTGTAAAATGTTTTCAGCTATATTAATAATAATGTTTAGTTTTATTCGACAACCCTAAATGCATTCAGGTTGAGGGCAATGGTTCGCTAAAGATTGTGGATAAATTCATCCTGCGCATCAAGTGTTCGTTCACCTACTTTTCAATTTAGTTTTTACCAGTGATGAGGGCATGGTTTCTTTAGAATTGATTTACTGGTAAGTTGTGCCGTTTTTCACTTTGTTTTAATTGTATTTTTGCTCTATTTCTTACAAATTAATTCGTCAGCGGGACTACTCTATATCATTGTAATACATACGCCAAATCAACACTAGATGATAATACAATTATTAGATAAAGTGTGTTCGTGGTAATTTTGCATGACCTAAATTAGCAATTAGCTTCGAAAAGATAGCAGGCGAGCGGACTAACCTAATGGAAGTCTGTTTCATTTGATTTTACTACTCAAGATATGATGATAATGCGTTTACCTTTGAGATATCATAATACTAGCTAACTGTTCCTCTCTGAGACTTAATTTATGCAGTCTCGGAGCATTTATTTTCTGAACTTTGTAATGTCATTTACATTCTTGTTCTTTAAACTGGCAATTGGAGAATTATTTTACTACAAAATGTTGGATTTGTTGAAAAAGAAAACTTTAACTTGCTGGATGTCGCAAGGGCGCGTCAGAGTCAGTCTGATTTATTGCGTCTTAATATTTTGGTCAATTGATTGAACCTCGGCCTGGTTAACGAGTCTATCAGTCAAATTGGGTTACGGACAGTTGCCGTATCGAGGTGCTATCATTCGATCTCGATCGTTCAATTGTAAAAACATGGCGATGCTATAATTGGCCTATGTCTTACTCACGCTTCAGATTCTTTGTTCAGGAAAAGGGTGTGTCGACCTCGAGTACGCCTTGACATTCGTCCGACGTTACCTCTTGCGTATCATTAACATGGTGATTGGTGACTTCTGAAATCCTATATTAGCTCGGTGAGATTGACATCCTATCTTATCGCTGTTCTCGCAACCGTAACAAATACAAAATCTGTTTTGTGGCCGGATATCTATGTCTACTTGAGCCAAATTATTTTCTGTTTTCGTTCTTAAAAATTGTTAACGTGGTTATATCCAGTTCATTACCGGTTTTATTGTAATTTTATTACTTTGCTCGATTGGTCAAATAAACAGATGACCTTAATTGTTTATGAATATTGAAAGGAGCAGGCCCGCAAAAGTCACTGACGATAGCCAGCGAAATGCCAATCCTCCCGGAGTTATCGAAGGTCGTGACTGTCCGAGCCAGGAGGCGTGGGACGTTGAACTCCTTGATCTCAACAATAATGTTTCAAAACATTCGAAGCGGCAATAATAATGTTGCCCTAAATTTCCATCTTTAGAAATAGAATTGGGTTTGTATTATTTTCACGCGATCGACGCTACGCTTTTACAATAAAAAGCGTTGGAGCTGCGATTTCTGAATTCATTAGCGGTGAAACAATTTATGCTTTGTTCAAACCGTTAGAGGTTGCCTGGTTTTCCCATTTCTTCTAATAGTTTTTTTAGACTGCAAAGTTTCTTCTGGAAACATTTTTCTTATCACTTTGTTAATCTGAATTTGGTTTATTGGACTGCCTCTTCAAAATGAATTAGATTCTAGTAATTAGTGATTGCTTATCTCGTCAAGAACCATCGTCAGCTTCGCGACTTCAATCCCATTCCATGATGGAGAGCATCCCACTCGTCCAGCGTGTACTGTACACCTACATGGTGTTTGTGTAAACACGTGCAGGTTCGTTAACCTGTGTGTTGTGTGCGTCCGCGCATCATTTCATCGTGTGAGTGCTTTCGTTACCAGTGTTGGTGTACGGATGAGAAGGTTTGAATGTGAGCGTGTAATCTACCACACGAGATTGGCTATTGCGTCGTGGGATATCACTTCGCTTCCATAGAAATGAAAGTGTTTAGCTTTTAACTTTGATAGTATAAATAAGTACCTACTGTTATTTATGACTGAGACCGAAAAGATTGTCATGGATAATCTCTATCTAAAAGAAAACATAATCAAAATTTATTACGCATTGTTTCAGACTTTTAAATCAGAAGATAAAATAAGTCTATATTACCTAGTACTTGATATCGATCGACCGTGTTTTTGTCTTCTGTATCTTTCATAGTTTTAATTCATCGCTGACGGTTTGTTCGTTTGTATTACAAAAAACTATCTATACATTCTCATGGCTCTAGCTGCTACTGTTGTCAAGAGCCGATCGTGACCGTGGTTAACCACCAATAAAATGTAGCGTATTCAAGTGTTTGGCCTTGTGATACACTAATCGTTTCCACTATTCGTTTTGGAGTTTCAACTTTGCCACTTGTTTATTATGGTTTAGTTTTCTATGTGTGCGAATTGAAGCGTAGTAATAGTTTCACGATTTTAACAGCTTTGTTTTGTTTGATGTTTTATGTCGTATTTGATATCTGGATGATTACGTGACGCGTGTTTCTGATATAGTTCACACGTTTGCGTACTTGGCTGGGATTCTGGATGCTATTCCTATCCTAGGACCTTTGCTGTCAGGACAGTTTAGTTATAAGCTTGGAAGCTGATGTATGGTGTTCTGGTTTGAATATGCATGATGGATTTAGCTTGCACATAATTCATTAACTTCGCTTCTGTGAGTAAATAAAATTACTTAACTTATTATCTTTATCGTTTTAAAATATTTTTTTTTAATTTTTCATGGTTAACAGTCATGACAATTAGTGCCATTAATCTGACTTACAACACAATTCATAATCAAATAGACTCGTTTAGTACCTACGATACCAACGTACAAAGGAATGAATATATAAGGAAGATAAAAATGGAATAAACAAAAATTGCTGAAATCGAAGCTATTAATAAATAATAAGATGTGTTTGCAATTCTTGCCTTTATTTACGCATAACAAACCTCGCTTTTGATGTATTCATATAAACCATGGATGTTTTTGAAAAGGGGGAAAACACTTCTCGCATTTTGCTGGTCTCTGTTTGGTATTCAGTATGACGTATTTGATGATTAAAGGGAATATCATTCGTGAATGTTTTAAGAATTCTAATCACTCTTGCTTCTGCTTCTGTCCTATCAATGCTCCAGCCTGTAGCCATATTATAAAAGCTTTGTATCGATGCTCATTCTATCATCCTTTTTTGACACTTATGATTATACTCGTGTATTACCACGGTTCTTATACTTATGGTCATCGAATGCCTATTCCTTTACATCACTTTTTCAAGTATTAATTTATCGTATCTATTTGTTTTTAAGATGGCCATATCATTTGTATTTTATTTCATCTTCCCCCTTGATTTACGTTGCTTTTCATCAGAGCGTATTCAATTAAAATGATCACATATCTTATCTACATTTTCAATGTAATCTCAGTTGTCTCTTTACATCAAGTCCTATTTGATTCCAGGTCATGGCAAAACCCACAAGGACGCGGCGTCGGTTCGCGCTACTCACCCCATCCCCGCGGCTTGTGGCCTCTACTACTTCGAGGTGCGCATCGTGTCCAAGGGTCGCGACGGTTATATGGGCATCGGGCTGTCTGCACACGGGGTTAACATGAACAGACTGCCAGGTACGAAAATCAGCAAGGCTGATTTCTATTCTTCTTTACTCTTCTGGTCTATGAGAAAAAGGGGAAAGAGAAAATGAAAAAAAAAAAAATATGATCACGACAGTATCCCAGGGAGCGGTAGACATTTCTTTTAGATCTTTTAGGTAATTTTTGAATCCTTTTGAAGATGTCTAAAGGGGGTAGTCAGAGGAAAGGGGTTCAGAGATAAAGGTTGATAGAGCGAAATAGACGGAAAACAATGTTGTTCCTATTCCACTTAATGTGAGACTAGGATAGGTAGATGCTGATATCACTTGCTAGTCTTCATACTGGAAAATTTCTAAAACTAAAGTTAGTGTACGAACACTAACTTCAATTATGGTACTTTATTCACAATCCTGTGAGGTTATTCTCGAACGACCAGCCAGAGTATCTAAAAGTAGGTGTTAGAAAATTACACTCATTGGATACAACCAATGTAGGTTTGGAAAGTTAGGCCTGTGCCCCGCAATTCTTTAATTATCTAAAACTACTTAATTGCCTCCTAAATTCGTGTCTTCATGATAAACAAACCGCAACTGTTGTCCGTCCAAGGCTGGGACAAGCACTCATACGGCTACCACGGCGACGACGGACACTCGTTCTGCTCCTCCGGCACTGGGCAGCCGTACGGGCCCACCTTCACCACGGGCGACGTCATCGGCTGCGGCGTCAACCTTGTCGACAACACTTGCTTCTACACTAAGAATGGACATCATCTCGGCATCGCATTCAGAGGACTACCCGTAAGAGTTGGCACTTTTGCGACCTCTATCGATACGTCTGAGCAAAATATGGTGCACAATGATTGTTACTTATGCTTTATGATCTCATGTGGCCCAACAAATGAGACAAATTTTGTCGAGACGAGAAACGAGATATCTCGTCAAACTTTGTCGTCTCGAGAAGGCTCGAGTCATGTTGCGCAAACCCGCTTGAAACTTGAATAACAAAGCCTTTGATTGTGTAACGATTTTGCTCAAATGTTTTGGAAGAGAGACAAACATAACAATACAGTCAGTGTAGTCTAGGCACATTTAAAGCATGGAAACAGTAACGCTTTCATCAATCATTTTCTTTTAAAATATTTTCCAAATAGTATTCTTTTAAAGATTTGTCAGTTCACTCTACTCGTACCACTTTAGGTCTCGCGTCCTACAGGACACCCCATTTTGATGTCACTAGGAATTAACAGAAAGGTAAACAACTTTTGATGCTACAAATATTTAGTTGTGATAAAGTTGTAGACGTATACGCATTGCAAAGTCTCAAGTGGAGATGGGCAGGGCACTTGGCTAGGCGAAAGGATGGAAGATGGACTACAGCGACAACGGAATGGTGGCCCAGAGATGCACAACGACCGCGGGGCAGACCACCAGCCCGATGGTCCGATGCCATCGTGAACGTTGCCGGGAAAGCGTGGGAGAGAATCGCACAGGACTGAGTGGCGTAATAAAGAGGAGGCCTATACCCAGCAGTGGGTGCAACAGGGCTGATATGATGATGAAAGAGTTTTTTACATAACAGTTACATGGAGAGTTTTATTCAATCATTGAACGGATCACTTTACAACGACAAGGTCTCGCAGTGAATGAATTATGTAAGTCAGTCAAATAGATCACAAGATTCAAGACCATCTTTTTACTAACTAACTCCATACTTTTAAATAGAAATTTACAGGATTTTATCGCGTAATTTACCTTTTATTATTTTGTAAATTTCTATTTAAAAGTATGAATTGTGATCGCGAAAGTTTAAGAAAGACTAACTAACTCCAGTAAGTTAGCTATCAATCCTCAAGACAATGATTAGTGGGCGCTGATATTTGATAATGTGATATCCTAGGCATTCTATAACAAAACATTTGACGTAACACTCCACCTACGTTTATTATCCGTTGAGATCTTTGCCGCTGCGTGAACTCTTTCCGCTTCAAATCAAGGTATCATATTCATCATTTATGATTAAGCATTGTCAACCCATCATGACAACGCTGGATGGACCTTCTGCGTCTCTACCGATTTGTTTTTCATCTCGAAAGGACACTTCACTGTTTCCATAGCTATTTGAAAGCGTATTGCAAGCAGCCGATGCGATGCAGGCAGGTGCCGATTGACACCTTCGAGAAATGTGTTTACTTACCAAAATTAAATTGTTTTTGGGACTTAATCACATAAAGCAATAATTTTATTTACCTCGACAGTTTACTTTCAAAATATGTGGTCAAGTGGCAAAAAAATAATTTAGGAACTCTACAAGCAATAACAACTCCGTATCTCTGTGATTCTCATTATTCAATATCGATAGCAGTATTGGATGATCCAATTATTATTGAGCCCGTAGCTTATTACTGCAAGGCAAAGGCCCGCCTGCATTCCTTCCACTCATCTCTATTGTGAGCTAGTGTGTTCATTGTGGACAGTATCCGTGCTCACTCCCGGCAGTGATCCGTGCCCACAAAATATCATTAATCCAATTTGTATTTATAACTGTATGGCGGTCGTTCGCACCCTATGCCCAACGGTGTAGCTACCGAAGGGCCTAGGTTGTCGACAAGTGGCATGAACAGCTGCGTGCTTTCGTGCTTTGGAGGACATGCATAAGTGCCCATGACGCAATTATTCTACCAGCTCGGGTCCTGCGAGGACCGCACAGTTGTGACAGAGAATTTAATTGCTTTTTGTTCTAAAAATTCTCTCACCAGAGCCACTAATCATACAAACATACCGTAATATCGTAACGTGTGTTTATCACGCTGGTCGCACCCTCAGCCCAACCTGTACCCGACTGTGGGGTTGCAAACTCCCGGTGAAGTGGTCGACGCCAACTTCGGGCAGCAACCCTTCGTGTTCGACATAGAGGACATGTTGCGCGAGCTGCGCGCGCGCACGCGCATCGCCATCGACGAGTTCCCACTGCCGGACGAGCAGGGACAGTGGCAGCAAGTTTTACACAGGTAACAATGACGACCTCTGGCTCAGTGGGCGAAGGCCCGCTTAAAACGCGGAGGTTAGCGTGTTCGATCCCCGCCACCGGGACAAATGTTTGCATGTTCTGCAGATATTTGTTTCGGGTCTGGATGTTTTTCTCTAATATCTATAATCTGTATTTAAAAAAATTTATTTAGTTATTTATATTAGTCATCTGGTTAACATAACACAAGCATTAAGTTGCTTAGCTTGGGATTAGATCCAAGCTGAAATGACTATTAGTTTTAATAATTTCAGCATGGAATACATTATGCTTCCCTGGGCTTCAGTATTTATGGATCAGTGTACACTGCGCCTTGGGAATTTAGGTTTTTGTTCTGTAAAACAGACGGGAAAGTGTTTTCCACAGCAAGTTTTGTGTATTTTCAGAATGGTTTCTTCATATTTGGTTCACCACGGCTACTGCAGCACCGCGCAGGCCTTCTCACGCTCGACAGGGCAGCCTATAGAAGAAGATATAGCTTCTATTAAAAATAGACAAAGTAAGTAACTTACTTCCTTTGAAAAATCATCTTTGGAGTCGGTTTAAAAACTCCATCACCATTTTTGGTCACAAATCTGCCTCAGTTTAATATCGTTTCGTTGACGACATCCAGTAATGTGACAGTTATTTGTTTTGTATAGTCTAGATATATCTTTTTATGTGTTAATTTTGTTCTTAATACATTTTTGTATCTGCAGAGGTATCAAAGCTAGTGATGTCGGGTCGCATCGGCGAGGCCATAGACGTGACGCGGCGACAGTGGCCCGCCCTGCTGGAGCGAGACCAGGAACTTTTGTTCCTGCTCAAGTGTCGACAGTTCGTGGAGATGGTGAACGGGACAGATGCACAGGTACAACACTAGCTGCTAGTGATGTCATCTAGCTGACGCGGCGAGTGTGGCCCGTTGTCTTTTTTAACTTTCCCGATCAGAACACATTATAAAACATATACAAACGGGTATTTATCACGAATTTTACCTTTAATATTCGCCCGACGTTTCGACCGGATTGCACCAGCCGTGGTCGCGGGAAGACTGAAGTATTGGAGGAACGCCACAGCAAAGCGAAAGCGTTTATTCAACTACCCTCACTTGATCTTCGTAAATGTCATTTAGGAGTGAGGCCCGGCCTGCTAGAGCGACCGGTTCCTGTATGCCTGCTTATGTCAGAGTCTAAATCATTTATGCAGTAGGACCTCCATTACCTCAAGGACCTCCACCACCTTAGTTGAGCTCGTCCCACTCTCCTCTCTCAAGGTCTCACGTTATTAATGGCTGTCCCCTAGTTTCGCTCCTAAAAAAAGCTAGGCCCACAACACCAGGTTCTTGTCTGATTCTTTCCCTGGTGTAGGGAGTCGCGTTGGAACAGGCATTAGAATCACCTAGCATGTAAGACGAAACCGAAGTAATTTTTTAGGTCCTACCCATTGAGATGTATTATAGAGCCACAATCAGACAAATAAAATGTAAACGCCAAAACTCGGCGCACGCTACGTAGTGCGCAGAGTTTTTCTTTTTTGCGTACAAGCGACATTGAACATTAAAACAAACGACATAACGCCTACATTCAAATGTCAAATGTAGTTGTAGAACATTGAATTTACACGCACATTTTTTGAGTGTTGTCAGCTATTAGATTGTGACTCTTTAATACATCTCAATGGTCCTACCAGAATAAATGATTTTTCTTTCTTTCTTTCTTTCTATGCACAGTATCAGTGAATGATTCGTTAATATTGTTCCAGGTGTGCGCAGCTGGCCCCTGCGGCAACGGCGTGGCGACCTCCGTCATCTCGCACACGAGTCGTGCGCCTGCGCACAACGGCGACGCGCACGAGACGCTCGACGCGCTGGAAGCAGACAGCCAAGACTCGCATCAAACACATACCAATGGTAACTATCTCACCCGATAAGGCTCAACTCACACCAAAAGAGCGGCGAAGAGCAGCGAAGCGGAGCGCAGTTTCAGTGTCATATGAATTTCAACTTTATTCTCATTACTGTAATACTTATTATCGCAGAGAAGGCGCGCGTATTCGAATTCGCCGGAATTCCCGCGGAGCCGCAGGCATCCGCGCGACTCGTTCTAGTTTCTCATGCGATAATAAGTATTATAGTAATTAAAATAAAGTTGAAATTCATATGACACTGAAACTGCGCTCCGCTTCGCTGCTCTTCGCCGCTCTTTTGGTGTGAGTTGAGCCTTACACTGAACGCAAATAAGTTGTTGAGATGGAATAGGCTTTTAGCACCTAAAGTTTAGGTGCTGGGATGAGTCGCGTTGGAACAGGCATTAGAATCACCTAGCATGTAAAACGAAACTTAAGTGATCCTTGAGGTCCTACAAGAATAAATGATTTTTTCTTTCTTTCTTTCTTTGTGGATGGTTTAGGTCCTAAACCATCCTCTCAGCTTAGCCGGCCATATCCACAGGAAAGACAATGATACGTGTGGGGCTGACTAGCCGCGGATTTCCTCATGAACTTTCCTTCACCGTTTAAAGCTCGTCTTAAAGTGCATATACATTTTTCAACACGAAAACAATTTTACAATTTTCGTGTTGAAAAATGTATATGTAAACAAAACTACTAAATATTGTACAAAACTATTGTAAACTACATAACTACAAAATCGGTGTTTTAACCGAAATATCATCTTGCTCAAAAGCTCTCTCTGAAGCGCTCGTGGCGAAGCTTGCTAAGACGTTCTTGATAGATCGTCGAAGTTAAGCAACGTTCTGAGCGGTCACTACTTGGATGGGTGACCGCAAGTGGCATTTTCATCTGAGCGCTTCCGTGCTTCGGAGGGCACGTTAAATTGTCGGTCCCGGCTTTTAAAGTCGTTAAGCCATGACGGAGGCCTTTAGGCGGCCTAAAAACTCCGTCACCAGAGTTGGCCACTTGCTCATACGAACGAACGATCTTACTCGTAGTTTTCGACTTTTCCCATCATAATCAGTTGAAGTATTTCATAAATGTTCATTTATTATATTAAATAAATGTATGTATGTTCCAGGCACGACAGAGCCTATGGATGAGAGTAGGTCGGCGTGTGGTGACGTAGAAATGTCTGCGCCTCCAGCCAACGGAGCTCATGAAGAAGGTAACACACATTATACTCACACTACTGTGCTCTACCTATTTTATAATAATCATTTAAAAATGATTGATTTAATAAAACACTAGTGGCAATTCTGGATGTCGCCCAAACTTAACTTAACATTTTTGTGTGTGTTGTCAATAAACCTTTTCTTTCTTTC
This sequence comes from Xanthorhoe designata, assembly GCA_963582015.1. NCBI lineage: Eukaryota > Metazoa > Arthropoda > Insecta > Lepidoptera > Geometridae > Xanthorhoe > Xanthorhoe designata. The sequence goes on from OY757049.1 coordinate 370,718, forward strand.
TTTCTTTCTTTCTTTAACTAAACTAATTTGACTACACTTGATGACATCTTTTTTTTTTTAAATATCCTTGGATATATATGATCGATAGCGTCATCTAGTCCCAAGCTAAGCAATTTAATGCTTGTGTTATGGTAACCAGACGACTGTTATACTACTTAGATACATTTTTTTAAATACAAATAAATTAATTACCAAAATAATACATAATACAGTGACAGATTGCTAATAGATAGAAAAACATCCAGACCCGAAACACACAAACATTTGTCCCGTGGCAGAAATCGAACCCGCAACCTCCGCGTCTCAGGCGGGCCTTCGCCCACTGTGCCACAGAGGTCGTCAAGTCGAGGTCGTTATTTCGATCGTAATGAAAGGGACGGCAACATTTTTAGTGCTGTCTAATTGGTTTAGTTAAGTTTTGGTGTCATCCAGAATTGCCACCACTGTACACACAAATATAAAGAACAAGTAATAGCAACAATACAACAATATTAATACCAATCCAACGAGGTAACGTTGCCAGCCTTTTGGGCACTCTACCTGCGGTCGGTGACCTAAACTCTGTCTTCTATCTTTAGTTAATATATATTTTAGATAGAATACAGAGTTCCTTTTATTTATTTAGTTGTTTAGGTTAAGAATTTTAGATATGTTTTGTAGACTAGCAATTAAAACACGGTTCTTGATGGATATTCAGTTTATTATCTTTACACAACTTCACTTTACAGTAACTCCACGAATACTGACGATTCAGACCATCGCCTGTTTCCAAGTAAAAGATAACCCGCAAAACGGAACAAACAACATCAATAGCGTTAGTATTAATATTTACTTGGAAACGTATAAACAATGTAAAAATATGAAATGATATCTATAAAAATAATTAGAAATTATAATAATTATTAAGTTGATTAGTATTACATTTGTAAAATATTCTAAATTAGTATCCTACCGGAAGTCTTTGATTGAGGTGGTTTGAAGTGTTGCTATTGCTTTAATAATTCGAATAATAAATTAAGGGGATTAAGTAGGTAGGTAGGTATGTTAATTACTGGTTGGCTAACAGTCGGCCTTTCCTGATATTTTCACGTCTCGTGAAATCAATTTATCCTTATGAAATTATACAAACTAAATACCTAAAATGTTAATCATTATTTATCATTATGAAGAAAATAATACACACTGAAACCCCTGCATGTTTTCAGCATGAAACATTATTGGTATTGAAACCCCTACATGTTTTCAATACCTACTTTATTATACAGTGATTGTCAATTTACTATCTCAAACATGAAAACAAACTGAAACCCCTGCATGTTTTCAGTATGAAACTTTATTGGTATTGAAACCCCTACATGTTTTCAATACCTACTTTATTATACAGTAATTGTCATTTTACTATCTCAAACAAACTGAAACCCCTGCATGTTTTCAGCATGAAACTTTATTGGTATTGAAACCTCTACATATTTTCAATACCTACAACAAAATATTCTTTAGGTACTTGAATATAATCAAAATCAATAGAAACCGATAGAACATAGAAACCAATCCATAAAATAACAAAGTAAATCATAATAAACTTGATTACAACCATTTAAAATATACACTCATCATTACTATACAATCATTATGCATAACATGTTATTTTTGACTATATATTTTTTTTTTTCCTTCAAAACTTTTTACTAATTTTAGTACATAACTATAGATCATTACCAACTTCGTTTAATAATTCACTGCTCACACAATTAACCTCAATTTCATCATCAGATTCTTCTTCATCTATATTTCTACTAAAAACAAGCCAAGGATGTATTTTGTCAACAGAAAATACTCCTTTGAAGGGTCTATTACCTTTTCGGGATAGAGGAGTGTCTTCCACCATATACCTATCGTTTTCAAAAGTTTCTACGATTCTATATGGACCGCGAATTTTGGGTATCAGTTTTCTGCTCTGACCGCAGGCAGGCACATCCCTCTCAATTCTTACTAAATCGCCAATATTGAATTTTGTCCTTTTTTTATGTTTGTCGAATGATTCTTTTTGTTTAGCTTGGTTTTCGGCAATATAATTGCTTACTTCGCTTCTAATTGTTTCAATAGAACTTTCACTTTGCGATTGATCACAAATAGTGTGAAGACTTAATGCAGAATCATTTGTACCTATTAAAGAAATCCCGAACAATGCTTGAACAGGACTTTTACCAGTACCTTTGTTGATAGTATTGTTTAATGCCCATTGTACTTCAGAAACAGACTCGTCCCACAATTTTTCCGATTTATTAACATTTTTGGCGCTCAAAGCAGCTAAAACCGTCCGGTTATATCTCTCGATTTGCCCATTCGCACGAGGCGTAGCAACGGCGTTCAGAATATGCTTAACCCCTAGTGACTCTAAGTATGTTTTGAAGCTCTTTGATGTGAAGGAAGTGCCACGGTCAGAAATCAGTCTCGTGGGTACACCAAAGGTATGGAAATAATTTTTGACAGCCTTAATGGTATGATTACTTTTTGTACTTTTTACGGGAACTAGCATTATATACTTTGTGAATCCGTCAATAATTAAAAGCAAATACGTGTTTTTAGATTTACTGCGAACAAACGGGCCTAGATGATCTATATGGACAGTATGAAATGGACGATCGATTTTAGGTATTGGGTGCAACTCCCCGGACTTTTTGCCAGCGGGAACCTTGGTGTGAGCACATTCAAAACAAGAATCGACGTACTTCTTAATGAATCGCCGCATTTTAGCAAACCAGTATTGACTTTTAATCCTATCATATGTTTTTTCGAATCCAAAGTGCCCTAATGAGTCGTGATTTGCCCTGAGTAAATGCCATCTTACCCCTTTTGGAACTACCCACCGATCTCCATCGGCAGTTTTTCTATACAATAGTCCCCGTTTAACTACAAAATTGTTTTTAATATCTACAACGTTGTCCGATTCAGGATCGTTTAGAATTGTTATAACCCTCTGTAATTCTGAATCATTATTTTGAGCTGTGCCTACCCAATTTATGTCTACAAATCTAACTTCTGAGAAGGCAAAGTCTTTCGGCAGCGGATTCCGACTAAGAGCGTCAACATGGCTCATGTTAATTCCGGGCTTATATACAATATTAAAATCATACTCTTGCAATATATTCCACCACCGTGCTACTCTAGGCAACATATCTCTTTTTTCGAAAGTAGCCCTAACAGAATTGCAATCCGTAACTATAGTGAATTTAAGTCCCAATAAGTAAACTCTAAATTGATGGACGGATGTGACCACAGCTAGGGTTTCTAAGTCATATGATGTAAACCGAGATTCTTCAGGAGAAGTTTGTCTGCTGTAGTAAGCGACTGCACTGAAAGGGCTATCTTTGTTGGGCCTTTGCATAAGAATTCCAGCTATACCTAGTTTTGAAGCGTCTGTATGAACTTGTGTTTCATAAGTTGGGTTATAAAATGTTAGTACTGGGCGTTTTACTAGTTCAGATTTAAGTGAGATAAATGCACTTTCCTCATCAGTTCCCCAAAACCATTTGGAACCCTTTTTTAGAAGTTGTGTCAAAGGTCGAGCTATTGTAGAAAACCTTCTTATAAACCGCCTAAAGAAACTCGCTAACCCAATAAACTGCCTTACTGTATGCTGATCAGTAGGACGGGGAAAATTCTCTACGGCGTCTATTTTTTTCTGCCCAGGTCTGACTCCAGTCTCATTCACTTCAAATCCTAAATAATCTATGGATCGTTTAAAGAAGTTACATTTTGACAATTTTAATGTTATTCCCGAGGCCCTAAATAACTCTAGAGTACTTTGCAATTTCTCTAGACCGTCTTTAACTGACTTAGATGGTATTATAACATCGTCCATATACGCAAATGCGTCTTTGAAACGTGCGTTACCCAAAATTTTGTGGATTGCTCTCTGGAATACTGAGGGAGCATTAGAAAGACCAAAAGGCATTCTATTGAACTCGAAATGCCCATCTGGAGTCACAAAAGCTGTTAGATGTTTAGATTCGTCTGACATAGGGATTTGATAATACCCAGACGCAAGGTCAAGAGTCGTGTAGTATTTGAATCCCGACAAGTTGTCCAACTGATCATCGATCCTCGGTAGGGGATAATGTTCTTTTACCGTTTTTTTATTTAAAGCCCTAAAATCTATACAAAGCCTATAGTCTCCAGTCTTTTTTTTTACCAGTAAAATTGGTGACGCATAATTAGAAAAAGATGGACGTATAATGTCAGAATCTTCTAACTCTTGAACCATTTCCCTCACAATAGCACGCTCTGAATGAGAAAGTCTGTACGGCCTATATACTACAGGAGTTGTATCAGCAAGTTGGATATCCATAACTGTATCTTTTAAACAACCTAATTCCTTTGTTGAAAAAGCAAAACAGTCCCTAAAGTCAGTCAGAATTTTTTTTAATTTACTTCGATCATTTTCATTTAAATCATCATCCACGTTTATCATTGTTTCGTCTAATGCGAGGTTGGGGGTATGTTCATCAACCTTAAAGATCCTATTTACGTCAAGCGTCTCTACTTCTTTTATAGGAAGAGCACGAACTATCAGAGAATCTTTCTTCAAAATTTTACAGGGGACTGAACCTTTAATTACAACCTGGCCATGCCCATCTACTAATGTTATTAGACTTTGCAATACTTCAAAACCCTTTTGGTGCTCTTGACTAATGCTGGATTCGATGAGTAAATCCCCACTGTAATTTGGAGTTGAATATACGTTAACACCAATGCAGGTTTTAACTTCGGTATCTTCTGTTACATGTAAAGAAATTCGTCTCAAGTCTGGCTGTGATCTTGTTACTAGTGTCAGAGAATCATGTGTTTTTAAAACAACTACATGGCTTTGTTCCGTGAAAGTTTGCCCTAACAATAAAGGGACCTGCAATAAGTCGTCAGGGACTATTAAAGCGGTTAGTTTTGCCTTAACAGTATCAACTTCTACCTGGACCTCACATTTACCAATACAGTTCACTACTGAATTACCAAAACCTCTCAAAACTGGTAAGTCATTTGTAACCCATTGTGTGGTTAGCATTCGTGCTGTGGATTCTCTGAGCATAGAACACTGGCTCCCAAAATCAATGAAACAATCTAAACTGTGATCGTTCACAAAAGCAGGTTTAAAATATTTTATATCATTGTCTTGTTCTTGAGAAATCCGCAAAACAGTTTTCGGGGTACCATCTTTCTTAAGAGGGCAATCATTTCCTAAATGTCCAATTTGTTTACAAATTTCGCATCTTATTAAAGGTTTAGAACATCTAAAATGTGGATGACCCTCTTCTTTACAATTATAACATTTCATTGGTTTACGTTCAACGTTAATATTAGATATCTTAGTGGATAACCTACTACGCTTATTGTCAGAGGAGCTTGCCTGCAAAATATTTCCTTTATCGAGTTTCTTATTTAACTTTACGCTTTTGAGGTACACTAATAATTTTTCAGGTTCCGAGTATTGGGCTGCTTCAGCGCTAGTTCTAATCGAACGGTCTTCAATCCCAAATAGAATACAATCGATCGCGTTTTTTTTCCAGTAATTTTACATCGGTTTAAAAAGTTAATTTTTTCGTAGTAGTACTCTTCTAATGGTTCCCCAAAACGAGCCTTGCATGCAAGCATCTCTGACAACAGCTGTGCGTAATTTTCATCGCTAGGAAAAGCGGAATGTAGTTTGATTTGCCATTCAGACCAGGAAAACATCAAACTAGGCAAACTATGGTACCACTGTTGTGCTAAACCTGTCAGCTTAGGCAAGGCGTAGTGAATGGTTTGCTTTTCTGACCAATTATAAATTTCAGCACATTCATTAACCTTTAAAAGCCACATTTCAATAGTTTGGTTTTTCTTAGATGGATCAAATTCCGGGACTACATTTAACGTTGGAAAGCGTTCGCTTTTATTATTTTCAGGTTTCATGGTCTGAATAAGCTCCTTAAACATTTCAAAAAACATTTTGTTAGAATCTGTTGGCATCTGATTCTGAGGTAAATTATTATTTAAAATTTGCTCACCGGAGTTAGACGCAATACCAGTGCTTCGAACAGAGCGAGCTACGCTTCGTTCTCGAGTACGGCTTCTGGTGCGGTATTCTCGGCTTCGATCCCGGCGGCGTGCTCCAGCATCAGGCAGTCTACTACGACTGCGGCTGCTCCGTCCGGTAGCTACGTTGTGGATCCGGCATCGGCTGCGCCCCCTGCGGTGTGCGCCCGCATCAGGCCGCCGGCTCCGGTTGCGGCTGCTGCGCCCGGTGACCACGTCACGGACCCGGCTACGGCTGCGCTCCCTGCAGCGCTCCTCACCATCTGGCAGCCGGCCACGGCTGCTACGTCCGGTGTGCACGCTGTTTAATCGGCTGTGGCTGCGCTCCCTGCAACGCGCTCTAGCATCTCGCAGCCGACTGCGGCTGCTACGTCCGGTGACCACGTCGTGGGGCCGGCTACGGCTACGCTCCCTGCGACGTGCGGTTTCAGCTTCAGGAAGCCAGCAGCTGGCCGGTAGCTCTGGGGTACCCTCTCGTATACTATTGTTGGTATTCATGGTCCTGTAAATAAATAAAAAGCAACAAGAAACTGGTTTTTTTTTTATATATACCTACGCAAACATTTAATACAGTTAGGTGTATAAATTATAACCAACCATTGAAAAAGTAAAAGAAAAAGGTAGAAGATTACTTTCTGATTTAGGTAGGTACTTAATTATCTTTTATAAGCTTGGTTCGGTTTTACAATAATATTCATCACTTTCTTAAACAGCACTATCGATTCAATTTATGTAGTACTTAAATAAAACAATTTGAACTAGCTTAAAGGGCGTTTGTCAAACGCTTATCTACGTAGGTACAAAATTTCATTTTTCGTAACGATTAAACCTTGTATTTTAGAATTTTATAAAATTAAAACTTCGTAACATTAAAACTTTTCGCATATAAATCATTCATTAGTCAAGGATGTACGTACCCGTATTTTTGTAGGCGTAGGGTTTCACCAAGATCATTCCTCCAGGAACAAATTTTCTTGATGAATTGTCACTTCTGATCTGTAGACTAGCAATTAAAACACGGTTCTTGATGGATATTCAGTTTATTATCTTTACACAACTTCACTTTACAGTAACTCCACGAATACTGACGATTCAGACCATCGCCTGTTTCCAAGTAAAAGATAACCCGCAAAACGGAACAAACAACATCAATAGCGTTAGTATTAATATTTACTTGGAAACGTATAAACAATGTAAAAATATGAAATGATATCTATAAAAATAATTAGAAATTATAATAATTATTAAGTTGATTAGTATTACATTTGTAAAATATTCTAAATTAGTATCCTACCGGAAGTCTTTGATTGAGGTGGTTTGAAGTGTTGCTATTGCTTTAATAATTCGAATAATAAATTAAGGGGATTAAGTAGGTAGGTAGGTATGTTAATTACTGGTTGGCTAACAGTTTTGTTCCATTTTGTACAGTTATAGAAATAAATTGTACTATATTATAGTAATTAAATAAGTAGGGCAAATGATTCACAATTAACCTAGTACTATTAAAATCCTTTTGCGTTAGATACTGGTTTAAAAAAAAAAAACAAAGGGCTGAAGTTGTTCACAACAGGAGGGTAGAATTTGCGAATCTATCTATACTAATATTATAAAGAGGTAAAGTTGGTTTGTTTGTATGTTTGGGGTGATCTCCTAAACTACTTGAAAGTTGTGTTAGTTACGACACTCGTAACTAGTTACTTCGTTAGTAACTCGAGAAGGGCTGGACGGATTTTTATGATAATTGTTTCTGGATTTGTCTTGTGAAAGGATACAAAATCATTGGAAAATTGACAAAAAACATTCTCCCATACAAAATGTTGACGAGTTTCGTAGCTGTCAAACGAGGTATAACTCAGCCATTTGACAGCTAAAGTCTCTCATCTGATTTTTTTGTAACATGACAGAGGAAGTAGATGAGATTGGCATAGGTTTTATTTCAAGGGCATACCGAAGTTTGCCGGGACAGCTTGTGTATTATAAATTATAATATAATATGGCTGATCTTATATAATTTAGTTTATTTCTAATTATATTTTCCCAATTGGCAATATGTATATCCAAATTAATTATACATGTAACCTTTATTTTACAGTAAGCGTCACAATTTATGTAAATTATAATTTTATAATTATTTATTATTTGCACACCATACATCATTCATTTCCTTATTTTTATTTTTTTAGATACATGTCATTTTATGATTTTTTTGCTGGTTGCTTTAGTTTAGCGTGTACATTTTTATTTTATTTTTATTTTATTAAATAATTCACAAAACAGATTACAATCCCAGAAGCTTAAAATCTAAAACTAGTTATTTTGATCTAGATTGATATCAAATATGTGAATATGACAATTTTAGTGTTGCATGCATGAATGTAAAATTACCCTAAGACTAAAAAAAGAGAAAAACGTACTTAAATGCTATAATTAATTATTGTTTAAAAACAAGGCTTTGCATACATATTTATGTCATATTATTTATTAATTAAATACGAATATGTACTAAATATTGACCTTGCTAAGAAACCATCCCGCCCCGTTAGCATTTTGAACTGTATTGTTGATGCTAAATGTTAGTTTTTAGCATAACTGCTTGTGCCAATTTAGATCTTATGTTACTCACAATGTAGAAAGTAACCTTAGTATTACATTACAATAAGGAAACGGGCGTTATTTACTATTATAACTGTATATTAAAAGAAAAACGTACTATCTCGTACAAATTCTAGTGACCTCTCTTTCTTCCGTTGGTATTAGAAAGAGAAAACTGCTATCGAATATATCGGTTTTGAAAATTGTTGTTGTAGTTTGTGTCTTACGCGGCTTTAAATAAGGACTAACATGCTAACTGCATGGCTCAGCTAGGCTTATTACTCACCGCTCATGTAACCGCCATTAGATCGTATCCACGTGCACATGTAATTTTATTTATGTTTAGTTGAACGTCATCGCTTAGCATGTGATGAATGATTTTGAAATGCAAGACTTGTACAAAAAATTCTTGCCTATTGATTTTTAATCCCAAAAATACACATGTGATTGAATAAACTAAAGAAAATATTCAAACAAAAAACATGATATGATACTCACTGTTTCTTTTTTATCTAAATGTCGACTTATCGATCTGCCCACAGACTATACAGACTCAAAAAGAAACAGTGTGGAAATAAACGCTTGCATTTCAAAACTTTATGTGGCTGTCGCAGCGATACGATTCGGGAGAATTAATGATATTGAAAAATGTACTTTACGCGCGTGAATATAGCCCTCATTATCGCTTCGACTCGTGCACTCGACTATCGCCCTGTGAATCATCTCGAGCTAACTTCACTCGCGCAAAGTTTTAATACGGACTTTAGGCTTGGAAGATACTAGAATGTGACCTTTTTGGAAGATAAAAAAACTGGCTTACATAAACTATTTGCGATATTTTTAATCACAAACTTTGTTTAATTAAAAAATGAATGGTTAACTGGTGACGGGGGTCCAACTGAGTAGGTTGGCCATCCAGCGATCACTTATTAAGTTGCTGATGAAAATTCATTGAGTCAAACGTCAAGTCAAGTATTAATATTGGACATGACATGAATCTTCGAACTTACGTATTGATTGGTCCACAGTAAAAGCCAAAAACGAGTAGCTGGAGATCGAAGAAGGCTTTTAGCTTATTAGAGCAGGGCATAACAGATTTATAATGATATAAAAAAAACAATTTAAATACATCATCATTTCATTCAATAATTTTGAAAACCAACAAATAAAACAATCCTTAGATGGCTCAACTGGTTCTAATGGTATTTTGTATGTAATGAGGTACTAATTTAGTTTCTGTAAATAAATTTAGATCAAAAGTTACCAAGCCTAGAGAATCCGTTCAAACAAAAACCTCACGCCAATGAGCGTCAAAATGAAACCGTTGAAATCGTTAGTGCGTGTTCAAACGCGAATCGCTGCGACACGGGGCGTGACGGTGCGTGGTTGTAGGTCGCGAGGAGACGCTGCCGGTGAAGGGCATGCCGGGCGTCACGGCCTGCGTCGCCGCGCTCATGGACTATAAGGGTGGGTAGGATGACGCCCATTGCTGGACAGACCATGGACCCAATAGGCTTAATAAATACAAACTATTTTAATACAAATGAATGGCGAAATGTGTCGCAAAATTCGAAAACTACTGCACCTATTTTTCTTATTATTAAAGCACGTTATTTTCCGAGGTTCTCTTGATTGGATAAATTAGAAAAAAAATCAATAATAACTTAAAAACCACACATTTCTATTCAAACTGACTGCCCTTAACAGAAAAATAGACGGAATTATCTGCACTTAATTGAAAAAAATCGCTATTTTAATGGTCTTCCTTATCTTGTTGGCCATCTTCATATTTTCTCAAAGTTCAATTTGAGGCAGCTGCTATTTATTGGACAGTTTTTTTAGTTGTTGTGTTTTCCTACCACTAGTAAATTGATATCACTTTGTAGGTCCTAAAATATAACATGGACACTTCAGCACACCAACTAACTATTAAATCCATAGTGATATCCATAGTTCAGGGATATCATCTTCAAGTTTTGCTTATAATCAAATTATAAAGTTATTGTGTCACGGTCTGTCCAACAACTTGGGTCGACATTTGTTGTCCGTGATTACTACGTGGTTTCGCGACGTGTCAAACGCGCGTACATTCCTTACTATAGTTCCGCGGTTGGCAATCAACTTACCTAATTTATTTTTGAAATGTAATGAAATAATCCACGCTCATTCGATAAAACTATTCTACTTCAAATAGTTTTGAATATAATCGAATTTACGCGCGTTGGTACTGGTTAATAATTGTATAAAGCTACTTTAGTTTCCTTTGCGTGTAACGAGCGTGTTTTTGTATTCAAATGGTAATTTCCTCTTTGCTTTTGGCCGTAACCTGTTGTTAGAGTAAGAAATATGCCGTTTTTCCCTAGTATTTAGTTGTTTCTAGCTTTTTGTTTATTCCTATCTTCTAAAAAACGAGTAAAAGTTGCAATAATATTGTAATTTTGTTCTTTATTTAAAACTAAGATCGTTATAAAAGCTTTATAACAGTACTAACCCACATTTGCGCATACCGAACGCACTTTTCTATTAAAATCAGTTAGAATAGTCGGTGGTGATCAAAAAGTGAGTAAATCTACACATAAATACTACGTTATTAAACTTTTTAAGCTACAATTGTAGGTATTATTGATAACATCTACAATTTTGGCCGCCATTTTGTTATGGCACAGGTGCTGCCATCTATTGAGAAACAAGTTTAAAAACGTTTTAGCATGTTCTTTTGACTTGTATGAAGTTTCTTTTGCATGTACTCTTGATTGTATTGTACAAGGGGAAATGGGATGGTCAGTATAATGAGTAAGCACAGTAATTTATTTATATATTGTGTTGTGTCCGCTTATTTACTTATATGAATTTATTATATAAACTATATTATATTTATTCACGATAGGGAAATGGGGTATCACTGCCTGGCAGTGAAAACACGATTAAATTATGATTACACTATCAGCACAGTTTTGAGAATTCAAATCTGATCATGTCTGTCATTTGTACTTATTTCATGGTCATATCTCTGAAGCTAGCTAACGCAACTTCGATCAAGGAAAACATAATTTCTACAAATTAATCTCATCTATTTAACACCGGGAAATTACTCATGTAAATATATTGAATAGAATTAAGTTTATTAATATCGTTTTGGATACCGACAATGTTCGATTGAACCGGAGAATTCATCTGGGTGTGATTATTTCTTGGTCGAAGTTGCATTGCCAACACCACACATTGGCTTCAACTTGCTTTCAACATTAGAATGGCCAATAGCAATGCTCCGTTTATGTCGAATAACCGTAAACGGAGCATTGCCATTGGCCATTCTAATGTTGGAACCCATGTGTGTTGCCGGCATAATACGATGTTTATCATCATCAGTTCAGTGTTTAATATGGTGTGTGCGTTAGACGCAGACGGGTGCAGTTCGCGCGCGTCTGTGGAGAGAATGCTCGCGTTCGGCCGCGATCTCTACGCGATGAGCCAAAAACTGCAACAGGATCTATGCCATAAGATGTTAGAGGTAAGATTGCTATTAGATTATCAAAAGCTTCTGTTGAACAGCGAATAGTAATGCTCTTATACCCGTATCACTTTTCCTTTATACTAGATTGCATATAATAATACATTTTAAAGTGATTATTTCCCACTAATTGCACTGTACATCCAATTAAAAAAAGAATTAACCACCAGTATAAATTAAAAATCTTACCAAAATTTACGATTCCGGCGAGATTCGAACCCGCGATGATACAAGCGATCGTCCCTAAGCCGGACTACCTTACCACTTAGCACCTCTGAACGTCGGAATGAAATTATTATTGAGATGTTTTCGGACATAATGAATAAGGCCATGATTATTATGATGTTTCATAATAATCATTGAGATTGTTACTTTCACATTGAGATGTATTAAAGAGTCACAATCTAATAGCTGACAACACTCAAAAAATGTGCGTGCAAATTCAATGTTCTACAATGACATTTGACATTTGAATGTAGACGTTATATCGTTTATTTTAATGTTCAATGTCGCTTGTACGCAAAAAAGAAAAACTCTGCGCACTACGTAGCGTGCGCTGAGTTTTGGCGTTTACATTTTATTTGTCTGATTGTGGCTCTATAATACATCTCAATGTACTTTCAGAATGCATTTAGCCTGCTAGCGTACAGCAACCCGTGGGACAGCCCCGTGGGCTGGCAGCTGGAGCCCGTGCAGAGGGAGTCCGTCTGCGAGGCACTCAACTCAGCTATCCTAGGTAAGGTTACACAACTCCATATTCATTGCCTAGTAAATTTGATTTAGGAATAGGCATGATGACAGTCATCAAGAATATATTTATCTTCAAGAATTAAATATGATTTTTTTATTTTTATTTTTTATTTGATCCTGAAAAACGTATTTATTTTTATAATGAGAGCAAGATTAATTATTTGTTCTGATAAAATAGAATTAGAAATTACAGCATTCCGCCATGTTTTGTAAATCAGCAATTAGAGGACATGACGTCACTTCAAATCGCTTTCTTGTCATTTAGTTTCGTATGAAAACTTTGAACTTCCTGCCTTGGCGTGACGTCAGGAAAAAGACGAAATGACACTTGCGAGCGTTTTAGCGCCAAACACAAAATGTGTTTTTAAAAACTCAATTTTGGGCTAACAAATGTTTATTTTCGATAAAAAAAGGGGGTTTTTATGCAAAGCACATAGATGAGAACGTAATTATATTGGCTTTTGAAAATTAGTCATCATGCCTATTATTATATGACTACATAGATACTAAAAGGCATGATGGACATATCTTCAGACATTAAATAATGAAATAAATAAATATCCTTGCACATTTTACATTTTATATTATAGAATAGAAAAACATCCAGACCCTGAACAAATATCTGTGGAACATACAAACATTTGTCCCGTGGCGGGAATCGAACCCCCAACCTCCGCGTCTCAGGCCTTCGCCCACTGCGCCACAGAGGTCGTCAAAAGTGTGATAGTGTGATTGAAAGTACTATGTTTTTTTTTCAGAGAGTCAAGGCATGGCGTGGCGCTCCCCCGTGGAGGAAAACGTGGCTCATCTCCGCGATCTCCTCCAGCGCATGTCTCGCTCCGCGCTCGGATCCTGCGCCTTCGCTGATCTACCCGCGCTACTGCGCCACTAGCCCACCCACACACCACCCTCCCCCCACCATCCCCCCTCTCATCCCCCCACCCCTCACCATTCATGCAGACCATCCAGGCTGTTCTTAGAGAAATTAAAAAACCATGGACCTTAAGTACCTGGACGAACAGTGAGCGTGCCGCCGAGAGGGACAAAAATTGCAGTGAATCCATAGTTTCGTAGTACATTCGGAGCATCAAGTTTCCGGCCTTACAAAAAAGCGGCACGCAATTTGCGAAATCTAAATTGGTCGTCATCAGTAAACGATGACGACCAATTTAGATTTCGCAAAGCTGTTATGTTCGAACTGGCCACTTGCTCATACGAACTCGTTTAGATTTCGCGACTTCGCGCCAAAACTATTTGACAGCACTAAAAATGTTGCCGTCTCTTTCATATCGAAATAAAAAGGATGGCGTCAATTTTAGTGCTGTCAAATTAGTTTAGTTCTAGAGACATCTAAATTGATACCATTAGCCCAGCAGGTCGTTGTACTATCACCCAAAGCACCGCTTCACCACCTTAAGGGTGCTTTTTCTGTGCCGCAACTAGCAGTTTACACCGCTTTACAACATTCGAACACCAATAGCAACAAAGTATTTCGGTGCTTTGTTATAAAGTTTGAAGAACAAATAATAACAGTAAGTTTTTAACAATGGTAAAAGTCATCAAACAATTATTGCTTTAAGATGTTTATGACTCCGATTGGTCAAAATAAAAAGGGCAGGATCAGCTAGCTAACATCTTGCAAGCTAAACTGTTTCAAAATTGGTAAAGCGACGCTTTTGGTGATAGTGCTTAGCCTTCTCGATACAACACTGCGACAGGACAAACGTGATCATACATAGACAATAGACATGGACACGATGCTCGCTGAAACAATCCGCATCTGGCTTTCTGGCTGAACACCTGCTAGGTGATTGGCTAACTTGTCGCGAGACCGCAATTTGTCGCTATCACGTCAACTGTCAAATGATATGACAATAAAATGCAACTAAACTGACCAATAAGACATTCAAGTAACGTTGTTTTACTGTCAAATCTGATAGTTTTGGCAGAGTTTTTACTGTTACGTTTGGCAGATTAGTCGTGACAAATTGCAGTCTCGCGACAAGTTAGCCAATCACCTAGCTGGTCTCTATTTCCAAAACAGAGGTCAATGATCCTACTCTGACCTACTATGAGCCAATGTAGCATAAATCTGTCTGTCTCACTCAACCTGCGGGACAAATCAAAGACCATATTTATAAATACATGTACACGGGGTTTTATCGCGTTATTATTACCATGGCTATTGCAACATAGCCGAAACGTCGGGAAGTAAAGAAATAAGGTAAATAACGCGATAAAACCCCGTGTACATGTACTTATAAATATGAATTGTGATCGCGAAAGTTTAAGAAAAACTAAATCAAAGACCATTTGGAACTATTCACAGTATTCAATGGTCTCGATGTGTTCGATTAGAACGTGTTATGTACATTTAGATCAGTCTAACACAGAACAGTCGGTAACTTGAGTAAAGCCGTATACAGAAAGAAAGCTGAAAACTTATAAGCGCTTACCAGCTTTTGACAGCGCTGGTAAGCGCGCAGGAAAATATATGAACGCGCGCCGATGAGCACTGAACGGTGCCGACAAGTTCCCACAACTTGTGGGCCACAAGCTTCAACACGCGCTGGTCAGCGCTGGGCGCTGCCATTTAAAATTAATAAACGACTGCTTCAACATGCTTCCTTTGTGTAGAACAGACCAGCGTTGTCAAGCGCCGGTAAGCGCTTATATGTTTCCAGCTTTCTTTCTGTATACGGCCTTACGCCTAATCACTTCATGCGAGATTCATCTTAAACGACTGTCATGATTTAGTAATCATACATCTTAAACGAATAATCTTGATGAATAACACAACTAAAAGTAATCGCCATGTATTTACCACGATGCTGTGTTCAACGTTACAGCGAACAGTGGTTGTGATTTTACGCCTACACAATGTTATAATGTCGATCTGTATCAAAACTACGTAATTCACTTGTGTAACTGAGTTTGATGAAACTCTCATCAGACAATAGTTCTGGAATTCTGAAGCGGGGGCCGAAGTCTTTCTCAAACGAAAATTCCTCACATTTACCTGTGTCATGGGTGTCTAAATATACCTTTATGTTACCACAAAAATATTCCATTCTTTTAAACCTGTTTTAAGTCAATTAAAATTACTAATATGTGTTGAAATAACACATGCTACAAGACTAATCAACCAACACGCAATAACAGATCGTAGGACCATGTACATAAAGATCAACTTACCCCAGCGATCTGTGTTCGACCAAACGCACATTGGATGCCTTACGCGATCATCTAGCCATGTCTATCACGGGCGCGTGATTCGCCAAATGATATTGTACACTATTGTAATATAGACTATTTTGGCTTGGCAGATTATTGCTTGGCTTTTTGGAGTGATAACGGAGGCTTGGGGTTAAACTGTCAGTGGACATTCGACGCCATCTTTTATGACGTCATTTTCAATAGCAATACTTAAATTTAAATTGAATTTAGTTCGTCTTGTAACCATTTTCTTTGTGCTACAAGTTTTATAGTATCACTGACGCTTCATCTCAAGCCCATTTAAATAATAAAGTGCGAAAATGAATAACTATGTATTAAAAGTGTGCTCCGATTTGACCTCAACGAAATGGACGTTGTAAAGAGTTTTTAAAATCGAATGTAGCTAGTGATGTGAACTTACGGACTGTATAATTAATACACATTATTATAAAAATATAGATATATCGTCATATAGAAGTAATATAATGAATAAGGGGGCGCGCGGCACTGTTGTTTAATTTTGTGATTATTTTTAAATGTGTTCATCGTGGGATGTTTTTATAAGCTCGGATATGGACTGATGATATTGTTTTTGAAAATTGTTTTATATTCGTCTTGTAATGAGTATGTGCTTTGAACCAATATTTTAAATAAGTCGTAAAGGCTGCGCATTTGTGTATCGATTCGAATCATTTTAACTACATTTTGATTTAATTCGCAGTTTCTGTAATATAGCTTTGTACACAAATGCGTGGAGTTAATATAGTTTGGTGATAAAGAGCATAACGAAATAATCATAGTAGTTGTAAATTGTGCGTATAATGAAAATAAGACTTGCAACAGTGTCGCCGTTTTAGAGCTAAAAGAGCCCGTAGGTACGGTGGGCGAAGAAAGTGGTCTACCAGTCTTGATAAAAGTTTCTCTGAGATCTAATTGTCGATAAGGTTGACTTTTTCTTGCGAGAATTTGCACTTGACACATGGCAAGACGTAAATATAGAGCAATTGTCACTTCATAATGTCAAGTGAAAATCGACCTTGTTGTTTCATGAAGTTCACAGTAAACTCAACGATAGGTAGATTTTTGGCCGACCGTGCCTAATGAGGTTATGTGCCACCGTCTTAGTCTAAATTCATTCACAGACATTTACAAAACCATTCATAAAATAAATGGTATCTTCTTACAATCCTGGTCTCAAATTTGTGCGATTCGTGCTCTATTAGATGCTCAATATTTCTATACATTGTCAAATTTGAACTAGTCTATGTTTATTGAAGAAATCTTCAATAACATTTGATCGATAATTTGGTTTATACACGCTCGTCAGCGACAAACGGGAAGGAATGTTCCCTGTTGCCCCTGAAGAGGGTTCATCGGGAATTTTCAGTAGCGTTCGTCCCACTATGAAACATTGGCGGATGTTTTCAGTAACTCGCTAGAGTCGTAAATAGTGATGTCTGTGAATGAACTCAGCTGTCGTGGTCCGTTACAGACAGACAAACTTTACGTCATCATCGCCGTGTAATAAGGCTAGCTTTTTGTAAATCTGGCTCTGCACCAGAATGTAATTTTAAACTAAGACTGTCATTTCAATTCTTATCATGTAAATAATCTTCAGCTTGAATAGAATACAAAGTGACGTGGAGTTTGTCTGTGGATTTGAATAGGAGTTAGTTTCCTTTAGCATTTCATCGCCATCCATCAATGTACTGTAAATGATCTACAATATTGTTCTTATTGTTTTCTTTTTTAATAATATATTGTGTTTAAACGGCAAATGTATTTTATTTACTGTTAGGATGACCTGCCTCCCAGAAATCCTTTCATTATCTTGTGCAGGGTTTTTCTAAAACTGACAAAAGTTATTTCATCTCGTCATTTCTCACATTGTTCTGTGTCTGTAGTCTTTACCATGACATTTGTCGATCAATGCTCGCTAGCGTGTGGATTTAAATAATGTATGAAAACTTGTCACAGTGCCTACAATTTCTAACTTAACGTCGTGCCACCTAGGAAAAGAAAATTCCTTGTCGTGCCACCGGTGGTACAAACTGGTGGCAGGAGCAAGCGTATCTATACGCTAAGAACACTACGTAAAGAACACGAAATAGATGGGACTCTACGACCTCTGTGGCGCAGTAGGTGAGACGCAGAGGTTGCGGGTTCGATCCCCGCTGCGGGACAAATGTTTGTAAGTATGATCTGCAAATATTTTTCTCGAGTCCGGGTGTTTTCTATGTATAATATGTAAAAGTTTTTACAAAAAAATGTAGGTATATAAGTAGTAAGACCTATATATAAGATTGACGTCACGAGCTTTGTTGCGAGAGTAGTGCGCTACACTTTTTAACTAAAAAAAAAATAGTAAACGTGAATAATTTGAAGTGACATAACTATTGCCCGGTGGATTACAGTGCTGTGTAGTTAATGTAGTAACGGGATTGTGCATACTTATCGTAATTGTGAAAATAATAAGACAAATCTCTCACTAGAACTGTATCAAGTGTATGTGTACCCACATTTATATAAAACAATAACAATTAACAATCGTAAACATTAGAACCATCGCCTTCTCTTGACTAAAGTGCCATAGTCAGTGTGCCTTACTGTAACCTAGTGACCATTGAGTTCAATCTTCTACCTTATCGGGGCTTATCGAATTAAATTAATTGATCTCCGCTTTGATTAACACCGCCATCTATCGGAGAGGTAGCCGATCAATCGATCAGTGGTCTCTATTGGCACTGCGGTACCGCACGCAGAATCACGGTTGCATTGCGTGGAGCGCCATCTATCGGAAATAGAGGAGGCCAGAAGAGGCACTGTCAGAGCGCCATCTTACGTCGTCCTGGTGACCATAATTTTTACTCCTCTATATTCTGAGACTGTATTGTTTTTAAACATGGTGGCCTGCGCTGCTTGCGGGATGCATCTGAGAGGTGGCGCTGTTTGTTCGGGATGCAAAAGTGTAAGTCACTTTGAGTGTGTTCGCCTTCCGTCGGGATCTAAAGTTTCTGATGCATGGCGCTGTGGAGCTTGTCAAGCTAAAGCTCCCAAAGGCCGTGACCCTGCAACACCTGTCCGGGTGGAGCGACAGAACTACGCGGTCACTGAGGAGCCGATGGCCTTGGATGAAACGGCGAACAACATCACCGCGGAGTTCTCTGAGGCGGAGCTGCAGCTGCAGATGCGCGCGCTTCGAGATGAGATGCTGGGGGAGTTCGCCAGCATGCACAACACACTCATCTCGGATCTGGATGTCATCAAGACTGAATTCCGATCCATGTTTACGGAGCTGCGCGAGTTCCGCTCCGAAATGGTCGAGCTGCGGACCGCGATATCGGGTATGGGGCAGCGCATGGACGGGATCGAGCGCAGACTCGAGACGGTGGAGCGACGTCGGGAGGAGCCGTCGTCCGAGGTCACGGCGCTGGAGCGTCGCGTCGCTGAGCTCAAGGAGGAGCTGAACGAGCGCGACCAGGACGCGCTCCTGGCCGACCTCGACATCGGCAACCTGCCGGAGCAGCGCGGGGAGAGCGTGCTGCACGCCGTCACGGTGCTGGCCGCCAAGCTGGGCGTCCCGCTGGAGGAGCGCGACGTTGTGTTCGCGGAGCGAGTCGGCGCGCCGCCGCGTAGCTCGGAGCCCGAGGGCGGGGCGCCGCGCGCCCGCCGCGTGGTCGTGCGCCTCGCGCGGCGCGACCTCCGGGACCGCCTGCTGCAGGGCGCGCGTGTGCGCCGCTCGCTGACCGCGGCCGACGCTGGTCGGGATGCCGCCGCCGCTGCACGAATATTTGTGAACGAGCGGCTGACGCGGGCCAACCGGCAGCTGTTTCACCGCGTGCGGGAGGAGTGCCGCCGGGCGCAGTGGCGCTTCGCGTGGACCAAGCGGGGCCGGGTGTACGCCAGGCAGGATGAGGGCAAGCCTGCCTACCCCCTGCGCTCGGAGGCCGACGTCGTGAGGGTTTTTGGGCCTGCGCGCGTCTGATATACCGCAGCATCAGTGTTTCTGAAATCGATAGGTTGTTTTGTTTTAATATTATATGTCCATCTAACTTGAAACTATTATTAACAATTTCTAGTGTACTGTTATATCTTTCTTGTGTTTTTGTGACTTACTTGTTCTCTATTATACCTGTGAACCGTTCAACATGGGTATGGCTATCTGCTTCTGTGGGTGAGCAACTACTTAACTCTGAAATAATACAAAAATTTTATATTTTATGTTTATTTATTATCATATTATCTTACTATTTTATTTACATCCTACTCAAACTATTAACTATGTACATCACATATTATTGTTATCAGCATTTAGAATTTAATAGACATATAACAATTAATTACTATTATTTCTATCTCATTACATTACATATATACCTACTAAA
Source organism: Xanthorhoe designata (assembly GCA_963582015.1). Lineage (NCBI taxonomy): Eukaryota > Metazoa > Arthropoda > Insecta > Lepidoptera > Geometridae > Xanthorhoe > Xanthorhoe designata. The sequence continues at coordinate 391,241 of OY757049.1, forward strand.
TTGTCTGTACTATTATATTTATAAATATTATATTATTATGAAAGGTGCTTGTTCTAGGGAAACCTATCTCAGGAATAAAAACTTTCTAAAACAAAACTTCCTTTAAAACACTTGAAAGTTGGCCTCTTTAATGCAGGGTCTCTGAACACTGGGCAGGATGAATTTGCTGTAGCAGTGGAACAGCTCAGCCCTGATATTCTTGCTATAAATGAAACTTGGATTGGACATGGTCAAGATTTTAAAGCACCAAGACTAAAAGAATATCGTTTTATAAACCAGCCAAGACCCACCTGTATTAAAAAGGGACGGGGAGGAGGAGTTGGTTTCTATATTAAAAGGAGTATAAAGGCAAGAATCTGTGTTTGCCCTGATGTACCTACTGTGGAGCAGCTGTGGTTACGTGTTAGTATGCTGGGCAAAACTATTATAATAGGCACAGGCTATAGAGCCCCACATCAAAATACACCCTCCTTTCTGAATGCCATCACTGAATCCATAACCTCCTTCTCTCAATATGACCACTTAATACTGGTGGGAGATTTTAACATTGATTTGCTCAAAACTAATACTACACAACTTTCTCTGCTGCAGCAATTCTTGCACTGTCTGAGTCTGCAGCAGGTCATAGAAACACCTACTCATCTAAACCTGCTTAATGAACTAACCTTAATTGATATTGTCTGCACAGATACCAAGGTGCGCAATGTACAAATGAAGCATACACCTGACCTGGGTAGGCATGCTATGCTGGTTGTAGAGTTCCATATTAAAAGGGAAAAGCCAGTCCCACAATGTGTGACATACAGACCTCTTAAAAACATAGTCCTTGAGCAATTCAATGCCGACCTAAATTCTATTGAATGGAGCCTGCCTACTTCTATCAGCTGTGTCAATGAACTAGTTTTATCTTTTACCTCTTTAATACATTATATATATGACTTACATGCACCAATAAAAACTAAAAAATTTAAGACCCCACCCCACCCTTGGATTACTTGTACTGTTAAAACCATGATGAAAATTAGAGACAGCTATCACAATGTGTACAAATTAGATAAGACAGATTGCTTGAGAAAATGTTACAAAAGTATGAAAACTGTAGTTATTGCCGCTATTGAGAGTGAAAAACGAGCCTACTTCACTCATAGCATTAACAATGGTATTGGCAATCCTAAAACTTTATGGAAAAATTTAAAAACTCATTTAATAGTCAACAAAAAGCAGACTACGGAACTACCCCCTCAATATAATGACCCTGATGCCATCAACTCCCACTTCTTGAATGTACCAGGTAAGGACCAGGTTGAGATCTCTTGCCTCACATATTTTGAATTTAATAGATTTCACTCTCACACTTTCTCACTTCAGCCAGTAAATGAATATACAGTTCTTAAAATTATACAAAGCATTAAGTCCAACGCTCTGGGTATAGATGGTATCTCTATTGACATGCTACTACTAACACTACCTCAGTCCATTACCACTATTACTAACATTGTCAACAGATCCATATTAGAGGGAAGCTTTCCTGATATGTGGAAAGTGGCTGTTGTAAAACCAATCCCCAAGAATAATCAACCATCAACTTTGAATGACATTAGACCTATTAGCATACTTCCTTGCCTATCCAAGGTCCTGGAGAAGATTGTATGTCTACAACTGACCAAATTCCTTGAAGATCATGAGATACTTCCTCAAAACCAGTCTGGCTTCCGAAGAGGCCATAGTACTGCCACTGCTCTAATGGATGTGGTGGACAATCTATTGGCTTCTCAAAATGAGGGTAAGTGTAGCTTCCTGGTCCTGCTTGACTACTCCAGAGCGTTTGATTGTCTAAATGTACCTCTCTTGCTATCTAAACTATCATACTATGGTTTTGATTCAAATACAGTAAAATGGTTCTCCAGCTACCTTGACAACAGATCCCAATGTGTTGAGCTACAGTCTACTGATGGTAGTAGGCATGGATCCTCCCCTAGACCTGTCCCCCGCGGCGTACCACAGGGGTCTGTCTTGGGTCCAGTCCTTTTTGTGCTCTACTGTGCTGATGTCATCAAAAAGCTCTCTTTCTGCCAATATCACCTCTACGCTGATGACCTTCAATTATCCTTTCCCTTCTTTCCTTCGGATTGTGCTGGTGCTGTAGCAAAAGTGAACCACGACTTAGAACAGATATTTCAGTGGTCTAGCTCTAACACTCTAATTTTAAATCCAAAAAAATCTAAATACATTCTGTTTGGTACAAAGAAAATGTTGAACAAGCTTTCCAATGTTGATATAAACATTACAGTAAATGGTGAATCTGTTGAACGTGTTGCCGAAGCTAAAAATCTTGGTTTAACCATTGACAGCCACCTACATTTTGAATCTCACATAGCTGATACTGTACGCCAATCTCTTTTCCGCTTGAAAATGTTATATAAGATCCGTCCATATCTGAGTGAGGAAGTAAGGATCATGCTGTGTGAGTCCCTAGTTCTCTCCCGTCTTAATTATTGTGACACTGTATATGGACCCTGTCTACTCAGTAGATCAGTCCAACTGATTCAGAGAGTGCAAAATGCCTGTGCAAGATTCTGTTTTCATGTACCCCCAAGATCACATGTTACCCCCTTTTTTAATGCTAAAAATCTCCTAAAAATGGAGGCCCGGAGAAAGCTGCACCTTGCAACTCTTCTCTTTGGGCTGATGAAAAGCAAAACCCCTGCATATCTATATAGGAAACTTAGATGGGCTTGTGACAGGTATCCCAGGCGTGCATGTACTAACCTCATTTTTCTTGCACCAAAACATAAATCCGTCTCCTTCCGTGGGTCTTTCCGCTTTGCTGCCTCTAAGTGCTGGAACTTTCTCCTATTCTGAGGCTGGAACGATATTCCACCGCCATTTCGGAGCCTGAAATCAGTTACCACCTTTAGAGCCAAGCTCAAGCAGGAACTCCTGCGCATCCAAAAGTCTCAATAGATTTAGAAAACCCAACTACAACTTACCCCAATGTCCTGCTCCCCTTTTTATTTATTTATGTAAGTATATTTCTTCAGTCTCCATTCTTCTTCTAATTCTAGTAGATTGCATTACCTCATAATGCACCGCACCAGGTACCAAAGTGCCAAAGAGCATGGTACGCTCTTGTGGATTTTTCAATAAAAAAGATAATAAATAACCCAACTTTTATATTTTGATGACGTGACTACTTTTGGAGGCACGTGTGCGCACAACAATCAAAGAGAATGTAACCTACCCGTTTACGTGTTGGTCTTTGCCCTTCTTGTGTGAAACTGACACTTGACAGTGACAGCTAGCCACGAAATCTATGCAGAGTAGAAAAACATGCAGTACTCATATTCCTATGACAGTATTATTATGTACAGTATATTTATAGTTCTAACATAATAATCTATCTATTTATTTACTAAATACTTAATTATATAATTATGGTGGACACTTGTAATGTAATGTCTAGTTCATGTAGTATATGTAATCAGTTTAGTTATTTATTCACGTTTATATGTAAGTAGCTAGGTACTTAAGTATGTATACCCAAAGAGTTGTGTACCTATAGTAAGGTAGTGATGTCACCAAAACCCAGGAGCGGTCTGAAAACCAGCGTTGCTCTGTACCTACCTATTTGGTGCAGGGCGACTTTTTATGCTGAGACCGATCCTATTTGGTCCACACCTACGCCAGACGCTATGGCTAGGTACTCAATGTTGAACGGGGACAGCTTCTAATTTAGCTGTACCTACTTACCTAGGTATCTTGATATCTTGAAACTACTGTCTGTCTCCCTTCCTATTTGTATATTGTAATGTTCGTCTGTGCTGTGTGTTTTCCAAATAAATGCTTTATCTATCTATCTATCTATCTATATCAGTTTTCTGGTTACCATAACACAAGCATTAAATTGCTTAGCTTAAAACTAGATGACGCTGTGTGGAACGGAAAATAGGTACCTGTCCTTACGTTACTAATAACAGTAGGTACCTAATTAATAGCACAGAATACCTACCCCTATGAGAAAGGCATGCCTTCTTTCCCACATTCCTTCCTACCTACGTATAAGTAATAGTCAATAATAGTCAATAATAGTCATTTATTTGGTAAACACCTTTACACGTCACATAAAATAACAGTTTCCAGTGCATACCTAGGTAGGTATGCACTGGAAACTGTTAGGTACATGTACTGTTAGGTATATGTAAGTAATTAGCAGTGATAGATAAAAAAAATCAGACTAAATGATAGATAACATTTGAATGTTTGCATATTTGTATTGTTAGGTACCTACCTACTTAATCAATCACGTAAAAAACATAATGGTGTCACGTGAGCGAAGCCACGAGCGGCAACTAGCACTAGCTCTAGGTAGGTTCCTACCTTTATCTATAATTGTTCGCACAATAAGATATTCACACAATGTAAAACTTGTAAAACGCAATTACCTATATTGTTCAATCGAGCAAATATTTTCATAGTTTCTAATTAAATTCCGGAAAACAAAAGGTAGGTACACCTAAAGAGTAAAATTGCGCTCCATAAAATACCCTAAAATGAAATACCTACTGTGTCAGAAATGGCGCCAGCAGATAACGAATCATTGAAAAATTATGATAATTGTAAAAAAAATATCGGCCGAATTCAATAAATTCCAAAGGGGAGCGATTTGCGCCCTTTACGCCTCCTCTACCCCTCTGGATTCCAATGATTTTCATTAATTTATGTTGCGAATCGGTTTTGATAAAATCGGAAAAATTCGAGGGAGAATTTAATTACGGTTTTTCGCAATATTTCATGCCTCTGCAATCATTGGCCGCTTGCTGTACCTACTGGATACTGTATTACTTTAGAACTACTCTAGAAAATACAAACGAAACGGGGCATCGGCATGTCAGCTTCGTCGGGTGGATTTTCAACTAAAAGGAAGTAGTCATTATCACTGTTCTACCTACTTGTATTTTTTGTTCGAGATGAATATTCGCATTTGCCAGTACCTATATTATTTTGAGTTAAGTACCTACAAATGTTGGTCGCGAAGAAACAATAATTTTGACTTAGGTACTTATCTTGATTAAAAAATCTTCAATAAATTTTAAGGATTCAACCTGTTGAAACAAAATACCTAAGTGAACATGCCATTTAGTTGTAGACTAAAACATCAAAGAGTTATTCTAGAACTGCTATGTACCTATGTATAGTTTCGAATACAGCTGATATTAATATTGGTGGAGAACTTATAAATTTTTCTCGCATTGCTCAAACAGAAATGCTATCTGTGTTCCGTCAGCTCAGAGGTCCGCCGGCGCGGCCGCGAGAAATTGAATGAAAACATTGAATATTTATTCTGTGAAGATGCCAGTGCAGCGCCCTGGGCGAGGACAAAGAGCAAATACTGCCGCAGATGGGACACTCGGCGAAACTGGAATCATAGCCACACCTTCAATTAACGGATGTTGATTCGATTCGGGTGTTCAATATGGTGATAGTGTGACAATAATAATGTTGAGTATAGTGTGACAGTTGAGGCACGTTGCATGCAAGCATGACGTAGGTACCTATACCTACCTAGAACTTGCATGAGAGTTACATAAATTAGAAAAATTATTGAAAAATTGTGCATTTCTTCTGCTAGTTTTTATTTGCATGCAGCCAATTGAAATAATGTCATAGTCAGCGGTATCCTTTTAAATTCTTTTTTAGCAAGTTCTACGCTAAAAACTAAGAAAGCTCTACGGCGTAGCTGCTCGTAGCCTTTTCGACAATTTGATTCAAATGAGTCATAATAATTTAGAAGTGTTAAAAGCTACGAGAATCCAATTGCCCTTCCTCTTGAAATTGCAATTTATTTTCAAAATACCTTCTTAACATCTGTCGCTCTTTGCGGCGAGATCATCTTGCGGCTATCCTTTTAATATTTGATCTGCATATTTATAAATCCGGTCAGCGTCGGGGTGTTTGTAGATTTATAGTTTATTTCATTTCTGTGAATCCGGGCGCGGCTCGGCCAGTAACTCTATTCCCATTGTTTGTGAGAGAATCATCTGGTTAGACGGCTTGGCTTCAATTTTGTGGATGGACTGCAATATAGGTTTACGTTGCGTTGTTAGAAATCTGGTGAGCTTTGACGGCGGAAAATGGAAATGGAATAGGCTGTTTGGCCTTGTTTCGGGATTAGAATACGAATCATGTTTGTCTGAATATCAAAAGATATGTATTTATAATTCAAAGTTCTCTCTGTGAACTCGGTACAAAGGAATTAAAACTACGAAAATCTATGTTCACTACAAGGATATTAAAATACCTTTAGGTCTTATAGAGGTAGAAGGTTGATAGTTCATTGTTAGGACAATTAGACAATTTTATCTCTGTAAATTAGTTCACTTAAACAGTTTCTTCCTGTGGCTTACCGTGGTATCCCATAATCGAAACTGCGACATGATGACCTAAAATTTCGTCGAATAAACGAACACCTGACATAAAGTTCGTATGTGTTAAAGTTTGTATACTTAGAAGTTAATACCTCGAAGCACACTTCATTTGGCTTTCACACGGCACATATCCCTGCTGTCCGTACTGGCACAGCAGGTTGAGGAAGAACCGTCCCTTGTAGGTCGCTGGAGTGTCCACCACTCGCAGGGTCTGGTCGAGGAGCAGGCTGCGGGAGCGGTTGGCGGTGGACGCTGGCCAGCGGACGGGCAGCAGGCGGGTTCGCCTCGGAGTTGGGTCTCTGACAAGCAAAAATACTTAATTATTACATATTTGGCATATTTATTATTAATATTATTATTTATTTATTACATTATTACCTTAATTATTACATATATACATTAATGGCACTTATTTGGCTCAAAAGATCAGCATTGCCATCCAGCGCGGCAATGCTGCCAGTGTCTTGGGCACGCTTCCGTCTGGCAGTGGTTTGGATCAGTTGAGCTACCTTTAGATCGTTTGTAACGATCCTTAGGTGGCTCAACTGGTTCTAATTGTATTTTGTATAGTTATGTAAATATGTAGTAGTTTAGTTTCTGTAAATAAATATGTTCTACTAATTTATCATTATTACATTATAAGAATAAATATAGAATAAGAATAAGGCGTTAGGGTTCCGTCGCCTAGTGGTCAGGTTGCTCGGCTAAAGAGCAATCGCTTGTATCTATGCAGGTTCAAATCCTGCCGGAGCTGATAACTTTTAGTACCTACCTAAGATTTTTCATTTTATAATGAAATTAAAAGAATCTTTCAGCTTAATTTCTGTAAGATACATTATAAGAAGGTATAGTCTGAACTCATCGACCTATCTTAGAAGTCTTTTATGAACGGTAATAAGAAAAAAACCTTTTCTGTTTGGAAAGTGGGTAGGTAATAACATAAATCCCTTAGTTTTCATTGTTATGTAAGCTAGGTACCTAAGTAGGTACTTAACAACCTAAAACAGTATTTTCATAATAACGATTGAAGAGCAATTTCATCTTAGACATGCATTGAGGTTATGTGTGAGCATTCTCTTGCATAACTTAGTTAGGTATAGTGCCAGTTAATGTGCAATGGATGACGAAATTGTTTCTCAATCACTATTGCAATTTATATTAACTCTCCCACAGAATACTAGCAAAAAAACTAATAAAAAAACACTTATAAGTAAGGTTCTTGAAATGATGATGAAATAAAATTGACATTTTAACAAGATTATGAATTCTAAAAAGTGTTATCGCGAAGCTAATAATCTACTAAAGCTTTTTTATTTAATTTACCTTCACCCACATCTATAATGTCCTTGGAGGCTTGTTCGTTACCTAATGGCTAGTTGGTTATGAACTTTAAATGGCTAATTTGGCTTGTGGTCGTGCGTACTAGGTGAAATGACCCGTGTGATTGTATAATATTTATCTAATGTTTACTTTTATAAATTTTGAGAATTGTATGTACCTAAAATATAGAGATAGTAGGGTGTCTATGAGATTTAATTACTTAATGATTTCTTTATAGGTAAGTTTTTAAATATACGTAAGTAGGTATCTAGGTACATAATACTTTTTCACTTACAAGAAATCTATTTCGAAATGCACCTTAATTATTTCTGTTGTGTAACACTAACTAACATTAAAATAGTTTGATCTTTGTGTTCTGTGAGTTCGTGGGCAGAAAAAGCGAACAATTTCACAAATTGCGAATTAGCGTCACCTAAATACACACGCACCCTATCCAATAATTGGCTAACTTTGGCAAGATTAGTGCCCAGTTCCCATAATCTTGTTTACGCGCGAACTTACCCGAACTTCATGAAGTTGGTCAACATCGCGGTCAGCCGGTCTATAAACAGCTTATCGCGGGTCGACAGCAGCAGCGGCAGCCCGCCCGGCTTGAATATGTAGAATATGTCATCAGAGTGCGACGCGCCCGCCATAGTACCATCCCTGCCGAATATACTCTTAGCGAAGTTACGACCACCTTCATAAGAAAATATGTAGTTGAATATCGGCCGATCCGAGTGTTCGCTTATTAGCTTCGAAAAGGCGTCAGCGGTGGCGTGCGCCATCCAATCGGAGTAAAAGTTTACTACCCCGCGCATAGACGCCTTACTTATCTCCGCACTGAAATACCGCGCCCGAAACTTCTCGGTTATCAGCTCCTTATTCGCTGAACACCAGGAAAAAACTGAAGGCAGTTTTTCCGCGAAATTCTCATCCCATTCTTTGAGAGTTTTATCGTCGTGCAGGCCGTAGAACAGCGTGCCCTCCGCGCTCGCGAACCCTGATATAATCGGGACTTTATTAAAGTTACCAGAAGTTATAGTTTTGAAAGGCGTGTCGTGGAAAAAGGGGTCGGTGAAGTTTGTGTCTACGCACGGCGAGTATTTGAAGTATCTCGGGTTTATTGATGTGTCCTTGGTGCTGTTTAGGATTTCAGCTACTGTTGACGTGGAGAATACTTCGAAGGCATCTTGCTCGTTTTCAGCATTTCTGATTTTCTTAGCATCTTCTATCATTGCAGTGGCAGCCTCCGTATTAAATGCCCACGGCGCCAGCGGCGTGCCGCTGAGCAGGATTGCTTTATGGAACAGTCCCGTGCTTGACTTGGACAGCATGTGCATAGCGGCGGCGGACGCGCCTGCACTCTGTCCCGACATCGTCACATTATCTGGATCACCTCCAAACGCTGCTATATTCCTCTTTATCCACTTCAAAGCGGCTACCTGGTCCTTCAACCCAAGGTTAGCGGCTCCATTGACGCATAGGAACCCAAACACACCCATCCTATAGTTAATAATTACGGCTACTACGTTTTTTGTGACTAGAAATTGTGGGTCGTAGTGCCATTTGCTGCCGTAGTAATATGCTCCTCCGTGGATGAAGACCAAGACTGGCAGTTTGTCTCCAGGATTCGCGTGTTCTGGAGCGTAGACGTCCAGTTGCTGGCAGTCCTCCTGACCCGTCGTGAAGAAAGACACGATCTGAGAACACGCTCCGAATGGGAACACAGCGTTGAAGATTGCATTCCAGTTGGGCGGTGGTTCTGGGGGCTGTAAAAATGTCTGTTATTACATAGGCACCTGTTTAATAAATATTTGACGTGACAACGTCTTATAAATCGATAAACGCCGGCTGCCCGCACGAATATGTCACGTTCCGCCTGAGCCGAGCGTGCAAACGAGAGCGCGGAACAAGCCATAGAGAGGTAAGATCGGCCTAAGCCACGTAAAATTATCGATCTCAATGTTCCTAAACCAACTTTTCAGACCATCAATGTCTGTAACAATGTTGTTTTCATTGCCAATTAAGTATGATGGTTCAGTGGTTAATTAGAAATTCTTTAGGCGGCCTAAAAACCGTCATCAGAGTTAAGCGCATACCATCTTAGCACATAAGTAGGTATATTATAAATTAGATACTCACTTTAAACCTTTTGCTAGTAGCATAAGGTATTCCATAATACCGATTCTGTCCAAAAACACTCCTCAGCCCCCTGAGCTGGCCCTGTTCAACCTCCACGAGCGGCGTGAATATTCCAACAACACTCTCAAACACCAAACACAACAATGTTGCCCGTAGCCTGCACTTCATATTCAAAACTCCTTAAACTTTTACTCATCGTTCAAACTACTTAAATGAATCTATGAACTTCGTCCATTATCGATAATCAATCACTTTCCCACCATCCATAATTATTTAATGATTTTATTTTATAGTTGGGATCACTTGATTTAGAACGTTTCCGTCCAGTGTTGTCAATGGCACATCATGTAACACACCAAATGATCCACAAGGCACTGTTCTGATCTCGCGTGGAGGGAAAGGCTGGCTATGTCCCAATACTTTGCGCAAGCAACGCCGCGCGCTAAACTTAGCGGAATCTGGCAATTGTAGTCTTGCTCTTGACAACCAAACATAGTTTTGAATAACTTCTCAGGGTTGGTAGTGCTCTACCTGCTGCGCTGTAGGTCCTGGGTTTGATTCTCACCTAGGACAAATATTTGTGTGATGCACATCGATGTTTGTGACGATATTAATTTTAGTTTGGAGCTATGGCGTTAGTGAATTTCCGCAAAAATTTACTAATTTTCTAATATTGCTAATATTACTTAGTGGCAATTCGGAGTACTTATCGCAAAAGCTAAACTAAAATAACTAAAATTAATGCCATCCTTTTTATTCCCATCGATATGAAAGGGACGGCAACATTTTTAGTTAGTTAGGTTTAGCTTTTGCGATACTCCGAATTGCCACTATTATCACACAAACTAAAATTAAATATAAATGATACTAAAATTAGACGATGCCTTCTTTTTGATTTCATTATTCATAACGACCATAACATTTTCATAAATATATTCAGCAATAGCAGCTATAATTATAATTTAGCAGACCTTTCCGATCTGCTTCTTCATGCGAATAAAGTCCAGTTACGAGGGTATCAAAACAAACAGCATCCGACGATTCATTTCTCCCGGTAATTAAGTGCAAGTCGCGCAGAGGGCACCGGCGTTGTTAATCCGGGTAATAAAGAAAAATACCCGGAAGCGGCTAATTGTTATAAACTGGGCAAACATGCAAATTGGACGAGCGACGGACTTCCTCGGCTGCCGAGATAACTGGCAAAGGACTGGCTAATCCTCCCATGTTCTGAGCTTACAATTTTTCCTTTGAGTGAAGCGGAATTGGATAGATTGCTCGCTCGAAACTCTAGTAACTACTTAGTACCTAAATTATGCTTTCTTGTAGGGATATTTTAAAATAACAAGAGGTTTTTATTTCATTTCAACTAGGTCCCTATTTTGCTATAAGTCGTAGAAACATTGCAAATCTTGTTCATGCATGTTTTTGTTTTGTACGTGTATGAAATTATTTACAAAGAATGTTGGACAAAAGCTTGATAAGAAATGTCAGGAACCTACTAAATTCTTCAAAACATGGGTAGGACTCATAGTTTATCTACCTTCAGGTAAAATAATAAATAACAAAAGATACGCAAAATCTCTGAAATAAATCATAAATGAAATCAACACAACTTTACACATTCCAAAGTCGGGCAAGTCGACAAATAACTCGACTCATACAAGACGCGCGCCTGCTGCGAGCTGATAGCAATCACCTCCGACGCGACAAAGGAAAATAACCGGCAATAACTTCATCATGACAGGCTCTCAGGCACACGAGGACAGTAATTCAAAGGTAGGGTTGTAGGTAGCTGGGCTGGCATGCTAGTTACTCTCTGATTCATTGAACTAGCTCTTAAATTCAACTTAGAGATAAAGTACCTAAGCTACCTAGCACAGGGATAGTTTATGATGATTTTCTATCATACACTGCTGCGCTCTGGAACCGAATGCTCCCCAATCCGGTATGGAGGCTAAATTGTTCATGATTTATGAATTAGATTTGACATTTTAACTTTAAACTGAATATCACTTAGAACTTAGGTACCTAAGTACCTACTTACTTATTTTATTTTACTTATTATATTTAATCCGTAAATAGGCCAGTAAACACCGATTACCTACAAGTTTTTATTTCAATGGATATTTATTTACTTATAATATGAACTGCTTAGGTACATCTAAAATACCGGTTGTCAACAATAATATTTCTATTAGTTCTATAATCCTGGCATAGTAAAAGTACCTACACTGTTTGAAATACGTCCCTAGCATCGTGTAAACCGCCCTAGATTATACCACAGATAAAACAATACCTACTACGACCGCACAAGGAATGAAAATACACTTACAACACAAACTTTTTATCCTAGCTTTTAAAACTAGCCTCGCGACCGCGCCGCGTGCCTAGCCCGATAACAGTACGAAATAGTTGTCATATTGTCATGCATAGAGGAATGGAGTTGCAGATTGACATAACTTGTTCAATTTATACGTAACTATGTAACGGAGTTGGTAGTTGGGCCAGTTATCCACGTCTTCGTAATAGCCTGCACGTTCCGAGTTGCAAAACTTAAATTAAAATTCGCGCGAAGCGGTTATTATAATAGAAAAGGTTTATTTAAGTAGGTACCTACTGATTAATCCTTTTTGACATCGAATATAAAACTTAAGAACGTATTAACCTTAGTAATAATTGTAAATTCGGCGGTCTTATCGCTTAGAAGCGACCTCTTACAAGTCTGCCATACAACCTTAGCCTTTTTTTTAACCTTAGCCTGGAATTTAACAATGTGATAGTAGGATAGGTTCAATATTTTTGAGAATATCTAAATGTGTAATTGAAAGGTATCGTAAATAATGAGTACTGAATATTAAGATATTTGAACGTAAACAATAAAGACAGAGACACATCTGTATAAAGAAACATTAACAAAGCTAAAATATCATGAAGCAAAAATAAACTTTTAGGGAAGGAAGCAAGTCCGTCGTTTCAAATACTTTTACTCAGCATATTTTCGCAAGCCCCTAACATCGCGACAAACAATGCTCGACAGGCGACTGGCACTCAAAACTTAGGAAGTTTCAAGTGTATCTGTAAAATTAATTTCCCTTGAAAATGTGGAGTCCGATCGTCGCCCTGGGGCACGGAACAAGTGCCCAAGTTTTTGCTATTAACATAGTTGACAGACAATATAAACAGGGAGCTTTGTATGTGTTTATTCCTTTGCATCGCTACGGGGCGGATTCAGGGATAAATGTCTGCAGAGTTGTCTACGCCGCCGTAGTACTTCTACTTGTTATAATGTATGGTGTTACTGGTATTGAACTATTGATAACCTGAAAAGATCTTGTTAAAATGTTGTCACACTTGTCACAGTAGCAACATTTTAAAATTGTTTCAAGTCAATATGGGTCGCTACGCCGTAGCAATGTGCTACAGCGTAGCACATGCTTTTACTTTTTGTTATCTTTTGTCAATTCTATAAGACACTTTTTCCTCATGCAAATTGTTATGTCATTCAACAATAAAAAGACTCAGCAATCGGATTAGCTGGAAGCTTCTAAGTCCATTTTGATATCAGAGTAATTTCTTAGATGTAGATCGTTTCAGAGTCCCGTCCCGTGTAGATATAACAGGCTCTTACAAGTTGTACAGCTCTGTTCTTTCTGTGCAGATTTATGTTCATTGTTCGCCTAAACTGTTATGTCGTGTTTATCTTGTAATGTTCTCGCGAGAACTCCGCGGTTCGCGGACCACAGAGAGCCAAGTGCGAGTTCTACTCTCCATACCTCGGCGTCCTTAACTGTAAATTTATATTTCAAAAAGAGACATTAAGAAAAACAAATAAAAAACCGACTTTAATTTCGTAAGAGAGCAATTTCCTGCACTCTCGAGGTGTATTTCTGTTCATAACTCTGAAGATCCTCATCAGATCTTCAAAAGAACTAAGGACTCCTTTTTTTAAGTCGGTTAAAAATGCGTACATTTCAAATGATTTTTTAATGGTATAAAAAGTCACATCTTAGGAGTGATTCTATTTCCACGTTCTTAATGATATATTAATTGAATTACATAACATATATAGTATACATAAGAATTTGCTTGTCTGGTGCCTTTTGAAGAAGAAGACTTGAACAAGTTTAACATGTCCTCTTATAAATACGGCCGGCTGTCGGCACCGCAACTCGTTTATTACTTAATTTTTTTTACCATAAATCTGTACTTACATTACGCGAGTAGCTCACGCACCTAAGTTTGCTGACATCTCGCACTAGGCGCTCAGAATGGCACCGCAGAGGAGGTCCTTCAGCTAATCTCTAGTAGTTCTCACTAACGGTGTTTGAAACACTCGCTCAAAACTATCTCGGTTATGACCAATTTATTAAGGTACAGCTAAGATTACCTGCCTATAGAAATTCGAGAAGTTAAGTTTAGCGTGAAATTATTAGTACTTTAACCTGTAACAAAACAAGTGGATTTGTTATTATACAGTTTTCTTACTATCGTAATCATTAATTGATTTACTTTTTCGTCAAATATACAACTTTGGGTACTTTAACTTTGCCTAATATTTTCGTGTATTTTTGACACTTAAATACCGGATCTTCATACAAGTTCATAATTAAGAATTAACCAAAAGTTGCTGTCTATAGCCCAAAATGCCAATAATTCGGTTTTCCGACTGTGAGTGGGTTCAATGCGACTGTTTGCGCTCCTAAGCAAACAACTCCTTGTTTTAGACGTTTTATTTCACGGCGGGAATCTCGTGCGCTATCTGTATTTACTTTTCATTACGATGTGTATTGTTATAATAAGCTACCTTTACAGCCTTATTTACAATAGACGAATACTTTTGATTTGTGATATGGATATGAGGTTTTTTCTTGGTTTTAAAAACCAAGAAAAAACCAAAGCTGTAAAGGTTTAATTAAATAAACGATTCTTATTTTGTTTATTATTTCTTAGTGAGTGGTAGAGAGATGTTCGAGAAAAATGAAATTAAAATATATGTTGTGCCGATCCCTCATAAATGTGGGAAACAGACAGGCTGATGATGATGATTCTAAGTTTTCTAAGTACCTAATTATTTCTGGAATTTTAAGTATTTTTGAAGTTGCAGCTAAGGGTTCAAAGTATGGTCTAATGTTGTAGGTACTTTGCATTAGTCGTTGTTTATTCTCTTATCGTTTTTGTTATTGTGTATTATTTCCTATTTAATTTGATTAAACGGAAAAGGTACGACATATTATAGAGTAAAGCAAGATAAAAGACACCGATTCTTATTATATTTTTAATTTAAATCACATTTTATTCCATTTTAAATACCTGAGGCATGGATCCATCCCCCAATGCGTATATTTATAAATACCCTGTAATAGTTCCTTGAACTTCCAACCCTTAAAACCTTAAGAGTAGCACTCCGTAACTTTGGTATTTCCAATGCTTGAAATTCCCTTCTAAAACCCTTGAAGTCCTCATTCAAACTCTCATTCAACAAGAATTTATTAATCACATAAATTTCTAAAAGCACAGAACATTTCCTCACTATTTCTGTCATGGATAGATATTTTTCTACATACATAATATAAATAATCAAGTAACCTCCTTAAAACTATGTCTAGCTTTAGTTAGCTCCATTAATCTATGTTTCTTGAATCCATAGTCTTTTCTCCGGTAGCGATTGTACGTGTCGTTCCAAAACGCTACGGATTGTTCGTTCCACAGCGGCGCGGTGGACAAGCGCGAGTCTATAACGAGAGCGTCGGGGTTCGATGCTCGGCTCGGGCGCCATCGGAACGGCAGCAGGCGTGTTGTTCTGGGTGTTGGGTCACTGTGAAAATATATAAATAAATAAATATCCTTGGATATTCCACACAGACAATGAATGAAAAGAAAAGAAATGACTGTGTGAGTAACTAAATAAATACGTTATGTGGCGTTTTAGAAAGGGAGGCCTACACCCAGCAGTGGGTTCTTGTCCCTGTCCCTTTCGATACCGGTATTCGCACGGAAACGGGAACTATTTACTGCGGGTAACACCGCAGGGCGCAGCTAGTAAGTATATAAACGCGAAAGTTTGTTCGGATGTAGGTATGGATAAGTATATTTGTAACTCTTTCAAAAACGATCGGATTTGACTGAAATTTGGAATATAAATAGTTTATGACTTAAAATAACACATATACATTTTTTTTATCTGTGTCAGTACCTACTACGCGAGCGAAGCCGCGGTTCTGTTTTATAAAGCTACAAATGTATGCTTTAAGATGAAAAGATGAGTACCTAAGTATCTAAGTACCACAACATCAATGGCCCATGCTAGTGTGTCAAGGCCAAGTATGTTTGTCTGTTTGTTGACACCGGCATCTATGTGCGCACAAACCGGTCTTTTACTTATCGATGTCAATTTATACGGAAATAGTCTTAAAGTTGAACCTTGGATGCATACACGAAGGCTTTGCCTTTTAAAAATCAATATGTTTTAACGACTAAGATTATTTAAACCGGTTATATTATGTAAACCAATTAACTACGCCCAACAGATTTAAATGAAGTAGAATTTTTTTAATCTTTTGAGTTTTTAAAGATTTAAAACAAATAGATAAACTTTGATTTGTGCACGGAAATATTTAACTGTGAAATAAGAATGTAATATTTTTAACCGACTTAAAAAAAATGCAGGTTCTATGTTCCACTTTAAAAATAAAATTATTTACTACAAGCTGACGGCGCACTTCGTACCACCATAGTTTTTTCCCCTTTTTCTCACTGTTTAAACCTTCCCTGAACTTCCACAGATATTTCAAGATCAAAATTAGCTTAATCGGTCCAGTCATTCTATTATAGCGTGACACGAAGAAATAGGGGTTCATTTTTATTTAAACCTATCTTCTATCCATGGAAGATAGAAGATATATTTTTTATGCATGTTTTTGGTAAACATTTTGAAAAATTGCTCTCTTCTTTCGAAATTAAAGTCAGTCTTATAAAAAAAACTAGCAGTGTTAACCGCGGTGAATAGTTCCCGTTCCCGTGGGAACACCGGCATCAAAAGTAGCCTATTTTTTAATCCATACCCTGGAGTGAGAGAGTAAGGACTAAGTAATCCTGGTACCAAATTTCATTCAAATCCGTCCAGCTGTTTGAGCGAGAAAGAGTAACAAACGCACTTACACGCTTACACACACACAAACCTTTATTAGGTATATTAGTGTGATATCTATTTGGCCACTTGTGAAATACACTTGTTTCTCTCAATACTTACTACGCCGTAGATAAACTATTCTCGGTCGTCAAGTTATCAAAACACCGCTAATAGCTACAGCTAACCAGCGTGCAATGTCAATGGGCCGAGGTCGGGACGTATCAACATTGCTATTGCATTACTGAGTGCATGAGTGAGATACATAATAATTGGTTAGATTTGTATAACAAACTTAGTATTAAAATATGTGGCAAAATAAAAAAGTGTGTAAGTGTGTTTGTTACTCTTTCACGCTTAAACGGCTGGACGAATTTAATGAAATTTAGTACCAGAATTGCTTATACCCTGGATTAAAGAATAGGCTACTTTTGATACCTGTATTCCAACGGAAACGGGAACTATTCACCGCGGGTAACACCGCGGGGCGCAGCTAGTATTTCATATTTCATTTGATAACTATGAAGATCTTCATCAGATCCTCAATATTTTTGAGACCTCGGAAGTATAGGTACCTACTCTTTCAAACAAATAAAGAATTTTTAAAATCGGCCCACTATTGATAGATCGCCCGTAAAAAAACAGTGCTTGGGGTTTTCACACCGCGGTTCGAACCGCTCGCGGTGCGAAACGACTAAAGACCCAAATATTTTTCCTTTAATTTTTATAATATTCTCCTCCTTTTCCAATGGTTTTCATCCTACTTACTATTATTTTCTTTTACTTTTCATTATTTTTGAAGGCTTCTAAGTACCCTGGTCTGTGACGGAATAATCGATGAATAACACAATACCTAAGTATTAATAAAAATATATACACTACACCGGTCTCAACTAACACCCGATCTATGTATTAGTTTTTTATGAAGACGTATTTTTTTAACTGTTTAGTTATATCTAAATGAAATCAATAATAAGTAGTTAATGATTTATTGCAGTTATTAACATTTTGACAATCATTTTGCAAGATAATAATATAAATGTCAGGGTTCTTTAAATAATATTTCGTGTTGTAGAGTCTAATACTCAAAAACCTTAAATACAATATCTACACTTGTAGGTATAGGTACCATAGTACTATGGTACTATGGTACCTATACCTACGAGTATATAATATAAACGATGTCTCAGTACAATCTACGAGTATTTAAAGCTCTATGGTTAAAGTTTTTAGTAGGAGTCCTTTTACTTCTTAAATTGTGTTATAAATCGAAGCGAATCAATTATTCGAAATATTGAATACATTTTTCTTTATAATTTGAGTGAACATTTGAGTGGAAATAGTATGAAGACATTGGCAGTAAATATTTACAATGCATTTGTTGGTTAGGAACCGCGTTTTCCAATAAATATTTAGCAACAATCCGCCCTTGCGCTGATACTTAAACAGTCCCAACAATACACTTAACGTGTTGTAATATTTCTAAATAGGTTTAAAACGGAAGCCCTATCTGTTTGGGCCAAGTTAGATAAAACTCTGTGGCCGTGACAACAAAACCCAATTTCAAATGACGCAAGATTCGCAAATTGAGCAACAGTTTTTTGTTCTGTTTTAACTGAAAAGACGTAACTAGACACTTCATGATTCAAGGATGTTGACCGTTCAGTGTCTATTATTGCCAAGATGAACTTTAAATATCTTACTTAGTTTGAAGAACTATATTTGATTAAACATACATTTACGGGTATTTATCGCTATTTACCTTTATGAAAATTGAGGACTTAATTAATATGCCAATTTTCATTTAAATAACCGCAATTATTTGCATGTTATAATGGATGTGAATGAGCATGTATTTTATATAAAAGTTGTTTGTTGCCCCTCTCAAGGTAAACTTGTAATGTTTTTTTCCGTGTTTCCATCATCGTCATAATCTGTTCCACGTACTGATATTGTCCGTTAAAAACTGGTTTAACTAAACACAACTCTGAAAGCTTTTATATAGAGCTCAAAATGCTCAAATGATGCTACATATTTTGGAACCTTGGGGACTAAAGGTGTGCTACTGATTATTATCGAATGATTAGATGTATTTTTTTAATTCATCACACATATAACATCACAATACATCATATTTCATATACACACACACACCCTCACACACACCCTCACACCCTCACACACACCCTCACACCCTCACACACACACACCTATACACGCACACATCCACACATCCATACTCTAGCTTATATACACGTACTTACTTACAAATATTTACACCCCACCCTTGCACACAAATTTTATTCTTGCTTTTTGCTTTTAGCATTCAGTGATATCATATATTTATGTTATGTTCAATTTAGTACCTAATGTACTTATTTAAATAAATAAATATCCTTGGACATTCCACACAACGTCATCTAGTCCCAAGCTAAGCAACTTAATGCTTGTGTTATGGTAACCAGATGACTGATATACTACTTAGATACATTTTTTTTTTGTAAATACATACATATTATACATAGAAAAACAACCAGACCCGGAACAAATATCTGCAGAACATGCAAACATTTGTCCCGCCCGCGGCGGGGATCGAACCCGCAACCTCCGCGTCTCAGGCCATAATATTTACCATAATAACCACTGGTTAATGTCATCAGGGAGAGTACTGTTTCCTGGGCCACAGCTAACGCTACTCCAGGATACAGAGTCTCAAAAAATTGTAATTTACCTTTTATTATGGCCAATAAAAATATTTCTTTCTTTCTTTCTTTCTAATTAAACATGGAAAATAAGTGACAAGTCTTGAGACACGATTCAGACTCATATAGCATTCTGACATACCGACCTAGATTTTTTTTTTTTTTTTTTTTTTTTTTTTTTTTATAGCGCTCCTATTTAAAGAAACAGTACGCTAATAAAATTACAATCTAGCCAAGTAGGCCAATGAGCAATTTGATTTTGACTTAGTTTTATAAAGTTGCTTAGATCTAAGAATGTGCTCATTAGCACGTTTCTTACTGTCTCTATTTAAGGGGAAGACACTTTGTTCTTGTGTACTTTATGTATGCAGCACTTCTTACACTTTCATATAACTTAGCACTACACTAACTCAAATGGTTTAGTTCGTTTGAGTCTTCTCACTAGGTCTGTGTTATCGAGGAGCTGGATGGCCTCGACGTTCACATGGTGGTGAAGTCTTTTTTCGTGAGCTTCTGCATATTTTTTTATAACTTTATCAACGGAGTCTATGTTAAGGTCCCGGTGAAGGTCTTCGTTTCTTACGTACCAGGGAGCATTCACGATATCCCTAAGTACTTTATTTTGAAAACGCTGGATGATTAAAATGTTGCTTTTTTTAGTACAGCCCCATAGCTGTATACCATAGGTCCATACTGGCATTAGGACCTGTTTGTATAAGATAATTTTATTGTGTACTGTTAGCGCGGCTTGTCTTCCAAGCAACCAGTACATCTGTTTGTAGCGAAGTTCCAACTCATCTCTTTTCTTTTTGACGTGAGCTTTCCAGCGCAGCTTTGCATCAAGTGTCATACCCAAATACTTTGCTGTATTTTCATGGGGTATAGGCTTATGGTTTAAATATACTGGATGGTATTCCTCCTTTTTGTTGGCAAAGTTTATGTGGATCGATTTCGATTCATTTAGGTTGATTCTCCATTTTTTTGTCCAATTATATACTTTGTTTACTGCATTTTGCACTTTTTCTGCCGCTTCTGCATGTGTACTGCCAACTGCCATTATAGCCGTGTCGTCAGCAAAGGTCGCAATTGTACTATTCTCTAGTTCAGGGATGTCACTAGTGTATAGGAGGTAGAGGACCGGGCCCAATACGCTTCCTTGTGGTACCCCAGCTTTTATTTCTTTAATATCAGAGTAGGCATCCTCTTGACGTATTCGAAAGACTCTGTCCGATATGTAAGATTGTAGAATATCTACATATGGTTTGGGAAGAATTTTTCTCAGTTTGAGTATTAGGCCTTCATGCCACACTTTATCGAAAGCTTGTGCTACATCGAGGAATACGGTAGAGCAGATCATTTTATTCTCTAGAGTACTTTCTATAATATTTGTAATCCTATGGACCTGGTCGATGGTTGAGTGTTTTTCTCTGAATCCAAACTGGTGCTCTGGGATAAGGTTGTTGGCTTCTATGATAGGTTTTAACCTTTTCAGTAAAAGTTTTTCGAACAATTTAGAAATTATTGGAAGTAAGGATATTGGCCTGTATGATTTTACGTCACGAGGAGGCTTTCCCGGTTTTGCTATCATTATTACTTCAGCTACTTTCCATAAGTCAGGCACATATTTTAACCTTAGAGCAGCGTTCATAATGTTCGTTAGTTTCACTAGAGCCTTTTTTGGTAGGTTATGTAATATTTCACCTGAGATTAGGTCAAATCCTGGCGATTTTTTTGGATTGATTTTCTTATGAATCTCACTTCGGACCTCTCTAGGGGAAACCGGTGGTATATAAAGCTGTTCGTCCAAGACATCATCATAGGTTGTATCTTCTGTGTTATGCATAGGACTTTCGTTTGGGGTAAAGATGTTTTCTAGATGGTCAGCAAACCTTCGAGCCTTATCTGCATTACTAACTGCCCATTTCCCGTTTTCCTCTTTTAGAGGAGGAATTTGGGTCATTGGCCGTTTCATGTTTTTAGTAGCTTTCCATAGCGAGTAGTTGCTTTTGCGATCATTTGATAGTTTTTGGAGGAAAGAGGTGGTTGTGTTGTCGATGAAAGTTTTAATTTCTTTCTTCAAATTTTTTGTCAGAATATTTAGTTTTTTTTTGTCATGTGGACACCTAGATTGTTGCCATCGCTTTCTTTGTCTTCTTTTTTCGCATATAAGTTGTTTTATTTCTTTTGGATAATTATTTCTAGTGGGCTTTTGTTTAATATCAGGTGTATTGTTCCAAGCGGTTTGCTGCACCAAATTAATAAAATGTTCTACTTCTATGTTTAGCTGTTCTCGGGTTTTAAGTGGAACTTTAAGTTCAATACTCCTGTCTAGCTCAATTTTAAAACTTTCCCAGTCTGTATATTTATTAACTAGGGTTGGAGTGACATCATTGAGCAGGACTTTATCACTAACTTCTAAGTATATTGCAGAGTGGTCCGAGTTCATGTCGTAGCTCTGCTCTATTTTAAAGTAGTTTGGTGAAATATTTTTATAAATGAAGAAGTCTATCAGGTCAGGTGTTTTTAAAGGATCTGTTGGCCAGTAGGTTGGCGATCTCGTTGATGCAACGTCAGAGTGTGTTTCTTTTATGGCTGCCAGAAGTTCTCTTCCTTTTGTGTTTGTAAGTCTAGAGCCCCAGTACAAGTGCTTGGCATTGAAATCACCTCCAATAATGAACCTCTCACCAAGTTCTTGTAAGAGATTCGTGTAGGTATCTTTTCTAATGGTATATCGTGGTGGGCAGTATATGGCTGCTACTGAAAGGGGATACTCTTTGGTATTGATTCGAATTGAAACTTCGAACCGACCTAGATGATGTTTCAGCAGCGTCAGTACACTTACAGCCGTTTTCTCGAACGCAAATTAGAAAACAAATTCGACATTGTTATGTGATTTGTTTGAACATTTTTTTTTTATTTATTTCTAGCCCATATTGTCCCACTGCAGGGCAAAGGCCTCCCTCCCTTCTTTCCAGATTTTTCTGTCCTTGGCCGCAGTTGACCAATCTGGAAGGTGCACATCCAACTCGTCCCGCCATCTCCGTGGTGGTCTGCCACGCGGACGTCTCGCGTTGGGCACCCATTCGGTTGTGGTCTTAGCCCACAAGTCGTCCGACATGCGGCAGACATGACCGGCCTATTTGTTGGTTTGGTTGTTTGAACATTTGTTAGTTAGATCTTGAGATGATCTGCGTTCGAGAAACCGTCTGTTAGATAGGCCAGTCGGTTTTGGTAACTCACCCGTATTTAGCAAAGTTTGTCCACATCACCACCATCTTCTTGATCATATCGTTCTCCAACTGATGCGGCAGGGGAAACGAATGAGGCTTGAACAGGTAGAACAGCTCATCGGCGTGTGATGCGCCTCCGTCCAACGCAAACCCACTGATTATCTTTGGCATGTTTATCCATCCACTATATCTAAAGAGATAGTAATACATAGGCTGGCTCGTGGTCTTCGAATACATGTCAGCTTCCAAAAGCAAAGGAAACTTAAAGTGGACATCGGAGTAAAGGTTCACCATATCCATTATCATCTCATCTTGAGGTGACGAGAAGTAATGGCGTTTTATCTTATCCACTGTACAGTTCTTGTGATAGTCATTTGGGAACTGAAGATCTGTCTGCAGAGTTGTCAATGGGTCTATGTCACTTGTCCCGTTTTTAAGACTGGTACCATAGTCAGCAGACACGAAAAACATTCCTTCATTATCAGTATGTCCTATTATCATCGGCACCATGGTGTAGTTTCTTGATTGTATTATATCAGCAGGGTATTCTGTCACTACCGGTTCTATTCCATCGATCTCCTTCTCCACGCAGGGGACGAATATATTCTCATCAGCAACACAATATTTTTCTGCATTATATTTTAAAATACTAATCAGTTCTTGGGCAGTCTTATTGGAGAGAATACTGAGTATCTCATACGGGTCTTGAGTATCGTACCCCAGTTTTTTAGCTAAGTTGCTGGCTGTTTTTATGGGGTCGTGCTGCAAGGCCCATGGAGCTAGAGATGATCCACTCTGAAGGATGGCTTTGTGGAAAAGCCCTTTAGCTGCTGGCGAGAGAATCATGAACGATGTTGAAACAGCACCAGCGCTTTCACCGAACAACGTGACGTCATCTTTATCCCCTCCAAAAGCATGAATATTATCTCTGATCCACCTCAACGCAGCTATCTGGTCCTTCAAGCCAGCGTTTCCTGGTGCTTCCTTGATGCCGAGGCACAGGAACCCTTCGATGCTCAGTCTATAGTTTATTCCTACGTAGATAACGCCATGCTCTGCTAGGAAATCTCCTCCGTATAGGAAAGGAGAGCCAGTGCCCCCGAAGAAACATCCACCATGGATGAACACCATGACGGAGAGTGGTTTCCTCGGTGTGTGCACGGGAGCGTAGATGTTGAGTTTAAGGCAGTTGGGTTCTCCTAGGACCACGGAGCTGACCAGCGCCACCTGAGGACACCAGCTGTTCTCGTCTTGAGCTTCGAATATGCCTTCCCATTTTGGTGGAGGGAGTGGTGCCTGGAATAAACCAGGGAATTAAATGTTAATTAAATAAATGTAATCACTATCAAATAAACAGCTTTAATTTTAATTCTAGATAACAAGTTGGATATCTTGTATCACATAGATTTTCCTATTATAATAATAATCGATAAATATGAGACCTAAAGAAAAAAATATTAATACAAAGTTTAAATAAAGTGTTTTTTTTCAATTTTCTTTTAGGTCATTCAAGCCATTCAGCAGTTTAACATGGTACCGTACCGACCCGGTAGGGAGGATAGTTAACTATACCACTCGAAAACTGATGATATGCCCTGCCCAGTGCCCACAGACAAAGAGAATGATTCATTACCAATATTGCGTAAAAGCGATGCTTTAATGTCAGATTAATATTTGATCCAAGGCTTTGATTGCGAAAGTCGCTGGTGACTATTATCTATTGAACACATTTCACCGATATACTTGAGGTCAAGCCTAAGGCCAGCCAGATACCGATAGGAGTGACGATCTGCACGCATTCCTTCAATTAGGTAGTATGGTTGTTAGGTATAACTTGTCCTCCATCCATTTGTATGCAAAATACATTAAACATACCATAATGGCGAGTTTACAATCTTACATTTTTTATGATAAACCGGCCGGAAGTTTCAATTTTTACTGGCCAGATGACCGTAACCGAAATCGCTAAAATTATATCGAGCAAGGTGGACGGGCCTAGTCAAGTAAAACCAAACATACTCATGTATACAATATATATAGCAATTTAGGCAAGAGCAACCTCATCTCAGTCCTTGAACTTGGCACGGTTCGGACTGTCGAATGGTTCGCTCTACCAAACCCATGGAAGTGATTACTATTATAGACATACAGACTAAGTTACATTTGCATTTATAATATTAGTAGGGATAGTAGGGATATGGATTTACTTAGTCTGCTACTCAGTTGTGTCTAACACAGGTTATCACTCAGAGATACAGTAGATTTCCAATCGTGAAATAATTTTTGAAACTAGGTTTTATTTCGGAGAACATCGCCTCTACTTATCAATGTACGGAGTTACTACTTTGGTACCTACATGAAATTTCTAAGAGTTTACTTATTCAGACGTTTTTCATAGATTGTTTAAATTTGACCGACGTTCAGAGTGCTCACAATATGGGTAGCCGCAAGTGGCACTAACAGCTGAGCGGATCCATGCTTCGGGGGGCACGTTATCTTGTAGGAACCAGCCTTAAAGTCGTTATGCCATGGCCTTCAGGCAGCCTAAAACCTCGTGACCAGAGTTAGCCACTAGCTCCTACGAATACACACATAATTTCAAACTCAAAATGTATTTATTCAGTACGATCGTTTATAGACCACTTTGACATTCACGTCCTTAAAACTAGGGGATTCTACTGCCTGTTCCAACGCGACTCCCTACTATATATATACATACATAGTTTACTCAGAAATCCTTGTAATAAACCTGTAGTGTCTTTTATTCATAACTTTCTAGGTGTGGTTTTATATATCGTTTGATGCATATGAGGTTAATATTACGCAAATCTATAGATGCACAATGTCTTGGGAAATACTTAAGACAATGTCTCGCGCGACGATATGCTACTGAAGTAGGCCAAGGTTTTAGGATTTACTTAGATATGAAAATTGTCGTTGTTATTTGGAAATTGTTAAAATTACCTCCCTTTAAAATTTTGGCAAAACTTAAGATTATATCCGGCACGATATGTAAGTAGATTTCGACTGTTAACGGGCTGAAAGGTATGACCAAAGTCCTATTTTCTATTTTCAAAACCGAAAAAATAATATATAGAAAGTTGTACCTATAGCTTTCTGTGTTCTTTATTTACAATAGCATTAATCAATTCATAAACATCGTTTGTGGCTCCTAGATGCCTTGGCCCTGCCTACCACCCATGGCGCTTTGACCTCGTCTCTATTTTTTGCGGAAAAACTTTGCTCATGCGTTTTCCACGTTGTTCTTTATCTACACTAATAAATAGGTAAACTTTGTTAGTAAGAGGTAATTTCTGAAACTACACAGACAGACTTAAGCTGGTGCTACTTGAGCGAAGCCGTGGACGGAAGTTAATAATGAATATCTATTTCCAATACTAGGTACAAAACATTACATTACAAAATTGTTTTGTTTTTGGATGTGGTTATTGATTAAACAAATTCAATTTTTTTTCTTTAACCTATTGCGTCCCACTGCTGGGAAAGATCTCCCCCAAACTTTTCCAACCATCTCGATCTTTTGCTGAGTCCCACCATCCTCGGCTGACCCCTCCGCCGCCTTCCGTCGTCTGGAACCCAAGACGTTGGTATGTTGGCCCAAAAATATTACGAGTGAAAAAATTCGTAATCTCTGGGTTTCAGCTATGCAAAACAATAAATGACTAATTATCATTGAGATGTATTAAAGAGTCACAATCTAATAGCTGACAACACTAAAAAAATGTGCGTTCAAATTCAATGTTCTACAATGACGTTTGACATTTGAATGTAGACGTTATGTCGTTTGTTTTAATGTTCAATGTCGCTTGTACGCAAAAAAGAAAAACTCTGCGCACTACGTAGCGTGCGCCGAGTTTTGGCGTTTACATTTTATTTGTCTGATTGTGGCTCTATAATACTTACATCTCAATGCTAATTATAGCATTGTAGCGGTTGCATTTATTAATAATATTTTTTTACTAAATAATACAAAGAACATTGTAACAGGTAATAAAAATGCGAGTTTATTTAAATGATAAACATCTATTTGGCGTTGATGAATAATTTAATTAGACACCTACAGTATTATACGTATTAGACCGTCCAACTATCTAACTGCGTTTGACGACCTCTGTGATGCAGTGGGTGAAAGCCCGCCTGAGACGCAGAGGTTACGGGTTCGATCCCCGCCGCGGGATAAATGTTTACATGTTCTGCAGATATTTGTTCCGAGTTTGGGAGTTTTTCTATGTGTAATATGTACCTAAGTATAGGTATATACAAAAAAATATGTACCTATCCATGTAGTTTATCACTGACTTGCAGACCCGAGGGCTTCATGGCTAAGGTTAAGACCGAATACGGGCTTTTGAAAAATAGAAATAGAAAAAATCCACGCTTACAAACAAAAAAGAATTTTCAAAAACGGTCCACTATATAATCGGTGGACATACATAAAAAATATAAAAGTGGAACATAGAACATCCTCCTTTTTTAGAAGTGGGTTGAAAGCAGGGTGTTAAGAAAATGTACCTACCTATTATGTAACTACAATATGTGTTTCTTTGTTTTAATTTTTGGGATTCTTTTATGATTTTTATAAGCTAAAACCCTACAAAAATATGTTTTCTGTACAGATTTCATCATTATACTTCTCTTGTAAGTCGAAAGTTAACCTAAGAGGGCCAATTACTGAAAACAATATCTGCATCAAAACGGCATTCAAAATATTTGAACTTCTTCAAATTAATAACTGAAGGTCACTAGGTACAATCTTTACACCTTTTGAAGTTCAACCTGTAAATAAGCAGCAACAATAGCATGTTTAATAGCTTTAATTTATCATAACCTACTAATTAGGTGTTTTAATGCATGTTTTTTCTAATTTTTACGAATTTTTAATTCAATTAAGTAAAATGAAAATATGTTACTGTACTGGGTATGGCTACTCTCAAAAATCCAAACAGTAGCTTTACAGTAGGTACATTTAGCAAGTATTTATCTAAGGATAAACAAAGACCTTTTTAAAGAAATACGTGTTCATTGAATACTAATAAATGATATTTGGCTTTGATTTTAATTCCATATTTTGATGATTTTTTTTTTATCAACCTGTCTCGTCTCACTGCTGGGCTAGGTCTCCCCCAAATTCTTCCAACCGTCTCTATCTCTATTCTCTATCCATTATTTTGATGAATATGGAATTAAAATCAAAGCATTATTATTATTATTATTCTAGAATTAGAATTAAAATAAATGATTTTTGGCTTTGATTTTAATTCAATATTCATCAAAATAATGGTTTTTATTCTGTTTATTTTCTACTTTGTTTTACAAATAGTTTTCGTACTTGATGATCATTTGCGTATGATATTACATGAATGCCTCATTATGTAATGCAAACAACCTTATTTGACTTGATAATTCTATAAGTAATTATTATTCACTGGGTCTATGTGACAGTGGAAAGGTTGATTGTGTGAAAATTATTTACTGCGTGTCATAAAAATAAAATCAAACATAATAATTATAAGCAAAAACGGCAAAAACACGTTTCTTGTATCTTCATTATTTTTTTTATTTTTTTTAATTACTTAATCATTTATTTATAAAACACAACTAAATATTCTGTGAACATTTCTTATGTAGTATCAAAGACGATTAGTATCAAATCGTCTTTGGTAGTATATACAAAAAAAATGTATCTATGTAGTTTAACAGTCATCTGGTTACCGCAAAACAAGCATTAAATTGCTTAGCTTGGGACTAGACTGATGACGCTGTGTGGAATGTCCAAGGATATTTATTTATTTATTTCAATAGATAATGGCAAAAGAAAAGTGTTTGTTGTATGGGAGCCCCCTTAAATAATTACTTTATATGTTGTTGTTGCGTCTATCTGTGAAAATTTCAACTGTCTAGCTATCACGGTTTTTGAGATACAGCCTGGTGACAGACAGACAGACGGACAGCGGAGTCTTAGTGATAGGGTCCCATTTTTACCCTTCAGGTATAGAACCCTAAAAACATAGCATTAATACACGCGAATATCGTCCTATACCTACTGTATTTGTGCGAATATGAGCGACCAGCATAAAGTACCATTTACATGCCCGCCTGAGACGCAGAGGTTGCGGGTTCGATCCCCGCTGCGGGACAAATGTTTGCATGATCTGCAAATATTTGTTTCGTGTCTGGGTGTTTTCTATGTATAATATGTATGTAGGTATTTACAAAAAAAAAATGTAAGTATATATGTAGTGTATCAGTCATCTGGTTACCATAACACAAGCATTAAATTGCTTAGCTTGGGACTAGATGACGCTGTGTGGAATGTCCAAGGATATTTTTTTATATTTATTTATTTATTTTATTGTATCTACCAGAGCAATAATAATTACGCGCACCAAATTGACGTTCAATCATTGTAAGCATCTGTTGTTTAGGCCATGCAAGTCATGACGACAGTCAATTCTATGCAACAGGCAAGAATCTTGCATCGTGTAAATGACACTTTATACTAGCCTAGTCGCCTGTTGTTTACCTCGCCGTTTTAAGCATATCTAAATGTACGAGAAAATTTTCCTCAATAAAAACTACTCGACTGTACTGAACGGCTTTCGAACGATATTCGGATTGGTCAGAAACTACGTTAAGTACATAATCATAATTATTTAACTATTTTAAATTTACCTGAAACCTATTCCTCTCGTCGACGGTTCCATAAGGTATCCCGAAGTATTCATAGAACTTGCCGTTCTCACTGACCCTCCCCCGCACCAGTCCGCTCGAGGTCCTCACGACTGGAGCCGGCTGCCGCACCAGGTTGGCTGCGATCAGAGACAAGAGAGCCAGCCACTTCATGGTGTATCCGATTTGGGGCAATCCATTTGGAAATCACATTTTCATTTCACGATTGAAAAGCACAGATAAAACTCACAAATCTTAGTTATTTCATAAGTTAAGTAAAGTTTCAGTGATAAAAACGCCCTATATTTTTTTATGTTTATTTTAAAACTCACTACAACAATTCGATTTTATAAAAATTCACTAAAATAGGTCAAATATTAAAACTTCTAATTTTCTTGATATTGTATGCTTGTTAAATTAATATCAATATTTATATTCAAATTGTATTTATCGATTGAACTATTTCCGTAGGAGTTAGGACGTTATCGCGGCGTCGGCGCACGCGCACAAATATCTTGCGCGATCGCCGCACAAGGCCTTTGTCAAGTGCGACTTGTGTTTGACGATGGTTTTTCTAATTAGTTCTAATTCTATTGTTTGCGAGGAAAATAATTATTCAAGATGAGGTCGCTTTATAATTGGAAGCAATTTATTGTGAAATTACGCATACCTACCTACCTAATTCTATGTTCTTAGGATTATCTATATTAGTCCACGAGGCATTAGGAACGCTAAAATGGCCACAATGCCAGTCTTCATTTAAAATCCCTTACCTGAAGAATTTTGAGCATAAAGCCCGTCACACACGTAGCTATAATATATTATAGCAAGGCATATATTACGATATATTTTCTATACAAATATTCAAGTGACCGCACACGCAGCTATAATTATATATTATAGCTGCGTGAATATTTGAATAGAAAATATATCGTATTATGCCTTGCTATAATTCTTCTTATATATTCTATAACTTCTCAAATTCCCGTCAAAAAGCCAGCTAGTGATGTCCGAAATGAACTCAAGCGAAGGTTGGAATACGTCACGAGCCTATTGACGTCACTGTACATGCATTCTCTTACTGAATGTTACATTCGATAAAAATAACCCACGAAATGATCGACGTTGGATCGATCAATGCAAATATTCAATAAGGATCGGAAATTGTGAAACTTTCCATCCTTCCGATGTACGATAGTGGAATAGTGTTAATAGTATAGTAAGCCTACAGTAGTGGCAATTCTGAGTGTCGCAAAAGCTAAACTAAGCTAACTTAAATTGTTGCCGTCCCTTTCAATGCGATGGGAATAAAAAGGATGGCAATAATTTTAGTTAGGTTAGTTTAGCTTTTGCGACACTCCGATTTGCCCCCATTAGGTTGTTTGTTTAGTGGATTCTTATACTAATTATATTCAGGATTTGACTAATACAAACAAATATTGAACAAATTAGATCTGTTTATGATAGAATTATTTATTTGCGTGAAGTAAATAATCAAATTTTGTAACTCTTTTCACTGATTGGCCAACATTTTAATGCAATATGATCACGACTGTATCCCAGGGAGCGGTAGACATTTCTTTTAGATCTTTATGCAAATTTTAGATCATTTTGAAGATGTCTAAGGGGGTAGTCAGAGGTATGTTCAAATACATATTTGGTGCAAGCCCACATTTTGCAGAAGTTAACCTGTCCCGGTTGCAAGCCCATCGACGCTATTAGAGAGCTAACTGGTTTTCTCACGATGTTTTCCTTCACCGTTTAAAGCTCGTGTTAAAGCGCATATAAATTTTTCGACACGAAAAGCCCATTGATGCACGGCCGGATTCGAACCCACGACCCTCGGAAGTCGAAGTACTAATCCACTTGGCCAACACGGCTTTAGAAAAAAATAGATTAGAACAATGTCTGGGGCACAAAGTTGTATTTTGAAATCCTAAACACACCATTTTGTAAATCTAGGTCTATTTTTAGCATGTAGGTAACTTAATTTAAAGTCGTTAAGCCATGACGGAGGCCTTTGGGCGGCCTAAAAACTCCGTCACCAGAGTTGGCCACTTGCTCATACGAACGAACGAAACGAACGAACGAACTTAATAAAATCGTGTTGTAAGTGTTAATTGATGAAATTACTAAACATTTTGTGAAAATAAAAATGATTTATAATGTCTGAGGTATTTTAATTGAGCTGGTATTTTTCTGAATAACTAATGTAATCTATGTTTGTTGTTTCATTGTTTTCTTATTTCTAAGACTTAATTAGTTTTTTATACATTTCTTAACAAAACAACATCGGGGTGGCAACATCAAGTCATTATGAGACTAAAATTCCCCGAAATTACACTAACCCGTTTTATTATAGTTAATAAATAAAAATACACACAAAGTGAAAATAAAAAAGAACAAATATAATAAGGTAAGTACTTAACAATAAAATAGGAAAAATAAATAGAAATCTAACAACAAAAAAAAAACCAATAGGTATTTTTTTTCAAACAATCATTTAAAGCGCTTTCATAAAATACGCCAACTACCTAAGACAAAAGTTAAAGGATTGTCATCTCCTTAAAGATAGATCAATAATGCTTTATTGTACAGTGACGGTTTTAAAATGTCCGTCAGTTTTCAACTTGATTTGCACGAGCACTTATCCCTTTTGAAACTTGATAAAGGAACGTCACTGGTAATTATGTTGGTACAATAAAAATGGATACTTGCAATCTGGTGCAAGCGAAAACCGACTCTAAGGTGACGAACATTTTCAAACCGTCAGTGTACAACAAAAACAGGAAAAAAATCTTAAAACTGTTAGTACAATTGGCGGCCTCCATCATCCATCATCATCTTAAGAGTATTTGCAGCACACCAATTTGCTGTGGATCCTTACTGAATGCACAACACAATGATTGGGTTTCGCAAGCCAATGATAGAAAATGATTGACGTTGCCCAAGTTGCAATGTCCGTCGGCAGCGGACGCATTTCCGTCAAGTGCCTTGAACCGTGGCAATTGACTCCATAAAATATTGGATCCACTCGGCAAGTGCTAATGATGGGTCGAGTTATTGATGTGTCGAACGCAGATCATCTCAAAACTATCAATCGATCAAAACAACTAATCAACGGTCAAATAACGTGACAGTGTCGAATTTGTTCCTCATTTGACACTGGTCACGTGATCTGACCATTTATATTAGTTTCTAGCAAAGACGATTAATATCTAGAAGACAGACAAAGGCCATACACAAAATCGTAACCCTAAAAAATAGCCTGAAAACTCTAAAACATCAATTTTATCCAAGAAATTTCAATTACTTTCTAGTTAAAAATGTTTAAATATTGAATATTGTTGCTACCTACTACTAAGTATTGAAATTTCTTGGATAAAATTGATGTTTTAAAGTTTTCAGGCTATCTGGTACTGCGGGATCGGGTTACGATTTTGTGTATGGCCTTTGTCTGTCTTCTAGATATTAATCGTCTTTGGTTTCTAGCCCTCTTAATAATAAACAAAGATCAACGAAGTATTAATTTGAAGTTGTAGGTATTTGTATGTTTATTCTGTGTACAATAAAGTGCTAATTCGTTCATTCGCTGACGTTCTTTGTTAATCTTCGTTTATTAATAAGGGGGGACGTTTCGATGTCGTCATAAGTAGTATATTATCAACTGACATAATTGCCCTTAAATCAACAAACAGTTCAGTTCAAATAAAATTAAATATTATAATGTATTATCCAATTAATTCAGTATTAACTTCGAAAAGGTTATTAGGCCATAGTTATTTATTCATTTATTTCATTTTATGAAGCGTTTATAAATGGCGGGACGAACTCGACGGCTCCTCCTTTATCTGACCGACAGAAGCCCTACTTAGAAAAAACACCCAGGCACGAGACAAATATTATCAGACCATAGAAAGAAGAAAAAAAGAAAGATAAAATCATTTTATTGCCTGTTCCAACAGAATCAGGCAAGAACCTGGTGGTGTGGGCCATACAAATAGCATTTTTAAATAGACATAAATTCTTCAGAAATAATCGATTATGCTAATGTACCGAAAGGCAATATTATCAGTACCTACTTATGATGCAATAATCTGTTTTTCGGTCACGTACGTCGTTCAAAATGATCAAGGATAATGTTAAATGGTTGATAGGTTATTAAAAAATGTGTCGAAACGATCATAAATCATCATTCTCAGTTTCATTTTAGTTGGTTTATGATGAGTTTATGAGTTGATTAGTATTCCTAGAGGCTGTAATGGGCTTGCAAGCTATCACTTGGAATATTTGTGGACATGCCTCTGGCTAGACATTATAGAGGAATCTTAAATGTTTGTTGTTCCGAGCATACGTCCTTGAAGTGATACAGTGACTTTTTAACCAACTTCAAAAATAAAGAGGTTTTATGGTCATTCTATGTACCAACTAATATTTTTTTATGAAAGGTGTAACGATTTTGAAAATCCATTTCTTGTTGAAAAGAGTACCTATTACAAAGTATACCGAGGTAGTGCCATAAAAAAGGATATGTTAAGGAAATTCAGAAGTAATCAATATTTAAACAGAAATACAACTTGTGATAATAATGCACTATGTAACGAATCATGACTACACATTTAATTTAGCAGATTAAACAAATAATAATATTGGTATAGATTCTTCACAACTTACATTTGGTATGCTCCTATAAACTGTGTAATTTATTTTATTTTATTTCTAAAAATAAGTAAGAGGAAAAATGCTGTAGGCCTTTAAATATTTTCTAGGTGATTTGTACAACACCAGGAGGTTGTAAAAAACCTTAATAAAACACTGAATTACAGGTTAAGATAAGAACCTACTCATTTTTCCAGGAATGCTTGCAAACTGTAATACTAGATATTAGTAGTAAAAATATTCCGATAAGTAAAAATATATTTAATATCAACAAATTCTAATTGTATTTTGTATAGTTATGTAAATATGTAGTATTTTAGTTTCTGTAAATAAAGAGGTTATCAACAAAATACTGTAGCAAAATTGTAGTTTGAATTGCACTTTTGTACTATTGACATGGATTAAGGATAAACAAACAATATAAAATCTAAAATTAGGTAGTATTTTTTAAATAGGGTATGACAGACAATATGATAGATCTCTAGCATATTTTCCTTATAATATCAAGATAAAAGACGCTCTACTCTTTCCTTCTATACTTCGTGTAGGTCTTATTCCAAAATCTTATAATTTCGTCCTCCCAAAGAGGAGATTTGGAGCAAGTCTTGTCGAGTATTAGCACATGTGGGTTTTGCCTGTCCACTGGCTCCCATTTTGTGGGCATTGCTGGTGAGACCGACGGTGTTGGCTCTCTGAAAATAAAAATGTTTAATATTAGACACAAGATAGGAAAAAAAGTCATTTCAAAGTCAGGGTACCTACTCCCAAAACCGAAAACAATACATCGATCGTGCCGTGCCAGCTCAGCTTATATTGGTAAATGTTCCGAATTTAGTTTCCACCAACTAAGTTTGTTTGCACGATGTATCGTTTTCAGTTTTGGGAGTAGGGGCCCAGGTTTGGCTTGACTTCTGAGCTTGGGTAACTCGACTAGATTTACTTCCGACGTTATGTTCCAATATAATCCAATATCCAATATAATATAATAGTAAAATTGTCCAATAAAAGTATTTTTAATAATATTTCATGTTTAGGAGAGATATTTCACTATTCTATTCTATTCTATTTATCTAGTATATGAGCATATTACGACCTCTGTGGCGCAGTGGGCGAAAGCCCGCCTGAGACGCAGAGGTTGCGGGTTCGAGCCCCGCTGCGGGACAAATGTTTGTATGATCTGCAAATATTTGTTTCGTGTCTGGGTGTTTTCTATGTATAATATGTATGTATTTACAAAAAAAAATTATCTATGTAGTTTATCAGTCATCTGGTTACCATAACACAAGCATTAAATTGCTTAGCTTGGGACTAGATGACGCCGTGTGGAATGTCCAAGGATATTTATTTATTTATTTATTTATATTAAAAAATATTTATTTTAAAATGTGTAGCTAATACCGTATAGGTAATAAATGCTTACCCATATTTAGCAAAATTAGTCCAGATTTCAGTAATTCTATCGATGAACTTCTTCTCAATAAAAGCCATTGGTATCGGAGATCTGACCCTGAACATGTAGAACAGTTCATCAGCATGAGTAGCACCAGGCTCTTTCCCAAATCCATACACAAGTTTTGCCAAATTCATCCACCCATCATAATTCATCTTATAAGCAAACAGGGGGATATTACTAGACCTTAGAATCAAATCTATTGTAAATATAACAGGATAGGTTATGCTGCTATCTCCTTCAAATCTTGCAAAGTATTTCATTGTTTCTTTGGAAATATCTTTGTCTCCCATATAGTATTTTTTTAGAGTATTAGAAATTCTTGTCTTTTCCTTTTCTGGTATATCCAAGTCCCGCGGCAATGCTTTGAGGAAATCTAGTTTTTGTATTGTTGTGTCGTTTTCCTTTCCAGCGAACATAAAACCCTCTGCACTGTTGTATCCAATAATGATAGGAACCTTGTTGTAATCTCCCTTCGTCATCAAATTGTAGGGAGTGTCAAGTATGAAATGTTCTACGCCAGGCAGAGCTTTCTCAACGCAGGGAACGAAGATATTCTCTGATAAAACTATATCACCTTCTTTCCTTGGCACGCGAGTTTTCATCAGATCTTCTGCTGGTGTGTTCATGAAGACTTTGTATATTTCATTTGGGTCTTCTTTTCTGTGACCTAATTGTTGAGCAAGTAGTATGGCTGTTTTCAAAGGCTCAAACTGCATACTCCAAGGAGACATTGCGGAGCCACTCTGCATGATAGCTCTTTGGAAGAGCCCCTTCGACATCGAAGACACTAAATGATACCCAACGGACGCAGATCCAGCGCTCTCTCCAAATATCGTGACATTATCAGGATCTCCTCCGAACGCTTCAATATTTTCTTTCACCCATCTCAGAGCTTCAACCTGGTCTTTTAACCCTGCATTTCCAGGTGCTTCTTTTATACCTAGGCACAAATTTCCTAAGATTTCTAGTCTGTAGTTGAATGTGACTAGGACGACGCCATGTCTGACTAGATAGTCCGGTCCGTAGATAATAGGAGATCCGGATCCGTCGCGGAAGCCTCCTCCGTGGATGAAAACCATGACGGGTAGGGGGAGTGAGGGGGCCGGGAGGGGGGTATAGACATTGAGAGTAAGGCAGTCCTCTCTGCCAAGAACTCTGGAACCAGAAAAGCGTTGCGTGCATCGGATATGCTCGTCGTATGCGTTGTACACACCTTGCCAGGGAGAAACAGGTATTGCTGCCTGAAATTAATTGAAAAAAAACAAATAAAGTTAATTAATTTGTACTGCTAAGTAAATAGGACTGGTATTGTGGTACTTAAATGTCCTATTTACATCTACGAAGAATGTTTGTAACAGCTAAGTTTACGAACACTAACAAGTGCACAGAAACAAAGACATAGCTTAGATTTCGTAAAACAGCGTAATAAAAGCTCTTTGAAACCAAACACGTGTATATCCACGTTTTAGCAGAGTTGTAAGTAAAGTCCGGGTGTGTTATGTTATAATTGGAGGCGGTCAGTACGTGTGCCTGCGGTTCTAAGGTGGCCGAGCAATTAAACCGGCTTGTGGTGCGTTGCTTAAGGCCAAAGACATTTTGACGCACTTAGGAAGTGGTTTGCAAAAGGTGAAATTCTGATAAATAACGAGATAAAGTCCCATGTCCATGTATATCATGTCCAAAATATATATATTATTTGATCAAATCGTATTGGATGTATTGTTTTTACTCTCATAAACATTATAGCAATACTAGAAAATAATAACTGGACAATGCCACAGTAGGTACAGTACCGTTCTGCGTAGCTATTTCGTAGCAAGCTCCGTAGCATTACATTGCTCATGAGTTCTACCAGGCTCTATCAAGTAATACATAAATTTGTCATGATATTTTAATATCGACTAAATTATGATTGTGTGTTTTTAATAATAAACAAGCGCTACCAGGCGTTCTATAAACTCTTTCGCCAATATTGGAATTATGGCTTATACGAACTTACTAAATACCCAGTTTTAAATGCCAAGTAGGAATAGTAGATATTTTTTATACAGTAGGTAACAAAAACTGTAATTAATTTTGCTCGCGTAAGACACAATGATCAAACTCCTGTTATTTTTATATCTAGATTAGAATCAGCTAAGGAGATCTCTAATTATCGATCGCATCATCTCGACAAAGCAGGTCTTACCTGAAACCGTTTCTCCACAGTGGCATAAGGAATTCCAGTAAAACTGGCGTGTGTTCCCTCTGGCGCGATGGTTCCCTGCAGCAGACCACTTTTGACCCTGACCAGCGGAGTAGGTTGCGGCACCAGCCTAGCTCCCCACAGCGACCACAGCACCAGCCACTTGGCTTGCCACATCTTCTCTTTCTCCTTTTACTTTTTCATCTAGAGTGGTGGCTGGGAACCAAGTATTATCAAGTCTGTCACCTTTGGATGAAAAAAAGGCTTATTTGCAAATACATAATTATATTATTTTGAGATAATAGTGGCAATTCGGTCGGAGTGTCGCAAAAGCTAAACTAAACTAACTAAAATTAATGCCATCCTTTTTATTCCCATCGCTATGAAAGGGACGGCAACATTTTTTAGTTAGTTAAGTTTAGCTTTTGCGATACTCCGAATTGCCACTATTATGAGGTTAATTCTTCTCGTCTACTCCGTAGAGTAGTGTGTTGTTGGATAGGTCTTTCAAAAATAATGGTCATTTTCAATGTTCATATTATTGTATAATTAAGAACGAACTAGGTAAAAATATTACCTAAGTTATACATAATAAACACGTTGAGTGAACGGATCCTAAGTTTAAATAAAAAAACCTAGAAATAAACTCGAATTTTTTTAACGCCGTATAAAAAAAACTGAGACGTTGACCTCCTGCTAACCCACTAGACTTTATGAAGCCGTTGCTTTACCAATTACCACCTCAGTTCAATGAAAAAGATGTGAAATTCCTATAAAAACTTGTCAATAGGTTGTTAACATGCATCGCGTCACGACTTTTGCTTACTATCAGCTTATTGTACTATTGTTTGTTCTGTGGTAATAGTTGATTGAATAGGATAGGATTCACCATAGTTGTTGTCTCATTCTATCACTTGAAAACAGAGCGAGACGTTAAGATTCATATACCTACCTACAAATCACAGTAACACGTATTCCTCAATTATTTACTAGAAATTCATAGATTAAAATTGCGTTAATCTAGCGACAAGAGATACTTACTTACTTAATAATTGTTTAACATAACCTACTTAAAATAATAAAATACCACTATTGGAAACAAAAGTAAACAAACATTTCACAGAGACAGTTGCCTATTGTAGTAGAAAACTTACGCAATGACTAGGCGAATCCTTAATCACTTCCGTTACATATTAGCACTTATATAGACGACTATAGAACTCGAAACCGAACAATACACTGTCAAGTCAATAGTTTTCAAAGTTTTTTTCCGTACTTTCTCTGTTTTCACGTATCACGCTCGCCGGCCTCCGGTTGAGTGAGAAATGCACTGGTTGAACTACTGTTCCCTAAAAGCGGCCTCCGTATAATTGTAACCTTTTTTTTTAACCTACATTGTCCCACAGCTGGGCAAAAGTCTCCCTTTTAATTGTAACCTTATTAAATAAATATCTTGGACATACAAACACGTGTGTTATCTATCTAGTCCCACGAATATTAGCTAGTCCTAGGCTCAA
Source organism: Xanthorhoe designata (assembly GCA_963582015.1). NCBI lineage: Eukaryota > Metazoa > Arthropoda > Insecta > Lepidoptera > Geometridae > Xanthorhoe > Xanthorhoe designata. Next base: position 430,693 of record OY757049.1, read on the forward strand.
CTGGTTCTAATTGTATTTTGTACAGTTAAATAATATGTAGTAGTTTAGTTTCTGTAAATAATTAATAATTATTAGATTCAATTACAATATATTTGACAATAGGTAGTAGGTATTTTATATTAACAAATAATTTCATGACAACTTTTCGTAAGCATGTCTTATTACGGTGTCCGCTTTCCGTAAAATCATCATTTATTATGTTATGTGGTGGTTTCGTTGTTGTGGTTTACTTATTTCATTTGACATTCAAGGAGAACCGGCATGCATTTCACAAAGTGGCAAAATAAAAACCTGTTGAAAAAACTTGAATGCTGTAAGCAGTTTGCTGCACTCTCGAGGTGCATCATCCGAAGATCCTCATCAGATCCTCACCAAACTATAAAGCCCGTCACACACGTAGCTATAATATATAAATGAAAAATGAAAAAAAATGAATATGATCACGACTGTATCCCGGGAGCGGTAGACATTTCTTTCAGATTATTAGGCAATTTTTTAGATCTTTTCGAAGATGTCTAAGGGGGTAGTCAGAGGTATATCCAAATATTTTGTACCTACATGCCCACTTTTTGCAGAAGTTAACTTTTCATACGTGACAGGTTGCATGCAAGCCCATCGACGCTATTAAAGAGCTAACTGGTTTCCTCACGATGTTTTCCTTCACCGTTATAAGCTCGTGTTAAAGCGCATATAAATTTTTCGATGCGAAAAGTTCATTGATGCACGGCCGGATTCGAACCTACAACCTTCAGATCGAAAGTCGAGGTACCAATCCACTTGACCATCACGGCTATATAATATATAGTAATATAAATTATAGCAAGGCTTTACGATATATTTTCTATACAAATATTCAAGTGACCGCACACGCAGCTTTAATATATATTATAGCTGCGTGTGTATTTGTATATATATAGCAAGGCATATTAATATATATTATAGCTAGGTGTGTGACGGGCTTAATGGGATCATTTATATGATTCTTAGGCTGGTAATATAAATATAGGTACACTTTCGTATTATAAAATTTAAACCGGTTCATAATTATACAAGGAAACACATGCATAAAAACCTTTTTAGAAATCATTTAAAGTACTAAATCTTATGTAGTACTTTTAAATTAAATAATTTCTTTGCCTTGTCATTGTAAAAAAAAAGCATGATACATACTGTCAATAATAGATTATCCCCCTCTTCTGGAGTCGGTTAAAAAGAGATGGCGACAAATTTATTAGGTACCTACACTTTAGCCAAATTCGACGTGCCATGTTGGTAAACTAACTGAATACTTATCCTAAAATATCCTTCTTTTCGTTGATTTTTGTACTGTTTCTCAATTATTGGGAATTTGTGGCCACTCCCTCCAATATACTCGTAAATTATTAACTCGGTCACAAAACTAACCCGTAGGAAGTAATTCAATTGAATTCTTGAGTGACAGTTCCTTTAGCTTAGCTGTTTAGGAAGCCTATGTTTGTGAATAACACGATAAAAACTACGTTTGAGTCTCAATTGGAACACACGACCTTCGGATCGAAAGTCGAGGTCCTATACCACTCCGCCAGCACGGCTTTAAAACCTAAACCACAGATAACCGCCTAACCGGTTCTAATTCAAGGTCATGCAGACATTTTAAACTTGTCGAATCATGGTCATTTATTTCATAATCATCATCATAGTAATTGGTTGAAGGAACAACGATTTTCTGTTGCAGTCTCTTGTGTCAACTCAACGAATGAGATAAGTGATCATTTCGAGCTCAACTCAGTGTCCAGTTATGCCTTTTGTGATGTAGGTCGTGTGTTTGTTCGGCAAATATTTGTGTAATAAACGTATGGTTCTTCTGTTTCTGAGTGCTATAAAGTATTATAAGTCTGCTTCAATTCAACACTTTCAACATGACTTATGATTGTAATTCTTGACTAATGATTTTTAAAAAGTAAGTAGGTAATTGACTTTGACTAGCCCACACATTTTCCATCTCTGGACCTTCACCTTTTCATTTAGATTTAAATATTAAATGTACAGAAAACAAACCATAGATGTACGGGATTCAAACCCGTCACTACTCGTACCCAAACAAAGTATCGATCTATTATTTTTTTGTAATCTCTGACTGACATGACATTGTCGTTTAAATTCAAATTATATAGCTGAAAGTATAATAAATGAGATACATTTGTTTTTTTTGGTGCTACTACTAAGTAGTATTTTCTATACGCTATGTACCTACCTGTCCTATGATACAATGATACAAAGTTCGCTCAGAAACGACTGAGCTGATACGTGTTATGAGTTTGATAACAATGTGCAAATTATAGTTATTCTAATATATGACATAATCTATCGATTTTATACAAATGAATACAACAGTTGAAGGAAATACGTGAAGCGGGTCGGTGCCGGTGTGTTAGCTGTTATTTAATCGAATTACGCGGAATTAAGTACGTCAAATTAGTGCCTGCAATGAAATAAAGTGGTAAAATGTACAAAATAATGTGAAAAATATGGTGATTTTTAATGTACAAAAACAAATTGACGAATAACTAATGAACAGTGTATGCAAATAAATGATTCCTTAAATTATTTTACGAAAACTCAATGTGACTTGTGCACGAAATAAACAATGCGATTAAAAATCATGAATTAGCTAATGAAATAACATAAATTGTTAATCTAGATAACAATTTTTGTACGTGAATTCGACAAATCAATATCGATAGTGGAGCCAAGTAAAAGTGTGTCAAGTCAGTAAGTAAAAGTGACCTTGTGATAACGTGAGATATGAGGAAGATTGAGTCGTGGTATAAATTATCTGTGAAATGGTTGGTGTTGTGGTCGCTATGGGCAGCACGCCTGGTGCCACAGTTTACTCCAGAAGTAAAGACCAGCAGAGGATTGCTGCGAGGTGTAGTTTCCCCTTACGGAGATCTGGCTAGTTATAATGGAATCAAATTCGCTACTATTAGGAGGTTTCAGGTAAGTTTTCCTGCAGGGAAATCCTTATTCGATCGAAAGAAGTGACGTGAAATTAGACATAATAAAGGGACATACTCAACAGCTGATGGATGTAGGCCATTGTAGGCTGATTAGATAGATACAAAATATAGATAAGAGTCTTACAGGTAAAAGTAAGTTCGTATGAGCAAGTGGCTCTGGTGACGGTTCGTATGAGCAGTTTTTAAGCCGCCGAAAGGCATCCATCATGGCTTAACGAAATTCAAAGCCGGGACCGATTACTGACAGGTAGGGTCAATAGGTACTAATGTTTTGACATTATAATGGTCTAAAACTAAATTTAAAAAAAAATAAAAAAAATTGGGAAGAGTCCGTTCTTTACTGAAGAAAGATGGCTGTTAAGGAAAGAGGATTACTTATCTAAAAAAAGTTGATGGACATTATAAACAGGCACAACTAGACTTAAATAAAGTAAAGCTTGTACCTAACCTAGCTACCTACTATGAGATCACCTATTCACCACACACCCTTACAGTTCATTGATGAACCTGTTATATAAACAACGAGATACAGATCGAGAAGGTATGCTAATGACAAAATACATGCATAGATAAAACGAATATTTTAGCGCCAGCCCGGCTAGCTAGCTCCAAGGTGGTTTTGAGTGAGTCCAAACAATAAAAGCACAATAAAACAGAAACAAAAGTCTTTATACGAGTTTACAGTAAACCACTAAAATAACACTCGTAAAGCATAGCATAGTCTGATTGAGACGCGCGTCGTGCGAATAATACATATTGTGAGAGAGCGCGTCATATTACACGCGCGTGATGCTATGTGGCGCTAGTCGCCAAGGGATTGGAACGCATCTCATCATAACCTCTTTATTTTTGATTTAAGGCGCCCGGCCCTGCTCCAACATGGACAGCAGTCATCGATGCCGTGGACGAAAACATCAGATGCACGCAGTCCATTGCTGGCCTCATCGCTATTGGACAAGCAGACTGCCTCGCCCTCAACGTATACACTCCGCTCAACACCCCTGCCGATGCTAAGCTCTCTGTCATGGTGTTCATCCACGGAGGAGGCTTCTTCACAGGCTCATCCAGTCCATTATTCTATGGGCCGAGGTATTTTGTCGACAAAGGAGTCATACTTGTTACTGTGAACTACAGACTCAATATTCAAGGATTCCTGTGCCTTGGTATTAAGGAAAATCCGGGAAACGCGGCGAACAAAGACCATGTGGCTGCATTGAGATGGGTACAGGAGAATATTAGGGCTTTTGGTGGTGACCCTGACAGCGTGACTATTTTTGGTGAAAGTGCAGGAGCGGCGTCGGTTTCGTATCTCGTTCTATCACCCATGGCTAAGGGTCTCTTTCACAAAGCCATTACACAAAGTGGATCATCTTTATCCCCTTGGGCGTATCAGTTCAATCCAATATACTTAGCCAGTTTACTAGCCAAGACAATGCTCCAAGAAACTCATGATCCTCACGAACTGTACAACCTATTTATGTCCAAGTCAGATGAAGAGTTAATTTTAACAAGGGTACCTCGACAGAAAGGAAATATTATAGTATCAGAAATTCTTTACACACCGTGTGCTGAGAAAGCTATAGATGGTGTCGAACCATTTCTGACAGAGTCTCCGTACGACGTGCTGTCTCAAGGCACTTTCAATAAGGTGCCGATGATGGTAGGCGCTACATCTAATGAAGGGATACTGCTTGCTGGATTAGACAACGACACAATGATGCGACAAATAGAATTTGAGAGAGCGCTTCCAAAGAACTTACTTTTACCATCTGAGGAAGTCAGAAAAGAAATAGCTGGGAAATTAAAAAAGTTCTACATGGGAGATACTGTGGATTGCGATCCAGTGAAGTTGTCGAAGTTATATGGCGAGCCGCATCTAGTGTCACCAGCTCTTGAGGAAGTTGAGCTGATGTTGAAGACCAGTGACCAGCCGATATATACGTATGTCTTTGACTACTCTGGCTGGAGGAATTTGGCGAAGATGCACCTTCGTAAACCATTGAACGTGCCTGAGAATGCTACGCACGCTGACGAGCTCTTCTACATGTTCTCTCAGCCTATCATCCCCAGTTTGTTCGAGTCGGAGATGATTGATAAAATCACTACATTGTGGACAAATTTTGCCAAATACGGGTGAGCGTTTGATTTTTTTAGTTTCCTTTTGGTCCAACTGAAGGTTAATTGCTTTCACTGAATGATATTATTTTATCGAGTTAGGGCGATATAATCCGAATCCATACAAAAATAATAGGTACCTATCTACGGCGATTAAAATTACTAAACAAAGCTTCGTGGACTTCGTGGTAGAAAGGTAAATGACAAACATCTGACAGATATGGCAATCATATAACATAAAGCGATCACTTTCAGATAACCTTTGATTGATAGAAATATTGATTATTATAAAAAAACATGGGTAAATTTATGAATCGGTGATTTGACCGTTGATTAGTTAATTTTTAAGATGATCTGCGTTCGAGAAACCGGCTGGTTATCTGTAAAAATGCAATCTGCTGTAACGAAACTGTAGTACAAGTGGTGTTGGAATGACTGACGCACTTTTGCCATAAAAGTGTAAAAAATTGCAAACTACAAGGTAGAATTTATAGAACTAAAACGTGTGGCAAATATAATGACACATTTCTATTATTTTACACAAGAAACAGACTATTTAATATAAACATTTCTCTTTCAGGAACCCTACCCCTGAGCCCACGAAGCTTCTACCAATAACATGGAAGCCAGTAGACCCGGCCAACCCTGTGTCTCTCCTCATCCGCGAAGAGTTCCACACCGTGCCCATGTGGTTCACTGACTCCTTGAGGTACCTTAAGGAGGTCTACGCTAAATATCGACGAAGAAGGTGATTTTTGCAGTTTTCAAGATGATATGTACGAACTGACGTATGTGTATAAAATTGTATCGCTAAGGAGTTTATTTCAAGGCTGAGTCGAGTGGAGTTGGAGTGAATGTTACGACTAAGAATATGGGGTTACAGTGTGCAATGTGGACAATATAAATAAAATGGAAAAAGTGAGAGTCAGAATCAAGCCTGATAAAAAAAAGAAATTGCATACTTACTAAAAGCCGAAAAAACTCGAAAATAACTTTTCTTATATGAGAATTTATTTTAATTTTTAACCTTTTTGTTACAATATTACTGCTTGCTTTGCTGCTTTATTGTCAACGTTACCTGACGACCTCTTTGGCGCAGTGGGTTTAAGATGGTTGCGGGTTTGATCCCCGCCCCGGGAAAAAAAAATTAAATATTTGCCTCGGATTTGGATGTTATGCATAATAAACTTACCTACCAAAATCAAGTGTCCCATTCCCATCACATGATAGTGAGTGAAATATCTAACATTATTCAGTTATTTTATTTACTGTAGTTAATTTTATGAAATTTGTACCTGTTAGTAAACTTTCAGTCAGTTTCTCGAACGCAGATCATTTCCAAAATTATCGAATCAACTAGTTATCTAATCAAAGGTCAAATCACGTGACAAGTTTGTGTCAAAAATGGGAGACCGCAAGTGTCATTAACAGCCGAGCGCTTCCGTGCTTCGGAGAGCACGGTACATTTACAATCCCGGCTTTTAAGTTTAACCGTAGGTACCTAATGTACCTAATGTTGGACTTTTGCTACCATTATTGTGTCTATGAATTCTAGAATTTCCATATCTCTGTCGTAAACAAAACACAGATAGTGTGTTCCAATTCACTTATTTGCAAGTTGCGTCATTACCAATGATAGGAATAATCAACATCGTTGCACTTAAAGGTAGGGATGTGTGTTCTTATGAACTAGTGACTGAAGAACAATTTTGTCTATCTATCTATCTAATCAGCCGGTAACACTCACTGCTGGGTAAAGGCCTCTTCTTTATCACGCCACTCTTGGCGGCGTTGTGCCAGCCGGATCCACTGTTCTCCTACCGACCTCGCAATGTCGTCTGACCATCGGGCTGGTGGTCTGCCTCGAGGCCGCCGCAAATTCTAATAACCGTTTTTACGACGTTTACGTTACGTTTTTCGAACGAGCTGTCGCTGCGCGGTTTTGTGTAGCGCGTGTTGCATCGATACATACGCGCAATGACGGAGCGAAACGCGCGTTCGAAAATCGTGGTGTGCCCAGACTCGAGTAAATGTAAGCCACTAAATTTACTAACACACGAATGTACTTTACAGGTAAATCTGATCTAAGAGGAAGCCTTATGGCGCTACCTTTCATTTTCAAAGTAACCAAATCTATCAAGAGGGTTGTTCGTGTAATTTCCTTTTGTTTGCTGAGATTCCATTGGAAAATTGACCTTTACCACAGATTAATACAATACTCTACCTCGCAGGTTATTTTCAGGTAAATAAATTACCATACTTGTACCAAAATTAAAAAAATATATGAAAACCGACTTTTTTTCATAAGAGATTGTATTGTATTACTTTTACGTATCTATAAACATGATCTCCAGGATTCCCGGAACATTTTCTATGCGGTTGATTATATCCTTAAGATCCCTCTGCCTCTCATCCTAATTAGGGGAGTGCACTCCGAACCCTGAGGATGGATCAAGAATGAAGGTGATAGTTTTCTTCCCGTTTACGACCACTTATCGGGCATTGCGGAAGCCCTTGCTTTTGTTTGTAGAAATAGAAGCCTTTATGAAAAACAGATCGCGGTGAAAGATCGTCGGGTGCCATAGTATGAACCCTCGTTGTACAGAAATAAAATAGGGTAAAATAGATTTGCTCAGCAGTGGAACAGCATAGGTAAGAAAAAAAAAATAGATAGATAAATTTTATTTAGATTTTACTGTCATTTAGTTGCGTTTGCTACAATGTTGGTTTCGCTACAAATTAGCCAATCACCTAAGCAATTGTCATGTGATAGTGTAGTGTCATTAAATACAATGATCATTCATGTTTTACCATGCACACAGGGCTAATACAATAGGTACTTACACGTAATCCACCCAGGTAACATTATTTGAAATCTATTTAGTTAGAGGTTTCGCTCATTATGTCTAGTTGAGATTGCTGTGTGGTTTATATAATAAAAAACGTGTTATGTTAATATAGTAGACACTTAGGTACTATTTCTGCCTTGACATAAAGAGGTTGTGTTGTGTTAAGTAGTTTTTGTAGACTAATACTGGGTGCACTAAAACCATGGGACAAGGTCAGGGAGAAAAAAAATTTTGTATTCATGTTAAATTCAAACTCAAAATGTATTTATTTAGCACGATCGTTTATAGACCACGTTGACATTTTGTTTATGGATAATTATTGCAATTTGCTTGGAACTTTGATAAAGAAGCGTACACATTTTTCCAAGCCTAATTGTGGGAACAGCGAGTTTATCTTTGTTTCTAGAGTTCGTTAGTAAGGTAAATAAAAAATGTAGTTGGCTCTATGTTGCCTGATATAAAAAATATATATTTGACAGTTAGCTTACTTGAGACCTTATTCAGATGAAATGAGCCTTTATTGTAGAATAAAACAAATTTGTTTGAAGTGACCGTGACAAAGGATTCCAAAAGAGACGCCATCAAAGGAAGCATCCACATAATAACTTAAGGAGTGCTCACACTGAAGAACAAATAATAAAATATGGTACATAAGATATTTTACTATCATAGAGGAGCTTAGAAAATATGTATGATTGTGTTATATAATATAATTATCTCAACTTTTTGGCCAACTAATCTTTTCGATTATCAAAAACAAAAGTAAAATAACTTACCTACTTACTTAGTTATCTTCAAAAGTTATTTAAAAGATGAAAATTGTGATTATGAAAATTTAAGAAAGACATACTTAAGTAGGTACCTACTAATGTTTTAAAGAAAGCTCATTTTATTTTATTTTATTAAAGGATGTTTTAATGTCATGGAATATTTACATTGATTAGAATACCTATTTATGTTAACCCCCTGGGTCCTAAACGACAATCGATTTTGATGAATTTTCAGGCAATCTGTTGATTAGCCGAGCGGGGGCCCTGTAAAGTTTGGTAGCGATCTGATCAATAGAAACCATGCACTTTGCCAGAGCGAGTCGCTTCGCTAGTACGTTGTAACATAGGTACTTACCTACTAGTTTCTAGAAAAAAATAAAAGAAAGTTTCCAAAAACAATACCTACTGTTCCTTGTAAGATAAAGTAATTAAGTTCGTATGAGCAAGTGGCCAACTCTGGTGACGGAGTTTTTAGGTAGTTTTTAGTAAGAAAGAAAGAAAAGAAGAAAGAAAGAAAGAAAGAAAGAAAAAATCGTTTATTCTTGTAGGACCTCAAGGATCACTTAAGTTTCGTTTTACATGCTAGGTGATTCTAATGCCTGTTCCAACGCGACTCCCTACACCAGGGAAAGATAAAACGACGGGATTTCAATGAGACTTTCTCTTTCTAAATCCCATCGTTTTATCTAAGTTAATGATTATACACCATATAGGTACATCAACTTATGTAGTCATGACCTACCTGCTTTATCTGTTTATCGGCTTTAGCAAACACAAAGGCAAGCTGGTTCCGATTTCGAATAGAATACACTGTTAGCGCGTTAAGAACTCTCTATTGTTGATGTTCCCAATTCTACATCCACTTTATCCTACATACGTAAATAATTGAATAGTAAACCGAGCCAGTGTGCACCAGACCTAAACCGCCCTAAAATCGCCAATCTCAACCGAAACTAAATTTCCGGTATTCGAATAGTAAGCCGCTTACCGCCCTCTCTTATTAGAACGAGTGAATGGGACCGAGTGAATGAGCGAATGACTGAATGCTTGTAACTATCCGCTACCGGATTAATCCGCACCTTTTGGATGGCGATGTAAATAGAACGATGTTGTTGGAAACGCGACTCTGTTGATACCTTTTAAAAGTTAATAGGAATTGGTTCTTAAGAACGTGTGACGACTTCGGGAATTGGTTTATAGCGGAGTATTTATTGGATGGCGTCTAATTAAATTTTACGAGGGCTTAAGTTCGCGGGGAGACGCTTAGTCTGTGATTGTGCTACTTGAGGGAAGCCACTTGATTACTGCCTATATAGGTCGTTCCACAGCCATGCCACAGGGAAAGTACCTTAAAATATTTGTAGATAGACAATTTTACTGATAGAAAAATAATAATTACGATTGAACCTTTTGGTAGGTCTCGTTAAATTAGGTGTGAGTTTTTTTATAATTTGGCGGGTCCGATTTCCGGTTCTGACAGGTGATTTTTCAAAAATCTCTTATCTTTAAAGATCATGGTGGAATTGGGGATGCGATTTCAAATCCATTACTGGTGACTTTGGTGAAGGGAAAAAATCTGTATCCTAATAAATAATCAATGCATAACTGTAGCAACTTCTTTCAACTATTATACTTAAGTACTTACAATAAAGAAGACAATATTAAGCATTCTTCACAACCAGCAATCAACAAATGATGCGCACCTTGCTCAATGACCGATAAAGCCGGAGTGCATGGCAGAAATGCGTCGAAAAATCCGTAAAATACGGTAAATCCAGCCGAAAATGCCCATAATCCTCACCGCAGTACTATTTACCATAATCCGGTGTTATCGGACGAACGCACACGGACGTATTTTGTGGCCTTCGGGCTAGGGATGCTTGGAATAGCCGGAAATTGTAAAGCCGGCAAGATACAGTTATCCTTAAGGATGAATCAAAATGTTTGTTTGAATTAGGTAGGTATTGTTCACAGAAATTGTTAATCAATTACAGAAACTAACCAACATTATTAACTAATAAGCTTATCAATAAATGAACACGTTATGTATATTACGTATAAGTTTCATATCACAAATTTTAGTAAAGAATATGTTAATTAGAACACAATTAGATGTTTAGAAGTTTAATTAGTGGATCCGTACATTTTCTGTAACGATCCGGACTTTTCAGTCGCATCACTAGCCTTAATAACTAGGCAATAGCTGCCGGTGAATTGTGCATGTGGCAAAGTACGGCAAAGTAATGGCACCCGAAAATATGATTATGTGCTCTCACGGGCAGCGAACCTGCTACCACTCTCTTAAAAATGTAAACGCTTAGACCCTAATATACAGCTGAATTTATTGAGGGCCCTAACCGAATCATGTGTCTTTGTAACCCTAGAATTTTAGGTACAAAAAGGACTTAGGGTCAATTTAAATAAACGCTCGTTCGTTCACTTGCAATTTGTTTTGAAGGTTAATGTAGAACCTTTTTATACTGGCTATCAATAATGGCTAACTTTGTAAGGTTTTATAGCTCAGTTAAACGTATTTTCTAGCTAATACTATTTCTATCAAGTAGGTTTATGAGTACCTAATTAATAGGAACCAACAACCACCAATATAAACACAGAAAGGGATGAATGAAAAGAGTGCGGGGAGGCCTTTGCCCAGCAGTGGGACATTGAGGGCTGATCATAATAATAATAAGTAATATCACTTGTAGTTCACGAACTTACAAGCACCATCAATCAATCCTAGCATATTATAAAACACAAAAGGGTATTTATCACGAATTATACCTCCCGACGTTTCGACCGGATTGCACCAGCCATGGTCGCGGGAAGATAAATACCCATTTGCATAATGTTTTATAATGTGTTCTGATCGCGAAAGTTTAAAAAAGACAATCCTAGCATGTAAGATTCAAAGTGATCATTGAGCTCCTACTGAAATAAGTGTTTTTTTCTTTCTTTTTTCTTTCAATCGCGTTGCCAAGCGCGACCTGCGCGCCCATCAGGAGTAAATGCAAGCTAAGAGAGTATTATGCCCAGCTGTGGTCAAAGTCCCACGAGATCAGTTACATCGGTATTCACGAGAGACAAGCGCAAAAACCACCGAATTCGCAGGCGCTAAGTCCTCACGAATCCAATGCACAGCATTAAAACCTAATTTACCCTTATTTGCATACAATAATGGGTTGGATATCTCCTTGGTCGCCATTAAATGGATCCCTTAGCCCTGGGGCGCGGGAAAACAAATAACCGGAGCCGCAGCCCAGAGGAAATGGAAAACACAGCCCTTAAGTACAGTAAGATAAATATTTTGTTTTCTGAGATAAGATTTAATGATAACTGATGTAATTTTGTTAATAAGGAACCTATTTGAAAAAGAGACACAGTGCTGCGATATGCTCGTGTATTCTTGTAGGCACCTAATTTTAATAAGCTTGATATTCTAAGTGGATATTTTATAAGACTAAACAAAACGTAAAGCGACAAAACGCGGCCCGTCGTCACCACGTTATCGTATTGTGTTTTGCGCGTTAATGCCGCGTTTTGTCGCGGTACGTTTTGTTAGGTTAGAAATTCAGTTATCCGCAATAGTTTATACACAACTTAGCATTGAGTTTATTTCACCCTGACAGCGACCATTGATGTTGCAGCCGAATTGACGGGAAAAACATCAGTAACGCTATCTACTGTTAATATAGGTAGGTACCTGTCTCTGATTACCCTTGTGAACATCATTAAAGGATATTATAAGTTATTTAATGATTGTGGTTATCAATACTTAAAATAAGTTCCATTTTAAGTGTACTACTACATTACTATTACATTTTACAAACTCTTAAAAATGTGCGTTTTATGCCACCTATATTAAAATTAACAATAGCTGTGCTAAGCTGTATATTGTTGATAATCACGTCACACAACATCAAGCGTCTCACTAAATAATTCACGCGAACGCTTGTTGGGTACAATTTATGTTGCTTAACAGTCTTAAGTCTTCACAGAATGGCCGAAGATGGATCATTAGCCTTTCGACAATAGCCGCGACCGCCTACAAATCTGGCCGAATAGGGCGGACCCTTGACGCGGTGCAAGTCACGAGCAATAACTTACCTTTTTAGGCTTCCGAAAACAATAAGGAACCCTTACAGTTTCGCCATGTCCGTCCGTCCGCGGATTTGTTCAGAGATTATTGATACCTACTAGAAAACTGTAATTTGGCATGGAGATACATATTGGTGACAATGTGGTACCTACAATAAAATCGTGAAAAACTTTTTCAGGGTCCTCTCCTACATGTGAAACGAGGTTGAATCTTTTTTTTCTTGTTTACTCCATAGGGTGTTGTTGGATAGGTATTTCATAAATTGGGGTTCAAAGCGTGGCCCGACACGCACCTGGCCAGCTATTATTATTTAAAGTTTCATACTGATGGATCACCGTGCTGAAGCTAAGTTTTTAGAAAAGTCTTAAATGCTGTCTAAACGTTGGGAAATAATAAAATAGGGTAATTACGCGAAAAAGTCCCGTAAATTAATTTTAATTTAACAATAAACACTAAACTTTAAAGCTAGATTTTTTTCTAGAAAAGTTTATCACATGCACCACACCATGCAGGGTAGGTTGTAAGTACGTGCAAAAATGTCCTGGTACCCGCATAACTCACGTTATCTACCTGCGGTTAATGCGTGCTCCCTATAAATACTATGTATGTATAGTATGATAACTGGTAATTTGTCCTATCGCGAGAATTATGTTCAGCCCTATCTATTGGGTAGAGTTAGGAGGTATCTTGAGTGAAATTATTTTGTAAAGTTAGTTTGAACTAGTGACTGACTCGGGTAATGGAGTTTTTAGGCCCCTGTCAGCTCAAAGGTTATGAGTTTAGCAATTTGTGTAAAACCTATTCATACGGTCATCTAATTTACAAACTTTGATGAAGGAGAATTACCCATCACGGCGCTTATTCGCTATGACCCAACAAAACGATTACGTTCGCGTCAAAACGCGGCTCGTCACTGCGTTATCGTATTGTGTAACACAGTGATGAGCCGTATTTTGTCACGTTACGTTTAGATGGGTCATAGCAAATAACCTCCCTGGTTAAAGTTAAGGGCATTGGTGAGTGAACACTAACCGTACAAACCCAAAATGTTGTTATTTTTACTGATACCTACTGCATTCTTAGACCATATAAATATAAGAAATTTCTCCTTAACATGACTATAGGTAGGTAGGTAGGTAGGTAATCTTTTAAATTTTGAGCTTAGTTTGACTATCATTTCCACCAACATAAACACAGAATAATAGCAAATTGAAACTAAAGGCAAGAAGCAAAGTGCTCTTCAGGCAAAAGTGAAGTGCCTCTCGAAATAGTTATAGCAAACACTGACTAAGCTTTAGAGATATTGGGAATTAACAGGCGCTATCGGACGGCTAAGTATTATTATAGTTCGAGATGAAGTGCTCTCCAACACTGGCTTTCCTACTTACCTGGTTTTGTAAACTAAGTAGGTACCTGAGTGTTTTAGCTTTAGAAAAATGAAACAAGCCCGGAGCACGTTCAAAATTCGCTTGTCATTCTGTCCATGAATTATTTAAATGTCGATTTTCAATGAAAGCGCAAAGTCCTCTCAAAGTAGAGAATGCTACTTGTATTGTAAGTAATAATTTCACTTAGTTAATGTCCATTTCACAGGTATGCGTAAGCTTGCACTGATTAAGAGCCTATAATGGATACTTGAGAGGCCTATTCGAGGAACGATACCTATTATTAGATGTTTCTAACATTATCATGCCTTATTCGATTACCTATTCAAATCATTTACTTACCTCGCACAGTTCTGATGACACAACAGCCATCGTGGTCACAAGGAAACTGATTTAAAAAAAAATTAAAGTAGGTAGGTACATTAAGTACCTAAGTATTTATTTAAATATGTTTTCATACAAAATGTATGTAATTAAAATGTTGTATATATTGTATTTGCGTAAAATTACGATTGTGGTGTAGGTACTTTCATAGTTTGTATAGGTAAAAGCGATATTTAGCCTAACTGACAAAAGCAAGCTTTTTGTGAGTAAGATTTAAATAAATGGAGTATTTTCTGTATGGGTATTTTACTGCTATTAACTGGTAGGTATATTATCATTGATCAGCACCTGACTTCAGCTCATTATTCGTTCGTTCGTTCGTTCGTATGAGCAAGTGGCCAACTCTGGTGACAGAGTTTTTAGGCCGCCTAAAGGCCAACGTCATGGCTTAACGATTTGAAAGCCGGGACCGACAATTTAACGTGCCCTCCGAAGCACGGAAGCTCATTATTAATAAAGTATTACATTATTTCTCCAATAATATATAGGAGCGCGAAAATACATCTCAATCGTCTGGGAGAACTTGTTTATAAGTCAGTCTCAAGATTTCAATATACAGTACCAACAAACAAAAGCTTGTTAAAAATCTAAGAGGGCCAAAGTTACACGTAGTGCTTTCTTCAATTGGGGCTTACCTTACGCTCGCAACGACTAATACCTAGGTATAACTACTAGTATAGTATTGTTATCTGTGGTATAACTACAGTACCTACCTACTAATAGGGCAGTAGATGTAATAGTAGATCAAACATAATTCTGTCTTAATTGCTAATTTGCGCCCGTCATACTTGGGATAATTTACATTCGCTTTGTACACTAATGAAGCTGTTTCAGATATCTAGACTTATATTAGATTATCTAGATTACCTTTTAAAAATCGTTAGTAAATTTTACTATCTATCCTCTGAATTTTGACTGCTTCTATGACGCAGTGGGTGAATGCCTGCCTGAGGAGGTTGCGGGTTCGAGCCCCGCTGAGGTCCAAAATGTTTTTATGTTCTGAACCGAGAGCGAGAGTGAGACCGACACCGAGACCGACAAAAAACGTGCTAATGAAGGACGAAATCGCCTAACTATTAATGCCACCATGCGCTCACACATCTAAATTTTGCTTCAATGATCAATCAAGAACATGCAAGCTTCGCCTGGAGCGATCAATTGATCGCTAATAAAAAATAGTACTAATAATTTAGCACATTTCCCCTTACACTAGGTACTAAAGGTAGTTACAGTGTTGACAAACTTAGGGTTGTCAAAAGATTTAACAAAAAAGTTTTTGTATGAAAAAGTGAAAATTAGAATTCACAAGATTTGCACCTACACAACTGTTCATTTTAAATGGTCACAAAATCCCCCTTCCGGGATAACATGCCAATTATGAATCACGTTGTTACCAAAGGACCAAAAGTACCTATAAACTGTAAGTACCTAGCTTCAACATGAAATTGCAGATTAAAACAGCAACATCTAATCCTTCCAGTTTATGCTTCGCGATCGAACTTGCAAACTTCAGTATTTATAATTGTTAGAGAAATGGAACGCAACCATTTTTAGTTCCCTTATTAGGCGCGTGTGGCGCCATGGTCTTTGTCACTTCCGTTGCCTACCATTTTGTAGCTGTTGCATTAAAACATGTAAATCTAATTTCATCCAGTATTTCATTTACCACAACCACGAAAATTACTTTCCTTTATGGTAGCAGAGCGTGGTTCAGTTGTGGTACAGTTGGAAATAATGAAAAAGTGATAACTAACTTCAATCCGAAAAATTGTCGGTGCAATTTGAATTTGAGGTTGTGAAAATTTCGTTACACTTACGAGAGAAACATATTTCCGGAATAAGTCTAATAATGGGCTCACATAATATGTTTCGCCTGGAGAAATTGGTCGGAAGGGAAAACTTCGCCACCTGGAAGTTCAGTATGAAAACATACCTGGAACACGAAGACTTGTGGTGCTGTGTTGAGTGTCCCGATGACAAACCTGTAGATGCTAGCAAAGATATGAAAGCTAAGTCAAAGCTGATCTTGCTACTGGACCCGCAAAACTACGTACATGTTCAGGAATGCAAAACTGCAAAACAAGTGTGGGAAAGTCTACAAAGAGCTTTCGATGACAATGGTTTGACGAGAAGAGTTGGTCTACTCAAAGATTTAATAAATACAACACTAGAAACAAGTAACAGTGTTGAGGATTATTTGAGCAAAATAATGAACACTGCTCACAAACTGCGTAACATTGGCTTTGATGTCAATGATGAATGGCTTGGCACTTTGATGTTAGCCGGCCTACCTGAAGAGTATAAGCCAATGATAATGGGATTGGAGAGTTCCGGTATTCGAATCAGCGCTGACTCAGTAAAATCTAAACTCATACAAGAAGTTAGCACGTCCAAGTCAGCAGCTTTCTATACAAACTCCAAGCAAACCAATAACCAGCAGTCAGTAAGTTCATGGGGACCAAGATGTTTCAATTGCAATAAGAAGGGTCATTTTGCGAAAAATTGTAAGCAGTCAAAGAAACCAACAACAAGTGAAGGAGAAAGTTCCAGTTTTGTAGCAGCTTTTTCAGCTACTGTCAACGGAAACCAAAGTGATCAATGGTATATAGACTCCGGTGCATCCATGCATATGACATGCAGAGACGATTGGATGTACAACGTCACAGAGCCATCAGTGAAGAGTATCACAGTAGCTAACAGAGAATCATTAGCTGTAAAAGGAGTTGGTAGTGTGGACATACACATAAGTGAAGGAAACAAAATACAAGTCAAAAATGTTTTGTTTGTCCCCGGACTAGCTGCCAATCTACTTTCAGTCAGCGCTATTGTGAAAAATGGATATAAAGTTTCATTTAATGACAAGGGATGTCAAGTTCAGAATAGTAAACATGAGGTTGTATGCACTGCAACATTGGACAACAGTGCTTACCTGTGGCATCTACGGATTGGTCAATTGAACAACTCAGATGTGAAAAAGTTGCCTGATTGTACCGAGGGAGTGACTCTGACTCAGGATAAAAGTAATGTCACCTACACTCAATGTATGGAAGGTAAGCAAGCTAGATTGCCGTTCAACAATGTTGGTTCAAGAGCAACAACACCGCTAGAGCTGATACACTCTGACTTGTGTGGTCCCATGGAAAACCTATCATTTGGAGGTATGAAATACTTTATTACTTTCATAGATGATTTTACACGAATGGTATATGTTTATTTTCTCAAAGATAAGCTGAATGTTTTGGAGATCTTTAAAGATTTTAAACTGAAAGTAGAGAATGAATTGAATCTTAAGATTAAGAAGCTCCGCACTGATAATGGTACAGAATACTGTAACCATAACTTTGAAAAGTTCTTATCTAATCATGAAATAATTCATCAGACCTCTACTCCGTACACTCCTCAGCACAACGGCCTGGCAGAGAGAATGAATAGAACACTAGTTGAAAGGGCAAGGTGCATGCTGTTTTCTGCCAATCTGGAGAAGAAGTATTGGGCTGAAGCACTGGCAACTGCTGCTTATGTTGTGAACCGTTCGCCAACCAAGTCATTAGAAGGTAAAACTCCGTATGAAATGTGGAAAGGTAAGAAACCTAGTTTATCACACATGAAAATATTTGGCTCCGAAGCTATGGTACATGTACCAAAGGAAAAACGCCAAAAATGGGATACAAAGTCAGTAAAGATGATATTAGTTGGCTATTGTGAAACATCCAAAGGATATCGTTTAATGGACCCAAAAACACACAAAATAGTCAAAAGTAGAGATGTTGCATTCATGGAGAAATATAATGAGAATGTCTGTGTACCAATATCATGTGATATCAATGTGCCAGCAAAGGAAAGGAGTACAAGTGTCATTCAGAAGCAGGAAGTATGCACTCAGGAGTCGTCCACATCTGTGATGTCCGGTGAAGACTCAAGTGAATATGACACAGACACTGGGGAATTAGATGAGAGTTATCGTCCCCCATATCCAATGAGACATGAATGTAGTAGCAATATAATGCTGAGGTCAACACAAGCAAAGGATAAACAAAATGAAATATAAAACTTGGACTTTAGCAGATCTCAAGGTACCCGCCGGCCTGATATAACATTTGCAGTGTAAGGTACACACTGGAATGCCGTGAAAAGATTTTTAGATATCTGCAGGGAACCAAAAACTTAAAGTTAGTTTATACCAAAGATGGTAATGAGAAAATGTGATGCCGACTGGGCAAGCGATGTGCATGATCGCAATGTCTTAAGCTGAGTACATGGCGATGTGTTCGGCGGCCCAAGAGGCGCTGTGGCTCCAGCAACTGCATGCTGAGCTCGGTCAACTTCAGAACAATCCACTTATCATATTCAGTGATAATCAGAGTGTTTAACTTAGGGCACTACTGCTGAGAAACATTTGTATTGTTTAACAAAAATGGGATTGCGTCCCTAGGGAGGGTGTTAGAGAAATGGAACGCAACCATTTTTAGTTCCCTTATTAGGCGCGTGTGGCGCCATGGTCTTTGTCACTTCCGTTGCCTACCATTTTGTAGCTGTTGCATTAAAACATGTAAATCTAATTTCATCCAGTATTTCATTTACCACAACCACGAAAATTACTTTCCTTTAATAATCTACTGGAATATAACTTCTGCTGCTTGCTCCTACCACTCTTGAATTGAGTTTGATTGAAAGTACCACACTATAGTGTCAAAATACCCTGTAGTCTAAACTTAGCTATAAAGGGGATTCTGATAGTAAAAATCTTAATAAATTGGATTTTGACACTAACTTTGTATAAGTTTATGTGTATGTATATATACTCGTACCTATGTATCTTTGTCTAACAAGAATCTAGGATCTTCAGAGTAAGAATAGAAATGCAACCAATCAAATTGAGAGTGCAAGAAATTGCTTTACTGACAAAATTGATGTCGGTTTTTTTTTCATTTTGCCACTTTAGAAAAACTTTTTTCTACAATGTGTAATTATGTGTACTGTTGATGTTGCCTATATAAATAAATACTAACATCAGGCCATTTCAATCTAGTTGACTAAGCCAAACATCGTCAGTGTTTCAATGTGTTATGATTATCATGTAATCATATGTCGTAATGAGGATAAGGGATATAAAGGGCGTTAATTGTATCCGTCAGACGCAGCCGTCGCGCCGGCGGCCTGATGTGTCTAGTCTACTAGTCAGGTGCATGGATACTGATTGGCTGGTCTTATTCATAAAGATTTGTCAATTTAATATATTCTCGCATACCTACCAAATCAAATCAAATCAAATCAAAATATATATTTATTCAGTACGATCGTTTATAGACCACTTTGACATGTCACGTTCTTAAAACTAGGTGGTACCTACCTTTCTACCCATATAAACAGGTGCTTGTTACCTGTATAATTATGTATTGTAAGTTTCGAGCGTCTAAAAAATTGTACTCATTTATTTTCGTGCAAATAAATATATATTTTTTTAGATTTATGGAATGTTTTTTTCTTGTTACTCTTATGTCAATGAAAAGAGGTAGCAACAGATTCAATATCTGTTTTAGCTAGAGCAAGTTTATTAAACCAATATGAAAAAAATGGGATTTAAGATTAGAATATTGCTCCGAAAAATGAATGCGCAACATCATATGGACTGGGTACTTACGTACTAATTACTGCCAGTCTCAATAACCTATCTAAGTTTGGGTTTGCTTACAGTGGGTAGAAATTTGACATTACTTCCATACAAAAAGTGTCAAATAATCATCGAGGTAGTATTAAAGAGTCACAATCTAATAGCTGACAACATTCAAAAAATGTGCGTGCAAATTTAATGTAGACGTTATGTCGTTTGTTTTAATGTTCAATGTCGATGGATCGCAAAAAAGAAAAACTCTGCGCACTACGTAGCGTGCGCCGAGTTTTGGCGTTTACATTTTATTTGTGTGATTGTGGCTCTATAATACTACCTCGATGCAAATAATATAATAAATATCAAGCAGCCTGCGGACATAGAGCTATATCCGCGGGCTGCTTGATATTTTTTCTATGAAAGCGTTGGAAAATTGACGAAGAAATAATATAAAAGAAAAAAAAATCCTATACAAAATGTCAAATCGATTGTTTTCAATCATTCCAGATTTCGGCATAACGAAGTTTGCCGGGTCAGCTTGCCTGAAATAGAAGGCAATGGTTTTTGGCCGAGAGTGTTTGGTATAAAATGTTTTAGAACCAAACATAATTTTGATACCAAACACATAAAGCAAGTAATTGCAGTGTGTAAACTTTTTCAAAATTTCACAAAAAAAAGTTGGCCTTTTGCTCATACGAACGAACGAACGAACGACCAAAAAAAAAGCTTTTATGTGTTCGTATTATGATCCAGGTTTAGTTATAACTAGGCAGACGTTTTACAAATCACCTACATTTATTTCTTAACATTACCATTTCTCGGAACGTCTCAAGAATGCAAACAAAAAATCTCTCCAAGAATCTAACCCAACGCCTGGGACAGACGACCCAATAAAACTAAATAAAATCTAGACTAGTTCCTAGGAGCTGGCTGAGGCCTGTGACCCCACCAGACCAATTAACGAACGGACAAGAGCCGATTGTTATATACAGGGTGTGTCGAAATGGCGACTAGTGATTTGTTATGCGATTTATTACGTATATTGAGACTGTTACTTTCTTTATAGACTGGCAATATTATAATAATAATTTAATTAAATTTTGTTTCAGGCAACCTAAAAAAACACAGATGGTAAAAATAAATCTAGGAATAGACATTATCATCATTGGAAAGGCCCATATATCAATCATCATAGGGCCCATAGAAAATTATATGTGTGTAAGATTATGTTCGTGCTTGTTTCGTAAGTGATAGAGCTAACTGAGGTGATACATTTTTTTAGAGCATCTTAAGGCCTAAATCATAGCTTAGCAATTTAAATGTTGCAACTGACAGTTTAACGTGTTTTCTGAAACACGGAAGCGTTTAGCTGTAAATGTCACTAGAAATCACTCCATAAATATTATATTTGTGACGCTTAGATTGTCACATAACTTCAACGATCTGTACAATGCTTTATAAGCTTTTTGCTATTCGATGAGTTCGTTACGTACCTTACGTAACGAACTCATCGAATAGCAACATTCCTTTAACCTTATTAAAAAACAAAATAAAGTTTTTTATTTTATTTCACAATTTATGGCAGCAAATAAAATTTGACACTCACCTTGAATTCAGATACAATTTCTCAGTGCCAAGAGGTTAATTGAATTGGATGTTCGAAATTCGAAACATCTGAGGTCTGAGTTTATAATTTATTCTTCTTTATGAAACTAAATTCGATGAAGGCTTTCACGCTCAAATAGGTATTCCATTATCTTTTTTAAACTTTCGCGATCAGAACACATTATAAAACATATGCAAACGGGTATTTATCACGAATTTTACCTTTAAACCTTTTTTTACCTTTTTTTTAATATTCGCCCGACGTTTCGACCGGATTGCACCAGCCGTGGTCGCGGGAAGACTGAAGTATTGGAGGTACCGCCACAGCAAAGGTAAAATTCGTGATAAATACCCGTTTGCATATGTTTTATAAGGTATTCCATTAGTTCTGCTGTTTAATTATAAATCTATTATTTTTTTAAACAGTTCCCATTATTTTAGCACCCTGTATTCTTCCAATTAAATTGGAGTTTTGAGGTTTTGCAGCACAAAGTAACGACACGTGCTGTTTTATATCGATTTCCTTTATATAGGATCTAACTTCACTAGGTAGCTACCATTTGACGACTTTCTTTACTTAGGTCCTTACTTTATGGGACCATCTGATCCTAGTTTTATTTTCATCCATTCTCCATTTTATTTGTATGTGCTGGAATCGAGAAATAATAATCATTTTCGTTTTAAATTCATCTGACACCAAAAACGAAGTAGTTCAGACATGACACATTTTGATTTTGATTTGATTTGACATTAATCATGTAGGATGAGTTAACATTTTCGTTCGTTCGTTCGTATGAGCAAGTAGCCAACTCTGGTGACCGAGTTTTTAGGCCGCCTAAAGGCCTCCGTCATGGCTTAACGTCATTAAAGTCATTTTTTAATAATATTTTTTTTATTTAGGTACAGAAACTAAACTTTTACATAATTTACATAACTGTAAAAAATACAATTAGAACCAGTCGAGCCACATATGGATCGTTACGTTCTATAGGTAGCTCAACTAATCCAAACCACTGCCAGAAACTCTGAGAAAATAAATAAATCAAAAAATATATTTTTAGTTAAATATAAATTCTATCAAGCAAATAACATGTGAACGTAAGGACGCGTGGAGCGGTCCAAGTTAGAGTTAGACCGAGCGATTTGTTTAAATAATAGTCGCTCGTCCGGCCAATTGGATTACAACACTTGTTAGTTGATTGCGAGGCGGACTGGCTTTTTGCAGACCTAGGTTTTAGCTATTTTAGACATGTTATGTTGGTTTGAGCTAGTAGCTTGATATAAAAATACAGTATGCAAAAATATGCGAAAAAGAAAAGAAAGAAAGAAAGAAAAATCATTTATTCTTGTAGGACCTCAAGGATCACTTAAGTTTCGTTTTACATGCTAGGTGATTCTAATGCCTGTTCCAACGCGACTCCCTACACCAGGGAATGAATCAGGCAAGAACCTGGTGGTGTGGGCCTAGCTTTTTTTTAAAAGCGATCCCTTAACAATCTAAAATAATCTAAATAGTCAAGCTTCAGTGGGAAGCCAGTCGAACAAAGTAAGGCAAAAGAACAAAGTAAAAAACGTAGACCCTCTGAATTGATTTCATGTACCTATCCAAATTTATATTGTTACTTTAGTCTATTTTAGTTATTTATTGATCTGGAGAGACAGTAGGAAAATAATATAACGCTACATTTATAAATAAAGTTATGGGGAAAAATCGGCAATAAAATTAAAGTACCCTATGACGTCACCCCTAATATTTAGCATGATTCGAATAGAATAACTAGAATGCGTGATTTATTTATGAAAATGGCGTCGCTAAGCTATGCGCGTGACCCCATACATTGTCCCCTGTGGCGAGATGATTTACTTCTAAACCATGGGGTCACAAATATGCCAGTAGCGTACTAATACTGGACGCGAGATTTATATGGAATATCATTTATTACGGACCTATAAGATGATAATAGAAGATGGTCATAAAACTAAGAGTTCGTTTGAGATCAATACAGCGAAGAAGCAACTCAAAATTAGTTAATTAGCACAGAATAAATAAAAGAATGGCTAGTAGCAGTCACAGTAACTTATGGCAACAAGAATTGATTAAAAAAAAATGTATACAAAAATTACATGAAAAATTACAAAAAATCTAAGTAAATGAAAATGTAATACTTATAAGTATCTAAGGATTTTAACTCCTGTAAAGTTTCTAATGCAATTAGTTAATTTAAATCAGTTGTTTTTCATGAAATATTATTCTATATACCTACTGGTGACTGCTTTTTAGCAGCAACATTTAGTTGTAAACATACTAAAGTACCCATATTGTGATTTTATCTCATTGCAGTATCTCATTGCAATATAAGTGTCATTTACGATGCCAGATTCTTGCCTGTTGCATACATTTAAATTGACTCTTAATAACTTGCATGGTCTAAACAACAGTTGCTTACAATTATTAAACGTCAATTAGGTGCACGTAATTATTGCACTGGTACGTACAAGAAAATGGCATCATGTAAGGCTCAACTCACACCAAAATAGCGGCGAAGAGTAGCTAAGCGGAGCACAGTTTCAGTGTCATATGAATTTTAACTTTATTTTCATTACTATAATACTTATTATCGCATGAGAAACTCGAACGATGCCCGCGGCGCAGCGGGAATTCCGGCGAATCCGAATACGCGCGCCTTCTCCGCTTGGCTGCTCTTCGCCGCTCTTTTGGTGAGCCTCAATGGTACTTTAGAGTTAGTCCATTCCTAATCTCTTCAATGCACACATCCGTATAGTTATTCGTACGATAAAAATAATCATATTCATCCCATTACTTATTTATATTTTGTGGTTCGCCTGTACGCAAATATTTATGTAGACTGCTTTATGACTGAGCCTCTGAAATTGTGGTATTGTCTTTAGGTTATCGATATTCTATTGTTATTATGCTATAGATCTCTGGTTGTCTATTGCTGGTGTCATCGATTATTATTTACTCTACCCCATTGACTTAGTTTACTGGCTTGTATTGTTCTTATGTCTTTGCTCGCATAAAAATAACCGTTTTGGAATATAGTCACAAAAGTCATATTTGACTTGTCTCGCGGTTATCGAAAGCTATGAGTATCGTCATTGAAAAAAAGATTAGAGTAAATGAAAATCTTACTAAAAGTTTTACGGCTTCGACGGGATTCGAACCTGCGAGATACAATAGTAAGGCAACCCGGCTTAAGGGTGATCGCTTGTATCTCTCGGGTTCGAATCCCGTCGAAGCCGTAAAACTTTTAGTAAGATTTTTCATTTATAATCAAATACCTACCTAAGTGTGGTTTAACAATATAATAAAATATATAAACGATTAGAGTAAACTTTTATTTTGGTCATCAAATACAAACAAACACTTAATGAGTATTGATGTAATAATGATCAATTTGTCCCGTTGTGATCTCAAACTCGAACTTCATAAAAATATGTTTTGCCTAGAGCCTTGCTCGAGGTCTTCGAACAAAATATTGTTTTATGGACGCCTGAGTATTTATTTACTTCTTTACTTCATGCTGATTCTTGAACTATTCCTCAACAGAATACACGTTTCACTTTCAAAACTATCGTGAGTTGTATGAGACATTATATTAATAGCACACGGGAAATTACTCACGTAAAATTATCGTCGATTTAGATACCGACAATGTTTTCATTCTTCCAGAGGATCTTCATCTGGGTAGGAGTGAAACATTGTCGGTATCTAAATCGACGATAATTTTACGTGAGTAATTTCCCGTGTGCTAATAATATAATGAAGAATACACGTTCTTTCGCGCGTAAAAAGCTTCCGAATTCTATTCACTATTCTAGTAAATAGGTGATACCGGGGTAACCTGACATGCCTGATCCACGTCCGTAACCACGGCCCATTGCCCTCAAATTGACCGTGTCGTCTCCACTCTGGCTACGGCCTTAGATAGTCATGAAATATCGTCTGAAATGCGGGAATTGAGGTGGTTTCTGAATGTGATTTTTTTATAGGTGAAAAATAATGGAGCAATCTTGGTTTCTTTTTTGAGCTTTCTGTTCAGTTAATTTATTTTTATTCTACGTAAATACAAAATACAAAATTTCCAAGTATACAAATCATACTTTACCAACATATGAACATGGAAGTGTTCGTTTGTTTATTTTTATTATTATTATTAGCCCGTTGTGTCCCACTGCTGGGCAAAGGCCTCCCCTTGGTCTCTCCACTCATCACGGTCCTGTGTCATTTGGACCCACGTTTGTTTATAGTGCATATAAATTGAGAATAAATTGTAAAATGGACGCATCAATTCGGATTTTATAGGTTCAACGTTAGAAATTCAAGTTGATGAAACTGAAAAATATAGAAAAGTTCGGAAAACTGGAAAATTCCTTTTTACATGGAATTTTGTAATAACTCGAAATTTGGACTGAATATATAAATCAATCAATCAATCATTTATTTATTTTCTCTCACAAACAATACATAAATATAAATACAGGAAAATAAAATAAATTTAAAAATAAATAAATGCAGTTAAAATAAAAATAATCCAAAAATGAGTGTCGGTTTTAACTTATTTACTTATTATTTTAAATGTTGTTTTTGTTTACTTATTATTTTGTTTTTTCATCATTTAAAGTCATATAGGCTCCCATTAAATTGTACCTTACTCAAAAAATAAATTACCAAACAGTAATCCGTGGAAGTCACTATTAACTTCGCTAATAACACATGAATAACACTAATTAAAGTAAATCTGCGCAATTATCAAACCTGATCCAAGGGCATTGACCCCGACGTTCGACACCCGAGCATAGCGATTTTAATGTACCTATATGGAATATTCTGGATTGGTCCGCTGTAAGGCATAGAAGGATACATCAATGAGCAAAGAGTTTAAATTTTGTAAATCAAAAAGAGTCTTAATTTTGTAAATTTTAATATCTAACGATTTGGTGACATTTCGGAGAAAGGCAGTCAGAAGTACCTTAAATCGAAGAGCGTGTATGAAGAATGTAATGAGAGTGAATGAGGAAGAGGTGTGTCGGGATCGTAGCAAGTGGAGATCCGTGGTTTCTGCCTACCTCCATGGGAAAGAGGCGTTTTGTGTATTTATGTTTGTATGTACTAACAAAAAGGAGCAGGTCAAATGACGTATTTAACGAAATACTTTAGGTCATGAAGCCTTTTAAAAGTCCTTTTGTAAAGTTCTTTAATTCCATCAAATTATACACCTTCACACAATTTAAAAACAATACTGTAAAAATTTAAAATCCGCTCAGACTTTTAAATTCCTTTGAAGATATTTGGTATATATTGTGATGTAACATTCGTTCGTATGAGCAAGTGGCCAACTCTTGACATTAATATTATTAAATAGATAACATAAAAATAATACATAACATCTAATGCTATCTAATTTTACATGACACATTGCAAGCTCACATAGGCTGGGTGTAAACACCCCTCTTATTAATAAACAAAGATCAACGAAGTATTAATTTTAAGTTGTATTTGTATGTTTATTCTGTGTACAATAAAGTGCTAATTCGTTCATTCACTGACGTTCTTTGTTAATCTTTGTTTATTATTAAGGGGGTAGGACAATATGGATTCTATGGCTTCTAAGAACGATGCTCAGCCATGTTTAATCACAGCGGTTAAACGACGGATGCGATCGTTTTCAAAAAATCCGTCGCCAAACCGAAATTATGAACTTCCTTTTAAATATTTTTTTAATGAGTGGCTAAATGATGTATTTGCTAAGTCGGCAAGTAAAAACATTAAAATGCAGAATGCAAAAAACGCAGAAATGACAAATAGATTTATAGTAATGAGCTTGCCTATCACGTGGGATTGAATGAATGAATGAATTAACACTTATTGTAGGTACACAGAAAAAAAACATACAAAATACAACTTAAAAATAAATACGAGTACCTATTGTACAATTGAAATTCAACTAATAACTAACTTCAGCACAGGCCTATTGCATTACCTACCTATAAATACCTCCTGTTTACTTTTTTTTTTTTTTTTATATTATTTTTCTTTTTGTCGCCATGTTGGTCGTGCCTCTAAACATCCTTTCTAGAGACTCTTAAAGAATCTGAAACGGCTGAGTATAGGCTGATTTTCGTAGCGGGCGATACATTCGTAGGCTATGTTATGTATTTTCTAGTCTTCTTTCAAACACCATTAGGTATATCCAATTGAAAAGTAAAAGGAAAACTGAAAATACGTGCATTCGCCGTCTCTAGATGAATAAGCCCGGTGGCCTGATAGTGACGCCAGGCTAAATTAAAGCCTCGCCGAATACTGTCAAGATCTAATTCCCCCTGTCACCATACATTTCCCGTGCAAATTCAGGAAATAGCCGGCCGATAAATAAAATCAATGCATCACTACACAATGGGAGTGCCGAATTGTCCCACTCCGAAGCGACGGCCTTTTGTGCCGCTGTGATTGCGGTCCTCTTAAATGTACCAACACCAACATAAGCAGACCACCCCACTTCACTACGTACATCCTTAACATAACAGCGTAAGGTTAAAATTGGAATAGCAAAGTTTTTAAAGAGATCAAGTAAGATGGTAACTTATTAATATTACAATGAAACATGGCAGACATGGCTGTGAATGATGCGAAAAATCAGTGATTTTGATTATGTAGGTTTTAATTTGGGGTGCTAAATAACGTTTATTTCTCTCACATAAATGGTAGGTAGGAGAGAGCTATTATTTTTTAAACAGTATATAATAAATAAATATCCTTGGACGTTCCATACAGCGTCATCTAGTAAAATACATAGGTACAGTGACGGTTTGAAAATGTTCGTCAGTTTTCAACTTGATTCGTTCAACGAGCACGAGCACATAATCCCTTTTGAAACTTGAAAAGGGAACGTCACTGGTAGTATATTGGTACAATAAAAATGTATTCTTGCAATCTGGTGCAAGCGAAAACCGACTCTAAGGTGAGGAACATTTTCAAATCGTCAGTGTACATAAAAGCCAAAGTTACCCGAATTAAAGATAATTTCTCCAACACTACCTTCCAGCATCCATCTCCTTCAGCTATACATTACGGGCCCATCTGCCGTATCCAATCTAAGCCCCCGCTAAGAAGGTACAGTGCAGCGTAAACGTAAGCACGATACATTTATTGCTGCTAATCTGTCAGCCAAACTGGTGCTTATTAAAAACATCCCAATGATGTATCACGAGTAATTTCCGCGAGCTCCGTGCCCCGAGACCCTCTATAGGGGGCGAATCGGGATTAGAAATATGGGGGTAAACGGATATTGAAGAATGTTTTGTTATGAAGGACTCTAGATTTTGACTTTATTTGTAAGGTACTAAGCTCAAATAATACCCCTAAAAGAGGGTTATTCTTTGAATGGGGTACTATTTGTTTAAACAGATATTGAAGAATGTTTAAGGACTAGATCTGAAGAACGCTTTATTTATAAGGTGCTTAGCTTAAATAATACCCCTAAAAGAGGGTTTTTCTTATAATGGGGTTTTGTTGGTGGTGGATTTTATGGAATAATCGCTTTTAAGCGATCTCTTTTGCTTAACATAACTCGGAAACAATGTAATTGCCACCCATCTTGTCAGTGAACACTGCGCTATCACTCTGTTATCATCGTTTATTAGTTAGAAAAGAATTTTCAAAATCTCCCTTCTATAGTAAGTCAGGGGTAATATCGACTTTGACGTTAATGATGCACTACTATACCCCCATTAGTAAAACTGGGGTAATCCTAACTCCTACCCTATTTAGAGGAGGGGGAAGGAAGTATTGTTGGCTGTGATTTATAGGTTTCTTAATAAATACGTCGAGCGGTTCGACGATGGTTTGCGTTTATTAATTGTTGCAACGATTATTAATTGAGCAACTTTATAGTATTCTGTGGTCTGATCGGGGGAGGGGGGTGATTGGTTGTTAAGTGGCTGTGGTTATGGTTTTTAATGAGTTATGTCAGTAGGGTTGAAAGTATGTTATTGAATACCTCTGTAGCGCAGTGGACGCGAGCCCGACTGAGACGCGGAGGTTGCGGGTTCTATCCCCGCTACGGGACAAATGTTTGTGCAAATATCTGTAGAAATTAACAGATATTTAATCACGGTAGATGCAGGCAGCTTTCAACCAAAACAACTGGAGATTTATGAGGGAGGCTTATTTCTGAGATGATGATGATGAGTTAGGAATCAGTCCCTCAGTTCGTGTCAAAGCATTATTTATCTAAAAGGAAAACACAGTATCAGATATCATTAGCACCATAACAAAACCAGCCATTTTCATAATAATATAACTTACCCAGTGACATTTACAAGTAGCGTGGCAATTGACAAGTTGAGGATAGATGGAGTCAGTTGGTCGGATTCTCACGGCGTTAGTTCACTTGCCTTTCCACATGTACACGTACACACGTTTATATTCTCAAAACGGCCATATTCTCCGAAAAAAATATATCAATTCGTGTAAAATTACTGACTAAGCGGCGGATTTCTCCACGTCTTTAAATAAAATGTATATTTAACAGATAGATAGAGTAAACTGACTTTATTTTGGCACCCCACCAATTATTGGCACTTCTCTGATTTATCCAATGTAATAAGACAAAACGGAATATCACGGTGTTGCAACTTATCAGAATCAGAATCACCTAGCATGTAAAACGAAACTTAAGTGATCCTTGGGGTCCTACAAGAATAAATGATTTTTCTTTCTTTATTTCTTATCTAAATTGAGTAACACAATTCTGAACTATCCACTACAGGATTGTGTTATTCAATTTAAGTGTACCACCAGGTTCTTGCCTGATTCTTTCCCTGGTGTAGGGAGTCGCGTTGGAACAGACATTAGAATCACCTAGCATGTAAAACGAAACTAAAGTGATCATTGAGGTCCTACAAGAATAAATGATTTTTCTTTCTTTTCTTTCTTTGAAGTAATTTACATAGGACAAATCAGAGAGGTGCCAATAATCGATAGCCAATTCTAGGATGTGATTGCGTCGTTTACCCTAAGTTCTAACTAAAACATATAGGTATTCTCCATTTTCACGATAAAAGGCCAACCTCCGTAGCAGTTATGGGAAAAACGCCATGAAATTGATACGCTTATGAACACGCGGGCACTAATAGTTAGGTACGATCCGACTAACTAGAGCGATGTGGGACTTTTTCTACAAATAACTGCAATTTAACCTCTTGATTTTGATAGCTTGCTGCTCTAGCCATGTTACATTTGTACAATCGCTTTAGAGTAGAAACAAAAAAAAATGTATAGACGAAAAATATAAAAAAAGACGTGTGGCACTCGGAGACTGCCGAGGTAAAGCTATTGCATGGGGGTGTTAGGTTATTTTCGTTACGGAATTTCTGGATTCGGTCTCCACGCTCAAGGCCCGCGATAGAAGCTATGCAATAGCTTAAAAAATAACTTGTAAGTGTGAGGATTATGTAGATCCTTTCATTTTACTAGAAAATACTACACAATAGTAGACTCATTATGTAATAGTATTTTAATTTATTCACAAATCGAAAACAACACTTAACTTTGATGACAAGCCTTACTTAAATATACACTCATGGTGTCTTTTCTAAAAGCAGAGAACAATGCATGCATAAGAATAATGTTAAACGGACGAAAAACTTATTTAGAAAAACATCAATCTACAAAAATGTCTAAAACAGTTTTCTTAGCAGAGGCCAAAGAATAAATATAGTGGTATTAATAGGCTTAAAAACTCCGTCACCAGAGTTGACCACTTGCTCATACGAACTTACTTACTTTTTTAATAGTAGATACACTATTTCAGTGGTAGTTTAATTATTATAATAATAATAATAATAATAATAAAGCCCATTTATTCCAGTACTTTTTTCATATTTCATAGTTTTGTCATAATAATTTATTTAAGTTATGGTTTAAGCACTGAATCCCTTTTGGGTATAGGCCTCCTCCTTTAGCTTCCATTCTTCCCTGTCTCTGGCAGCCACCATCCAATCATCCCCCACTGCTTCGACAATGTCATCTTTCCATCTTTTCCTGGGTTTGCCCACTCTCCGCTTGCCCATTGGTCCTTTCCAGATGGTTGTTAGTAAGGTCCATCTTTGGTCTGGGTATCTAGAAACATGTCCTGCCCATTGCCATTTCAGTCTTAGAGCATGAGATAAAGCATCTGTAACTTTAGTTCTTTTTCTTATGGTTGTGCTTTTTACTTTATCTATTTTTCTCAGTTTTAGTTTAATTATTATAGCTAGATAAACGTGTATATAGAGCGTCGAAGGTAGCTTTATAACCACTACACTATCGACTAACAAATAATCTGTAACATCAAAGCGCTGAGCGACGCAATCAATTCCACTTTCATCGGAAGCTTTCGAGACATTTCTGAATTAGACCTTTTGTTTCGTTTCGACAAAATGTCTTTTTTATGCATCGTGTACATACTGAGTTGTTTTCACGTCGCGTTAGTACCTAGCTATGTAACATTTACAATCACTATACAATATTATAATAAAAAATGTATAGAAATTGATATTCGTTGACGAAAAGTCACGCACTCATGGTGTAGCTTAGTAGTGTTGTAATTGTGCCAAAGTCGAAGTAAAAATTTCTTTATATAATAAAATCATAATAGACTACTATGAATCGTCTTTAAAACTAGAGAAGTCTACTACCTGTTCTAACGCCAAAAACCAAGAAGAGAATCAGGCATTAAACAAGGTGTGGGCCCAGCTTTTTTTCAGTGGTCCTACCTAATCTTGCTGTCGTTTTGCAGCTTAGAACTTCGCCTAACTGCTGATCTATTCTGTAAGTAAGCTTCGCCTGAAGTATAATTGTTTATCATCGTAATCCAAAGTATTTTTCGTATAAGAGCGAAAAAAACACGCAGTTATCGAGCGTAGTGCGTACTAATACCAGCTGAAGGAATGGCCGAAGCTCGCTAATTGATTGTTTAGCGCTGAGCCGCGCTCAATAGACGAGGTTGATGACATTCTGCTGCCGGTTTACTGCTACAAAGGTTTTTATTGAACTAACATCATTTTGAGCCGGTAGAACTCACATTTTCACTAGTTCGGGGGACGGTGAACATTTTGATACGAGCACCGTCTGCGCGTCAAGAGCAATAGCTACTGTCTCTACTTTTACAGTAGAGACAAAACTAACGGCTTTTAAAGTCGTTAAGCCATGACGGAGGCCTTTAGGCGGCCTAAAAACTCCGTCACCAGAGTTGGCCACTTGCTCATATGACGAACGAACGAACTGTCTCTACTTAGTTTTAAGCAGGTCGTCTGGAAGCAATATTTTATAAAACATATGCAAACGGGTATTTATCACGAATTTTACCTTTAATATTCGCCCGACGTTTCGACCGGATTGCACCAGCCGTGGTTATATGTTTTATAATGTGTTCTGATCGCGAAAGTTTAAAAAAGCAATATTTTAGTCGATAAGACCGCCTTTTGTAACAAACATTGTTATAAGATTTTTATTTACCTACTATAACTCTATGTTGTTGCAATAAAGTTCTTTATTATTATTTTGTTTTATAGACCTCTTCTTATTGGTATGAATGACGATTTATACCAGACTCAGGCCTTTACATCTTTACTAAATGATTCACACTGAGTCAGGAGGCAAGCTTTGCCTACACCAAAGACGATTAATATCTAGAAGACAGACAAAGGCCATACACAAAATCGTAACCCTAAAAAATAGCCTGAAAGCTCTAAAACATCAATTTTATCCAAGAAATTTCAATTACTTTCTAGTTAAAAATGTTTAAATATTGAATATTGTTGCTACCTACTACTAAGTATTGAAATTTCTTGGATAAAATTGATGTTTTAAAGTTTTCAGGCTATCTGGTACTGCGGGATCGGGTTACGATTTTGTGTATGGCATTTGTCTGTCTTCTAGATATTAATCGTCTTTGGCCTACACTTAACGGAACACTGTAGTGCCCAGGACATTGTTCAGATGGAATAGGCTTGTCCAGCACCTAAACCATCCTCTCAGATTAGCCGGCCATATCCGCAGGTCACGCGTGAGGCGGACTAGCCGCGGGTTTTCTCACGATGTTTTCCTTTACCGTTTAAAGCTCGTGTTAAAGTGCAAAGCAAACGCAACACACAATACCTAAATGCAAGCAAACTTAAAATATTACCCTCTTTCACAGTCAGGTAAAAACAACTACAAATCAAACTCTAGGAACTGATGCTGACGGCATATACCAAGACTTCCCCAAAAAGGCTCTGGAGATGAGTCGCGTCAGGCTGACCCTTCGATAAAATTAGCATGCATAATGTATGCGCGGGCGGCGCCCTGCGGCCCTTAAGACTATACGGAACCGGAAATGGAGGTGGTAATTATAAGGGTATTTACAACTGTATGTTGAAATCCCGGTTAAAGTTACTTCTTGAGATTTGAGAGCCTCACGCGAAATATCTTTTCTGTTTTTATAAGGTTACAGAATATCTAAATATGCGAATTATTGCTGATGCGGAATAATTTTCATATAAAAAAACGCAGGCTCTTACGAGTAGGTACAACAGAATAGTTGAGAAGATTCCTTCACTATCATAAGCTTATGACAATTCTAGTTTGACCCTTCTTAAGTTAGTGATGTCTGTAAATCCAGATCCAGTCTCTCATAGTGTATAAAAATCATTCGAAAAACCAGAGGACGAGAACCACGAAAATGAAGTTTCGTGACAATTTTCGGGTTCAGCTTATGTTGGTGATCTTACGAATTTAGTATTCACCAACATAAGCTGACCCCGAAAATTATCGTGGAAATTAGTAGGGCCTCAGGCTAAAACTAGTCTTGTCGCTATATTGAACCTATTGGTATTTTAACAAATTACCATATCCATGTGAGCACTGTTCCGACCCTCTTCGTGTTCCGTGAGGGCTCGGCTGGGCTCGGCAAACACTCGTGTTTCGTCTGGCAGCTCAATTAATTTCCCAAGCAAACTTTGTCAAATGAATTCATTATTTTTTTGTATTTAAATATTTGTGGCAACAATAGGCCACCTTGGTTACCAATGCAAATACAGTGAACGACAAAAGTTGATACAATTTTAAAAGTTTGGATGGATGTTTGATACTCTTTCACGCGAAAACTACTGAATGGATTTGGCTGAAACTTGGAATATACATAGTTTATGACCGGGAATAACAGATAGGCTACTTTTGATCCCGGTATTCCCACGGAAACGGGAACTGCTGAGGGTAACACCACGGGGCGCAGCTAGTGTAAAATGTTCTTCAACTTTCTGGGTAAGCCTTATCCGGAAGGCGATCTAGATAGGATACCTTGTTGGTTGTTGGATAACTTGTCATTATACTTTGTACTAACAACTAGGTTAATTTTGCTTTATCTTTTATTTTTGTATGTGCTACTAACAATCTATGGACTAAAAGTCTGAAATAAACGAATTTTATTTTATTTTTATTTAAAATAAAGTTTTACGGCCTTATTCGTAAAGA
Source organism: Xanthorhoe designata (assembly GCA_963582015.1). Taxonomy (NCBI): domain Eukaryota; kingdom Metazoa; phylum Arthropoda; class Insecta; order Lepidoptera; family Geometridae; genus Xanthorhoe; species Xanthorhoe designata. The sequence continues at coordinate 466,023 of OY757049.1, forward strand.
TTTGTTAATTTAATATAGTTTCACTTTCAAAACTATCGTGAGTTGTATTAGACATTATATTAGCACACGGGAAATTACTCACGTAAAATTATCGTCGATTTAGATACCGACAATGTTTCGATTCTTCCGGAGAATCTTCATCTGGGTATGAGTGTGGTCACTCCTCGCGGTCGCGTCTCACACATTGTCGGTATCTAAATCGACGATAATTTTACGTGAGTAATTTCCCGTGTGCTATTATAATTTAATATAGATTTAAAGAATGCTTTTTTCTTCTTACTTCTATGTCAATGAAAGAAAGAAAGAAAGAAAGAAAAATCATTTATTCTTGTAGGACCTCAAGGATCACTTAAGTTTCGTTTTACATGCTAGGAGATTCTAATGCCTGTTAATGTGAATGTGAAAAGAGATAGCAACAGATTTAATATCCGTTTTAGCTAAAGTAGGTTTACTAAACCAATTTTATGCATAAGGGGGGTTATTCTTTGAGCCTAAAAACATTTATTTATATATTTATTTAAAACAACAAGCTATAAAGGAATCAGATATCCTAAAAAACCAAGATGGACGCAATCGTGCGTGTAGCACCCGGAAATATTCAGCGGCACATATGGCCGAATCGTACACGTTATTAATAATTAAACCTCGAGATTTACGAGCTCGTAACTCGGCTTGCGTCGTAAATACGACCAAAAAAATAAATAGTTCGCAGTGAACACTCGCTGGGGATTTGTGGAATTCACCTTTTTTGTACAAATACGGGGAAATTGTGACTTTGTGTGGGAGGTAGTAAGAATAAATAGTATAGGTAATACGATTGTACAGTCGCTTACATTAACATGTAAATGGTTTAAAAAAATACTAAGCAATTGGTAATTGCATTATTAAACATACATTTACGGGTATTTATCGCTATTTACCATTATTTAATTTTAATTTTATCCCGACGTTTCGACTGGATTGCACCAGCCGTGGTCGCGGGCAGACTGAAGAGTTGGAGGTACACCACAGCAAAGCGAAGGCATTTATTTTTCTACCCTCACTTGATCTTCATAAATGTTAATTAGGGCCGGTTCACACTAGGACAGCACACTACACTAACTACACTACACTACACACTATGTTTAATCATGTGTTCTGATCGCGAAAGTTTAAAAAAGACAATTGCATTATTGTTATTGTATAGTATCTAGGTACTATGTACTACAATTTCCTCAAACATTGTGGTGTCCCAACGGGGCTCTTGTTGCGGCCAAACCTAATTTTTAAGACCTTATGTACCAACTTGAAGCAGTAAATGAATATGAATATGAATAAATAATCTGTTATATTTAACAATACTAGCTTACTCGCCCGTGGCTTCGCTCGCGTGGTACTTACCTTGATTAAACATCACTATCATCACTATCACTACATAGTATAAAACAAAGTCGCTTTCTTTGTCTATATCCCTATGTATGCTTAAATCTTTAAAACTACGCAACGGATTTTGATGCGGTTTTTTAATAGATAGTGATTGAAGAGGAAGGTTTATATGTACCTATAATAAGGCTACTTTTAACTACCGCGGGTAACACCGCGGGGTGCAGCTAGTAGCCTGTAAGTTTGTTTGTTTGTTTGTATGTTTAGGGTAATCTCCGGAACTACTCATCCGATTTCAAAAATTATTTCACCTAAATTTAGAATGGACTTTCTGAATGAACCTAGGCTATATTTTAGCATGGTACCACGCGAGCGAAGCCGCGGGCGAGTAAGATAGTCTCAAGTAAGCACGTCAATCGGAAACGTTAGAATCTTGTAGCAAACAAGATTAGCAACTACTTATTATGGATAAGATAAGTTTGTTCAATCAAACTTACTAGACATTACTATTACTGTGACAACAGAATCAGCGCCATTGTTAGTTTGCTTAGGATACGAGAATGTGCTGACAGGATGTCGCGAGATATATTGAGGTACGAATACACCAGGAATGTTTATAAATAAACAGGCTCACGACACGTCCCTAACTTCAAATAATTAAGGCAATTTTATGAAGTCAAGTCATCAAAGATAATAAGATAGTTAAACCTATCATTGGCAAAAAAGATGTATATTCTACTTTATAACCAACTTTAAAAAAGTAGGTAATCACTGTATTTTTTTATGTATGTTATGTACATATTATTTTATATTGTCCATTATCCATCCGTAGGTTGTCTGGTAGAGATCGCTTTTTAGCGATAAGACCGCTGATGTCATAGGAAAGTTTTTTTTTGTTGTTTTTTATGTATATTGATGTATTTGTAAATTATGGTGTGCAATAAAGTATTTTCTATCTACTATCTATCTATGTTATTTATTTGTTTGAAAAAGCTCTCCGCAAGGGGTCCCATTGCTAGTGAGCCATTTCAAAATCCAGGTGTTATAATATTTAACACGTTCAATGCCCACCAGAATGTTAAATACGGTGTTAACAATAGGTGTTAAAAATGGTGTTAACAATAATATCTGTAATAAACTAAAGCTGTTAATAATCTGAAGCGCTCGTGGCGAAGCTTGCTAAGACGTTCTTGATAGATCGTCGAAGTTAAGCAACGTTCTGAGCGGTCACTACTTGGATGGGTGACCGCAAGTGGCATTTATATCTGAGCGCTTCCGTGCTTCGGAGGGCACGTTAAATTGTCGGTCCCGGCTTTTAAAGTCGTTAAGCTATGACAGAGGCCTAAAAACGTCACCAGAGTTAGCCACTTGCTCATACGAATTTACTTAGGTACTTTTTTTTTATAAACTAAAATAGGTGATAGTCATGTCACATTCTTGAGCAGTAATCTCCCAGTGTGTTCCATATGTGACGTCTCAACACCTCAGTCGCTAAGTTATTGTGTGCGCGGTCGTTAAAGCGACAGATGACGGAGAGAAAGCCGCTGCACCCCGCCTGTCAGCTGGCTTTATGGCCTGCTTGATTTAGGGATTATGTATTTTGTAAAAGTTTGGATTTGTGTATTACCGACTGTATTATTTATGGATTACTGATCCGATCATTTTAAAGGTAGAGAGACAATTGCAAATGATAAAAAATAAGTCGATATAAACATCGATCGATCGAGTTCGCTCGCGACCAGGGTTGTTGCAACACAGTATTAGAATCACCTAGCATATAAAACGAAACTTAAGTGAGTCCTACAAGAATAAATGATTTTTCTTTCTTTCTTTCTTACAGCTGAAACGTCGGGAAATAATTAAAAGGTAAATTACGCGATAAGATCCTGTAAATTCAATTTAAAAGCATGATGTAAATATTGTCATAACATAAGTGAAAATAAATTTGTAAACATCTATGTCATCATCTTCCTGCCCTTATCCCACCTTACGTGGGGTCGGCACATCATGTATTCTTCTTCCATTTCCCTCTATCAGCCGCCATCTTAACATTCACCCCTTTTTTACTCATGTCAACTTTCACACAGTCCATCCATCTTTTCCTTGGTCTACCTCTACCCATATATCCATCCACATGCATATCAAGCACTCTTCTATTTACATGCCATTCTTCTCTTCTCATAACATGGCCATACCATGCCAACCTGTTACTCCTAATTTTTTCATTTATTGGTGCCACATTCAGACTTCCCCTTATATACTCATTCCTTATCTTGTCCATTCATCTATGTATCACGTCTATAAAGACACATCTATATAGTGTCATTGACATTAATTGTACTGAACTATTTACTCTCCAAAACTTTATTTACAAAAAAAATAAACAGCGCAAAAGAAACATAGTAAGATCACTAAAATGAAAACTTATAAAAGCAAGCCAAGTCGTAACTCTACAAAGTGGACTCAACTGAGTTCCATCTAAAAACAGACGCTCTCATTTGCATAATAACTATCAAAATAAAGAAAACTATTTACATTTAACAGCTGAAGTTAAACTTAACTGCAAGAATCGTAATAAACCCAAGTTTTGGGTCATAAAAGTTAGTTTTACCGGTACCTACTGTTCAGGAGTTATTCTACAAATATGGCGCTGGTGAAGCTCAGTAAAAATTACGCGCGGTGACTTGAAGGCTGTGTCCACAGTAGGCAAACTGTTAGCGGCCGACTGAGTGAGCCGCAAATTTGTGGCAAACTGAAATTTGAGTCAGCTGCAAACTCAGCTGCCGTAGCCATGTTACATTTCGACAATCGCTTTCGATTAGAAACTAAAAAAAATCTATAGGAATTGACATTCGATGACGAAAACTCGAGCGATCAGAAATCTCAAATCAAAGGTGTAGAAGTAGCGATGATAGAAAGAGAATAGATACGAAACATTTGTCACTTGTCTACGCGCACAGATCAATTTTCGCCATATCGCCGCGACCGACTGAGACAGTCAACGCTGAAAATTGCGTAAAGTGAGCGCGAACTAGCAAACTGTGGACGTACTAAATACACCGCTAACTCAGTCGGCCGCTAACAGTTAGCCTACTGTGGACACAGCCATGGCTGACTATGTGAAACTGTAATGAGATAATTTAACGTATAGGCAACATAGGAAATATTGATTTGTTTATATTTCAGAAATCATACAAATGATATGATTTTTACATTTATTCTTTCATGACAGAGCGTAGAGTAATGAAAATGAAAATGAAAATTTCATTTTCATTACTCTACGGTTAAAATTTTCAAATTTTAAATATTACGAAAAATATCGAGTTTAGATAATAAACGTAGAACAATGTAGTTACTTCTAATGATAAGTCGGGAAGTCCGAGAGGTTTTAGCTGATTAAAAACTAACCCTATACGCTATGCCTTGTAAGCCCTCTTAAAATTATAATTATCATAACACTACTTGTATAGGTTTATGTCAGTAGCAGCAACACTAATCCATCTGTATTGATGATTTATGTAACGACGTGACGAGACGCGGTCTTGTCTCGATTAGTTCACTGTCATAGCTACACGCAATGCACTACTTAGTGGCTAATCATGTATAAGCTGCTATGTAGGTGTTGACATGTCAAGATTAAGCCCGTCACACACGTAGCTATAATATATATTAATATATTACCACACTTACACACTTACACACACACACATACTAAACTTTCAATAAATTGGGAAAAGTCTTTTTTTCTTCTATTTTTCTTATCTAGAATGTATTTTTCTGATTTTGATGTACCTAGCGATTTATTTACACTGTTAAGACATAACCTGTAGATTTTTTATTATTATTATTATTATGAGCCGTGATGATCCCACTGCTGGGCAAAGGCCTCCCCCACTCTTTCCACACCTCACTGTAGATACTATATTTTATCTAGTGGTACATAACACTTTTGTATCCGTTTTCTAAATTGTTTACTATCTGTGTAAAACTCATTTGGCCTTATTTATATGTACCTATATTTATTAAGCTCTATATTTACTGTAACGCTGTTGTTTTACCTCAATAAAAATTAAAATTAAAATAAGTACTTAAATTATAGCATGGCATATATTTTTTAAAGGAATTTTAAAAAGCTGAATGTTCCGATTGTGAAACCTATCTTAATTTGTTCAACGTTATAATAAAATAAAATAGGCGATGGCGCTAGTTTCACCCATACAGGCACCTTAAGTGATCCTTGAGGTCCTACAAGAATAAATTATCATTATTTCTTTCTTTCTTTCTCTATCTACGCAGGTTCGAATCCTGCCGGAACTGTTTTTAGTAAGATTTTTCATTTATAATTAAATACCTAATGTGGTTTAACACTGTAAAATATATTTACTATATAATAGGAGTATATTTACTCTTTCAAACAAAAAAAAGAATTTTAAAATCAGTCTACTATTACAAATTAATACAAATTGTCTATTATATAAATATATAGAGAAATATTGATGGAATAATCAGTGAAAAACATAAAAAAATCTAAAGCATTATAATGTAGATAAACGATATCAAGTTGAGATCAGTTGAGCTACCTATAGATCGTTTGTAACGATCCTTAGGTGGCTCAACTGGTTCTAATTGTATTTTGTACAGTTATGTAAATATGTAGTAATAAAAAAATAAAAATTACTTACTTAGGTACATTGAAAAAAAAAAAACGATATCAAACGTACGAGTATGTATGTACTTATATCTCTCGGTACCTTACCTGCGTCCCAGCGTATGTACACTTGTTACTTTCTAGAATGTTCAACAGAAACATTTATTAGGTAAATATTTAAATTAGCTTTGTAAGGAATTACGAGTTTGTAGCGATGTACAGTGTGTGCAAGAAATATTGTATTCGTTCGTTCGTTCGTATGAGCAAGTGGCCAACTCTGGTGACGGAGTTTTTAGGCCGCCTAAAGGCCTCCGTCATGGCTTAACGACTTTAAAAGCCGACAATTTAACGTGAACTCCGAAGCACGGATGAAAATGCCACTTGCGGTCACCCATCCAAGTAGTGACCGCTCACACATGTATTAATTAATAACATGTATTGGATTGATTATTATCTCTAAATGGATTTACGTTGTTACAAATAATAATATGTAATTGTTTCCATGAAGTATCTTATGAAAAAATCATTAGCAATATATAAAAAAAAACAAAATGTTTATATTGTAAACTTTTTGTTTTTTGTTATTATTTACATGAACCCATACATACACATAGAGTTACTTGTAATGTAAATTGAATTATAAAATTATGTACTTACTCACTTTAAAACAATGTATCAAACATTTTAATTTCTTTTCGAAACTCCAAGTCATTTTTTAAAAATAAACTCTGCTCTTCGCACCTTTTTTAAGACTGCAAATCGAAGCGCTCGTTTTACGTTCTTGATAGTTCACTGTGAGGCTAAACGTCCAGCGGTCACAATTTGGATGGGTTACCGCAGGATCATTACATTAGCAACAAAATATCTGTTATACATTTATTTATTTACTAGCTGTGCCCCTCGGTGTTACCCGCGGTGAATAAGTTAATAGATTTTTTCGTTAAATAAGTTAGAACGTCGTAGATTAGAACGTCGACTGTGTGAACCGATTTTGATGATTCTTTTTTTGATCTAATGAGGATCGTCAGAGATATGAATAAAAATGCACCTTGAGAGTGCAGAAAATTACTATTTTCTTACGTAATTGAATTTTTTTTCATAAAATTTTTAATTTTGCTCCTTGGTTAAGACCAATGCGTCATTGTGTCACTTGATTTTGGTGCTCATAGAACGGGATGACTGCTGGTCGGTTACTATTCTATGGTCTAACACAGTTTATTTTGCTCGCAAAATATTCAAGAAGCTACCATGCGAGCGAAGCGAGCTTCGACCCAAGCGAGCGCAGCGAGCCGAAATTTTTAAGACAAATTCGTTATGTGACACTTGATGTAGCTTAAAGTGCTTACAGAAAAAGCTGACTGTTGGTCGGTCCCTATTCTATTGTCTGACATAGATCAATTTGCCAGCAAATATTTAAAAAGCTACCGTGCGAGCGAAGCGAGCTCAGTGAGCGTCTTAAACTCGCGAAGCGAGCCGAAATTTTTAAAAACAAATAAGTACTCCTGACGTGATTTTGCTTATGGAGCTCATAAAAAAGGCTGACTGTTGGTCGGTTCCTATTCTAGGGTCTGACATAGTTTATTTTGCTTGCAAAATATTCAAGAAGCTGCCATGCGAGCGAAGCGAGCCAAATTTTTTAGAAAAATGCGTCGTGTGACACTTGATTTTGCTTATAGTGCTCATAGAAAAGGCTGACTGCTGGTCTGTTCTTATTCTATGGCCTGACATAGTTCAGTTTGCTAGCAAAATATTCAAGAAGCTACCGTGCCGAACGAAGCAAGCGCATCGAGTTTCTTAGACTCGAAATTTTTAAGATCAATTCGTCATGACTGACACTTATGTTTGCTCATGGTGCTCAAAGAAAAGGCGCTGGTCGGTTCCTATTCTAAGGTCTGACACAGTTCAATTTGCTTGCAAAAGATTGAAAAAGCTACATGCGAGCAAAGCGAGCGCAGCGAGGCTTTTAGACTCGAAGCGAGCCGAAACTGTGGGAAATTTAATAAAATAGCGATGATGAGGTGCTGTACCGAATTTTAATTGAAGACACAAATATAAACTTTGTCCTAATGGTTTATGTTGAGTCAGAAATATTTTTATCGGGGATTTATCTGCGTACATAAGTCCCAATTTCGTGAGATTATCGGGACAAAAAAAAACAATATTTGTTTAAAGAAGCATAATTTAGGTATTTTGATAATCTCACGGGCACAAAACGCTTTTAAGGGATTTAAAGTAGCTTATGACATGTTGTTATCCAGGATATCAACTGACCTGGTACCAAATTTCATTCAAATCCGTCCCGCCGTTTGAGCGTGAAGGAGTTATAACAATTCCTGTGCTGCCATCTATTAACAATATTTTGACTAACAGTTACGTTTCACGACAAAACTATTTTTATGAATAATTTGGTTTACAATCCCACGGAACCATTCCTTTTTTCAGGAATTTAAGGTAGCCTATTTGTTAATCCAGGGTACTGCTACCAAATTTAATTTAAATTCATCCAGCCGTTTGAGCGTGAAGGAATAATAACTTTACCTGTGCTGCCATCTATTGAAATTATTTTGTTACTTTTTCAGTTAGTTTTTCACGGCCAAACTATTTTGTATTTGATTATTAATCCCACGGAATCAATGCACTTTTCAGGAATTTTAAGTAGCGTATATTTTAATCCAGGGAATAAACAATCCTGCTACCTAATTTAATTTAAATTCATCCAGCCGTTTGAGCGTGAAGGAATAATAACTTTGCCTGTGCTGCCATCTATTGAAATTATTTTGTCTGACAGCTTTTACGGCCAAACTATTTTGTGTATACTATTTTAATGAATTTGATTAATAATCCTACTGAATCAATGCACTTTTCAGGAATTCTAAGTAGCGTATATTTTAATCCAGGGTATAAGCAATCCTGCTACCAAATTCCATTCAAATCCGTCCAGCCGTTCGAGCGTGAAGGAGTTATATTTTTGCCTGTGCTGCCATCTATGAAGTTATTTCGTCTGACAGCTGCCTTTTGCACGGCCAAACTACCGAAACTATTCTAATGAACATTTTGTTTTATAATCCCACGGGAACACTGCACTTTTCAGGAATTTCAAGTAGCCTATTAGTTATTCCAGGGTATAAGCAATCCTGATACAATATTTCATTCAAATCCGTTCAGCCGTTTAAGCGTGAAAGAGTAACAAACACACTTACACACTTACACACTTACACACTTACACACTTACACACACACAAACTTTCACCTTTATAATATTAGTGGGATGGTACCACGCGAGCGAAGCCGCGGGCGAGTAAGATAGTCTCAAGTAAGCACGTCAATCGGAAACGTTAGATTCTTGTAGCAAACAAGATTAGCAACTACTTATTATGGATAAGATAAGTTTGTTCGATGAAACTTACTAGACATTACTATTACTGTGACAACAGAATCAGCGCCATTGTTAGTTTGCTTAGGATACGAGAATGTGCTGACAGGATGTCGCGAGATATATTGAGGTACGAATACACCAGGAAAGTTTATAAATAAACAGGCTCACGACACGTCCCTAACTAATTGGTGTATCTAATTCCTCTAGAATACCTGTAGATGGCGCTCATCGGTGCTTTATCCGAAATATCATCTTACTGATAGTTTCGTCTTCGGCGATAAGGACTTCGTGGCCGAGTGGTAAGGCAGCCCGGCTTAAGGGTGATCGCTTGTATCTCGCGGGTTCGAATCCTGCCGAAGTCGTAAAACTTTTAGTAAGATTTTTCATTTAAAACGTCCCTAACTTCAAATAATTAAGGCAATTTTATGAAGTCAAGTCATCAAAGATAATAAGATAGTTAAACATAATTATCATTGGCAAAAAAATATGTAAGTAGGTATACCTAATCTACTTTATAACCAACTTTAAAAAATGAGTAGGTAGGTACTATGATTCACTGTATTTTTTTATGTATGTATGTAAGTATGCTATTTATTTGTTTGAAAAGGCACTCTCCGCAGACCCCTTAGAGTGCCTTAGCAAAGGCTAGTGAGCCATTTCAAAAACCAAGTTTAATAATATTTAACACGTTCAATGCCTACTAGAATGTTAAATACCATCGGTCAGTGGCTAAGCAGGGAAGGTGTTAAAAATGGTGTTAACAATCATCTGTAATAAACTAAAGCTGTTAATAAACTGAAGCGCTCGTGGCGAAGCTTGCTAAGACGTTCTTGATAGATCGTCGAAGTTAAGCAACGTTCTGAGCGGTCACTACTTGGATGGGTGACCGCAAGTGGCATTTATATCTGAGCGCTTCCGTGCTTCGGAGGGCACGTTAAATTGTCGGTACCGGCTTTTAAAGTCGTTAAGCCATGACGGAGGCCTTAAGGCGGCCTAAAAACGTCACCAGAGTTAGCCACTTGCTCATACGAATTTACTTACTTTTTTTTTATAAACTAAAATAGGTGATAGTTGTGTCACATTCTTGAGCAGTAATCTCCCAGTGTGTTCCATATGTGACGTCTCAACACCTCAGTCGCTAAGTTATTGTGTGCGCGGTCGTTAAAGCGACAGATGACGGAGAGAAAGCCGCTGCACCCCGCCTGTCAGCTTGTTTTATGGCCTGCTTGATTTAGGGATTATGTATTTTGTAAAAGTTTGGATTTGTGTATTATTGACTGTATTATTTATGGATTATGATCAGACCATTTTAAAGGTAAAGAGACAATTGCAAATGATAAAAAATTATGTCGATATAAACATCGATCGATCGAGTTCGCCCGCGACCACGGTTGTTGCAACACAGCTGAAACGTCGGGAAATAATAAAAGGCAAATTACGCGGAGTGGTTCGTCAACTGGTCACTTTTCAAACTGGGCCTTTCTGACCAGTTGACGAAAACAAAAATAAATATTATTTCCATTCGTCAACTGGTCCTCTGTCTTAATTGGGGTTTGATTAGTACAGTCAAGATAAAAACTGTTAGCGAAAATATTAAAGAAAGACCAGATTAGATATAAAAATATATATTTGAATGTCAGTCTGGTTAAACATAATCACAGTAAACCTTGTGATTGATAATAAAGATTTTACGGTTTCGTTTGCAAAAGTTCGATAAGATCCTGTAAATTCAATTTAAAAGCATGATGTAAATATTGTCATAACATAAGTGAAAATAAATTTGTTAACATCTATGTATCACGTCTATAAAGACACATCTATTAGTGTCATTGACATTAATTGTACAGTACTATTTACTCTCCAAAACTTTATTTACAAAAAAAATAAACAGCGCAAAAGAAACAAAGTAAGATCACTAAAATGAAAACTTATAAAAAGCAAGTCAAGTCGTAACTCTACAAAGTGGACTCAACTGAGTTCCATCTAAAAACAGACGCTCTCATTTGCATAATAACTATCAAAATAAAGAAAACTATTTACATTTAACAGCTAAAGTTAAACTTAACTGCAAGAATCGTAATAAACCCAAGTTTTGGGTCATAAAAGTTAGTTTTACCGGTACCTACTGTTCAGGAGTTATGCTACAAATACGGCGCTGGTGAAGTTCAGTAAAAATTACGCGCGGTGACTTGAAGGCTGTGTCCACAGTAGGCAAACTGTTAGCGGCCGACTGAGTGAGCCGCAAATTTGTGGCAAACTGAAATTTGAGTCAGCTGCAAACTCAGCTGCCGTAGCCATGTTACATTTCGACAATCGCTTTCGATTAGAAACTAAAAAAAATCTATAGGAATTGACATTCGATGACGAAAACTCGAGCGATCAGAAATCTCAAATCAAAGGTGTAGCGATGATAGAAAGAGAATAGATACGAAACATTTGTCACTTGTCTACGCGCACAGATAAATTTTTGCTATATCGCCGCGACCGACTGAGACAGTCAACGCTGAAAATTGCGTAAAGTGAGCGCAAACTAGCAAACTGTGGACACTCCATTTCAAATATATGGAAGGGCGTACTAAATACGCCGCTAACTCAGTCGGCCGCTAACAGTTAGCCTACTGTGGACACAGCCAATGCTGACAATCTGACGCTGTAATGAGATAATTTAACGTAGGTACAGTCAACATCGGAAATATATGATTTTTTTATATTTCAGAAATCATACAGATGATGTGATTTTTACATTTATTCTTTCATGATAGAGCGTAGAGTAATGAAAATCAAAAGTTAATTGGATTCAAATTTTAAATATTACGAAAAATCTCGAGTTTAGATAATAATCGTAGAACAATGTCGTTACTTCTAATGATAAGAATTATGGTCCGAGAAGTTTCTGGTGATTTAAAACTAACCCTATACTGTACCTAATAATGATCACGACTGTATCCCAGGGAGCGGTAGACCTTTCTTTCAATTTTTTTTTTTTTAGGAAATTTTTTGATCCTTTTAAAGATGTCTAAGGAGGTAGTCAGAGGTACATGCCCACATCTTGCAGAAGTTAACTTTCCATACGTGACAGGTTGCAAGCCCATCGACGCTTTTAGAGAGCTAACTGGTTAAAAGCTCGTGTTTAAGCGCATATAAATTTTTCGATGCGAAAAGTCCATTAACGCACGGCCGGATTTGAACCCACGACCTTCGGATCGAAAGTCGAAGTACTAATCCACTTGACCAACACGGCACTTGTATTTATATATTGTCCTCTTAAAATGTTAATTATCTACACTACTTGTATAGGTATATATCAGTAGCAGCAACACTAATCCATCCTGTATTGATGATTTATGTAACGACGTGACGAGACGCGGTCCTGTCTCGATTAGTTCACTGTCATAGCTACACGCAATGCACTACTTAGTGGCTAATCATGTATAAGCTGATATGTAGGTGTTGACATGTCAAGATTAAGCCCATCACACACGTAGCTATTGTATATATTAATATATTATCACACTTACACACACACACATACTAAACTTTCAATAAATTGGGAAAAGTCTTTTTTTCTTCTATTTTTCTTATCTAGAATGAATTTTTCTGATTTTGATGTACACTGACGGTTTGAAAATGTTCGTCACCTTAGAGTCTGTTTTCGCTTGCACCAGATTGCAAGAATCAATTTTTATTGTACCAACATTTACCAGTGACGTTCCTTTTACAAGTTTCAAAAGGGATTATGTGCTCGTACTCGTTAAACGAATCAAGTTGAAAACCGACGAACATTTTCAAACCGTCACTGTACCTAGCGATTTATTTACACTGTTAAGACATAACCTGTAGATTTTTTATTATTATTATTATTATGAGCCGTGATGATCCCACTGCTGGGCAAAGGCCTCCCCCACTCTTTCCACACCTCACTGTAGATACTATATTTTATCTAGTAGTACATAACACTTTTGTATCCGTTTCCTAAATTGTTTACTATCTGTGTAAAACTCATTTGGCCTTATTTATATGTACCTATATTTATTAAGCTCTATATTTACTGTAACGCTGTTGTTTTACCTCAATAAAAATAAAAATTAAAATAAGTACTTAAATTATAGCATGGCATATATTTTTGAAAGGAATTTTAAAAAGCTGAATGTTCCGATTGTGAAACGTATCTTAATTTGTTCAACGTTATAATAAAATAAAATAGGCGGTGGCGCTAGTTTCACCCATACAGGCACCTTAAGTGATCCTTGAGGTCCTACAAGAATAAATTATCATTATTTCTTTCTCTATCTACGCAGGTTCGAATCCTGCCGGAACTGTTTTTAGTAAGATGTTTCATTTACTTATAATGAAATACCTTAAACACTGTAAAATATATTTACTATAATAATAGGAGTATATTTACTCTTTCAAACAAAAAAAGAATTTTAAAATCAGTTTACTATACAAATACAAATTGTTTATTATTTCTCTCACAATATATTGATATATTGTGAGAGAAATATTGATGGAATAATCAGTGAAAAACATAAAAAAATCTAAGCATCTAAAGCATTTTATGTAGATAAACGATATAATAAATAATAATAGTAATAAATATCCTTGGACATTTCACACAGCGTCATCTAGTCCCAAGCTAAGCAATTTAATGCTTGTGTTATGGTAACCAGATGACCGATAAACTACATAGATACATTTTTTTTTGTAAATACATACATATTATACATAGAAAACACCCAGACACGAAACAAATATTTGCAGATCATGCAAACATTTGTCCCGCAGCGGGGATCGAACCCGCAACCTCTGCGTCTCAGGCGGGCTTTCGCCCACTGCGCCACAGAGGTCGTCATAACCATATTCAGAACAAATAAATAAATCTTTATCTTTATCTTTATCTTTAGATTAACGATATCAAACGTATGTATGTATATCTCTCGGTACCTTACCTGCGTCCCAGCGTATGTACACTTGTTACTTTCTAGAATGTTCAACAGAAACATTTATTAGGTAAATATTTAAATTAGCTTTGTAAGAAATTACGAGTTTGTAGCGATGTACAGTGTGTGCAAGAAATATTGTATTCGTTCGTTCGTTCGTATGAGCAAGTGGCCAACTCTGGTGACGGAGTTTTTAGGCCGCCTAAAGGCCTCCGTCATGGCTTAACGACTTTAAAAGCCGGGACCGACCATTTAACGTGAACTCCGAAGCACGGAAGCGCTCAGATGAAAATGCCACTTGCGGTCACCCATCCAAGTAGTGACCGCTCACACATGTATTAATTAATAACATGTATTGGATTGATTATTATCTCTAAATGGATTTACGTTGTTACAAATAATAATATGTAATTGTTTCCATGAAGTATCTTATGAAAAAATCATTAGCAATATATAAAAAAAAACAAAATGTTTATATTGTAAACTTTTTGTTTTTTGTTATTATTAACATGAACCCATACATACACATAGCGTTACTTGTAATGTAAATTGAATTATAAAATAATGTAAGACTTACTTTAAAAACAATGTACCTACTTATCAAACATTTTAATCTATTTTCGAAACTCCAAGTCTTAATAACATTTTTTAAAACAAACTCTCTCCGCACCTTTTTTAAGACTGCAAATCGAAGCGCTCGTTTTACGTTCTTGATAGTTCACTGTGAGGCTAAACGTCCAGCGGTCTCAATTTGGATGGGTTACCGCAGGATCATTACATTAGCAACAAAATATCTGGTATACGTGATACACCCTGTACGAGTGTGAGGCTCGAAGCACGTGGAAGTAACAAGCAATAACATTTTTCGCGCCCTACTGTCATACGAAGTACGGTGCGCAGAGAAGGCGAAGTTATATGTGGAAGGTTTTTTAGGGTTAATTCGCTTCGAAAAATCTGAGGTACAAAATAAAATGTGCTTGAATTAATATTAAAAAATCGGAGTTTTGTAATGTTTATTCATAATAATTGAGAAACTAGTTCTCTAAAAACTATCAAATAAACTCTGGTTTGAGACAAGATGAGCCAGATTGACATAAGCACGTTGTCATTATGTAATCACCTAGCATGTAAAACAAAACTTAAGTGATCCTTGAGGTCCTACAGGAATAAATGATTTTACTTTCTTTCTTTCTTTCTTTCATATTGAACTAAATGTTTAAATAAAAAAAATCTCATAAAGAGTATTACATTAAAAAAGGAAATGATATTTAACGTATTCAATAGATAACTTTTGATAGAGAAAGCCCTTTATACCTATCTTTACAATTTGTTTAAAATCGTTTTCTCTACGTCTGTTAGTCATCTGGGGGTTAACACCAGTTTACCGTAGTATTGGATACTGTCGTTAACGAGTCAAGTATCACAAATGTATGAAAATCCAGTGCAGCGCCTCCCCCGGTAACTTGCATGAACTAAAAATTCCATACATTTAGAATACTTGACACGTGAGCGAGGATAGTTAACTACGCCATGCGCCACTCAAAAACTGATGATAGGCCCCCTGACTCCTAAACGGCTGGACTAATTTGGATTAAAGGATGTTATGTATTTATTCAGTACGATCAAGTTTTTAAGAACGTGACATGTCAAAGTGGTCTATAAACATAGACCACTTTGTCATATTGTCACGTTCTTAAAACTAGGTGATTCTACTGCCTGTTCCAACGCGACTCCCAACGCAGTAACCTGGTGGTGTGGGCCTAGCTTTTTTTTCAGCGGTCCAATAAGAAGCAAGGCATTATTATATATTTTATTATATATTTATATATTTTATTATTTTTAGAATCACCTAGCATGTAAAACGAAACTTAAGTGATCCTTGAGGTCCTACAAGAATAAATGATTTTTCTTTCTTTCTTTTGGCGGGATAGCAAGTAATATTAGTGTTAGCTCCAAATGTTATGTGTTTTGCTGTCTGTACGGCGCTAAGGTAGGGCCCACCAACACAGCGCTAATAGGTTCATAACTCGAGAGCGGACCCGGGGGCGTATGTTTATGCACACCAATATAAAACTGTCGCCTGACTGACTGTAAGTCCTGTAAGGATTTGAAAATACTTTTTTAGTTTCTTAATAGTACCTATCTTAAATGCTGAAAAGATCTGAAATAATGTCAACGATAATGACATTAAATAATTGTGATTCTTTAACACTTAAAAATTAAAATTAGTTTAGTTCAGATTTGCGACAACTGAATCGACAGCATCGAGTCAATTGGGCCTAAGGTTCATTTAGCGAACTAATTCCCTCCACGTAAGTTGGACGATTGCGAGTGCACGGAATTTGAATTTTCAAGTCCCGCTTCAGAACCTTTATGTAACTTTCACTTTGTACATTACCGGGCTGCTTCGCCTTCGGCCACAGAATAATGAAATTCAGAGAAAACAACATTTAAAGTTACGATAAATTGTTACGACTGATCTGCAACCTTTATAAAATACTAGCTAATAAGATATTAGTTCCCGTTCCCGTGGGAATATCGGAATCAAAAGTAGCCTATTTTTTAATCCAAGGTATAAGCAAACCTGGTACCAAATTTCATTCAAATTCGTCCAGCCGTTTGAGCGTGAAAGAGTAACAAACACATACATACACATACGCAAACTTTCACCTTTATTAGTGTGATGTGATTAGTGTGATAGTGTGATGATGTGATGATGTGATGTGAATATCAGAAAAACTCTGCCAAGGTACAAATGGTAACGATGGCAACCCGGCTAAAGGATGATCGCTTGAATCACGCGGGTTCGAATCCCGTCGAAGTCGTAACTTTTTAAACGATATAAGACAATTAATAAGACAAATAAATAGTGTATAATCATTTACCAAAGGCAATATTAGAAAATGAAGAGTATATATTTAATAAAGTATTAAAGAATTGGCTTATAGATAATTGTTTCTACTCAATCAATGAATTCTTGACATCTAAATTTTAATTTTAATATTGTAATTATTATTGTTTAATTATAATGATCATTATTGTATTTTGCTTACTCGTTGACTTCATTTTGTATTGTTCCTATGACTGTTTTTGAAATTAATTTTTATTTATTTTTTATTTTAATTTTATTTTCTCTCTTTTATTTTATACTAAATTGACATACATACCTACATTCCACAAAAGTGATTGACAGTATTAGTAACATCCATCCAGAGCGACGTTTTATAATAATATTTGCATGTTGTGACAAATAGCTGAATGTGATGAACTGTATTAAATTTTAACACCTGTTTGTAACTTACCATGTTCAAGGCAAATAAATGAATTTGAATTTGAATTTGAATTTGAATATCTAGAAGACAGACAAAGGCCATACACAAAATCGTAACCCTGATCCCGCAGTACCAGATAGCCTGGAAACTTTAAAACATCAATTTTATCCAAGAAATTTCAATACTTAGTAGTAGCAAAGACGATTAATATCTAGAAGACAGACAAAGGCCATACACAAAATCGTAACCCTAAAAAATAGCCTGAAAACTCTAAAACATCAATTTTATCCAAGAAATTTCAATTACTTTCTAGTTAAAAATGTTTAAATATTGAATATTGTTGCTACCTACTACTAAGTATTGAAATTTCTTGGATAAAATTGATGTTTTAAAGTTTTCAGGCTATTTGGTACTGCGGGATCGGGTTACGATTTTGTGTATGTGTTAGAGAAATGGAACGCAACCATTTTTAGTTCCCTTATTAGGCGCGTGTGGCGCCATGGTCTTTGTCACTTCCGTTGCCTACCATTTTGTAGCCGTTGCAATAAAACATGTAAATCTAATTTCATCCAGTATTTCATTTACCACAACCACGAAACTTACTTTCCTTTATGGTAGCAGAGCGTGGTTCAGTTGTGGTACAGTTGTAAATAATGAAAAAGTGATAACTAACTTCAATCAGAAAAATTGTCGGCGCAATTTGAATTTGAGGTTGTGAAAATTTCGTTACACTTACGAGAGAAACATATTTCCGGAATAAGTCTAGTAATGGGCTCACATAATATGTTTCGCCTGGATAAATTGGTCGGAAGGGAAAACTTCGCCACCTGGAAGTTCAGTATGAAAACATACCTGGAACACGAAGACTTGTGGTGCTGTGTTGAGTGTCCCGATGACAAACCTGTAGATGCTAGCAAAGATATGAAAGCTAAGTCAAAGCTGATCTTGCTACTGGACCCGCAAAACTACGTACATGTTCAGGAATGCAAAACTGCAAAACAAGTGTGGGAAAGTCTACAAAGAGCTTTCGATGACAATGGTTTGACGAGAAGAGTTGGTCTACTCAAAGATTTAATAAATACAACACTAGAAACAAGTAACAGTGTTGAGGATTATTTGAGCAAAATAATGAACACTGCTCACAAACTGCGAAACATTGGCTTTGATGTCAACGATGAATGGCTTGGCACTTTGATGTTAGCCGGCCTACCTGAAGAGTATAAGCCAATGATAATGGGATTGGAGAGTTCCGGTATTCGAATCAGCGCTGACTCAGTAAAATCTAAACTCATACAAGAAGTTAGCACATCCAAGTCAGCAGCTTTCTATACAAACTCCAAGCAAACCAATAACCAGCAGTCAGTAAGTTCATGGGGACCAAGATGTTTCAATTGCAATAAGAAGGGTCATTTTGCGAAAAATTGTAAGCAGTCAAAGAAACCAACAACAAGTGAAGGAGAAAGTTCCAGTTTTGTAGCAGCTTTTTCAGCTACTGTCAACGGAAACCAAAGTGATCAATGGTATATAGACTCCGGTGCATCCATGCATATGACATGCAGAGAAGATTGGATGTACAATGTCACAGAGCCATCAGTGAAGAGTATTACAGTAGCTAACAGAGAACCATTAGCTGTAAAAGGAGTTGGTAGTGTGGACATACACATAAGTGAAGGAAACAAAATACAAGTCAAAAATGTTTTGTTTGTCCCCGGACTAGCTGTCAATTTACTTTCAGTCAGCGCTATTGTGAAAAATGGATATAAAGTTTCATTTAATGACAAGGGATGTCAAGTTCAGAATAGTAAACATGAGGTTGTATGCACTGCAACATTAAACAACAGTGCTTACCTGTGGCATCTACGGATTGGCCATTTGAACAACTCAGATGTGAAAAAGTTGTCTGATTGTACCGAAGGAGTGACTCTGACTCAGGATAAAAGTAATGTCACCTACACTCAATGTATGGAAGGTAAGCAAGCTAGATTGCCGTTCAACAATGTTGGTTCAAGAGCAACAACACCGCTAGAGCTGATACACTCTGACTTGTGTGGTCCCATGGAAAACCTATCATTTGGAGGTATGAAATACTTTATTACTTTCATAGATGATTTTACACGAATGGTATATGTTTATTTTCTCAAAGATAAGCTGAATGTTTTGGAGATCTTTAAAGATTTTAAACTGAAAGTAGAGAATGAATTGAATCTTAAGATTAAGAAGCTCCGCACTGATAATGGTACAGAATACTGTAACCATAACTTTGAAAAGTTCTTATCTAACCATGGAATAATTCATCAGACCTCTACTCCGTACACTCCTCAGCACAACGGCCTGGCAGAGAGAATGAATAGAACACTAGTTGAAAGGGCAAGGTACATGCTGTTTTCTGCCAATCTGGAGAAGAAGTATTGGGCTGAAGCACTGGCAACTGCTTGTTATGTTGTGAACCGTTCGCCAACCAAGTCATTAGAAGGTAAAACTCCGTATGAAATGTGGAAAGGTAAGAAACCTAGTTTATCACACATGAAAATATTTGGCTCCGAAGCTATGGTACATGTACCAAAGGAAAAACGCCAAAAATGGGATACAAAGTCAGTAAAGATGATATTAGTTGGCTATTGTGAAACATCCAAAGGATATCGTTTAATGGACCCAAAAACACACAAAATAGTCAAAAGTGGAGATGTTGCATTCATGGAGAAATATAATGAGAATGTCTGTGTACCAATATCTTGTGATATGAATGTGCCAGCAAAGGAAAGGAGTACAAGTGTCAGTCAGAAGCAGGAAGTATGCACTCAGGAGTCGTCCACATCTGTGATGTCCGGTGAAGACTCAAGTGAATATGACAAAGACACTGGGGAATTAGATGAGAGTTATCGTCCCCCATATCCAATGAGACATGAATGTAATAGCAAAATAATGCTGAGGTCAACACAAGCAAAGGATAAACAAAATGAAATATAAAACTTGGACTTTAGCAGATCTCAAGGTACCCGCCGGCCTGATATAACATTTGCAGTGTAAGGTACACACTGGAATGCCGTGAAAAGATTTTTTAGATATCTGCAGGGTACTAAAAACTTAAAGTTAGTTTATACCAAAGATGGTAATGAGAAAATGTGATGCCGACTGGGCAAGCGATGTGCGTGATCGCAATGTCTTAAGCTGAGTACATGGCGATGTCTTCGGCGGCTCAAAGGCGCTGTGCTGCTCCAGCAACTGCATGCTGAGCTCGGTCAACTTCAGAACAATCCACTTATCATATTCAGTGATAATCAGAGTGTTTAACTAAGGGCACTACTGCTGAGAAACATTTGTATTGTTTAACAAAAATGGGATTGCGTCCCTAGGGAGGGTGTTAGAGAAATGGAACGCAACCATTTTTAGTTCCCTTATTAGGCGCGTGTGGCGCCATGGTCTTTGTCACTTCCGTTGCCTACCATTTTGTAGCCGTTGCAATAAAACATGTAAATCTAATTTCATCCAGTATTTCATTTACCACAACCACGAAACTTACTTTCCTTTAGTATGGCCTTTGTCTGTCTTCTAGATATTAATCGTCTTTGGTAGTAGGTAGCAACAATATTCAATATAATAATTTTTTTAGGTAATTTTAACTAGAAAGTAATTGAAATTTCTTGGATAAAATTGATGTTTTAAAGTTTCCAGGCTATCTGGTACGGGTAACGATTTTGTGTATGGCCTTTGTCTGTCTTCTAGATATTAATCGTCTTTGCTTTTCGTAAGATTTTTCATTTTCTAACAAATGGTAGTACTGCACTCGCTACTCTGTGGCCACACCTACTAGGTTGCTTTGTGCGCGTCGGTCATTAAAGAAAGTAATTATTTTCCTTTTTTTCCCGCCAACTTCTTTGTTGGAAGTTTGTTTAATTGTCAAAGTTGGACATAACGCGCTCAGCCTGAAAACTTAATGAATTGCTGATAAATTCTTTCACAACTACTCGAGAATTATTATTTTGGAATTCATTAGCTGCTCGTATAAGTACACTGGTAGAAAGCTTTTAAAAGCGTGACTTTTACTGCGATTACTTATATAAATAAATATAAATAAATAAATATCCTTGGACACTTTTTACACTGCGTCATCTAGTCCCAAGCTATGCAACTTAATGCTTGTGTTATGGTAACCAGATGACTGATATAATACTTTTTTATATTTTTTGTAAATACATACATTTATAGATAGAAAAACGTCCAGACCCGGAACAAATATCTGCAGAACAAACAAACATTTTGTCCCGCGGCGGGATTTGAACCCGCAACCTCCGCGTCTCAGGCGGGCCTTCGCCCATTGCGCCACAGAGGTCGTCCAAAAAAAGTTATACATATAATAAAAAGTTAAGTATATCAAAATACTATAAACATAATAAATGCTTCGGAGGGCACGTTAAATTTTCAATCCCGGCTTTTAAAGTCGTTAAGCCATGACGGAGGCCCTAAAACGGCCTAAAAACTGCGTCACCAGAGCCACTAGCTCATACAAACATAATCTAGAATCTAAAAGCCGTTCGGTAAGTAATATTTCAGTTCTTTAAAACAGTGAATAAGGGAACTGAACTTATGTAAGCGAGAGCCATGATGGAGGCCCTAAAACGGCCTAAAAACTGCGTCACCAGAGTTAGCCACTTGCTCATCAAACATATTCTAAAAACCCGTTCGGTAAATAATATTTCTGTTCTTTAAAACAGTGAATAAGGGAACTGAACTAAACTGAACTTGTGTAAGCGAGGGTCACGTTGCCGCCAAAAAACTGTCCCGAGCTCATCGGCCAAGTTAATATTCCCCCGAGCTGAGATGGCGAACGTAACTTACTTACAAGTCACACCGCACGAGTTTTTATAAGTATTCAAATTAATAATAATAATAAATAATAAATATCCTTGGACATTCCACACGGCGTCATCTAGTCGCAAGCTAAGCAATTTAATGCTTGTGTTAAATTGCAAGCATTAAATTGCTTAGCTTGGGACTTTAGTATATCAGTCATCTGGTTACCATAACAGTTAGGGTAACCAGTTGACTGATAAACTACATAGGTACATTTTTTTTTTGTAAATACATAATTATACTTAGAAAAACACCCAGACACGAAACAAATATTTGCAGATCATGCAAACATTTGTTGTTTTCAAATATTAAATTCAGTAAATTCATTTAAATTCATTTATTTATTACCATATAACTAATAATAATAAACAATAATAATAATAATAAACCATAGTGTTACATCGCATAACATTGGCATGTCAAAAAAATGTATAATAAAAGTCAATTAACAAATTAATAATATCAATAATTCGATATTAATTGTTTACCTACAACACTAACCAAATTACCTACTACTATATACCTATTTATCTAATCTAATCTAAGGTAATGTCAGAAAAAGAGGAACATAAAAATTAATTGATATTGAAAAAAGGATGAGATTCAAGAAATGATTTTAATTTAATTTTAATTTAATTTTAAACGCATTTAGCGGAAGTCGTGTTATTTGTAGTGGCAGCTTATTATACAAATCTATCTTTAGGCCGGTCCCTTGTCGATAAGTTTAAAGCTAGTGTAGCGCTCATGTCCATGAGAAGGTTTTTCGGACGTACGGAGCGCTGTAAAAAAATCGTTGGTCAAGTGAATTAGTAGGTACTTTAACTTTCGATCCGAAGGTCGTGGGTTCGAATCCGGCCTTGCATCAATGGACTTTTCGCATCGAAAAAATTATATGCGCTTTGAACTACACAAGCTTTGAACGGTGAAGGAAAACATCTTGAGGAAACAATAGCGTCGCTGGATTAATGATAAAATTATGTGGCCTGATGTCGCTCTGCCCCTCGACGGTTGATGGTATACAATATCTTTACTACCTTGATAAGTAGGTACCTACCACTTAAGTCGGCCAAGTGTAGCGTGTGATGCCAGACAACATTTTGTTGAGGTGTTATCTTGTTAACTTTACAATTAATTTTACTTTTTTTGACATGCCTTACTTTGTTCGACTGGCTTCCCACTGAAGCTTGACTATTTAGATTATTTTAGATTGTTAAGGGATCGCTTTTAAAAAAAAACTAGGCCCACACCACCAGGTTCTTGCCTGATTCTTTCCCTGGTGTAGGGAGTCGCGTTGGAACAGGCATTAGAATCACCTAGCATGTAAAACGATACTTAAGTGATCCTTGAGGTCCTACAAGAATAAATGATTTTTCTTTCTTTCTTTCTTTCTTGTCCTGTCACGTATGGAAAGTTAACTTCTGCAAAATGTGACCAAATGTATGGATTTGAACATACCTCTGACTACCACAATCTCTAAAGCATTGTGAAATTGACAAATCATGGTTTCGACATTAAGCTTTTATACCTCTGTAGGATTTCACAAAAATATGTTCTATTTTCAAAAGCGTAAAGTGTAACACGGTGTAAATGCGTCCCTCAGTAACGACGTAATAGAAGTTGGCAAGTTTGCCGGTCGGAAAAATTGAAATTAATAATTCAGATACTACAGACGCGTTACTTCAACTAATTGCCTGGCGCTGCACGTCCTGTCAGAGCTACTACAGGGTGTCCTATTCTACAGAACGTGACTTTGTTCAAGTATTTAGAACTTAAACGTAACTTAAAAGGGGCAGGTCACGTCAGCCGCATGTCGGATACGTTGTGGGCTAAAGCCACTACCGAGTGGACGCCTCCTAACAAAAAACGACCTCGCGGCAGACCACGCCGTAGATGGAAAGACGAGTTAGATGCCCATCTAAAGGCTTGGTCCACAGTGGCCCAAAACAGGGATGAGTGGAGAGGAAGGGAGGTCTTTGCCCTGCAGTGGGACATTACAGGCTCTTAACATAACATTTAGAACTGCCTGTATAACATAATTTTTTTTCGAAGACGAAATAAAATATGAATTCAAAATCCAGCTATCCTAAGCTACTAATATAATAAAGAAGTTTGTGTATGTGTAAGTGTGTTTGTTACTCTTTCACGCTCAAACGGCTGGACGGATTTCAATGAAATTAACCCTGGATTAAAAAATAGGCTACTTTTGATCCCGGTATTTCGCGGGGCGCAGCTAGTACTTCATAAACACGTATTTGGATTGTAAATCAAAACATCCTACTATCCTACTTCACAAAACGGATTTTAGTCAAGGCATAACAATCAGTCAAAGCAGATTTTCGTAAAAATTAAGTGGTAGGTATATCCCAGATTAAATATCAGCAGAAATCTCTGAAATATCGGCTCGGATAGCTTGATACCGCCATGTTTCATAGTGCGCTCCACTCCGTCTGGTTTAACCGACTTTTTAGAAAAAACAATGCGATTTTGCAACGGCCATGTACACGCGCCCTGGGCACGAGTGAACGCTGACTAATCTACTGGAATCTGTGGATATCTACTTCACTTCTAAAATACATTACTATTACTATTACCAAAGACGATTAATATCTAGAAGACAGACAAAGGCCATACACAAAATCGTAACCCAGATCCCCAGTACCAGATAGCCTGGAAACTTTAAAACATCAATTTTATCCAAGAAATTTCAAAACTTAGTAGTAGGTAGCAACGATATTCAATATAAAAACATTTTTAGGTAATTTTAACTAGAAAGTAATTGAAATTTCTTGGATAAAATGGATGTTTTAAAGTTTCCAGGCTATCTGATCAGGGTTACGATTTTGTGTATGGCCTTTGTCTGTCTTCTAGATATTAATCGTCTTTGCTATTACTAAGTATTACTATCACTACTAGCCTATCCCCACTTTGGCCAGTCACGCTGATCCAGTGCCTTCGTCCGCCAGTCCCTCTCAAGGTGCATTTCTGGTTATAACTTCGAAGATCCAGATCCTCAATTTTTTTATGACACACCTTAGGAGTAGGTATACTCAAACTAAGTATACATCGTGCCACGTAAAAAGAGCGCTGGCTGTCAAACTGCGCAGTGGTCGATGATTGGTGGAGAGGTAACGCAGCGCACTTCATACCATTGATTTAGCGAGTGCTATTGGTTCGTCAGCGAGTGAGCACAGGCACAAACATACACCCGCTACTTCTCCGACCGCGCTCTTTTTAAGTGGTGCGACCTATAAGATATCTTCAAAACGAGTATGACAGAATACTCGTAGTATACCAATTGACAGAATATTTGGCCATACATAAAAAATATAGAGGAATATTGAATCTTCTCCATTTTTTAAGTCGGTTTAAAATTGACTACTCTGTAGATAGACTCTGTAGAGACTTACCATGACATGAAAGAGAGAAAGAAAAATCATTTATTTTGGTAGGATTTCAAGGATCACTTCAGTTTCGTCTTACATGCTAGGTGATTCTAATGCCTGTTCCAACGCGACTCCCTACACCAGGAAAAGAATCAGGCAATAACCTGGTGGTGTGGGCCTAGCTTTTAAAAGCGAACTTAACAATCTAAATAGTCAAGCTTCAGTGGGAAGCCAGTCAAACAAAGTAAGGCATGTTAACCAATTTGTACGCGCTTGCGTATTCATTCCATGTATTTCTTAGCTACCCTCACATGTTATCATTTTGAATTTCGGCGCAGAATAACAATTAGCAAGTTCAATGTCCAGTAAGTAATGCTAAGCTGTTCGCTGCCAGGGGCGTCTAGCTCTCGTTTCGGGCATATTTCAGCGGGCGGATATCCGGCGCTCGGCTCAAAACTGACTATCATTAATTGCGGGCCTTACAACTGAAACAAAATATTCATCAAACAAACCTACTGGAAAAGGGGTTTTTGTTTCTCCAAGTTATATATAAGCCCGTAATTTTTATAGATCATTTGGATAAACGGCTAGATAGATCATACGGCTTTATGTTATAATATAACGCAAACGAAAATAAAGCTATGGTTTTAGTAAATTAAAACGAAACAACAAAATAATTAAAACAATACGATAAGCTCCAGGATTAAATAAAATTATCAATTGTGTCCATGTTTTTTTAAAATATAATGTTACTTGTATATGCTTCTTTTCTGATCGTAAGGCATTTTTGGTCCTTTAAAGATATCAGGTATGTCCAAATGTATAATATATGTATATAATATAAAGGTGAATGTTTGTGTGTGTAGTATGTAAGTGTGAATGTTTGTTACTCCTTCTCGCTCGAACGGCTGGACGGATTTCAATGAAATTTAGTATCAGGACAGCTTGTATCCTGGATTAAAGCATAGGTTACTTTTGATCCCGATATTCCCACGGGAATAGGAACTATTCACCGCGGGTAGTACCGCGGGGCGCAGCTGGTAATAAATATAACCACAAACTAAGTAAATAATATAAATAGGATAAATTATCATGTCGAGTTTCTATAACTGCTAATTTAGTAGGTCGCAGAATTGAGTACACAAACTGGAATGAATGCCTTCGTCAAGCCTCATATTGAAAAATCTTTAACTTCTGAAGATGTTTCGGAGTCTTAACTAGCTTTATAGAAATTTTCCAAATTGATGTCCAAAATGTGAAATATTAATCTCTGACAAGATTTGACGATAAAACTAAGCAAGTGGCAAAAATGGGTTTGTGTCCACGGATCCCGGGATCAAATTTAATTGGCCACTGATACCGCTAAGTTTTATCCACCGATACCGGGATCGGTTTCCAATGAAAACGATTAAATATTTTTATCCACTGATTCCGGTATCCGTGGCTACAGAAAATTACGTAAAATAGTTTTTTTTTATGAAAACTGCTTTAATTTCCGAGCATTTTACTGCACTCGAGCTGCATTTCACAACACTCTTCAACATTTTATGACGCTATCTCTTGAGTTAGTACCTAAATTCAATAAAAAAAAAATCGGTTCACTATTGACGGAATAATCAATTAGCTTGTAGGTATCTACGCAGGTTCACTTCACTTCTTATATTTTGGCTTTCGCACGGCTTGTGCCACGCATTTAGCCACTACCATGTCATTGTAATAGTCAGTAAATTAGTCAAGGTCAAGTCAAAGTCAGAGTCAGTAAAGATGTGGGTCTTTACTGAAGCATTACACGGACTTTTTGAGAGAACTCGAAAAGCAATGACATCCAGTTTCATTTCATTTGCCTACACTTATGTACGTACACGAACACTCAACGGTTAATAATCCACCATTATTACACATTCAAATTCGCTAAAACACAAGTTTCGGAAAATAAAACAAAATGACAACATGGTCTTCTCAAATTCCCGTCAAAAAGTCCATCTACGCAGGTTGGAATCCTGTCAGAGCCATTATTTTAGTAAGATTTTTCATTTGTGATGTGTAATGAGTGGAATACGTTTCGATATAACACTCCTAAAACTTAAACCTAACAATTAGTACGATTCTTGATAAAACAATATAATTTCCTTTGTTGTTCCAAGGCAAGAAGCAATTACTAATCAAACGAAAACTATTGGTAAAAATAAAACAATCAGTAGGAATCTAAGCACCAGTTTCTTGCGATACCGCATCAATTACAGAGACCATCCCTTATTTTATATAACCCTGTTATTTTTAATGTAAAGACTTGTAAAGCTCAGATGCCTGCGAAAAAAATATGTATAATGGGGTACAACGTTACCTATAATACTCCGACTGAAGAGTCCGTAGTAACGGCAAGCGCGCATGCGTCGGCAGAGAGAGACAGAGTGCTTCTAAAAGTCTGCCCTATCACAGTACAGGGCAAGGATGGATCAGAGATAACTTGCCAACTTCAGAGTCCAGAAAAATGTTAAGTGATTAATTCAAAATAGGTAATATTATGAATTAATTACTTACCTCTTTTAACTTTTTTAAAATTTTTGGGTCTAATTTTGAGGATGACTTTCAAAAACTTGGTGAGTGTTTGACTAGATCAGAGAAAGTTTGAGGGGACCTATGCCCATTTAATTTACACAGTATATAATAAAGAACACATACTTGTGAACTTTAGAAACTAGTGCCAATATTTCAAATTTTAAAAGAAAATTCCACTCGTACATTTCCCACCGTTTCGGCAATTGAGCGCGCGAGATCAAGCCGCGCTCGCACGTGCCGCGCTTGCTAACACCGCTGGCTTGACCTCGCACCACTAGATCCCATGATATTTCCACTTCTAAGTGTTTTACTCGCACGTCTCCTACGTGCGAGTAAAACACTTGAAGCGGAAATATATATATAATGTGGAATTTGAAATAAAATCAAATCTGAATTCATTACATTTTATCAAGAACTCTTAGACTCAGTAATTAACGTATCTAATATAATTTAACTGTGATTAAGAATATTCTATAATTTTATTGTGATTTGGAATAATCTGTGCCTGATATTTGTTTTGGTTAAATGTTTCATTTGAATTTAGCAATTTCTGCTAGGTTGATAGTACGTAAACGAGCCAAAAAAATTATTAGAATCATATTTTCATTTTTATCTTGCACACTCTTCTCGTCGTTTCAGCAATTGAGCGCGCGAGATCAAGCCAAGCTCGCACGTACAGCGATTGTTAACACTACTCGGGCACCTGCAGTAGCAGATTCTATGATATTTCCGTTTAAATTTTTTAACGCTCTTGCAAGAAATATGGATTTTAAAATGGAGAAAATTCTGAAATTAAATATTAAAAACGATTTTCAGACTTCACTTGTTTACAGTATAATAATTAATCTAATGAATTAAGGTTGAAATAAATTGGGCATTATATTTGCTTTTTTGATTATGTTTAAGCAATTTCTGCAAGCAATGTAAACCAGCCAAAAATAATGTTAGCATCATAGCATTTTCATTTTACCTCCCACAATTCTCGTCGTTTCAACAATTGAGCGCGCAAGATCAAGCCAAGCTCGCGCATTTGCTAACACCACCACATAACTCCGTTACCAGCCCCTGGATTGTGTAACTTGTCTCGTATTGTTTCCAAGTTGTATCAAAGCAAAAATCACAGGAAATCGTGAAAATAACTGTCAGATTTAACGCTGATTAAGTAACTTACTGTCATATTTGTCAGTTGTTTTCGCGATTTACTGTGATTTTTGCTTTGATACAACTTGGATACAATCCGAGACAAGTTAAACAATCAGGGGGCAGAGTTGGCCACTTGCTTATACGAACGAACGAACGAACGAACGAAGCACCACTCTGGCGTGATTATTATCATAGTGAAACTTCTTACAAAGCGACTGTAATGTATTCTGTGCGCCAGTTGAGAAAAATCGCCTGTCGCTTTCTTCGAGATTGAAGTGAGAAACACGTTTAGCTAAAGACTCTTCAGATTTGAGGCGCGGATACTGCTTTGAATAATGCCCACCGAGGCATTCGGGTAATTTACTTTTGACAACAAAGTGTTATAAAGAATATTTTGGACAAATAATATAAATAACTCATTTATATACAATTTTAATAATGACGGTGAGGCCTAGCTCGTACAGATTTAGTGACTTGCAAAATAATATTTATAAATACATATGGACACGGTGTTTTATCGCATTATTTACCTTCTATTTATTATTATGTCGGGACGTAAAGAAATAAGGTAAATAACGCGATAAAACCTTGTGTCCATGTATTTATAAATATGAATTGTGATCGCGAAAGTTTAAGAAAAACTATTGCAAAATAATATTTTTTTTATGTAAGCATAAAGAACATTTTACATTTTAAGCTCTTTAATCGTAAGTTCGTCTAATACTATGACAATCAGTCACTGAAAACTTGTTTGTACAAGATGTGCACAAGGCCGCCTTATTTCCAAAAGTGAAGTCAAAAATGAAGTCCATGAAGTCCCTTCGGCCGTGTATGATACCAGAGTTTGGTAACCAGTATCATACGAAGAAAAAATGATCGTTGTAGGATACTGGTATCCAAGTGATAGGAAGTGTACATAACTTATCATACAACTTACGAAGCGCTCGTGGCGAAGCTTGCGAAGACGTTCTTGATAGATCGTTGAAGTTAAGCAACGTTCTGAGCGGTCACTACTTGGATGGGTGACTTGCTCATACGAACTTACTTACGAAAAGTAAAGTCAAATAGAGATAGATAACTCGTCGTTTCTACGGTTTGAAGGGGTTTCTTTAATTGTAAGTCCCAACAATTTTAGACTATGCTATGACGTTTACGATCTTCCTGTCATCAAAGGTCGTTATAATCATTTGTTCATGCGCATATTCCCAAGATCACAAGAAAAAAGGTCCCAATTTTCTTGAAATTGAATCATCGAAACCGGAAAGGAAAAACAATTTGTCGGATCAACAAACAAAGGAGATCAAAGATTTATAAAAACTTGGAAACCCGAGGGGTTATAATTGATGTTTTCATCTGTAAATCAAACGGGCAATGGTGTCGATTCAGATGTCGCCAAAACTAAACTAAATTTTGACAGCACTAAAATTGATGCCATCCTTTTTATTTCGATCGTTATGAAAAGGACGGCAACATTTTCAGTGCTGTCAAATTAGTTTGGTTTAGTTTTGGCGACATCTGAATTGACACGATTGTGTTTGCAACCCTGTCATATATTAGGGCATAATGTTGTAGGTCGTGTTTTAGAAGTGAGATTTTTTAAATAATCTTATAAATATATTGTTAGCTTTCCCCCCACCACCAGCGTTGAAGCGATGACTATAAAAGCGGACGAAACCAGGGAAAGGCTCTCATTCTGCTGCGAACCATCACCCTGCTCGGACGTAACCTTTTGCGTAATTTGTATCATTGTGATTTATTGTTATTTGTGGAGTACCTACCTTGTTATTTTGTTGCTAGGATTAATTTGTGATCAAATCTGTCCTATTGTTTGAGTAATTTATTTTTATGTTAATAAATTGTTCCTTTTTTAATTAAATGTGCTTCTGATTGCCAAAATCAGGCGTGGGATAAAGGATTCATTGTCCACTATCATCCTGATAATTTTAGCATTTTTCTAAACGTATAAAAAGGTTTTTATCAAAAAAATAATCAAGTGTGGGTACTTCTATAACTTCTCTTTATTTGTTGTTTCGTACATTTTTACTTAACCAGGGTGCGTTTGTGCACCGTTATCGTGTGTTGTACAGTGATGTAAAGAGATGAAGAGATCGAGCCGCACTCGGTCACGTCACCAACGGCGCTCGTCCGGATCGCGGAGTGATCGCTCGCGGGACAGGAGGTCTCGTGGTCGGCGATCCCGCGCAGTCACTCGCTTGAGCGAGTCCTACATCAACGCCGTCGTGACCGGCGTTCACGCAGCTATTCACGTGATCGCTCGCCGTGTCGGCGCTCACGCGATCGGCGGTCGCGCAGCTACTTGCGCGATGATTTGCCGCGCCAGCGCTCCCGTGGCCAGCGATTGCGCAGTCGCTCGTGTGGCTGTCTACCGCATCGGTACTCGCATGGGCGACATGCCTGTGAGCCATTTTCCCGCAGTCACCGAACTATGCACCTTCGTCGTCACGGCGAGGCCTGCAGTGACGATAGCCATGCTGAAGTGCCTACCTAGCAGCCGGGTACGTGGAGCGTTCGCGAAGCGTACGTACTACTTCCATACCGCCGCTGCCGGTACCACCACGGAGTAACTGTGAGTCTTTTGATATTGTTTTATCGCGACTAGAAGCTATAGGATGCACTCAACATTAATGTGTCAAACTTCGATCCCAGTATTGGATTGATTGCCAGAATAAAGGGGTAGGTGAATCGGTTAGGTACTCAAGTTGACTCATACGTCACGTTTACGATTGAGTTAGACGGTATTTCGTTGGAGGTTGATCTTCTGTTAGTTCAAGTCGATGTATGAACGCGCCCATTATAATCGGTACCTACGGATGTGCTTAATAGGGAGGGTGTTATGTACATATGAACTAGGAATAATCAACACATTTTCGAGATCATAATGAACTAATAGTGTCGACTACTGAGTCGAATGCGAAACCAATTATCAAAACTTCGTTGATTGGCGATCATAGGATTAAATTAAATTAAATTTTATGCGTATATTTCATGATGAACATTGTCACATCAGTATTGATAAAACTTTAGAGCTTAAAACATTTTTGGTTTCCGGGATTAAGAGCTATATATTCGATAGTTAGATATTTCGTTTGATACAATTCACATCGATGCGTTGGGACCTTAGCCCGAGTCCAAAGGCTTCAAACATGTTATGCTTGTCATTGATGCTTTTACTAAGTATTGTCTGCTTACGCCCATTTCTCGCCAAGACTACGAGAACGCTACTCCTGTGATAAGGACGTTGTTGCGAAATGTGGCTCTTGAGCCGCGTACAGTTAATCGAGAGGCTAGACAAGAACTTACTAGGCAAAGGACGGCCGAACGGTTATCCGAAAATCAGGCATCAATGGAAACTTGTGTTAACGCAACGTAAGCTTGACCATGGCATGCGTGGTCCCTATAAAGTTGTGCGAGCGTTATCACATCACCAATACGAGCTCGAGCCGTTAGCTGGCTCGTATGGAAAACAGACGTAGACCGCCACAGAACACATGGTACAGTGGCGAGTGGACCCCGGAGGCGTGTGAAGCGTTTTTTTTTTAGTAGTGATGAGTAATCGTTTGCCCCAACATTGCGGCAGTTACTCATACATATGCCCCGACATTGTGGCTATCGTTTGCCCCGACATTGTGGCAGTTACTCGTTTGCCCCGACATTGCGGCATATTACTTATAAGCCCCGACATTGTGGCTATCGTTCGCCCCGACATTGTGGCAGCTCGTTATTTGTAATCGCGACATCTTGGTTACTTCTGGTCCCAAAATTGTGGCAACGTGTGTGTTTTGTAGCTTAGACATTTTTAGCTACCTTTTGATTTCAATAATAACTTCAGGCGAGTTTGCCGTTGTTTTGGTAATGATTGAGGTCCGGAACTCTTTCATTGGTAAAGCAAATTGTATTCTGCAGCCTATTTTGATGAGATTGCTTGAGAACACGCTTAAAATTTCGTTTCGAAAGGTGGTTAGAAATTTCTATTGATAACGCCTTTGTTTGATAATGCCTCATGACATGAGCGATATAAACTGATGTGTATGTCCAGGTCGTATGTGAAGTCTACATAATGCCGCGGCACAGTTCATGGTGCCATGGCGTGGCGGTGCTGTCGGAGGATGCGGCGTCGGCGCGCGTGGTGGAGGCGCTGCGCGTGGCGGGTCCGGTGCGGCGCGCGTGGTTGCCGGCGGACGAGGCGGCGCTGCACGGGTCTCTGCGCGCGCTGCGTCACTGATCACTGTGGGATGAGTCATCCTACTAACCCGTATCAGCGTGTGTCGCTTAGTCGGGATATCCGTATCTGCGTTAAACGCATAGTCGGATTGTCCGTGTCTGCACATGAGTGTATAGTCGGACTGACCGTGTCTGCACATGAGTGTATAGTCGGTCTAACCCGTATCAGCGTGTGTCGCTTAGTCGGGATATCCGTATCTGCGTTAAACGCATAGTCGGATTGTCCGTGTCTGCACATGAGTGTATAGTCGGACTGACCGTGTCTGCACATGAGTGTATAGTCGGTCTAACCCGTATCAGCGTGTGTCGCTTAGTCGGGATGTCCGTATCTGCGTTAAACGCATAGTCGGACTGTCCGTGTCTGCACATGAGTCGGACTTGCCTGTGTCTGCGTTAGTCGCATAGTCGGGCAGACGCGTGTGTCGCGTCATGTTGCAGGTGCAGTTTATTGCGGTTACCTGATCTCACAGCTGCGGAACGGCGAGCACGCCGCAGAACATGGCATCAGTTGAACAAGTCTAAAGACTCTGTCTTAAAAGGAATAAGTATTTGAGAGACGTCTCAATAGTGTTGAGAGAGATTGGTATGAGTTTGTGACTGAATCATTTTTGTGAGAGACTTATGAATTGATTGAAAGACTATGAAAGAAGAGTATAGAAAAATGTGTGTAATTTGGCTGAATCTTTTTGTGAGATGACGTATGAATTGATTGAAAGACTATGAAAGAAGAGTATGGAAAACTGTGTGTAAACCGGCAGCCTATCTTAAAAAGCTTTCGTTTTCAGACGAAGACTCAGATGAACACGATGCACGTCCACCAAGTGCACATGTTTCCGGTGCATGTCCCTCCATGCCTCTACTGGATCCTGAACCAGTGGCAGGACCGTCATCGTAGCGTGCCAGCGTGTCTCAGAGTTCAAAGACATGGTCGAGGACGACCAAAGTCAGGAGAGGCCGTGTTAGCTTTCCCCCCACCACCAGCGTTGAAGCGATGACTATAAAAGCGGACGAAACCAGGGAAAGGCTCTCATTCTGCTGCGAACCATCACCCTGCTCGGACGTAACCTTTTGCGTAATTTGTATCATTGTGATTTATTGTTATTTGTGGAGTACCTACCTTGTTATTTTGTTGCTAGGATTAATTTGTGATCAAATCTGTCCTATTGTTTGAGTAATTTATTTTTATGTTAATAAATTGTTCCTTTTTTAATTAAATGTGCTTCTGATTGCCAAAAATATTATAATCTTATAAAGTATCTTATAAAATATGATTTGAACAATTTATTTAAAAGTGATCGTAATAATCCACTAAAATTGCAAAGCTAATAAATATAAAGATAAAATTGTATTCATTCGCTTTGAACGTTGTAGATGTATGAGCTATTTGTCTTAGCATTTAAATATTAATAATGATTTAAAACACCGCTTTGAACGAGTATTTATTAACCAAGTAACCCGTAGTCCTAAAGATTAAGTCTACTGGTCACACTTAGGTCCTAAATCATCTAGATTTAGTTAAGCTTTAATTTTATGAGGATTTACTTTATAATAGCTTAATATTACAACCTTAAAGGAAGGACCTTTTGAAATAACGCTTACCCATTCGTTGTATCATTTCGCAGAATATCGCTGGGCAAACTACACCTCGCTTTTTAAAATTTCCCTACCTGAGCTCAATTAAAATAACAAAATACATCCAGAGCTATCTATTTCAGAATAATAAAACTATGAACAAACTAAAAAATAAAACTCAATATTTACTCGTGAAAATATCGGGGATGTTTTCAAAAAACCTGTGCAACAAAGCAAAGGTTATTAATATCACAATTTGTCGGTTGTTTGTATCGGATCACAAAAATATCCGTTTCTGCGGCAAACGTGAATGTGTCTTAACGAGCGACTCTAAAGAGACAGTCATGTGAAATTGGACTTTTAAGGGTACGATACGATATAAACTTGTGTATTTTACTTGTTTTTTACTTGATTTACAGCTAAATTTGATTTAGATTTTACTTGTACGCAATTTATATATACTTGTTCATTTAATCGCAAAAAATAAAACCTTCTTTCTATTATATTTAAATAAGAAGCGCTTTGTTTTCTTTTAAGATGGATCGTTGAAGTTAAGTAACGTTTTGACAGGTCACAATTTGGCGTGATCGCAAGTGGCATTAACAGCTGAGTGAGCTGAGCATTTCCATGCGTTCACGTTCAATTGTCAGACCCGAATTTATACGTCAAACCATTTGGTCATTAAAACCAGGGCTTGGAACCGTTTTGAAATTTACCTGTTCGGAACGGTAAAAACCGTTGTTTCAAAGTATTTCGTTCGGAACGCAAACGTTTCGTTTCTTTTTCTGGTTTCCAAGCCCTGATTAAAACCACCCAAAGTCGACTAGCTCATACGAAGAGAGATAAAAAGATTAGATACAAATCGTTAAACATAAAGGTTCTCTGTATCCGTGTACCAATTACAGCGCGTCTCAATAATGTAGCGCTAACGAACGATAGCCTCGCTTGTGTACCCGCCTTTATAAGTGTTTGCGCAGTAAATAAACATGTGAATAACATGCTTTAAATAAATATTGCTTTAGGGAAATTATGGTGAAATAAAGCGTATATAATATTTAAGGTATCTCTGTGTAATAAACAAATAGATAGAGAGAGAGATAGGAAAAAAAAATCATCAAAACAAAATGTCTAAGGAAAAACAAACAAAACTAAAGTAACTAGTTTAAAGAAATCAATAAAGAATTATCTATCTATCTATCTAATGTCTGCAGATTTTTCAAAATCTTCTGTAAGCCACGTTCAAAAATAAATGGCAATTTGGCAGTTTTCTAATTTTGTAGTTTTTTAAAAAAGGCAGGTTGGAAACCCATCGCTGCTTAGGATATTATTTATTTTCAATTTACTTGCATACAATTTAGGCATTTAGTTACATTACTAGATGATGATAGCCAAAAATTTGTCAGAAAGCTTTATGCCTAGGCTCTGTTGGACTTTGTAGTGTATGGTACATTGTTAAGATGTAGTAAACTTGACTAGAACCTAAACTATCCATTCAGTTTAATCAACTTATTTATATTAATAAACCTTAAAAGCCTCAAAAAGTAAATTTGTCTTTGAAAGTACAGCAAAGTAAAAAAGAATACGACAGAAAGAGCAACTGTCAACCGAAACAATATCATCAGAACGAAAAATGTATTCGTAAAAATGTATTCTAAGTACATCCATCAAACTGAGTGTGCTGCAGGTAGGGAAGAAAACCAGGCATCGTGCATAATTGTCACACTTTTAAAATAATCGTAAATTGTAATTAACGTCATTATAACAGATAGAAGTTTTAATATAAATCAAAAAATGATTTTTTTTAGCTATTGCATCTATCGCGGGCCTTGAGCGTGGAGACCGAATCCAGAAATTTCGTAACAAAAATAACCTAACACCTCTAATGCAATAGCTTTACCGCGGCAGTCTCCGAGTGCCACACGTCCTTTTTTTTAATTAGATAAAGATACTTTTAAGTATCATTTTAAAGCTTTTTTAAGCGTTTACGGAAAAGCTTGCTAAGACGTTCATGATGAAGCCCACGTCTCAGGCGGGCCTTCACCCACTACGCCATAGAGGTCGTCAATTTAATTGTTATAATTGAAAAATCTTACTAAAAGTTTGACTTCGACGGGATTCGAACCCGCGTGATACACAATACCTAAGTGTGGTATAACACTATAACACAAAAATATATAAAAACTATTATTGTTATATGCCTGATTTTAAATATGACAGTATAATTCCTGAAATCGAAGTCTACCAGTAACATATTTGGGGTAATATAGCTACCCCACACTTTTACCCGTTACCTCAATAGGGGTAATTTAGTTTCCTATGTAAATATAGTCAGCGGTAAAAATCGCTGCAGATCCACCTCGTCAAATTTAAATATTACGATTCCATCGCAAAGTTTTATAACCATTACAGTCTTTGTAACAATCTGAAAAATCTGGCTGGTGTGCAACCAGCAATGTACATGCAATTGCGATAGTCTCAGCAGGTATTGTAATATAAGCGATAAAATTTTCTCAGACGAATGTGAAAAGCAAGTATTGTGTTCGATTCTGTAAATAAAATAACTTGAGTGTGTATTTTATATGCACTCGAGTTTTATGATGTTTATCCTATGTGATGTTTCTACGAAACAAGCAACTAAATAATAAATGTTGATTTATTGATTTTGTTTATTACTAGCCCGCGGCTTTGCTGACGTGGTAAGTAACCACCTAGATAATAAGTAGTCTATTAAGTTACCAATGACCAAAGGGCTGGTGCTTACCTCGGACAGAGGATAAGTATAGCAATCCAACGAGGTAACGTTGCCAGCCTTTTGGGCACTCTACCTGCGGTCGGTGACCTAAACTCTGTCTTCTATCTTTTAGTTATTTTCTACCTTTTATTTATTTAGTTGTTTAGGTTAAGAAGTGTAGATATTTTTTGTTCCTGTGTGTTTCTTTGTTCATAAATAATTAAGTTACTCTAGGACAGGTCATAAACTATGGACATTATAAGTTTCATTCAAATCCGTTCAGTAGTTTTTGCGTGAAAGAGTAATAAGCTATTTAGACATCCACCGCGTTTAGAATATAAGTAGGATGTAAAATACAAAACGTCTACACATTTATTTACATAAACTAAAATGATAGGGTTGATCAAATTTCGTAGCAGTAGCTACGTGGATACGGTGCTACGGCGTAGATGACAGATACTTATTTAGAGCTAATGATCAAATTTCGTAGCAGTAGCTACGTGGATACGGTGCTACGGCGTAGGTAGATGATACTTATTTAGAGCTAATTAATGTATCAATTTTGATGAAGTTTTTTTTATTCTATCATTTATTGATGTCTGCGAAGCGAAAATGGGAAAAATGTGTTTATGTTGGACTAACTCATTTGGTATTCTTTTTTAGCGCAGGTAATACATAATTAAGAAAGAAGCTATACACTTACTTTTGCTTACAATTAGAGGGCAAAACAGTTGATCTTATACTTCAGAGTACCCTTTTTACTTAAAAAATCACGAGTACAAGAGGGTTCACATTTAGTAAGTTTTTACAGTAAGGATGTATCTTAGCTAAAATTGAATGCGTTCGAGACGGACTTTGAACTTCAGATAGAAAACAGTATTCTTGTGCTTTCCGACTGCTAGGACACGCTGGGGAGTACTAAATCTAAAGTTGTTTATCTCGTACTGCTTCAAGATATTTGCTATAGCTTCTTAGAAATAACGCTGGCTATTTTTGAAATGTCTTAGATTTAAAAATCATTCAAAGAATAATTCTTGAAGAAGTATTAGTTAGTACGTAAGTAGTAAGTAAACATAATATTATTATGGGGGCAATTCGGAGTGTCGCAAAAGCTAAACTAACCTAACTAAAACTATTGCCATCCTTTTTATTCCCATCGCTATGAAAGGGACGGCAACAATTTTAGTTAGCTTAGTTTAGCTTTTGCGACAAGTTAGCTTAGTTTAGCTTTTGCGACACTCAGAATTGCTACTTATATATTATTAAAAACATATTATTTAATCTCAACTATTTCCAACGTTAACATCTTATTAAGAAACATTTATGGACAACACCGCTCGCATTTCAATAAACCCGGGAATTTTTCCACGAACTTTTTACCAGATTCCCTTTAAAGCCATTTGGAACTCTCGTCACGTGTGTCCATGAATCACTTGCCTCTCTAATCAAATGCACACATCCCGGGATCCCGGGATCCCGCGGAATCCGGGATTTCCCAGGGGGCATCCCGGCTGTGATCCTCATTAAACGTAATTGGTGACGCTGATGGCACGATTTTTGGGGCTATATAAATTATTTAGAAAAAATGGAACTGATGAAAATTCTTTAAGAAAAGCTTTACTCGTAACTCTGATTTCTGTTTCAAGTTTGTGTATGAAAATCGAAAACAGACTTTTTTCTTTATTCGATTGTATTTTTTTTTCTTGGTTTGTAACTAAATTGAACTAAGGTGAACTGGGATGTGTCCATGCGTCCATTTGGAAAGTAGTGTAAAATTATTACGGAATCAGCTTTTAAGCTTTTTAGTGCACGTATTGGCGTATTTCATCGCTATTAAATTAATTACACTACAAGTTTAGTGTAAAAATCTTTAGACAAGAAAACACTCGAGATTTAGCTAAAGGCTTTTGCAATAAGATTCTGTTTCCCGTTAAAAATAAATCAATTTTCTCCCGACCACAATCGAGTTGGATCTCGATACGCGCACAATTTACCTACGTCACAGTGTGACAGGCTCTGGAAGATTCAGAGCACGTCGAACCATCGGTACGAACGTTTTGGGAAGAAAAGACAAACATGGATCTATTCCGTTTAATATAGCCAAGCCTAGCACACTCTGTTGTTTAGGTAGAATAATTCTGGCCCGATGCGGGCGGTCTGCTTAGGGCGTTTGTGCATTTTTTCAGACCCTTTCTTTGTTTTTGGACCTCACGAACCTGTTAATATGCGTGACAATGACAGAGTTATATTGGATAACTCTGCAAGAATTAAATGGCAAGCATAGGCATCACATCACACTAATATTATAAAAAGTTTGCGTGTGTGTAAGTGTGTTTGTTACTCTTTTACGCTCAAACAGCTGGACGGATTTAAATTAAATTTGGTTCTAGGATTGCTTATATGGATAAAAAAATTGGCTTCTTTTAATCCCGGTATTCCCACGGGAACGAAAACTATTTACCGCGGGGCGCAACTAATTTAATGTAAGTTAAGGCCAGAGTTTTGTGTTTGTCAAAATACCTACCAATAATACATGCCTATATTGCGATTATGAAGCGCTCGTGGCGAAGCTTGCTAAGACGTTCTTAATAAATCGTTGAAGTTAAGCAACGTTCTGAGCGGTCACTACTTGGATGGACCGCAAGTGGCATTATCAGCTGAGCGCTTCCGTGCTTCGGAGGGCACGTTAAATTGTCGGTCCCGGCTTTTAAAGTCGTAAAGCCATGACGGAGGCCTTTAGGCGGCCTAAAAACTCCGTCACCAGAGTTGGCCACTTGTTCATACGAACTTACTTTTTATGCGTATATTTTGCATGCAAACCCATCGCCGCGATATTTGGCAGCAAAGCTGCAAATGAGCCGGCTCCAGTTAATGACGATGCATTTAAATGTTTGCGAATCTCCAGCGGCAAACAGCTTTCGGCTAAAATCGCCATTCAATGCTCTCTGTTGACTGACTGTATAGTTTCGGACACGAAATTGAGTTCGAATATGTGCGAGTCTACGAGTGTACGAGAGCGAATGGGAATATAATTTGATATCGAAATATGAGCCGACAATTTAGACACAGAGTTTACTGTCACTAGTAAACCGACCCGGCTTTACCCACGCATAAAGGACCGCCTTTGAGTCTAAATGCGGAAAAGGGAGTCCCCATACATACATACCGACCCGGCATAGAGTCTGTACTATCTCTTATTGAGTTAATAAATTTATCTTATCTTATCTTATCTTATCTCTACGACTGCAACGCTTTGCAGTAGAAAAACAACTGTGAAACGATTGTTTTACGCAACAAAATGTCATTGTGTATATGCTTTCGTGGACTTTGGGTGGATTCGTCGATTTTGTTCGTAATGATAAAAAATATAATAGTGCTTTAACCGAAATATAATCTTACTGATAGTTTC
Organism: Xanthorhoe designata; assembly: GCA_963582015.1. Lineage (NCBI taxonomy): Eukaryota > Metazoa > Arthropoda > Insecta > Lepidoptera > Geometridae > Xanthorhoe > Xanthorhoe designata. The sequence goes on from OY757049.1 coordinate 507,511, forward strand.
GTTTTCGGCGTCAAGGACTTCGTGGCAGAGTGGTAAGGCAGCCCGGCTTAAGGGTGATCGCTTGTATCTCGCGGGTTCGAATCCTGCCGAAGTCGTAAAACTTTTAGTAAGATTTTTCATTTAAAAATGAAATACCTAAGTGTGGTTTAACACTATAAGTAATCAAAAATATCTACAAAAAATATAACGTCTTGAAAAAACACGTCAACTGAATAGTCTACGACTTCGGTTTCGGCGATTTTAAGCTTAAAGATTTTGGTTTTGATTCATCAGAACGAATATTAGGAATATTGCCAGGAAAATATTGGCATCCATTAATACTATCCCAGGGCTATGTTAGCAATCCGTGGCCCAGGGTTCTATCAAAACAAGGCAGCGCGGATGTGACGTCATCGCGTGCGGTAATGGCTAATGCGTGTTGGAGGAAACGCGCCGGAAACGGGCGGACATCTCGCGATTATCATTTAGGTTTTTATTGCAGCACGCTTTATGTTTGTGCTACAAAAGTATATTTGTGCACCTCTGTTATAATTTAGTGAAGCTTTTACGAGGAATCTATTTGAAAGTAAACAGGTTCAGGCAAAGTGATAAAACAAGGTCTAATTAGAATTACAAAAAAAAAAAGTTTTAATCAAAAATAATTTATAATTCTATCACTAAATCAGGCATTTTAGATGCATTAACAGTCCTTCTCATACTCTTTAAAACATGGACATCTTTGTAAGATCTGTTGAAAACTGATTTGAATACAATTAATTTCTAATTTTATAATTTTGGTTATAAATAAATAAAATCCTTTTGGACATTCCACACGACGTCATCTAGTTCGAAGCTAAGCAATTTAATGCTTGTGTTATGGTAACCAGATGACTGATATACTTTTTTTTTGTAAATACATACATATTATTCCTAGAAAAACAACCATTATACTGTAATTGAATTAAAAAATATTATCGACTATTCACAGAACATAATTTCAACACCATAAAACATTCGTCCTTGAGTAAGAATTACGAAGCTCAAAGAAATAGGCTCACAGAATACTCAGCAGTTTCGGAGAAAATGAAATTCCTTACAATTTCAATATTAAGTAACACGTTGATGGCTGTCATTTTAGACATTTTAATAAAATATAACCCTGAGGTCACAGTGGTAGGAAAAGCTTAAACGTTACTTGACTGCATATTGTCTGAAGTTTTTATTATAAATACTAGTGAAAAGAGACCTTTACATCTTTCCTTTATGATTTATATATTAAATTTAATGTAAGCAAAATTGCCTCCTGACACTGTATTTATACAGTTAACTTACACTATAACGCGACAGTAGTGGCAATTTGGAGTATCGCAAAAGCTAAACTTAACTAACTAAAAATGTTGCCGTCCCTTTCATAGTGATGGGAATAAAAAGGATGGCATTAATTTTAGTTAGTTTAGTTTAGCTTTTGCGACACTCCGAATTGCCACTAATGTAGTGCCTGGGACATTTTTAAGTAAGTTAGTACCTAAACCATTAAACCTTAAACAGCCATATCCTTAGGAAGGCTAAATAAATAAAATAAATAATAAATAAAATATCCTTGGACATTCCACACAGAAATGGTCATTATAAGCTGTTAATGCGCTATAATAATATAATTTTAAAAACGATGATTCCATTGATGCATTGTTTTGTGTTCAATTGTCAGACGGACACACAAAAACACACCACAAACATAATACACCCCTCAGTTTTGGCGGGGTTAAAAAAGGATCTAAGTTGAACAAAGATAAGATGAAAATCTTACGAAAGAAATTCACAAAATGGATGGAATTTACAAAATGTCTTTCGCATAGAATTATCCCTTTCTGTTCAAGATAAGATATTGAAGTATCTACCCCTTGAATTGAGAGTTTAATTTTGGTACAAATTTATTAATTTGAGTGAAATATTTTATTTTACCTTCAGATCATTTTAATTTCAAAAACGACAAGATAAAGTTTGAGTAAACAAACATTCATTTACAAAATTTAGATACTAAATATTTATAATTACAAAATACTTTGCAACATGGTGAGTCATCATAAAGCATTCCCACACTTACAGAGATTCGACAATATTGTTCGCATACCTTGTCGCGGGACAAAATGACGACAAAACGGAAACGAGACGCGGAGTGAGTGCAGATGTCGCGCGAAGTTATGAAGAATATGCAAATGCAATCTACACTCCTGTTTTACGGGTTGTTCATAACTTCTACGCTAAACAATAACTAGATAAGGTACCACTAAAGTCAGCCAAGTGTAGCGTGTGATGCCAGACAGCATTTTGTGCAGGTGTTAATATTTATTTTACAATTACTTTTATTTGCTTTGACATGCCTTTTGCACTTTGTTTAACTGTTTTCCCACTGTAGCTTGACTATATAGATAGATTGTTAGAGATCGCTTTAAAAAAAAGCTCGGCACACACCACCAGGTTCTTGCCTGATTCTTTCCTTGGAGTAGGGAGTCGCGTTGGAACAGGCATTAGAATCACTTTAGCGTATAAGACGAAATTGAAGTGATCCTTGAGGTCCTTTCTACCAAAATAAATGATTTTTCTTTCTTTCTTTCTTCACGTGCGAATCGCGGTGAGTGAGGATTGGCTATATACAGGGTGGGGCAAATATTTTTGCCCTTCATTTCAGCTACCTTTTCTTTTGTAGTTAGAAGGTTTTGTTCTTAGAAACCCCCTGTTTTATTTTGAAGACAAAATAATACCATTTTTAGATTTTTGAAAGAAGTAAAGTTCGCATTTATAATTATTAAGTAGAATAGAATAGAATAGAATAGAATAACATTTATTTGGCAACAAAAGCACAGACATAAGTACATACAAAAAAAGACACAAAGCACTAATTAACAGAGGTAGGTGGGTAAGTAGGTATTAGATAACAGGCACATCCAAAACATTTGAAATATCCTCACTTAATACTAGTATTTTTGTAATAAAAAAAGGCTATGAAAGTAAATATGAATTGAGTCCAACACTCCCTCAAGTTCCTTTCCGTCACTGCCACACAAAGTAAACCAACAGGAACCTAAAGCCGGTTCTACACAGATTTTGTTTAGTAAAAAAAATGGTGTTAGATTTAGCAATAAATAAATAAATAATAGAAATTGAGATGAGATTACTAGGTACTTTCAAAGTGCTGCCTAAAATGGTTTCCAAAGCTTCATCGAATGAGTCAAATTCGAGTATTTTTGACGGCACAACTTGATAAATATATTTTGTATACCTTGTGATACATACGTAAGTACGTCTCATGTATTAATTTTTCCAAATTTTTTGGATTGATGCCCTATCCTTATGGTCTTATTCATTTGTCAATTTAATATAGATTTAAAGAATGTTTTTTTCCTGTTACTCTTATGTCAATGAAAAGAGATAGCAACAGATTTTATATCCGTTTTAGCTAAAGTAGGTTTACTAAACCAATATGCATATGGGGGTAACTTTACCAAATGCCCGGTGCGTTGATCATCAAACTAGTCTTACGTACAAAAATAGATAAATAGATAGAAAATACCTTATTGCACACCATAATTTGAAAGAAAGAAAGAAAGAAAAATCATTTATTCTTGTAGGACCTCAAGGATCACTTAAGTTTCGTTTTACATGCTAGGTGATTCTAATGCCTGTTCCAACGCGACTCCCTACACCAGGGAAAGAATCAGGCAAGAACCTGGTGGTGTGGGCCTAGCTTTTTTTTAAAAGCGATCCCTTAACAATCTAATTAAAATAATCTAAATAGTCAAGCTTCAGTGGGAAGCCAGTCGAACAAATTAAGGCATGTCAAAGAAAGTAAAAGTAATTGTAAAGTTAACAAGATAACACCTCAACAAATTACAAATACATCAATATACCTACATAAAAAACAACAAAAAAAACTTTCCTATGACATACAATCGGCGGTCTTATCGCTAAAAAGCGATCTCTACCAGACAACCAACGGATGGGTAATGGACAATATAAAATAGTAAATATCTAAATAAATCTTCCAAGATATATATCTATTGTTCGATGCATATCGAACACACAGCTTAGCCAGCGGTTTTGGCTGAGTAGGTCACACGAGGCATCGGGCGATTTACTTAGCCAGTGCATTTTCGGACGGCAATCAGTTCGCACTCATTATCATCAATCATTTAGCATTTACGGTAACTTAGTGGTCAGCAATAAACTCTTTGATTTATCGTAAATCTATCTATCATTCAGCATCCTAACCTAGGAAACGGTACGATCTTGTACATCTATAGATATAAATAAATAAATATCCTTGGGCATTCCACACGGCGTCATCTAGTCCCAAGCTAAGCAATTTAATGCTTGTGTTATGGTAACCAGATGACTGATAAACTACATAGATACATTTTTATTTTGTAAATACATACATATTATACCTACATAGAAAACACCCAGACACGAAACAAATATTTGCAGATCATGCAAACATTTGTCCCGCAGCGGGGATCGAACCCGCAACCTCTGCGTCTCAGGCGGGCTTTCGCCCACTGCGCCACAGAGGTCGTCTATTTCGTTTTTCATTGTCGCAAGCCGTGTGGCGTGGGGCTCGTTCAGATGGAGCCGTAAAGAGCGCCGCAAATCATACTCCGGAATTCCTGAGTTACCGCTTCCTGCAGCGTATTTATATTTATGGAGGGGTTGTCATGGATCCTCACGGCTAGATGCGAGGGTTAAACAAATCTCAGATAAGCAGAGACCTGAGATAACTTGAATGTATATCGTTTATTCAGAATAGGACTAAGAGGCTTGCTAAATCTATTTTTTAAACTTTCGTGATCAGAACACTGTAATGTTAGTCTAAGATTAATATAGAATTTGAATTTGAATTGATGATAAAACATGTCAACGTCGGGATAAAATTAATAAAAGTAAATAGCGATAAATACCCGTAAATGCTAAATCTAGTACTCTTTTCTTTGACATGATTGAGAAGTAAATCGTTGATAAATTAAAAAATGTTATGAATAGTATTGCAAATATATTGACAACTTTAAAATATCCTGTCAATTTATACTAATTAAGTTGCTTCAGAATTCTCACACCAAGGGTGGCCATGTATCATAATTGATACAGATATAGACATATGTAATACATCCTTAATTTAGGGCATTTTTTTTATTACATAATAATAACTAGTTAAAAATGTAAATTTCGTTACCATTTCATAAAAACAAATTATTATTTTTATAACAAAAATACTTGTGTTGCCGTTCTCCTGTATTGTCCAGGGCAAAGATTTCACTGTTGTTGTGGAATTATCTAATCAAAATGAATCGGTCAAATAACAAGTTCAAATAATAGTCCAAATAACTTGTTAATCAAATCAACATGGTATTGATCTTATGCTGTATTGAAACGGCACCAAAATTCTGTCGCGAAGCCTACTAATCAAGTCAAAGCGAAGTTTCGCGTATGCCAATCTGCGATACGCCACTCAGAGCCGTGCCAGTATCTAGCACTCATTACGGGCTGGAGGCTGGTTCAGTAGCAACGGGACGAATCAGTGACGCAGTGGCATTTTCACATTAACATGATAGTAAGTGACGAACAAGTGTACCCAGTGTATCCCAAATGGCACAAGTTGTTTACAAAATTTTGAAGCATTTGTATGTGTACATTTTAGTGCAGGCGACTGTACAAGTAATTTTTTCTCAAGAACAAATTATTATATTATTATTTTTTGACAAACTTTCTAAGATTGATTCTGGACTAATACCTAAGTATTCGTTTGGTATCAACGTATTGCGCTATTTACAAATTAGATGTCATTTTAAAATGGTTTTGGCGAGTACTTATTTTTTTGGTTACTCCCAAACCCTTTGCTCTAGTTAGCGTAAAGTGTACTTTACACGAAGCAAGATTCTTGCCTGTTGCATACAATTAAATTGACTGTCATCATGACTTGCATGATCTAAACAACAGTTGCTTACAATTGAACGTAAATTAGGTGCGCGTAGTTAATGCATTCAACTATTGCTCTGGTACCGACGTACTTACATTAAAATGGCATCATGTAAGTACCATTAAAATTATGAATAAAATAGTTTGAAATGTTTCCCGTTCCGTAATAAATAAAAATCTCTTTCAGTATTGCCGAAAATAAAGTAAAAAGTCATCTGAATCGGCATGCGGGCGCTTGTACGTTACCTCTTGTTTGGAGAGGCTGGCATTTGCCGTTGTAGACAGATTTGATCCCAACTGTTTGTTGTATTGCTGCACTTTTGTACTCAAAAGCTGTGTTTTGTAGGAACGACAGAAAAGTATATTGGTTTATATTATAAGAATAAATAAAAAAAATCCAACATGTCACTTTTGAAACTCGGCTTTTCTGACCAGTTGGTAAAAACAAAATATTTTTCTCATTCGTCAACTGGTCCTCTGTCTTAATTAGGGTACGATCAGTACAATCAAGATTGCATGAAGTTTTTACTCTGCAACAATCACAAATTAGAAAAAAAGAATTAAAAAACGGGTTTGAAATTACCGAAACATACTTAGCGAACCAAAACCAGTCATAACTCCAGCACAACAAAATGCATCAAAAGCGCATTACCGCCATCCGAATGCAAGGTATGACACTGCGCAATAAAAATGCAAATAAACACAAATTCTCATTCACCACGATTTATTTAAATAGAGCCCCATAAAAGATAATATCGTACTCCTGAAGACTAAAGTTACCGCGAAAGTCTAGGAATAAAATAAATTATGCAATAAACCTGGGTTTTGGGTTGGGACGCGTCCGGCTTTTTACCTGTATCCGGCATATGATAGATAGATAGATAAAGACTTTATTGACACACACATTACAGCACAGATGGAAAGGTTTACAAGGTAGAAGAACTTAACTAAACACAGAATAATACAAAAAGGAAAATAATATAAAAAAAAAACAAAATAAAAGTAAACAGGAGGTATTTATAGGTAGGTAATGTAATAGGCCTGTGCTGAAGTGGGTGAGTCAAAAGGGACCAGTCTCAGCTTTTTGTTACTCTGGCGCCTTGACGCAGAACAACACTGATTTTCAGACTGGGCATATAGTAAAACAAAATTTGACAATTTTAAGTTGTGTCACGTTGCAACAGACCTGGCTTATTTTGAGTTATACCGACTTTTCAAACAAAAATATGAACAAAAAGGTAGATCACATTATCATGTCACAGAACAACATAGCCTGGATAGCCATGAGGTCAATCAATTAACCTAAAATTTGCCTAAGCTTTGAGGTAATGTTATTACTGTGACAATTTACTGGTTTGGATTCTATCAGTGTTTAAGACAATTGCCTCAATTATACCAAATTACAGAATAGACAACGTTTGAATGATTCCTAATACAAACACTATAATTATGTAAATAGCACTCTAACTTGCGTTCCATGCAATCGGTCCTTTGGTGCAAAAATAGGTTATAAAAGTCATATGCAGGCTAAACACCCAAGCCCATAGACACAAATTAATTACCAAGCCAATAGTGGCAATTCGGAGTGTCGCAAAAGCTAAACTAAACTATCTAAAACTAATGCCATCCTTTTTATTTCCATCGCTATGAAAGAGACGGCAATATTTTTAGTTAGTTAAGTTTAGCTTTTGCGACACTCAGAATTGCCACTAATGTCTCTGTAGCCGAAAACGGCCAGGAAGATTAATATTATTATTAATACAAACACATAATCATTAAAATATTTCCGTCTTTTCCATCACAAACACAACTCTAGTCCTAGGTATTTGCGTACGTAATATTATGGTAAATAGGGTTCAGAATGATCCTGGTTGTAATGTAAACCCGAAAATAACGTTTGTTTGCGTAAAGTGGTCAGCTTTTCATCTTAACTGCTTAGCCGATAAGTAGAGCTTCGTGAAAGCGTTAAGTGTGAGTCTAGCCACTTTTGATGTTGGCATTCTAATCTCATGCTCTTGGAAATTCTGTTTTCGATCTTTTATTAGCTTCACTTATAAACGAAAGTAAAATACAAACATCGACTATCTTCGGTAAAAAAATCTTTCAGATCTTGAGCCGTTTATGTTCCTTTGAGTCTTTGAGGGTAAGGTATGTACAAGTACGTATTTGCTATGTGTATGTGTATTTGTATTCTATTTTATTCACAGAATACCAAGTCTGGTGACGGAGGCTTACCTTAGGCCTCTACCATGGGCTTAGCTATGGTTTGCTCAAGGCCCAAACCTACCTCCCCTCCCTGTGTGTGAAGACACATAAATATTTCTGTACTAACTATAATCAATGATTAGGATTACCTAAGCTAAGCAATTGAATGCTTGTGTAATAGTAACCAGATGACTGATTACTACTTTTTGATTTTTATTTCGTAAATACGAATATACACAATGTTATACAACATATGTTATAAACACAGACTCGAAACAAATAGTCCCGCAGCGGGGAACGAACCCGCAACCTCTGCATCTTAGGCGGGCACCCACTGCGCCACAGAGCTCGTCAATTATGATCTAAAACATTGAACTACAAGTATTATAATGTCTATAGATGTCTGTCGCCGCGCCGTCTGGCCACGCGGTAACCCGACACCGCTCGGCTCACTGCACTCACGCGGATTCATACTCAGGTGTCCACGTGCTAATAATAACTATTACAAGTGAATAAGGCATTTGATCTGTTCTGTAACAATCATTTGAATTATCTTTAATAACTAATGCCGACGTCAACCAGAAAGCTGCCAAACTGAAGCGGGACTGGGCAGGTCACGTGTGATCGGAAGAATTGTGGGCTAAGATCACCACTGAGTGGGTCCCACAAAGCATTAAACTCTCCAATTAAAGACCTCGTAGTCAGCCCAAGCTGATGGCGGGACGAACTCGATGATTACTCCACTAGCTGGCTAAAAGCAGCCCTAAGCCCTAGCGCTTTTAAAAAAAAGCTAGGCCCACACCACCAGGTTCTTGCCTGATTCTTTCCCTGGTGTAGGGAGTCGCGTTGGAACAGGCATTAGAATCACCTAGCATGTAAAACGAAACTTAAGTGATCCTTGAGGTCCTACAAGAATAAATGTTTTTTTCTTTCTTTCTTTCTTTCCTACACCGAGGCGAATGGAAAAAGGGAGGGGAGGCCTTTGCCCAGCAGTGGGATCCAGTGGGCTGTTTAGATTATATTTAAAACTAATACACATCTACTAATAAACTACATTAGATTCAAATCTGAGTTGAACGTAACCTTTGCTCTGTCCTAGAGTTGAAACAAAAAATAAACAATTAATTTGTAACAAATTGTAAATTCGTTGTTGTTTGAATTATGTAAATACCTACTAACTGTTTCGAAAGAAAGAAAGAAAGAAAAATCATGGAGAGAGAGCTGTGGATTTTGTTTGATAAATAAATAAATAAATCATTTATTCTTGTAGGACCTCAAGGATCACTTAAGTTTCGTTTTACATGCTAGGTGATTCTAATGCCTGTTCCAAAGCGACTCCCTACACTATCGTTTTAATTTCATCGTTTCAAATGCAGCATAACCTATTTTTTAAACATAACCTACCATTTGGTCAATTCGATATATTCTTTAATTAGACATTAATCTTGAACAAACATAGCCCTTTATTTTCTCTGACATCAGAAACCATTAAACGCCAATATCTTACACAACATTCTAAGTTTGAAGCTCATTAAGGCCAGGCTTAAAGCCTTACATGTTGGAACGTTGTTAAATATGCATGACCAGTCTGCTTACAGGGTGTTCTATAATGTTTTGTGGTTTATATAAATGAATAAAATATAAATAATTGAATTTGAATTTAAATATATTTTGATGATGTAATTTATTATTAAGAGTTGACAAATCATTATGAATAATAAGGCTATTATTTTCATCAGGATTAGTTGATCTTTAAATACTGCTTCGCTTTTAAAAATAAGCTAGGCCCACACCACCAGGTTCTTGCCTGATTCTTTCCCTGGTGTAGGGAGTCATGTTGGAACAGGCATTAGAATCACCTAGCATGTAAGACTAAACTAAAGTGAAGTGATCCTTGAGGTCCTACCAGAATAAATTATTTTTCTTTCTTATATATTTCTTTCTTCTTTCTATCTTATTACTATAGTCTCATGCGCAGAATGTTCGCATTTTAAAACTAAATCGCTAATTGGTCGCTGTCACCGGATGGGAAGGGCTACTTCAGACAAGCCTCGGCCGATTCTATGTAAATTCAAGGATGTCTCAGTTCGGGATAAAGTTTGGTCTGCGAAAACGTCTCTCAAGGGCACCGGTATCACGATTTCCGAATTTCTGACTAAGACGCGTCACGATGTTTTTATGGCGGCTCGTCAGCGGTTCGGTGTCACGAATTGCTGGACGAGACAAGGTTTTGTGTTTGTGCTCGGGCCTGGTGGTACAAGACATCGTGTCTCCTGCGTTCAGGACTTGAACAAAGTCCCACAAGCGGAGGCACCAGCACCAGTATCAAAGCCGACTGCATCTGCAGGGGTGAGCAAGGACGTTACTGCCCCTTCCAAGACGAGACGTGCAGCTACTTCTCGCAAGTGAAAGTTTTTGTTAATTTTAGTTGATGTTGAAGATGCAAAGTTCATAATATTATCTCACTTTTATTTTATAGATTACCGTATTTTTAGTATTTTTGTTTTGACTGACATAATACACTTTGTATTGCAGTTGTCCTGTCAGTATATGTCATTAATGTCATGTCAAACTAATGTCACAAATACGTTTCATTCTACGTTCTTGTTGAAATGTGTTTGTTTACTACATATATTAGTATTGTCCACAGACTACTAGGATGTGGTATTGTCTCATTTTTTTTTTTTTTAAACTAACTATGAATTTGTATTTATTTGTTTGTTTTGATTTTTAGAATATATTTTAAATTGCTAGGACTTTGCATCTTGTCTTTTTGTCGATATCTCTCCAATGTACAGATTGCTGGCGGGTGGACTTTTTAGAGGTTTTAAAAAAGTGCTTTTATTGATTTATTTTATTTGATAGTATAATTTAATAACTTATTTATACATATAATATATATATATATATATATATATATATATTTTATTTATATACCTATTTATTTATTTTTTTGGTAGTAGGTATACCTACTTCATGAGCCAAGATTGTGATGATGATGAGTTTTTGTCATGTTCCTCTTCTCATTCTGACTTCAGTTTTTCCAGCATCCCAACACTGTATCATACTTTGGAATCAACTTTTTCTAGTGTACCGAATAATTTTAATGTCGTGCATATCAATGCACAAAGTATTCCTGCACATTTTACTCATATGCTTACGTCATTTAAACTTAAAACTATTCATGCCATTCTTGTGTCCGAGTCCTGGTTGAAACCTTGTTTGCCATCCGTTATGTATTCACTCCCAGGTTTTCAACTTGTACGCAATGATCGGATTGGGTTGGGAGCGGGTGGTGTAGCTATATATATACGCAATAATATTCATTTCTCTGTTATTAATATGTCTGCGCAACCACCTCCCTCTAGTGCTGGTGAACATCTATTCCTTCAACTTTCCCTATTCCATCGCAAAATTCTACTTGGTGTGTATTATTCAGCCTCAAGTCGAGTCAACTACTTTTCTTCTTTTGAAAAGTTACTTGAAGATCTTATTCCTCTACATGATCACAGTATAATCATGGGGGATTTTAATACTTGCTTAAATAAATCTGATTCTCGTTCTTCCTCACTTGTTAATATTGCCCAATCTAGTAACTTATCCATTCTTCCTCTAAATACCACTCATCATTTTCCCAACTGTTTACCATCTCTCATTGATATCATTTTAGTTTCGTCTCCAACACATGTCGCTAAGCATGGTCAGTGTTCGGCAGACGATTTTTCATATCATGATTTATTATTTCTCTCGTATAAGGTTCGACCACCTAAGGTTAAGCCTACTATTCTTCTTCAGCGCAATTTTGGTGGTATGGATGTGGAATCTTTGCGTGCTGATGCCTGTAGTGCAGATTGGTCTGAAGTTCTAAACGCAGACTCGATTGATGACAAAGTTTATAGTTTTAATAACATCTTGACCAATTTATACGATGTGCATGCTCCAGTACGTGCTGTTAAAATGAAGCATCTTCCGGCACCTTGGCTAACTGATCAGATACGAGCTGTAATGCACAAAAAGCTAATAGCCAAAGTCAAATTCAAACTTAAACCTACTGACTCTAATAGAGATAAATATTATGATGCTAGAAATCACTGCAATAGGGTGTGTAGGGATGCACAACGCCGTCACATTCATAATTCTGTCGAAAATAGTGATCCTGCGAAAGTATGGAAATTTCTTCGCTCTCTTGGAGTTGGTAAGTCTCAGCGAGACTCTGTCCCCTCCGATTTAGATTTAAACTCCTTAAACTCTCACTTCTCTTCCTCTTCAGTTTTTAGTGGATCTAATAAAACTAAAACATTAAATTTTCTTTCATCATTACCAACTCCAAATTTTTCTCCTTTTACGTTTCGTCAATTCACTGATTGTGATGTCAAGAAGAGCATAACATCTATCACATCTAATGCTGTCGGTGGTGATTGCATTAGTAAAAAAATGATTACTCCCATAATAGATGATATTGTGCACGTCATTACTTACCTTCTTAACTTTTCCATTGATTCCGGTACTTTTCCAAGCTTATGGAAGGATGCTTTAGTTACTCCTCTTCCTAAAAAATGTAATCCTTCCTCCTTTTCTGAGTACCGTCCTATCTCCATCCTATCGTTCCTTTCCAAAGTCCTAGAGCGTCTTGTGCATCAGCAGCTAAGCCTCTTCCTTAACACAAACAACCTCCTTAACCCCTTTCAGTCCGGTTTTCGTCCAGGTCATAGTACTGTCTCCGCCTTAGTCAAAATTACTGATGATATGAGGCATGGCATGGAGGAAGGACTGGTTACTGTTCTTTCTTTACTTGATTTCAGTAACGCTTTCAATAATGTTGATTATGATATTCTTTTAGCTATCCTACGCTCTCTTAACATATCTCCAACAGTAATTGACTGGTTTCATAGTTACCTGTATGGTCGCCGGCAAAGAATTCGGATTAATGATTCTTATTCTTCTTGGTGTCAACTAAATGCTGGTGTACCTCAGGGCGGCGTTTTATCTCCTCTTCTCTTTGCAATCTTTATTAACTCTATCTCTAAACAACTCTCTTCTTCCTACCACCTTTACGCAGATGATTTACAAATCTACACCCAAGCACCAGTGGAGTGGTTAAGTGAAGCCATTACCTGTATAAACGGTGACCTAGACAACATTTTTGAGTGGACTGAGTCCTATGGACTGGTTGTAAATCCCAATAAAACTCAAGTGATAGTAGTAGGTAGCACTAGAATGTTATCTCGCGTAGATTGGACAAGCTTACCTAAAGTAGTGTTTAATGGTACTTTCATTAAAATTAGTGAGGTAGTTAAGAATCTTGGTGTGCTCATTGACAAAAATTTGTCTTGGGGACCTCAGGTTGCGGCAGTTAGCCGAAAGATCTTTGCTGCCTCTGCTTCCTTGAGACGGTTGCGAAATTTCCTTCCAACTGCCACCAAAATTGCGCTAGCTCAATCTCTTTTGCTTCCTCTTTTAGACTACGCTGATTCCTGTTTTATTGACTTAACTGAAGACCAACTTAACAAGCTTGAGCGTCTTCAGAATTTTTGTATTAGGTTTATTTATGGCTTGCGAAAATACGACCACGTATCTCTATATCGTAATCAGCTTGAGTGGCTGCCAATCCGCCTTCGTAGAAATTTGCACATCCTTACACTTCTTTATAATATTCTTTTCCTTCCTTCGACTCCTCTTTATCTAAAGGAACGCTTTGAATTTCTGCATCTTTCAAACACCCGTTCCTTACGTTCTACGGAAACTAGACAATTAAAAACTCATGTTCACAGTTCTGGTTTTTACGGGAATTCGTTTACTATACAAGCTATTTCTCTCTGGAATGCGCTTCCCGTCTCAATCAGATCTGCTAAATCCCTTCCTATTTTTAAAAACCTGGTTCGTCGTCATTACTTATCAACAGTTTGCTCATTTTCATTGTAATTTCTTTATTATATTATTCTTTACGTAAGTATATCTTATTTTTTATAAATGTATTTATGTATTTATGTAGCTATTATATATATTATTTATCTGTGTATTTCGCTAGGTATATGTTATTATCTATGTATTGTTTATTATATTTTGTAGGTATTTATATTGTGAATTATTTTATTTAAGTATTTATGTACGTTTTTTTTTTTTTGTTTTTTAATATAAGATTTGTATTTCTTTTCACAATATTATTTATGTACGCCACCGTCTTCACCAATTAATTTATATCCTGTCCATCCAAAGGTTACCTGGAAGAGATCGCTGTCAGCGATAAGGTCGCCCATTGTTACACTTGTTTGAATGTACTTATGTTTATTTTATTTTGTTTCTTTTATGGTGTGCAATAAAGCTATATTCTATTCTATTCTATTCTATTCTAAATCAACGGGACTCTATCGTAATGTCTGCGCGTGACCACGAGAGCTGCAACGCTTTCGAAACGTCGGGTAATTAAAATAAGGTAACGCAATAAATTCCCGTTAATTTCGTTTAAATATGTATACAGATCGCGAAAGTTTAACATGTACCTAGGTACATACCTACATACGAACTAACTTTTATGACAGAAGTTAGCAATCCTATTGGCCAATTCTATTGGTCAACTACATTGGCCTTATTGACGGAAATGTCATTCTAACCTAAGATTTGAATGATATAATAGTAACCATTCGAAGATACGTTCCACCTGTAGTTTCCAGAATTCTGAGCCGTTAATAATTGATAGAGCAACGAATAAGCTTGGGATTTGCGGCAAGAATTGATGGAGCGACTTTCATATCTATCAGTTTTTTTGGAAAATTAAAATGAAAAATTGAAATATGATCACGAATAGAATATAGAATAGAATAGGTAGGTATATTTATTTGTAACACATAGCACAGGTAACAAGTAAAATTTCCTACCTCGGTCCCAACTCAGCAATATGCAAGTTATAGGTACCTACTTAAATAACTACTAAATAACCTAGAATACTAACTGCTTTCCTCACGAAGTTTTCCTTAACCATTTAGAGCTCGTGATAGA
The DNA here is from genome assembly GCA_963582015.1 of Xanthorhoe designata. Taxonomy (NCBI): domain Eukaryota; kingdom Metazoa; phylum Arthropoda; class Insecta; order Lepidoptera; family Geometridae; genus Xanthorhoe; species Xanthorhoe designata. Next base: position 522,661 of record OY757049.1, read on the forward strand.
GCGAATATAACGTTTTCGAAATTAAAAAACCTATGATGCACGGCCGGTTTCAAACCCACGATCTTCAGATCGAAAGTCGAGGCGCTAACCCACTCGGCCATCACAGCTTATTTTGGATTAGATGGAACATACTTTAAAACCTTTTTAGTCTGGCTTTTTACTTGGCAACTCTATCTGATAGTGCTGTGATATATAGTCAGTATTTTAATAGGTAGGATTTGGTTTTAAATTGTCTAGCCTTGGTCACATAGGAGTCATTTTTTAAAGTACAGTGAACTATGACCAACGACAGACGACCTCTGTGGCGCAGTGGGCGAAGGCCCGCCTGAGACGGGGGGTTGCGGGTTCGATCCCCGCCACGGAACAAATATTTGCATGTTCTGCAGATATTTGTTCCGGATCTGGATGTTTCTACATCTATAATAAATAAATAAATAAATATCCTTGGACATTTCACACAGCGTCATCTAGTTCCAAGCTAAGCAATTGAATGCTTGTGTTATGGTAACCAGATGACTGATATACTATGATAGATTTTTTTTTGTAGGTAAATACATAATTATACATAGAACACCTAGACTCGAGTAAGTATTATAATATCTGTCATCTGGATTACCATAACACAAGCATTATGTTGCTTAGATTGGGACTAGATGACGCCGTGTAAAATGTCCAATGATATTTATTTATTACTTTCTTATCATTGATAAACAATCGTGGTCTCAGTTTTAATAAATTAATGTTTATTTGCTTGATTTTTTCTACAATAAATGCTAAGACGTTGTATTTGTGAGCAGCCTGTATAAGTGTATACTGTCAACATGAAGGGCGCAGGGCAGGTATGTGATAGAGTTTCCGACGGCGCAGTGCACAGGTCATTGCCACGGTCGCTTCGTCTGAGAAGCAGCCCAGCGCAAACGTAAACAATTGGTTACTGTCGAGATATTACAAATATTTAATTTTACATAAACACTTCCCTTTTATAAAAAAATATATTCTACCCATCATACTATCACACTATTACTATAAAGGTGAAAGTTTGAAAGAAAGAAAAATCATTTATTCTGGTAGGACCTCAAGGATCGCATCAGTATCGTCTTATTATGCTAGGTGATTCTAAAGCCTGTTCCAACGCGACTCCCTACACCAGAGAAAGAATCAGGTAAGAACCTGGTAGTGTGGGCCTAGCTTTTTTTTAAAAAGCGGTCCCTTGACATTCTAAATAGTCAAGCTTCAGTGGGAAGCCAGTCAAACAAAGTAAGGCATGTCAAAGTAAGTAAAAGTAATTGTAAAATTAACAAGATAACACCTCAACAAAATGTTGTCTGGCAAAGTTTTACGCAAAAACTACTAAACGGATTTCCATGAAACCTGGAACAAAAATATACCTACATAGTTTATGACCTAAACACATAGGCTACTTTTTATTTAGGTAGTTACCATACGAGCCAAGCCGCATGTGAGTAAACTAGTAATACATAATTCTATAATATTTCACAGGAAATTACATACAGACCCCATGAGAGGTCTTATAATCTAATGGTATTTGATTAAAATTAGGCACGGGGCCATAATTTTTCATTATCTTTAGCCCATGCCTTTAGATAATTATAAATTATGACGACGTCCTTCAGAGTCTTAGTACGCAAATAAGGGAAATTTCATTTGTCTTGGTTACACAGATTTGGTGATAATTAAGAACGATTTAATAGTATTAATGCATTTGTATGGCCAAAGGTTGTATTTACATAAACTATCAAAACCTTAGGGGCTTTTAGACGCGCTTTTGACAATGGTTTGCTTAGACATTTGTGATAGGTCGTTGAAGTGAAGCGACATTCGGAGCGGTCTTCATATAAATGGGTGACCGCTGGTATCAATAATAGCGCCATGAATATCTTTATAAAACTAATATTTACTTTTCATCATCATCATCCGCAGCCCGATCTCTCCCACTGCTGGGTATAGGCCTCCCTTCATTCTTGCCATTTCTCCCGGTCCTGTGTATTATATTTAATATTAAATTTTATGTGTATTTAATTATTTGTATTTAACCATTTAATTTGCTGTTATTTAGGTTAAATAACGCTTCGCTCGACTTTCTCAAAGAACGAGAAATAAACCAAAGAAAATCACCATAATTCAAACCAAAGGATTATTAACTGTGCTGCTCAAATCTTCTTAAATTTACTCTCCCTCGTAAACCTAAAATATAAGCCGCAATATTACGAAACACCATAATTACCGAGGCATAAAAACAAAATAGTATCTTTGAGGCTATAAAGGTATTTTACATTAAGCCGAGTTTCGAGTCGCGCACTTAATTATATTTGGATGGCATGGCTCGTTACGATGTAATGGTATTTTCGAGAAAATTCCAGAAATTTTTGGAGAACGCTCGTAGGCTGTGTACATCGGCTAATGTCTTGGGGATTGGTCTTTACCTTGTTATTTAGTCTGTGGTTTAGTCAACGTCTGAATTCTACAAACAAAAAACCAAAGATATTATTACGTTAGAAAGGGGTAACACGTCAGTGCAAAAAACATTTGACATCCTAAAACATTTACTTTATTTTGGCTTCGCACGGCTTGTGCCACACATTTAGCCACTACCATGTCTTTATAATTATTATAGTGACGGATCAGGGTATTAGCTAAAAGCCACTTCTCACTCAACCCGCAAAACCGGAGTGTAGATCATTATATTCATTATAGCATATTCTTCACGACTTTGCGCGAGGTCGGTATTTTGTCTCACGATAAAGGAACGATAGCGAAATTGGCAAATTTCTGTGAGTGTGGATTGTTGACAACTTCGCGTCTCTATCCGCACGCAGAAGGCGAGCGTGGAAGAAACTTTAACACCCAACAAAATGTGACGCGACAAAACGCGGCATTAACGCGCAAAATACGATAACGCGGAGATGAATACTTTCAGAATAGAGTTTACCTTATGAAGGTAAAAGTAAATACTTCTAGGTATAGATCTAGAAGTCACCCTAGTTTGGTAACTACGTACCGTCTTGTCTATTACTAAGCCCAATTACCCGCCACCCCGAGGCGCCTAGCTCTTAGCATATACAAAGGAATGTAAAATAGACCGAGAGACGATGGTAGGTTAGCTTCGTTATCGTGTACCAGATTAACGACGGCCTGAAGAAAGTTATTAGGGGAAGAGTAGGCTGTGATCCATTTCATGGCAGAATTATTTTTTTTTAATTTATGTAAATGCAAAGTTTTCTGAAACTGACATCTACAAAAATAATACTGACTTGATGATCATTGACCTTATTAATGATCACTTCCATAAAGTCAATTAAAAGCTTAATGAAATAAGTTTGTTCACTGTCAGCTCTCGGTCTATAAGGCCCTACAGCATTTACCGTTCGATAGATAGTAAGCTCCTTTTGAAGGCTGATTGAAATCACGCTGAACTATCTACAATCTTCATAGACTGTTTACCTTGCTCTGATAAGCTTCAAACATTTCAAATTTAGCTTAAAATATTCAGATAGACAAGTTTTGTAAATTAATGGACTGCGAAAAATAGTTTTGAAGGCATTTTCTGTATAAGATGATAATACTCGAAATATAATTAATACATTTTTGATAGTAAATGGTTATAATGACTTGAGCTTGAGGTAGAATTCATAATTTATTTATTCAGTGTTTGTGAACCTAGGTAAATTACCAATGGTGGTATAGCTTAGAGAACATCTAGATTCTGCTAGTATAGCATACAAACAGTCATTCTTAATTATTAAATAATAAAACAAAATCATTAATATAAAGTATGTCAATTAAAATGCACAGAGAGAATCCTCGTAAAATTACAAGGGCAGGCGATTCTATGTCTACTAATAAAGTGAAATATGTGAAATGGTAAATTCATATTTTCAGTTTAGTTGTATTTAATACTTCAGTCCTCTGAATTTTGAGATTATTTTATTCTGAATTTTGAGATCATCTTAGAGATGATTTAGGCAATCAGGCAAAAAGTAAAGATGTAAAGGCCTAAGAGAGAGAGAATGACCTTACTTAGGCGTGACGTGTTGCGCTCTGATTGCTGTTTTACAAAACATGGCGGAATGCTGTAATTTCTAATTCAATTTTATCAAAATAAATATATGAATATAATATTATAATAAGAGCATGCTCTTATTATAAAAAAATACGTTTTTCAAGATCCATGAATTGTATTTATTTAGAAAAATATTTTTTTTTAGTAGTTCATGCCTATTTTGAGGTGAAACCGTGGAGAGTGTAAATAAATAAATAAATAAAATAAAATATGTTTATTTCAGGCGATTGTAGCCATATCACAAAATAAGTAAAAGTCAAAGTCGAATGTCAAGGCACTCCCCTATTTCTCTCCCTGACAAACTAGCAAGAACTTCGAAGAAATCAATTCACATTGTCCTTTAAAAATGTGTTGTGTAAGCCAACTCCTTTATCTCCACACTCCAGCGGTTTAATTCGAAATTATCGTCGTTAAGGAGTTACGCGTTTTCACACGAACGGTTCTCAACTGCGATTTAAGATTTATACTACAAACTTTATTTGCGGCCTCTTAAATATCTATCAATCTTAATCTTGTTTAAATAAGGTAAATTTTCCGTCGACAGTTTGTTGGTTGAGGTAAAGATTTGGTTTTCGCGACCCCTAAAGGTAAGGGTTTGGGAAGGTGTTTTTCTGTCGTCGCTACTCGATGTGATTTCCCCTAAAGCCTCGCTTTCCTATAAACCAGCTACCGCTTTTCGACGTCCGTTATTTGAATATACGGTATTGGTTAGTAAGTTCTAAACCTATCTCATTTATAATTTGACAATTTATGTAGCTTTAAAGATTTTCTTGGCGTTTTATTTTAAAGTAATAATATAAGTAAAGGGTAAGAGTTGGTTCTTTTCCCAGTTGGCTTATTAGAATCTGTAATTGAATCGTCGATGCAAAATAAGTTGGGCCAATCTCGTTTCACATTGGATGCCAAGCTGGCAACGAAGACGCGGCAGAGCAAAAAAAAGATGGTGAGATCTGGATGCATTTGACTCTACATTGCCAGAAATGGACCGAGATACGAGGAGAAAAGGGAGACTTTTTTTTTTACGACCTCTGTGGCGCAGTGGGCGAAGGCCCGCCTGAGACGCGGAGGTTGCGGGTTCGATCCCCGCCAAGGGACAAATGTTTGTATCTTCTACAGATATTTGTTCCGGGTCTGGATGTTTTTCTATCGACAGTATGTATGTATTTACAACAAAAAAAAGTATCTAAGTAGTATATCAGTCATCTAGTTACCATAATACAAGCATTAAGTTGCTTAGCTTGGGACTAGATGACGCTGTGTGGAATGTCCAAGGATATTAATTTATTTTCTTTTGTCCAGCAGTGGGACATGAAAGAATATTGCAAAAAAAAAATTTCGGCTGCGATAAAACGGTGTCAGATTTAAACAAAGCCAAAGCTAACCTGTCGGTGGTATGCATGATGTGATAGACAATTGGGGCAGAATGTTTCGTATTCTTCCGGCATTCGTGTCATTTTACATGAGGAAAGTTACCAAGTCTCAAGAAACCTTATTATGTATATAATGAAGCTGGATCAATGGTTTTTTCGATTCGAAAACATGCATACTTAACTAATACAATAAAATAAATATCCTTAGACATTTTACACGGCGTCATCTAGACCCAAGATAAGCAACTTAATGCTTGTGTTACGATAACCAGACGACTGATATACTAATTAGATACATTTTCAAACACTCTTGTTCGTGTTTTTCCTGCACATTCATTGGGTAAATTTTTATTTTCACTAGTGTTGTGTATCGCACGTGCCGCTGCTGTACACTCTGACGTCACAGAATACCAGCGCAAAAGTAGCGTACCATTTATATCTGAGCGCTTCCGTACTTCGGAGGGCACGTTAAATTGTCGGTCCCGGCTTTTAAAGTCGTTAAGCCATGACAGAGGCCTTAAAGCGGCCTAAAAACTCCGTCACCAGAGTTGGCCACTTGCTCATACGAACTTACTTTAGTAGCGTACCTATCCGCTCCTCTGTTGCACATGCGACGTGACGACCTCTTTCGTTGTCACAATTTTATTTGAAGTTTTTGTAACTATTTGTTTTGTATGTACCAGTTTATGTGACAAGAAATAAACGTTTTTATTATTTATTTAAACCAAGAAGACGCCTCCCCGTCACTTTTAATTACAAATTACGAAGTCATTGGTTCTCATCTTTAAATATTTCAAAAACTTTGGGTCATCTTTGATTAAGCGAGCCCTTTGAGAGCTTTATTAAAATTGAGAGCGAAATTGATATTTTACTATGAAGTGGGTTAGATGTAAGGTAGAAAATGGCATTTGGGTTCTTTAGTGAAATTAATAAAGAAGCCATTGTAGTAAGTTCGATAATAAACATCATAGTAAAGGACATGCGTATTTCAATATAAGAATAATTTGAGCCATTTAATCATCACTGTATATTTATATTTATGATCGCTGTATTATGATCGCTGTATTATGATCTAAGATTATCTTACATGATCAGTAAAGCTGATCAGGTCACGATGTCCTAAGCCTATAGCAGTCCACTGCTGGACAAAAAAAACTGAAAAACTGCTGGTCCTATGACTTTCCTTAATGAGCATTAAAGGAGGTTTATGACCAGCTTGGACTATTATTAAGGCTGATGATAATTACAACTTCTAAGCTATTTTATTGTAAAACATTATTGAAATGCAAGAATTACATTTTGATAAAACTGTGTTTGAAATACGAGTATTAGAATGAAAAGGATACATGTCGTGTGTCGTATGTAGGCAAAATATTTCTCAGAATATTTTATCATATCGATATCCTTTTAGGCGATGACATAAAAACAACCACTTTTCCGGACCTATTCAATTTACCGGCGCAGTGTAGTGTATAACCTCAAAGCTTCGCGATGGTTTCCGTTTCTAAGGAACCCCAATTATGCTAATGGTTTGTTTTCAAAAACTTCCAAAGGCCAAAAGCCCAAGAGGCCAGCACTTCAAACAACTGCTCACCCCGTAAAAGGAGCAGCAATGATACCACACTTATTTGCACATCTTCAAATCCCGATGCTCATTACTGAATCTGTCAAAAAATACCCACAAATCCATCCATCGCAACTTCTATCTAAACTCCATTGACTAAAGTTCATTTTTGTCTTACAAATGTTATGTGAGATGTGTCGTTTTGCCGCAAATGGGAATGTAGGTTTCAATCATGTGACATCAAAGTGGTAGGATCAAAGACACGCTTCGGGCTAAAGATTTCCCACCTGGAATGGTTGGCAATATTGGTGTACGGCCGTCCCCGCAAGCTCAGCACTACACACCTTTATTGCGTTGTAGTACGATTGAAAATTATTAATTTTGGGAAGGTCGCTTTGGGGAGGGGTGTGCGGAGGCTTTAATAGAGACATATCGCTTTGAACAGCATGCTCGCTTGGAATACTACGTAAATAAGCAATCATTTGGTAGATGTGATATCGAGATGGCTGTTAGCTCAATTTGTTCGATGTCAATACTCAAAATGATACGGTTTTGGTCTCATTAAAATATAAAGTGGCTTCTGCTAGTGAAATATAAATCTGGTAAATCATGAACGTAATTTTTATACAGTACTTTTAGGGCCAGATAGAGGAAGTCTAAAACCATGAGAGTTATCTAAAATTCATGTTATGTGATTTTTTGAATATAATTATCGTCTATAATCAAAAAATCACATATGAATTTTTTGTCATTCAAAATTTGAAAAGTTTCTAAAATACACAGCTATAGTAATCTCTCTTAAGAGCGGTCAACCCGGCTCACTTTTCATACAAACGCTCGTACGTGATTATGCCGTTGTAACAGACCTTTCTTTTAAACTTTTGGACGAATAGGTATCTTGTGCACTATATCTAGGTTTCTATGGAAACTTAAAATCAAAATTTTGAGAAACAAATTCAGTATAAGCTTCCAAAAACCTGCTTTTAGCATAAATTTTACCTGAACTTTGGCCGTTCATAATGTACTCATAAATTGTAAAAGTAAAGAAAATATTGTCATAGAAACCTTGCAAATCTTATGGAGATTCTAAATGACTAATATTTATTTTACAAACTTGTAAGGCTTACTGAAAAACACGTATTTCCTGGAACACTTTTTATGAAATTTCCGCACACTATTTTTCGAGTGAGCGAGTGAGCGGCGAAAGTACCTACTGAATGCTGAGCGCTGAGGCGCTATCTCTCTTTTTTCGCTTTGCTTCTTTTTCTAGCATTGCGCTGGATGAAACAACAAGCTTTTCAGCTATGCCCGCGTCGATGATAGACGCACCGGGAAGGGCCACCTTAAATAGTGTGTTATCAGAATCAACATTAAATAAAAATATGATTTATCATTTCAACTAGGCAATTCCAAAATTATCTTCACGCCCACTCTTTTACATCACTGAATCCATTCAAGAAATATTCGGACAAAACTGACAACAAAGAAAAAGACACAAGACCGAAAGGACCTTTCTAATCTAACTTTCCCTCGCGTCAAAGGGGGATGCTATCGGAAAACTTGGAATCTATTTTTATCCCAATTTATTTTCGGTAAGATTACCATAATTGAAGCGGTCAGCTGTTCTAATCGGTTAGTTTTCTGTGCGCCTAAATATTTTCTCAGCAACATTTTGTTTACGTCATTATTTTTTACGATCAATTTGATCATTGACCTGATATTGTGACTGGAAGCATGGGGGTGTAGGGAAGACAGGAAGCATGGGGGTGTGGTGTAGGGAATCGCGTTGGAACAGGCAGTAGAATCATCTAGTTTTAAGAACGTTCTGTTCTGGTACATATTAGTGTTCAGAAAAAGACAGTATTGGTACCTACTCGTATTATTGTTTATTTTTTAAAATTTACAATTTGAGTGTGTATTGTTTAATTTGTGTGATCTAGTCCCAAGCTAAATAACTTAAAGCTTGTGTTGTAAAATAATATATAGATAAAACGTTAATCATCTTCTTTGACCCATCCTCAGCCACCATTCAGTTATGGCTATAAGTAAGTAAGATCGTATGAGCAAGTAGCCAACTTTGGTGATGGAGTTTTTAGGCAGCCTAAAGGCCTCAGTCATGGCTATGGTTCACCTGTATGTATTTACAAAAAAAATATGTATCTATGTAGTATAATCAGTCATCTGGTTACCACAACACAAGCATTAAGTTTCCTAGCTTGGGTCTAGATGAATTCATGTAAATGTCCAAGGATATTTATTTATTAATTTTTATCTATCTGCGTTTTGTTACAGCAAAACCTCATTCTGCCAACTCTTCCCAAGTTTATAAACAAAAGTCTTACGATCGTAAATTTTAATGAGCAATAACAAAGTCTAACTTCAAACCTCAAATACCAAACAATTGCACGGGACCCTTTCAATTTTCTTATTCACACACCTTTATTAGTTGAGGAACAATGCCCGAGTTTACATAATACAAGAAATTAATTATTATTCGTTGGGAAACTTTGGCCGAAGTATTCAATGTATTGAATGTCGTTTGGGAAGTGATGAAATAACTTTATTTTACGCCTTTCTGGCAACTGATAATAAAGATGTATTTATTTAAACAAATAATATATAAAAAAAATGAAATTAAATATGATTTAATTTAATTATTTATTTATTTTTAAATTTATTTTATTTTCCTGTATTTATATTTATGTATTGTTTGTGAGAGAAAATAAATAAATGATTGATTGATTGATTGATTGATCACAACCCTGGACATTTCTTTCAGATCTTAATGCAATTTTTACATCCATTTGAAGATGTCTAAGGGGGTAGTCAGAGGTATGTCCAAATACATATTTGGTACATGCCCACATCTCGCAGAAGCTAATTATCCATACGTGACAGGTGGCAAGCCCATCGACGCTAATAATAATATCTTTGAGTTATTAACTTTTTAGAGTTTTTTGAGTTTGAACCGGACCTCTCTCCCCTTTGTCAAAGCTATAGCTAAGAAATATAATTATGACAGGAAGCATGGGGGCTTCCTGTCATAATTATATTTCTTCATTCATACGATTCTTTTGGGTTGTTCATTTTGTTCACAAATACACTGGTACAAACTACAAACTTATAACACCCTCTTTTTCGTTGGAATATGAAAAATCAAAAATAAAAAAAGGTTCAAGGCTTAAGTTGAAGTAATCCTTGAAGTTCTACCAAAATAAACGATTTTTCTTTCTTAAAAAAGTAATGAATCAAGAGCATTTTTCATTTTCGTTTTACATTAAGGCCAAAAACATTGTATAAGTTCAAGCTCGAAACATCTTAATCACATTACGGTGATTATGAAGTAAAAAGTATCGTTTTAATGAATAAGGAAGCGTGCCCCACTTCCAAGTTCTTTCAAGTTATTTCAAAGGCGCCATGTCCCGCCGTTTACGTCGTTACTACGAATACAAACATTGTTAAGTACAGCACTTAAATACTGTGGCCTAAAGAATGGCCTGATGCGTTCTTAAATAATTTTAAAATACTTAAAAATTTATTTACAGAAACTAAACTACTACATATTTACATAACTGTACAAAATACAATTAGAACCAGTTGAGCCACCTAAGGATCGTTACAAACGATTTCTATGTAGCTCAACTGATCTAAGCCACTGCCGGACGGAAGCGTGCCCAAGACACTGGCAGCATTGCCGCGCCTTAAAAATAAAATCAATAGGAATATTCTTCTACACAAACTTTTGAGGTTGTGGGTTCGATCCCCGCTGCGAGACAAATGTTTGCATGATGTGCAAATATTTGTCACATTAAACACAAGCATTAAATTGCTTAGCTTGGGACTAGATAACGCTGTGTAGAATGTCCAAGGATATTTATATTTATTTATTTCAGGAGTACCTCAAGGATCACATAGAAAAAGGCTTACATGCAAGGTGATTCTAGTTCAAGTTCAAGTGGATAAATCTTCTAAAAATCTAAGAAAAATATGAATTGCTTCTGCTCATAGCTTGAACCACGCACTGCCTTAAGGACTCACTCTTAAGTGTGTTTAGCTTCAGTTTTTAAGTTAGCGCTTTTGATATGAACACGTCAACATTATGTTAATTTACTTATGTAACTTAGGTATTTCACTTCGCAGCACTTTGTAGTAGTTCAATTTGAATTTGCGAGTATGAGCGTTAATGACTTTTGAATGAAGAAACACACAGGAACAAAAAATATCTACACATCTTATCCTAAACAACTAAATAAATAAAAGGAATTCTGTATTCTATCCAAAATATATACTAACTAAAGATAGAAGACAGAGTTCAGGTCACCAACCGCAGGTAAAGTGCCCAAAAGGCTGGCAATGTTACCTCGTTGGATTGCAATACTTATCCTCTGTCCGAGGTAAGCACCAGCCGTTTGGTCATTGGTTTCGTCTTTTAGCCTCTTGGAAGTTTCACGATTAAGAAGCTACTTTTGAATAAATATTTAAAGCTGTTTCACTCACTTGATAGTTCGGAGCGCGTTTTTCGTGCGTGATAGTGTTCACGGTCACAGCTTGCCGCCTTCATTTTGTTCGCGAGCGTTTGTATCGATAGTGGATAACGCGCAATCACTGCGCGTTTCTTTTGCGTTTGTACCTAATGAGAGCTAAGATGTAATCGGTTAAACCTTTTAAAATTAATTAAAATCTAAAAGTTCATTGAAACATAAAAGATTGTTCTCTAAGAGCAAACTATTTAGTTTTTCTTCATATTCTGTAATTTATCCAATTACATAGCCGATATAAATATTTTTCTAAAAACCTTAATCAAAGGTTAAAACAAATCTAAAGAAAAATTAAATTGTTATTTACGATTCAAAGAAATTACATTACTAAGCAGACAGAACAATTCACTCAACTTTATAATTTACTTAATTTAAATCAACTTAACAAAAAGATAACTTACAAATTAGGTACAAACGAATTATAAAACCAGTGCTGTAATTCAAAGACTAAATACAAGGGCCACAACATACTAAATTAAGTTGGTACAATTAATATATAACTTTATCAGAGCAAGTTATTTTCTGTAATATCTACCTTCTGAAAATAAAACGTGATTATAAAGGTATTTGTAATCTTATTCATAATAATAATAATAATAATTTATTTTAATAAACATATGATACAAAAATTCAAAAGACATATAATTAAACAGAATTAAACAGAACAGAAATTCATATTCATTCATTCATTCAAATGTGAAAGAAAGTAGAGTAAGGACCAAAAAAGTAACATCATGCTTACATAAACGCGTAGGTTATTCAAATTAATCGTGGAGTATTTTGTTTTAATGCATTTTATCCTTCAAAATGAATCATAGTCACGATTCAAAGAAATATTTACTATATGGAAATAATAAAAAAAAATGAAAAAAGTGAAATATGATCACGACTGTATCTCAGGGAGCGGTAGACATTCCTTTCAGATCTAAATGCAATTTTTAGATCCTTTTGAAAGTGTCTAAGGGGGTAGGCAGAGGTATGTCCAAATACATATTTGGTATATGCCCACATCTTGCAGAAGCTAATTTTCCATACGTGACAGGTTGCAAGCCCAACAACTCAATTAGAGAGCTAACTGGTTTCCTCACGATGTTTTCCTTCACCCTTAAAAGCTCGTGTTAAAGCGCATATAAATTTTTCGATGCAAAAAGTTCATTGATGCACGTCCGGATTCGAACCCACGACCTTCGGATCGAAAGTCGAGGTACTAATCCACTTGACCAACACGGCTCATGAAAAAATAAATAATAATGTTTTCAGAAATAAAAGATTCTAATCACAGAGCCAAATTACTTAGAATTAAGAAAACCAATAGAAGTTAGCACTTACCCAGAACACGATCAAAAGACCAACGTATTAAGTAATTCCAAACACCAATGAAAAACAAACTCTGCTTTCGAAGCTTCTTTACAACCATCCGGGGCGAAAAAGTGCTAGAGTAAATCCTATCGAGATGACGCATACAATCCTGGACTTAAGTGCCTCTCCATTACTGAAGGTTAGCTGTCATCTTGCAAAAATTTTCTTTGTCTAGTGCTAGCCTAAACTATTTACTCCTTTACTCCTGTCCACTCTCTAATTTTGCAAAGCCATGATGTTCTACGTCTTCCAACGCCTCTTTTGCAGGTATTTTGCCCATCATTATCAGCTGATGACTTATGGAATGATGACTAATCTGCATTGAGATTTATTAAAAAGTCACAATCTAATAGCTGACAACACTCAAAAAATGTGCGTGCAAATTCAATGTTCTGCAATGACATTTGAATGTAAACGTTATGACATTTGTTTTAATGTTGAATGTCGCTTGTACGCAAAAAAGAAAAACTCTGCGTACGTAGCGTGCGCCGAGTTTTGGCGTTTTTATTTTATTTGTCTGGTTGTGGCTCTAGGTATAATACATCTCAATGCTAATCTGAGATATATTTTATATAATTAATTCTTTAGTTACGTTCCTGCTAAGTGTGAATGAGGGAAATGTCCGCGTAAGCTAACATATTCACGCGACGCGCCGCGCGAATGACTTGAATTTGCCTTAAAATGCGGCGCGCCGGTATACGTGACACATTTTAAATTTCGAACGGTGTTGCCGTCTTTGAATTTTATTGGCTTTTATTTTTTCTTTTAGAGTTAAGTGGTATTTTTATACTTTGAGTGTATAGTTAAGAAGTTTTTTGTGGAATATGATGTTTTATTTAAAGAAATTTACTAAAATGTATTAAAGTAAGTAAGTTCGTATGAGCAGAGCAGCCAACTCTGGTGACGGAGTTTTTAGGCCGCCTTAAGGCCTCCGTCATGGCTTAACAATTAAACGATAATTTAACGTGCCCTCCGAAGCACGGAAGCGCTCAGATATTAATGCCACGTGCGGTCACCCATCCAAGTGACCGCTCAGAACGTTGCTTAACTTCGACGATCTATCAAGCTTAGCAAGCTTCGCCACAAATGTTTAGAGTACATTACAGATTCATAGCATTTTTTTTGTATGAAACAGTCGATAAAAAATATTTGTTTGCTTTCTGTTTACAAAATATTTTATATTACATGTTTTCTAACGTATGAGCTAGAATATTCATATTACGAGTAAATAAATAAATACACACACACATTTTATGTTTCATCATGGTATTGAACAAATAAATACATACCTACATTTTGTTTACCATATTCGAAATTCAAATGAAAACGTACTGCTAATATTTGATGTCAAAATAAAAGTTATTTGTTTGGAAACGAATAAATACAGAAACTAAACTACTACATATTTACACAACTGCTGTACAAAATACAATCAGAACCAGTTGAGCCACCTAAGGATCGGACAAACGATTTATAGGTAGCTCAACTGACCCAAACCACTGCCAGACGGAAGCGTGCCCAAGACACTGAAAAACTAATTGATTATTTTTAATTGGTTTTGTTTATTTTTGATAAACTTTAGCATTTTTTAAACTAAAAAATGTATGAGCCACTCTTTTATCAAAAACACTTCAAGAATCACTAGTATTTTCACAACAAATTCTCATTTGCACTCATATTTTTATTTAGCGCAATACTTTTAATCCTTGCATTTTAACTTACAGGGGTGGTTATAGGGGCGCAACGTGCCCCGGCATAATGCACCCCCGCCCTTCAATAAAACATCCCTTTTCAGGATAAATACGGTGCATGAAGTACTACGGAACCCTCTGCTTGATAATAAATGCCACAGAATAATTAACAGTACACACACTCTTCAGTTTTGCTGATACGAAGTAATCTGCCTCAAGCGATTCTGAAACGTAAACTTAGAGGTTGAAAGATCAATTTGATATTACATTAATTACTACCTACAGTGATTGTTGCATTTCACAACAATTTAACTAGAAACTTTTGAATTAAATGTTTTCTTTTGAGTTTAAATAATTTTAAAGGAAACGTAATTTAAGAAAGGTTATTGCAATTTTGAATCTTATTTTGCAGAGATTATAGGATATTTTGCAATGTGGCTGTGATGAGGAGAGGATTGCTGTGCGATTTATTTAGTAAAAAAGTGTGAAACGGTGAAGAAAAACGCTCTGAATATTAAAATGTTTATGTCGTTTTAGCAAAATAAATGACTATGGTGTTGGTTTTTATAAACAGGGTTGAATTTTTATTTTTATTTCGTGTTGATTAGGCCACGAGTACCTAGTTTTTCTGTGAAAAGACGTAACTTTAATAATTTTATGATCATCTAATTTTGTGGAAATAAATAACATAAAATAACCGCCAGATTTTTGCGTCATTGCTCAAATAATTTTAACAGGGACTGAAAAAACATAATATCAGTTTACAATTTATTACGTTTTCATACGTACGTCGTACAATGAAAGTAAATTAAAGTAACTACGAGCACAGATAAAATAATACTATACTAGAAAAAACAAATTACTATGATTAGGTATTCGGTACGGAAAAAATTGTTGTCTTACAATAATGTTCTAGAAAATAGTCAAACTTACAAGCTAGCCTATTTTAATGTATTATTAGCTTCGTTTATTTTAGAAATTAAACATGAAAATACACGCTTTTTTAATCAGCAATAAAGTTTAACTTAGCAGCTTAGCTTATAACTTTATTTCCCTTCATAATCTTAAGCTCACTTAAGAAATATTCCCAGATCGTATCAACTAAAAATCGTAAAATTAATACAAATCTTAGCATAAAATCAAATCTTTTAACACCCCTTAAGTCCAACTAAAGAGGCTTAAGTTTACAACGGAGTTATACCTCAGATTAAGGAAGGCACAATACTTTTATTACTAGCTACTATCTACGGTAATTTTCTCTTATCATTTATAGTGAGTACCCCTTACTGTCTGTTGTACATTTATTTGCAATGGTAGGGACACACGGCGCGGGGAATACGGTATTGCATTTTAATTTCTTTGTAAAAAATGATAAAAAAATGACGATAGAAAGATGGTAGAATAGGGAATTTTTATAGTTTTGTTAGCCAAAACATTTTAAAAAATATAAACACTTAAAATAATGATCAGATTTTATCTAAATAAGTAAGAAAATGTAGGTGGAAATTTAAACAGTGCTAGCTTATTGATAGCACAGCAAAATTCGTATTTTGGGAATCGGATAACTGGGTATTACATAGATATTTTTTTACTTCAGAAACATACTAGCACCTTAACTATAGTATTATTTATTTTCAGAGAGAAAATCACACAAAACAAATATTGGTTTATTATGAATTGGACCCACTTCCACTCATTACGTCATAATTTTAATTTAGACAGTTAGCTACAATAGTGCTACGGCGTAGCACCTCTACGCAACGTAGACCGATAACTAATAATGATACAATCACGCGATCGAACGCGGCTTCGCGTGAAACTTACCCAGATACAATGTAGCTTATGTTTTATCAGGTCATAAACTATATATATTCCAATTATCATCCAAATCCGTTCAGTAGTTTTTGCGTGATAGTATTATAGTAATTTTTGTACCAAGATCATTTCTGCAGCTTCTTTGTCTTACTGCGGTACTATCCTACAAGAAAAGGTATACTATAGCGTTGCCGAGTTCCTCAATGATACATTTTAAAAGATTATTATATTTCTTAATTATTATTATAAATTTTTGACATCATTCAATTCAAATGTAATCTTTTATTTTAATTAATTATTGTATTTATAATATATGTTGTAAAATGTTGCATGCTGATAAGCTGATGATGTAGGACCCTAATTCAATATTTGCACTGTTTAACTATCTGTACCCGTTATCGCAATTAATAAATAAATTTGAAATTTGAAATTTGAACTATCCGGCCCGTGTGTCCACATTAACTGCTGTACTTTTATTCGCAGCAGTAACAACGCACAAAGTAGCGATAAAACGAGTAATAAACTAAAAAACTCGTTCAGCACAGAGCATAAACACTAACATCTAGTTGAAAGAAAACATCGTAAACGTTTACAAGTCAAGTAGCTGGCGTAATTGTAGGGGATGAAGCGTTTTGGGGTTGGGGGTAAACGGTTACTTATTTGATGGATGTACTGTTTTCTTTGGTTGAATTATTTTAACGATTGTGCAGCTAGCTTAGACTTATTTGATCGTTCGTATGAGCAAGTGGCCAACTCTGATGATGGAGTTTTCAGGCCGTCCAAAGGCTTCAGTCATGGCGTAACGATTTTAAAAGCCAGGACCGACAATTTTGGACGTTTTACTAGTAAGTCGTTGTGCCACTCAAGACATTGTCACCATATAGACGTTTTAATATATCGACGTTCTGTGAACTACGTCATTTTCCTTGATAGACCTTCTGATACGGAGCGGACAATTTGACGTGCTCTCCGAAGCACGGAAGCGCTCAGCTGATAATGCCACTTGCGGCCACCCATCCAAGTTGTGACCGCTCAGAACGTTGGTTAACTTCGTTGATCTATCAAGAACGTCTTAGCAAGCTTCGCCACGAGCGCTTCATTTGATCGTTGAAGTTAAGCAACGATGGTCACAATTTGGATGGTTGCAAATTGCATTGAAAAATACCCAGATCTACATTTCACTATATTTGGTGTTGTCCTGCAGCGGGGATCGAAGATCCCTTTTCTAACCTTTGTCCAAGACGGGTGACAGAGAGGTCGACAAATTTCTACCTTAAAATGTACTTTCGTATATACACTTGCCTACTTTTTGAAAACGGATATTTGGAACTGGCTTATGACTATAGTTAACAATTTAAGATAAATTTTCTGATTTGGAAATTTTGATAAATATTAAACAGAAAAAGCGGAAACCGTATGGAAATCCCGTATTTCCCTTATCCACTGGCAGGTATTAACTCAAATCTATTATGCAATCAAGATGTTTTTAGAATATTTTATAGAGATAGTCAGAAGAACATCTAAATTATGTTTGGCACGAGCTCATATTCATCGAAGTTATCATTCCATGCTTGACAAGTTAATCGTGGTCACCTCTGTAGTTAAATTGTTAAATTGTCGGTCCCAGCTTTTAAAGTCGTTAAGCCATGACGGAGGCCTTAAGGCGGCCTAAAAACTCCGTCACCAGAGTTGGCCACTGCTCATACGAACTCACTCACTCACTCACCTCTGTAGTGCAGTGGATGAAGGCCCGCCTGAGACGCACATGTTGCTTCGATTCCCGCTACGGGACAAGTGTTTATATTTTCTGAAAATATTTGTTATTGACCCAGACCCGGATTGTTTTTGTATCAATATTATAATATTGTATTTTAGAAACATTTTTTTTTAAATACAATATTATTTATTGTTTAGTTCTTCAGCCGATTTCAATAAAAAGCATTCAGTTGGCTAAGTTTAGAAAGCTAACTGGTTTTCCTCACGACGTTTTCCTGCACCGTTTAGCATTTATTTGTAAAACAGTATTTTTTTAAACATTTTGTAATCACCTCATCATCATTCTCCTGCCCTTAGCCCACGCTAAGTGGGGTTGGCACAACATGTTTTTCTCTTCCACACTCCTCTATCACTCGTCAACTCTGAACTCACTCCTCTTACATTCATATCATCTTGTAATTTTGTACTTATTATTATTATTATTTTAATCATTTAACAACCGCTACCAATCGTACCCCACCCAATCAGTGACAGTCACTTATTGAATTTTGTTGTGCCCGTGTCGAGTTTCAATAATTCCGCGGATCTCGGAGGAAACTTTATCAATTTCCGTAACTTGAGACATAATATCGAGAATTCGAAGGAAATAAATATTTTCGAGTCCCAGTGAGATGTTGCGATATCTTTCGCGGGTAATTCCTTTTTGGGAATTGAAACTTGGAGATTCACTTTTGATATGAGGAACAAAAAACGGGGTATCAGTTGTCGTTGATGGCTGAGAAGTAGCAATGCGTTTTATTTGCGCTTGAGGTGAGATAAAATTCAATGATAAGGTATTGAATTAGTCTCTTATTTTTTTTGATAAATTGAATGGTGAGTTAAAAAAAACATTTCAAGATATAAACTATTTATATGAAACTACATATAAACAATTTATTTACAGAAACTAAACTACTACATATTTACATAACTGTACAAAATACAATTAGAACCAGTTGAGCCACCTAAGGATCGTTACAAACGATCTATAGGTAGCTCAACTGATCCAAACCACTGCCAGACGGAAGCGTGCCCAAGACACTGGCAGCATTGATACATATTTTTACTAGACACTATTGTAATAACTATTGCAAGATATTAAATTTTATAAGTATTTAATTTATGTTAAACAAAAGTATCCCAATTTATTTTCAAAATGCAGATTTAAATAAGTATATTACCAACGGTTTGAGACGCAACCACAAGGCGTGACCGTACCGCGAATTCCTTAAGGTGGTGATTTTCCGGATAAATCGAAATTAATAAATAAATATCCTTGGACATTCCACACAGCGTCATCTAGTCCCAAGCTAAGCAACTTAATGCTTGTGTTATGGTAACCAGATGACTGCTATTATAATACTTATAGATACATTTTTTTTTTGTAAATACATACATAATTATAGATAGAAAAACATCCAGACCCGGAACAAATATCTGCAGAACATGCAAACATTTGTCCCGTGGCGGGATCGAACCCGCAACCTCCGCGTCTCAGGCGGGCCTTCGCCCACTACGCCACAGAGGTTGTCGTAAATTTTGTCGGTAAATTGACGATAATTTTAAGTCAATATATATATATATATATATATATATTTTTTTTTTAATTATATTTCTGTGTATAGTTTTAGTTTGTGTGTGTCAAATAAATGCTTTTTCTTTCTTTCTTTTCTTTCCATGTGTAATGTCAAGATTTTAGCAAATCCGTGCAGTACCAGAGCTAGTTGAAATGCTTTGCTGTTGTGATTAAATCCAAATTTTCGGTTGAGAACTTTGCCGCGGGTAAACTTATTTAAGTTCCACTTGCTTTGCCGAATTGCCTTTGACTGTATGATTCCTTTTCAGTAATTCAAGCGTTCTGCAAAACATGCATTTATTTTGCTTTTTCAAATATATGCCTATATTTCTGAGCTACTTTTCAGCTTACTGGTATTAGCTCAGCGATTATGTTTATGTTCTTGTTCTAGAAAGAAAATGTGTAAGTATAGTTGTTTTAGATAGTATTACGAAATCATTTTGCTTGCCTGGATTCGGATAAATTGTTGATGGATTGTTTTGGATGTCATAACAGTCAACATGGCATAAGAGTAGTATTGTAGTAGCTCGCTTACAAGCGTTCGAAATTTAAAAATGAAATTACAAAAGACATTTTAATTAAAAGTACGATTGATAAACAAGGTTTTATTAAGAAAATAACCTATTAGGTAATACAATAGGAAAATAATCAGGCAAGACACAAGGTATGGTCTTAGCTTTTACAAATTGCTTCAGTGAGTAGATGTAAAGGCCTAAGGTTTTTCAAGCTTCAAAACAAAACTCGACCAATCTTTGAAGTGAAACCAGCTGAAGTGGTAAATAGGTGCTTGAAAGGTCAGTTCCACGTGACTGTATGTGGCACTAAAAGTAAACAGGGTCTTGTTAAAGAAACGCTGAGTCGACGGGTTCCGACATCGCTTTTATACGACACGACATTGAAATCCTCGTTCGTTCGTTTGTGAGCAAGTGGCCAAATCTGGTAACGGAATTTTTAGGCCGCCTAGAGGCCTCCATCATGGTTTGACTTTGCAATAAAACGTGCACTCCGAAGCACGTTGCTATTTGATATTTTGAAATTTTTCATCCTGGAAATGAGATGTTGATAATGTATGGTTTATAAATATGTATGAGTGTTTATTGAATGTGACTCTTGGAAAAAGAAGAATCGATTTGTAAATCGTGATAGAATACTTGATAAGGAAAAGAAGCCAGAAAAATTCGCTTGAAAGTTTAAGTGTAGGCGTTACAGTTGTCTCCGAAGGAATGGACCGAGGCCGACACCTCACATGTTAAGGGCAGTGAACGCGTTGACCGCGGTAACCGCTTCTCATGTTAGTGTCATTCTGATATGAATTAGGAATCTAGTTCTAAAAATGTAATCAAGATTTAATTTTGTTCACTAGTTTCTTTCTGTATTAATAATGATAATTATTATTATTGGCTGCAAGTGTCCCACTGCTGGGCAAAGGCCTTACCCCCACTCCCTCCAGATTTCGCGATCCTCGGCAACAACCCTCCAGTCAGACAAGAATTGGTTGAGTTCGTCCCGCCATCTTTTGGTCTGTAATAATGTCAAATAACACAAAAAGTCTCCGACAAATCTTTACCTGGATAAAAAAGTGCACAGCCTTGTAAAGATCGGAATGTGTAAGGCGGATGCACACGAGCGCGTGAAAACGCTGCGTCAACCCGCCCTGACTTATTGCTATTAAATTGACCGGGCGATTTTTTGGAATTCATAGTACTTCGGTTACACAAAAGAGAATGTAACAGAACTAGAAATATGGGAATAATTAAAAACATAAAGTTTGTGTATAATGTAAATAGTGTCAAAAAATAAGGTAACATAATATTATTTAAGTTGAGCTACCTATAGATCGTTTGAACGATCCTTAGGTGGCTCAACTGGTTCTAATTGTATTTTGTACAGTTATGAAAATATGTTAATAGTTTTGTTTTTTTATGACATCAAAAATAAATTAGAATAGTTACAGCATTTTTATCATTTGCCTAAATTATATTGTTCAATTATTTTTAAAGAACAAAACATCATTTTTGTGAATGCAAATCTCTAATTAGCCCACATCTACCCACTACTAATAGGGCTCCTCACTTTTACGCCATTATTTCCGATCCTGTGGCAGTTGCCTTGCACCTAAGCTCCTAGATGGTGGCGGCAAGCCGGCGGTTTGTGGGCAAACCCGGCGGGCTTGACACACAAACGAATTGAGCCGCCGGGCTTATTGACGGCATGACCGCCGCCCGGGACGCCGGCATAGTGTGTAGGAGGCATAATACATCCCCGCTGCCTTTGCTACGAGTATGTCATCTGTAGGGTTGTGTATTTACTTATTACAATTTAATTTGAAAAAAAAAATGATTAAAAATTAACTTACATTGAGGAAAAAAACGTGAGGAACATATTTATATACTTAAGAGAAAACACAAAAAGATTTTAAAAGAGTGTAAAAAATGAGTTTCCTTTGATATCTTAATTAATTGTACAAATTAACAAAAGCATTGTTTTATTCCAAAGTCATTTACACTTTGGAATTCAACAAAGTACTTTATTATAATTACAACTTAATTTAACGGTTACTTAGTTTTTCTGAAATGAATTCTGTATTTTCACCATGAATAAAAATGATTTTTTAGATCTATATTATCCATGTAAAATCGAAGCAACACTGCTCATATTTTTTATAATATTTTTATATTTATTTTATAAAAGATTTGTTAATGTGTTAGCTAATCCTTATTCATTATCAGCTTTTATTTTAGAATGACTTGAGTTTTTAAGTTGTCACTCTCATTTAATTAAAAAGGATATAAAATAGATTTAACTTAAATAGATTTAGCAGCCGCTCTCTAGTAAGCTTAGAAGTCTATTTATAAATATAGGGAAAGTTTACTGCACCTACCAAACTAAAAACTATAGTAAAACTCAATCTGCAGCTAAACTGACATAAAACTTTTACCTTTTGTTTATTTCTTTCCAAAATTCAAAACACTGAACATAGAGCGATCCATTTTATAGTTTCAATACATCAGCTTTCACAAGCAACCCTGTTTGTTCCGAACCACTCAAAACACGGATGACGGATTGTCGTTACAAAAACAACAGGATTTAGCACTAGTTTTATAAGTCGTTTTTTTGTGAACTTGCTGGATAATTTTACGATACTTATTATACTTATACAAATAATGTACACGCAATTACTCTTAAAAATCGGGTTCATTCTTATAAAGAGCTACTTTTATTTTATGTGTTAGGAGCTAAGAAGTTTTACATTATTATAAATGTAGTATTCTATGAAACTAAATAAAAATGTTTATTAAATATGTTTGTTGAATTAATCAGACCATCTCTTGATTTTCGATCCGAACGACAAGAATTTTGTAAAATAAAACGTCGTGAAACTATGTAGTTATAAAGTATTTTCGAAATAACGATAAAGTATTAACTTTACGCTAACGCTGTTATGTTTGTGCAAATTGTATATTTGTACTTTTTAATACCTAGTCTCTTAGATATCTTCAAATATATTTGAGAACCTGAAAATGAAATAGTTATTACCGTAGGTGTAAGTCTGAATGATAAATAATGGATCTGGTAGCAAATGGGATCCCGCGCAAATGGTCATACGCGCAAAGGTCTTTCCGCGCAAATGTCTATCGCGCATGTGTACTTTGCGCAAGTGTTTTTGGCGCAAGTGTCCTTACCATAAATAATCTGAAATAACTTCAGGTTATTTCAGATTGGAAATTCATTTATTTCGTTAACTGTTGTATTTCCCTGCATATCACATTTTCCAGTCAAGATACCAAAGTTCTTGGAACTTTGAATAAAAGTGGAAGAAAGCAGTATTTTATTTTTGAATAGCTCAGTTTGTACAAGGAACTAGACCCCTTAGGGTATAAACTTCGGAGTCCTTTCTAGCGCATCTTCGGGCTGTCCTTTCTAGAAGTTTTCTAGTGTTCATGGCAGTTTGTGTCGTCATTCCTGATAAATAAGTTAAATTTATAAAATGGCAACGCAAAAAATTGTTTTGTCGTGAAGCATATTACTATGTATTTTATTAACGAGCGCATGTTTCTGTATTTTTAAGAGTATTATGTATTTTAAAGTGTTGTATTTATATTATCTATTTAATATTGACCTAGTAAGATTATGTATAATTTTCGCTATAGATTGTAAGTTCGAATACCGGTTGTGCGTCAAAGTTATTAAGTATTATTCGTTTTTGAAATGATATTCTTTTTCTTATAAAATGTCCAAGGATATTTATTTATTTATAATTTAATGAATTGGTCCACAGTAGCCCAAAACAGGGATGAATGGAGAGAAGGAAGGGAGGCCTTTGCCCTGCAGTGGGACATTACAGGCTCATAACATAACATAATTTAAATACAAGCAACATTGAACGCCGATAATGAAATACGAAAGTATTTTACTCACGCGTCAATCGATGAACTTGTGATTAAAAACATACTTTGTGGTAACTCTCTAGAATCTTAGACTAATATTTCAGTCAATACTTATGTTTGTGTTTGTTTTTCTACGTTGCCAGTCTCACCTAGTTATGAAGCGCTAAGACGTTATTGATAGATCGTTGAAGTTAAGCTGTGCACAGAATCAGAGTCGCACAGAGAGCCATGGAGCGCGCCATGCTCGGCATCACCCTTCTAGATCGAGTCCCCAATTTGGAAATTCGCAAGCGGACTAAAGTACACGACGTTAGCAAGCGAATATTGGGGCTCAAGTGGAGTTGGGCAGGACACGTGGCAAGGCGTGGTGATGACCGGTGGAGCAGAGTACTTACCGAATGGTGGCCTAGAGAAGGGTACAGGAATGTAGGTCGTCCGCCGGCAAGATGGGTCGACGACATAGTCAAAACTGCAGGTCGGACATGGGTTAGATTGGCGCGAGACAGGGTCGAATGGCGGAAGCGAAGAGAGGCCTATGCCCAGCAGTGGGATGAGAAGGGCTGATGATGATGATGATGATGAAGTTAAGCAACGTTCTGAGCGGTCACTACTTGGATGGGTGACCACAAGTGGCATTATCAGCTGAGCACTTCCGTGCTTCGGAGGGCACGTTAAATTGTCGGTCCCGGCTTTTAAAGTCGTTAAGCCATGACGGAGGCCTTTACGAACTTACTTTACTTATGAAGCCATGAAGCCATTAGTAGTTCTTAAAACTCTTTCTGTATTTTATGTTACTTTCTGTTACTATAAATGATTGTTATTCCTAAACACACATAAGGAACTCGTGCTATATCATTGACCAGAAGGGTACGTTGTTGATTTTACGGCCCGTTTTGAGACTATTCATACAACGCGGGATTAGGGAGAGCACAAAATAGGTTTTGTAGATGTGGTAACTTGATTTGTATTCGCATCATGTTTATGCGAACTATATTAGATTCTAGTGGCTAGTGGATATACTACGAATAAATATAGTACACAACTATACAAGAGTAGTAGAGACGTAGTAGTAATACGTCCTCTACTTGTATACCCAGAGTTACTATACTAACTATCTCTGGGTATACAAGTAGAGGAAGGCCGAAGAAGAGGGTGGATTGTGTGAAAGAGGATATGAATGTAAGAGGAGTGAGATCAGAGTTGACGAATGAGAGGTTTGTGGAAAAAACATGTTGTGCCGACCCCACTTAGCGTGGGATAAGGGCAGGAGAAAGATGATGACTATGCTAACTCTTAAGACAATATAGGATTTTAATGTCTACCGCGCTTTTGGGATATTATAGTCGGCTATGGTTACTTAGACATTTTTAAATGATCTTATCTGTGTATGATTTGAAATATTTTTAGTGAGCCGTGAGTCTTCCCGCGACATCGGTTTGTGCAATCCGGTCGAAACGTCGGGATAAAATAATATAAAGATATCGTGATAAATACCCACACATATATGTTTATAAATATAGGTTTAGACAATTTATCTTTAACAAAATGCTATAAACCATACAATTTATAATAACGTGTTTAATTAACGTGCACTCGTTCGTTCGTTGAGCAAGTGGCCAACTCTGGTGACGGAGTTTTTAGGCCGCCTAAAGGCCTCCGTCATGGCTTAACGACTTTAAAAGCCGGGACTAACAATTTAACGTGCCCTCCGAAGCACGGAAGCGCTCAGATGAAAATGCCACTTGCGGTCACCCATCCAAGTAGTGACCGCTCAGAACGTTGCTTAACTTCGACGATCTATTAAGAACGTCTTAGCAAGCTTCGCCACGAGCCCTTCACGTGCACTAGCAAAGATTGAAGTAGATAAATTATAGTAGAAGTCAATACGCATTTTCTCTACTCCCTGGTACAACTCCCATTGTTTAGTTTACGACAAAAAGGATATAAATAAGACGTGCTTTTATTGACGCAAAGATGTTTACCTTTAGTTATTAAGCTTATCTAACGGAGTTTTTGCAATATATTTTACGAGGAAGATAAACGCGCTCTGGATTTTGTGAGGAAGTCTTTTTAAAGTTTGGCTATGAACTCATATTTAGATACATTTACGACCTGTTTTAATATCTACACTACACCGCTATATTATAATAATAATAATAATTTTAATTTCTTGTGTTATTCAGGGTAGTCACCGGTATGTGTCTCCATCACAAAAACATCAAAACTGTCAAAAGGGCCTCTGTGTGTTGGCTTCGGCCCCATGCATGCCTACCAAAGGTCCGGGACTCCATAGTCCCGTGATGGTAAACCTTGACATTCATAATAATAATAATAAAATAGTTTATTTTGTGCCACAAACATAATATTGCAGGACGAATATTATACATAACGAATAATTATAAAATGAAGTTTTAAAATTAAGTGAGTAAATGAAAAGTTCTTTAATTGTAATCGTGACATCAAAAATGGTCACACTCAGTCACTCAGTAAATGTTGTAATACATACTATTACAACGCTGATCCTCCGTGACGTCAGTGTCTATTTTGAAACTACCAAAATAAAAAAACACTGTTCTGTCTTTTATTGATTAGATTTTATAAAGAAAAAAACTGAAAATTATGTTTTTTTAATTCCAAAACATAAAATAATATATTACTCATATACTTACCTACCTACTGATGTTTAACTCCATTTAAGATTCATTCATAAATAGCTTGCTGTATCGCTAACGCGTCGGCGTTTTCATAAAACTTCTCAAATGTTTGAACAAATCAAACCTTGATAACTTTGTGATAGATAAATATACCTAAACAATTTCTGACAGTGCTATTATTAAGACCAGTAGCATCTGATGCAACTGCTAAGCAAAGAAAAATCATTTATTCTTGTAGGACCTCAAGGATCACTTAAGTTTCGTTTTACATGCTAGGTGATTCTAATGCCTGTTCCAACGCGACTCCCTACACCAGGGAAAGAATCACGAGCAAGGCACGAACCTGGTGGTGTGGGCCTAGCTCTTTTTTAAAAACGATTAGCTCATGTTAATGCACCTATTAATTATCGAAACGAAAAATCGGATCGAAAGTCGAGGTACTAAACCACTTGGCCGACAATAATAATTTTAACTTAAATGAAATATCTTCCACAAACCAATTCATAATTTTCTCGGCCATTTTTCTCCAAATTTATCAAAGCATTTTCTCTTTAGATACGAACTATCGCGCCGTATTTTATTTTTATTTATGGCCCAGCCCCCGGACCCTCTTTCATTAATCAACTCTATGCCCACGGCCTAATGACTGTTTTCCTTTGCCTAATGACCTAAGCGCAGATTCGTGAGAGATGCGATAGCGAAAACAACTTAATTGCTCTTTTAGATAATAATGGATTTCCAGGAAAGTACCTACAGTATTTCTAGCTCGACCTCAAATGGATAAGAAAATTACATTAATGTTGCCAGTGTCTTGGGCATGTTTCCCTGTGGCAGTGGCTTGGATCAGTTGGGCTACATATAGGTTCTTAGGTGGCTTAACTGGTTCTAATTGTATTTTATACGGTTACCTATTTTTTTATTAAATATAATATGATCTAGCCGTGCGTTTTTTCAACAACGTTGCAGCACGGCAGCCGTCCGACACGAAACGCCAATATTTTCACACAAATTTTTAAAATATACTTATTTTGACGAGCTTCCTGGCTAGAACTTGACTATTTCAATTCCACAAACTTGTTTTTTACTCCGAAGCAAAATTAATAGAATCAAACATTTTAGAATTCCAAAATTCCTGCAGAATTCCATCTTGAAATATCCTAAAAATATCGCCTTTGTGATAACGACCGAGGCGAAGCGAAGGAAATTTCGAAAGTGTTTGCCCGACTGCCAGCGATACTACAACTTCTTATAGATAATAACTTGGACCTTCAATCTGGGTGTTTAAAAAAAAAAAATTGAAATATATTAGTCATTTGGGTACCATAACTTTGCTGAGCTTGCGACTAGAATGTTTAAGAATATTTGTGTATCATTGACAAAAGTAACTTTGGGCAGTAACTATGAATACTACTTAAAATACCTACTAATAGAGTGGTAGTAGGTAAGTAAGTTCATTGTTCAAATTATATTATATTATATTGTAATGTTTGTCTGTGCTTTGTGTTCTCCAAATAAATGTTATACCTATCTATCTATCTATCTATCAAATGGTTTACGCTGATGTCGGAGTATTTTGGCCGCCATCATGGCTAAACGACTTTAAAAGTCGTCACCGACAATTTAACCTGCCTTCTGAAGCAAGGAAGCGCTCAGATGTTAATGCTACTTGCGGTTACCCAAGTGTGACAGCTCAGAACGTTGCTTAACTTCAACGATCTATCAAGAACGTCTTTACATTTTTACTAGATGTTTTATACAGAGTCAGGAGGCAAGCTTTGCCTACACTTAACGGGACACTGTAGTGCCTGGGACATTATTGAGATGGAATAGGCTTGCCCAGCACCTAAACCATCCTCTCAGTCGGCCATATCCACAGGAATGAAAACGGTCAATACGTCTGGGGCTGATTAGCCGCGGGTTTCCTTACGATGTTTTCTTTCACCGTTTAAAGCTCGTGTTAAAGTATTTTTTTCGTAAAGTCCATTGATGCACGCCCGGATTAGAATTCACGGCCTTCGGATCGAAAGTTGAAGTACTTATCCACTTGGCCAACCCGGCTTTTAATAAGAAAGTCTTAGCAAGCATGATAATGGGGTTCTTTATTAATCGCTAGCATTCGGTACACGCCAAGCCGCGGGTACGATACAAGGGCACGGATTGAGGCGCCATTATCAGCGCTACATAATTAATGCGCGCTGATCATTACACTCGCCCATTTACTAAATATTCAGTAGATATTCAACAACATTCACCGAATATTTGGGAAAATTATATTCGGCACTTAATAAACTTTGCCTTGAGAACTTAAATTTGGTCTCTAGCAAGGTGTGTCTGTATGAGACTACTAGTATTGTTTATCTGTGATGAGACGCAAGTTGCGGGTTCGATCTCCGCTGCTTGACAAATATTTGTATCGTGTCTGGGTGATTTTCTATGTAATACATGATGTATGTATTTACAAAAAAAGTGTATCTATGTAATTTACCATTCATCTGGTTACCAAAACACAAGCATTCCATTGCTTTGTTTGGGACTTAACGCTGTTTGGAATATCCAAGGATATTTATTTTTATATATTTAGATGGAGTTTTCATAAACACTAGACAAAATAGTTTCCGAAATATATAAAAAATCATTGCTCTTTTAATCATAATAAATAGAGTAGCCCAGTTGCAAAAGTTGCTATATCAATTTTTAACCGGATATGAGTAAGTGACAGAAGTCAATAGATCGTCTTTAAGGCTAAATGACCGAATTGAAATAAACCTTCTAAAGTGATTAGTATCGTACAAATGAGCATCAAAAACGGAGTGTACGTGCAAAACTTGCTAGTTTACCATGAATTTCACTTGCAAAAGTTGCTCGTTTTGAATACTTTTGCAAAAGTTGGTATGTTACGTTCTAACATCTGCAATTGGCGCACTTTTTGCTTTTGTTTGGTTGTCGTTATGAATAAATCAATAAATCCATTCATTTAAGTAAGACCGTTTTTTTTCACTTGCTGGTATTTCAAATTCTGTGTTGGTGCGATTTATTTGAAAGTTTTTAATATTTGTGAGATTCCTGTGTTGTAATGGAAGAGATTAGAGAAGAAGCAGTTGTTTTGGCGGAAGAACGGAAAGGAAGAAAGAAAATAGCTGACAAATCGAATTGGAAAAGAGAAAAAGCAAAAATCTAAAGGTACGTAGGTACCTACCTATAGCTGTTATTTTGCAATACGTTAGATCGTTTCAGTATCTTCCTAATATTTGCCTATCATTCTATACCCTGGCAGCAACAATGCTAATGAAGAAGATCTACCAACTGCCTCATCTTCAATGAGTGTCGCTGCCTGCAACGAGACCAGTCTTCAAGAAGAAACTGATGACGAGAACACTGTTATGGAAGAGGTTGCAGTATTAAGAATTTAGTGTGAAATGGCGCGTCCACATCTACGAAACGCGCCTGCAATGCAACACGAAATTTTGCATTACATTGCAGGCTCGCTACGTAGATGTGCCAGAAAGCCGGCAATGTAATGCAAAATTCGTGTTGCATTGCAGGCGCGGTTCGTAGATGAAAATGTGATTACAAAGCTGTAAGAAAGATGGTTTAATTTTAGATTGTAGCATTAAAACGTTGCAAAAGTTGCTATGTTGATTAATTACAGGTGCAATACTGACTAGTTTGCTAGTTCACTTGCAAAAGTGGTTACTTAGACTTTTCTATCCTTTTTTAATAAAAATATGTAAGAAAAATCAACCTCTTATTATTTCTAACCTAATACCTATATACTATTCTACCCAATTAAGTCAATAACGCAACACAAAAAACCATAAACAAAGAATGAGAGTTTTTTGCGTTTTTCTCAGTTATTGGTTTTACTTAACTAGCCAGTTTTGCAACTGAGCTACTCTATCTATCACTGTTACCTCTCATCCCTTTTGATTTGACATTCATTTCAATGTTTGTATATTTGATATTACTTAAGTTCAAACATAATTGTTTTAATTTGAAAACTTTCATGAGTTGTTCGGTTAATTTATCCAATTACAAAATTATTATAATAAGATCACAACGGGAATTACTCATGTATTTCAAATAAGCTGCCCTAGCCATGTTACATTTCTACAATCGCTTTAGAGTAGAAGAGTAGGTACGAGTAGTTGGATAGTTCGCTCATATTACTTGTTTTTGTAGATACTGGGATGACAGTAAAAAAAAGTAACAACGAAAACTTTATTTTGTATACAAAGATACCAAAAATGGCGTCCGACTCAGCATGATTTTGCGATAAAATATTGCATATTTTATATATTTTATTTTAACACAACGCTGATCTTCCGTCAGAAACAATAAATAAATAAATAAATATCCTTGGACATTTCACACGGCGTCATCTAGTCCCAAGCTAAGCAACTTAATGCTTTTGTTATAGTAACCAGAATATGACTGTTACTACTTAGATATTTTTTTTTGGTAAATACATACATATTATACATAGAAAACACCCAGACACGAAACAAATATCTGCAGAACATGCAAACATTTGTCCCGCGGCGGGGATCGAAACCGCAACCTCTGCGTCCAGGCGGGCTTTCGCCCAGTTCGCCACAGAGGTCGTCATATCGTAGATTGGTTTCAGTAAATAAATACACTTGTTTGTTTTCTATTTCAGCCACGTAAGCTTGTTAACAAAAAACTCGTATTTTAAAGTACTGAAGCGTTGATTGCTAATGTATAATTAAGTGAAAATAATTTCAAAGGCAGCTCGTTGGGCTAACGAGCTCCATACTAACTAAGTTAAGCGCACGCTTTTTACCAATCTCATATGTGTTATTTTGTTTCCAACAAACTTATCTTTATAAGAAACGCTTGGTTTGAAAGAAAGAAAGCAAGAAAGAAAGAAAGAAAAATCTTTATTTTGTCGTTATATACAAAAGGAAACACATCTATACTAATCTATACTATATAATAATAATATTATAAAGAGGTAATGTTGGTTTGTTTGTTTGTTTGTTTGTATGTTTGGGATAATCTTCGAAACTACTCATCCGATTTCAAAAATTCTTTCACCAATTTGTAGCTTAGACTTTCCGAATGAACATAGGCTATTTTTTATCAAGGTAGGTACCACGTGAGCGAAGCCACGGGCAAGTTAGCTAGTTACATATAAAAGGAGAAAGAAACAAGAAAAATTACAAAAATGGCTACTACCTACCACAGATTATATAATACACTAGTACAGATGCCTCATGTAGAACATTGAAAACAATCCTGAATTTGCGGGCAATTCGTCGGGCTATCCCGTTTTACCTGTGTTTCTGAGTCAGCGTCATCTAGCGTTCATGTCATGTAATTTTTATTTTATTTTGTAGAAATTGATCTAGGAAATAAAAAAATGGGATATTTTATTTCGTTATATTGAAAAAAATATATTTAAAACAGAAAATGTATGATTCTGGCATAATTTTGGTGTTATTATTTTTTGGAACTGCAAGCGTTTTATAAGAAAATGGTACCCTATGCTACTACTCAGCATGATGCTTCGGCAGGAACCTAGGAACCTGTCAAAGCGCTGGTCTTCCGTAGGTAGCGCCGTAGGTAAATTACAGCAAATCGTATTTGAATGTTGGCACAATAAATTCTAAATTACAAATCTCTACATATAATAAAACTCACGTTGGTTTAGTTTATTTATTTCATTTTAAAGTCAATGTTATAATAATATTCTTTAAGACCGCTGAGACTATGGAGATAGATCTGCGATCGTTCGTCGGATTGAATATTAATTTCAGCCGTAAATCTGTTACTTAAGTAAATCTTGATACAATGACAAAATAACATATCACAAAATAAACGGCTAACCGTTGGGTTGGCTAAAATTACAATTAAAATAACTTTGGACTGCAAAATGTGTAAAATATTTTTTAATAAAAAAAAATCGGTACATTTCCGGAATTTGAAACCACACTCGAATTATATAGTAATACACTGAATATCAAAGGCGATTTTGGTAATTGGAGTGTCGAAGTCTGATCGGAAATTTCTGTTCTAGACGGAATTTTGAAACTAATATTATCAAAATTAGAATTCAATAGGAGTAGGTATATCCCATATGGGATTTTAAAAGAGGGTCGATAATTTTATACTACTAAAAATATTAGTCTACTTGACTTGTCCATCTAAAGATTAACACAAATGTTAGTTATCCAATCATTGAATAGTCAAAGCGATTAAATTTTAATCTAAATTACTATTTGCTATTAAATTAATTCCATTCGGAGGTAAATTCGCGAATGAAACCCAACTATATTAAATTATTCGTACAAATCCGTTACGTTAAGGTAACGCTTGGCGGCCGCGACCGCGACCGCGACAGGAGACTGCGATAGGAGACCGCGACAGGAGACTGCGACAGGAGACTGCGACAGGAGACTACGACAAGAGACTGCTACATGAGACTGCGACAGGAGACTGCGACAGGAGACCGCAACCGGAGACCAAGACAGTAGACTGAGAGAGGTAGCCCAGACAGGAGACCGAGAGCGGAAACCGAGACAGGAGACCGAGACAGTAGACCGAGACCAGAGACCGAGATTGGAGACCGCGACCATTTACTTTACTTAGGAAATGTATGATGGTGTCTCCTGTCTTGGTTGCCTGTCTTGGTCTCCTGTCTCGGTCTCCAGCACCAACCGCTACCTTTAGGTGTTACACGTTATCTATTCATCTATTTATGTGGGTGAATCTCATATTGCATTTATATTTTTCTAACTAGACATTTTCAATCTTAAAGAAAATATCTACCACGGCTAGGGGGTAGAATCGTTATCATTTACTTTTTCTCAAATTAAGTGGTCTCGATATAAATTTAGACATTGAAGATCCTTATAATGTCTAAAGAGGTTACAGAGGCACGTACTGGTGCATAGTTTGCCCAGATTTTCCTTTAAAGTGATCAATAAAAAATGTAAGTGAGTGAATATCTGAAATTTTAAAGGTTTTTTGAAGTTTTTATTAGTTTTACAAGCAAAACCTTTGTCGCCACGTGTCACATATAAAATTCAACTTTAAAATCTGAGAAGTAGCTTTACCAGCGTTAATAAAGTTCAAAAATACGCTTGCCACGTTAAAAAGAAGGTCTTAATTTGCCATTTTGTGAAGTCTTAAAACTTTAGTGACAAGCTTTTTTAGTACCTACAACTACGCTACGTAGTAGCAAGACTTTTCAAAGGTTGTTGTCTTTTAGGTATTTAGTTTATAAAAAGTTAAAAATTAATTGAAATTATAGAAAAATAATTGATTTTTGTGGAAACTATAATTTATTATAAACAATTAAAACGTTTTAAGTGTTTCTAATGTTTAAAATAGACTTGTTTTACGAAGATTCAAAGTAGTCTATTTAATTTGACACGTCGAGGTAAATAATATTATAATGTTTTTCTTTACCCATAATTGTTAAAAAAAAACTGACATCATCTGAATTACATGGTCAATTATTTCAAACTGGAATAATTCCCGTTCCCGTGGGAATACTGGAATCAAAAGTAGTACTGTTTTTGAATCCAGGTTATTAGCAATTCTGGTGCCAAATTTCATTCAAATCCGTCCAGCCATTTGAGCGTGAAAGAGAAAACACACTTACATACACACAAACAAACTTTCACCTTTATAATAGTGATTGTTTAGAAGCTCGCAGAATTCGCCACTTACAACTCACTAGTAACTCTACTCCGGTTCCCGAGCGATAGATTAATTGAATTACATCAACACCCGGCTAATACAATTACAATCTGCAGCGCGGATTGCGTGTGGCTCGGCTTTAGCTTTTTGCGAGCAAATTGCTCCGGTTCGGTGTGCACCTGCCCTTATTTTGACGTTCCTAAACGAATTTGACTTTGTTTTGGGGAAGCGTGAAATGGAGAATTGTTTTTGTTGTTTAACAATACAGCTCTGTTTATACAAATGCTAGTTTCAAAAGTAATAATCAAATAAATCAAATAATGATAAATCTAAAATATAAATAATAAATATAAATATCTTTGGACATTTTTACACGGCGTCATCTAGTCCCAAGCTAAGCAACTTAATGCTTATGTTATGGTAACCAGATGACTGATATAATACTTAGATAAGTACTTAATTTTTTTTTGTAAATACATACATATTATACATATAAAAAACATCCAGACCCGGAACAAATATCTGCAGAACTTGCAAACATTTGTCCCGCGGCGGGATTCGAAAACGCAACCTCCGAGTCTCACGCGAGCCTTCGCCCACTGCGCCACAGAGGTCGTCGTAAATAATTAAATCTTCAAGATTTTTTATTTTAGCATAAAACATCAATACCACAAGTTTAAAGTTTTGATGCAACTACATACGCTTATAGAATACTAACAAACTCGCCCGCGGCTTCGCTCGCACCTACCTTGGTACCTACCTTGATAAAATATAGCCTTTGTTCATTCGGAAAGTCCATGCTACACATCGGTGAAAGAATTTTTGAAATTGAATGAGTAGTTACGGAGATTACCCCAAACATACAAACAAACCAACTTTACCTCTTTATAATATTAGTAAGTACCTATATAATATATAGATATTAGTATAAAAACACTATTTATAGCATTTCAATCGAAAACCGCGCTATAATTTCATATGTTTCTATACAATTCCAAACATAATGGTGATTGCCGGGGTGTGACCAGGAACACAGAGCTGCGTACTAACGCACGTACAGTCGACGACAGAAGTTAATTCAATGCTTTATTTTTAATACTCAACTAAAAACTAAAAAAAAAACTAAAAACTCCGTCACCAGAGTTGGCCACTTGCTCATACGAACGAACGAACGATTTTTAATACTTTCATAAGTGTAATGTGCTTCCGGGCACGTTAAATTGTCGGTCCCGGCTTTTAAAATCGTTAAGCCATGATGGAGGCCTTAAGGCGGCCTAAAAACTCTGTCACCAGAGTTGGCCACTTGCTCATACGTACTTACTTATCACGGTCACAAATTATTTTATTTTTTTATGCTCTAGGATTTAAAAGAATCAGAAGCACCTACGTGTACATAAAATATAAATCAATATATATAAAATATTATATAAAATCCTAGCTGCGCTCCGCGGTGAATAGGTCCCGTTTCCCGTAAGAACACCGAGGTCAAAAGTAGCCTATTTTTTAATCTAGGATATAAGCTGCAGTTATGGTACCAAATTTTATTGGTTTTCTTGGTTTTTTTAAACACGGCCATGAATTATTTATTTTTTTAGTACTTCTGATTAATAAATATAAGAACCAGAAGTACCTACGAGTACATAAAATATACATAATACACAAAATATTCGTGGTAACATGTTTTGTTGTCAACTGTCTCACATATTGTACAGAGGAGCGAGGGTAGGGGTCGACGACCTCACGTCAGGTCATTAAATATTAATTTGCCTATTAACTCATGTAACGTCTGCAAGAGTGTCGTTTGTTGATTTTGAGAATAAGATGCCTTTTAAAGAGAGACTGAAGAAACATATTTTTATTTGTTTTTCTTTAAAATGGCATCGGGTACGTTATTATTCTCCCTTCAATTTAGCTAATGCGACTTTTTTGTTATTGAATAGAGATATCGATATTTTATGTTAAAATAATGTTGTTATAAAAACAAATTTAACTTTAGAAGATAGTACCAGGATATCAGCTATGCTTGGTATTTTTATTAAACGACATTTTCAAAAAAAATATCCTAAATCGATTTATCGCCCCGACACCCACGCATACCTACTAAATTTCATGAAAATCGTTGAAGCCGATTCCGATTCGATTCCGATAATATTACAAGAATAGCTCGTTAGGTTATTAGATTGATAACAAATTGGTTAATTACCAAGGAATATTTAAATAATTAATCAATTAAATATAAACTTATATTTTGTTTATCATTCAACTAATTAATTATATCCAAGAAATATAAGAATATGCTCTTTGAAATTATTTTTTTCAACGAATTAATTATATAAAAAAGTATAAGCTAAACGTTCTTTTAATTTTTTTTTGCAAAATCTTTTCATCATAAAAAAATCTAAAGTTATTTTGTTTATTCTACAACACCCAAACTCAATATTACAATTTGATTATTCAAATACAAATTACAACTTCTTTACCATAAACAAAATTGCTCTACACTTTTACGTACTGCCGACGCCATACAATTACCTTTAATTCGGTAATGTCAAATATCTGTCAATCTTTATGTCACTCTGTCATGACAGGTGGTGGTTAGCGTCATAAATTACAGTTGAGGCATTATTTCGTAATAGAAAAACAATGGAGAAGGTATTGTTTGTTTTCGGAATGAGATTGGGTTGCTTTGTTTTAATGCTTATTCAGTAACTTGTTAAAATAATGGTATGTTTTTCTAAAGACTCTTTAGGCAAAACACATTGAGATGGCAGGGAAGCGGCGAGCAGTTTTAGTGTTATATGATTTTAAACTTTATCTTCATTTGTATAATACATAGTATTGCTTGAGAAACTTGAAACGCAAGCGACCGCAAGAGGTGCCGAGATCACTTTTCAAAGCGCTTTAATACTATGCATTATAGTAATGAAAATAAAGTTTAAAATTATAAGACACTGAAACTGCAGCTGCTTCTCTGCCGTTTTGGTATGATCTGAGACATTCTTTTAGTGACAGCTCTGTATCTCAATTTCATCGTAATTGAATGTATGAATGTATGAATCAAATACGAACGATAAAGAATCAAATCAACAATATTAATTAAAAAAATGTAAACGTAGCCTAGACGTTCTTGAAATGTTGAAGCTAAGCGACGTTCTGAGCGGTCACAGTTTTGATGGGTGACATTGCAGGTGATTTTACACTGCATCATCTAGACTCCAACTAAGCTAATTTAATGCTTGTGCTAATGGTAACCGAAAGACTATATTATACTACTTGTATACTTTTTTCTCGTATATTTATGTATATATAATACATAAATGTCTGCAGAACATGCAAACATTTGTCTCGCGGCGGGAATCGAACCCGCAACCATTGCGTCTCAGGCGAGCCTTTACCCATTGCGCTACAGAGGGTTCATTACAGAATAAAATAAGAATTTGAGGGAATTCGTAGTATAAAACTAGTCAGAAAATGTTTAACATATAACAATAAAAATGACGTGTTGTCAGGACAGGTGTTGATTATGTAAATGTAGATATTTCGTATTGTATGTATTTAGGTGAAAATGTTACAAAACTATATAATTTGGCTGCGTCCGCCTGTCTCTTTAGAATTAGGGGAAATTGTTAAATAATAGAAAGCTTTTTATTCCTTTGATATTTTTGCATGTTACATAGGTTTATGTTTCACTATTAAGTTATTTACGCACGTATTAAAACGATACTGAAATATATCAGTCATCCTGTTACCATAACACAAGCATTGCTCGTTAGTTCGTATGAGCAAGTGGCCAACTCTGGTGACGGAGTTTTTAGGCCGCCTAAAGGCCTCCGTCATGGCTTAAACCACTTTAAAAGCCGGGACCGACAATTTAACGTACCATCCGAAGCACGGAAGCGCTCAGCTAATAATGCCACTTGCGGTCCCATCCAAGTTGTGACCGCTCAGAGCGTTGCTTAACTTCGACGATCTATCAAGAACGTCTTAGCAAGCTTTGCCACGAGCGCTTCGAGCATTGCTTAGCTTAGGGATAGATGACGCTGTGTGAAATGTCCAAGGATTTTTTTTTTCTAACCTATGCTGTCCCACTGCTGGGCAAAGGTCTCTCCAACACCTTCCAAGCATTGCGATCGCCGGCTTCGTCCCACCAATCAGCCCTGAATGCATCGAGATGATCACAAGCGTCGTCGAGGCCTGCCCCGGCGTCGCCGCCCATCCTCAGGCACCCACTGTGTGATGATCTTAGCCCACCTGCCCCCATTTATTACATACTAGTTGCGCCCCGTGGTGTAACCCGCGGTAGTTAAAAGTAGCCTTATTATACATATAAAACTTCCTCCTTAATCACTCTATCTATTACGTCACGTATTCTATTTAATATTATTATTACTTATATTGTAGGCTTACTTTTTATGTTTTTGCAAATAAGTTCTGTTATATCTGACCTAGCCATAACTACTTGAGCTGTCGTAACAAAGTTTCCTCGATACAGGCTTTGCCTAGTGAGGAAACTGATAGATATATTCGTTGTTTTGATTTTCACTGTCTGTAAATTAAGTTAATTTTAAGTATACTACTTTGAAAACTCTGTGTAAACTTCGACCTTATTTTACAGTAATAAACATTTTTTCATTTTCATTTTCATTTTCATTTCATTTTCATTTCATTTTCATTTCATTTTCATTTCATTTCATTTTTTCATTTATTAAAAAAATCGCATCTAAATCCGTTGCGTAGTTTTAAAGATTTAAGCATACATAGGGATATATACAGAGAAAGCGACTTTGTTTTATACTATGTAGTGATTATTAATTATTTTCGGTTGAGCTAAAATTCTGCACTTATTTCTCGTGTGACAATTCCGTGACAGCGAGCGCTTAATATTAAAAAAAATATTTAAAAAAAACTTGTTCTTATAAAATTGAACTGCGTATTGTCAATCGCAAGTTAATTATCTGCATTACAAAATAAACGCCTGTTTTATGTGAGTAATGTATATACTGATGCGTTTTTAATTGAACTGAACACAGGCTAAAACTCACATACATGCATGATATTGCTTTTAGTGCAATATTTATTTTAATATTTTACCTTCGGTCCCGGCTTTTAAAAACGTTAAGCCATGACGGAGGCCTTTAGGCGGCCTAAAAACTCCGTCACCAGAGTTGGCCACTTGTTCATACGAACGAACGAAAAGTGCGATACTAAAAATTAATTGTAGTTAAAAAAAGACGAAATATATAACGCGATAAAACTATATAGCGATAGAACGCGACAAATATGGTAAAAAAATGATCTTTATCTTCATTATGAAACATACTTGGACATACTTTTGACTAACCGCTTAGAAAATTTTAACCGCATCTAAGGCATAAGTCGTGATTAAGCTTTGTTTCATTTTATTGGTATTATAGTTTATTTTACATTTATTTATTTTATACTTACGTTAATATTTGATTGGAATAGTTTAAGCACTAATGTATACAATGATAGGTATAGTTTATTTATTATTTTACAGTGTTAAACCACACTTAGGTATTGGATCCTGCCGGAGCCTTTAACTTTTAGTAAGATTTTTCATTTATAATGAAATATACAATGATAGCCAAAAAGTGATCGCATACGAGCACATAGAGTCGAACCCCACACTCTAAATTGAGTTTTATAATTACATTTTTAGTTGGCTACTGTTAAGGTAATTACTTCAAACGAATCTTGAAAAATTAACTCCTAAACTTTTACTTTCAAGTTTTCCTCTTAATATATCGAATATTAAATTTCAAATTGACCTTTTAATCAGTCTAAAGAACTACTTACTATGTTTATAACTTTGGGGACGAAACTTTGGTGACCCTTTCGAAGAACTGTTTGGGTCCAAATGGAGAATTATAATAGATTTAATTTTAATTATAATCCTTGGACTACCTGTACTAAACGAGTGTCAAAATCATCTTAATGCTTAATTGCGAGTACCTATGTGTTAGTGAAAATGATATTTAACATCGATGAATATCTCCGAAAACCTTTACCAGTTTATAATCTTGTTTTTGGCCCTAAATCATTATTTTAATCTATTTTGAAATGAGATGTAATCGATCAGTTTTTGCCGGACTGGAGGGTAGTTGCCGAGGATCGGAGGTGTGGAAAGAGTGGGGGAGGCCTTTACCCAGCAGAGGGATCATCACGGCTCATAATTAAAATAATGAAATGTACTGTTGTAACAGTTAACAGTTACATTATTGATTGACCTCTGTGATTTTTGGTATCTATAAATATGCAAGGTACTGCATCCAGTTTTCGCTACAATGCGTCTTTTCCTCGGCAATTAGAGAGCTCGACTGATTTACAGCGGCAATGCTCGATAAATCAGCGGTAATGCCGCGGCGATGGATTTATTTAAACTTGTCGATACCGGGTTAATGAGGCGCGGCTAATGAACAGGACGTAACTGCAACGATTATGGGAGAATATTATTCCAGATAATATTGGCATAATGAGATGTAGAGCAAACTAATGTCAATAGTCGCTGAGCAAAGCCGCCGGGACTGATAGAAAAACGAAGCTTTATTCGATCGTCTTCAAACTACAATACATAGACGACGACCTCTATAGCGCGGTGGGTAAAAGTCCGCCTGAGACGCGGAAAGAAAGAAAGAAAGGAGGTTGCGGGTTCTATCTCCGCTGCGGGACAAATGTTTGCATGATCTGAAAATATTTGTTTCTAGTCTGGGTGTTTTCTATGTAGGTATGTACCTATTTACAAAAAAAAGG
This sequence comes from Xanthorhoe designata, assembly GCA_963582015.1. Classification (NCBI taxonomy): domain Eukaryota; kingdom Metazoa; phylum Arthropoda; class Insecta; order Lepidoptera; family Geometridae; genus Xanthorhoe; species Xanthorhoe designata. The sequence continues at coordinate 563,888 of OY757049.1, forward strand.
TATCTATGTAGTGTATCAGTCATCTGGTTAACACAAGCATTAAAATGCCTAACTTGGGATAAGATGGCGTTGTGTGGAATGTCCAATAAAAAAAAACAAAAAAAACAAAGTTTATAAATAAATAAATGAAATGTTTCTCTGTGTTTTTTTTTCCAAAACGTCAGAAAATAAAAATTAATTGATGCGATACGAAGTTCTCCTCAGTGGTTAATCATGAAATAGTCTTATTATTCTTGATGCATTATTTATTATTATGAGTTAATAAGCGTTAATGTTTACGGCGATGGATTTATTTAAAGTCGATATTAACGAGGGGTTAATGAGGTATCTACGGCTAATTAACATGATGTAATTGCAACGCCTATGAGATAAAGGTATCGTAAGACTAGTCTTCACTTAGTTCGTCTAAACTAGCTTTTACTTATTTTATTGCGAAGCTGCTTCGCAATAAAATAAGTAAATTAAAAATAGTGGACTGTGTGTATTTTCATTTATATTTCAAGTTTCAGCCAAATTCGTTCAGTAGTTTTTGCGTGACAGAGTAACATACATCCATCCATTTCAATTCTCAAACACTTAAAAAAGTAAAAAAGTATAAAAAAGTTTAAAAAAGAAAATTGTATGCAAAATTGTATGGGTTTAGTGAATGACAATGATGACAATAGGGTTCAAACTTTAAATATTTATACAAATAGCTTTTGTAACGACTTCTAAAAGGGGGAGGTTTTGAGGCCTTTGCCCTGCAGTGGGACCTTACAGGATCATAAAGAAAAAAAAATAGGCTCTATATTTTCAAAGGAACTTTAATATAATCACCTTTCCTAAAAATATAGTCATGGATCTTTTTATTTAGCATCAAACATTTTAAAGTCATGACCACAATCTAAAGATTGCATAAAATATTTGAATTTAACATGAATTGGTAACGGTTCTCGCCAAAAGCTGAAGATGTGAAATGATAAATGATAAATGACATTTTATTTGCACGAACACAGTGTTAAAATAAAGTGGTCTTAAAAACATTACTTAGTCCAAACTATATCCTACCAAAGTTTTTGGCATGCAAATCTGTAATATGATTCTTATTTTACAATTTATTTAATTATGTTGGTCTTTACTACTTTACCTAGTCTCTGGTTATACCTACTTATACATGAGTAGTTTAGTACTAATGCCGTGTCCTCACAACGCCGCACGCACTACGTGCCCGCGCCTGCAGAGTGGGTCTCATAGCTCGACCCAATTCCCGACCTATCTACATCTGTTTAGACAGCTATAAACCAAGACCTAGTTTCTACTACTTAAGCCCGTCACACACGTAGCTATATTATAGCAAGGCATATTACGATATATTTTCTATAAAAATATTCAAGTGACCGCACACGCAACTATAATATATATTATAGCTGCGTGTGTATTTGTATATATATAGCAAGGCATAATAATTATATATTATAGCTAGGTGTGTGACGGGCTTTAGGTATAGAAATATCAGCCTAGATATAAGTTTCTAATGACGACCTCTGTGGCGCAGTTGGGTGAAGGCCCGACTGAGATACGGAGGTTGCTTGTTCGATCCCCGTCACGGGACAAATGTTTGCATGTTCTGCAGATATTTGTTCCGGGTCTGGATGTTTTTCTATCTATAATATGTATGTATTTACAAATAAATATGTATCTATGTAGTATTATCAGTCATCTGGTTATCATAACACAAGCATTGTTGATTAGCTTGGGACTAGATGACGCCGTGTGAAATTTCCAAGGATCTTTTTTTTTTATTGACTGTCATCATGACTTGCATGATCTAAACAACAGTTGCTTATAATTATTGAACGTCAATTAGGTGCGCGCAATTATTGCATTCAATTATTGCTCTGTGTACAAGAAAATGGCATCATGTAATAGTACTAAGGCTCGGTTATATGAAAATCTGTCTGAATGGAAAATAGTTTAAAACTTAATAAGCCTCTTTTTCTATACATTGTAGCTTAGCGACTTAATTCTGAATAGTTGTCGAAAGTTTCGAAGTCAAAGTGCAGCCAACGTGTAATGATTACGTCCCTCCCAAAGTAGATAATTCAATGAACATTATCTGCGGTAGCTGCCGTAATGGCTTCGTGTCACGGTCTATTAAACAAATTATTATGTCACGATTATTATACTGATCTACGGCTGCCTCGATACGTGTACGCAGAATGGATGGGCGCAGGTGATACTGGAGCGTAATGATTACAAACATCAAAGCTAAAAAAAGCTAGGCCCACACCACCAGGTTCTTGCCTGATTATTCCCCTGGTGTAGGGAGTCGCGTTGGAACAGGCATTAGCATCACCTAGCATGTAAAACGAAACTTAAGTGATCCTTCAGGTCCTACAAGAATAAATGATTTTTCTTTCTTTCTTTCTTTCATCTAATGTCGATCTATCTCTATAGAAACGTTTATCAGCACAAAATGTATGAACCTTTTTGACAGATAACAACGTTGCTACGACGATCGATTTACGGTCATCCGTACGTTGGATATAGAAACCGGGCATAAGCTTCGCCACGAGCTCTTTGGTACATTTACATCATACAAACCGCAAGCGAGTCAAAAATCAGAACAAGGAACGCCAGTTAGTGTTTCCTATAAATATATAATTTGGTATATGGTTCCATAAGTACGCAATTATACTTCACACACAAGAGTAAAGTAACGTTATTAAAAAAAATATTTCCTACCATGCAATTGAAGGGCTACTTACAAAACCGAAATATAAGTCTACTTATCCAATCTTATTTAACAATCTTATTTATCTTTCAAGGATATTTATTAAGAAAATCACATTCAAAGTATCCAGCTACTCATTAGCGTATAATTCAAGAACCTCCTTGAAATTACAATATCCTTCCTTTCAAAACCTCCTTACAGAATCTGCGGAAACATTCAAACGCACTTTACAATTAACTTATGACATTGAAGAGTCTATCCAATCTGTGTCCAAAATCCTATTGTCCAAAATCACCAGCGCGGGCACGCCGGTCATTATATGGAATAGCCCATTATTGTTTGCCTATCCCACTCAACGAAATACTCATTTACCTGCGGCGGTACATGATTGCCTCTCTATTCGTTATTAGATTATGATAAGAGGAAAAACTGAGAGGACTGAGACCAAACTATCACAGCAAAGTAGGCTTTACAGGTTGACGAGTAGATATATACTAAAACATTTTTTTTTTCGCTGAGTAGGTACCTACCCTCCTACTTAGGAACTTGTGTTTAAATGTTTGCTTGTATTATCTATTTTGTCGGTCCTTTGTTCTGTTCTGTTTGTCAACTCCCTCCTTGTTTCTTCTTTGGACTTATTTATGTCTTGTGTATGTGTGCTAAATAAAATATTATTCTATTCTATTCTATTAACATAATATTTATTCGCAGTACTGTAAGCGTTGAAGCGCTCATGACGAAGCTTGCCAAGTCGTTCTTAATAGATCGTTGAAGTAAAGCAACGTTCTAAGCAATCACAACTTAGATGGGTGACCGTAAGTGGCATTAACACCTAAGCGCTTCCGTGCTTCGGAAGGCACGTTAAATTGTCGGTCCCGGCTTTTAAAGCCGTTAAACAATAGCATCGAGTAAAGCCTGGCTCCTATATTAAACTTACGAGTGACCGTAGACCTATCTCCATAGCAACTTTGTTTTTATTTATACAACACAAAATGTATGACACTTTTTGACAGGTAACAACGTTGCTACGGCAATAGATTTAACGGTCATTCGTGAGTTGAATATAGGAACCGGGCGTTAAAAGTATTTCTTTACTAATTTATTTCTTCATGAACAATGAACGTGATTATGTGTAAAGAAGCCCATCTTAAGATCGATTGAATCTTGAATATCTACAAATCGGAGATATGTCGCTACATAAAATCTGAGATTGTTTAAGTTTTACATATAAATCACCTACCAACGAAATAAACTGGTGTTCTTACATACATTTTTAAAGTGTTATAGTACAACAAGTAGCCAACTCATTCATACATTAAAAACTCCAGACGAAGCCAGGAGCATTCGCTAGCGAGCTATAAATCAGTCGAAGGAACGCCTTTGCGTTGCCCACACGGATGCGAACAAAATTTTATACACATTTAGCAGAATGTATGCGGATTTTATAGGGCTAAGTGAATAATGATGGTCTGTGGTAAATTGAATGATAGGGAAACGAGGGTTTGGATGACAAAAAAGCTTCGTTTTTTGTTTAAAAGTAGTGGGGTACTTTGATTATAGGTACATAATTTATTTACAGAAACTTAACTACTACATATTTACATAACAGTAAATATGTAGTAGTTAAAAACCAATTAAAACCAGTTGAGCCACCTGAAGATCGTTACAAACGATCTATAGGTAGCTCAACTGATCCAAACCACTGCCAGACGGAAGCGTGCCCAAGACACTGGCAGCATTGCCGCGCTGAATGGCAATGCTGGAGTACTAAAAATCACGATGTTTCTGTATATTTTTATTTAGAAACATAGTGACCTTCATCGCTCCTCTGTTGAATGCTTGTACCTTGTCTTCACTCCGTGTCTTAAGGTAGATCAGACGGACACTTTCCGTTCATTTTTATCTTTCACTTTTAATGTTTTGCTCTAAATGAAACGTCTGAACACAAAATGAAACAAGCGTGCCGAAGAAAAACCAAGCATTAATTCGAGTGAATGTTCACTCGAGTGAACCGTATGATTCTACCTCTGGATGCCACCGAGAACGGAGTGAAGGTGTGGTGAAGGTTATGCCATCCTAAATTAGTTAAAGCATTGATACGATAGAAGAAGACTACGTGTCGAATTACTTGAAACTCTTTCAGTCCACCCTAGCCTAATTTTATATAAGATCCACATTTACAATCGCAAAATTTTACTCCATCCTGTAGATTGAGAAGATACCTACTCCAGGAACTGGACAAGCCTACTCCATCATAACACTGTAGAGTCACAGTGTCCCATTAATTGAGGCATCGGTTGCCATGACGTCAGCGTCGTATAAATCATTTGAAATTAGATGTGAAGGCAAATATGGAATTTCCAACGACTTCGTATGTAAATAAGTAGTGTAGTAATAATAGTCTTTTTACTTTCGCGATCAGAACAACGTCGGGATAAGATTAAAATTAAATAACGGTAAATAGCGATAAAAAAATATAAAAAAAATATTTGTAAATGTATAAATAGATAAATATCATTGGACATTTTACACGGCGTCATGTCCCAAACTAAGCAACTTAATGCTTGTGTTATGGTAACTAAATGACTGATATACTACATAGATACATTTTTTTTGTAAATACATACATAAGGTATATAGAAAGAAAAACATCCAGACCCGGAACAAATATCTGTAGAACATACAAACATTTGTCCCGTGGCGGGGATTGAACCCGCAACCTCCGCGTCTCAGGCGGGCCTTCGCCCACTGCGCCACAGAGGTCGTCAAATGTTCTATAATAATGTACTACGTATTATAATAGCACACGGGAAATTACTCACGTAAAATTATCTTCGATTTAGATACCGACAATGTTTCGATTCTTCCAGAGAATCTTCATCTGGGTATGAGTGTGGTCACTCCTCGCGGTCGCGTCTCATACAACTCACGATAGTTTTGAAAGTGAAATATGTACTACGTATGTTTTATAATAATGTACTCGTAGTAGTTTAGTTTATGTTATTAGCCATGGCGGAGTCCTTAAGGCGGCCTAAAAACTTATAAGGTTTAATCTAGATCAATTTCAATAGCACGAATTTCATTACACGAAAAACGATGAGCAGTATTTAATAAAATGCCATTGCATGAAAAACAGGCTTTGCCATCGTTAATTACAGGGCCATGCCAATTTCCGGGACCATCTTGAATCAGCTCGCTTCTGGCTTATTTCACTCAAAGATGTGGCTCTACCAACCAAACATACAGAAAATTATTACACTAGCAAAAAAAGGCAAAAGCTCTGAAAGAAAGAAAGATAAATCGTTTATTATGGTAGGACCTTTAAGATCACTTTAACTTCGTCTTACATGCTAGGTGACATGATTACCTATTGTTTGAACTAGGTACCTATATGTACTTTTGTTCCAAATAAATGATTTTGAATTTGAATTTTTGAATGATATTTCCCGTTCCAATGCGATTCCTATACTTTTTAACCCCAGGCCCAAAAAGGGGGAAGCTATGAGTTTGACCGCTAGGTATGTCTGTGTCTCTGGGGCTCCGTGGTGGAGTTTTTAGGCCGCCTAAAAGCCTCCGTGCAGATATTTGTTCCGGGTCTGGATGTTTTTTCTATGTGTATTCCCCCTGTAAATACATACATATTATGTATGTATTTACAGGGGGAATACACGCAGTGCTGGCAGACCACCTGCTAGATGGGTCGATGATATTGTTAGGGTCGCCAACAAGACCTGGATGCGATCGGCTCAACACCGAAACGAGTGGCAGTCACTGGAGGAGGCCTACACCCAGCAGTGGGTTGACACAGGCTGAAAATAAAATAATAAAATAAAATAAAATAATGATGATGATGATGTATTTACAAAAAAAAATGTATAAGTACGTAGTATATCAGTCATCTGGTTACCATAACACAAGCATTGAATTGCTTAGCTTGGGACTAGATGACGCTGTGTGGAATGTCCAGGGATATTTGATTTGATTTTTATTTGAACTGCCAGACCTATTTTCGCAGTGAAAGTTCCCAAAGCTACTCGTATTAAATCTGTGCATTTGCAATTTCCGGAAATGACGATCCGATCATTTAAAATCGCGTCTCGCTAAGAAGTTGTTTGATCTTTGTTTTCAACTTCTGAGTGTTGATTGCGTACTTGTTTTTGGTATTTGGTAATTGTTTATGACACTCGCACACCCTAAGGGTGAGGGGGGAGAGTGAGTTTAAAATCAAATTCGTATCTTATAATTCAACTCGTTTGTTTTGGCTGATTCTTGGTAAGATCAATGACCTGAGTTGTTTTGAAGTTCAGAGTAGGACCGATTCTTAGCACAAACTGTATTTTAGAGTAGGAGAATAACCAGGTTAAAAAATTGCTCGGTAAGGTAAGTTTTAGATTTTTGATAAAAATCTTATACATTAGGCATTAGGCATTATTTTTAAGTTTTTCACAAGTTATCTTTGCAAGATGCAAGATGCAATATATCAAGAAGCTTGCTTCCTATTTACATAAAAAGGAATACCTTCTAAATACACCACTTTGCACGCAGTCAAGTCAGTTGTCAAAGTGGTCTATAAACGATCGTACTGAATAAATACATTTTGAGTTTGAGTTTTACTACTGGGTAATGGCTTTTAAAGTCGTTAAGCCATGACGGAGGCCTTTAGGCGGCCTAAAAACTCCGTCACCAGAGTTGGCCACTTGCTCATACGAACAAACGAAAAAAACTAATGGGTATTAGTGTTTTTGTTCCTACCTAATGTTGGAAACGAACGAACCTAATGTTTTGCTTCAGTTTAGCTATCTATCGCATTAAGTTGCAAGTCTATTGATGCATAGACTGATATTCTAAAAACCCAACCTAAAAGCGTTTCCCTGGTGTAGGGAGTCGCGTTGGAACAGGCATTAGAATCACCTAGCATGTATAGCGAAACTTAAGTGATCCTTGAGGTCCTACAAAAATGATTTTTCTTTCTTTCTTTCTTTCTTTCTTTAAAACTTAGCCCCAACTTCATTCATATAAAGCATAAACAGTTTTACCCTATGGGTATTATTAGTGTTTTTGTTCCTACCTAATGTTTTGCTTCACCGTTTAGCTATCTATCGCATTATGTTGCAAGTCCATTGATGCATGTATTCTAACAACCCAACCTAAAAGCGTTGAAAACTTTGCCCCAACTTCATTCATATAAGCATAAACAGTTTTACCCCAAGTCCTGAATGTTTGCACAAAACTCCTACTAATTAACGGGCAGGGCTCGAATATTATTAATAACGGGGCATTTCAATCCACAGGCTCGGACTTGACGGCTTTCTCGGGAACTTTTCCAGTAATTTAATTTAAACTTTGGGGTAAACTGGTAGGGGTACGACAGGGGCGTAGCGAGTTTTTGAGATAAAATATTTGAGGCCTAAAATTGTTTAAACAACTTGGTGTATTCGATAAGTTAGTTATTTATTTTGCAAAATTATGTAAATACGAACAGGGTGAGTTTTTTTTGGGGCACTTAGGGTAAGTTTGAAATGAGATCGTAGTTAGTTAAAAAAAATGTATTAAATCCAAATCAAAAGTGATATAATTATATTTTTGCCGAAAAGTATGATTTTTTATATCATTTGACTTATTTGATTAAAAATTAATAATTCTCAACATTGTTTTAAAATTATTCATGATCCTGACATAAATAGTCAAAAATTAGACTTCTTTTATCATCATAAATTTTCACCTGCTTTTAATTTACCCAGAATTTTACCTCTTTTTTTGTTTCATCCAATATTTCATTTCATTTCATTTATTTATTCAATTAAAACAATTAAATTGTATGCGGAAAACACTTATAAAATACAACACATACTTTTAAATAGAAATTTACAGGATTTTATCGCGTAATTTACCTTTTATTATTTCCCGACGTTTCGGCTGTGTTACAACAACCGTGGTCGCGGGCGAAGTTCGCGTAAATTTCTATTTAAAAGAAAATCCTGTAAATTTCTATTTAAAAGTATGAATTGTGATCGCGAAAGTTTAAGAAAGACTAAAATACAACACCTTATATTTAATAATTTAACAAAAATCTCAAAAGCAAAAAATAAAAATAATAACTATAAAATTCATTAACAAAAAAAAAAATCTTTAATATAACTAATTTAACAAATTAGTTACAGAATTAGAGTAATAAGAAAGTCCATAAGCATTATTAAAAACTCCTTGACCCGTCTCTGTGTTAAAAAAATGGGGCAGTCGAACCCGCGGGCGAAACAAAGTGTGAATAAAGTATGCAAGCCAGAGAGCCAAGTTATGTTTTAGTTAATCAAAATGTACTTTGCTAATAAAGTGATGCATACGAAAGTGGAGTTTTGCGACCGCGGGAAATAACGGGCACCAGTTTTGGCGCTATCTATTTTCTTTTTCTTTATTTTGGCTTCACACGGCTTGCGCCACGCATTTAGCCACTATATCCTTCGAGTTGGGCAGGTAAGGCGAGGTGATGACAGGTGGAGCAAAGCAGTGACTGAATGGTGGCCAAGGATGGGTCTAAGAAGTGTCGGGTCATCGGTGGTAAGGTGGGTCGACATAGTTCATGTCGCGGGGCGTCAATGAATACGAATGGCAGAGGACCGTAGTGGATAGCACTTAGGGAGGCCTATACCCAGCAGTGGGTGAAGTCGGGCTGTTGATGATATGATGGTTTTCTCCTATAAAATAAATCAGCAATACAATTTTTGTTTTCATTTATTTACCATTTTAACAATAATAAATCTTAGGTAAGTAAGTAAGTAATAAAATTGCATCTAAAAATCACATGTTTAGTCTGACACTATCGCAATTACATAGCATGATTACTTTAAAACTTTAAAATAAGTTTCATTTTCTAAAACTGTATCCCCCTTATTAATAAACGAAGTTTAACAAATAACGTCAGTGAATGAACGAATTAGCACTTTATTGTACACAGAATAAAGATACAAATAAAACTTAAAATTAATACTTCGCTGATCTTTGTTTATTAATAAGAGGGTATAGGTATAGTACTTTCTGCATAATAAAACATGTCTCTTCTCTATTTCAACTTTTCAATATATAAAGATCCAACTATAATAGAACCCTATCATGCGTAGCTCGTAAATCTACAATAAAATAATAAAACTCACCAAATTCTCTAACAGATGTTTTCAATATCTTCATAAGTTATTATACGAAATTACGAACTAAATGTAAATGTTCTGTGAGAATTGAAACAACTATCTGATTCTAAGAACCAGCCGCAGTGTCCTGTCTGCCCTTAAAACGTCTTTTACAGCTAGATTATAACTTTAAATGAAGAAAATTTAATACAGCCATGTTCAGAGTATGCCATCAAATTAATTATTATTATTAAACATATACAAACGGGTATTTCTCACGAATTTTACCTTTAATATTCGCCCGACGTTTCGACCGGATTGCACCAGCCGTGGTCGCGGGAAGTCTTCCCGCGACGCGCGTAAAATTCGTGATAAATACCCATTTGTAAATGTTTTATAATAATTATTATTATTATTGGAGTTTTATGTTTAACATACTTACTCAGTTTACTCGTAGCTGAAATGCACGGGCCAAAGCCAAGTAAGTGTATATCAGTATCTACCTACAAGTTAATATGACTAGCTTCACTAAGATCGGCCTGTAAAAATTTTCTGACAATTCTGCACGTATTTAAAATGGATGCCTTTTGAAGAAGACAATATGTACATCGAAGAATTAAACATTAAAAAATAAGAAAGTAATTCTGGTAACCTTGAATTTTGGGGTATTTTTTTTTATTGTATAAGTACTCGTAAATTTAAATTGACCACCCCCAGATTTTATTCCACCACAGGAAATTCTACCACCGGGACACGATCTGCCATGGCTAGTGTGGAAGTCTCTAAACCGGCTCCGCACCCAGGTCGGCCGTTGTAGATACAATATGTGCAAATGGGGTTTCAGGGAACCAAATTTGACAAAATGTGACTGCGGCGAACCCAGCCAGACAATGAGGCATCTAATGGCATGTCCTCTGTGCCCTAATACCTGCACAACCGAAGACCTGAATGCGGCCACGTCCAACGCCATAGACTTGGCCATATTTTTGGCAAATAAAATATAATTACTTACCTGTTTTTACCAGAACCATTGACCCGCAAAGAAGAAGAATTTAAATTGTTCAATCCAACTTAAAACTTAAGTAAGGGTCATCACATCATTGTGCTATTGCTAGAGTCAGACTTTTAATGACAATGAAACTGTATTACAGGCAATGGGTGCGGCCGCTAGACATTCGAACAATAGCCCAAAATTACGCAAGAAAATTATTCCGAACCTTTTAGAAATTGGTTTTAAATAATAGACTTTGGTGTTGACGTTTGATTATTTTTGGAAATTATGCCAATGCTCGGCCGAATTTAATGGAGAATAGGGGGACAGCGGGGCTTTTGTCCTATGACATTTCATTACCATTTGTTATAGGGCACACTTGGTTGTGATTCAACCCACTTACCTAAAAACGGAATTGCATTTATTTGCTGTTTTTCCATACTAATATATATTATATATATTCACGAAAATATAGACAAATGCAAGTACATCTTAATTATCACTATAATATTTTCATCTTTTATCTGCAAATAATAATAAAAACAAAATAATAATAGTTTGTTACTAAGTATTTAATGTTAATATTATCTAGACATGTCAAAAGATCTTGAGTAACTTAAAATATTGTTATTTACAATTGACACCTGTATCTTCTCTGAAATACATAGGATCTGACGAATAAATTCTGATACTTAAGATATTCGTGAACAAAATTCTTTGACAAAATATTGTTAACAGTAATATTGTAGCGTGATATTTTTAGTTCCACATTATTTAAAATATGAAGACATTTTAACTCATTCCACTTGAAATCATTCTAAGCTTAAACTCTTTTAAAGGCACTCATAATTACATTACATCATTATACTCAAATAAATATTATTTTTCAAACTTAATAGTCATAATAAAAATGTAAATATTTCGCAATCTTGACTCATACGGTCTTCGTGCAAAGCTCTAGTAAATAAATAACCAAAAACAACCCATCAACTATTATGACAAGTCCACTTCACCCCACTCTCCCCTCACGCTATACTACCAATTAAAATAAAACCAGGCGCACACCTCATTATGTCATTCTACACTATTAATTTATGGAACTTCCAAACACGCTTAATACTTGTCTGAAATTTTTAAACTTTACTCTTTGTCACTCTAAAACCAATTTACCTCTACCTTCACCCACGCGATATTCAACCATAAACTTATAAGCAGGATAGTCGATATAGATGGCATTTTAAATTGGCTATTTAGCCCCAAATGTTTGCCTTCAGATAGGAATTAGTAACGCGCAGTAATTTAACATATTGTCTACAGTCACGGTCACTTGTTATTGTACAGAAATATACAAATCTTGTTACACTTTAACTCTTAAGCAGCTCATAATAAAGGTGAAATTTGATGGTGAAAGGAGTGACTCGAAATAGACAAGTCTTCATCATTTGGAAAGAATTCAAAAGTACTATATTAGTCGATGATACAAATTCAAGATATCCATAGGTTAGGTGATATTTCTTCTCGGTTGAAGCGTTACTTTTGTTGACGAAAATAGTTTTAGTTTGATAAATTGCGTATGTGCATTGACATTTTAAATTAAATGTTTACAGAGACATTTAGTAAAGTTTAGTAGATTTAGTAAAAGAAAACTTAAGAGAAATCAACAAAAACACTAAACATCTAATTATTCTACATAGAAAGATATTATCTTAAAGCACGTGGCGAAGCTTGATAAAACGTTCTTGATAGATCGTCGAAGTTAAGCAACGTTCTGGGCGGTCACTACTAGGATGGTTGACCGCAAGTGGCATTAACATCTGAGCGCTTCGGTGCTTCGGAGGGCACGTTAAATTGTCGGTCCCGGCTTTTAAAGTCGTTAATCCATGACAGAGGACTTATAGCGGACTAATAAATTCGTCACCAGAGTTGGCCACTTGCTCTACGAACTTAACTACCTACTTTCTTTTACTTAGAACCGCTCAATATCCTTCATAGTAAGTTATATTTGTGATAATCAGTAAAACTAAACTAAATAAAATACCTTTCACATAAATTTAAATTCCTAGCATTATAACGATGAGTCATTCATTTCGAAATATTTACTCGACTTGTTATCCAATTCCTGTGACTCACTCGTTCTAAGCTTATTTTATCCATTTGTAATTATTAGATACAAGCTTCCGTCGCGGTAAATAGTAGACTATGTGTTATTCCAGGTCATAAACTATGTACATTCCAAGTTTCAGCCAAATCCGTTCAGTAGTTTTGCGTGCAAGAGACAAACATCCATCCATACAAATTTTCGCGTTTATAATAGTAGAAATTCTTTAACAATTTCAAAGCAAATTCAACCTCTTCAGAATTGTGATATGGTACATAATTCACTGTCGTGGACACACTAAAAATCTACACAGATATTGAAACTATGTTGTACATCACAATGTGTATCAGAAGCTATCGAATCGTCATGTCGATTTATATCTTAATTTCCATGAAATAGAGTTGCAGTTCGCTGTGAAAGTTTTCTGACAGAATTTTCTTTGATCAGCCAATAAATAACATCGTTCGGCGAAACGCTGATAGCTTTGAGGTGAAAAATTATTGTTTTCCCAACAAAGAAACAATATAAATTCTAATGCCATTTTGAAATTCAATTCGTCTATTTTCAGCGGAGTTCGAAGTAGTCTGCTTGTTTTAGTAATTTACAACACAAATATTATTTTCTACAGGCTCAGGACGATTTAATTTGTAAAATCATGAAGCTTTTTTTTTTTCTCTATCTCCTTCTTTCTGGGTTGCCTGGTAGAAATCGCTTTCAGCGATAAGGCCGCCCCTTGTACAATATTTATTTTTAAGTGTATTTGTATGTTTTTTTCTGTGTACAATAAAGTGTTAATTCATTCATTCATTCGTTCATTCATTATTTTCCTATATTATATTTTTTATAACTTACGCTGTCCCACAGCTGGGCAATCTCCCTCATTAACTTCCAGACATTGTGATCGCCATCTTCGTCATCAATCAGCCCTAAATGAAAGAAAGAAAAATCATTTATTCTTGTAGGACCTCAAGGATCGTTTTACATGCTAGGTGATTCTAATGCCTGTTCCAACGCGACTCCCTACACCAGGGAAAGAATCAGGCAAGAACCTGGTGGTGTGGGCCTAGCTTTTTTTTAAAAGCGATCCCTTATCAATCGAAAATAATCTAAATAGTCAAGCTTTAGTGGGAAGCCAGTCGAACAACGTGCTAGCTAGATCATCACGCCAGCGTCTCCAAGGCCTGCCCCGGCGTCGGCATTGTATCATTTTATTTCTACCTACACTAGCTGCGCCCTGCGGTTAATCGTTCGCGTGGGAATACCGGGATCTAAGGTAGCCTATTCTTTAATCCAGTGTATAAGTAATTCTGGTACGAAATTTTGTTTAAATCCGTCCAGCCGTTTGAGCGTGAAAGAGTAACAAACACACTTACATACTTACACACGCACAAACTTTCACCTTTATAATATTAGTGTGATATTGTGATGTCTTTACAAAATATAATATTGTGTATGTTCGCCTAGGTCTTCCCCTTTCAGCTGCACCATACACTCTCGCTTGTAAACTTTTTCTTGCCTTTTAAATTAGTTATGAATGTCCAAATATTTGTTTTTTTTCTGCTTATACTTAACATGTATTTAGTTGCTTTTACTGTCTTTTTATTATTGTAAAATGTGTGTATTCTGCAAGGCTGCACACACACATTTACCTACGGCACTACAGAAGACCAGCGCTCCGGCAGGTTACTTGGTTCCTGCCGAAGCATCATGCTGAGTAGTGGTGTTTTGCTTGTTTCTTTCTCCTTTTATATGTAATGTGTTTCCTTTTGTATATAATGACAAAATAAAGATTTTTCTTTCTTCTTTCTTTTCTTTAAACTGTAATTATGTTAAATACATTTTAAGTGTATAACCATGTATCCAAGCTTGACAAAACTCTACTTTTATCTTAGAATCTCCCGTGTCCTTAAAACATCATTAAACAAAGTAATAAATGATCTGCAAAGTTGTAACCTTTGTCTGAACTAAACCCCGGTGCACATTAGTTAGGATGATTGATGAGATCTAGCCGGTAGGTGGCCGTGTGTAACCGCCTTAAGCTATTAAATTTTCAACTGAGAACATACGTGCTAAATGTCGCGGTGTCTGCTTTTAAATACGAAGGATATAGAGCTGTGGGCACACTAGGGTCGTTGTTTTTGATCCTAAACCTAAATCAACAAAACTTCACATTTTTTGTCTGCTGACCCAGCTTCTTAACACTAATGTTTCACTGTGTCATTTATTTGAAATTAAACAATTGAAATTAGAAATAAGTAGGTGTGGGTACAACGGGTAACTTGAATCAACAGTTTTGGGTCGAACGGAGCAAAATACCTATTGGGTAGAAAAATCGTGGGTTGAACTTGTAAGCACTCAATTATGTTTGTTACATAAACACATTTTAAGAAGCAAGAGACGCAGAAGCAAAATTGAAATGAAATCATACTAAGAAATTTTCACAAGATTTTTAAAATGCATACTTACCATCACTTGAAATATCGAATCCTTCAGCTTCCAATATTATAATCATCATCATCATTAACAGCCTAACTTCGCCCACTGCTGGGTGGCCTTCCGTAGTTTGTGCTATCCGCCACAATCCTGCGCCCGATTTATTGTTTAATTATACAAAAATCTAAGTAGGTCTGATCTGAGATTAATGATTAGTTGGAAGACCAAACTGGCTAAACATGGTCTAACACAAAAAAGACTGGTTAAAACTGGTTTTAGACAAAATTGTGTTAATACTTTTATTTCATCGATGTTGATTATTAAATTATCGTTATATCAACTCTATATCACATAAAATATCTACTTACAGCAAAGATCGTAATAAGTTGCGCAAGCGCACAAGAGCATCGGTGGCGTATCGATCGATGGCCAACATCTGGCGTAATTAGACCATCACTTATCTAACGAATACGACCTCGATACTCTACTTCACACAAGTAACGGGAGAGTATGGACAAAGATGAGATTCGTATGAGCCAGGCCAACTCGGGTGATGGAGTTTTTATGTCGTCTGAGGACCTCCGTCATGGCTTAATGATATTGAAGATACCGGTTGACAACAGGCTATACACACTATAATAAAAATATTATAAAACTATAAAATTAGCTATAGCGACATCTCTGGTCATTTGCACTAAATGCAACTTCAGTCAATGAGCAGGTGTATCTAATTCGTTTAGAATACCTGTAGATAGCGCTAATCGGTGCTCTAACAGAAATATAATCTTACTGATAGTTTCGTTGTCGGCGTTTAAGGCTTCGTGGCCGAGTGGTCGATGGCAACCCGGCTAAAGGGTGATCGCAAAAGCACCGATGAGCGCCACCTACAGGGATACTAGAATTAGAATACAGGCGTACAGGGTCCGTAGCTTAGTGGTCAGGCAGCTCGGCTTACGAGCGATCGCTTGTATCTAAGCAGGTTCGAATCCTGCCGGAGCTGTTAACTTTTAGTAAGATTTTTCATTTATAATGAAATGGTCCACTATTGACTACGGAGTTAGAACATAAAAACAGTGAAACATAAAACCTCCTTTTTTGAAGTCAGTGAATTAAGTGTTATATTCACACAATAACTATAATTTGGGGTTGCGAGTTCGATCCCCGCTGCAGGACAAATGTTTGTATGATCTGCAAATATTTGTTTCGTGCCTGGGTGTTTTCTATGTATATTATGTATGTATTAACAAAAAAAATTTATTTATGTAGTATATCAGTCATCTGGTTACCATAACACAAGCATAAAATTGCTTAGCTTGAGACTAGATGACGCTGTGTGGAATGTCCAACGATATTAAACAGGCATTAGAATCACCTAGCATGTAAATGATTTTTTCTTTCTTTCTTTCTTTCTTATTTATTTATAATAAGGATTACAATAGTCTAGTTGTGACTCACAGAAAGATATTGCAAGACTCCAGTAACTTATATAACTTCGATATAACTGTTTGATCGGCGAACAATAAACAACATCGTAAAATGATTTCCTTTCAGAATATATTTTGAACCGGCTCCTGAGAAACAGACAACAGTAGATGATTTTTTATGGCTTACATAAATTTTAACCTTTTATATCTATTGATATATTTAATGTCGGGAAGCAATTTATGCCTACTGCGAGACAATGTACTTAAGATGTTGATGAGATGAAAAAGGCTTGAAGTAAGATTGTCTTCTCATTTTGATTACTCACCTGATTGACGTTCAATAACTATAAGCAATTGTTGTTTGTTTAGTTAGACCATCTGGAAAGATGGCAGGGAGGCCTTTGCCCTGCAGTGGGACAATAATATGGGCTAGAAATAAATAAATAAATAAATAAAATGCAAGTCATGATGACAGTCAATTTAATTGTATGCAACAGGCAAGAATCTTGAATCGTGTTTACTTAATTGATATCGACATCAAACGTGTCGTTAGATTCGCCGAGTTTGCAATATTTATTTAGAATAGAATAGAATAGAAAAGCATTTATTCACATCACTCACACACATACAGTACAGGTACTATTAAAATATTTTATGTAGGAAATATGAGTGAAGCAAATCGGTCACCACTCAGCATTCGCTGTAGAAGCTGAAGCAACTACAGCGCTGGTTTTTAGTGATGCCGTGTAGTTGTGTCATATTAATTCAGTGCTTCCAAAAGCGCTCGTGACGAAGCTTGCTAAGACGTTCTTGATAGATCGTCGAAGTTAAGCAACGTTCTGAGCGGTCACTACTTGGATGGGTGACCGCAAGTGACATTTTCATCTGAGCGCTTCCGTGCTTCGGAGGGCACGTTAAATTGTCGGTCCCGGCTTTTAAAGTCGTTAAGCCATGACGGAGGCCTTAAGGCGGCCTAAAAACTCCGTCACCAGAGTTGGCCACTTGCTCATACGAACTTACTTTTTAGTGCTTCCAAGTCATGGTGTGTTAAATTGTCGGTCTCGGCTTTTAAACTCGTTAAAGAATAAAGGACTGTAGGTCTAAAAAGTACCTCCGAGTCCGTAACAAGCTCATACGAACTTACCTATTTATCTTTAGTTAGTATATATTTAGAATAGAATACAGAGTTACTTTTATTTATTTAGTTGTTTAGGTTAAGAAGTGTAGATATTTTTTGTTCCTGTGTGTTTCTTTGTTCATAAATATATATAAATTTTACTTACCTATTTTCATACAATTTATAATTCCTAGTTCACGGACAATAACAACGCTTATCTTTACCAAAACAACCGGGGTATTTATACAACCCCAGGGGTAAACTAAAACGCGAAGACAGGTAGTAAAAGCCAGTAATACCCATAATAAATACATAAAAACAATGACTCTCCCGATCCGTACATACAAACAAATGTGTTTGTCATCCCTCGCTGAAATAATTACGTAATAAAGATTCTTGATATGGAAGGTACAAGGGAAAGCTATCAAGTTGTCGGCGGCTAGTTTTCATATTTATAAGCGGTTTTCTGCCTGTTTTTCCGCTTAGGCTTTGATTTTTATGAAACTGTGGGCGTTTTATTACGGTCGTACTGTAACTAAATGGGCAATGTTTCGATGAAGATGACTCTTATAGTTTAGATTCAAGACGAGTCTTAAGTATATGATGGAGAGGAAGAGAACTGAGAAGTTTATATTTGCTTTATGATTTTCTATTCTATTACTTAAAAAAAATAACCTTGGACATTCCACACAGCGTCATCTAGTCCGAAGATATGCAATCTAATGCTTGTGTTATGGTAACCAAATGATATACTACATAGATTTTTTTAAATACATACATATTATACATAGAAAAAACCCAGACTCGAGACAAATATTTGCAGATCATACAATCATTTGTCCCGCAGCGGGAATCGAACCCGCAACCTCCGCGTCACAGGCGGGCTTTCGCCCACTGAGCCACAGAGGTCGTCAATTACTGAGTATTCTATTACAAGGAGGCCTTTGCCCTGCAGTGGGACATTACAGGCTCTTAACAATTACTAAAGTGGTATAGCGATTTAATTATACCTTGGTGTCAATTCAGATGTCGCCAAAACTAAACTAAACTAATTTGACAGTAAAAATGTTGCCGTCCCTTTCATAACAATCGAAATAAAAGAATGGCATACATTTTAGTGCTGTAAAACTAGTTTAGTTTAGTTTTTGCGATATCTGAATTGACAGAAAAAAAAAATGAAATGAAATATTATGATCACGACTGTATCCCGGGAGCGGTAGACATTTATTTCAGATCATTAGGCAATTTTTAGATCTTTTCGAATTATAAGGGGGTAGTCAGAGGTATGTCCAAATACATACATATTTGGTACATGCCCACAGAATTATTGACAGAATAATCCTTAAATCTAAACTTATATAACTTCAGGCTCAATGAAAATATATTAAAATCCAAAAAAATATTTTTTTTCCTATTTTCATCATCTATTTCAATGTGTGAAAGATGAAA
Source organism: Xanthorhoe designata (assembly GCA_963582015.1). Classification (NCBI taxonomy): domain Eukaryota; kingdom Metazoa; phylum Arthropoda; class Insecta; order Lepidoptera; family Geometridae; genus Xanthorhoe; species Xanthorhoe designata. The sequence goes on from OY757049.1 coordinate 583,234, forward strand.
TAAGATTGAGTAATACATCAGTAGGTATCGAACACCAATAAAATAAACACTAAACAACATCTAAAACAGTCATTAAATCATAATCATACGACGCACGAGCGTTTCAGTAATAAAAATTACACTTAAACTGATGATTAACTACCGAATTACACAATATCTAATCCTATAGCGATTTAGGCCTATTTACAATAATAGCCTCTATTCCATACACGTTCAAAATCACTTTCCTGTGACAATCTTTCGTGAAAAGCTCCAATAAAAACCAATCGAAAAAACATCTTGATGTGTTAGCTATTGGGTTCAGATTCAAATGTGTTTGAATGAATGATCTGTATTGCCCAAATCAAAGACTTCTTTGTGAGCAGTTAACTAACCCGAACAACTATTGGAGCACGTGAGATCATTACCCTAGTTTCGATGCGATTACATTCAACATTTAATTTATAACTTGGAACCAAATACGATTTTAGGACACGCTGTGAATAATGCTGGCTTCAAAAGGTAGATGGTTATGTTGGTAGATTTGAACAATGAAGAATGAAATTATTAATTACAAAATGCTTATTTCACTCCAAATAGTTTTGTTTAGTAACTTAAATGAATTGATCTGAGATTTTTTGGCGGGAATTTGAGATGTCATGTTGTCTTTTTGTTTTATTTTCCGAAATTTGTGTTTTAGCGAATGTTAATGTGTAATATAATAATGGTGGATTATTAACTGTTGAGTGTTCGTGAACGTACATAAGTGTGGGCAAATTAAACAAAACTGGATATCATTGCATTTCGAGTTCTCTCAAAAAGTCCTTGTAATGCTTCAGTAAAGAACCCACATCTTTACTGACTCTGACTCTGACTTGACTTGACTTTACAAACTTGAATTAAAATAACATGGTAGTGGCTAAATGCGTGGCAAAAGCCGGCGAAGCCAAAATAAAGAAAAAGAAGAATTGATCTGTTGCTTTTTAAAAATCAGAATCAGTAGCATTTATAAGTAAAAACTGAAATAAAAATAAATGTATGATAACGACTGTATCCCAGCGGTGGACAAATTCTTTAAGATCTTTTTAGTAAATTTAGATGCTTCTGCAAAATGTGCTTTTTGGGAGAAACTATTCTTGATTACTGAGGTAACAGTAAACTTAATTTTCTCAAAACGACAGTTTGTTTCAAACTATTCTTGATTATAGGTAATATTACCAATAACATACCAAACCAATCAGAGGCAAGCCTATTCCAAAACTTGCAAAACTCCGCCACAATAATTTAGAAGTTGCATTATTTTACCAATCCCTTATTACTTAGGTCATTAATCTCACAGAGTATAAGTTAGCCGTTTCATCGGATTGGTTATCACAATCAATACTCAGTCGGGTATAGCTAACTGCCAAACTGCAGGCATGACAAATGACTGTCAGAGATTGTCAACATATTAATGAAATAAAAGATGTAACGACTGTATTTACACTGACTGACTTTTTGACGGGAATTTGAGGTGTCATGTTGTCTTTTTGTTTTATTTTCCAAAACTTGTGTTTTAGCGAATGTTAACGTGTAATAATGGTGGATTATTAACTGTTGAGTGTTCGTGAACGTACATAAGTGTGGGCAAATGAAACAAAACTGGATATCATTGCATTTCGAATTCTATCTCTCAAAAAGTTCATGTAATGCTTTTAGTAAAGAACCCACATCTTTACTGACGCTGACTATGATCTTTGACTTGTCTAGTTTTGCAGAACATTCCACACGTGACAGGTTGCAAGGTCTATTAGAAACCTAACTGGTTTCCTCACGATGTTTTCCTTCACCGTCTAAAACACACACCTTGAAACCCGAAAGCAGATTTCCCCAGACCGCGATAAAATACCTAAGTATTACTAATTCCGAAATCCCTTGTTAACACGTTAAACTTTTATTCCCTCCAAAGAGAGCTGTTAAATGTTGGCGATCCCTGGACTAGGGTGTCTTGTTGTGGAGAGGACGGTAACTCAGGGGACGGCCCAGTTTCACGAAAAACAAAGGTGGGTGATATATTTGTTACTTATCGGTAGGGCGACCATGAATTTCAGAAAATGTTTTTTTTTTACTTTCAATATGACGCGCTATCGTACGCCGAGTTCTTATACAGGAGAATCAAAATGTTGAAATCTATATCAACTATGTACTAACGAACGAACGAACTATGTTATTTATTTACGTACATGCAAAAATATCACGAGGACGCTCTCCAGCGAATACGGTTATTAATGGTCTTAGTAATAGAGTATCCAAGTGATCTGTACCTATAATTAAATTATTTTTGACTTTTTATTGATTTTAATAGTGTTTTTTAGAACATCTTCCGTAAAAGCTTCAAACTTCTTCAGCAACAGGGTGGTCCATAACTGGAATGCACTACCAGATGACATTGTTACAGCTACTATCTGGCTACAAACTAACAAAACAGTGCTCAAAAAGATTAACCAATCATAAACTACCAATGACTGTTCCAACACTGTGTGATATAGACATACCAGCTATAGCTGCTCGTCTATCATCTAATAAATAAATAAATAAATAAATAAATAAATAAATAAATAAATAAATAAATAAATAAATAAATAAATAAATAAATAAATAAATAAATAAATAAATAAATAAATAAATAAATAAATAAATAAATAAAATAAATAAATAAATAAATAAATAAATAAATAAATAAATAAATAAATAAAAGTGTAGGTAATTTTTTAACTTATCTTTTCTTCGAGTGATTTTACTCTTCTAATATGCTCTGGTGTGGGTTTGAACAGCTACACACGCTGAAAATGCCACTTTCTGACTGAAGATGCTTTGCAAGCGTCAACAATTAATGTTATCATATTTTTTTCTGACTCTGTCTCTGAAGTCACTAGATAGTATTTATAAGTATTTTTTTTCTTATGGTCACCCTACTAGTGTAGTTTCTCGTGGAATTCCCCTCAGGGGTCGACTAAGACATCTCATCGGCGACTCCAAACATTCCGTTCTATTCCGTACCCACTTTATTGCCTCGTTCATTCTTTAATTTTATTTCCTACTTTTTCAAGAATTATGGTGTTTTTACTAATGTTGAATAGGAAAAAAAACAAACCTTTTTGGATTGTATTTTTGGGCTGAGAGTATTTATTTACAGAAACTAATTTAAAACATTATTTTTCAATCAGTTATAATTCTATTATGTAGTTTATAATTTTTATACTAAACGTGCTCCGAATCAGTTTATATTTACTTAGTATTAAGATTGGACCGCTGAAAAAAAGCTAGGCCCACACCACCAGGTTCTTCCCTGGTGTAGGGAGTCGCGTTGGAACAGGCATTAGAATCACCTAGTTTTAAGAACGTGACATGTCAAAGTGATCTCTAACGATCGTACTGAATAAATACATTTTGATTGTGATTTTATACAGGATGTTAAACATCTACCTACCTCTTACGAAAAGAAGTGACCATCATTCATGATTATCGACTGAAAATGTTCATCTTTTCATTTAAACACTCGATTTTATTCCTCGTAAACATTTACTTCGAGAGCGTAAAAATCCAGCAAAATCGTATTTCGATATCTCTTGCGAATGAGTCGTTGAACAGAGCACGTGCGAGACCCGCGACCGATCCCTAATTAATTTCCCCGTGAGCATTGACAAACGGACCGACCGATATAAATCTACTGCAAATATAATTAGAACGGACCTTGTGTATAGGGTGCTCGGTTTTCCTAACTTCTAGATTTTCAAAAAATGTTTTAGTATTTATTTTGAAAAATTATTATCCTACTTACTAGTCTGCGGCTTTGCTCGATAACCTTGATAAAATATAGCCTATTTTCATTCGGAAAGTCATATTCATATTCATATTCATATTCATTTATTCATTCTGCGATACATGGGTAATTTTACCCATATATCGCAGAATGAATAAATTATCATTTATATTTATAATTAATAAATTAAATAAAAAATTAAGTCTATAACAGAATAATTAAAAAAAAGTCCCCCAACATACAAATAAACAAACATAGTAAAAATTCTATAACACGTAAAATGGGGTGCTTGATACATAATTTACAACCATTATGAACTTGAGGCTCATATTCAGAGTCTGCACTTGGACTTGAGTCTTCGCTCAAGTATTGGTGTTTTGATAGTAGAAGAGTATGGACTCCGAATACGAGCCTGAGTGTTTTCTTTCGATATCAATTTCACAAGTATTATTTACCTAAAATTAATTATGACGTTTTAAAAATTTGGATCACCCTGTAGGTTTAGAGTTTAGTATAATTGAGAGTGAAATATTTTCGTTTTTGGCGGGAAAGCAATATTTATTGAAGCGATACCGCTATCGACGGGGATGAGTTACGAGTACCTACGGGTTTAATTAAATATTTCAGCTATTTTTGAAACAATTTTCAATAGAGTTAGGTACCTGATCTATGATATTTTAATTAGATAGTATAATATGCAACTTAGGGGAATGTTTTATCTTTAGGTGTAATAATATAAAGGTATAATCTTAAAATATATTTAAAGAGACACTGTACTGACGAAGACATTGTATACTTAGTGATCTTGTATAGTATTAATAAATAAATAATTTTTTATTTTAAATCCATAGGTATTAAGTAAGTATACTAAACTACAAAAAAAATTTTTTTTAAGATAGGTAAACGATTTACCAAAAATAAGAAATCAGTTTAATGTATTAATTATCTATTAACACAAGAAATATCTTCAAAAAAGTGTAGCTATTAAAAGCAAAGAATCTGCAAAAGAAACACAGGGTGTAATAAAACTTCTGCTGAAAACTAAGATACGGCGGACCATGATTTTATGAGCCCGTACCGAGACGAAATCGTTTTATACCGAAGCATTTTCAGTTTATGACTGTTTAATTGTGGGTCCGGTTGGGTAAAACATAATGTTAAAAAGAACTCTGGGATCCTCTCCGCGTTTCTCTTTATCTATCTAACAATAAATAAAATAAATAAATAAATAAATATATTTTTAAATATTACACGAAACCATTAATTTGGGTTTGATTTTATTGTAGTCAGAACACTTTAAGTTTGAAATATTAATTTCTTTTGCTTTTCAGTCTTGGTTTTATTGTTATTAAGTAATTGATATTTCTGTATCTACCTTTCTTATTTGTGATAATCATTTTTGTTTAATAAATTTCATAATATTTTGGTTATCAGAATTTATTGTGACTAGACTACATTCAAACACGATTTGCTTTAAATTGTTTCTAGGTTTCTGAATAGATGAAATGAAAGTGATAATATTTAATGGATGATGTAAATAGAACAATTTTTTAAGTTTTTGGTTCAACTCTTTTTGCACCCTGTATATAATATCTATTAAGAAATAAAATACAACCTCACACACGATAGGCATTCCCTATTACAATAATAAAATATCTGAGTGTACAAAGCCAGCCCCAACGTACAAAGACACACATTTCACCATCAAAAAAGCCTTTTAAAAAGTGCAACGTCGTCAATAGGGTTAAAATCTGTGCATGAAATATGCCAAGATAATATCGTGGCAGTTATCTGAATGAAGTCGTTTCCATTCAAATGTTCGGTGGAAACTGTGCGAGCGCCCAGCTAAGCTGGACCTATCATGTGTCACAAGGAGAGGGGGTTTGCGAGTTCAGTGAATGAAAAGATGAGGAGTAATAGGTTAGCTTGGTATGGTCATGTTATGAGGAGGGAAGAATGTCATGTTACTAGGAGAGTGTTAGGTATGAATGTGGATGGATATAGGTGTAGAGGTAGGCCAAAGAAAAGATGGATGGACTGTCATGTGAGGGATGACATGAGTAAGAAAGGAGTGAGTGCTGACATGACGTCTGATAGAGGGAAATGGAAGAAGAATACTGTTGTGCCGACCCCACATAGTGGGATAAGGGCAGGAAGAAGAAGAAGTTTTTCATTAAATTTCATTAAAATCCGTCCAGTCGTTTGAGCGTGAAAGAGTCACAAACACACTTACAATACTTACACACAAACTTTCACGTGAGAAAAAACACATGAAATATGATCACGACTGTGTCCCGGGAGCGGTAGACATTTCTTTCGGATCTTTAGGCAATTTTTAGATCTTTTCGAAGATGTCTAAGGGGGTAGTCAGAGGTATGTCCAAATACAAACATATTTGGTACATGCCGACTTTTTGCAGAAGTTAACTTTCCATACGTGACAGGTTGCAAGCCCATCGACGCTATTAGAGAGCTAACTGGTTTCCTCACGATGTTTTCCTTCACCGTTAAAAGCTCGTGTTAAAGTGCATATACATTTTTCGACACGAAAAGTCCGTTGGTGCACGGCCGGGTTCGAACCCACGACCTTCGGATCGAAACTCGAGGTACTAATCCACTTGACCAACACGGCTTTTCACGTGAGATAGTGTGATATTATAATTTACCCCTAATCTAGCTAGGCTGTTGAAATCCGCTAAAGGCTATACCTTCCCCCAGCCGCTATACACCATTACGGCCAGGTATACATTCAAATCTGGATTTCGATATAGCCGTTAAGGCCTTTTACCGTGAGCGCGACGACCGCCGAATAACGAGGCGAAATAAAAGTGTTTGCCAGATATGAACGTGCTTAGCACACGTTACTGATACCAAAGACGATTAATATCTAGAAGACAGACAAAGGCCATACACAAAATCGTAACCCGTACCAGATAGCCTGGAAACTTTAAAACATCAATTTTATCCAAGAAATTTGAGTTACTTTCTAGTTAAAATTACCTAAAATGTTTTTTATATTGAATATTGTTGCTACCTACTACTAAGTATTGAAATCTTTTGGATAAAATTGATGTTTTAAAGTTTCCAGGCTATCTGGTACTGCGGGACAGGGTTACGATTTTGTGTATGGCCTTCGTCTATCTTCTAGATATTAATCGTCTTTGCTGATACCAACTGACTGTTGCGGCTAGGTTAATAATTAAGTTCGTATGAGTAAGTGGCCAACTCTGTTGACGGAGTTTTTAGGCCGCCTAAAGGCCTCCGTCATGGCTTAACAACTTTAAAAGCCGGGACCGACAATTTAACGTGCCCTCCGAAGCACGGAAGCGCTCAGCTGGTAATGCCGTTACTGACACCAACTGACTGTTGCGGCTGAAACAGGCAATAGAATCACTTGTCATGATCCTTGAGGTCCTACTGAAATAAATGATTTTTTTTTCCGAGTAAACTAACAAATGGAATCATTACTTCTGTAAGGAAGAAGTATATGGGCCAAATGTGCTTTTTTGGGTCTATAAAGGAGAGCCTAAAAAGGATTTTTTTAAATTTCAAAAATAATATCTCTGACAATATTAACGTTAAATCATACTTCAAGGGCCATTTTGACTGAGTCTCAAGTCTTCAGTTTATTCTGAAGGTGATAGCCTGAATGGATTTTTCGTTTCGAAAATGGTGAAGGAAAAATTCATGAGGAAACCAGTTAGCTTTATTATAGCGATTTAACTTCTGCAAATATTAAGTTAGACATAAGTACCTACTTAAATAAAATGCCTAAAGGCCTAAGATGTTTTTTTTATTCAATAGTAAATTGAACGCACACATCCAAACTGTCAATCCCACTAATATTATAAAGGTGAAAGTTTGTGTGTGTGTAAGTGTGTAAGTGTGTAAGTGTGTTTGTTACTCTTTCACGCTCAAACGGCTGAACGGATTTGAATGAAATTTTGTATCAGGATTGCTTATACCCTGGAATAACTAATAGGCTACTTGAAATTCCTGAAAAGTGCAGTGTTCCCGTGGGATTATAAAACAAAATGTTCATTAGAATAGTTTCGGTAGTTTGGCCGTGCAAAAGGCAGCTGTCAGACAAAATAACTTCATAGATGGCAGCACAGGCAAAAATATAACTCCTTCACGCTCGAACGGCTTGACGGATTTGAATGAAATTTGGTAGCAGGATTGCTTATACCCTGGATTAAAATAAACGCTACTTAAAATTTCTGAAAAGTGCATTGATTCCGTGGGATTATTAATCAAATTCATTAAAATAGTATATACACAAAATAGTTTGGCCGTGAAAAAGTAACAAAATAATTTCAATAGATGGCAGCACAGGCAAAGTTATTATTCCTTCACGCTCAAACGGCTGGATGAATTTGAATTAAATTTGGTAGCAGGATAGTTTATTCCCTGGATTAAAATATACGCTAATTAAAATTCCTGAAAAGTACATTGATTCCGTGGGATTATTAATCAAATACAAAATAGTTTGGCCGTGAAAAACTAACTGAAAAAGTAACAAAATAATTTCAATAGATGGCAGCACAGGTAAAGTTATTATTCCTTCACGCTTTAAACGGCTGGATGAATTTGAATTAAATTTGGTAGCAGTACCCTGGATTAACAAATAGGCTACCTTAAATTCCTGAAAAAAGGAATGGTTCCGTGGGATTATAAACCAAATTATTTATCAAAATAGTTTGGCCGTGAAACGTTACTGTTAGTCAAAATAATGTTAATAGATGGCAGCACAGGAAATGTAATAACTCCTTCACGCTGAAACGGCTGGACGGATTTGAATGAAATTTGGTACCAGGTCAGTTGATATCCTGGATAACAACACGTCATAAGCTACTTTAAATCCCTTAAAAGCGTATTGTGCCCGTGAGATTATCAAAATACCTAAATTATGCTTCTTCAAACTCAAACGGCTTAACGAATTTCAAATATTGTTTTTTTTTGTCCCGATAATCTCACGGAATTGGGATGTACGCAGATAAATACCCGATAAAAATATTTCTGACTCAACATAAACCATTAAGACAAAGTTTAAGTATAGAGTTGTGTCTTCAATTAAAATTCGGTACAGCACCTCATCATCGCTATTTTATTAAATTTCCCACAGTTTCGGCTCGCTTCGAGTCTAAAAGCCTCGCTGCGCTCGCTTTGCTTGCATGTAGCTTTATCAATCTTTTGCAAGCAAATTGAACTGTGTCAGACCTTAGAATAGGAACCGACCAGCGCCTTTTCTTTGAGCACCATGAAGCTTCGAAGCTAGCTACGCTCGCACGGTAGCTTCTTGAATATTTTGTTAGCAAATTGAACTATGTCAGGCCATAGAATAAGAACAGACCAGCAGTCAGCCTTTTCTATCAGCACTATAAGCATAATCAAGTGTCACACGACGCATTTTTCTTTAAAATTTCGGCTCGAGTTTAAAAGGCTCGCAACGCTCGCTTAGTTCGAAGCTCGCTTCGCTTGCACGGTAGTTTCTTGAATATTTTGCTTGCAAATTGATCTATGACAGACCATAGAATAGGGACTGACCAACAGTCAGCCTTTTCTATGAGCACTAGAAGAAAATACAAGTGTCACATGACGCATTTTTCTTAAAAATTTTAGCTCGCTTCGCTCGCATGGTAGCTTCTTGAATATTTTGCAAGCAAAATAAACTATGTCAGACCATAGAATAGGAACCGACCAACAGTCAGCCTTTAGCAAAATCAAGTGTCACGTCAAAAGTATTTGTTTTTAAAAATTTAGGCTCGCTTCGCGAGTTTAAGACGCTCACTGAGCTCGCTTCGCTCGCACGGTAGCTTCTTGAATATTTGCTGGCAAATTGATCTATGTCAGACAATAGAATAGGGACCGACCAACAGTCAGCCTTTTCTGTAAGCAATATAAGCTACATCAAGTGTCACATAACGAATTTGTCTTAAAAATTTCGGCTCGCTGCGCTCGCTTGGTTCGAAGCTCGCTTCGCTCGCATGGTAGCTACTTGAATATTTTGCGAGCAAAATAAACTGTGTTAGACCATAGAATAGTAACCGACCAGCAGTCATCCCGTTCTATGAGCACCAAAATAAAGTGACACAATGACGCATTGGTCCAAGGAGCAAAATTAAAAATTTGATGAAAAAAAAATTCAATTAGGTACGTACCTACTTGAGAAAATAGTAATTTTATGCACTCTCAAGGTGCATTTTTATTCATATCTCTGACGATCCTCATCAGATCAAAAAAAGAATCATCAAAATCGGTTCACCCAGTCGACGTTCTAATCTATTAACTTATTAACTAACGACGTTCTAACTTATTTAACGAAAAAATCTATTAACTTATTCACCGCGGGTAACACCGCGGGGTACAGCTAGTGACTTATAATATTACAAAAACTTAAACGCGTATTTTTTGTTACTTCACTAAATGTGATTATCAATTGTCAAAACAAATGAAACCTGTAGAAATAGACCTGTGAAATAATCTCGCCGAGTTTGCTAGTAATTCGAAACTCCCAAAAACTAGTGCTCTGTGCTCTTTTATAATGCTAGATAAAAAATGTCATGAACCTGTGGAAATTACCAACTATTTTTACTAGACGCTGTAAGCCTTTCGTGGGGTTTGGATCTTGTGCCGTGCCAAAAAGAAGCGGATAACATGAACCAAAATCTCAGAGCGAATATTTTATGCAATCCTATTGGTTAAGGTTCCTTTGTTTAACGTAATAATCAAATAAAATAGGCGGTGGCGCTAGTTTCACCCATACAGGCACCATAATATTTATTCGTTTCTCCGCTCCGCCAGCTAACTCCGCGTCAATGGACGGGCAGCGTGAACGCATTAAAAAGTTGCTAGTGACAATTTTTCATAATAAGCAAAATGACACTGAAAACTTTTTTAATGTGCCGATCGCGATCATTGATGAAATTGGCTGGATCAACTAAATAGTATAATTAGTTCTCTACTGGTTCTCTACTGCAAGTGGCATTTATATCTGAGCGCTTCCGTGCTTCGGAGGGCACGTTAAATTGTCGGTCCCGGCTTTTAAAGTTGTTAAGCCACGACGGAGGCCTTAAGGCGGCCTAAAAACTCCGTCACCAGAGTTGGCCACTTGCTCATACGAACTTACTTTTTTAGTTCTCTACTTTTAAAATTGCCGGTTTTTATTCTGTTCTGTTTGTAAAAAACGGCAATTTCATAGGGACACAAAACTTTATTTTATTATTTTAGTATTTACATACTTACATTTTGTTAAGTAGGTATTACATAATTATTAGTACATAATTATTAGAGTATTTACATACATTTTGTTAGCGCTCCGCCAAACACTCAATACAGAAAATTTAATCGTTAAGCTTAGTTTTAGCGGTAAATCTTCATCGCCTAAAGCGTTCGAATATTCCAGCAAAATATACAAAACCCAGCAACATCTTAAACGAGTTTTCTTTTATTATGTACGTTAAAAGGCTCTGTGAGAAAGGCATCCATTACTGTAGCGAGGCTCACGAGCAAATTGTTTGTTCAAAATGTACAATATAAATTATTTATGAGCTATGCATGCACTTATTTCGTAAATAAAACACACTCTTGCTCGTAATGTGGTTATTTCGATAAAAAATATTGCTCAGATTTTGATACGACAATTTTATCTTAGGTGTGTATATCTTTACTTATTGTCAGGAGGCCATCTATGCCTGTCTTGTCTGGGAATACAGAATACATAATTTATTGATAACTCCATAGTTACAAGTCAAAATAAAAATAGGTTACACACTATGAGTTGATTATACTATAGTATAATACGAGTTCATTCATAGACAAATAATTGTATTAAAATTGTGTAAATTAGTATTCAATTAAATAACAGGCAATTCGTAAATTTCATTGATTTCGTAAAATACTGAGTTAATTAGCCATTTCTTTAGTCTTGTTTTAAATATGGGTGTGGAAGCTGCGTCACGAATCGTCTCTGGAAGTCTATTATATACCGAGGGCCCCATCACAATAAACGGAAACAAAATAGGGGATATTGTTGAGATGGCTAGGCTTGACCAGAAACTTAGCTAATTCAGCATTAGCTTTGCACAGGAGAGACATTGTCAACTGCACGGACTAAATAGAGGGTATTTGACTTACTATTTATTACATAGTATAATTGCACCTTTTATTAAATTCAATATGTAAAGACAATCAAAAAACATAACAATATTACCATAAACAGTAGCAAAATATATTAATATTTTTCAACACAACTAATTATTCAAAAAAATTGACTAGGTACAGAAATTGTTTTTACCACAGATAATATAATACTATAGTTTTTACTCATACCAATCGACTACTTTGAATACTCAGAACGGAAGATCTTTCGTAGATACGTTTGGATAAAACGACATCTTAACTTGCTCTGAATTTGGGTGTGTCTCTGAGAGCTACGATACAAGGAAGTGGTCGACTTAATGTGGGTTCAGATCTATGTGTGACCGTTGGCTGCCGTTTATTTGATACTACTTTGGCTCTTAAGAGGTACGCTAAAACAATTCCAAAACTGATAGGAAAGTAGACAGAAAAGCTAAAAAATCTAGATTGGAAAACAGACTCAAACGCACGTCTAGTCTTTATACAAATATCAAAATGTGTGTTCATACACTTCGTTCTTCATTTGACACAAAATAAATACAAAATACAAAGCGTAGTACACTGTATTTTTCAAATAAAATGTTGTCTTGTAACCACAATAAATACTATCTGATCGACAGGCATTAGATCCACCTAGCATGTAAGACGAAACTGAAGTTCGTTCGTTCGTATGAGCAAGTGGCCAACTCTATTGACGGAGTTTTTAGGCCGCCTAAAGGCTTCCGTCATGGCTTAACGACTTTAAAAGCCGGGACCGACAATTTAAAGTACCCTCCGAAGCACGGAAGGGCTCAGCTGATAATGCCACTTGCGGTCACCCAAGTAGTGACCGCTCAGAACGTTGCTTAACTTCGACGATCTATCAAGAACGTCTTAGCAAGCTTCGCCACGAGCGCTTACTGAAGTGATCCTTGAGGATACAAAAAAAAAACGATTTTTCTTTCTTTCCTTTCGACAAAGTCAATTCTTTCAAAAACCCGAATCAAATCATCATACATCTTTTTTATCTCCAACTGACCAAAAGTAACAATAAATAAGAAAACTTACTTTCATAAATAAGTAACCACGGATGCTAACTTGTTTTGCTTTCCTCTCGAGCAAAAATAGCTGAATCCACAGAACACAGGTCACGGCCCGAAACGGCCCAGGATTCCACAAAAACAAGCCGATACTCCGATACAATCATTATTAGATTTACATTAACAGTTCTACACTTGCGGACAAAAATGAGAATTCTAGAAAATACTCAATACCCTAACAGGCCAATGGTGGCCGATACAAGGAGGCCACTACTCCCAAAACGAAATAATAGATCGTGCCAATAATCGCAGTTCAGCTTATAATGGCACGATGTATCATTTTAGGTTTTGAAAGTAGGGGTCCAGAAATGTTGGTCATTCAGCAGCAAGATGAGCATGGAAGTTGCGAGCTAACGATGACTCGTGATGCCACAAGCTAAGAGAGGCCTATACCCAGCAGTGGGTGAAGTCAGGCTGTGGATGATGATGAGACCTAACTTCGTTAGTTTCGTTTTTTGTTGCATGTGTAATTACTAAGTACCTTAGGCCTTTACATCGTTACTAGATGATTTATACAGAGTCAGGAGCCAAGCTTTGTCTACAGTTAACGGGACACTGTAGTGCCTGGGACATTGTTGAGATGGCTTGCCCAGCACCTAAACCATCCTCTCAGCTTAGCCGGCCATACCCACAGGAAAGACAATGGTCAATACGAAATTAATAAGTCATCACTTGTTTAATGCAAATACTACAAACGCCAGGTAATTTCAGCAAGATAATATACCACTAGGTAAACATTAAGGTCATCATTTCCTTGCCTTTATTCCACTAACAGCCATTTTCTCGAACGCAGATCATCTCCAAAATTAACGAATCAATGGTCAAATCACGTGACGAGTGTCAAATTAGAAACAAATTCGTCACTGTCACGTGTTTTGACCGTTAATTTTGGAGATTTTGGAAACCTGTTGTACCTAAGTGTCGCCTCAATGTTTCAATTATCATCCCAATTTTTTATTTATAATTTTTTTTATAGGTAGTTCCCATTTTGTGCACTGCAGTGTACAGTACGCGTATCGTCGAACCCTACTCCATTGTATCACATCCTGCTCATTAAATCGGAATTTTTCCCTACCAACCGCCTTCTTCCCTGTGATGTTTCACTTTGAACCTGATTACACTGAAATATGAGCTTTATAACCGACGGGATTGGAGTTAAAGTGTAACTCAACTGCGTCAAGATTATACCTTTAGTGTTCTTAAGAGCACCATGATTAAACCGATTTCAATTTAAGTCAATTATAGTGGCAATTCTGAGTGTCGCAAAAGCTAAACTAAGCTAACTAAAATTGTTGCCGTCCCTTTCATAGCGATGGGAATAAAAAGAATGGCAATAGTTTTAGTTAGGTTAGTTTAGCTTTTGCGACACTCCGAATAGCCCCCTATATCTTCTTAAATCTATTTAGATAATATTTCACAAACATAATATATATTTTTAAACAAACTGGCTTTTGCGCTCTGCATCACTCGTTAACCCTCTTAGACCTCTTAGATCTATAAAGAGATCTGAAAACATGTCTACCGCACCAGTATTTTATTTTAATAAAAGGTGATATCGAAGGTTTTGTAAAATTCCATGACTATGAGAAACAAACAAACAAAAATATATTCGCACATTTATAGTAGGATAATATTAAACGAGATTTAACTTAAATTAATTCTCCGAAAAACGCTTCTACAACCCATCATTTTGTAGTAAATAATCTACTAAACCGTAAATGATAAAGAGGTATTTATTTCAGTGGAAACTGTTATATATTCTGTGCCCGTATCCAGGATATAACACGTGTCCCGATTCCATTGACTTATCATTCTCGTACAAGTCACTGATTTCAATAATTAGGTAGAATAATTTTAGAATAAGAAAATATTGGTTAAATTCGTTTAGCAATGTGAATTCCTCTTGAAAGTCGTAAAGCGATAAAAATGAAAGAAAGTAACTTTACTTTCTGTTGTTTGCTAAGGGTCTCTATTTTGTCTCCGAAATTTTATACCCCTAAAATAAAAATCTATAAATTGGGTTTTCATAATCATCGATTGCCCGTATAATCAGGATCTATAATATAAGGATCCCTAATATAGTTACGGCTAATATCAACATCCCTAATGTTTAAAATACATAAAATCATTCTCAATAAATAATATAATCCATAATGTAACTAACTCATAACTTTATTTTCATAATAGTTTATGAGAATAATTTTAACATAAGAGCATTGTGTCTCAAGCACAAGGCAGCATAGGAAATGTAACTGATTTCGATTTGGGTGGCTGATTACTTTTATTCCAAATTTTATTGGCGCTTCGGCGGCCGCTACCGCGGCACGCTCGCTACGCTCGCTCGCCTCGCGTGTTAGTGGTCACTGTTCAA
Organism: Xanthorhoe designata; assembly: GCA_963582015.1. Taxonomy (NCBI): domain Eukaryota; kingdom Metazoa; phylum Arthropoda; class Insecta; order Lepidoptera; family Geometridae; genus Xanthorhoe; species Xanthorhoe designata. Next base: position 598,603 of record OY757049.1, read on the forward strand.
ACCTAACCTAACCAACTGATTTCGATCTGGGTGGCTGATTTCTTTTATTCCACATTTTAATGGCGCTTCGGCGGCCGCTACCGCGGCACGCTCGCTACGCTCGCTCGCCTCGCGCGTTAGTGGTCACTGTTCAAACCTAACCTAACCAACTAATTTCGATTTGGGTGGCTGATTACTTATATTTCACATTTTATTGGCGCTTCGGCGGCCGCTACCGCGGCACGCTCGCTACGCTCGCTCGCCTCGCGCGTTAGTGGTCACTGTTCAAACCTAACCTAACCAACTGATTTCGATCTGGGTGGCTGATTACTTTTATTCCACATTTTATTGGCGCTTCGGCGGCCGCTACCGCGGCACGCTCGCTACGCTCGCTCGCCTCGCGCGTTAGTGGTCACTGTTCAAACCTAACCTAACCAACTGATTTCAATCTGGGTGGCTGATTACTTTTATCCCACATTTTATTGGCGCTCCGGCGGCCGCTACCGCGGCACGCTCGCTACGCTCGCTCGCCTCGCACGTTAGTGGTCACTGTTCAAACCTAACCTAACCAACTGATTTCGATCTGGGTGAATACAACCGAAGTTGTTTCTGTTTTACATAATTTATAAACGTTCGAAAACATTATTAATCGGAAGTGGAAGTATTATGATTCTTTATTATTATGACACATATGATTATAATGATTAAAGTTAGGGATTATAATATTAGGTAACATAAATTTATGGATTAGGAGCATAAGGATGAACAATACCTTATTACAAACTATAGTTATGGGACCATAATATTATGGATTCCTATGTTTCGGAGACACTTGTTATTGATTGTGATTTACGGACAATCGATTTTCGGAGACGAAATGGGTTCCCGTTTGCTAATTACACAATCAGCGATTGTTTAAAAGCCATTATACTATAAGAAGGTTGAATAATAAAAATTAGTAGGTTAGTGCTTGGTTGGCTATTATTATAATTATTCAGAAAGTTTTTTGTTATTAATTTCAATAGGACCTCAAGGATCACACAGAAAACGTCTTAAAGGCTAGGTGATTCTATTGTCTGTTCCAATCGCGACACACCTAGAAAAAGAATCCACTAGGTGGGCCTAGAAATGTTTACGCTTAACGGGACACTGTAGTGCCTGGGACATCGTTGAGATGGAATAGGCTTGCTCAGCACCTAAACCATCCTCGCAGCTTAGTCGGCCATATCCACAGGAAAGACAATGGTCAGTTTTAAATGTAGCAATCGGATGTTTATTAATACGAGTATTATCTTCAATTTTGCGAAAAAGCTGACTTTTTTATAGGAAGTTTATGTTTGGAAATAGTAGGTAGTGTTCTTGCAGCATCCCTAATTTTTGACAGAAATCACGAATCCCTATTAATTTCGCAAACCAAAACGCATAGCATGTCTTGTCCACAACAATAGATATCTATAAACAATTCGTCCTGCTTGTCCGTCTGAAGGGAGTATTGCTTTTGTATGGCGATTATGAACGCCACTCAAACATTAGGACATTTGACATTATGGGGTTTGATGTGATTTTGCTTTTGTGGGAATCTTTAGCCTCAAAAGATAATGAATATTTAATAATAAGCACAAGCAAAAATGTAATATTAGCACAATAACTGTATTCCCTAGATGCGACATGTTCTTTCTCTCATATCTTTTATCATTTTTAAATCCTACGAAAATGTCTAAGGGGGTAGACAGAGGTATTTTCAAATACATATTTGGTGACTATAATACAGTAAACAATTCACTTTAAACAATTTTATTTTTGCTTTATTTAAGTAAACAAGAAACATGCTTTTCACGGAGTAACAGTTTTAATTTGGTCAAAAGATCTATTAAGTTTGATCGATTTTCGCGTATCTTTAGCGATCTCTTTTCTTAAACTGTTATCATTTTTTTACCAAAACATGGTGACTCTCTCACGCTTTCTGATAAATCCGTGTATTGTGTGTACCATGGCAGCCATTAACCGTGTAGGTTCATATCCGAGGTAGTCCAAAGCGAAGTGTGTCGTTAGCGCGCGCCCTCTGGCGTCGACTTTGTCTATCAGTTGCTGTACATTGCTGCGTCGACTAAGGTGTACAACTGAACATTTACTTATAACGCGTATTCTCAATTGTAGTTGCATTTGTTTGATCTTTGAGCCTTTGTGGTTGAATGAAACATACATACAATCATATCTTTAGAATTTTCTCGAGAGCTTTCCGAGCTGGCGCTAAATTGGCGCCCAACGTGGGGCTAGCGCGACTAGACAGATTTGAATTAATTTGACCAGATAGCTTATATCCTGGATTAAAGGACACTTTTGATCCTGGTATTCCGGCGGGAACGGGAACTATTCACCGCGAGCTAGTTGTATCATAATATTAATCATTCGCGGTACAGCGAGGCGTCAGTTTAGATGAAAACGCTAAAGATATTATCTAAACGGGCATTGTACAGCATCCAACGTGTCAGTCTCAGGTTATGACAATAGAAAAGACAGGTACTCCACGAGTGAACAATTTTTGTGAGTGGGCGCACTTGTCGTCTGTTGTACCCTCGAGTCTAGTCTGAGGCATTTAGGCATCGAATTATTCGTAGACGTCAGTAAATTCTGGACTTAAGTTGTACGTTTTAGTATTTTTATTTACAGCGTTGAAGTTTGGAAATATAGCTGGCAAAATTTTGTGAATTGTGATACTTAGAAATAGTACAAATGTTACGTTAAATTGAGCAATTTCTTTTTTAAATACATTTCCATTGGTTTCATGACTAATAATAGACTGTTGGAAAACTGTATACTGACGAGTATAAAGTTATTTATACAGGGTGTTACCAGACCACTACCGAAAACTTTAGGGGGTGAAAGTACCCATCAATATGAACAACTTTTTCAAAGAAACCAACACTGTGAACGCGATAAAAAAACAGCAGTTCCATACATAAGTTCAATACCTACTTGGCTAAAGTGTATGAAACAGCTGTTTTTTTTTTCGCGTTCACAGTGTTGGTTTCTTAGAAAAAGTTGTTCATATTGATGGGTACTTTCATCCCCTTAAGTTTTCGGTAGTGGTCTGGTAACACCCTGTATAACTAATAATAATAAAATGCATTCAAAACATTGTTCCTGTCTTCCGTGTTTTTACCAAGTTAACCTACGAATAAAATACGATACATAACTGAAAATTCACAATTAATTACCAACATATTAAGTCTGATTAAAACGGAAGTAAGTTAGGTACTTCCTTGCGCTGCCAGAAATTCTAGAAATCTCCGTGTCCTAAATTGAAAGCTTTTTGTAAGACTTCCAAACAACTGCGAACTCTGTTGCTGAATTTCACTGCGAATAGGTGTACTAATTTCCTTTACCAGCAGAATTTCCACCTCTGAAGAAACTACAAAATTAAGCCAATTCACATAAGTTCTGAATTGCTCCCCCGTTCGTAACTCTCCTTTTGTTTTTGCTCGTGTAATAAGACAGCTGAAATTTCCTTCAACAATTACATACTTAAGTCATGGTTTCCAAAATCATATCGTAAGACCTACGACGTAGGTGTTTGATGCATCAATATACCTACATAAAGTTTCTAAATCAAATCTTTGTTCTGTTGCAAAAAGGATCATAGGAAGTTATTACTTAACCATCACTAATTACTATTTTCGCTGTAACAACCATCTTTTTAAAACCTCATTTTAGATCAGTAGGTAATATCTAACACAAAAGTGGCAAAAATTTTTTTTTTATTAAAACCGACTTCTATTAAGTACGTCCGACTCATCAGATCCTGATATTTTTTTTATGGGACCTCCCTTATCTGTAAAAAGTAACAGTATTGGGAGCCCCCTTGGACGTCAACATTATACATTATCTGTAGAAAGTAAGAGTACTTCAAATAATAGTTTATATATTTTACAGTGTTAAACCACACTTAGGTATTTAGGTATTTAATTACAAATAAAAAATCTTACTAAGGGCAGCTCGGCTTAAGAATAATCGCGCAGGATCAAATCCTGCCGGAGCAGTTAACTTTTACTAAGATTTTTATTTATAATTAAATACTTGAAATAATGTTTTTCTAATTGATCTCTTGCCAATTTAAGGAAAAGGCAGTCTTTATTCATAAGTTCTTATAATTATTTGTCTTAACAAAGTACCGGATATGACGGCATTATAACTGCTGCTGGTTTTCAGAAACACATTTTCACGCTCATGTAAAGTTATCGTCATGGCACAACAGAATTAGAGCGAGCGCCTCAACTTATAAGACGTGTGTCGTACCTTTAAAACAGTTAAGTGTAAGTTGATTTCGAGATACCTACGTAGAAAATTTACTGTAACTTTAGGCCACAGCCGTTTATTCACTTGACGAGACTCCCTTTGTTCGATTGGCTTCTCTCCGGAACTGTACTATGTAGATTTGAGAAGCTTTACCGACATACATACATACATACTTTGACATCAACATTGATAAGATTTTCATCGTTTAAATTGAATAAACAAAGGAGATAGGACACAATAGTTGTGATATTATGTTCTAATTTTCATTCGTAGGGGGGAATTCTGGACACCATTTTTGTATGTTTATGTTTTATTTTTATTTATTTATTTATGGATAACTTACAGCTAAACAAACATCTTACATAGAATATAATAGGAATATTCATTTAGAGCCAAGAAGCTAATTACAAGTCTTCACTAATATGAATATATAATTTATGTTTGTAAGAAAAAAATAGCATTATTTTATTCTGCACAGCAAAGGTTAAAGATTTATCTAAGTAAAGTATAATTACACGATGCAAGATTCTTGCCTGTTGCATACAATTACATTGACTGTCATCATGACTTGCATGGTCTAAACAACAGTCGAAGCGCTGGTGGCGAAGCTTGCTAAGACGTTCTTGATAGATCGTTGAAGTTAAGCAACGTTCTGAGCGGTCACTACTTGGATGGGTGACCGCAAGTGGCATTTTCATCTGAGCGCTTCCGTGCTTCGGAGGGCACGTTAAATTGTCGGTCCCGGCTTTTAAAGTCGTTAAGCCATGACGGAGGCCTTTAGGCGGCCTAAAAACTCCGTCACCAGAGTTGGCCACTTGCTCATACGAACGAACGAACGAACGAACAACAATCGCTTACAATTATTAAACATCTATTGAAAAGAAAAGCTAGCTGAATCCACGCCTACTTCTCCATGTTTCTTGTGTGTCATATTCTCCTTTTCACCTTAAGTTAAGAGATTCATAACCTTCATACCATTCAGTTGTAATCTCAGATAATGTTAAGGCAGATTATCATAGGCACAGCTGAAGGTTGTTCGCGAAAAGTTCCCAAGACACCACGTACCGGCAGTTTAACTAATTACAATACAGGTGAGTTGCAACATCGGAACACACTAAAGACCACACGCTCCCTAAACTTGCTCGCACTAACTTGGAGCGCTTCGGTTTTGGAGGTCACAAGGCATAGGCGTCAGCGATTTATGTTTTACTTGCGACCCGCCTCGGCTTCACTTGTTCTGTATTGTGATCTGTGTTATACACATAGGCTGTAGCTGTTTTTCATAAATATTACTAAAACTGTAAATATTACTTTAAAAGAATTAACTTAAGTTATAATTTACGCTCTGTAACCTAAACCTTATTGTTATAATAATACCTAAATAAAGACATTTATTATTATTATTGTTATAATAATATACATATTTATAAACCTTTCTTTTGAATCACTCTATCTATTGATGAAAACTATATTAAAATCTGTTGCGAAGTTTAAAAATTTTAAACTTACAAACGGTGAGAAGTGACTTTTTTTTGTTTTGTTTGTAGTCAAAAGCATGTGCAATACATTTCTTGCACATGTCCATTATTTGCAGAGGATTCTGTTTTTTAACTAATAAATGAATACGTCATTTTAAGCTTATAAACAAAAGAAAACTAAAAAACAGCTTTTATAAAATACATAACTGCCATTTTGTATTTTTGTGTCGTAATGACCGGAAATAATTTAAATTTAACTATAATTTTTATATAGTTATAATGCGATTAATATTTTGATTATTCATGTACCTTACCGCTTATCATTCCACTTTAAACCAGCCGCAAACCTAACATATTATTTAAGCTAATATGAAAATTGCTCAACTAATAACCGAGGCAGGGCACGTACCGCTCGCCCGTAATTAAACTTACGAATGACATACCGAACCGAGATTATTGGACTTGATTTCCACTTGAATGTATGTTTTAACTTCTATTCTTCAGTGCTGTTAGCACTGGTGAATATTTTTAGCGGGTGGACGAAATTGCAAGCTTGGAGGCTAACATAGGGCTAGATTTAAAGTCTGCGTTAGTAAAAATAATCATTAATGGTGTAAAACTACGTATAAACAACAATTTGGAGTGTCGCAAAAGCTAAACTTAGTTTACTAAAAATGTTGCCATCCCTTTCATAGCGATGGAAATAAAAAGGATGGCATTAATTTTAGTTACTTTAGTTTAGCTTTTGCGACACTCCGAATTGCCACTATTATCCACATAAAAAACGTGTTTTTAAATGTAAACGTTATTAGAAAATATCGTAAAAATAACCGTGTAAAATGTCCAAGGATTATTTATTTATTTTATTGATCAAGAATACGATATCTTTGGTGGTATCCTGATAGCTCAAAAGCTAATAATCTAACTAAATAAATAAATAAATAAATAAATGATCATCACTAAACTGTTGATCTTTGCCATGTCATTGATAGAGATTCTCTTTAAGACACAGCAGACTCACCATTAAATCGGCTCTGATATTTTAGGCACCAGTGCTAACAGCACTTGCTTGGCAACAGAAGTTCTTGTTGCGAAGTTGGATTTGGACAGAGTTTAAATTAAACGTCTGATCTGATGCTGAGTTCCATTCGTGTATACCTGTTGCAAGATTAAATACGTGACAAATTATATTTATCACTAAATTTTGCATTTGATCATTTTTTGACTTAGCTAAAGGCATCTATTATCAATGTTGAACGGGGACAGTTTCTTATTTAGCTGTACGTACTTACCTACAATTTTAAATCTTCTGTCTGTTTCTCTTCCTGTTTTTACATTGTAATGTTCGTCTGTGCTCTGTGTTCTCCAAATACCATGTTATATCTATCTATCTATCTATCATCTTATAAAATTTTTAAAGACTTAAGTTCTGATGGCTCAGTCAGCCCAACACGTTTTGACTATTGTCTTTCCTGTGGATAAGGCCGGATAAGCTGAGAGGATGGTTTAGGCCCAAGCCTTTTCCATCTCAACAATGTCCCAGGCACTACAGTGTCCCGTTGAGTGTAGACAAAGTTTGCCTTATGACGTTGTTTAAACGAATCTAGTAAATAAATATGTAAAGGCCTGAGTTTTAAGTTCTGAGGGCTGTACTTCTATTATACTTAAGTAAAAACACACCTTATTCCGAATAATTCTTACGCAAACTTAAGTTTTAAATACTTAAGTATAAGGTTCAACTAAAAATAGGTCGTTAATAAAATTCAAACACCTACTTACGAAGAACGAAAACATCCAATTCATAATTTTCAGGTAACGAAACTTCACACGAACATTTTCTTTGGCAGAAGTCGTGGCTTATTAACGAGCAACTTTGAAGCAACTTCTTTGCAACTTTTAATAAAAGTTTTTTTTTAGTTTTAATCCTCACGCTTACGACGCTGCAATAGTATTTCAATACCACTATGAGAGTAACGTGCTTCGGAGGGCCCGTTAAATTGTTGGTCCCGGCTTTTAACGGACGGAGGCGGCCTAAAAACTCCGTCACCAGAGTTGGCCACTTGCTCATACGAACTAACTAACCACTATGTCCCGACCGATGCCAATGCCGATGTAAGCGATGAGGTCGGTCCAGCATAGCTGTATCATTGACAATGAACGACTACAGCTACAGTGTAGCGCTGTGATATGCTATGCGCGTAGACGTACAGTTATTACAACGTGCGTGCGGTACGCGCTAATGGACGAGCCGGTAAAGCACTTACAGCTTTATGTCAGCGATTGTTGCTCGATTTAAATCGCTCGTTCGCTATCTAATTTCATGTCCTTCCCATCTTTCGTTTTCAGAATTCGTTTCATTGTCGCCGCGCGACACGTCGCGTCATTAAAACTTGCGATTGTCAAGTCTAGCAGAACGGATGACGGTTGCGTGTCCCCACGTAGAATATCTAACTAATTTTACAAGAAATGTTCCAAAGTTTTTGAAGAATTCAGGAAATAAAAGGCAACGTGGAAAATTACTGGAAGGTATTTTTTTGACCGCGTGAAACAAATCAATAATGTTTTTACAGTTAGTTATATCAAAGTTGGTAGCTGATGATTTTTGTGGGTTTATTTTACTATAAGTACAGTAAAGAAAGTACTTAAGTAAGTTCATATGAGCAAGTGGCCAACTCTGAAATGACGGAGTTTTTAGGCCGCTTAAAGGCCTCCGCCATGGCTTAACGACATTAAAAGCCGGGACCGACAATTTAACGTGCCCTCCGAAGCACGGAAGCGCTTAGCTGATAATGCCACTTGCGGTCCACCCATCCAAGTAATGACCGCTCAGAACGTTGCTTAACTTCAACGATCTATCAAGAACGAGTCATTAATTTGTATTGTAACAGAAGAATCTTGCATCGTGTAAATTACTATAAAGTGTATAATTATTATACACTTTATGAACTTCGAACCTGCAGGAAATTGCAATCTTACGAAATTGTCGGTATACATAATGAATTTTGTCGCTTGTAAACTCCTCTTGTTTTTTATTTTCTTTTTACAAATGACCTTGCGAAAACCTTGGCACATTCTCAACGTATGGAATACTAATTCCATCAGGAAGTGCTCAGGCACATCCTATACGAACAGGAAGTTACAACGGAATATTGAAAGGTCGATCTCACGGTCAAGTTGATAGATCAGGATTAGCTGTTTAGTATGAATGGAATTTAATAAAAAAAAAAGCCTTATCCCTTAATTAACAAAACAATTAAAGATTTTGGTATTTATTTAAGAATAATTATCCTAATCCTCTGCTACTTTAATGTAAACCAAAAAGGCTTCCTCACGATTTTTTTCACAAAGATCACTCAACCATCCCCTTGTCGACAGCCAATCCTTAATGCCAGGCTAGGCAGGGCAAATCCGGGAGCAGCACTAGTGAATTTAAAAAAATCTTAGTGATATATGGTGATATAAATTAAATTATTTGAAATAGACTGTATTGCCAGGGAGCAGTAGGTACATTTTCCGATTAGGCATTTTAAGATCTTATGAATTATGTCTATGAGGGTCAGAAGTATGTCCAAATACATTAAAGTTAAACATTTGCAGAACATTTGAGTTTCAGTAAATTGGATGCATCTAATAGTTTATGATACAAAACAGAGATGGCGCTACGAGTAGAAAACAGGTAACGCCTATAGTATACAAAATTATACATTATTGTTGGGGTTGTTTTTTGTATAAGGATAAAGTTGTAAAAAAGTAGAAATAATAAAAAATAGAGCTAAATAATAAAATTATACCATGAAAATTGATTTTCGATAAACTGACTTACGTTTCAAACTTATTTCCAAAGATGGCGCTAACAGTCACCTTAAAAAAATTATAATAAATAGTAGACAAGACAAACCTACTCTACTACAAGTTAAATAAATGTTTCTTTTCGAACTACTACAAAAGAAAATCTCGACGTCTTCTGGACAGATTGGTGAAAAACGTTGGCCCTGTTTGTGCTAGTGATAAGTAGGTATTTGTGAATATTTTTTTTTTATTACTATTACTACGTAGGTTCATTATGATTAATGATTATTAAATAGTGCTGTGCATGCCTGTAATGGGTACACTAAACATACTTATTATTTATTTATTTGTGAAGGACAACAAACAATTAAATTCAGGACTTATCTATAGGTAGTATAGACGACCTCTGTGGCGCAGTGGGCGAAAGCCCGCCTGAGACGCAGAGGTTGCGGGTTCGATCCCCGCTGCGGGACAAATGTTTGCATGATCTGCAAATATTTGTTTCGTGTCTGGGTGTTTTCTATGTATAATATGTATGTATTTACAAAAAAAAATGTATCTATGTAGTTTATCAGTCATCTGGTTACCATAACACAAGCATTAAATTGCTTAGCTTGGGACTAGATGACGCCGTGTGAAATGTCCAAGGATATTTATTTATATTTATTTATTAGTGTATAGGTGCTAAGAATGTAACCAGCCCCGCTGTCGAATAATTGTTGTGTGTTAAATGAACGTTTTTTTATTTTTTACAATTTGTGATTAACTGTGTACTGTTGGCTATTAATGTACTATTCATTACTGTTGTATTATTAATTGCCATAATCAATAAAAAATAAATAAATAATTTTAAATTCAATAATGGGGGCAATTCGGAGTGTCACAAAAGCTAAACTAACCTAACTAAAACTATTGCCATCCTTTTTATTCCCATCGCTATGAAAGGGACGGCAACAATTTTAGTTAGCTTAGTTTAGCTTTTGCGCACTCAGAATTGCCACTACTAAATCCCAACAAGAAAAAACAATAACGATCTCATCAAGACACTCCGGATTACTCCAGCAAATACTTATTTCAGCAATTGCTATAAGATACAGGCAATTAGTAAAAAAGAGGACAAGTGGATTTTAAATAATACCTTCCGACAAAATCTTTTGAGTTGGGCCACTGTTACGGCGATTTTGAACATCGAATGAGGTTTAATTTTTAATCCGTTTGAAAATGTCTAAGGGGGCAGTCAGAGGAGTCCACATGCATATTTGGTACCTGCCCACATTTTGCAACGTTTTTTATCTAACCTATGCTGTCCCACTGCTGGGCAAAGGTCTCCCCCATCAACTTCCAAGCTTTGCGATCGCCGGCTTCGTCCCACCAATCAGCCCTGAATGAATTTGCAACGTTAGCTTTCATATTTATATTTCATGTTTTTTATATAAGAATAATAATTTAGAGGGGGGGAGACCTTTGCCCAGCAGTGGGACAGCATAGATTAGAAAAAAATCAAATAGGTAATAATATTTTTTTATAATTATTTAATAGGGTATGAAATATTTTTTTTCTTACCCTGAAATTTGCATAACCTGTTAGAAATCTTCAAAAGGATCTAAAAATTGTATTCAGATCTGAAAGAAATGTCTACCGCTCCCTGGGATACAGTCATGATCATTATTTCATTTTAGTTTTTCTTAAACTTTCGCGATCACAATTCATATTTATAAATACATGTACACGGGGTTTTATCGCGTTATTTACCTTATTTCTTGTACATGTATTTATAAATATTTCATTTTGTTTTCGCGATATTCGTGGCCTCAGCATCGCATTCGTTTCGGAAATTATTTCAGTGGAATTGCCACTTGTGTCGAAGTGGGCTCCAGCCAGCCTCCTTTTCACTCCATTTTATTTTTCCCTCTGAACGATATTAATTCTTAGATTTTACACAATCGTCCTTGAAACTTCGGTTTTTTGTACTCAAGTAATTGAGTGGGGTCTTGAAATATTATTGTGAGATTAAATGATGTCTAGGTTTTGTGCCGAGGTGGATATGAAGTGCTAAATACTGTTCAATACCAAAGTAGATATAAAAAATACCCTTGTACATTCCACACAGCGTTATCTAGTCCCAAGCTAAGCAATTGTATGCTTGTGTTATGGTAACCAGATTACTGCAGATAAACTACTTATATTATTTTTTTGTAAATACATACCTACATAATATACATAGAATACACCTAGACTAGAGACAAATATTTGCAGATCATACAAACATTTGTTCCGTGGCGGGGATCGAACCCGCAACCTCTACGTCTCAGGCGGGCTTTCGCCACTGCTCCTCAGAGGTCGTCAAAATGATCAAGGTTAAGCTGTTTATATGCCTGTCTGTCTGATGGAAGTTTGTCCCGCTAACTTAAAAAAATAGGTTCCATTTTACCGCGGTTTAAGGGTTGCAATGTGGTGTCAAAGTTTTTATGGAAAGTAACGTGTACAACACGCAAGCGAAGCCGCGCAGGTATGCTAGTACTAAAATAAAATAGGTGGCGGCGCAAGTTTCACGCATACAACCACCTTAAGTACATTTCTATGAATGTTACTAAAATATTACGCTATATAACAGTGAAAGGTGTACACAACGGATGCTACTTAGTCGATACACTTTCTATATCCATAATAACTTGTATTTATTCCCCATCAATAGATACTGCAAGTAAAGCTGCAATTGCAATTCTAAGTATCTATTAAGCTATGGACATCTGCTGTGGGTTCGATTCTCGACTTCGCATTATCGTTTAGTGTACATCTGCGCAGTCCTATTACCTATAAACTACAATATTTACATGAAATTGATACTTTCACTAGAAAATTTGCATCATTCGATATAATCTAGAAGTCTAGAATATTCTAATATTCTAGACTACGAGTGATTCTACGGCGCTACGGGAGACCAGCGCTTTGACAGGTTCCTTGGTTCCTGCCTAAGCATCATGCTGAGTAGTAGCCATTTTTGTCATTCTTCTTGTTTTATCTTTCTCTTTTTATATATGTGTTCTCTATAATAATTGTAATGTTTGACAAAATAAAGATTTTTCTTTCTTTCTTTCTTTCTGATTCAAGAAGGTTGGGGTAGGGTTATATGTATATGTGACACATGCACGCATAAAATAGAAAAAGTAAGTTCGTATGAGCAAGATGCCAACTCTGGTGACGTTTTTAGGCCGCCTAAATGCCTTCGTTATGGTTTAAAAACTTTAAAAGCCGGGACCGACAATTTAACGTGCCCTCCGAAGAACGGAAGCGTTCAGCTGATAATGCCACTTGCGGTTATCCATCCAATTTGTGACCGCTCAGAACGTCGCTTGACTTTAACGATCTAACAAGAACGTCTTACAAACTTCTTACATCACGTAGCAACATTCGCCACGCCACGAGCGCTTCATTATAATAGAAATTGGCTGAGGCGGGTTGCATGTAAAGAAAAACGCCTTAAAACAAATCATAGCAATTAAATTCAGAGTGATTTGGGGTAATATGGTTTATCAAACTGCCAGTTAATCAGATCATTGCTCTATCTAGGCTGCCGGCTGGCGGACTGGCTCCCAGCTGAGCGCGCACCTGCACCAGGTGACAAGCAAGTGCGGTGTATGTGGGTAAGTGATGGGCAGTCGGGGTAAGATGATATCCTTGTACTCGTACAATATTGTTAGTGACCTCGGCATAGGAAAGGCAGTTTTAGCAATATCCTTCTTATGTCATATCTATACTATCTACTGTAATAATAACTAGCTGCGCCCTGCGGTGTTACCCGCGGTAGTTAAAAGTAGCCTTATTATACATATAAACCTTTCTTTTCACTCACTCTATCTATTAAAAAAAACCGCATCACAATCCGTTGCGTAGTTTTAAAGATTTAAGCATTCATAGGGACAGAGAAAGCGACTTTGTTTTATACTATGTAGTGATTATTATAAAGAGGTAAAGTTGATTTGTTTGTTTGTATGTCTCCGAAACTACTCATCCGATTTCAAAAATTCTTACACCGATGTGTAGCTTGGACTTTCCGAATGAACATAGGCAATATTTTATCAAGGTAGGTACCACGGGAGCGAAGCCGCGGGCAAGTAAGCTAGTTAAGAATAAAGTGCTTTAGCAATATCTTTCTTATGTCATATTGAGAATAAGGTGTTAAATTATTGTTCGAATTTACGGCCATTTTAGCTCCATTAGAAAGAGTTATCATGAGATTTTGGACTTACTTGTTTATATATTTAAAACCTGAGTGATCAAAACATTGAAACAATAACAACACATAAAACAAATAATTAATAAAAAAAATATTTATCCTTATTTTTCATTTAAATGCATGAAGATGACTAAAATATATTCCTAAAAGTTTTTTTAGATTTGATCGATCAAATCTGATAAAAAACTTAGTGAATTATTGACTTTTACAGCTTTAAACACATACTTAGCCTTGGTAGAAAGCTACTCTATGGAACTGTTTATAAAATTATATCAAACCTTTTTGTATAGTTCCTCATTCAACCAAGTACTTACTTCCAAAATTAATTATTAATCAAACAGTCCGTTCAAACTCTATTGCTAATGCAGTTTTTGTTTGGCGCTTTTCGAAAAATAATTTTGGCGCTTTTCGAAAAATAATTCAACATCTGTTTACAATGCCAAGGCCGAAGCACCCCAACCTCCCCATTCACAATGCGTAGCTCGCATACAAAAACGTGTAGGTACTCGAAATTTAAATTTTGGATCAGCTGACGGATTCAAAAATGGAATTCCATTTGTGAATGAGATCCGTTCCCTTAGCACCAGTTCAAACATTAACGAATTGGAATGTTCCAATCAATTTAAAATTTGTTATCGATCAACTATAATTATAAAAAACAACATATTGCTGTTTTACTATAAAATATAAAAGAATAAAAAAAAATAGTTTCCGTTTCCGTATTCCGTATTCCGAATACCGGGATCAAAAGTAGCCTATTTTGAAATCCAGGGTATAAGCAATCCAGGTGCCAAATTTCATTCAAATCCGTCCAGCTGTTTGAGCGTGAAAGAGTAAAAACACACTTACACACACACAAACTTTCTTTGTAATATTAGTGTGTTTGTGATCGCAAAAGTTTATGATAGACTTCCGACAGCAACTCAGCACGAACTCAGCAGGAACTGACTTGACTTGATCTTATCATAATAAATAAAATCCTTAGACATCTTCGAAAAGATCTAAAATTGCCTATTGATCTGAAATAAATGTCTACCGCTTTCGGGATACAGTCGTGATCATTATTTAATTTTTTTTAATTTAAAAAAAAAACCGAGAGTTTTCATTTTTGATGGCTCCGTATCTTTTAAAAGTGCTCGCTATCAATATTTTTTTAATCAAAACTAGTGTTGTAATATTTAGATTGATTAGTGCTAAATGTTTGCCCTCCATTCATTGGCTAACGGTTTGGGCACGTGCAACATCTGTGAACAGCTGATTTTGACAGAAACCAGTACCGTACACTATGCGTATCAGCTGACGCTGTCAAAAGGTAATTGTTGGAAGCCGGTTAGACGGCTGCGTTATAGTGGGCTTATACAAGAAATTGGTTTTGTTTAGATTGCAATAAAATTACAAGTAAACATTATAAAAAAAAATATATATCTTTGGAAATTTTACACGGCATCATCTAGTCCCAAGCTATGCAACTTAATGCTTGTGTTATGGTAACCAGATGACTGATATACTACTTAGATATTTATTTTTTTTGTAAATACATACATATTATTGATAGAAAAACATCCAGACCAGGAACAAATATCTGTAGAACATACAAACATTTGTCCCGTAGCGGGAATCGAACCCGCAACCTCCGCGTCTCAGGCAAGCCTTCGCCCACTGCGCCACAGAGGTCTGTATCTTCTGCATATTTGTTCCGGGTCTGGATGTTTTTCTCCATAGATTATGTATGTATTTACAAAAAAAAATGTATTTGTAGTAGGTATATCAGTCATCTGGTTACCATAACACAAGCATTAAGTTGCTTAACTTGGGACTAGAAGACGCTGTGTGGAATGTCTAAAAAAAAATTGCAAGCAGTCAAGTTTTAGACTTAAGTGTACTTTGAGACAAGTGCACGTCCTTGACCGTAACGGCTAGTGTAATTTAGTACTTTCGCAGAAATACCAATTAGAAGCACAAAAAGTCTAGGGTTAATCGTTAAAAGTAATATGTAAAGGTCAAACAACTAATTTTGATAAAATTGATCGTTCTCATAGATTATTTTTTAGAAACTTTTTGCAAGTATCTAAATACACATTACACTTAAGGCCCTTATTGCTAAATATCTATGCAGTATAACATTCATCTGGTTACCATAACACAAGCATTAAATTGCTTAGCTTGGGATTAGATGACGCTGTGTCAATATTTTTTTTGCTAACCTATCATGTCCCTCTGTTGGGCAATGTGTGAAATGTCCAAGAATATTTATTTTATTTATTTATTGAAAATCCTACTAAATACAAAGATTTTTAACTATCCAAATACGTAATTAGTCCTTGATCAATACCGTAGGTACTTAAAACGTAAACCTTTGCCCTATAAAAAAACAATTCTTTATGACAATGCTTTGCATAAGGTTTGAACTCATAGGTTACGACACCTAGTCAAAGGTCATAGTTTTTGGAGGTCATTGCCCTGTGCGCGTGCGCAGATCAACAATACATTTCCACCATAAACAACCTTTATTTTTCTACAATCTGATTTACTATCAACCTTATTAACTTGACTATAGGATTAAAAATAAAGTCATAAAAGTTTGGAGTATCTTAAGTCTTATTGTCTAGGTGTTAAGGTTGTTAATAACGTGTGAAGGTTAAGTTTTAATGAATTTGTATGGTGGTATTCGATGGTTGGATTCGATTGTTTTTATTCAAAGCAGTGGAAATGTTTAATTGAGTTTAAATAATGCTAGTAATGTTTTGTTCGTTTGTTAGATGCGTGGTTACGCACGAAATGATAGATAGGGCGTTATCCTAAATATACCATGTTTTAAGGTTATATTAGTGGCAATTCGGAGTGTCGCAAAAGCTAAACTTAACTAACTAAAAATGTTGCCGTCCCTTTCATAGCGATGGAAATAAAAAGGATGGCATTAATTTTAGTTAGTTTAGTTTAGCTTTTGCGACACTCCGAATTGCCACTAATTATGTCTTTAGCCGGGTTTTTAGACCTGATTATTTTGAAAACATATTATAGGATTAGGCTGGTCACGTCAGGGGCGTGTCGGAGACATTGTGGGCTATAGCCACTATAAAAGTGGCCTTCTGAACTCCTGTCAGAAAACTAGCGCATCTTTATACTTTTTACACGGCGTCATCCAGTCTCAAGCTACGCAAATCCTTGCTTGTGTTATGGTAACTGTAAGTATATTTCAAAGAGCCGGGACCAATAATTTAATGTGCCCACCGAAGCACGAAAGTACTTGATAATGCCACTTGCAGTCACCCTCAAGTTGTGACCGCTCAGAACGTTGCTTAACTTCGAGGATCTATCAAGAACGTCAGCAAGCTTCGCCACGAGCGCTTCGATACAGCGTGCTTCTTCTTTTTCTTCTTCTTCCTGCCCTTATCCCAATTATGCCCTTATCGCAACGGCATGTAATAAAGATATAATGTATACCTAGTCTATCTAATTTTAACCTTTATAAAACGTGTCATCGTCAAAATTGCCACAACCCCAAACTTTTACTTTCTTTGACATGTCTTGTTTGACTGGCTTCCCTATGAATTGACTATTTAGATTATTTTAGATTGTTAAGGGATCGCTTTTAAAAAAAGCTAGGCCCACACCACCATGTTATTGCCTGATTCTTTCCCTGGTGTAGGGAGCCACGTTGGCGTTAGAACCACCTAGCATGTAAAACGAAACTTAAGTGATCCTTAAGGTCCTACAAGAATAAATGATTTTTCTTTCTTTCTTTTCCCTTCCTCACGAAGACCACGACTGCTCGGTCAAGAGTAAAACAACAAGAGAAAACGCGTCATGGTTTCAAGCAGCAAGTATTTTAATTACCCATTATACCTAAAAACAGAACGTAAACTGTACAAAGCAATTAATTATAATAAACCAAAAGCTAAGTATTGCGTCATAATTGGAGTTTGAACCACACGTGCTCTCAAATAAAAAGAGCATAATTATGTTTATTTTAACACCAGCATTATTTTACTGGACAGATAGATAGATGAGTCACAATATGGGACAGTCATATTTCACATCAAGACATAAAGTTTTGTTTTCCTAAAAAGCGGTGACAGTAATGTTCTGGCCGTCAGTAGCTGAGCGCCTGAGGCCTTAGGCCGTTTGTCCACCGCCGCCGTCACAGTAGTATATCAGTTATCTGGTTACCATAACACAAGCATTAAATTGCTTAGCTTGGGACTAGATGACGCCGTGTGGAATGTCCAAGGATATTTATTTATTAATTTATTAACTACCTTACCGTACCGTATCTACTTGTACTGGAAAGCTTTTATTTAATGTAACTATCATAATTATTAAAAAAAAACTCTTTTTACTCAGTCTAAGCAGAGCGTAAAGGCCTCTGTTATGGCTTATAAACATTTTTACAATATGGTATATGGTACTCATGACTTACATTATATCAATTTTTCACTAAAAACAAGAAATACGAGTGGAATGTCCAACGATATTTTATTTGATTTAACGGTCGCAGTATTTTAAGAACTTATAGAATTACAAAATTAAAATTTCAATCGTCGAACCCCAAAATCTATTATCCATCAAACTAAGCTAACCGCAAGCATAACTTTGTGATACGATTGAAAACTATAGATCTTATGACTAAGAGATAAGGTTCATTATGTAATCGATTTTGTACGTTAAGGTGACGAATTAAGAAAATATTCGGCTCAGGAATATAGATGTGGAGTGATAGTGCGTGACACATTTCAGGGCTGTCAGTTTTTTTAATGGTATTGTAGATTTTTTAATTTCAATTTCAATGGCCATTTATGACGACCTCTGTGGCGCAGTGGGCAAAAGCCCGCCTGAGACGCAGAGGTTGCGGGTTCGATCCCCGCTGCGGGACAAATGTTTGAATGATCTGCAAGTATTTGTTTCGTGTCTAGGTGTTTTCTATGTATAATATGTATGTATTTACAAAAAAAATGTATCTATGTAGTGTATCAGTCATCTGGTTACCATAACACCATAACACAAGCATTAAAAAATTGCTTAGCTTGGGACTAGATGACGCTGAGTGGAATGTCCAAGGATATTTATTTATTTATTAAGAAATCTTTCTTATTTTTACAATTAATGAAATATTACTAGTTTCGACATCGTTAATCTTGATGGGTTATAGTGTCTAAATCTCTTTTTTTATTCAACACAAAATGTATAAGACTTTTTGACAGATAACAACGTTGCTATGACGACCGACCTACGGACATCCGTTAGTTGGATATAACCCGGCATAAGAAAGTGACAACCCTATACACAGGGTGTTATTTTCGAGTAGTACGCTGCGCTGACGCATCGTGACTCATCGCCGGTTTTGGTAAACCATGTTTATTGCACTCTAAACTGTATTACCGCAGTAAATCTTCAAAGGTAAGGGAAATCTAGAAATGCGATTTTAATGTTTGAAGCGTTGTAATTCATGTTCAATGTTGCACCTCCGAAATGGATAGCTGTATAACTTGTACCTACCTATCATTTAAGACCTACCCCTGTACAACAGTTTTGCAATAAAATGATTCTGGTTTATTTGGTTTTGATAGATTCTGAAGACCTCTGTGGCGCAGTGAGTGATAGCCCGCAGACGCAGAGATAGACGCAGAGGTTGCGGGTTGAGACTAGATGAATCCCTTAAAGAGGATTTTGACACTAACCCATGATGCTGTGTTTAAATGTTGCTTTGTTGCACTATCACTTATGCTGCTTTACTCATTACTTTCCATACCCAGGTTGCCTGGAAGAAATCGCTTTTAGCGATAAGGCCGCCAATTGTACTTGTATCTTTAGCAATTTGTCCTGGTTTGTGTTTATTTCTTTCTTTTGTTGAACAATAAAGCATTAGCTATCTATCTATCTGTGTGGAGTTTACAAAGTGTTAAAAAGATGATTAATATGTAGGAATAAATATTTTTAAATTTTTCTTCTACAATTTTTTTTTTTAATTTCATTTTACATTTACAAACACACAAACTTGTATAAACAATTAGTCGATTGTAACTGTATAAGTTATTTCGTAATGCCATCAGTTTTGGCAGTATCACTAATGGCGGCGCGTGCTGATCATTTGCCCAACGCGCAGCTGTTATGACTAAGATCATTTGGTACCTAGTCAATCGTTGGAAATACATTACTACTGAAGTATAACTTTTCTTGATAAATGTACAGGTAAAAGATATATTTATTTATGAACAAAGAAACACACAGGAACAAAAAATATCTACCTACACTTCTTAACCTAAACAACTAAATAAATAAAAGGAACTCTGTATTCTATCCAAAATATATCTATACTATCTATACTAATCTATACTAATATTATAAAGAGGTAATGTTGGTTTGTTTGTATGTTTGGGGTAATCTTCGAAATTACTCATCCGATTTCAAAAATTATTTTACCAATCAGTGCTTAGACTTTCCGAATGAACATAGGCTATATTGTATCAAGATATCACGTGAGCGAAGCCACGGGCAAGTTAGCTAGTATTAACTAAAGATAGAATACAGAGTTCAGGTCGCCGGCCGCAGGTAGAGTGCCTAAGAGGCTGTCAACGTTAACTCGTTGGATTGCTATACTTATCCTCTGTCCGAGGTAAGCACCAGCCCTTTGGCCATTGGTTTCATCTATTAATTATTAGTTTTACTTTATTGCATATTAAACTTGTATGCCACCTCTTGAATGCGGTTCAGACGGGCCTTCGCCCACTGCGCCAAAGAGGTCGTCAAAAAGAAGTAAAGAGCATCAACGTTTATTTTACGCAAATATATTTTTTATTTGCTTAAGCATAGTTTTTGTAAATTATTTACCTAACAGTTAATTATCTGCTATCTACTTGCCAATCATGAAACCCCGATACACCGAGGAAAGACTATAATTTACAGCAAAAAATACGTGCACTTATTCGCATAGAAATAGCCACCTGCTAACTTATCCAGTCGATATGCTTGGTAGATTACTTGATACCCTGAGGCTTTAGTGGAATTAGTCATAGTTCCGGTCAAAAACATCACTTTTAATAACAGAAATGGTGTTCGTTGGTACTGCGCGTTAAGGCCTATACCAGTAGAAATAATCAACATATTATTTTTATGTATTTTTTATCCAAAAAGATATTTAGGAATTAAAAACAGTAACAATTCAAAAAAGTGGAGATGACGGGCCGACAGAAGCCTTATACCGTAGCGAATCGAAGAAGGAAAGTAGGTCTTTGCGCAGCTGTGGGTTACCTATAAATAATCAACTCTGAAGAAACTCAAAAAAGAAACTCTACTTGAGTCGACTCTGAAGAAACTCTACTTGAGTCGACTCCGAAGCAGTGAAATTCAAATTCAAATTCAAATTCTTTATTTACAAACTTATCTATAACATCACAGAACAATTCTAAATCATTAAAGTTAATAAATAAATGTACACATAAAGCAAAAGTCAAGTATTGAACACGGACCTAAATCAATACCCTATTTCCTACTGCCGACTGTGATAGTCAAATAATAACCCAGCATTATCACATAACTTCCAAAGTCACATGATAAAATAATGTCAAGATCCCGAAATCACTTAGTAATAACTTCACCCCATCTAAACTTCAAAATTACTTCGGATGAAAAGCTGATACGTAGGTATATATTGTGTGGAGGTCGTAAGGGCCCAACTTCTTATTAATATCGTCTTTGAATAGAAGCGCTCGACATCATTATTGAGAACTGTGTATATTGGCCGGCCCTTGGTGTGTGTTCAGATTTAGGGGACTTTGTTTGTGTTCGATGTAATAGAAATGTAACATTTCTATAGACTAAATAATGACAATTGCTGTAAATTGGTTGCCATGGTTGCAATGTTATACGATATTTCAATATTATTAGTTTAAATATTTTATTATAGTGTTAAAACAAAAAAATCTTACGAAAAGTTACGACTTTGACGAGATTCTAACCCGCGATAATGAGCGGTTGTTCTTTAGCCGGGCTGCCTTTGACCTCTCAGCCACGAAGCCTTATGACGCCGAAGAGGAAACTATTAGTAAGAAGATATAAATTAGGTTGAAGCACCGATTAGCGCCATCTACAGGGATTTGCATCATCGCGGGTTCGAATCCCATCGAAGTCGTAACCTTTCGTAAGATTTTTCATTTATCATGATTTTAGGTTGAGAAGTAAGTACCTATTGTATACTTTTTGAGTAGCTATACTACTATACGAAATATTATATTGTGTACATAATAGTACAAAATTTAAATCGATTTTAATACTTTTTTTAAGTGTCAGAAAAACTGTAAACATTACAGTAAAAATAGCTGTAATGTCAAATCTGACAGCTGTGGTCGCGTTTCACTGTGATATTTGTCAAATTTCGTGGCGTCAAGTCTGGCAATTGCCTCACAGGTATCCGGTGTCGTGATGTGAACACACACCAAGTCACCTCACAAATCCTAGTGATGGTGAGCCCTTCAATTTGTGATGGATGGCGCCATCGCTCAGCCTCGATCCGTATTGTGTGATGTAAAGTATTTTTTAGAAAGCTTTTTTATGCGCTCCATAAAAATCCTTTTTGGAAAACGAATCACTAGCTTTGCTGTTCCTTTGAAGATAAAGCCTCCATTATTTGGTAGAAAGGAAATTTATACATTCCGCATTAAAGTCAATTTATGATTTCAAAGCTAACGTCCGCGGCTTCGTCCGCGTGGTACCTACCTGGATAAGTTTTTTTTTATGTGCTAATTCAAGTCATTAACTATGTACATATTATATTTTATTTATTTCTATTCTATTTCAGTTTCAGTCAAATCCGTTCATTAGTTTTTCAAGAGCAATAAATTATATTATAGAATAGACATCCACTACATACAAACGCTCGCGTTTATAATTTAATTCTATGCAACAGGCAAGAATCTTGCATCGTGTAAATGGCACTTTAGTTAGAGCCAGTTTGTGGTTTTAAGAGTATATTCATTACACGACTATGTCATCGATTTCAAAGTTGGTGCGGCCTTAAGCGGCCTGAGGGGCCTATAGCGGTCTACAGCTACAGCGGATAAAGCGCCAATAAGCGGATATTGCCACGGCTCGGCAATCACTGATTTCCGCTTTTCCGTTACCAATAATTCGCGCAAAGTTTTCGTTTTGCCTTGACGATACGATTTGAGAATAAAAAAAATACAATTTATCTACCTATCTAAAAGCAATGTCTACCCGCTCCCTGGGATACAGTCGTGATCATATTTCATTTCATTTAATATAATTATTATTGTCAAATATATAATAATAATAATAATAACAACCTTTTCCCTGTGGGTCTCGGGACGGGTGCTTGGAAAATGCCGAGTTTTTCTCGAGTAGAAAGAAATTTCACAAACTAAAATAATCTAATAAGAGAAATAATAATTGTCAAAAAAAAGGGAGGCCTTTGCCCAGCAGTGGAACACAAACGGCTACAAATTATAATCATAATAATTATTAATATCCTTTATAGGCCTTTGCCCTGCAGTGGGACATTACAGGCTCATAACATAACATAACATTAATACCCTTGGACATTCCACACAGTGCCGTCGGACGGATAGCGGAGTCTTAAATGATGTTAAAGTATGGTGATCGGACCGTATAAAAACTTCTTATTGATTCATTCCCATTTCTGTTTGTTTTTGATGTTTATACGCAGACGGAATAGATTCCGTATCAGAGCGAATTTTCATTAATGATTATTAATTTACGGAAGGTAGAGCGTAAGATTACTGAATAATTACTGTATTTATGTTATTGAATTTTGTATAATTATTATGTTACGTTGTTGTTATATGCGTCCTTAGATTGTACATGAAGCATGCAATCAAAACAAGTGGTAACATTATACGATGACCTCTGTGGCGCAGTGGGTAAAGGCCCGCCTGAGACGCGGAGGTTGTGGGTTCGATCGCCACGGGACAAATGGTTGTATGTTCTGCAGATATTTGTTCCGGGTCTGGATGTTTTTCTATCTATAATGTGTATTTACAAAAAAAATGTATCTAAGTATTATATCAGTCATCGGTAACCATAAAACAAGCATTTAGTTGCTTAGCTTGGGACTAGATGATGCCGTGTGGAATGTCCAAGGATATTTATTGTTATTTATTATTTACTAGCTGTACCCCGCGGTGTTACCCGCGGTGAATAAGTTAATAGATTTTTTTAACGACTTTTAAAAAGTAGGAGGTTCTAAATACCTACGTCGACTGGGTGAACCGATTTGATGATTATTTTTTTGATCTGATGAGGATCGTCAGAGATATGAATAAAAATGCACCTTGAGAGTGCAGAAAATTACTATTTTCTTACGTAATTAAATTTGTTTTCATAATTTTTTTTATTTTGCTCCTTGGCTAAGACCAATGCTGCATTGTGTCATTTGATTTTGGTGCTCATAGAACAGGATGACTGCTGGTCGGTTACTATTCTATGGTCTAACACAGTTTATTTTGCTCGCAAAATATTCAAGAAGCTACCATGCGAGCGAAGCGAGCTTCGACCCAAGCGAGCGCAGCGAGCCGAAATTTTTAAGACAAATTCGTTATGTGACACTTGATGTAGCTTATAGTGCTTACAGAAAAGGCTGACTGTTGGACGGTCCCTATTCTATTGTCTGACATAGATCAATTTGCCAGCAAATATTCAAGAAGCTACCGTGCGAGCATAGCGAGCTTCGAACTAAGCGAGCGTAGCAAGCTTCAAACTAAGCGAGCGTTGCGAGCCTTTTACACTCGAGCCGAAATTTTTAAGAAAAATGCGTCGTGTGACACTTGATTTTGCTTAAAGTGCTCATAGAAAAGGCTGACTGCTGGTCTGTTCTTAGTCTAGGGTCTGACATAGTTCAATTTGCTAGCAAAATATTCAAGAAGCTACCGTGCGAGCGTAGCGAGCTTCGAACTAAGCAAGCGCATCGAGTTTCTTAGACTCGAAATTTTTAAGATAAATTCGTCATGACTGACACTTATGTTTGCTCATGGTGCTCAAAGAAAAGGCGCTGGTCGGTTCCTATTCTAAGGTCTGACACAGTTCAATTTGCTTGCAAAAGATTGAAAAAGCTACATGCGAGCATGGCGAGCGCAGCGAGGCTTTTAGACTCGAAGCGAGCCGAAACTGTGGGAAATGTAATAAAATAGCGATAATGAGGTGCTGTACCGAATTTTAATTGAAGACACAAATATAAACTTTGTCCTAATGGTTTATGTTGAGTTAGAAATCTTTTTATCGGGGATTTATCTGCGTACATAAGTCCCAATTCCGTGAGATTATCGGGACAAAAAAAACAATATTTGAAATTCGTTAAGCCGTTTGAGTTTGAAGAAGCATAATTTAGGTATTTTGATAGTCTCACGGGCACAATACGCTTTTAAGGGATTTAAAGTAGCTTATGACATGTTTTTATCCAGGATATCAACTGACCTGGTACCAAATTTCATTCAAATCCGTCCAGCCGTTTGAGCGTGAAGGAGTTATAATAACATTGCCTGTGCTGCCATCTATTAACATTATTTTGACTAACAGTTACGTTTCACGGCCAAACTATTTTGATGAATAATTTGGTTTATAATCCCACGGAACCATTCCTTTTTTCAGCAATTTAAGGTAGCCTATTTGTTAATCCAGGGTAGGTACTGCTACCAAATTTAATTCACATTCATCCAGCCGTTTGAGCATGAAGGAATAATTACTTTACCTGTGCTGCCATCTATTGAAATTATTTTGTTAGTTTTTCACGGCCAAACTATTTTGTATTTGTTTAATAATCCCACGGAATCAATGCACTTTTAAGGAATTTCAAGTAGCGTACATTTTAATCCAGGGAATAAACAATCCTGCTACCAAATTTAATTCAAATTCATGCAGCCGTTTGAGCGTGAAGGAATAATAACTTTGCCTGTGCTGCCATCTATTGAAATTATTTTGTTACTTTTTCACGGCCAAACTATTTTGTGTATACTATTTTAATGAATTTGATTAATAATCCCACGGAATCAATGCACTTTTCAGGAATTTTAAGTAGCGTATATTTTAATCCAGGGCGTATATTTTATTATAAGCAATCCTGCTACCAAATTTCATTCAAATCCGTCCAGCCGTTCGAGCGTGAAGGAGAAATATTTTTGCCTGTGCTGCCATCTATGAAGTTATTTTGTCTGACAGCTGCCTTTTGCACGGCCAAACTACCGAAACTATTCTAGTGAACATTTTGTTTTATAATCCCACGGGAACACTGCTTTTTTCAGGAATTTCAAGTAGCCTATTAGT
This sequence comes from Xanthorhoe designata, assembly GCA_963582015.1. Classification (NCBI taxonomy): domain Eukaryota; kingdom Metazoa; phylum Arthropoda; class Insecta; order Lepidoptera; family Geometridae; genus Xanthorhoe; species Xanthorhoe designata. The sequence goes on from OY757049.1 coordinate 624,670, forward strand.
TATTCTGGGGTATAAGCAATCCTGATACAAAATTTCATTCAAATCCGTTCAGCCGTTTGAGCGTGAAAGAGTAACAAACACACTTACACACTTACACACTTACACACTTACACACACACAAACTTTCACCTTTATAATATTAGTGGGATTTTTGCAAATGGTAAACGCACATATTTTATAGCAACGAACGTAAACACTTTCACAAAAAAAATGCACTCGCTACAACATTGAAGACAGTTTTCCTTTATTTTTTAAGAACAATACCTATCATGTTTGATTATAATATTTAATACTTTTTTCATTTTCTATCGTTGACTGTACATTCTCTTTGTGCGAACAGCCTATACTATACATTTGGAAACTCATCTCGCGCTGGTTTTGTCGCGCGCATTATTGTGTGATGATTTAGGAAGCAATTACAAATGAGTTATTGTCCTTATTTACACGGATTTTGTTTTGGTTTTTGGAAGATAATGTTTTGAGATCTAATCAGAGCATCTTGCTATAAAAGAGAAAGTTTGGATGTTTTGATACTCGTGATTGTTTTAATCAAGTCATAATGTCATAATGTCTCACGTCGCCGGACAAATGTGTGCTAAGTTAATAAAATATTATAATAATGTATGTTAGTCTGTAAGGTATTTATTTTATGGGCCTTAGATTAAGTATTTTACATCTTGTTACTTATCTTTAGTTGCCTGAAATAAAGATTATATTCGTTCGTTCGTTCGTATGAGCAAGTGGCCAAGATTATATTATTATTATTATAACCAGTGAATCGATTTGAACTTTTGGAGTCATTTGAAAAAGTTGTTGATTGTGACTGGAATTAGTTTAAACAAGCTTTTTGAGACCATCCTATGTTCCGGGTCTGGATGTTTTTCTATCTATAGATTCTATAGTATGTATGTATTTACAAATTTTAGGTTGCTTAGCTTGGGACTAGATGACGCCGTGTGGAATGTCCAAGGATATTTATTATTATTATCCTTATAACTGAACTTAATGATTTTTTATAAGTAGTTTAATGTCACTTCCACAATCAAGTTCATCAAACGACACATCATAAAAATATCACATTAAAATTCATTAAACCGATTAGATTACAGATATTGACAAACAAACATACACTCGAAAAACAAAAATATCAAAAATATGATCACGACTGTATTCCCAAGGTGCGGTAGACAAATTGTTTTTAGGCTTTTTTTTAGTCATTTGATCCTTTGAAGATGTCTAAAAGTAGTCAGAGGTATGTCTAAATACATTTTGTTACATACCCACATTTTGGATATTAATATATCACTGTAAAAATAATTTCAGTATTCAAATTCAAAGAAGCGAACCCATAACCTAAAGTAAAAAACTGAGGCCAGTCAACTATTCTTAACAGAAGCCGTAAAAATCGTGCTTAATCGATTTCCTAAGGAGGTAAGGAGCAATTCGTTGCGGTGATCAAGTAACTAAAACTATTTAGTGTAAAAAATTACCTAATCGGTTTACTGGGGGCTCTGACCGGGGGTTAGATGACAGTTTAGATCGTAATTAATTACAGTGCTTTTTGCTGAAAGGAGCCGTGTTGGCCAAGTGGATAAGTACTTCGACTTTCGATCCGAACGTCGTGAGTTCGAACCCGGCCGTGCATCAATGGACTTTTCGTGTCGAAAAATTTATATGCACTTTAACACGAGCTTTAAACGGTGAAGGAAAACATCGTGAGGAAACCCGCGGCTAGTCAGCCCCACACGTATTGACCATTGTCTTTCCTGTGGATATGGCCGGCTAAGTTAAGAGGATGGTTTAGGTGCTGGGCAAGCCTATTCCATCTCAATAATGTCCCAGGCACTACAGTGTCCCGTTAAGTGTAGGCAAAGCTTGCCTCCTGACTCTGTATAAATAATCTAGTAAAGATGTAAAGGTAGTTTTTTTTTTTGCTGGTAACGCGGAATCTCGATTTTCATAGTGGCGTGTTGGGCGTTCGTTTGTTCGTACGAGCAAGTGGCCAACTCTGGTGACGAAGTTTTTAGGCCGCCTATGATATGGAATATTAACTTCTGCAAAATGTGTAATAATGTGCATGTGTAAATTGTTATTATGCTTATTATGCAATGTGATTATTTGCCTGTTCTAACGTGACTCTCTTCATAAAGTGAACTACCTAAAGGATCGTTACAAATGATCTATAGGCACCTAGCTCAACTGATCCAAGCCACTGCCAGACGAAAGCGTGCCCAAGACAATCTAAATTATGCCTAAAGATTGGAATCTTAGACATCATTAGAGATGGCGGAATTATAAATAAAATCTATTAAGTAACCGAGAATTTCAAATAAGTGTTTTCACAAAAAATACTTAAACAAGTGGACTATTATTCAAAACTTTCCCACTTACCCTATCTCACCCATTTCCGGCACATGTCCCGAAGAATGTTGGTACAACAACACGAACACGTGAAGCACGCCATAATTAATAACAGTTTCGAATAATTTGTCTGTTTGTAAACAATGGAAAAGACAGTGTTCGAAGAAGTTGATTTCAAAAAGTTTTGAATATTCTGCTTCTTCTTATAGAGATAGAGAGAGTTAATTGCTATGCATCGCGGCAATGCTGCCATTGACTTGTGCAAGCGTCAGGCAGGCAATAAAATTTTAAAAAAGTCTTCAAATTTAAATCAATTTCTCGACTTAGTAAGAAATGTGAGAGCTATTCTGCAGACACATTTTCTTTGGTTTCGTCAAAAATTTTGAATAGCCCGCACTGGTGCCGTACTCGGGATCAACGAAAACGAAGTTTCGTGTCCATTTTCGGGGTCAGCTTATGTTGGTGGATACTGAATTCGTAACAGTTCATCAACATAATTGGAACCCGAAAATTGTCACGAAACTTCGTTTTCGTTGATGCCGAGTAAGGCCTCTGGGCGGTCAAATTTTGACTGAAGGTTACGGATATTTAAATTCTCGGTCCCTGCTTAAGAGTATACCATCATGACCTTCAGGTATTTTAAAAACTTCGTCATCAGACGAAAGCTCAACTTACACCAAAAGAGCGGCGAAGAGCAGCGAAGCGGAGCGCAGTTTCAGTGTCATATGAATTTCGCCGCGGGAATTCGGGAGGATTCGAATACGCGCGCCTTCTCTGCGATAATAAGTATTATAGTAATGAAAATAAAGTTGAAATTCGTATGACACTGAAACTGCGCTCCGCTTCGCTGCTCTTCGATGTTTTTTTGGTGTGAGTTGAGACTAACTCATAATGACATTTAATCTACCACGGTTTTAGTTCAAATATTTGCAGATGATACGAAAATTCTGCCCGCCACGAAAATCAAACTCACACCTCTTAAGCTCACCCACCACTCCGGCAAGGCCGTCTTGATGATGATTCAACATTTGACTCACCAAACACGTGTGTGTCTCAACTCATTATATATTATGAGCGTTTTACGCACTTTAAAAATGAAGATTTAAGACATTTAGCTAGCGTCGATGTTAACTTCTGCAAAAAGTGGGCTTGTACCAAATATGTATGTATTTGGACATACCTCTCACTACCCGCTAGACATCTTTGAAAAGATCTAAAAAAATTGCCTAATGATCTCAAAGAAATGTCTACCGCTCCCGGGATACAGTCGTGATCATATTTCTTTTTTTTTTCATTTTTAAAATGAAGATGGAAGTAAACATAGTAAGTGCTTTAGAAAAAGATAAATAAGACTAAAACTTTAATATTTACGATAATTTTCATTAGAAAAACTACCCTCTCTTATCTTAAATTTAGTAATAAAATAAATACACCATACACAAATAAATGATCCCTAAGCTAATTTAACCTATTATAATATATATATATACCTATTATTATAATATATACCTATTATACCTATTAAATAGGTTAATAAAAAAAAAAAAAAAAAAAAGCTAATAAATAAAAAAAAATGTTATCCAACTTGTCACCATTTACAAAAATGTCTCGTAAAACGTTATCTCATACACTCGCGTGTCTTAAACCTTTTACTCAAAACCACAATTTTTCAGTTACAAACTGTGATACAATCTCATAAATAATTTAGCCGGAGCACAAATAAAAATTGTAATGCTTTTAAAAATAGTTTATGAGAAAGGAGACGTCGTGAGTAAACCTAATGGTAGTTACCGAATAATAACGCACGGTTTCAATATTCAATTTACAAATTACCGTAGATCTGTCATAGAATCAAGTTAATTTGAAAATGAAAAATCTTACGAAAAGTTACGACTTCGACGGGATTCGAACCCGCGTGATTCAAGCGAATCATCCTTTAGCCGGATTGCCATCGACCACTCGGCCACGAAGCCATTAACGTCGACGACGAAACTATCAGTAAGATTATATTTTTCGGTTAGAGCACCGATTATTTACCGATTTTTTACATGTTAATTTGTCAATAAGTGTGTTAATTTTTTTGTATAAAATAGTTGCTTTTTCCAATAGATGTACGGTCAAAAAAAATTTCAAACCGCGCAGTAGTAATCAATAGCAATGAGTTTTTTGCAAACTGTAAAACCTGGAAAAGGTGACAAATGTGTATTTGAATGCGATAGTCCTGTCTTTGTTGACATAATCTATAAGAATCTTGAGTAGGTACTAGATTGTTGTTGTTTTTAGCCAGTACTTTCCCACTGCTGGGCAAAGGCCTCCCCTCGAGTTTTCCAGTCTTTTCGGTCTAACGCCATTGCCTGCCACTGATCATTGCTAAAGACGTCCAGCTCGTCGCGCCATCGCTTGCGTGGTCTACCGCGCCGTCTCACTAGGTACTAGATTATCTGAGAAAATGTCTACCATGCTTGAGGACACATTCAAGGAGATTTCGAGTTGAATATTTCGTTTAAATCCGTACTGCTACTAACACGGGTTTTTTATTGGGTGCTAACCCACTAAAGATTTTAAAATATAACCATGAATACATTTCTTTTCAAATAATTAATTAAGCATTAATTAATGCAGTGTTAAATGCATCGTAAAATTAAAGCACTTATCCCTTCCGCGGGCTGTTATAATATCAGAGTAAATAATATCAATATAGCTTCAAAACGTAGTATGAACTGAACATAATATATTAAAATAAATATTCTTGGACATTCCACACAGCGTCATCTAGTCCTAAGCTATGCAATTGAATCTTGTGTTATGGTAACCAGATGACTGATTATACTGCTTAGATACATTTTTTTTTGTAAATAAATGTGTGGGACACAAACGGCTAAAAATAAATAAATAAATATAAATAATTCTATTCATAGAATAGGTTGGTTAACACTACTCTTAGCAACGAACTTAGACCGCCTCAGCCCCCGAACCGTGAAACGATATTAATGAGAAAACAAAATGACTCCACAATTATTTCACTCAAGAGATTGTTATCAGAGAGCTATTATATAATTCTGTACAATAGTTTCACTTGGAATATTCGAGCCACGATAAAGGGTAAAGAATTTACGAAATTAAATTTTGACGTGCTGCGCCGAAATTAAAATAGTTCTTCTTTCGTTTGATTGTTATTTAAATTGTTAAATTGTCGGTCCCGGCTTTTGTCATGACGAAAGCCTTAAGGCGGCCTAAAAACTTCGTCACCAGAATTAGCCATTTGCTCATACGAACATACATACTGTTATTTTAGGGTTCCGTGAATGAATAAACGTAAAAATGAATAAATGAATGAATGAAATACAGAAAATACATAAATACTAGTATATAGTTAGTAGTTAGTTAGTATATAGTATATAGTTCTATAGTGATAGAACTACGAACAATGTCAAATGGACAGTAAAAAGTCACCTACTAAACCGCAAGAACAACTTAAACTTACGTTATACTTTTAGATATAAGCTTCTGAGGCTTTCAATCATACAAGACCTTATGAGTTAGCAGGTTGTAAAACATATTTCACTAGCGAAGCGCTCGTGGCGTGTGCTAAGACGTTCTTCGTCTTGCTAGGTGGTTCCAATGCCTGTTCCAACGCGACTCAATCCATCCTAGGGAAAGAGACAGGCGGCAAGAACCTGGTGGTGTGGGCCTGGCTCTTTTTAGATAACAATAAAAAAAATATCCTTTACATCTTTACATCTTTACTAAATTTTTTAGAAGAGGCAACTTTGACCTACACTTAAAGGAAACACCTAAACCATCATCTCAGCGACAACAAACACCAAAACCCGAAGATCTGGAGATCTATACAGTGTTTTTTTAAACATGGAGTTTTATGTTGGCTGCTCATTGGGACCTTTTTAATTTCACCGGACTATCTTAAGATCTACCTGAGAATAGACGTGCGCATGCACACGAAACTATGACTCAGTTTTACACTCCCTAATGAGCGTCTAAGGAAGTTCAAAAGTAGGTACACAAGCAGGTAGAGCAAACTAAATCTGTATAGAATGGTCGGACTCACGTCGTAAACCAACCACGCAGGGTTCTCAAGTAAAAAAATAGAACAGCAAAGAATAAGAACAGATGAACCACCTAGCTTAATTCTGCCTTTGACTCGACTAGACATCTTTTTTTTGCTAACCTATCATGTCCCACTGCTGGGCAAAGGTCTCCCCCGTCAACTTCCACTCTTTGCGCTCCAAGGCAACAGTTATAAAAAGTAAATATTATTTTAAACAACTTCAAAAAAGTTTCACTGTATTTTTTTTCTTTAATGTGTTCTTCGATTATTCCGTCGATAGTAATCCTATTTTGAAAATTCTGTTTTTGTTTGAAAGAATTTAGTCCCTAGGTCGTATTAATAAAACATTTTGAGGATCTGTTGAAGATCTACGGAGTTATGAACAGAAATGCACCTCAAAGTGCTGGAAATTCTTACGAAATTGAAGTCAGTTTTATTTCGTTTGATTTCGCCACTTGTTTCGATTTAATTAGATAAAAATATAACAAATTCTTAAGAACAGTTATTGGCAAGATCGAAAGATGGCAGAATACACTAAAATATGGTTAAATCACGGCAAATTCACACAAAATGCGAATGGAAAACAAATTAGGTACTCTACATAAATGATGTAGTTTTCCACACTTATACATAATTTTGGTCTTGATTCCAACAAGATCAAGATCAAAATGCGACCTACTTACTACCTGGTTTGATTATACAATGTGATTCATAATTGGTATGTTATCCCGAAAAGGGATCATTCGACCTCATCAGTGTGAACCATGTTCTAAGACTTTTTGAATTTCAATGTTTTTCATTGTAGAAATGACTAGCAAAGTTTTCTTAAGAAATAAACACAGAGCAACCCTATAATTTTTTTATTCGATTAGAGTGGCGTTTGAGAGAGGAGGCTTATACCCAGCAGTGGGCTATCATTTGAGCTGCCAATAATGATGATGAACCCTATAATAATAAAACATTTGGTTACGATTCTCATAATTTTACAAAGTAATTGTTTAATAACTAAAAACGTACCATCAAAGACTACAAACATTTTTAAACACAATCACACTGCAATATAATCGTAGGCAATATATTTGCCCCATCTATTCACTACTCTACCCACAAAGGATGCACAAATGCCGGTCCTGCAATACTGGTTCCTTTTTTGTTCCCCACACACACGCACAATACACACACAGAGACAGTGCAAGACGCAAGTGTGCGTGATCAGCTGATCAACAGCTGTAGTCCCTGGAGCATGGCAAATCGGTCCGAGACAGGTTTTAAACAGCTGTGACATTTCATATTATCAGCTGATAGTATGAGCAGTAAATGTAAGAAAGTTTGTATGAAATAGAGGTATGCGATGGAGCTTAAAGGTCTCAGCACACTAATGGGAACGGAAAGGGATCGTAACCGTATCGCCTCGAGTCGTTCAGAATGGTTTGTATTAAACTCCCTACTGCAACGCACACTAATCGGAATCGTAACGTGATCGCCTCCCTTCAGAACAGTCTCCGAACTTGCGGCGTTACGGTTACGATCCCTTTCCGATCCCATATGTGTGCTGAGACCTTAAGTCTGAATGTCTCCGTGTTAGTCAAGTATGGTATTTTGCTGAAGACTTGTCCCCTATATGCTTTTAGAAGCAAACTCAAATAAATAATAATAAATAAATATCCTTGGAAGTGTCCAAGGATATTTATTTATTATCAGGTCGTCAGTCGTCAGTATATTGAGACACAGTGTAAAGTGTTACACGGTGTCATCTAGCCCCAAGCTAAGCAACTTAATGCTTGTGTTATGGTAACCAGATGACTGATATAATACTAAGATACTTTTTTTTTTGTAAATATATAGGTACCTACATATTATTATTAGATAGAAAAACATCCAGACCCGGAACAAATATCTGCATAACACACAAACATTTGTCCCGCAGCGGGATTTAATTAATTAAATTAATTTATTTATTTAATTCGAACCTGCAACCTTCGCTTATCAGGCGGGCCTTCGCTGCGCCACAGAGGTCGTCAAAACTCAAACTCAAAATGTATTTATTCAGTACGATCGTTTATAGACCACTTTGACATGTCACGTCCTTAAAACTAGGGGGTTCTACTGCCTATTCCACATAAAATGGATTAAAAACTCCGCTCTTCATTTTTATTTATCTCTGCTACTACTCCATATCTTTCGAAGATTCAGCTGCCCTAGCTATGTAACATTTCTACTTACAATCGCTTTAGAATAGAAACTAAAAAAATGTATAGGAATTGACATTCGATGACGAAAACTCGAGCGATCAGAAATGTCAAACCAAAGGTATAGCGATGATAGAAAGAGAATAGATACGAAACATTGTCGTATCGATAGTCATGATTTACCCCACTAGAAGAAAATATAGTCTTCTAAAATCCTTGTTGCGTAATAGCACAGATAATATAATACTATAGGTAATAGTTCGTATTATTCTTGTACGCTGTTCTAACGAGATATAGCCGGCGGCTACAATTTCTACTGAAGGCAATAATTCTGTTTGAATTTCAATGGACATTTTATTTTCCTTTTTAATTCTAGCAAAGTTTTGTTTTTTACAAAGTAGTTAGCTTTCTTTATTAAGGTTTAAAGAAATCAATCAGCCTAGACTTTACCCAGGATTTGCTAGAAGCTAGCTTAGTAATATTAATATATAAATATTGTATGTATATATATATAGCACTAATGGAATACTTCATTTAAAATGTTGAAAGTCGCCAGCTTCGGCGCTCTATCATTCTGAACTCTGTCTTTATTAACTTACATACCAAATGGTATACAATGACAATTTCATAGGTAAAACCCTATTCTATTTTTAACCTTTAAGTACCTACATCTTTTTAATAAAATATAATAATTATCTGTAATTGTAAAAATGGCTGATCAACAATATTTATTTATTTTAGTTAAGAGTAAGAATTAAATGTTTTCTAAATAGATGTGCTCATCATTAAATTAATATCCTGCCTTATCTTAGAAATTACTGATAAGATTGTGATTTTTTTTTATATTTTGTTAGCGTTACTTATCTTTAATTAGTTTTCAAATAGTGAATTACTTTTATAGTCGCATTTTACTTTTTATATTATAATTATACCACTAAATAAGGTATTACAGCATGTTCAAGTATAAATAATTATCTGTGTCGCTTTAATTAGGTTGCTAGCAGATGTTTGTTTTAAATGAATTTACAAGTCATTACTACTTCATGTTTCTTTTACTTTAATGGACGCCGCTGTAATGGCAATTTTATATTGGTTATGCATGGCGGAATAGCTCAAAGCATAGTAGCCACGAAATTCCATCGTCACACATCAGTCAGGTCACAATTTAAAAATCGAACATACCAGCATGCACCTTGCCTCCCGGCTCGTTCAAAAAGGAACACAACGAAATACTCAACGTCTATCCTTCTCTCACTTACCAAAAAATCTATATCGATCTCTGTTACTCGACCCCAGATCTCATGCAAGTTTTTTTGAGACCCTCTCATTATGTGAACAGTCAACATCCTACACAACTACAAGTAAACACAGTTTGTTTATTTGTTGTTTGTGTGTGTGGGTAGTCAGCTGAGTAAATCTATGAGCAACGTGTGTGAGGGATGTGTAAGATGGGATAGTTCTAAGACGGTTTTGGCGTGTGAGAAGATTTGAGGAAATATTTACAGGGATTGAGCACATTATTACATTTTTAAAACAAAAATACTTTAGTTTAACTTATGAGATCTTAAAATTATGTGACAAAGTCGAAATTTATTTTGTCAATATAACCACTTATATCCCTGTGATTATACTTTAGTATATTGAGACACAGTGAAAAGTCGAGACAATAAACATACTTACTTTGAGATCTAATTAACATGATATCCAATCATTCATCTTCGAAAACTCCAACTTATGTTTTAATAATAAAATAGTATTTTTGACCTACGAGTATTAAAATCGATCCAAAAACCTTGAGGTCTAAAATGGCCGTTTTGAGCAATACTACTGATAGAAGTAATTTTTTAAATTCGAACAATAATTAAGCACCTTATTCTTAATATGACATAATAACGATATTGCTAAAGCACTTTAATCTTATTGACATAAGGAGGATATTGCTAAAACGGCCAAGCCCTTAACAAAACGTCTAGCATAGATGGAGTAACTTACAAATCATAGGGCCCATAACCACTTGCACTGTTAACAGCTGATCACTTCTTTGGAAACCGATCCCTTCGGCTTCCCTTCCCACGACCTGCAGGTCAACTCCTCACCTTACCGTCTTCCGATCCTGTGGTCGTCATTCGATCACCTATCTTCCTTAGCGGTTGTCGGTTTTGCAATTACCTGTTTCCATTTAAAGTAATACTTATTTCATTGGTTGTGGGGCAGATTGAGGGTGTGTTTTTCAGTTTAATTTAGTTGTTAGAGGATTCAATTAATGTCTCAAACTAAATAAAATTATGTGTAAAAAAAATAAAGAAATATGATCACGACTGTATCCCGGGAGCGGTAGACATTTCTTTCAGATCATTAGGCAATTTTTAGATCCTTTTTGAAGATGTCTAATGGGGTAGTCAGAGGTATGTCCAAATACATACATATTTGGTACATGCCCACTTTTTGCAGAAGTTAACTTTCCGTACGTGACAGGTTGCAAGCCCATCGACGCTATTAGAGAGCTAATAATTTTGTGTAAAAGTAGAACCTTTATTGTTTTATTATTGAGTTTGGGGACGACATTTTACTTTACACAAGTGTCAATATATAAATGATCTGTAGTTATATTTTTAGTTAAGTGAATAGTAGTGGCAATTCTGAGTGTCGCAAAAGCTAAACTAAGCTAACTAAAATTGTTGCCGTCCCTTACATAGCGATGGAAATAAAAAGGATGGCAATAGTTTTAGTTAGGTTAGTTTAGCTTTTGCGACACTCCGAATTGCCCCCATTATCTAATGACTGTTTGTTTTCTAAGAAATAAAAATAAATTAAAAAAATGTTGGTAGCTTATTTATTTATTTTATTTTAAAGATTCCCAACATAGGGTTACACTGTACATGCATCAATTGATAGCCAAATATTAGAAAACAAAAACTAGTGCTCCCATAATTATTAGCTTAAGAAACATCATGGAGGGCAAAATTGTATCCCACAGAAGAATCTAAATATATCTAATTTTAAACATCAGTTTACCTACATCCTGTTGAACTTCAACACCCCAACAGACCTACAGAGTGTTCCAAAATTATCGTAATTTACGAGTAAAACGTGCTTATTTTAGAAACGTCTAGTAAGCTCAAAAAACCAGCACTGTGGCCTTGAGATCATATTATGGGCTGCGCGGGCGCACAGCTGATGCTACCTGACACTTACACACATACACATTCCCACACACAACTATAACTACACACACATGTACGATCTATGATACACCCACACTAAGGCTAATTTATGTATGTATGGGTGTCTGTGGGGATATCTTTTGCTGCAGTATTTATTAGATATTTAAGCAGTTATTCAAGTTTATTACCTACTATTGTTACTAACGAAGATATAACTAGAGATTAAGATACATTATTAAGTTACAAAAAACATTATCGTGAGACTTATCGTTCGTTCGTTCGTTCGTATGAGCAAGTGGCCAACTCTGGTGACGGAGTTCCGTCATCGCTTAACGACTTTACAAGCCGGGGCCGACAATTTAACGTGCCCTCCGAAGCACGGAAGCTCTCGGCTGATAATGCCACTTGCGGTCACCCATCCAAGTTGTGATTGCTCAGAACGTTGCCATATATCAACCATCTATTAAGAACGTCTTAGCAAGCTTCGCCACGAGCGCTTATTGTTACTAACGAAGATATGACTAGAGATTAAAATACTGTTACAAAAAACATTATCGTGAGACTTATAGTCACTATCGACGTATTTTTTTTAACATTCCCTGAGAAGACCCAAAATATTGTAAAATCATTGCCTCCTAACAATCAACATACAATTTTGACCGATTGATGTTTTTATTCAGTCCCTATGGAGTGATTAATAAACGTCAATTACGTTTAAAAGGAATAGCTATTGGAAAAAAAAACAGCTGTCACCAAAAACCCTGTAGGGGACTAAACGAAATAGTTACAGATCAAGTAAATGCTGACTTGACAAATTGTCATCTATTCAATTCTGTTAGAACTCGCAAAACTGATATTTTCGATGTCATAAATATTCCATGTATTGCAAATAAAATGAGATGAAATAACAAGAAAAAAAAACATGACTATCAAAGATTTTGTAGAAAATAGTGGCAATTCTGGATGTCGCCAAAACTTAACTAACTAATTTGACAGCACTAAAAATGTTGCCGTCCCTTTCATAACGATCGAAATAAAAAGGATAGCATCAATTTTAGTGCTGTCAAATTAGGTTAGTTAAGTTTTGGCGAAATCTAGAATTGCCACTATTATCTAGATAAAATACTAATAGCATTCTTAAAGTACAAGTTTAGTGTACTTATTAGTGACCCTTTTGATTTAGATTTATTTTGAAAAACAGTAAAAACGTTAAGTAAAATAGATTGTAATTTACTTTACAATTAATTCGGTACTAAAATATAAAATTAATTTACACGTGCATGCAAGGTACTAAGAAGACCTTGATGCAAAAGTTAACATCAGAAAAAGTTATTTAGGTCAAACAAATTAGAGATATTCCTCGTTATTGTCTTTTCTGTCGTCAGTTTTGTCCACGTATCTTGTAAAAATGCTAAACTAATTACCTTTACTCGTATTTACAAAACTAGTTGTCGGTTATATTATCTAGAACATTGTTTGCATTATGAGCCTGCGTCGAGCCCTCTCCAGGACCCGTCTAAACAGCTGGTGGTTTATCACTAACATCGTTTATTACTTCACGCTATTATAATCCTTACTCTGCAACAACTCAAGCATCATATTCGCTTGTCACATCTTCAAGTTTATCACAGCCATCAATTTACCCTTCAGTGAAATCTGCACCTTATTCTTCAGTTTTGTTAGGTTTATTATCGTCAGTGAGTAGTTCAATTACTCTTAATGCCATGTTTATTTTTTGCTTCTACACGTGTGTTAGTACCTTTTTTCTTTCTGGTCTTTCCAGTCTGATAGGGTCATTTTACAAATAGTAAACGTTGAATGCTTAAGTTGGGATATTGTTTTGATTTGAGCTTTTTCAAGTGTTCGGGGACTTATTCGGTCGTTGTCCTTTCGAGGGTTGGTTTCTAGGAATTTGAATTTGAAAAGGTTTGTTGGTCAATACATTATTGTAATGATGTGTGTTGGCTACTTTATTCAGATGGGAAAAGAAAATATCGTTCTGTCCTTTTTGAATATTTGAATCTTTATATTCAAACCTTTCTAGTTTTTTAACTCTATGGCGTAGCAATTTTTCAGCAAAAAAAACGTCATGCAATCGTAGAAACTTGTCAATTTTTTTTTATGAACTTTATTTTTATTTTTTTTACCTCATATTTTTTGTACCTGTGTGTTTCTTTGTTCTTTAGTCACATCAGCTAATAAATGTCATTAATTAAACTTAAAAAAAAAAAAAAAAATTATCTTCAATAGCGTAATAAGAGAGCAATTTCAAACACTCTCGAGGTGTATTTCTGTTTTAACTCCGAATATTCTCATCAGATCCTCATTTTTTTATAAGGACCACCTTCAGAGTATATACTTACTCTTTCAAACAAAAACATTTTTAATCAGCTCACTATTTACGGAATAATCAGTGCACATACATACATACTACATACATAAAATCACGCCTCTTTCCCATGGGGGTAGGCAGAGACCACGGTTCTCCACTTGCTACGAACCTGACAAACTTCTTATATAATAACAGTGTGTTCTGTATGGCACCTAGGATCTACAATAATTTACCCCCAGAATTATTAGAAATAGAAGACATACCCAAATTTAAATTTAAACTTAAGACATTACTTCTGCAGAAAGCTTATTATAGCATAGATGAATATTTAACAAGCAAATTTGAATGCCGTACAGAGTGCTGCTGTAATAAAAATTGTTTCTGAATATGTTGTGCATGCATTTACCTAATCTAATGTATAGTCTACTTATTTGGCATGACATGGATAATTTGTATTTTTTAATTTGCTGTCTGACGTATAATGATAATAATGATTAATCCTTTGACATTCAATTTATATTTTTAACATTTTATAATAGTGATAAGTTTTGAATTTTATGTGTTAGGACTTAATGTTGCATGCTGGAAAGCTGATAATGGCTGATCTATAATTTTATTTACTTGACATGTTGTACCTACCCATTTTCGCAATTAATGAATTATGTATGTATGTATATGTTATTTCGCCTCATTCACTCTCATTACATTCTTCATACACGCTCTCCGGTTTAGGGTACTTCGGACCTGGCCTTTCTCCAAAATGTCACCAATTTGGTCGAAACTTTACTTTTTGTTTATGTATGTTCACCAATCGGTGAACATACGAGTACATAAACAAAAAGTAGATAGACATCGATATTTAAACAGCTCCTTTTTTGAAGTCACTCATAATTTAAGTTACTTACCTAGTTTTGTCTAGGTATTGCTCCTTCAATTACCACTTTAATACCAAGCTTTTACCTCTCCTGATGATAATGACCATCGAAGACTATCAAGTACAAAACGTGAGGTCAAGTGTCATGAGACTCACATGATTATGACCCAAGTACCTATAATAACTTAGTTCAACTCTCGTATACGGTTTCTTTCGAGATTTCATATTGATAGAATTAACCTTAAGAACAGCGGGTATACATATTTTCGGGTATATTTACTTATTTATTTATTTGAGTCTCCGACACTGTAAACACCAATACAAAACATTTAAAATAGACAAACAAAAGAAACATGCCAAGTATCACAATAATTATAGGAGACAGACAGCGTGTAAAAGAGATAAAAAGCCAAAAGCGAGTTTAAAACAGTAATAACAGAAACTAATTTTAACTAATTTTATGTATAGATTACAAATACCCGAATATTCAGTATGTTACTAAGAAAATAACTGTCATGACACTATAAACTGATACTGATATTATAAACGCGAAGTTTGTAAGTATGGATGGATGGATGAATAGATGTTTGTTACTCTTTCACGCGAAAACTACAAAACGGGTTTGGCTGAAACTTGGAATATACATAGATTATGACTGGGAATAACACATAGGCTACTTTTGATTTCGGTATTCCCATGGGAACGAGATCTACCGCGGGTAACACTGCGGGGAGTAGCTAGTTTACTCATTATTATTTTTATCGAAAACTGAAACAAGGTATTCTGACCATGATCTATTGCTAATTTTATTGTTGTATTGTAATTTTTTTTAACCTGGTGACACCGCGGGGAGTAGCAAAAATTTTTAGCTGAATAAACTTATTTTCTTTCTTTCTTTCTAGTTTACTTATATTATTTTTATCGAAAACTGAAACAAGGTATTCTGACCATGATCTATTGCTATTTTATTGTTGTATTGTAATTTTTTTAAGCTGGTGTATCCCACTGCTGGGCAAAGGTCTCCCCCAAACGTTTCCACTGGTTCCTGAATTGTATACTCTCGTCTCGTTATATTGTAATCGATGAATGCCGAACCAATTAATTAATAGGGTGATTAAACCACAACAACCCAAAGATATTTCTAAACTTTTTTGTATAATAGTATCGCAGCATAAAGTAGGGTCACTATTATACAGGGTGTTACCAGACCACTACCGAAAACTTTAGGGGGTGAAAGTACCCATCAATATGAACAACTTTTTCTAAGAAACCAACACTGTGAACGCGAAAAAAAAAACAGCTGTTTCATACACTTTAGCCAAGTAGGTATTGAACTTATGTATGGAACAGCTGTTTTTTTTTTCGCGTTCACAGTGTTGGTTTCTTAGAAAAAGTTGTTCATATTGATGGGTACTTTCATCCCCTTAAGTTTTCGGTAGTGGTCTGGTAACACCCTGTATAAGTATGTCAATTTAAAATATTTCATTCATTTCCATAATTCCATTCAAAAAAGTCAATAGTCCATCAGGCGTAGCATACAACCCCTCTTCCATACAAACCGGGCATTGACCATGCATTAGCATACATTGTATAGTTTCAATTCCATACATATCCTTACAATTAACGCTACGTGTCGCAAAACTGGTTATTCAACTATAACTAATCATAAGTTGAGGTGGATTCGTTTGAATGGTAACCCTTAATAGGGCGACCATACTTTCAGTCATTAAAAATATTCATAATTAAGTATAAAACATAATGCAAACGGATATTTATCACGAATTTTACCTTTAATATTTACCCGACGTTTCGACTGGATTGCACCAGCCGTGGTCGCAGGAAGACACGGCTGGTGAAATCCGATCGAAACGTTGTTACAACCTGTTATAAAACATATGCAAACGTGATAAATACCTAACAGTATATGAATAAATAAATAAATAAATATCCTTGGAAATTCCACACGGCGTCATCTAGTCCCAAGCCACAGATAAAAGAATCCCAAGCTAAGCAATTTAATGCTTGTGTTACGGTAACCAGATGACTGATAAACTACATAGATACATTATTTTTTTTTGTAAATACATACATAATAATATTATACATAGAAAACACCCAGACACGAAACAAATATCTACAGAACATGCAAACATTTGTCCCGCGGCGGGGACCCGCAACCTCTGCGTCTCAGGCGGGCTTTCGCCC
Source organism: Xanthorhoe designata (assembly GCA_963582015.1). Classification (NCBI taxonomy): domain Eukaryota; kingdom Metazoa; phylum Arthropoda; class Insecta; order Lepidoptera; family Geometridae; genus Xanthorhoe; species Xanthorhoe designata. The sequence continues at coordinate 641,861 of OY757049.1, forward strand.
ACTGTGCCACAGAGGTCGTCACATTTAATAGTAGTTGTCGTCCGATTTAAACAGTAATCCATGGCCACCCTGAGCTAGCAGCAATGAGGGCTCGAAATAACCCAGAGCCATTGTGAGTATTGTGAGCAGGGAACTAAACACCACGTGTGAAGGGCCGCATTTGTTTACGCGAGCTCCGTCACGGATTGATGAGAGTAGGCGAGATTGAGCTAGGCAACACAAGACCAATACTAGCAGTATAGAATCGCTTTATTGGTGCCAGATTATTTTAGATTGTTAAGGGATCGCTTTTAAAAAAAAGCTAGGCCCACACCACCAGGTTCATGCCTGATTCTTTCCCTGGTGTAGGGAGTCGCGTTGGAACAGGCATTAGAATCACCTAGCATGTAAAACGAAACTTAAGTGATCCTTGAGGTCCTACAAGAATAAATGATTTTTCTTTCTTTCTTTCCAGATTTGAATTATCTAAAGTAAATACGAATAAGTTAATAGATACCTCTGACACTGCAGGAGTTTGTATGCTGCCTCAAGGCCTCCGTTATGAAAATGTTATGCCTATCTAAGAGGTTTGTGGATGCAGTCGTAATCTTGCTTCGTTTTCTCTTCCCCATAGAGAGTCAAAGTCAAGGAAAATGTCAAAAGTTCTTTATTCAAAAACAGCATATTAAATACCACTTTAGGGTGCCTGTATGGGTGAAACTATTCAAAATGAAACTATTACAGAGGTATTAAAAAAAAGCTTATGACAGGTTTCACAAACAGTATAAAATCCCAAATAATAATAATTTATTATTTGGGTGGTGTGTCGCGTGTAGAATAGGTTTTATATTATTATTACGTTGAACAAAGGAATTAAAAAAAACTGAATGTACTGTTTGTGAAACCTGTCATAAGCTTTTTTTTAAGCAACAGCGGAGGTGTGAACCTAGTTTTTTTAAATATTTAAACAAAAAAAGATAAATATAATAATAATAAAACAATAAAAAAAGTGCTATTTTTGTATTATTATTCAGGTTGCCCCGCCCTTCCAGGGCGAAACCAAAGGACCCGGGGGTAATTGCCCCCGGCGCAGAAGCCAGGGTAAAGCAGTAAGCGACGCCCTTACCTCCTACCTCTAGGGGTAGGCAGAAGACCCAGTTGTTGAAATATTTAAACAGTGTGGGCCTAGTTTTTTTAGGTAGAATTTAAACAGAGACCACACATTTCCTTGTAACGATTATTATTAGCAGGGACGTAAACTAAACGTGCTTCCAAAAACCTAGTTTACAGGAAACCTTTCAATTTATGTTGTAACTAAGCGTGCGAAAACACGTGATATGTAAACTCAAGGGTTGACAAACAATACTAAAGTTATATAATTGCTTGACGACAAATTACTTTAGACACAATAAAAACTTGGATAATAAAAAGTTTATTTATTATTTTACAGTGTTAAACCACACTTAGGTATTGGAAATTTCATTATAAATGAAAAATCTATTATATAATGAAATTTCCAATACCTAAGTGTGGTTTAACACTGTAAAATAATAAATAAATTATAGAATTAGCGTAGCGACATCTCTGGTCATTTGTGTTGAATGTAACTTCAATCAATGAGCAGGTGATATTCTAATATCCCTGTAGATGGCGCTCATCGGTGCTTTAACCGATACAAAAATCATCTTACTGATAGTTTCAGGCCTCGGCTTAGAGGGTCCGTAGCCTAGTGGTCAGGCAGCTCGGCTTAAGAGCGATCGCTTGTATCTACGCAGGTTCGAATCCTGCCGGAGCCTTTAACTTTTAGTAAGATTTTTCATTTATAATGAAATAAAAAGTTTGTTCGTTTTCTTGTCTTTGAAAAATGAAAACTTTATTATTCTTTACTTGGGATGCAAAAAAAGCCGTGTTGGCCAAGTGGAATATTACTTCGATTTTTGATCCGAAGAGAAGGGTTTGAATCCGGCCGCACATCAATGGACTTTTCGTGTCGTAAAATGTATATTCGCTTTAACACGAGCTTTAAACGGTGAAGGAAAACATCGTGAGGAAACCAGTTGGCTTTCTCACAGCGTCGATGGGCTTGCAACCTGTCACGTATGGAAAGTTAACTTCTGTAAAATGTGACAATTGAATTTAGAACAGTTTAAGTAAGTACCTATGTGATGCTTATTTTATTTGTGTTGAAATAAAAATTATTAAGTGAATCAAAGACAATAATGAGTAAATTCGTAAAACATAGGTAATTTAAAAGGCCAAATAAAATGTCATCTCTGCAGAATAATAGACGTGCGCCCGTTCAATCGTTTATTTGAGACTGGCTCACAAACCTACCCTCCATACACAACACCTCCACCCTTATTTAACAATAGGTACCTACTTAGCACTAACTAAAAAAAAACACATGAAAGAACCTATAAATAATGAATAAGTACTTAATCAACTAAGTACTTAAGCCAATAATTGACAGCTATAACTTAGATTCTTTAGGTTAGATCATTTAGATCTCATTGCACAAATTAACAATAAACTTCCTTTCTTAAACATTATAATAGCAATAAAGTTTTATTCTTAAACTAAGTACCTACGTAGGTATTTAATCTACTTAATCTATTTCTTCGAAACCATATCTAACTGGGGGCTTCCGATTTCTCTTAAAGTAACCTTGTGTCTCAATACTACTGCTGTCCCCAATACATGTTTCTCTGTTCGGCGACACACCGGGCTTCAACTGAGTAGTACATGGTGCCGCTGCGACCCCTTCGCGCGCCACCGTCGCCGCTCTCGCCACTGGCACTGGAGCAGTGTTATTAGGAGGGACGGTATCCTCCATACTGCCCTCTCCCGAAACATTTGCATCCTGATTTGAGTCATCATCCCTGGTAATGGGGATAGCCAAAGATTTTCGTGAATGTGTGTTTAATTCTAACTTTTGTGCCACTGAATCGATACCTACTTTTTCGCCCGCGAAAGTCTTATTGTGATGTTTAGTAACCCTTTGTCTTAGTTGATCGATATGTCGGTGGATTTCGGTTCCAAAACTGGATACTATGGAGTAATCGCTACCCCCCAACTTCCTACTAACTGTACCAGCTACCCATTTATCAGAGCCTCGATACTCACGATACCAAACTGGCGAGCCTGGCTGGAGCTGACGCTGCGAGCCGCCTGCATCCCGCTCACTACGCTCCTGACGTGCGGCTACCCGACCTTCCCGTTCAGGCTTTAGGTTATCTAACCTCATTCGAAGATTTCTGCCTTGCAAGATATTAGCAGGACTATCGCCGGTAGTAGCATGAGATGTGTTCCTGTACGCTAACAAAAATCTACATAAAGCCGTATCCACATCGAGATTTTGTTTAAAAGCCTTTTTGATAACGCGCTTACATATTTTAACCGAATTTTCTGCGGCTCCGTTGGAGGCCGGATGATAAGGAGCCGAAAAGAGATGTTCTACTCCATTATGTTTAAGAAATGCTTGAAATTCAGTGCTTGAGAATGGCGGACCGTTGTCGCTAACCGTTTGTTTTGGCAGACCAAACTTTGACCACAGGTCACGAAGTACTACTATGACTGCCTGCGCCGTAGTTCTTCGCATTTTGATCGCTTCTATCCATTTAGAACATGAATCAACCACCACTAAGTATGTTAAGCCATTTATAGGCCCTAAAAAGTCTAAATGTAACCGGGACCAAGGGCGCGACGGCCAGGGCCACGAGCGCGGCGCGTGAGCGGGTGGCGCGTCGGCGACCGCAGCGCACACGGCGCACGCGCGACACTCCGCCTCCACCGCCTCGTCGATGCCCGGCCACCACACGTAGCTACGAGCCAATGACTTAGTTTTAACGATTCCCATATGCGGATCGTGCAGTTCTGAAATTACCTTTTTCCTACATGAAGACGGTATGACAACGCGGTGACCCCACATGATACAACCTAGTTCACAGTATAGCTCATTTTTCCTATTATGATATGGGTTAAGTTCCTTAATAGCTATATCCGTCGGCCAACCGTCCGCTATATAGCTCAAAACACGGCTCAGAATCGGGTCGCTTCTAGTCTCTTTTTTAAGGACATTATAATCTAGCAGCAGAGCTTCCGTTGAAAAATGCAAATACGTCTGCTCAGGTAGGTCCGCCTCTTCCGATGCCACTTCGATCTTCTGCGACGCGATCAAACGCGAAAGAACGTCCGCAGTATTTTTATCCGTGCTAACATATTCTATATCAAAATCATATGCCGCTAATTTAATTGCCCAGCGTTGAAGACGACTGGCTGCTGCAGTAGGGATACCTATATTTGGTCCAAAAATACTCACGAGCGGTTTATGATCCGTCCGCAATACAAATCTCCTACCATATAGATATTGGTGAAATTTTTCAACTGCGAAAACAATCGCCAACGCCTCTTTGTGAATTTGACTGTACTGCAACTCGTGAGATGTGAGCGAGCGCGAGGCATAGGCGACGACTTGCTCAGCGCCCCCCTGCTGGGCGCGCTGGGCCAGCACGGCGCCCAGTCCGCGCGCGCTCGCATCCACCGTCAGCACCGACACGCACTCCATATCGAAGTGAACGAGCGTCTTCGTACTACATAAAAAACGTTTTACTTCTTTAAAAGCTGCGTCCTGTTCGCTACCCCACGACCAGTGCCTACCCTTCTTCAACAGACTATATAGTGGTGACAGATGTGAGCTTAAATTATTTATAAACTTCCCATAAAAATTTACCATTCCGATAAAGGATTTTAATTCAGTGGTAGTCGTCGGGTGAGGCATGGTCACTATCGCTTTGACCTTATCTGGGTCAACTCGGACCCCACTCCTATCTATTATAAATCCTAGATATCTAACTTCCTTGCTAAAGAATTCACACTTGTTTTTCTTAATTTTTAATCCATGCTTTTCTAAAATACCTAATACTTCCTTAATAGACCTCACATGACTTTCATAATCGCTGTTCTTTATTAGAATGTCATCGTAAAAAACTACTACACTTGGAACATTTTTAAACAGATTAACCATTATCTTTTGAAAAATTCCAGGGCTCGAAGATAGCCCGTACACCAGTCTAGAATACCTAAATAATCCTCTATGCGTATTTATGACTGTGTAGTCTCTAGATTCTTCCGATAGCACAATCTGGTTATACGCTTGTGATAAATCGAGTTTAGTAAAAAACATATTCCCACTTAGATTACTAAAAAGATCCTCCATTCTTGGAACCGGAAATCGATCGATCGCTAGGACTTTATTGAGGGTTACCTTATAGTCGGCACATATTCTCAAACCTCCGTCGGCTTTGCGCACCACTACCAGGGGCGTGGCCCAGTCAGAGTGGTCCACCGGCTCGATGACGCCGGCGCGCAGCATGGCATCGAGCTCGGCGTCCACGCGCTCGCGCAGCGCGTACGGCAGCGGCCGCGCGCGACAGTACAGCGGCTCCGCGCCCGGGCGCACCGACAGCGCCGCTTCGCCGCCCGTGTATCTACCCAACGTGCCGTCAAACAGAGACTCATGCCTGGAAACAATTTCATTAATTATTTTATTAGTGTTCGATTCACTCTGGGCGAAGTGGTTGGGTTGCAAGTTATTTTTAGATACTTTGATGGGTATGTTCAATTCAGCCAACCACTGTCGACCCAATAGATTGGTCGTTCCCCGCTCTATTACATATAAGTCTAAGGTTTTACTGAGCCCATTGTAGGTAACAGCTGTTTCTAGATATCCTAATGGTTGTATAACTGTGCCATCATAAAATCTCAAGTTGATGTTACATGATTTTAACTTTATATTGCCAAAGCACTTTTCATATACTTGTCTACTTATACACGACAAAGCCGACCCTGTGTCGACTTCCATATTAAGAAAATAATTTTGAACTTTAATTGTTATACACACCGGTTTATAATTAGTTAAGGACATCTGATATATTGGTTCGTCTTCGCTTCCCTCATACTCATTGTCTTTATAGTTCGGATTATCACTGAATACACCACCGTCCTCCTCGTCCAGCAAGTACATACGCGCCCGCTCCCGGCCGCCTCGCGCCGCTCCGCGCTGCCCGCGCGCCGCTGCTCCGCCTCTGTTGCCGCCGCCGCCGCCGGCCCCGCGGCTGAATCCGCGACCGCGCCCGCCGCGCCCGGATCTTGTTTCATAATAACCGGCAGTTCCTGCCATCTCTAACCGTCTCGTATTATATCCAGGACCCTTAAAATCCTTTTTAGGGCACACCCGTCTCAAGTGACCTATTTCATGACACCAACTGCACACGTAATCTTTAAACAAGCAATTTGCAGCCAAATGCCTCCTGTCTCCACATCTAAAACATTCCACGCCGCTAAGACTGTGTAGGGATTCCGCCGCCGATTCCGTTGCTTTCGCACTGCTACCCTCGACCGCGCTCGCATCTCGCTCAGCCGCTTCCAGCGATAATGCCAGTGTGACAGCGCGATTGTAGTCCAACTTCTCTTCAGAAAAAAGTCTTTGACGGATTATTTCACTTTTCAGACCACATACTAGCTGGTCACGAATGTTTTCATCTAACGACGATCCAAACTCGCAGTATTTCGACAACTTCTTCAACTCCGATACATATTCAGCTATTGATTCATTCAGCTGACGACGTTGGCGGAACTTGTATCGTTCTGCGAGTACTGAAGGTTTTGGTTGTAGATGTGCTGCCAGAAGTTCCACAGCTCGGTTATACGTTAAAGATGATGGTTTTATCGGGCTGGCCAATGTAGATAGTAACTCGTACGCTTCTTCACCCATCACGGAAATTAATGTAGGTAGTTTAAGTTCACTCGTCACTTTGTTCACTAAAAAGTACATTTCCATTCTTTCAACGTAACAAGACCAGACTCCCGTTTTAACTGCGAATTCTTTCATTTTTCCGACTGACATTTTTGCTAATTGATACAGCACTTAAATTAACAACACAACGAATTTAAGCAATTTCTTTTTATCCTCGTTCGCCACTGCAGAATAATAGACGTGCGCCCGTTCAATCGTTTATTTGAGACTGGCTCACAAACCTACCCTCCATACACAACAATCTCGAACTTACACAGTAAATTGCAAAAGATAAACTTTCTGTAGTCTGTGCTTTAATCGGTGCTTTTACTGATATATCATCTTAATAATACTTTCGTCTTCGGCGTCATCGGCTTCGTGGCTGAGTGGTTATGGCAGCCCGGCTAAAAAGCGATTGTATCTCGCGGGTTCGAATCCCGTCGAAGCCGTAAACTTTTAGTAAGATTTTTCATTTGTAGTGAACTTTCTGTGTTTATTTAATTCAAGTAATCAGTGTTTCAAGTTTTGTGCGTTCTCACGGTCATGTCCTAGTAACATCCATTGGCGCATTTTTTTTTTCAACCTATCATGTCCCACTGCTGGGCAAAGGTCTCCCCTTTCTCCCTCCACACATCCCGGTCCATTCCTGTTTCCGGCCATGTAGAGTCAAACGCATTCAGGTCATCTCGCCATCTTTTTCTGGGTCTGCCGCGTCTTCGTTGCCCGCTTGGCACCTAATGTGTAACGAGATTGGCCCAACGTCCTGAATGCATTCGAGTCAATGGCCAGCCCAATCCTACTTCAAGCGAGCTGTCTTGATGCCCACGTCTTCAATGCCCTACATTTATAAAAAAAAAAGTTTTTTTTTATGACCACTGAATATGAGTTATAACAAAAGCTTGGCTTCTATTCAATTACTTACTGGTGAGTCTGCAAAACTTCAGTTCTTCGACTTCTATAAAGTGCCAGCAACAGCTGTTCTACCAGACTGGCACAAACTTATCTTCACCTCTCTTTTGCTCATCTCAATGGTATAAGGTTCTAACTCACTTGGCTTAGTGATTTCGTAAGATGGTATAGGTTTAGTTTGGTTTGTACTTTCCGATAGACTAGACGTTGTTCATAAAACACGGAATGTAGTGAATGAAACGATTTCGAGCTCTGAGACGTCATAATATAATGTTTCTAGAATGATAATAGATTTAGTGTTTTAAGAAAATTCATAATTTCTTAATTGCACACATTTAAGAGAATATCTAAAACATAAAACCGGCTTTAATTTTCTTAGGAGATCATTAATCCTAAATCCTAAATCCTAAAATCCTCGACAGAATGATCCTCACCAAATTTTTAAGAGACCACGTGGGAGTAAAACCTTTCCAACATTAAAATAATTGAAGCGCTCGTGGCGAAGCTTGCTAAGACGTTCTTGATAGATCGCCGAAGTTAAGCAACGTTCTGAGCGGTCACTACTTGGATGGGTGACTGCAAGTGGCATTTTCATCTGAGCGCTTCCGTGCTTCGGAGGGCACGTTAAATTGTCGGTCCCGGCTTTTAAAGTCGTTAAGTTATGACGGAGGCCTTTAGGCGGCCTAAAAACTCCGTCACCAGAGTTGGCCACTTGCTCATACGAACGAACGAACGAACGAACATAAAAATACGGAATTTGCCATAGTTTGTCCGCTAAATACCATCAAGACTTAAATTTTGACATAAACATAGTACTGAGTCAGACCTTACAAAGGTCACATTGCCAACTATGTTTCATCTATTTTTTGTTTTTAAGCTATTGCATAGCTTCTATCGCGGGCCTTGAGCGTGAAAAATCCAGAAATTCCGTAACGAAAATAACCTAACACCCCAATAGCTTTAGGCAGTCTCCGAGTGCCACACGTCTTTTTTATTATGTGTGTGTATAATGTTACAAGTAAATCATTTATCACTTTTATTTTTTTATCATTTTGTCCCAATTTACCCCATTTTACGTATTTTTTAAACTCTGCCCACGACTGACGAAAATATCGGTGAACATACAAAAAAATACAGCGGAACATAGATAATAGAACCCCCTTATTTTTTAAGTTTGTTAATAGTTGTTAAAATATAAAAATATAGATACGATATACCCCTTTAATTTTTGAGTCGGTAAAGTAGTTTCCTTGATCCAGAAAACCCTTGACAATACTACGAAGGTAATTTTTAGTTTTGTCTAAGAAATTGACTGCCATGTGAAAACTATTCTCAAAAAGTGTTCGCCTTATCGTAGGTACTAAAACTATTTACAATAGGTTATTTTACCTCAAAGGCCTTTCAAAGCCACAAACCAATTTATACCTCCCCTTAAGGGATGGCCCTTAGCCAAAAAACTTCTCAGAAATCACATCCTAATTCTTAGAACTACCTGCTACTACAAAAGTGTTTTTTCTACGTGTTTTTCGCTCCAAAATCTTTTGTCCAAAAAGTTAAGTTTAGTTCCTATCCCAAAGAGATAAAATCATTTATTGCCTGTATTTTTAAATTAGTGTGGAAATAAAACAAAAGTGTAGATCATAATGGACCGAGGGCTCATAAATCAATATTGGATATCTGAAATCCCCTATTTTTTTGGCCTCAGGCTAAATTGCTTTAAAATGACTGTTTTGGTAATTAAAATGTTTTACATAATTTTATGACATTTTTGTAGCTATCAGTTTTTGGATGAACCCTCATTAATCTTAAGACACGCTATATGACGACCTCTGTGGCGCAGTGGGTGAAAGCCCGCCTGAGACGCAGAGGTTGCGGGTTCGATCTCCGTTGCGGGACAAATGTTTGCATGATCTGCAAATATTTGTTTCGTGTCTGGGTGTTTTCTATGTATAATATGTATCTATGTAGTTTATCAGTCATCTGGTTACCATAACACAAGCATTAAATTGCTTAGCTTGGGACTAGATGACGCTGTGTGGAATGTCCACTGTCCAGGGATATTTATTTATTTATTTATATCATCATCACCATCTTGCTTTAGTCACGCTAGATAAGTCAAATAACTGTTTGAAATTATACATTTCTTTCTTTATTTCAAAATTATTTTGTTACCAAATTAAGTCAGTAGCTGACAAGAACTCACTTTACCTAAAATTTTAGGAATTTTAAAAACATTAGTCTGTAGTTTATATAGTGTTAAACCACACTTATCTAGTGTTAAAAATTTAGTAAGATTTTTCATTTATGATGTTTGTCTGATTTTAGATGGTGCCAAGTGAAAGAAAGAAAGAAAGAAAGAAAAAAAGAAAGAAAGAAAAATCTTTATTTTGTCATTACAATTATTATAGAAAACACATTGACAAGTGAAAAGGGACGTGTCTCTAACTTGAACATTGTCAAAAGGTGTAGTCAAAGGCATGTCAAATCACATAAGGTTACCATAAACGCTCACACTCGACAACGTTTAAAGGTGAGTCACCCAAGGTCTTGGTAAAGTAAGTAAGTTTTTGGTAGACAATGCTAATTGGCGCGTGCCAATAAACCCAGGACATCGGAAGTAATTCCCTGCAGCAGCACTGCACTCGTTTACCAAGTTAAATGGGGGGGCAGACGGTAATTAATTGGGGTTGTGGAGACTCCAGACAAACACTACTGTCTACTATTGTTGTACAAGGAGTTGGGAAGCGAAGGAGGTGACAATGACTTCAAGACTAATTTGTTATCAGTGGTCTTACTGAGTAATTAGGTATTGACTTTGACCAAATCGTCTTTTCTTTGAGTTTACCATTTAATTTCCCCATAAACATTTTATTAGACTTCTACTTTAAAGAAAACATTTGTTTGTTAGTTAGAAGGCCGAAGAAGAAGTGAATAGATCGTGTGAAAGATGATATGAATGTAAGAGGAGTGAGTTCAGAGTTGACGAGTGATAGAGGAGAGTGGAAGAGAAAAACATGTTGTGCCGACCCCACTTAGCGTGGGATAAGGGCAGGAGCATGAAAATATGTTTGTTTTTTTAACCGACTTCAGGAAAGAAGTATCTATGTTTCACAGTATATATTTTTTTATGTATATTCATCGATGACTTCGTCAATATTACACAGATTTTAAAAATTATTTTTTTGTTTGAAAGACTACACTCCCGAGATTGTCCCATAAAACAATTTTGAGGTTCTGATGAGTATCTTCAGAGTTATGAGCAGAAATGTACCTCGAGAGTGCATGAACTTTCTCTCTTTTTACGAAATTGAAGTCGGTTAATAAATCATTAATAAAATTTTAAATTTTGTTAACTAGGTACTTGTTTTTTTCGTTTTGAAAACACATAAAAAACCAATCAGGTTTTTTTAAACAACAGCTATTTTGTTTCACTTTTTTCAGTGTGAGACGCGACCGCGAGGAGTGACCACTCATATGAAGATTCTCCGGAAGAATCCAAACATTATCGGTATCTAAATCGACGATAATTTTACGTGAGTAATTTCCCGTGTGCTATTATAAAGCTTTTTTTGTTTTAGGATTATCCATTAAGAATTGTATTTGAAATAGCGATGATTTATAACGTGTTCAAGCTAGTTTTGTATTTTAATTAAAGAACCTCCACCTTTCTTATCTCAATCTTATGTCTAGGACAAAACTGTACAACGGCTTTGCTAGTTCACGCACTACTGTCCACTGGAACAGTGTATACAAGTATCTAAGTTAGCACAGTAGGCTCAACTCACACCAAAAGAGCATCGAAGAGCAGCGAAGCAGAGCGCAGTTTCAGTGTCATACGAATTTCAACGTTATTTTCATTACTTACTATAATACTTAATTTTGGACTATAAAACAACTTTTTAATAGTGAGAGAAAACATCGTGAGGAAACTTACTTTGTGGCGATTTTGCTAGTGATTTTTTTTTTTTTTTTAGTAACCTACTACCTATGTCCCACTGCTGGGCAAAGGTCTCCCCCAAAATCCTCCACTGACCTCTGTCTTTGGCGATCTCCCACCACTCCTTCTCAAACACGTCAAGATCGTCCCGCCAACGCCTTCTTGGCCGGCCTCGTCGTCGCCTACCGTTCTCGGGCACTATAATAATATTAATTTTAATATTAATTAATATGAACAATTTTAATTTTGGTTTGGACCCGATTTGAAGCTTATAAGTGTACCTAGATTGTTAGTTGATTGTAGAAGGTTTATCGTTAAAGGCTTTTTTAAATGGAGGTTTGATACGAACATAACTTAAACTGGAGAATCTTGATTTCTCAACAGTAAATATTTATATCTCTACACCAGTAAGTATAATATTGTGTTCTATTATAATAAAATCGGGTTAGTTTCACCATTTATTTCAAGAACAACTTAGCCTATTAATGATCTTTGATTTATTTTGTTTGATTTCTCTCCGCCTCAAAGCAGAATAACTATTAAAACATTAAAAAAAAAATCTCATACATTTTGTAACAATCTTTTTTTTAATCTCCCGGTTCACCGGGTCACACGAAATGTATGTTTGTTTCATGTTTTATAGCTGAAACATGAAACAAACATACATTTCGTGTGAAACAGTAAAACATCTCAGACTTTGACTTTATTTCTAGAACACGGATCTAATCCTAGGTATAAAGATAGCCATCAAAGTGCTGTTCTATTTACTCGACTACAATTCACAAGGAGCTTCCTTCTTTTGCTTTTAATTTAACGTACTCGCACGGGCCATTAGTTTGTATCTCCTTAACCGGTTTAAACCAGACTTAGCTGATTCAGAGTGCATTCATTGTGAATTAAGCTTTGACTTTGCAAGAATATGTGGCCGTAAGAATATGTGGCCGTAAGAATATGTGGCCGCAAAAATATGTGGCCGTAAGAATATGTGGCCGTAAGAATATGTGGCCGTAAAAATATGTGGCCGTAAGAATATGTGGCCGAAAAAATATGTGGCTGTAAGAATATGTGGCCGTAAGAATATGTGGCCGTAAGAATATGTAGCCGTAAGAATATGTCGCCGTAAAAATATGTGGCCGTAAGAATATGTGGCCGTAAGAATATCGACGCCCCAACCGAATAAAGCGGTTATATCAAAAACGCAATTTTACAGGAGAGCAAAAAAACATAAAAATCAGTCTAGCTACTCGGGTGTTCAGTGGATACTAATAAGTAGGGCATCATTAGAAGCGGAAAAAAATCACTATCTATTGATATTAATAAAATACGCCACAAACTTATATAATTTAGTAATAAATATTAAAAACTACATAACATTTTTGTTCGTCCTTAATTGTTTTAAACGTTTTTTTGTGTTACTTTTTACGTCTTTATTCGCCTAGAAACAATGAAAAGATTTTTTTGTACAAAATGCATACCTCCCTTACACAAGGATTTTATGCGAACATAAGCTCATCGTTTTAAGCTATTACGTCTTTATTCGCCTATAGATTCAAAGTCATGATTTTGGTAAATATGTTTTGTATACTTTTTTGTAATACAATGCTGACCCAACTTGTAATCATAAAAACGAATGTATTATTTAGTTTTTGGAAGGTTATACCGATAAAACAAAGTATTTTCAAATATTTGCTATGGTAAACATAATGCATAATCAACACTTAACTATAGTTTTATAAAGAAACTCGATTTTGTAATCCTAGTTAATGGAGAAAAAATATATTACTCCAATTATTCCGCAAGCTGTTGTTTGTCATAAAAATGATATTTTTTCATCATACAACACCTCATTTTATTTTTTTGTCATGATTTTCTAATATGTTAGTATATATTTACCATTATTTACATTACCATTCACCAACAGACGTTATTAACATTTAAAAACAAACTAATCAACAAAATTGCTCTGCTTTTCTCTGGGTACCAACGGCAAGTCAACCCGCGATCATTATAACAAAGTATTTTGAAATATTTACTGTAATTTTAATAAATACAATTTGATCATCATCAATTAACCAGACTTTTTTCAAAACGGTCGGTATTTTAATGCTAGTTTTTGGAGAAAAAATATAAGTTAAGTGGGTACTCCTATTCTCTCAAATGCAATGTTATTATTTTAATCTCAATTAATTTTATAATTATTACTTATGAGCATAATTCTTAATAAAAATAATGTTATTTTGAATTTTATTTACTTTTCTATTACTTATCAACAGTATTGAAAGAAAGAAAGAAAAATAATTTATTCTTGTAGGACCTCAAGGATCACTTAAGTATCGTTTTACATGCTAGGTGATTCTAATGCCTGTTCCAACGCGACTCCCTACACCAGGGAAAGAATCAGGCAAGAACCTGGTGGTGTGGGCCTAGCTTTTTTTTAAAAGCGATCCCTTAACAATCTAAAATAATCTAAATAGTCAAGCTTCAGTGGGAAGCCAGTCGAACAAAGTAAGGCATGTCAAAAAAGTAAAAGTAATTGTAAAGTTAACAAGATAACACCTCAACAAAATGTTGTCTGGCATCACACGCTACACTTGGCCGACTTAAGTGGTAGGTACCTACTTATCAAGGTAGTAAAGATATTGTATACCATCAACCGTCGAGGGGCAGAGCGACATCAGGCCACGTAATTTTATCATTAATAAAAGCCTCAATAGAATAATACGCTTTCTCTACAAGAATATTCTTTATGTATGTTTTAAACCTTCGAGTCGGTAGGTTAGTTACGTTGATTGGGAGTTTATTGTAAAAACGTACAGTATTACCCATAAAAGAACCGTTTACTTTTTCTAGTCTAAATTTAGGCACACATAGTTTATTTTTATTTCTAGTGTTAATTTTGTGCACATCATTTTTTTTCTTAAAGTTGTTTATATATTTGTGAGTGTGCAATAAGTTTACATAAATATATTGCGAAAAAACAGTAAGAATATTTATTGCTTTAAATCGCTCTCTTAAGGAGTCCCGACGTTTCATTTTGTAAATGGCACGGACAGCTCGCTTTTGTAAAACGAAAATAGTTTGAATATCTGCTGCTTTACCCCAAAGAAAAATACCATACGACATCACACTATGGAAGTAACTGAAATATACTAACTTAGCTGTTCCTTCGTCAGTAAGTTGCCTAATCGTACGCACTGCATAAGCCGCGGAGCTAAGCCTACCTGCAAGTGTTTCAATATGCGGACCCCACTGCACTTTGGAGTCAATTGTAAGACCTAAGAAAACAGTTGAATCAACAAGATTAAGTGCTTCCCCATTTAATTTAATTTTTGTAGGTCTCTGAACCACGTTAGGCAAAGTGAATTTAATACATTTAGTTTTTTTGGCATTAAGTAAGAGGTTATTAGCAGTGAACCAGTTTGAGACTTGGGATAAAGAGGCATTAACATCATCATAATTATCTTTAGACCTATCAACTTTAAAAAGTAAAGATGTATCATCAGCAAAAAGAACAATGTCACACATGTCTTTTACAAAAGAAGGAAGGTCGTTTATGTACACTAGAAACAGAAAAGGGCCTAGTATCGAGCCCTGTGGCACACCCATATCAATAACTGACCCTGAGGACTTTTCACCTCCTACTTCAACTTTAAGGAGTCTCTCAGAAAGATAAGATCGAATTAGGTTAATAGCTTGGTTTACGACACCATAGTACTTTAATTTGGAGATTAAAGTCGCATGACACACGCAGTCGAACGCTTTCGACAGATCGCAGAAAACTCCGACTACGTCTTGTGAGTTCTCAAAGGCATCATAAATGTGCTTTAGAAGCAATGTACCTGCATCGGTTGTTGATCTACCTCTCGTAAATCCAAATTGGTGCTGGTGTAAAAGTCCGTTGAGATTAAAGTGAGAGAGCAGTTGATTAAGAATTAGTTTTTCAAAAATTTTACTTAACGCAGGCAGAATCGATATTGGTCTATAATTAGCGGGGTCAGTTATATTAGTCATTATGTTCAGAAACATTAGAGTCTGCTGATGCAGTAACTGCACCAGTTGACTGATTTTGTGGAACCCACTTCCTGTAGGAGTATTGGACAGAAATAGCTTCCAAATCACATAAAGCTTAAGTCATTGTACAAAGGTCTCGGCACTGGTAATTAACTCATCATCATAATGCATTAACTAAAGAAGATGGCATGTTTCTTATTCGACGAGAAACCTGACGTGTGGTTGTTAAACTCTTATATTCCTCTTCCAACGTATACCTGCAGTAGATTTTATTATGAAGTGGTGCAATCAACTTTTACTTCTTTTGTTAGTGTATAAATTGTATGACGTTATTTTAGCTTACACCAAGGAAAGAATCAGGCAAGAACCTGGTGGTGTGGGTCTAGCTTTTTTTTAAAAGCGATCCCGTACCAATCTAAATATTAAAGCTTCAGTGGAAAGGGAAGCCAGTCAAACAAAGTAAGGCTTTCACGCTAAAACAGCTGGACGGATTTAAATGAAATTTGGTATAAGGATTGCTTATATCCTGAATTAAAAGAATAGGCTAGGTACTTTTGAGCCTCGTATACCCACGGGAACGGGAACTATTCACCGCGGATAACACCGCGGGGCGCAGCTAGTAGTTTTATAATTATGATCTACTTTTTTCTATTAATTTGCTTATTTTCATTGGTTACTCTTGTGTTCCTTTAAAATCAACCATAAATAAATATATAAATTTTAAATCATAAATTATTGTCTATGTAATGTACTAACATGTTTGAGAATAAATACTGTATTTTTTTTCAATTTGTTCACAAAATAGGTAGTGTATTTACGCACAAGTTAATACGTTTTATAGATTCATAAACTCATTTTACGAAACATAACAACTGACTTTCCAGATGTATTATGTCCTTTCTGTAAACTAATAACACAATACCTACATGTAAAATAACATCAAAAGTTACGCAATATAAATCAGTAGCGAGTAGAATTTTAAATGAATTAATTTGTATAAATTAGCTACCAACCATAACTTGATCTTATATTATACGAATAACAACGTTATAGCAGAATACAATCAGAACATTAACCGCCTTCAGATGAATAAAGACGTAATATTTTGTTACTCGGTTTTGTAGCGACGATAGTAAGCGCAATGCATTCAAATGTCAATTTTCGCCTTTAAATAGTGTGCCTTTTTTCGAAAGAATAAAGACGTCTGCCGCTATAATTTTGCGAATTATGGCTGTTAGTTTATGAAAAAAATTTACGTAATGCTTCTGGGTGCACAGAATCCAAATATGCGATAAAAATATTTTGACGTAAAAACATATAACCGCTTTATTCGGTTGGAACGTCGATATGTGGCTGTAAAAATATGTGGCCGTAAAAATCGATTTATTCCGAATTCGTCCTATGAAAGTAATCTGACTAGGCTGGACTTTGTTCATGTCTCGTAATAATAGAATTGACATCTGTTTTATGACGGTGCCCGTTTCTCAGCTAAGCAAAGCTTTAGTGCCAGGAATTACACGTACCTATTTGTTAGGTACTAGTTTGGGAGATTTGTTGAATGTGTACGTGTGTATTTGTGTTGTTTCGCTGTTGTTTGAACTATGGCTTCTAGATACTTCTAGTTTTAGAAGCAAATCGACGTTTTCACGGAATCCTATTTTACTAATCTTCTTCTTTGTCTTTGCCTCTTCCCGTTATTTGGGGTCGGCTCTCCTCGTTCTAACGCGCCAGGACTTCCTGTCCTGGGTTGTCGCTGGATTTAGCTGGGCCCGCTCCAAGTCCTTGGACACTGTTGACCACCAGGTAGCTTGGGGTCTCCCTCGGCCTCTCCTGTTGTTCGGGAGAGATAGGGCTTGTTTTACTACGTGGTCGTCGCTACGCCTCATAACGTGACCGTACCACCTCATACGCCTTTCAGTATTCATCACATCCTATTTTACTAATAAATAAATAAATAAATACCCTTGGACATTCCACACGACGTCATCTAGTCCCAAGCTAAGCAATTTAATGCTTGTGTTATGGTAACCAGATGACTGATATACTACATAGATACATTTTTTTTGTAAATAGGTACATACATGCATACTATTATACATAGAAAAACAACCAGATCCGAAACAAATATCTACAGAACATGCAAACATTTGTCCCGCGGCGGGGATCGAACCCGCAACCTCTGCGTCCCAAGCGGTCTTTCGTCCACTGCGCCACAGAGGTCATCCTAATATTAGAAAAATAAAAGTTTTTGCGTGTTAAGTGTGTAGGTATAAGTGTGTTTGTTACTTTCTCACGCTCAAACGGCTGGACGGATTACAATGAAATTTGGTACCAGAATTGCTTATACCCTGGATTCAAAAATAGGCTACTTTTGATCCCGGTATTCCAGCGGGAATGGGAATTATTCACCGCGGTTAACACCGCAGGGCGCAGCTAGTTACAAATAAACTTGAAATCAAAACTGGCCAAATGCATGTCGGGTCGGGCCATGCTCAATAAAGGGTTTCGTAGTTGCCTAATCAGCAAAGGTATTTATTCTAATTGAGATAAACATTCGACCTTATGGGTTTCTTTTTGACTACGAAACGCTAAAAAAGATAGTAGTTATAAATAAATAAATAAATATCCTTGGACATTCCACACGGCGTCATCTAGTCCCAAGCTAAAAAGCTTTTTGTAAATACATACATACTATAGATAGAAAAACATCCAGACCCGGAACAAATATCTGTAGAAGATACAAACATTTGTCCCGTGGCGGGGATCGAACCCGCAACCTCCGCGTCTCAGGCGGGCCTTAGCCCACTGCGCCACAGAGGTCGTCGTTAACAGTAACTGAAGGCTACCGTCATAGTAGGTACCTACCACTTAAGTCGGCCAAGTGTAGCGTGTGATGCCAGACAACATTTTGTTGAGGTGTTATCTTGTTAACTTTACAATTACTTTTACTTTCTTTGACATGCCTTACTTTGTTCGACTGGCTTCCCACTGAAGCTTGACTATTTAGATTAAGTATTTTAGATTGTTAAGGGATCGCTTTTAAAAAAAAGCTAGGCCCTCACCACCAGGTTCTTGCCTGATTCTTTCCCTGGTGTAGGGAGTCGCGTTGGAACAGGCATTAGAATCACCTAGCATGTAAAACGATACTTAAGTGATCCTTGAGGTCCTACAAGAATAAATGATTTTTCTTTCTTTCTTTCTTTCTTTCATACTTATTACTTATAACCAGCTAAGAAGACCCTCGTCAGGTCCTCAAATTTTTTTATTGGACAACCTCGGGATTATAATTCTTTCAAAAAAAAATTCAAATTCTGGTTACTATTGGCCTTAGAGAAAGTAAGAAATAGAGCGCTGTTAATTTCTTTCTCAGTCACACAAAAACAAAGAAGAATATATACAACTTTCTTGTGAGTAAATGAGACAAAGCATTAGATCTTTTGTCCCTCATCGCGTGCCGTTTTTTTGTATGGCCGGCAACTTGAAGCGCCGAATTTTGTACTACGAAACTATGGATTTATTGCTTTTTTTTTCCCTCTCGACGGCACGCTCACTGTTCGTCCAGGTACTATACTAGGTCCATGCTATTGGCGCAATAATTAGTGAACATAGATAAAAAAACATAGAACCTCCTCCTTTTTTGAAGTCTATTAAAAAACGAAATATACTGGCCTCAAACAGATTCTCTAAAATCTTTAGACATTTAATATCCATCAATTAATACGTATTAGTCGTAAAAATAATGCCTTGCAATATTACATTTGGCACAAGCTTTCTCACAGTAAATGATACTTTCAATTCGAACGATCTGTTCGTTCGAATTGAAAGTAGCTTCGCAAATGGCCGACTTGGATAACTTATCCGGGAAACTAGGGGACAATGATGATGGATGGCGAGCGAATGAAACTTATGCATCACTTTGAGATCTTCGGATCTTCGGATCTTCGGAATACTTATGTTATCTGTGAATGGAATTCGTGATTGTTTTTAGTTGTATCAAAGACGATTAATATCTAGAAGACAGACAAAGGCCATACACAAAAACGTAACCCGATCCCGCAGTACCAGATAGCCTGAAAACTTTAAAACATCAATTTTATCCAAGAAATTTCAATACTTAGTAGTAGGTAGCAACAATATTCAATATTTAAACATTTTTAACTAGAAAGTAATTGAAATTTCTTGGATAAAATTGATGTTTTAGAGTTTTCAGGCTATTATTTAGGGTTACGATTTTGTGTATGGCCTTTGTCTGTCTTCTAGATATTAATCGTCTTTGGTTGTATTAAGAATTTACTTACAATCAATTTGCAGGCAATTTATCGTGATTGAAAACAAATAAATATATGAAATATGATCACGACTGTATCCCGGGAGCGGTAGACATTTCTTTCAGATCATTAGGCAATTTTTAAATCTTTTCGAAGATGTCTAAGGGGGTAGTCAGAGGTATGTCCAAATACATACATAGTTGGTACATGCCCACTTTTTGCAGAAGTTAACTTTCCATATGTGACAGGTTGCAAGCCCATCGAAGCTATTAGAGAGCTAACTGGTTTCCTCACGATGATTTCCTTCACCGTTAAAAGCTCGTGTTAAAGCGCATATAATTTTTTTATTTTTTTTAGTTTTTATTTGAATTAAAAATTTACTTACAATCAATTTGCAGGCGATTCGTCGTGGTTGAAGACGATGTTAAAAAACAGAGCTAATAATTTAATATAATATGTAGGTACGACAAGTTTGCAGCCGACTGGAAGATCTTAACACAAGATCGCGAAGTCTGGAAGGAATGGGGAAGGTCTTTGCCCAGCAGTGGGACACAAACGGCTTAAAATAAATAAATAATAAGCATGAAAATTTGCATGACAAAAAGAAAGAAAGAAAGAAAAATCATTTATTCTTGTAGGACCTCAAGGATCACTTAAGTTTCGTTTTACATGCTAGGTGATACACAGACATAATTTATATAGAAAGTTTAGATGTATACAAGACATTTTTTTTTTCAAATTAATTAATTATATTGAGTATGTCTGACCAATTAGACATAACTCAAAGGATCAAAATGTCTACGATCTGAAAGAATGTCTACCACACCTTGGAAATACAATTGTGATCATTATTTCATTTTTTTCACAAGACATCTTGCAACTAGGCAACCTGCAATGCAAACCAAGTGCCTATAGAAATATCATCTATTCTATCTTCGTTCGTTCTTTGCCACTTGCTCATACGAACGAACGAACGATCTATTTTCTTCACCATATTTTCCTTGACTATTAAAATGTTTATTTCTGAATTATAAAAGTACTCAACTTTATATTTTTAATATCAGATCTATATCTAAAATACCAGCTGTATTTACATGTAAATGAGAAAAAAAATATAACGTAACTTTTCCATCAAGTTTCCTTTATAGTCGTAATTTTCTTTTTATGAAAAGTCATGACCCATAACGAAGTAAGAGCTATGTATATACTTATTCATAATTAAAGTTACTCATACAAAAATCTAAAATAATAATAATAATAAAATAAATATCCTTGGACATTCCACACGGCGTCATCTAGTCCTAAGCTAAGCAACTTAATGCTTGTGTTATGGTAACCAGATAACTGATATTAAGCTCCAGTACCGTTATTCGAAGCATAACAAAAATATATTTGAGATGGCAACCTTGTTTCTCGTCTTGTGTCGCTTTACTGGCACTGAACGCATCCAACGTTTAGTTCCTTTTTCTACCACCAGGTGGCGCCAAGAGTCTTCTTACTGCGCTGTGCGATTTATATTCTCATTATTGGCGTTTTGTTCTTCGTCGCGTTCGGATGTGCTAAAGTTCATAGGAACCCATTAGCACACTATACTGGTATTTATTCATATTATAGGTACTTATTTGTACCTGTAATATTTGAATATTTTTATAAAAAATATATAAGGTTTAACGGTTTTACCGTTTGAGTTTAGTTCCTGTTGAAATTAATATATTTTTTATTATTTTTAGTTCAAATGTCTTCGATTTCAAGCTCGGATTCGTCTTCGGATTCTGAGGAGGGTGGCTCCGCAACGCCCGCATTACCTTCGAAGAAAAGAAAAGCTTCTAAGAAACTACGTGAGCCCAAGGAAAAGAGATCACGACACAGCAATGCAATACGACAGCTTACAGATAAGGTTAGTCAGATATCCGATTTTCTGGGTAATTTTTGCCAACCCGTTTGCAACTCCAGTGAATATGGTGACGAATTAATCGGTGACGTTAGTCGTGAATTATATTCTGATGACGATCAAATACCCGCAGTTACGACAGAAAACACAAAGACGCTGAAACTGTCACTAAACACGGTCTTGAAGGAACCCTCTGTCCCTAAATCGTCGAAGGCTCACCTTGATACGATTCAAGCTATTCAGCATTTTGATTCTGAGGATTGGTCTAATTTGCGATATGCGGAGGTTCAGAAACGTTACTGTTCTAGACCGGGTTTTGTAGAACTTGAGACAAATGAGGAAATAAAGCCTTTTGATAGGTTCACAAACTTGAGTTTAACGGAACGCGGTTTTGCCGCATTAACACAAGCGCTTATAAAACAACAAGAAGCTGCGCAAAGTGCTTTTGACGCGTTAATAACGTGGTCAGAATCAACTGTAGACTTGTCCTCCCAGTCTCTGGTAGATAAAATAAAAGAACTTTTTGAAGATGGCGATTTTCAAAAAACATCGAATGATGCCCTTCAACTTGCTTGTGGTCACAGGGCTGATCTTATTCAACAACGTCGAGATAGTATTCTTCGTTCAGTTAAGGACAAGTACTTGAAGGCAACGTTACGAAAGATTCCCCCAAGCTCAGAATATCTTTTTCAAAAAGAAAGTTTTTCCTCTGCTATTGAAAAAAATGGGGGTAGTAGTAAATGTTTCTGGCCGATACGCCAGCAAAGCCAAAATAAACCCGCTGCGCAAGCCGGTACAAGCCAAGCTATATATAAGACGCCTGCGCAAGGCTCTTTCGATCCCATGCATCTTTATGCAAACGTGCCGAGATACGGCTTGCCATTGCCTGCGCAAGGCAATCCACCCTTTAACCCGATGAGGTGGCGCGATATGCATCGCCCACAAATGGGTCAGTATAATTTTCAAAACCCCTCTCGTCAAAGAGGGCCTAGATCTCGTTTCACGGACGGGTATCGTCAAAATAACCCCAGAGGACTTAACAAAAACCCTGGACAGAACAACCCGCGCAGGGATTATCAGCAAAAGAAAAAGTTATGACTCTGCCACGTTTCGAGCAGGCAGACTAGTAGATTATGTAATCAATTGGCAATCATTACAAGCCCCACCTACCATAATAAAAATAATTCAGGGCTTCCGAATACCATTTTACAGAAAACCTCCTCTCTGTGCCCCAAATCTAAATTACCAATCTCTTCCTACAAAAGAGATGGAGGTAACTATTCAATCGTTAATAAAAATGAAAGTTCTGGAGCCCGCGGATTTCGATCCCGGTTTTACGTCTCCGATATTCTTGACCCCGAAAAAAGACGGTTCGTATCGACCGATTTTCAACCTAAAAAGACTAAACAAATATCTCAAGGTCTCAAAGTTCAAACTAATAAACATGCAGCGGATACCCTCGTTCCTGCAACCAAACGACTGGTTGATAAAAATAGATTTGTCCAATGCCTACTTCCATGTGCCAGTTGCAAAAGTGCACAGGCGTTTTCTTCGCTTGGTTTTCAAAGACCAAGTGCTTCAAATGACCTGTCTCCCGTTCGGCATTGCATGTGCACCAAAGGTTTTTGCTTCACTAACCAACTGGGTCGCGCAGATAATGAGAGACAAAGGCTTCCGTATCGTGGTCTATTTGGACGATTTCTGCCTTGCCAATCAGGACCCTCGCCTCCTATTGGAGCAGGGTCGGGAAGCCATTCAACTCCTTCAGAAACTAGGCTGGCTGGTGAATTTCGAAAAATCTATACTAATACCGCAGAAAGTAATCGAATTTCTGGGCATCTCGTGGAACCCTCATACCAACAAAAAATTCTTACCCGCCAAAAAGTGCCGAGATATGAGTTTAAAAATAAAAAAGCTAGTAAATCAAAAGTTCGCAAACCTAAAGCAAATTCAAAGCATAGTAGGCTCGCTAAACTTTGCCAGTTTCCCCGTCGCTCGAGGTCGTCTGAACCATCGAGTCCTTCTAAAACATTGTCAGAGCCTGCTTCATTACCCGAATCAACGTTATCCAATTCCGCAAGAGGCTCTCGACGAACTAAAATGGTGGTTAAAAAACATTTCAAAAAGCTCGATGATTCACTACCCTCCCGTGTCTCACTACCTAGTAACCGATGCATCGGAAATAGCATGGGGAGCACAGATAGACAACGTGAAGATTTGGGGTCAGTGGCCTCTAGGGAAGTCTGCTCTGCACTCAAATCAACGAGAAATGTTAGCTGTGTGGTACGCACTAAAAGGTCGTTGTCCCTCCCTAGCAAATTCATCGCTTTTGATACAAAGCGACAACCGAACGGTAGTGTCATTTTTGAGAAACGAGGGAGGCACGAGGTCTGTTCCCCTGATGAACATATGTTACAAGATTTTTCGTCTGTTGGACCATCACAATATTCACATCGAAATTCACCACTTGCCAGGGAAATTCAACCCAGAAGCAGATCATTTATCTCGCCTATCGTATCCACCCGAATGGCACCTGCTTCCCCAATTCATGCAGAAGGTTTTTTGCAAATGGGGGGTTCCACAGATAGATTTGTTTGCGTCAGCGACCGCACATGTAGTACCGACATACGCCTCTCTAGACGTGACCGACTGTCGTGCTCACCTACACGACGCATTCAGCCAGAACTGGAATTACAATCTAGCATGGTTGTTCCCACCTCCATTCCTAATACCTCGTGTTCTAGCCCACCTCAACTCGGCAACAGGTATTTACTTGCTGGTGGCCCCTCGATGGCCGAAAGTATTCTGGAGACCCGATCTTCGGAATCGTACACTGGCAGCCCCGTTCACCATCCACAACCTGGCAGAAGTACTGATAGACACAGCGACGGGCCGACCTCCACCTCAAGCTCGAGACATGACCCTGGAAATATGGAGATGTGGGGCTGGTCGAAAAGCTTGAGCCACTGGTCTCAAGAACAAAAGGATTTCCTATGCTCCAGTTGGAGGGAATCTTCACTAAGAACCTATAAACCAGCGTGGGAAAAGTGGACCACTTGGGCTCGAGGTAATTCTTTAAATTTTTTAAAACCCTCTGGTTCCGACCTAGCGAGATTTTTAATAGATTTGTACCAATATCAAAACTTATCCTATTCTACTATTTTAGTTTACAAGTCTGCCATATCTACACTTTGTGATCCTGACTCAGCTACCAGGCTAAGTTCTCATGTACTTGTAAGACACGCATTAAAAGCTATTTCTAACAAAACACCTAAATTAAAAAGAGCTCCAATATGGGATACTGATTGCTTAAAAACTGCATTGCAAAACTCCCCGGTTAGTGAAAATAGCCTATATGAGTGCTCAAAAAGAACTGCTATTTTATTATTATTATGTTCAGGTCGTCGGGTTCATGATTTGTCCTTGTTATCAGTTGATTCCAATAGTTGTATAATGGAAGAAAATTCCATTACCTTATGGCCTAAATTTGGATCTAAAACTGATTCCTATACTAATCATCAATCTGGCTGGAAGTTGCTCAAAAACATGGACAATCAAGCTTTAGATCCAACTTTTTGGATTAGGAAAGTTATAAGTTTATCCTCTGAAAGACGTAACATATGCAAAGCTAATAATCTATTTTTAACAGCCTGCGGACCGCCTAAAGCAGCCTCGCCTACAGTTATCGCAAACTGGGTAAAGAAAGTGCTGATGGAGGCAGGGATCAAAGCCAGTCCTGGAAGTGTACGCCCCGCGGTAGCATCTAAAAACTGGGTTCAGGATTGCCCCCTCGAAGAGATCCTAGCTCGAGGAAATTGGCGCTCACAGAACACCTTCACACAATATTACTGTCGGATCATTAAACCTACAGAACCACTTTCAAGTACAAGTTCATGCTTTATTCCCATTAATTAAAAGTGAAACTCATCTTGTATGATTATGCATTTACTCAATAATAATGTTCAGTCTTTGTTACAATATTGATTTGTGATCTTTAAAATTATAATCATAGTTGTTTTTATTCATTATATAATGTTAAATTTTTGTTACAATATTAATTTGTACCTAATCATTATAGGTGATTATAGTTGTATCAATGTGAATTGTTAGTTGAAATTACTGTTTACCTACTGTTTATCTGTTAAATTGTTAAATAAAACCACTTATTTACACTTAAATGTCTCCAAATATTTATTTAATGACACCCATGTCTGTAATGTAGGTACCTATATAGGTTTTCACTGCTCATAGTTGTTAAATCATACTCCCTAGAGACACTTGCACTATAATTATCTACTTATAATCATTCTATTATATCACATTGGCGTTCTACCACCAGGCGATAACAGACAGATCTCAAATATATTTTTGTTATGCTTCGAATAACGGTACTGGAGCTTAATGACAGCGTTTTACCTTACAATAAAACGCTTATTAAGCGGAATACCTTATTCGAAGCATACATTTTATTCCTGCCTGGTTAATATTATAATTAAATTAACTTTAAATTATTTGCGAATAAAAGTAACTACACATTTTTAACTAGAAAATCAATTCATCAAAACTTGACGAGTCAATTTATTAAAGATTATGCCTCTACCCTCACAAACTTGCATACTTATTTTGTGTATTCCATAGACTATAACAGAAAGTTCAACTCGTACTATTATGATTAAGGCTACTAAATATTATTAGAATTGTTGATTTAAAAATGTGTAGCATTTGAATAATTATTTATATTGAGATCCAATGAGAATATAAATCGCACAGCGCAGTAAGAAGACTCTTGGCGCCACCTGGTGGTAGAAAAAGGAACTAAACGTTGGATGCGTTCAGTGCCAGTAAAGCGACACAAGACGAGAAACAAGGTTGCCATCTCAAATATATTTTTGTTATGCTTCGAATAAGGTATTCCGCTTAATAAGCGTTTTATTGTAAGGTAAAACGCTGTCATTAATACTTAGATGCATTTTTTTTTGTAAATACATTCATACTATACTTAGAAAAACATCCAGACCCACCTATCTTACTACCAACCCCTGACTATTTGAAGCTATCAAAATCCCTTTTGTTGAGATAAATAAGGCTCACCAGGATTAATGGTGGCTAAACAAATAATTATACAAAGCAGCCACCTCAGTTTGAGGCTAATAAAGCTATGGAACACAGTGGTGCAACAAACAGCTGAAGCAGTTCTGATCAATAGCAATAGTTTTTTTTTAGTTTCCGTGCTTTGGAGGCCACGTTCAATTGTCGGTCGGATAGATCGTTGAAGTTAAGCAACGTTCTGAGCGGTCACTACTTGGATGGGTGATCGCAAGTGGCATTCAAATCTGAGCGCTTCCGTGCTTCGGAGGGCACGTTAAATTGTCGGTCCCGGCTTTTAAAGTCGTTATGCCATGACGGAGGCCTTAAAACGGCCTAAAAACTTCGTCACCAGAGTTGGCCACTAGCTTATACGAACTTACTTAATTACCTTTATGAATGTATGGAGTAACCTAGCTGTTCTTGAAAGCAGCAGCTATGGAGATGCGAGAGTCGCTGCCACACAAATTAATCAAAGAGAAATATTCATGCCGACACATGCCATGAAATGATAATGAACCCGTATTGATGGCTGGTACCGGGGGGGAGATGACGCGGGTATCGAAATGTACTCTAAAATGCTATTTAATTATCGGACTTGAGGTATTTGAGACGTGTTGAACGTTGATTTGAATACTGGCTATTTTTATTAACTATTTAACCGATATTTATAAATACATGGACACGGGGTTTTATCGCGTTATTTACCATGAGCATTTATTATGAGTCCACACGCGACCATGGCTATTGCATCATAGCCGAAACGTCGGGTCGTAAAGAAATAAGGTAAATAACGCGATAAAATCCCGTGTCCATCTTCTATACTATCTATACTTCTATACTATAATATTATAAAGAGGTAATGTTGGTTTGTTTGTATGTTTGGGGTAGTCTCCGAAACTACTCATCCGATTTCAAAAATTCTTTCACCAATGTGTAGCATGGACTTTTCGAATGAACATAGGCTATTTTTTATCAAGGTAGGTACCACGTGAGCGAAGCCACGGGCAAGTTAGCTAGTGTATTTATAAATATGAATTGTGCTCGCGAAAGTTTAAGAAAAACTATTTAACCGATTTCAAAAAAGGAGGAGGTTCAATGTTTCATAGTATGTATTTTCTATGTATCTTCACCGAATTATTCCGCCAATAGTAGATGGTTTTTTTTTAATTAGAGAGTACATTTCCCAGGTGGTCCTATAAAACATTATTGAGGATCTGAGGATAATATTGTTATGTTCTCTTCGGTTTTAAGTCAAAGTCAAAAATATTTATTCAGTTTGTAGACCATTTATGCTTTTGTTTTTATGCTTATATAAATGATCACGACTGTCTTCTCAGGGAGCGACAGACATCGTTTTAGATCTATAGATATTTTTAGATCCTATGATCGTTCGATCGTTCGTTCGTTCGTTCGTATGAGCAATTGGCCAACTCTGGTAACGGAGTTTTTTAGGCTGCCTGAAGGCCTCCGTCATGGCTTAACGACTTTAAAAGCCGGGACCGACAATGGAGAAGTTTCCCTTTCATTTTTTTTTATGTGAATAAATAGTCCTAAGCATTTAAATAAAGATGGTGAAAGAATTTTTAGAATATCTTGAAAAATGACAAAGTTATTTAACTTTTACGGCGGCTTAAAAATAATAGAATCAAAAGGCTGAGATTTCCGCGTGTGACGTCACTCGTCTCGAGACACAGATTAGTTTCAATTTAGTATGACAAAATCTCATACGATTCGCGCTTTTCTTCGCCGCGCCGAACTAAAAACATTATTCAAGCTTAGATGTTTGTTTTTCATTTTTTCTTTTTGGACATTATGGAAGCAGGGTATATGCTTGTTTAATATTGTACATAAAAGGCTTTACTTATACTAACTAAAAAGTGATCTTTTGATGATTTAGTTTAAAATAATTTTAAACTATCGAATAATCGAATCGAATTTCGTTTAGTTAATTATTTTTTATTCTAATTTTTTTTCTAACTAAATGTTTTTTATTAAATTTATTTTTAAATATTTTTTTTTAATTTTTTTTTTTAATTTTTTTTAAATGTTTTTTTACATATTTTTTTTTTTTATTTTTTTTTTTAAATATTTTTTTGTCAGATTTTCATGTTTAACTATTTGTATTGTCATTGCATACCTACTGCACACTTATTAAATGATCGATGACAATACAAATAGTTAAACATGAAAATCTGACTTAACGCGTTCAGTGCTCATGACGAACATGCAGATGTTGCTTCAAAAGTGCTCCTCCTAGACTTTCCATTGTGAGCTCAAATGAAAGACCTTGATGAGATCTACTTTTTCGATGACAGCTGTCAAACTTAAAAAAAGTAGATCTCATCAAGGTCTTTCATTTGAGCTCACAACGGAAAGTCTAGGACGAGTAGTTCTCGAGATATGGGCGTTTGAAGTTTGACAGCTGTCATCGAAAAAGTAGATCTCATCAAGGTCTTTCATTTGAGCTCACAACGGAAAGTCTAGGAGGAGCACTTTTGAAGCAACATCTGCATGTTCGTCATAAGCACTGAACGCGTTAAGTCAGATTTTCATGTTTAACTATTTGTATTGTCATCGATCATTAATAAGTGTGCAGTAGGTATGCAATGACAATACAAATAGTTAAACATGAAAATCTGACATAAAAAAAATTAAAAAAAAAAAAATTAAAAAAAAAATTAAAAAAAAAACATTTAAAAAAAAATTAAAAAAAAAACATTTAGTTAGAAAAAAAAATTAAAATAAAAAATAATTAATTCAACGAAATTCGATTCGATTATTCGATAGTTTAAAATTCTTTTAAACTAAATCATCAAAAAGATCACTTTTTAGTTAGTATAAGTAAAGCCTTTTATGTACAATATTAAACAAGCATAACCCTGCTTCCATAATGTCCAAAAAGAAAAAATGAAAAACAAACATCTAAGCTTGAATAATGTTTTTAGTTCGGCGCGGCGAAGAAAAGCGCGAATCGTATGAGATTTTGTCATACTAAATTGAAACTAATCTGTGTCTCGAGACGAGTGACGTCACACGCGGAAATCTCAGCCTTTTGATTCTATTATTTTTAAGCCGCCGTAAAAGTTGAATAACTTTGTCATTTTTCAAGATATTCCAAAAATTCTTTCACCACCTATTATAGATTCTTAAGATCTTGCTAATAAAATTAAAAAAAATGGATTTTGATGTTTAGGAAACTTCTCCATTGAACGTGCCCTCCAAAGCACGGAAGCGCTCAGATATAAATGCCACTTGCGGTCACCCATCCAAGTTCTGACCGCTCAGAACGTTGCATCGAGAACGTCTTAGCAAGCTTCGCCACGAGCGTTAAAAAAAAATCCTATGATGATGTCTAAGGAGGTCAGAGGTATATCCAATCCAAATACATACTTGGTACATGCCCACATTTTACAGAAGTTTACATGCCGTAGGTACCCGACAGATTGCAAGCACATCGACACTATTAGAAAGCTACTTGGTTTCTTTACACTCACATGTTTTCCTTTACCGTATAGAGTTCGTGTTTTATGATTGTACATTAATAACTTAAAATAAGTCCGATATTTCAATACGCTCGCGCCTATGTCTTACCTACTCCACTCCGTATCGGCAGGGTTAGCGTGTAAAACAATACACGCTATGAAATGCCTCCGTCAGAACAATTACACTGAATACCTTTGACCCACTCAATACTCAAGCTTCCAAATTTCAATTAAATATACTCGTAGCTTTATATATAAAACTTAAGAGCTCAGCTCTTGTCGGTGTAATGATGCAATTTCCTCCATGTACTTCTTTCCAATGCGATCTCTTTTACTTCTTGATACGACATGACAGCGACCTTCTCTTTTATCAGACTTATGTAATTAATTCTCGGTCTTCCCCTTCCTCGCCTTCCTTCTACTTTTCCTTCTATGATGTTCCATAAAAAGCTGTCATGTCGTATAATGACCAATCATTTTTCCTCTTCTGTTCTTGATGGTATTCATTAGCAATCTTCTCTGTAGCTTTACCACAGATAAAATAATACGCTTTACCCATCTCCTTTTTGACCTATTTACGGTCAGTTCCTGTTTATTTTAGTGATTTTACTTAATGCTGTTATTGTGATGGAGAGACGAGCTCGTCAAATTCCGTGCCGACTGGATTCTTGCACAGGAAAGGTCGAATGGAAAGAGTGGGGGGAGGCCTTTGCCCAGCAGTGGGACATTGAGGGCTGATAATAATAATAATAAATAATAATGCTGTTATTAAATTATTTACAGGCACGAAACTACTAATAAAAATGGCACATACCTTCCTAATTTTTTTAAGTGGGATAGCTCTTGAATTCTAATCTGGCCGTGGCAAGGACAAAGTACACGATGAAGTGAGCTTGCCCAGAAAATGTCTTAGATTGCTTAGCCTGGGACTAGATGGCGCTGTGTGGAGTGTCCAAGGATTTATTTATCTATCACTCAATTTCTAAAGAGAACTAACAAAAACAAAAAAAAACCCTTAGACATCTTCAAAAAGATCGTAAAATTGCCTAATGATCTGAAAGAAATGTCTACCGCTCCCGGGATACAGTCGTGATCATATTTCATTTCATTTTTCATTTCACTAATAAATCGGGACTTGAGTGAGGACTCAAGTGTGAGCGCAGACTCTGAATAAAGGCCTCAGTTTCCCAGATTGGTTTGTGTTACCTTTGACATAGTTGTTTGTAATTTCGGTTTGTAAAGCTAATAGCCACTAAAAGCTAAACCAGACTTTACCTAACCCCACAGTAAACGTTCAACTACACAATATAACTGAAACATCGCACTAAATTTAACACTTAACAGAATTTAATCTAAGATGCAAAGAGCCGAGACTTGTTAGGGGTAACTATAGAGACGATTCTCTTATTTCACTTTCAAAACTATCGTGAGTTGTATTCGATTCTTCCGGAGAATCTTCATCTGGGTATGAGCGTGGTCACTCCTCGATGAAGATGAAGATTCTCCGGAAGAATCGAAACATTGTCGGTATCTAAATCGACGATAATTTTGCGTGAGTAATTTCCGAAGCGGATGAGTTTCGGAGATTACCCCAAACATACAAACAAAGCAACTTTACCTCTTTATAATATTACTAGCTTACTTGCCCGTGGCTTCGCTCGCGGAAAACCTTGATAAAATAGCCTATGTTTATTTAAAAAGTCCATGCTACACATCAGTGAAAGAATTTTTGAAATCGGATGAGATTACCCCAAACATAGACAAACAAACAAATGAACTTTCCTTCTTTAAATCATTCGTCTCTTTCGAAGCGTCACAACCATACTCTCCGGCAGGAATACGAAGACTCGGTAGTTAATTGAAAATTTCTGTCAAGTGTTCCACCTAGGAAATGAGCATCTGCTACTTAGCGGAATGCAATTTAGCATCCAGTTTAGCATTTAGCATTTAGCATTGCAGTGTGAGGGATTTCCAGGTAATTACGAGCACTTGGAATCGTCTACCAGACTCAGTGATCAGTGCCCCCTCAGTGAACTCTTTTAAAAATAGACTGGACAAATATTTAAGCGCACTGACTAATAAGATATACACGCATCAGCTCTAAGAGCTGCCTGTGTATTATAAATAAATAAATAAATAAATAATAAATAAATTGTAGGGCGATTGGATGAGGCTGGCACAAGACCGTGAGGAGTGGCGTAAACAGATGGAGGCCTATACCCAGCAGTGGGTGAAATCGGGCTGCGGATGATGATGATGATGATACGAAGGTAGATGGAAAATTGTATAGGAAAATCTGAATTGTGATACAAAGTAGACTTGTTTTAAATAATTAGCAAGTACCATCAAGGTATATAGTTTCCGAAGCCTTTTACTTTACATTTAAAGCCCTTCCCCCTTATGCATATTGGTTCAGTAAACCTACTTTAGCTAAAACGGATATTAAATCTGTTGCTATCTCTTTTCATTGACATAAGAGTAACAAGAAAAAATATTCTTTAAATCTATAATAAATTGACAAATCTTTATGAATAAGACCACTAAGTAGGTATACTATAAGTATCTATATTTATTTTATTTATGTAAGTAGATGAAATTTTTTTTTTGTTAGTCAGTACAATTCCTGCATTTACTTCAAGTAGTAACGACAATGATCTCTTTCAATAGTCTTTTCTGATAATTTACAGGATAAAAGTAAGTTCGTATGAGCAAGTGGCCAACTCTGGTGACGGAGTTTTTAGGCCGCCTAAAGGCCTCCGTAATGGCTCAACGACTTTAAAAATCAGACCGAATATTTAAATTGCCCTCCGAAGCACGAAAGCGCTCAGCTAATAATGACACTGGCGGGCACCCATCCAAGTTGTGACCGCTCAGAACGTTGCTTAACTTCTACAATCTCAAGAACGTCTTATGCCCGATTCCTATATCCAACGTACGGATGACCGTCGATCTATCTCTATAGAAACTTTATACAATACAAAATGTATGACACTTTTTGTCAGATAACAACGTTGCTACGGTCATTCGTACGTTGGATATAGAAACCGGGCATTAGCAAGCTTCGAAACGAGCTCACTTACAATGATCAAGACAGGACCATTATGTCACAGATTCAATAGTAGTTATCTCGAACAAACTTAATGCAATTTCCCTTACCTCTTCATATTCCCTACCTCCATTTGTTTCTAACTTCATGGTTAGCACTGGTTTTAGGCGGAATCGATTCACTAACGAGTTCAGCAAATTACATTTAATTTTCAATGGTTTCAACGTGTTCTCTAAAAAACTGAATCGATCAGTCCCTTTAGACAAGTTACATTTATGAGTGAATAGAATCGGTATAGAATAGAAACAGAATAAAATGTACAGGAATTTATTGATATTCTATAGTAAAAAGTCGCGTGGTCAGAAGTGTCAAATCAAAATAATAGCGATGATAAAAACAAATATTAATAAGCGAGAGTAATAAAATATTATGTGAATTTGAAAATTATAAATGAAAAACAAAATGAAATATGATCACGACTGTATCCCGGGAGCGGAAGACATTTCTTTCAGATCATTAGGCAATTTTTTTAGATCCTTTTGAAGATGTCTAAGGGGGTAGTCAGAGGTATGTCCAAATACATACAAATTTATTTGGTACATGCCCACTTTTTGCAGAAGTTAACTTACCATACGTGACAGGTTGCAAATTATATTATGTAAAAAATTTGCAACGTGGATTATCAAGCACGTCACTAATATGAATTCGTCAGAAACTCGTGCTAAGGGTAGCCTAGTTCACCCTTAATGGAAAACTTTGGGATCACTCATTAAGTTCTTTAGAATGGGGCTCCATTGCCTCACCTCCGCTAATTGAACAGGCTGTCAGCGCCAGGTCCAGGCTAGCCTCTCTCTGAAGAGTGTGGATTCATTAGACATTATTCTACTATAAAAATAAAATAAAGGCGGCCGGTGATCGAAAGAAGTGGAAAGAGATGGGGGAGACCTTTGCCCAGCAGTGGGACACATTATAGGTTATTCAAAAAAAAAAAAATATCCTTGGACACTTTACACAGCGTCATCTAGACCCAAGCTAAGTAACTTAATGCTTGTGTTATGGTAACCAGATGACTGATACACTTCAAATATTTTTTTGAAATACATTCATATTATAAATAGAAAAACATTCAATCCAACAAATATCTGCAGAACATGCAAACATTTGTTCGTGGCGGGGATCGAACCCGCAACCTCCGCGTCTCAGGCGGGCTTTCGCCAACTGCGCCACAGAGGTCGTTTCAAATTCACACTCTAAGGTCACATTTCCTACAAATTGCAAAAAAAATTAGCGGGCAAAAGTTTTACACAAACTATCTTCCAATTTGTAAATTTTGACCAAAATGCGAAGTATACCTATTTCACTCTTCTCGTAAAAACAAATATTTTCCTTTTAAAATCACGTATGTTTGATTTTACGCTTCAACTTCGTCAAAAGTCAATCGTATCAACTTTTATCTCATCATTGCAAAAAGTTGTAAATTACCGAACACAGAATCATCCCGCATCGTGTTTGTTTGTTTGTTGCGCGGCGAGCATTCGCTTTGATATCGATGGTAGCGTTCACGCAAACTTGATTCTTGACATAGTACCTACAGCTGATGTAGTAAAAGTATGGATGGATATATATTTGTTACTCTTTCACGCGAAAACTATAGAACGGATTGGGCAGAAAATTGGATTATACATAGTTTATGACTGGGACTAACACATAGGGCACTTTTGATCCCGGTATTCCTACGGGAACGGGAACTACAGCGGGTAACACCGCGGGGCGCAGCTAGTTATACAATGAAGATGATAGACTACATTTTGTTTACGTTGGCAGTCTCACGCAAACTTGCCCTGCTCGTCAATGTTTGAGGTATCCGCAGAACTAACTGACAATCCATTTATTCTGTGAGTCAACGTTTCATGTGGTTTATATGTCTATTACTATTTTTAAGGTGGTCGTATGAGTCAAACTAGCGCCGCCGCCTATTTTATTTTATTATTACGTTGAACAAAGGAATTTTAAAATACTGAATGTTCAGTTTGTGAAACCTAAAAGCTTTTTTTTAATACCTCTGTAATAGTTTCATTTTGTATAGTTTAGGAGGAATAGCGAAAACAGAGTTAAGTGGCCACCAAGTGCAACTTCGCTACTCCTCCTACAGCATACAGGGCGCGTAACCAAGTGACAAAATGTTTCGTATCTATTCTATTTCTATCATCGCTATACCTTTGATTTGACATTTCTGATCGCTTAAGTTGTCGTTATTGAATGTCATTTCCTATCCTATACATTTTTTTAGTTTCTACTCGAAAGCGATTGTAGAAAATGTAACATGGCTAGGGCAGCATACAGACCTTATAAGTCAAAAACTACAGGAATGGCCTCTCTACTTTATTTCCTAAGATTTTTACCCACGACGGAACGGAGACGGTATATTACGGGTACGTTTGGGGTTGAGAGGTTGTTTGTTTGTTTTTGCCATGAATGTTTCAATTTTTTTTCAAAATTATTAGTCCGATTTTGATGCAGTTTTCAGTTTTTCTTGCCCGTTCATACAATTCAATTGACTGTCATCATGATTTGCATGGTCTAAACAACAGTGTCAACTAGGTGCGCGTAATTATTGCATTCAATTACTGCTCTGGTACGTACAAGAAAATGGTATCATGCAAATTGTACTTTACCTTATAATTTCGAATACAAAAAAA
Organism: Xanthorhoe designata; assembly: GCA_963582015.1. NCBI lineage: Eukaryota > Metazoa > Arthropoda > Insecta > Lepidoptera > Geometridae > Xanthorhoe > Xanthorhoe designata. The sequence continues at coordinate 677,964 of OY757049.1, forward strand.
TTCTGCACATAAGCCTTTCTAAAACATTATACAAGATTTAACAATGTTGAAGGGTATTACGCCATCAAATCTAAAATTCACAAACGAAAACCTTAAGCCATGAAACATGTTAAGCCATCAACTAACACTCCTGTTATTTTCGCCTCTATTGATTTATGAACGTGTAAATTTACTTTAGACCCATTAAAAGTAAATCAGAGTAGGTTGTAAATCGTCAAAGCTCATGAACAACCAGAGTTTCTTGATCCCCGAAATAGCAGGGGTTTTCTCCTGGTGCTGTGGATATTGTTAAAGGGAAAGGGGGTGAGGTGGCTCTGTTTATATTGGTTGTGTGGCTGGAATAAAGCTTAGTGCGGCCCAAACAAGCCGCGTTATGTGCAGTCAGAATTTGTGCATTGGCGATAGAGGTAATAAATATAACAGTTTTTATATAAATTATTTATACACACGAACAAAAGAGTTTTTATGTAAATTAAGTAAATTAACACATAATGGTGGGTGTGGAAGGTAGAACTTGACATTTGCATAGGCGTAATTTAATCCGTGTTGGTCTAGTGGAATATCTTCTAACATTATAAAAGTTGTGATTTTGAATCTCAGTAATGTACCTACAATTTTTTTATTTCAGAAAATTATAATACATAAATATCCTTGGACATTTTACACGGCGTCATCTACTTGTTGATATAGGTCGCAAAGAGCGCGGTCGGGGAAGTAGTGTTTGTTTGCGCCTGTGTTCACTCACTGACGAACCAATAGCACTCGCTAAATCAATGGTATGAAGTGCGCCGCGTTACTCCTCCACCAATCATCGACCACTGCGCAGTTTGACAGCCAGCGCTCTTTTTACGTGGCGCGACCTATACTCGTCGTAATTATGTCTCTAGTAAATAATTATTAGGTAAAACACAATTCAACGTGAAATATAAACCGTTCGAATAATAATATCAACACAGGGATAATGATATTGATATTCTGCCAGGTACATCTGTAATAATTAACTTCTATTTCTGCGTAGAAATGTTTGTTGTATAAATTTAGCCGCTACTATTTGAATGGAATAGAATAGAAAAAAAGGTGAAAGTAATAAAAAAGAAGAAAAAGTGTGAAAGAGCCAAATATTTTCTTTATAATAAGGCTTATAATAATAAGGCTTGCTTTGATAATAAGGTTGAATTCGATAAACATTTTTTTGAAAATGTTTTGTAGTTAGGTACACTCCAGGACTAGGTATATTGTTTTATATGACGTATTTAAATTTATTAAATTTACCTATTTAAATATTATACCTAATAATCAAAAATAATTGAATTGATTTATTTGTGAGAGCATTATGGGGCTTTCTGTAATTAAGGCTGTAGGTACATTGTGTGTGTTTTTCCAAAGTTTTGCAAATGCAAAATGGAAAAAATAAAGTTGTCTCGTTACGTCTTTGAATTAAAGATCGAGTTTCAGTAGTAACTTATTCTAAATATCGACACTTTTCCTTATAATTGTGTAACTAATCGAACGATAACACCATTGTCTTGTTTTGTTTACATTCAGTTTTTGCGTAGTTATCTTGGCTTAAGCTCGGGTTTTCATAAAAACGGCGAACTTTATTTTAAGTTCAACATTCAGATTACCAGCCGGTTTCTCGAACGCAGAACATCTCCAAAATTAACTAATCAATCAATAATAATCAATCAATAATTTATTTATTTCTCTCACAAACAATAAAGTTACTTAAATAAATATAAATACAGGAAAATAAAATGACTTAAAAAATCAATACATAATAATAAATTAAATAAATACAGTTAATAATTATACAAAAATAAGTGTCGGTTCTAACTTATTACAAAAGAAATGTTGTGAGAGACTGGTGCCTGAAATAGGTAAATAAAATAAAATAAATATCCTTGGACATTCCACACAACGTCATCTAGTCCCAAGCTAAGCAATTTAATGCTTGTGTTATGGTAACCAGATGACTGATATACTACTTAGATACATCTTTTTTTTTATAGATAATAACCTGTGTTACTTGTGTAATCATAGTCAAATCACGTTGGAGCAACCCGTTTGACGTTTATCCGCCGCGGGACAAATGTTTGCATGTTCTGCACATATTTGTTACGGGGCTGGTTGTTTTTCTATGTATAATAGGTATGCATGTATTTACAAAAAAAAATCTATGTAGTATATCAGTCATCTGGTTACCATAACACAAGCATTAAATTGCTTAGCTTGGGACTAGATGACGCTGTGTGGAATGTCCAAGGATATTTATTATTTTTATTTTATTATTATTATCACGTCATTTGACTAGTACGTAGTACGTTGTAGTAGTAGTAGTAGTACGTTGACGTAGTTTGACCTAGTGATTACTGAATCTTTGAGATGATCTGCGTTCGAGGAAGGCATCAATCTGAGATTCGAATCCACGACCTTCAAATTAAAATTCGAGTCACAACCCCACATGGCCAATAGTTCTTTTTAATAGATTACGTCCGTTAATAAACGTTAGTCGTTTTAATAAGGCTTGAACATCACCTGGGCTACAATAGTAGGTGTACAATTAATTATATTCGCATAATCTGTACCTACTGAACTTTGCCCATTTTTATATAAATATTATGCAACTTACGTGACAAAGAACAATTACCTACGGTTATGTTCTTTTGTTAATGTACTTGTGAGTAATACGCACGTGACTATTGGATTATGATTCTGAAGCGAATTAGCAGACATTCAGGCACCAGTGGATCAGAATCAGAATCAGAATCAGAAATATTTTTATATCGATATTTATATATATAAATAAAAATAAATAAATAAATATCCTTGGACATTCCACACAACGTCGTTAAGCCATGACGGAGGCCTTTAGCCTAAAAACTCCGTCACCAGAGTTGGCCACTTGCTCATACGAACTTACTTACTTTAAGAACTAAGCAAATGCTATGAGCTCTTATTTAAAGTGTTTATTATTATGATAGGTTCAGAAATGTTAATATACAATATCTAACCACTATTTAATATTCATCCCTTACTCCTTTGAGGGTAACCTTTCAAGGGTCTTAGGTTACTGTCTGCGATATTGGTGAGAATTAAACGCGAAAGTTGTGACCTAGCTGAGAAAATTAGCACTAAATTGCAATATTTTCTATACTACTCGTATTTAATGATTTAGGAGCGAGATGCCTTTTATAAACTTTCATACAATAAGTAGCATAACGCCAAATTTATGAAATCTCTGTATATGCACAGAGTAATAGAAAGTTATCGCAATATGCCTACTTTAAAGTTATTCGGTATCGATTCTTCTTTTTATCTCGTATACATCATCAAAGGATATAAAATAATTAAAAATAAAGTTTGTGTGCGTGTAAGTATGTAAGTGTGAAAGTGTGTTAGTGTGTTAGTTACTCTTTCACGCTCAAACGGCTGGACTGATTTGAATACAGTTTGGTACCTGAATTGCTTATACCCTGGATTAACCATACTTCATTAGAATCACCTAGCATGTAAAACGAAACTTAAGTGATCCTTGAGGTCTTACAAGAATAAATGATTTTTCTTTCTTTCTTTCTTTTCTTCATGCAAATAAATGATTTCTATTTCTATTTCTATAAAAAAATAGGCTCATTTACTTACTACTTACTAGTTAAGTATAGCCAGGTTTACACAAGGGCAAGGACTGATTTGAAGGAAGGTCTATAAAATGTAGACAAAATATTGTGAAAACAAAGAATATTTAATATTTTCGCACTTACCAAAGGTGCCCCGCGGGCGCACGCCTAAAACGCCCTGCGTGTGAAACATGGAGCTAGGAAAACTAGGAGGTGACTGTTTAGGCTGACTTATAGCAATGCTAAAAATAAAAAATAAATTACTCAATTTTTTTTGAAGATTAACATTTTTATAAATACATGTAGGTACACGGCGTTTAATACGTGATAAAACCCCGTGTACATGTATTTATAAATATGAATTGTGATCGCGAAAGTTTAAGAAAAACTATTAACATTTTTGTTTTAATTCACGACAATAGAACGAGAAAGAGATACTGAAAAAAAACTGCCGTACTCAATTAAACTTAACTACAAGGAAAAAGATGAAAATTGAGAGCTTGTATGACGAATGTAATGAGAGTGAATAAACCGAAAGAGGGGATCAAACAGGATCAAAGCAACTGGAGATAATTATAATGGTTTTCTGGCTATGTACCTCTATGAAAAAGGCGTGATTTTATGTATCTTTGAAAGAAAGAAAATTTTTTTATTTTGCTGGGATTTCAAGGATCACTTCAGTTTCGTCTTAGATACTAGGTGATTTTAAAATGCCACATCCAACTATCACAAACCCTTAAAACGTAGCGGATTACCACCGGCTTTGACCGAGGCTCGGTGTTTTAGGGATATTGAAAAAAAACTGAATTGAAACAAATGTGATGGGGCACGAAAAATGGATTATGATTCAAACCCACGCTCTGAGAGAATTGTTTAGTTATTTTTGTGACTGAAAACAAAATAACTTATTTGAAAACTAGTGGACCTACCTGTCTGTTACAATTGGTGTCTATTCCATTTCTATCATGTTTCTTCCATTCTATCGCGTTCAGTGCCCACGCACGTGAGCTAGTTGCGAGCGGTGGGTCTTTTCCTTCGGAGACGACCGTGGTAGATTGGCCGGGAAGTTAGTTATAAAAACAGTATGTTTTCCTTTTCAGCACGTGTTATTCTGATAAGTATAGGTAATCGGAACCATGTCACAACACTGATATATGACTCACTGATTGTCAATTGTTGCCGGAAACTTATCAAGCAATGTGGGTCGTTTAACAGCTAACGATTCTGAATGGACACGTTTTCATATTTTAGGAATACTAACAGCCGGCTTCTCGAAAGCAAATCATCTCAAAAATTATCTAATCAACGGTTGATTAGATCAAAAGATCAGCATTGCCATTCAGCGCGGCAATGCTGCCAGTGTCTTGGGCACGCTTCCGTCTGGCAGAGGTTTGGATCAGTTCAGCTACCTACCTAAAGATCGTTTGTAACGTGGCTCAACCGGTTCTTATTGTATTTTGTACAGTTATGTAAATATGTAGTAGTTTAGTTTCTGTAAATAAATATTTTGTCTATCAACGGTCAAATCACGTGACAGTGTCGAGTTTGTTCCTCATTTGACACTTGTATGCAACTGGGAAACCTAGACTCTTAGCGGTAAAGTTTATAATCGTTACTAAAAATCCTTAATCCTTGTTTCATAAGTCATTGATTTTTGTTGTTTATTTCTTTGCTTCTTACTATTTTTGTAAAATGTTATTTAATTCTGTTTGTTTTGTATGTTGTATGAGTTGGGACCATTTTGTAGCTGATTGTTATATTATTGTTTTTGTTTGTGTTGTGTTTAATTCTAAGTTACAAATAAACCTTTTTGATTTGATTTGATTTTAAAACACTATGACGCGGTCAGGCGGCAGAAAACTAAAAAAGACGTGTGGCACTCGGAGACTGCCGCGGTAAAGCTATTGCATAGCATTTTTTCGAAGTGGGGGGTGTTAGGTTATTTTCGTTATAGAATTTCTGAATTCGGCTATGCAATAGCTTAAAAAATGTAGCATTTGACTCATAAAACTTTTTTTTTTGCATTTAGCTTCAAACAAACACAATGTATTCAACTATTTTCATTAAAGCAAGTGAAGTGCGAAGCTGTTTAAATATTGACCGCGTAATGGTCGTTAGCCAACAGCTGATAAACTATCGTAGCTTCATCGGCAAATAGCTTGATTAATATGCCATAAGCTATGTTTTGAACACAGTCTACCTCTAAAAATATGGTATTACGAATGCATAAAGCACATAAGATACAAGTACATTATAATATCTGTGGAATCAAGTATCATCATGCTCTTTATTAAACATACATTTACGGGTATTTATCGTTATTGCGTCGGGATAAAATTAAAATTAAATAAAGGTAAATAGCGATAAATACCCGTAAATGTATATTTAATCATGCATCATGCTCCTGCCCTTATCCCACGTTAAGTGGCGTCGGCAAAACATACTTTTATCTTCCACTCTCTTCTATCATTCGTCAACGCTGAACTCAATCCTCTTACATTCATATCCTCTTTCACACAATCTATCCACTTCTTCTTCGGCCTTCCTCTACTTGTATACCCATCCACATCTATACTCATACTCTTAGTAATATATCTGTAGAATCAAGTTTTTTAGGAATTATAAAAATTATAATCTTTAAAATTATATAAAACAAAGTCGGGTTTGTTTCAACACTTATAACTCGAGAACGGCTGGACTGATTTTTATCGCGAAAACTCAAGCTTGAGTGCACACTCTGAAGCGAGCCTTAGATTCAAAGCTTATTAAAAAACTTACTGGTTTCCATACAATGTTTTAGCGTTACGTAACAATAATGAGCGATTCCATAAAAATGAAACCTGAACTTTCAACAAACAATTACCAAAACAAAACTGTTTAAAACAGCTACATTCAGTACATTTCAAAACTCCTCATTCAACCGCAATTTAATTAGTTTGAGCAATTAAACACGAAGTAAATTTTACTTTACGGCTTCATGTTAAGGATTGTTTTCACGTGCAGCTTACGTGGTAGTTTGGTAGCTGTATTTGATTACAAGCTTACCGAAAACCTACACTGCGTTAAATCTAAGCCCAGTCATTCAGGTTCAAGATACATCAAACTCAAGTAAGGATGCACATTCAATAATGTATAAAAAGCGACGCCATTTTCCACCAATCATAATCCTGTATACTGCTGTCCTCAAGTTAAAATACCGTTAAGTGACCTATGGTCATTTTTCACTTGTAAATGCCATCTTATAGAGCTCAAAATTCTCTATCGACCTGCCTAAGAACTGTAGCAAACTTAATTGAAGATACATTTTGCAGTAAATGACTCATATTTAGAAAAGTATGAAACAGCACAATCCCAATTCGGTCACAAAGTCACATTTAAAACTCTGATTTAAATAGTAACAATCACACTATAATATAAAAGGTGCTAGATAGTTTGTTACCTAGTATGTAAGGGTGAATGTTTGTTACTCCTACACGCTCAAATGACTGGACGGATTTCACTGAAAGTTGGTACCAAGATAGCTTATATCCTGGATTAACACATACGCTACTTTTGATCCCGGTATTCTTAAGGGAACGGGAACTATTTACCGCGGGTCACACCACGGAGCGCATGGATAGTGGGATGAATTACATTTTATGCACTGTACGCATGGTAGGCCTTATATAACAGAATCAGATGATGTGTAATGTTATAAAGTAACCAGGTAAATGTCAAATGTAAAGTCTTGTTTATCCTACAGACTGCGCCAATTTTTTTTTGTGATGTATATAACATTATTAAAGTGTACGAAACAGGAGCGGGATGAATTACACGTATATGCTGTGCATAGCTTGGCCTCTACATAATAATGTTTCGATCCTACCGGCTGCGACCAATTTTTCAGAACATGCTTATTCTTATTATGATGGCTATTCTGTATGACAGAAAGAAAACATGTTTATTTAGCACAAACTTTTATGATAAACTCTGTATACTAAGCACATAATAGATATATCCTCGTTTCGTCTGTTTATAACATTGTCTTTGTCAGAAAAAACTTTATCATTGCAGCTGATCATCACTTTGTTCGACTGGCTTCTCACTAAAGCTTGACTATTTAGATTATTTTAGATTGTTAAGGGATCGCTTTTAAAAAAAAGCTAGGCTCACACCACCAGGTTCTTGCCTGATTCTATCCCTGGTGTAGGGAGTCGCGTTGGAACAGGCATTAGAATCACCTAGCATGTAAAACGAAACTTATGTGATCCTTGAGGTCCTACAAGAATAAATGATTTTTCTTTCTTTCCTTCATGTAATTTTATCAAATTAAAATCTTAATACTTACGTTATCAGGTTACTGTGTACCTGGAACAATGGTATAAAGTATGTACAGTAGCAGCTGGTTTATTAAATAAATAAATATTCTTGGACATTCCTTATAGTGTCATCTAGTGGTAAGCTAAGTAATTTTATGCTTGTTATTATTATGACCAGATGACTGATATACTACTTAATACGTCTCCACGCTGGCCGAGTGGAGACCATGGGATGAAACACGTCCAAGAGGCAGGCCGCAAATGCGTTGGTACGATGACATCAAAAGAACAGCTGGAGTGAAATGGATGGAAACTGCACAAAACCGAAGAGAATGGCATTATATGAAGGAGGCCTACACCCATAGGGTTGAATGTGGCTAAGAAGAAGAAGAAGAAGAAGAATGTGTTCAAGAAACCGGCGGTGACACTTTTTTATAAGTAAGTTCGCATGAGCCAATTCCGGTGAAGAAGTTTTGAGGCCGCATTTATTTTATGTAGTTTTTATTTTTCTTGTCGAAGACATAGAGCCTTAAAACTTCGCCAACAAAGGCCACAATTATGTAGGGTAAACCCAGGATAGATGCCTCGTTGGGATAGATGCCTCGTTTTCAAAAAACACAACTTCCCGAAGTCGCACATACTAATTAATAGGTTAAATAAGGAGCGTACGTGCTACACTCCTCAGGCCCAAAAGGCAGTTGAGCAGAGTATACTTGGTTTTCTTGTGTGTGCGATTATCTGCGCGGCGAACGCAGGATAACGCGTCAAAGTTTGAAACATGAGTATTCAGTGTTGCATAACTTTTAATGTGGTTATAAATTCTTTTAATTTTTTTTTTATTTTAATACTCTGGTACTTTGAGTACATACCTAGATGTCAATACCCACTCTATTGTATTTAGTTAAGTTTAAATTTAGAAAGGCACCTATCCGTATCAAAAAGGATAGTTGCCCCAATTTTTTAAGGGGATAGGTGCCCTTAGGAAAATCTATCCACTAATACTCTAAGCATGTGCAGTGTTTGTTGAAAAACATAATTATACGTCGGAAACATTTTTTTGTGTTAGTAGGTACATACATGTATAATTATACTTAAGTAATAATCTTATAATACATATTTGTATACAATACCTCATGTTTGTAGGTGAACCATGCCACGAAAGTACAAAAGAAAGGTAGGAGTAACTTTATGGACTTCAGAACAGCTGATACCTAATACAAAGTCAAATTCGACTGACAGAAACATTATTCTATAGGAATGCTCAAGTAAAAATTGTATTTTACTTATGTTGATTCTATAGGGCATCTATCCTCCTTAGCATTTTCATAGTGGGGCATCTATCCATATGGGTAGGCAACTATCCCCATAAAAAAGGTTCTGCGAAAACTCAATTTCTGCACAATCAGTAATTATTAGGACTACAAAAACAACGCGTAATGCAAGATAAAATATTTAACTAGCTATATTCATAGGAGTTATTCATGGTAAATTAATAGTTTAAAAACTACGAGGCTCTTTCAAAAAGTGGGGCATCTATCCTGGGTTTACCCTACATTTACAACTCGGAAACAAAATGAATCATAGTTATCGAGGACGTGACCGCGCTTCGGAACTGCACGTGTATATTTATCAGTAAATTTGTATTTAGTAACTTTAAATGCAGCATTGAGCAGTATTTAACTGCCTTGTCTGTCGTTCTAAAGGTCGTGAGTTCGAATGATCGCGCCTTAAGAGCGGCCAACCCGTGCCAAACGTGATTATGTCGTTGTAACAATTTTTTCTCTGAAACTTTTTAATTAATAGGTATCTTCTGCACTATATCTAGGTTTCTATCAAAACTAAAAATCACAATTTTGAGAAACAAATTCAGTATAAGCCTCCAAAAATCTGCTTTTCTGCTTAAATTTTACCTGAACTTCGGCCGTTCATAATGTACTCATAAACTGCCAAAGTAAGATAAATATTGTGATAGAAACCTTGCAAATGTTATGATGATTCTAAATAACAAACATTTATTCCCTAAATTTGTAAGGCTGACTCAAAAACACTGTATTTCCTGGAACAAGTTTTATGAAATTTCCGCACACTATTTTTCGTTCAATGTTTCAATGTTCAGAGAGCGGCTCAGGTGCTCTCTCTCTTTTCGCTTTGCCTCTTTTTCTAACATTGCGCTGGATGAAACAACAAGCTTTTTGACATAGCTTGCGTTGACGATAGCCGCGCCGGGAAGCGGCCTCTTATGAGTGTTCTAAAATCGTATTAAACAACTGAAACCAATTCCATTAGTAGATCATTTCCTTCCCAAGAAACTCAACTTTAACTTCATTACCCAAACAATTACCAAAGGGTCTAGATTAAATTCAGAAACCTCAAAACTATAAACCAATCCAAAAGGATATTACAAACGGAACTATAATTTAATTTGTTAACCCCTTGCCTTTATAACGGTTTTGATTGCAGCAGTAAACTTGAAATGAGGTACTGCTTATACGGAACTCTTAGGAATGTGAGGAATAGACACGTCTTCTTTAAATGTAATGATCTAACGATACACCCTTTCTACGTAGATTAATATTATTATAGATTATTATTAATGATTATTAAATAGTGCTGTGCATGCCTGTAATGGGTACACATATAATAGTATTTTTATAAATGTTTTTTACAATGTGTAATTATGTGCACTGTTGGCGTTGCCTTAATAAATAAATAAATAAATAAATAGATGATTTATACAGCGCCAGGAGGTAATCTTTGCTTACGCTTAACGAGACACTAGTGCCTGGGACATTGTTGATATAATATACTAAGCTGAGAGGCCTTTTATATCATAATAGGCTTCTCAGCTTAGCCGGCCATATCCACAGGAAAACAATAGTCAATACGGCTGACTAAGCCGCGGGTTTCATCACAATATAAATAAATAAATAATAAATATCCTTGGACATACCACACGACGTCATCTAGTCCCAAGCTAAGCAACTTAATGCTTGTGTTATGGTAACCAGATGACTGATATACTACTTAGATACATTTTTTTTTTGTAAATACATATTATACATACAATGTTTTCCTTCACCGTTTAGCTCGTGTTTTCGTCTACAAATTATTAGTATCAAATCCATTAACTAGCCGTGCAGGCTGGGATTCGAACCCACGAACGGATCGAAAAACGAGGAAAGTACATCCCACTCCGTCAACACGTCTTCAATACAAACCAAAAATAATCATGACGACCTCTGTGGCACAGTGGGCTGGTCATCATTCATCAGTCAGTCATCTGGTTACCATAACACAAGCAAGTTGCTTAGCTTGGGACTTGATGACGCCGTGTGAAATGTCCAAGGATATTTATATTTATTTATTTATTTAATCAAATACTCAAAAGAACGTCCACAACTCATTAGAGACTCGCGTGATTTTAATATATAAAGTGTGGAGTGTCGGCCGACAATTAACCGGAATTGCTTCCTAGGTGCCCCCTAGAAAACAGCTGGTCATCTTCGAAGATTCCCGCAAATAATAATAATTAATAATATCCATGGACATTCCACACAGCGTCATCTAATCCCAAGCTAAGCAATTTAATGCTTGTGTTATGGTAACCAGAATATATTTTAATACAGAAGCAATGTAAGGTGATGGCGCGGCGCAGGCATCTTGCCGCTTCAAAACGTTTCAATACAAAATGTAGGTAGGCGACACGTTGTGAATTATACTTACGTACGTTTTCTCGCACTTCAATACATTTCGTATTGAAACGTTTTTAAGCGGTAAGATACCTGCGCCGCGCCTTCACCTGACGCCGTTTTTGTATAATTTGCGCCTTAGAAAAAAGTTAATTTAGAACAGCGACCGAGAGAATAAAAACGTCGCTTACGCATGTGGTTGAATACACATTTATTTTCATTCATTTTTCATTCATTTATTGATTTTATAAGTGAATATTTCAACCAACTGGGAGACTATAGCACAAGATCGCGACGTCTGGAAAGAGTAGGGGAGGCCTTTGCCCAGCTGTGGGACACGAACGGCTGATATAAATAAATAAATAAATAAGTGAATAAGCTATTCTAATTAAACTGCACCAGCGTGGCAGTGGCAGTCAATTTACATATTTTTATTGTGGTGCCGACGAAGTGCTATGCGAAGTAAATAAATGTATGTTTGATTTAGTGGCGAATGTGCTCGGACATAAAACTATTTGTAGTGCATTGACCGGAAATGAAACCCAATAAACAAAATTACTGATGTGATGCCTTTATATCAATCGCTTGGTATCGAGCCGTATTGGCCAAGTGGATTGGTACTTTGACTTTCGATCCAAAAGTCGTGGGTTCGAATTCGGCCGTGCATCAATGGATTTTCCGTGTCAAAAAATAGGTTAGGTATATGCGCTTTAATACGAGCTTTTAACGGTGAAGGAAAACATCATACCCTGCTAGACACCAACGAAAACGAAGTTCGGTGACAATTTTCGGGTTCAGTATAATGTGAACTGTTACAAATTCAGTATCTAGCAACAGCTGAACTCAACCGAAACTTCGGGAAAAAAATATGGTTTCTATAAATACTTTCATTAACAAGTAACTAGGAAACAAACTTATAAATTCACAAGATTACTTCTATACTAATATTATAACGAGGTAAAGTTTGTTTGTTTGTATGTTTGGGGTAATCTCCGAAACAACTTATCCGATTTAAAAAATTCTTTCACCGATGCGTAGCAGGACTTTCCGAATGAACATACCTAGGCTATACTTTACCATATAGGTACCACACAAGCGAAGCCGCGGGCGAGTAAGCTAGTATTATACAAAGTGACAGAACCATTAACTGTTTGAAAACTTATTAAAGTGTAATTGGTAATACTTATAAAAGTATAATTGCGTACTTAAAAAACTTTTATAACAAAATTACTCATTAGACAACACCAAATTATCGTCAACGAAATTGCGTACAGCAATTTGGCTAAAAGCTAAACTTCAGCCATTCGGCTTAAGAATTGTTTGTACACATAAAACTTTTGTACAACTTACTGACTGGTTCTTCGTAACTTTTCACTGCATCTTTTCGTAAATACTTTTTATAGATTTTAATTTATTGATTGTTAGGATGCAGCTATTGCTTAATTACGCTGTAGTTCTGCTAGTGACTATACAGATATGAGATAGTAATAGCCTTATTCATTTATATCATTGTTTTAGCTTTTTATAGGAGAGGAAAAAAAATAAAATAGGAGGCTGACTAAGTCGGCAAGTCGGCTCAAGTATTTCCTTGTGAAAAGCTTACCTTTGACGATCTATCAAGAACGTCTTAGCGAGCTTCGCCTATGTTTTTGAGTTTAAATTTCCTTCACGCTAAAAAAATTGCTTAATCAACAAGGCTCTAAAAGATTTTGAATAAAACAAAGTCAGGTGAATTCGTCAACTATATACAAACGCGTTGGATTTACGTTCGTCAGTGGTGGCTGGTGACACCAAGACAGATATGGGGCGGTGACACGCTACCTGCGGGAAAGTGGTGACTGCGGACTTGTCACAAGTAACACTATTAGGGAAGGTTCATATCTGACGTAAAATACGCCGAGAGTATCATCATAACTAAGTATAATAATAATAATCATCCTAGCCGGTTTCGGCTACGGCGACCTTATTTCTGCTATGTAGGTATGAGGATGGACTCTGAGATGACTTATGTAGCCAATTTTGGCTTTGAATGTACGTGCGCAATGAGCGCAAGTCAGAGTTCCGTTCACATAGTTGTATCGAACGTTCCATCATAACTAAGTATATCATCGCACTAACGTGTCATCGGTTGAGTGTGAACGGTCATGTGTTTTTCTATACATTTGTCTGTTCTGGCGTTACGCGACCGATAATACGCGACGCATGTTCCGTCAGATATGAACCTTCCCTTAGACTAGGATTTCAATGTAAGTGAACTAAAATGGTTACTTATTCTTGAACCTAAATTTAACACTTTGAATTTGAAATTATACTAATGGATATAACAGTTAAGCATAATTTATTCTCTTTCACTTTCTTTCTTTCTTAAACCGATTTATAAAGGGGCCAATTTTTTTATTTTTTTTAAACCGACTTCAATTTCCTGCACCCTCTAACTCTAAACCGATGTCGCAAAGGGCAACTTTTTTTTTTTAAACCGACTTTAATTTCCTGCACCCTCTAGTTGCATTTCTGATAACTTCAAAGAACCTCATCAGATCCTCAAAAATATTTATGGGTAATTCCACAAAAAAAATTATGGGTAATACATTTTAGGAATATTTTAGATCTTGGAATATTTTCTTTCCAACAAAAACAGAATCATCAAAATCGGTTTTTAAACGACGAAGTTATCCGCATACCTACGGTCGAATTGAGAAACCTCCATTTTTTTTAAATTGGTTAAAAAGCAATAGAAAAGTTAGTAACTAATATACCCAAGTTCACAGCCATCGTAGCCACGGTAAGCAAAGGACATTAAAAAGTTTAACTGCTAATTTTCGGGTCACATCATTCGTGACCAAGTTGATAGGGAAAGGGATTTCCGGCTTGATCCACTGTTTGTTTTCAAGGATACGTCACAAAACGTCAGTTACTTAAAGTTAATCTCCACTTACAATCAAAACGTCAGTGACTTAAAGTTAGTCCTCTCCACTTACAATCCTAGGGTAAAATGTTCAAGGATATTTATTTTTATTATACCTAAAATCGAATTATCTTATTTCTGATTCTAATCTTTTAAAAAAAGCGTATTATAAAATATCAGATTACTTTAATGACATAAACAGTTGGGACTAAACGTGCTCCGACTCAGTTTATATTTTAGTACTTAGTATTAAGATTGGACCGCTGATTGGAAAGCTAGGCCCACACCACCAGGTTCTTGCCTGATTCTTTCCCTGGTGTAGGGAGTCGCGTTGGAACAGGCATTAGAATCACCTAGTTTTAAGAACGTGACATGTCAAAGTGGTCTATAAACGATCGTACTGAATAAATACATTTTGATTTTGATTCCAATACTTGAATTTAAATAGTTATTTTCACAAACATTCTTTAAAATTATTTTTGCATGATGTCTGTTTCGGGTAAGTATTTTTATTCTAGTTTCAACTGTGATCAGTTTTAATTTAAATATTTCATTCGAAGTCACACCAAAAATCGTGAGAATACGGCTTATGTTTTTATTTCAAAAGCTCGTTCTATTTTATTTTACAGAGTTTTGTTTTTTACTATTTTGTGATAAATAAAGGCTTTCTAGACAGCGCGTTATCTAACAAAATAACGTAATTTTTTAAACAAACACTTTTATTTGATAACCCGCGATAAATTTACAAAATTAAAACGGAGTATCTGTTTTTTTATTTAACTAAAAGACGAATAAACTTCATCTGTTTCTGTTATGCTCTGTGCTTTAAACTATTCCCGGCCCTCTCCGGTCTCGAAAGGAGAGGACCGTGGCCAGCAGCTCGCAACTAGCTCACGTGCTTCATGGGCCTTAATAGCTGCGCAAGTCTCTTGATGGCGTCAGAATGTAACTTTAACGATACTTATCATTGTTAACTATTTTAGGGACGTATAAAATACTTACAGGGCCGCAAGAGCCCAGAGATGGACGTCTTCGTCAAGCTGTAGTGGCATAGGAAGGTATCACTGGAAAAAAGAATAAAATATATATTTATTACACAATTTAAAATAGCATTTCAACACTGTAATAAATATACTATTACTCGCTTATTTAAATGTTATATTATTTGTATATATCGATGTTTTTAAACTAATAAAAAACATATCTACGATATAAGTTCCAATAATGTTTTAAAAGTAAAGAATTAGACGTGTTAATTCATCAGTCTTCTATAATTATCTAGTTAATTTATTAGTTAAAATAAGCTAGGATAAGAAGCTAGTTATAACACACTTGTGTGGAACAGCCTTTAAGCCAACTCACTAGGGTCACATCCATTTGGATAACACCACTGGGAGCTCTAGTACTTCAATGTCACAGTCAAATGAATTGATGGAAGTATTGTTCAATTATTTTTTAATATACAAGTTATTTTAAAAATGTAGAAAAAAATATTAAATGAATTACACTGGGTTGGCATAAAAATAATAATTTTATTTTGTTATCAAAACATAGAAGGCAACCTCTGTGGCGCAGTGGGTGAAAGCCCGCCTGAGGCGCAGAGGTTGCGGGTTCGATCCACGCTGTGGGGCAAAATGTTTACATAATCTGCAAATAAAATATTTGTCTGGAGTCTGGGTATTTTCTATGTATATTATGTATTTTTTTTTTTTTTTTTTATCAACCTGTCTCGTCCCACTGCTGGGCAAAGGTCTCCCCCAAACTCTTCCAACCGTCTCTATCATATATTATGTATGTATTTACAAAAAAAACGTATATAATGTAGTACCTATAAGATCATGAGCATTGTGCAACTCCATTTTATGTAGGTACTATAGTGAACTAGCTGCGCCCTGCGGTGTTACCCGCTTACAGTCATCTGGTTACCATAACACAAGCATTAAGTTGCTTAGCTTGGGACTGGATGACGATGTGTGTGTTTTTTCTAATAATAGAGCATATATTAACTACATTTAAAATAAAAAATAGGATAATAATACACAACATCACTATTAGAGAGTAAAAATATTAAAGACATTGTATTCTAAAAGCTAATAAAAACCACATTTCCGCAAATGCAACAAGGAAAACGCATTATTAAACATAAACAACAAACATTACCGACGCTACCTGATTTTTGCTTAAAATATTTTATTACACACGAAACATTCAATGGAAATAAAAAATCCATTTACGATTCCTCGTGGACGTGTAAAAAGCGTCAATTCATATATGAACCGCCCGGTTAAAAGGGACCGCCGCCATTTTAACCGGGTTTATTGAGAACGCGAGCGGCGCGGCAGGCCAGGTTGGGATGGCCGAGTGTATAGGTACATTATGCCCGGTTCTATATTTTTGAGCGATCGTGAGTGCACGCCCGTAGGCGATGCAGTCCGTTGATTTTTTATTTTTATTTAATACCCGGCCCGTTGAGAGGCGGGCGTTAATCAATACTTTGTACATCGTGTAGCGAAAACAAAAAAAATGTTTGTGTGCAATTTTTATCCGGATCGGGCGGATATTGGAAATATAAAGCTGTACCTATTAAATCGATCGTGAAAAAAATATTTACACATGACGGTGTGTTAGCTATTACGGCAATATCCGGGTTTACGGACGGATAACCGGGTATTCAGAGGGCTTTATTAGCCTTCATAATTTACACGATTAGTTGGGATTTCAGAAAATAATGCCGCATTTGAACGGTTATGTTTGTTTGGATCATGCTTGTTGATTTTGCTTTTGTCGAAGTCTTGTTTACTAAAATGTAACAGAGCACAGAATAAAAAATAGAAAAGCTACACAGATATTTTAAACAACTTCGTCATTTATCGTAATAATATTTAGTAGGTATCATACAACATTTAGAGAAAATTATTCAATTTAGTATCCTTGATCTTGATTGACTTGCAATTTTGATATTTATCTGTGGTTAGGTATACTTTAATACGAGTTTTTTTAAATAAAAAATATCACTCAAGAAATATTATGTGCATGGTCAAAGCTTGCTGCCTTTTGTATAGTTACACTGTGCGTTTCATTTGCGTTTTTATCGAAACAAACGCTAGCTCGCGTTACGTTACCAACCTTACGTTGGCAGCTATTTGACAAAATCTCGAGCGAGGTTATCCTTGAGGAATTCTCAAGTGAAGGATGAGTGAAGGTGAATTTTGATGTCTATAGATACCAAATCACGATTTCAAGGCTCGTTCGTTCGTTCGCAAGTGGGTGGATCTACAGAAATTGTTATTTTTGACGATTTTTTTGGCACTTTTTATATATCGAGTTTTGGGCTGTTTTTGCATGCTGGGATGGTTTGTATGTTAAAAATAAGTTATTTCACGAGGGGTATCAATCTAAATAACTGCTACTTTACGAGATAATCAAAATTGCTGGTTGCTAACAATGACGAAATGTGAGAATAGTGATAAAATTAGAGAGGACAATTACGGTGTGTTGTTAACAATGATAAATACAAAGGGATCACAATTTTTTTATTAAAAATCCTAAATTAAAACTTCGTTAATGTAAAGAAGATTATGTTTTTTATTAAATAAAACACGAAATTAAATAAGAAATCAACTTTTATATATTTATTCAAAAAGTGTTGAGAACAGCACACATCAAATTCTTATAAATTATTATGTATTTTTTTTTTTTTTTCTAACCTTATGTTGTACCACTGCTGGGCAAAGGTCTCCCATGTCTTCTTATTATAAAAATATTCAACGACGACATGATAATGTATTATAAGTCCGAAGATTATATAGGATTATTTATAGGATATATATCTATAAGATTATATTACTTATATATTATTATATTATTAGGATTATATATTATAAGATATTATAGGTCCGAAGCTGGCGTCACTGGCGAGTTCAATGTGGCAGTAGGTTTGCACCAGGGATCGGCTTTAAGCCCTTATTTGTTCCTCCTGGTAATGGATGCTTTGACATCACACATACAGGAAGAAGCACCCTGGTGCATGCTGTTCGCCGACGACATTGTCCTCGTTGGAGAGGAGGCAGCCGAGGTACAGATCAGACTGGGAAAATGGCAAGAGAAGCTTGAGAGGGTGGGCCTTAAGATCAGCCGCACTAAAACAGAACATCTGTTCTGAAACTTTAGTGGCTCCTCTAGTTTCTCACGAATTGCCTTAAATGGTGTAACCCTACCAGTCTGCTCCAATTTTAAATACCTTGGTTCGCTTCTCCATAACGACGGAAATATTGACCGAGATGTTAAAAATAGGATGAATGTGGGATGGATGAGTGGCGACAGGTCTCAGGAACA
Organism: Xanthorhoe designata; assembly: GCA_963582015.1. Taxonomy (NCBI): domain Eukaryota; kingdom Metazoa; phylum Arthropoda; class Insecta; order Lepidoptera; family Geometridae; genus Xanthorhoe; species Xanthorhoe designata. The sequence goes on from OY757049.1 coordinate 696,805, forward strand.
ATATGTGATCCGCGAATGCCCCTTAAACTTAGGGGGAAAATTTACAAGACGGGATTAAGACCTGTCGCGTTGTATGGATCAGAGTGTTGGGCAATGTAGAAGACTGATGAAAGGAGAGTGAATGCTACTGAGATGCGAATGTTAAGATGGATGTGTGGCGTGACGCGTTTAGATAAAATAAGAAATGAGTATGTAAGGGGAAGTTTGAAAGTGGCATCTGTAGCTGAAAAGGTGAGGAGTGCCAGATTAGCATGGTATGGTCATGTAATGAGGAGGGATGAAAGACATATTACCAAAAGAGTTATGAGTATGAATGTGGATGGGTTGGGTACCTATACAAGTAGAGGAAGGCCGAAGAAGAAGTGGATAGATTGTGTGAAAGAGGATATGAATGTAAGAGGAGTGAGTTCAGAGTTGACGAGTGATAGAGGAGAGTGGAAGAGAAAAACATGTTGTGCCGACTCCACTTAGCGTGGGATAAGGGCAGGAGAATGATGAGTCAATAACTCATTAAATTGACCGAAAGTTCCAACATCGCTTTCATAAATAACTATCCGATCCGCCGTTCTTTTTAATGTTGCTCCAACTCCATCAGGGGCACCCTTTCCATGGCTTACTTCGCTATAATTCCAAGTTCAATGTAAATATTTGTTTCTTCTTTTTGTTACTTTTTAATGTTACCTACTTCTTTATCCTTTAGGTACTTTTCCCTTCTTTTATCTTTTGCTATTGCCAGACGTTCAGGGTCGTTTATTTCAGCATAGGTACTTTCGTTTTTTACACAATCTTTGTTTAGCCCTCCGATCACTATTGATTGTTTTAATTTAAAAGGAGGCATTTTAAATAATTAGTATTGAATTATCTGTAAAAATATGTTTAATTTAATTAATAATGTATAGGTAGGTATACCTAATATACAGCACAATAATGAATTATTAATAAGTTAGTACTTAATTTATAAAAATCTTACCTGAAATTGTCTTTTTTATATAAATAGTAATAAGTACCTAGGTACATACTTACTTTTGAGAAAACTTGCTTGATTCGTTATTTTCTTCTTATCTGAAAAAATAGGTGAGGATTTTAATAAATTAGAGCTACTATAAACTAAAACATCATACTTAGTTATTACTTATCATTATTATCTATCATATCTTAGGTACATGTTTATTTGCATTTCATAATTACATTATTATTACTATTACAAATTTATCATAATAAATATATAATACGTATTTTATATCCAAAATCGTTAAATATAATATATTTTTTCAAGCTACATGATCATTGTTAGCAACACTTGTCATTGTCTTCTCTTGTGTTTTTGCTGATAATGACGTTACGAATGATGATGGATTCCAGAAAAAAAATCGTAACTGTGCAACCGAATGCTTAATACAAACAAAAATATATGCCATCGATAGCTGCAAGTTCTATTTAGATACGATAAAATATAATGCAAATTAAACTCACTAATTTCTTAGTAAAAGTAATAAATAACAATGACGAAAAAAGTGACACACTTTGTAGAATCATTTTCAATAACTCACCTTTCCAAAATGCGACACGTCTTGCCTCCGTGAAGTGTTCTGGCCGACTGGGAGGAGGGACGCGGGTCATTTGGTGTCCAACACAAAGTTTAAATGCGTTTCCTTTTACGTAAATGATAAAAACAAAAGCTGGCGTAGACAATGACGTATATTTACGAACAGGCATTAGAATCACCTAGCATGTAAAACGATACTTAAGTGATCCTTGAGGTCCTACAAGAATAAATTATTTTTCTTTCTTTCTTTCTTTCTTTCATTTTGTGACACGTTTTTGATTAATCATATCATTGATTTCTAGTCAAATAAATAAAAAAAAATTTTCTGCATAATATAACAGAGTTTCTTAGCTATAAATATCAGTCATTACAAATAAATATCCGCAATAAATAAATATTTTATGACAACAAACTCCTTTGTGCAGGTCAATTTTACATGTCCAAAATGCCGATTTTCAGTTGTTTTTTGGAAATATTTTTTTTCTGCATAATTTAAATTAAATTTTATTGTTGATACCTTTTTCGAATTATATCTAGACATTAAAATCAATGTTTATTTTTACAAAAATATGACCGGTTTAAGAATAATCTTGAAGAACTTAAATTTTGCGCCTCCAGTAGAATGACCCAAGTGGTCAACTCTGTTGACGGAGTTTTTAGGCCGCCTAAAGGCCTCCGTCATGGCTTAACGACTGACGTGATTTCAAGGCTGAGTCGAGTGGAAGTGGAGTTACGACTAAGAATATGGGGGTTAGTGACTGCTCGTTCAAAAACGTGGTGATCACATGCTCTAGCATTCGCAAATTGACATACATTCTTAAAATGACAAAGTGTATTGACAAGTTCTTAAAAGGACAGAACGAGATAGTTTAAAGGTGTACGCAATTATCGATCGATCTCATTATGTCGCTGAAGTAATTGTTGAACATACTAATTACATATTCTTTATTAGCATCCTTGCTAGAAATGAAATAATGATATTTCCAAGATGCGGTAGACAAATTCTTTCAAATATTTTAAGGTGCCTGTATGCGTGAAAGTGAAACTAGCGCCACCGCCTATTTTATTCTATTATTACGTTGAACAAAGGAATTTAAAAAACTTAATGTTCCGTTTGTGAAACCTATCTATAAACGCCTTTAGGCGGCCTAAAAACTCTGTCACCAGAGTTGGTCACTTGCTAATACTTACTTACTTTCTTACTATGTTTCACTACATTACTTATAACCACAGGCTGACAGCCTGTGGTTTCGATTCATCTTTATCATCTATATTTTTACATGAGTAATTGCCCGAGTTAATAATGCAGGTATGTAATTAAATAAATAAATATCCCTGGATATTCCACACGGCGTCATCTAGTCCCAAGCTAATCAACTTAATGCTTGTATTATGGTAACCAGATGACTGATAATACTACACATATACATTTTTTTTGTTAATACATACATAATATTATAAATAGAAAAACAACCAGACCCGGAACAATTATATTGTTCAAATGAAAATTCTTAATTAAAGTAGACATAGAAATTGCTCAACGACCAGTTACTTCCACTTCTGGTTTTTCCATTTTATTTTGAAGCACCACTGTACACGATGCATTTTCTTCCTTTCAACCGAAAAAACTGGAAAACCTGCATATTTTTTTGCTTAAACGTATGCACTAATGGCTTACCATTTAGTATTCGCTATGAATAGAAAACTTATCCCAAAGGGCTGGCCACCGAGAGTAGTAACTATGTATTTCGATAACTGGTATGAATGAAAGCACCAAAAATGTATGATCAGTTTGCTCTACAGGCATTAGAATCACCTAGCATGTAAAACGATACTTAAGTGATCCTTGAGGTCCTACAAGAATAAATGATTTTTCTTTCTTTCTTTCTTTACAATATGAACAGTTTCTGTTGTAGAGTAGACTGTTTCCCTCATATAATTAAACAAAGATTAACAAAGTATTCATTTTAAGTTGTATTTGTTAGATAGATAGATAGATAAACATTTATTCAGCACACACACATACAATAGAAAAAACAATATCAGAGAAGGACACAAGACAGGTATTAAAAGTAGGTAGGTACAGATAGAAAAAAAAAATTATATGTTTATTCTGTGTACAATAAAGTGCTAATTTGTGCATTCAAAGACGTTCTTCGTTAATCTTCGTTTATAAAGAGGGTTAGAGTTCTGCCACTTTTCGGAAAATATAAAACGTGATGCTGATGATGATATTTTCTTATTAAGTAAGTAAGTTCGTATGAGCAAGTGGCACTAGACATTGCTTGACTTGACAAGATACCGCTAGAGCTATCCAAATAATGTCAGTTTTACGACCAACAAGACTTGATATCATAACTTGATGCTATAACTCCGAGGCTTGGGTACTTGAACTCATCGAGCCACTCTGACCCTTTGCAGCTAAAGGCTAAGTTCGTGAAGAGCTTTTAGAAAAACTTGAAATTACTTATTCATAACTTAAAGTTTTTGACGTAAAAAATAAACGAGATTTACTACTTGCGAACTTGTAATCTATTTCGATGATGAAGGTTATTTTTGGAAAATAGAAACCATTAAAAAGTATAATCAGTTTCCTAAGTTTGAATATCTTTGGGCATTTTACGCAGCGTCATCTAGTCACAAGCTAAATTATGCTTGTGTTATGGTAACCAGACTGTTGACAAAGTTCAAGGATATTGTTGACAAAGTCTTTTAAAATAGAAATCAAAATAACACATTTCATTTAGTTTTCTTGCAATTGACTAGTTTTTTAAAACAACTATGTAGATAAATGCGAACAATGTATTCAAAAGTTATAATAATATACCGTATTTTGAATAAAAAAGTCCAGTTTCGGAAACCTCGTAAATAACTCTTTGTAGTTATATAGGTAGGTACACGTGACAGGTATACCCTGCCCATTTAAGCTTCGCATCACAACAAATCCCTCGTATACATCGAGTTTCCCCGAAAAATCTGTCATCAAAAAACTACCTGAATATTTTCCTGTTAACCCTGTTGCATCTATATGTAAAATAAAAACTTTTTGTATCCGAATTTAATACCTGTACGAAATCCTCGAAAAACCCCCATACGGGTACAAAGAGGTTTCGATTCGGTTTATACAAAATATTTTTGTATTTTCACATTTTTTGCGTGCAAAACCAGGCTTTGTGCGAGAACTAAGTGTAATGATGTTGTTTCATTTTGGTTATGTTGGATTTTGTGCTTCGCTGTAAGCAGTTTTGCAAAGAAGCAGAAAATCCAGTCTTGTTTGTCAGGTTGTTCTGTTTGGGAAAATCTTTAAAGAATGAGGTTACTTGGTTATAAGAAATACTATTTTTGAGGTTTTTAATCAATTCTTTTTTTTATTTATTAATGTAATATTTATTTACAGTAACATAACTACAACCAAGGACGATACAATTATCCTTGCTACTACATAATGTACATAACTTTAAAATATACAAAAAATATTTTCCATCAACTTAAACATGGGTAAGTAACAAAAAAGAAGAAGAAATATTGACAATCGAGTGATAAGAAAATACTTAGTATTTATTGCTATGATGTAAACAAATTTAAACCAAAACTTTATTTTACTTATCAATCAGTGCTTAAGACCAGTAATTAAACAGTAAATAGATCAAGAATATCAATTTACTGGATAACTTATACAACTATAATAATTAGTATAAACATCACTTTAATTATAACGTAACATAAAAATAATAAAGAAATGATACCAACCCTGGAGCTATTAGTTCACAAACATAAAACAAAATAAGTTATACTAGACCTCTGTCATGTCGTGTTTTTTAGTTTCATGTTTGGGTCATTTAATAAAATAATGATAAAATAAAACTAGAAGAAATTTTAAAGCATAATTGAACAAGTAAAAATACTTGTTAACATAAAATGAAGTTAAATAACAACATTAATAAAATGTTCAAAATAATTAACATCTAAATTGTTAGACTTTTGAAGCTCATTTATATGTTTGTATTTTTTGTACTGGTACAAGTAGATTTTTCATTAGATATAATTTATTTACAGAAACTAAACTACTACATATTTACATAACTGTACAAAACACAATTAGAACCAGTTGAGCCACCTAAAGATAGTATATTTAATATAATATACCTATGTATTTTGCTAGAATAAAAATGCGACGATGCTAATACCAAATTAATTTAAAAATGTTGCACAGATTGACAATAAATTAATTTATGGGCATTTTTAAGATTTTTTTGTATAATAAATTTATGTTTAATGAGTTTTGACAACCTATAAACCTTACAATTTGTGAGTCCATACTGCTTAAATAAAACTAATTGCTTATTTCTTCACGATGAAGAACTTTTTTTTACGAAGTGTACATACGAATTATACGTTTTCTAAAATGAAAAAGCTAGGCCTCACATTAAAGAACTTTTGACTAAGTATAGGTACATACGAATTATACCTACGTTTTCATAAATGAAAAAGCTAGGCCTCACATTGAAGAACTCTTTTTTACTAATACAAACGTGTATAATTACGTATGTACGTGTTCTTGAATAAACATGGGTGATTAAACTTTCTGCTTTGGATTGAAACTCAACAGTAAATTTCACTAAATGCCGCTCAAATATGAAACTGATTAAAATCAATCGGAACGCAAAAAATCAAGCAATATAATACCGAAACTCGACAAAATTAAAGTGGCAGCCATTTCCCTTTACAAATATGGTAACCACACGGTAACTTAATTTAAAACTCAGTCTCAGAATAACCGACCTCGGGTTTCATTCAAAAAACGAGAGTTTAAAATTTCCCGTTCCGTGCAGTATTTGAATAGTTAGCCGCGGGCTCTGCTAGAAATATGTAGGTATTTCGAAATTTTGCCCCAAAGGGGTAACCTAGGTTTTGTGGGGTAAGTTGGGGTATCCGTATGAACTTTCATCGCCAATAAAATTTAATGAATAGAATTTGTTTTTATGATGCGTTTGTTTTTGCGTTTAGCGAGATTGTGGTTTGCATTTCGCTGCATATTTGGGGTGTTCGCCGCAGAGGGGGTAGTTTTTGTCGGTTTTAATCAACCAGTGTACAAAAAATTTACAATCGGTTCATATCGGTTTGGCGGTGTACGTGTATGTTAACTTGAATAACACATTTTGTCTGTTCTTTAAGGGTTTATAATAAATATAAAATGCAACTAGGCACAAGTCTTAGTGCAATCTTAAATTAATAAGTTTAATAATCATAACAATTACATATTAAAGAACCATCTCTCAAATAACCTTAAGATTTATAGGATCTTAATACTGTCTCAATTTCTAAGCAGTTTTACTTGGAAGATTAATTCGTCGGTAGGTATAATTAACTCAGCTTTCTTAACATTGTGAGTACTTAGCAACAATATCATATAATTATGATTTCTATTCTATTCTTTTCTATTAAAATCGAAAAGACTACATCACCAATTATTATGACTACTAATCTGTTTTATAGAAATATTTATAATAATAAAGCCGTGTTGATCAAGTGGATTATAGTACCTCGACCTCGACTTTCGATCCGAAGGTCGTGGGTTCGAATCCGGCCGTGCATCAATGAACTTTTCGCATCGAAAAATTTATATGCGCTAAAAGCTTATAACGGTGAAGGAAAACATCGTGAGGAAACTAGTTTGCTCTCTAATAGCGTCGATGGGCTTGCAACCTGTCACGTATGGAAAGTTAACTTCTGCAAAAAAGTGGGCATGTACCAAATATGTATGTATTTACATATTTGGTACATGCCCAAATATGTAAATACATACTGATTACCCCCTCAGACAATCTTCAAAAAGATCTAAAAATTGTCTAATGATCTGAAAGAAATGTCTACCGCTCCCGGGATACAGTCGTGATCATATTTCATTTTTTAATTTCATTTCATTTTCATTTAATTTATAATAATAATCGAATAGCAGCTAAACCCTCGTGATTCATAACAGAACCGTACCATGCCTGTCCATGTGTCATTGATCAATAAGTTTTTATTGAACCATCCAGTAAACATTGAAAACTAAACGATGAAACAGGAGAAATATAAAAACATTTAATGGGACTAATCCCCTGTTATATTTGCATTGTATAAACATTGAAAAATACAAGCATCGGCAGTGCAAAACATAAAATTGAAATCGCTACTAGTGCTCTTGAACAATTGACCGAGCTTGCAGTTTGGTCAAAGCGATAAACTGAATGATTTATTTATTTATTTATTGGAGATCCAACAGCTTTCTTAAATCAGAATAATAATGTATTAGCTATAGGAAGCCAATTAAAGGTTCTGGCATGGTGTGGGCGCAGTGTACCTAATTAGATTATGACGGAGTTTTTAGGCCGCCTTAAGGCCTCCGTCATGGCTTAACGACTTTAAAAGCCGGGACCGACAATTTAACGTGCCCTCCGAAGCACGGAAGCGCTCAGCTGATAATGCCACTTGCGGTCACCCATCCAAGTAGTGACCGCTCAGAACGTTGCTTAACTTCGACGATCTATCAAAAACGTCTTAGCAAGCTTCGCCACAAGCGCTTCATCATGGCTGAACGTGAAGAATCAGGAGAACCTGGTGGTGTGGGCCTAGCTTCTTTTGGTCTTTTCAGTCCTATTTTAAGATGTTCTGTCCTAGCAGTATCCTAAATTAATGTTAAACTTTGAAACCCTTGAATCTCCTGCCTGTTGCAACTCCCTACACCAGGGAAAGAATCTGACAGGAACCTGGTGGTATGAGACTAGCTTTTTTTGGTCGCTTTTAAAAAAAAGCTAGGCCCACACCACCAGGTTCTTGCCTGATTCTTTCCCTGGTGTAGGGAGTCGCGTTGGAACAGGCATTAGAATCACCTAGCATGTAAAACGAAACTTAAATGATCCTTGAGGTCCTACAAGAATAAATGGTTTTTCTTTCTTTCTTTCTTTCTTTCAGTCCCATTTTAAGATGTTCTGTGTTCGCAGTACCCAAAATATGTTAAACCTTTAAACGCTTAAATCTCCTGCTTTAAACCATTAAGTTAATACCATCGGGCGCACTCGAACAGCTCGCTACAACGTACAATGCAAGCGGCATGAAGCCGAGCTATTGTTTCATTCCGTATCGATGGCTTCGTCTTACTGCCTCGCTGTCTTTACTGCCCCCAGTTACCTTACAATAAACTAGGAAACGACTATTGAGGGTACTTGATAAGTTTTATGTATGTCTAAGCCATTACTGCGTATCGGAACAAACCGCGATACAAGCGCAAGGCGAACAAAATGTAGGCGGCAAGCTGTGTCCGTGCACATTTGACGACCTCTGTGTCATACAAACATTCTCCCGCAGCGGGGATCGAACCCGCAACCTCTACGTCTCAGTTTCCTTGGGCTTTCACCCACTGCGCCACAGAGGTCGTCATCATTTTAATGTACAATTCCAATCAGCAAGAAGTCCGCTCAGCTCAAATGGGATTGGGCCGGCCATGTCTGCCGCATGTCGGACGACTTGTGGGCTAAGACCACAACCGAATGGGTGCCCAACGCGAGACGTCCGCGTGGCAGACCACCACGGAGATGGCGGGACGAGTTGGATGTGCACCTTCCAGATTGGTCAACTGCGGCCAAGGACAGAAAAATCTGGAAAGAAGGGAGGGAGGCCTTTGCCCTGCAGTGGGACAATATGGGCTAGAAATAAAAAAAAAAAATCCAATCTTAGTTTAATCCTTCATCATAAAATCGCATAAACATCTTTCCGCAGAAAAGGGGAGTTACTTAACTCCAAATAAAAGTTATTAATATTAAAAATCATCGTTCCAACGGCCAACTTTGACCGAGATGGTTGTACACGAAACTTTACTTAGCCTCAACTTAACTCTAACTTAGCTCTAACTTAGAAAGTTACTGCATAATTTACAAGGAATAAGCTCGGTTCGCCCTTGGCTTCGATTCGGTTTGCCGTCATAGAGTGGGTATGCTAATCTGTTCTAGATGAGACACGACATTTATTTATTTACGGTTTTAGATCGATTAGAAAAACTTAATTATTATATTAAACATTGTTTTGATATCAAAGTACGTCAGAACCAACTTACACGTGTCAAACGATATCAATAAAACGTCCACATTGCGCGTGCGCATGATAGCACACAGGTGCATACTCCAGATGCACAATATAACTGATTGTCACGTATTTTAATATTATTTATATAGATAAATATACCTACTTGAATTATATTTTGATAATACATAAATTAAGCCATCAGCAAATCTTGTTTAATTATGTGTTTTGGTAATAAATAAATTTGTATTTGTATTTTGAATAAAATTGGAATCGATAAAAAATAGTTAAACCCCGATGAGAAGATACTGCAGCTTATCACCCTTATGCTTAATAAACCTACTGTAGCTAAAACGGATATTAAATCTATTGTTTTTTTTTTTTTATCAACCTGTCTCGTCCCACTGCTGGGCAAAGATCTCCCCCAAACTCTTCCAACCGTCTCTATCCTTTGCCGAGTCCCACCATCCTTCGTCAAAGGTGACGAGATCGTCCCGCCAACGCTTCCTCGGTCGACCCCTACGCCGCCTTCCATCGTCTGGAACCCAAGACGTTGATTGTTATCTCTTTTAATTGACATAATTGACAAATCTATTGTTATCTCTTTTAATTGACATAAGAGTAACAAAAAAAAACATTCCTTATATCTATGTAAAGAAAACCGCCTATACTCTTTTCTCAGATTGTTCCTGCCACTGGTTGCTATGACGACGGACGCGAATGTGTCATAGATTTGTACGATAATTATCGGTTGTTATTTTTATTGAAATATATTTTGTAGATATTTTTAATTATAGTGTTAAACCACACTTAATATCTAATTCCTCTAGAATACCTGTAGATGGCGCTCATCGGTGCTTTAACCGAAATATCATCTTACTGATAGTTTCGTCTTCGGCGATAAGGACTTCGTCGCCGAGTGGTAAGGCAGCCCGGCTTAAGGGTGATCGCTTGTATCTCGCGGGTTCGAATCCTGTCGAAGTCGTAAAACTTTTAGTAAGATTTTTCATTTAGAAATATATTTTATTTGTGAGGATGAAGTAAAGGCTTTTAATATTGTTTCTTAACTTTCAGGTAAGTGGAAGTGTTAGTTTTGGTTATTTGTGTTGAGTCTGATAAAAAACAACAAATTTTGGCGCCATTATTGTTATTTTTGAAACTTAAGTACACCTACAAATACAAATATTTTTATATCTGTAAGTTAAACTAATTACATTTCATGTGTTTGGGACCCCCTTTCTATACTAATATTAAAGTTGGTTTGTTTGTTTGTTTATATGTTTGGGGTAATCTCCGAAACTACTCATCCAATTTCAGAAACTCTTACACCGATGTAGCATGGACTTTCCGAATAAAATGAGAAAGAAAGAAAGAAGGAAAGAAAAAATCATTTATTCTTGTAGGACCTCAAGGATCACTTAAGTTAGAGATTATGCATGTACAGTGTAACCCTGTGTTGGTTGTCCATCACTATCACTACATGGTATAAAACAAAGTCGCTTTCCCTGTCCATATATCCCTATGTATGCTTGAATCTTTAAAACTACACGACGGATTTTGATACGGTTTTTTTTAGTAGATAGAATGATTGAAGAGTAAGGTTTATATTATGTATAATAAGGCTTCTTTTAACGACCGCGAGGCGCAGCCAGTATTAAATAAATAAATAAATAAAACCCTTTCTACTGAAAAGCGTTTTTTAAATCTGTCTCTTATCTGTTTCTTTATCTGTGCCACAAGATTACAAATAAACATTGTGATTTTGCATATCCACAGATTACTGAGATCTTGGTATTGGTGATTGTCGATTCTGTTATGGAGTGCGGAGAAATGGTAAGGACTAGGCTTCCGTGTGCTTAATGAGAATAATTAATTAATTGTTTAATTATAAACTGTGTTAGGTCTATTGTTAGGACACCTGAATATATGCGTAACGGGAAATTTCTAAATTCGAACTAAGTATTTTAAATTTTAGTTTGTAAGTATTTTTATTGTATTATTATTATTATTTTTGTAGTATTTTCTTTGCCCAGCAGTGGGACACACTATAGGTTATATGAAAAGCTTTAAGCTACAAATGGCAAAAAGTCTACACAATTTTAACGAGGTTCCCATTATTCTAGTGTTTACGAGTACATTAGCCTGGGTACAGTTACACACAAAAGCTTAATTAACAACTAAATCTGTTTTAATAATCTTCCAAATTATTGTGAATTAAAAAATCTTACTAAAAGTTTTACGGCTTCGACGGGATTCGAACCCGCGAGATACAAGCGATCACCGAAATATCATCTTACTGATAGTTTCGTCTTCGGCGTCAAGGGCTTCATGGCCGAGTGGTAAGGCAGCCCGGCTTAAGGGTGATCGCTTGTATGTATCTCGCGGGTTCGAATCCCGTCGAAGCCGTAAAACTTTTAGTAAGATTTTTCATTCAAAATGGAATACCTAAGTGTGGTTTAACACTATAATCAAAAATATCTATTGTGAAATATCTTCAATCAAGTCGGCAAAAAGGATTTGAATGTATCATTGAAATTTATTTATATTTTAAATACCTACATAATATATTATTCATAGCAAACACCCAGACTCGAGCGGTTATCAAACCTGCAACCCCTGCGTCTCAGGCGGGCTGTCACCCACTGCGCCACAGATCGATAATTGTTGTCAATTTCGATAATTGTAAATGATTTACACATTTTATAAATAATAATAAAAATGATTAAACAGTTAAATATAATTTAAAGATGTAAAGCTCTGTGTCGTCGATTGTACTACTAAGCTTAAAGCAGTAGAATATGCCCTTCGTTTGAAGGTTGTTTAATATTTATAATTTGCTTATGAAATTGTGAACTATGGATTTTGTGTACAATATTTACGAGATTGAATCTAATCAACATTATTTTATGAACACAGCTGTTTATATTACGGAGGTGTAATAAATATGCTACGTGATGTCTATAGGCCTTATGAATAGGCTCAGAGCCTCAACGAACTATGGAGAGGGCTATGCTAGGGGTTTCTCTATGGGATCGAATCAAATGAGGAGATACGTAGAAGAACGAGGGTCACCAACATAGCCAAGCGGATTAGCACGTTGGCAATGGGCAGGCCATATACACAAAACAGATGGCTGTTTGGGCCGAAAAGTTCTGGATTATGTTGACAAGGTGTAGTTCGTTCAAATGGCCTTTCAAATACAAAACAAAATACAAATTATAAATAATATTCTAAGAAGATGAATCATCGCTTGCAACAAGCAAGAAACTCAAATTCAAAATTTATTTATTCAGTAGGTACGATCGTTTATAGACCACTTTGAAATTAGCGATACGATGTCTTTTGTAAATAAATAAATAAACGGAATAAAATCCCGTATGTCTATTTATTAAAAAAAAACAGGGATTATGTTTTGTATGTGTAATTATGTAATAAAACCATACAACTGGTCTGGTTGTTTTTCTATGTATAATATGTATGTATTTACAAAAAAAAAATGTATCTAGGTATGTAGTATATCAGTCATCTGGGTTACCATAACACAAGCATTCGATTGCTTAGCTTGGGACTAGATGACGCTGTGTGGAATGTCCAAGGATATATATTTATTTATTTTTATTTAACTACATTCCAAATCCACGTGTGAAACATAATACAATTAATAAATTATCTATTTTAAAAGGCAAGTCATAAAGTCCTTTTCTAATTGTCAAAGGGTGGATACAGTCAATCGTAAATGTCAATTTCGTACACATTTTGTACGTAAATTATACTTTTTCCGACAATGTCGTCGTAAAATTACCGATGGGACGCATTGTAAAAACGTGTGGATTAATATCGCACTTTGAAAGGTTTGCCAAAGATTAGTTGGCCAGATAAGACTAAATTGCGATGAGCAAAATGCAATTTAGCCTTTTTGTTGGCGGTGTGTTTCGTAAAACATTGGCGCTGTCCTAATAAAGTCAGATAAAATTGCTCTGTTTTGCTAAATTTAAACTAAAAGCTAAATTAATTTGTATTTTTTTTTTATATTTTGAAATAGATAGCGGTTATATTGAAAAAGAATTAAATTACTTCTAACTCTTCGAAGTATGCTAATATGACTGTTTTTTTGTTGTAAAAATGTTTTTGGGATAGGTATGTTTTTTTCATACCGGCTACATTGAGCACCTATGAATTGATAGAATTACCTACATCTACAAAACAACAGATAATACTTTATTAATATACATGATTTTGATAATACCCTCATTTAAACATTTAGTAGCAAATATATTTACTTACAGACAATACATACTACATACATTTACAGACAATCTATTTACATAGGAATTATTATCCGCGACTATTGATCTACTTTTCGGAGGGCAAATCGCTCGGAATCAATATTAAAATCAATATCAATTCAATCAAAATCAATCGGAGCCGAAACGTCCTTACTCGTAGTCCAAAGTCGCATCTACTATTACACTCTTTGTCCAATGATTCACAATGCGTCCGCGCACTCGTAAAAACGGATCGACGCAAGTTGACATAGAACGATAAACGCCAAAATCGTAAATTACAATAATGCCTTGCGACAGGAGAATATGCAATATGCACTTGCATATTTTTTTGGGCATAAAATATTTTCGGAGCCGTTTGTTCTTTTGTGAGGAGGATTTAGGATTTCTTTGTGGCATTCCGTTTTACTGTCGGGCTAAAACGATTTTAAGTGTTTCACGTGTGAATTATTCTTCCTTATTATTTTTGACAAACAAAGGAGTTATTATTGTAATTTTGTCATTTATTCAGGGAACTGAAAATCATAATAATGATATCTTTCATGTTTGAATAAATTGTCTTCAACAATGTATTGCTACCTTTTCAACCAACTTCAAAAAAGGAGGAAGTTATATGTTCAGACTTTTTATCAAGGTGTCAATATGTTGTTAATTTTTACTTGCTTTGACATTCCTTACTTTGTTTGACTGGCTTCCCACTGAAGCTTGACTATTTAAATTGTTAAATGATCGCTTTTAAAAAAAGCTAGGCCCACACCACCAGGTTCTTGCCTGATTCTTTCTCTGCTGTAGGGAGTAGGGACTTGCTTTGGTACAGGCATTAGAATCATCTAGCATGTAAGACGAAACTGAAGTGATCCTTAAGGTCCTACAAATAAAAAACAATTTTGCTTTCTTTCTACTGCTGGTTTAAGTATATTCCGCCAATATTGGACCGATTAATTTGTTTCGAAAAATGTTTTTTTTTAATAAAACCGCCCAGTTTATTAAAAAAAAACAACACTTGTATTCTTTTTTTGAACGACCTCTGTAGCGCAGTGGGTGAAAGCCCGCCTGAGACGCAGAGGTTGCGGGTTCGATCCCCGCCGCGGGACAAATGTTTGTATGATCTGCAAATATTTGTTTCGTGTCTGGGTGTTTTCTATGTATAATATGTATGTATTTACAAAAAAAATTATCATGTAGTAATATCAGTCATCTGGTTACCATAACACAAGCATTCAATTGCTTAGCTTGGGACTAAGATCACGCTGTGTGGAATGTCCAAGAATATTTATTAATTTATTATTATTTATTTGTAATCTACTCTTATATATTTATTGTTTATAAACAATAAATACCTACAAATACAATAAACACAAATTCACTTTCAAATCGTTAGAAGCGAGTCCCGACCGCGTATACCTACACTAAACGATATTTTTACAACAGTAATACCCGTTATCGTATAATATCATCAAAATAACATCCTTGCTGATGTCCAAACATTTATTTCATTGCTATTTTATTAATATCTATCCATTAGATACAGCAATAAGCCTCCATTACTGATAGGTTACACAATCCAGATGGCGTGGGTGTCGTTTTTTGCTACGGTCTATGTGCGTTGACAGGTGTAGTTTTTAATATTTGCCTCAGGCTCATCATTATCATCAGCTTACAGTATTTGTACATAAAATAGTTAAATTTAATTGTTGTACATTTAAATATTTGAGCAATTGCGTAAATTTAGAGCTAAATACTCGCAAGATTTGGATTTTCTCTTAAAGTAAAACAATAAAAAAAAAATGGTCGTGATCATATTTCATATATTTTTCTCATTTACGGTTTTTTTTTCAGGTAAGTACGTACTTATAATTTTTTACTTCATGCGTTTTGTTCACATCTTCATCTATAGGTACTGTAATCTATACTTCTATATCTATACTAATATTATAAAGAAGTAATGTTGGTTTGTTTGTATGTTTGGGGTAATCTTCGAAACTACTTATCCGATTTCAAAAATTCTTTCACCAATTTGTAGCTTAGACTTTCCGAATGAACATAGGCTATATTTTATCAAGGTAAGTACCACGTGAGCGAAGCCACGAGCAAGTTTGTTAGTTGTGTATAAATAAATTACTTCTAAGTTTTCTACATTATAGTGCCTTATTATCTGTCAGATGCACGTCGATCTTTTCTATTTATTTGATCAACAAGGCGAGAGGGAGCCACATGTGCGCGGGATGACCCTAATATGCACGCAACTTGCTTTTAATGTCGTCACGTCATAGATCTATGAATGTTTAGACAAACGACACACATTTTTAGTGTGTAAGGTACCTACCTACCGTCCTCTAAAAATGTTGGTTTGCTTGTTTTTCTATCTGTACCTACCTACCTATCTACCTTTAATACCTGTCTTGAGTCCTTCTCTGTTATTGTTTTTTCTATTGTATGTGTGTGTGCTGAATAAATGTTTATCTATCTAACCATTCAACTAGATAAATTAATACAGTTCGCAACATCACCGGCGCTAGACTGTTTACCATAAGCGTCAATGGCCTCAAAACGTTAAAGAAATCTGGTAACGATGTTTTGTATCCACTTAAGAGCGGCCAACCCGGCTCACTTTTCATACAAACGCTCGTACGTGATTATGCCGTTGTAACAGATCTTTCTTTTAAACTTTTGGACTAATAGGTATCTTGTGCACTATATCTAGGTTTCTATCGAAACTAAAAATCTAAATTTTGAGAAACAAATTCAGTATAAGCTTCCAAAAACCTGCTTTTAGCATAAATTTTACCTGAACTTTGGCCGTTCATAATGTACTCATAAATTGTAAACGTAAAGAAAATATTGTCATAGAAACCTTGCAAATCTTATGGAGATTCTAAATGACTAATATTTATTTTACAAACTTGTAAGGCTTACTGAAAAAAACGTATTTCCTGGAACACTTTTTATAAAATTTCCGCACACTATTTTTCGAGTGAGCGAGTGAGCGGCGAAAGTACCTACTGAATGCCGAGCGCTGAGGCGCTATCTCTCTCTTTTCGCTTTGCTTCTTTTTCTAGCATTGCGCTGGATGAAACAACAAGCTTTTCATCTATGCCCGCGTCGATGATAGACGCACCGGGAAGGGCCACCTTAAAGGCTTCTACTATAGACTAAGGTCTTTTAATCTGACAAAAGCATGCAAGAATAGAAGAGTCTGTGTAAAACAACGCTCAATTTTGCAGCTCTACAAAGAACGACAAAGCAAGCAAATAATCGCTTATTATCAGCCGGCTTACAGAAGTTTAAGATAACTCAGTATTCTAGTTAAGATCAACTTTTGGGAGTAGTTAGAGGGATGAGAAAATTATCCTAACTCACACAGACAGACATGTAAAACATAATTTACGTACGAGTAAATGGTATTTTTTTGGAAATAGGTAATTAGTATGTTAGTCCTTTAATTTTGTTTTTTTTTTATATTTTTTGTTACATAATTCGTCACTGGAAATATCACTTAACGTAAGGGACATTTTGTCGAAAATGAGTTAAATATGCAGTTCGATCTAAAATTCGACGCTCTATCGACTGGCATACTCAGAATTTTGATATCTTTAAAAAAATGTCCCTTACATCACATTTTTTTAGTAAGTTCTAGACAGATTAGTCATAAATATTTAACGTAACGGACTTGTAACTATCTTTAAGAATTTTTTTGTCCCTTACGTTAAATTCACTTGGAGTAATTGCATGCTTTTGACAGAATCCAACGGCTTTTTAACCTATAGAAATTGTTCTTTGGTCAACTCCTAATGATTCTGCAAGCTTTTCTTGCATTGGGCACGAGTCTTGATCTAGCAAAGCCTCCAATTTATCAAGTTCATACTCTCACAACTGGTCCTGAGAAGGAGATGTAGGTAACACCTCCTTCTCACTACAGTTACCTACGTACAGTTTTTTTATTTGGTCTACCTCTACTCTTAGGATATCCAATTCTTTATTTATAAAACACAATTCACCAATATTTCTATTCCTCTTCTGTTTTCAGTACTTGTCCTTACCATTAAAGATTTTAAATATATTTTTGTTGTTCTGCGTTTAATTGCAAAGCCGTTATGAAACCTCCTGTTTACTCACTAGGTGTCAAAATATATTTTTAGGCTGATTATCTAATATTTAAAACCTAATTAGTCTAATTATGAGGAAAAACTGGCATCGAAATAGAAAATTGTAGATTTAATTGGTCAGGAGGTCATTTCTATTCTCTTCTCACATACACAGATACGAAAAGGTTTGATCTCTAATTCGATAGTAATAAGGGTGATATTACTAGGTTTGTATGTACTTACAACAAATGAAAACGAATAAAAGACCCTTACGCTAAACTTACCTATTACTTTATTTAATATGTTGTTCCTAACATCATCGCAGACGGTTTTCACCTTCATTTTGAATAACGTAAGGTACAGCTTTACATTGAATTTTACGGTAAGGGACAGGCTATCTCCTAAACCATAAGTTTTTTCACATTTTTTAAATAATAGTAAGAAAGGTGCTGAAAAACTAAGATACTTTGCTCTTTGAAGTATTCAAATCGGATGTCAGGAAAAAAAGATACAGATCAATTTCCAAAAAAAAAATCTTATTTTGGCTCTCCTGAAAAACAGGGGTTTGTCCCTTACGTTAAGTGATATTTCCAGTGACGAATATTACATTTATTTTTATATATTCTTACGTGTTCTTGGGGCGAATAAATGTCTTTTCTTTCTTTCTTTCTACTTTTTAAATTGTTTGTCAAAAAAGTTTATAATTTCTTAAACCTTTCCATTTAAGTAATGTCAGAAAAACATAACACACGTTTGTTATTAAAAAAAAAGTTGGCCGGTCTAATATCTTGCGATATCTACAAAAACGCCCCAAGTTTCTGGCTACACGCAATAATAATAAACAAAACGTATGTCTGCTCTCGCTAGTTCATATTCCCTACATGTCGTCACTGGAAATATCACTTAACGTAAGGGACAAACCCCTGTTTTTCAGGAGAGCCAAAATAAGATTTTTTTTTTGGAAATTGATCTGTATCTTTTTTTCCTGACGTCCGATTTGAATACTTCAAAGAGCAAAGTATCTTAGCTTTTCAGCACCTTTCTTACTATTATTTCAAAAATGTGAAAAAACTTATGGTTTAGGAGATAGCCTGTCCCTTACCGTAAAATTCAATGTAAAGCTGTACCTTACGTTATTCAAAATGAAGGTGAAAACAGTCTGCGATGATGTTAGGAACAACATATTAAATAAAGTAATAGGTAAGTTTAGCGTAAGGGTCTTTTATTAGTTTTCATTTGTTGTAAGTACATAAAAACCTAGTAATATCACCCTTATTACTATCGAATTAGAGATTAAACCTTTTCGTATCTGTGTATGAGAGAAGATAATATAAATTACCTGACCAATTAGATCTACAATTTTCTATTTCGATGCCAGTTTTAGACTAATTAGGTTATAAATATTAGATAATCAGCCTAAAAATATATTTTGACACCTAGTGAGTAAACAGGAGGTTTCATAACGGCTTTGCAATTAAACGCAGAACAACAAAAATATATTTAAAATCTTTAATGGTAAGGACAAGTACTGAAAAGAGAAGAGGAATAGAAATATTGGTGAATCGTGTTTTATAAATTAAGAATTGGATATCCTAAGAGTAGAGGTAGACCAAATAAAAAAAACTGTACGTAGGTAACTGTAGTGAGAAGGAGGTGTTACCTACATCTCCTTCTCAGGACCAGTTGTGAGAGTATGAACTTGATAAATTGGAGGCTTTGCTAGATCAAGACTCGTGCCCAATGCAAGAAAAGCTTGCAGAATCATTAGGAGTTGACCAAAGAACAATTTCTATACGTTAAAAAGCCGTTGGATTCAGTCAAAAGCATGCAATGACTCCAAGTGAATTTAACGTAAGGGACAAAAAAAATCTTAAAGATACTTACAAGTCCGTTACGTTAAATATTTATGACTAATCTGTCTAGAACTTACTAAAAAAATGTGATGTAAGGGACATTTTTTTAAAGATATCAAAATTCTGAGTATGCCAGTCGATAGAGCGTCGAATTTTAGATCGAATTGCATATTTAACTCATTTTCGACAAAATGTCCCTTACGTTAAGTGATATTTCCAGTGACGATGTATCATATTTGATGCCGTGACCAATAAGTGTTCCACGTTTCATGAAAATAGGTAGGAACTATTCACGAATATGTTTCAGACGTATTGGCCCTTTATATTTTTACTAAAGCCATGACGGAGGCCTTTAGGCGGCCTAAAAACACCGTCGTCACCAGAGTTGGCCACTTGCTCATACGAACTTACTTAATTTTTACTAAAATATTTGTACAGTGTTGATAAGCAACGCATAATGTACATACATAAAATCACTCCTCTTTCCCATGGGGGTAGGCAGAGACCACGGATCTCCACTTGCTACGATCCTGACACACCTCTTTCGCCTCATTCACTCTCATTACATTCTTCATACACGCTCTCCGGTTTAGGGTACTTCTGACCTGGCCGTTGTAACAGCGTTTTGTTGATTTCACGGGTTCGTTCGTTCGTATGAGCAAGTGGCCAACTCTGGGTACCAACGGGTAGTGCCTAGGATATTGTCGAGATGAAATAGGCTGCTCTACATCAAAATCATCGTCTCATCTGAATCCGTCATTCCTCTAAGAAAAAGATGATCAAAACGCAAACAAGTTTTCTTGACACATGCCTAATGCATGTCTTTAGATTTCCGAACAAATAATTTTGAAAATTCACAAGGAAAATGAAGGAAAACAACGTTATTATAAAGAAAACTTAAATGAAGCCAAAAACCATGTTAAAGACAATCCGATAGAAAATGAAAGAACATTTTAAAGTCCGCAAATAGAAGGTAATTTTACAGCTAAAGGCGAATTCAAAAAATGACAATTCTTCCTCAGAAAGGCCCGGTAACTTGAGGGTTACTTTATATCTTAACAAAATACCTCGTTATAAGGAATGTACTGCTTCGGAATGACAATGGGAATGGCCGAGGTATAAATTACGTAATTCATGCAAATTTAACATTTTTTACTGGATTCCGTACGGCCTGTGCGTAGCACTGGTTACTGAGATAACATTTCCAAGTTGCACATCCAGTTTTTCTTTATCGTAACATTGTTTGATGGGTGACCGTAACTGACATTATCCGGAGCGCTTCCGTGCTTTGAAGGGCACGTTAAATTCTTCACGTTAAATCGGTCCCAGCTTTTAAAGACGTTTAGCCATGACGGAGGCCTTTAGGCTTGAAAAACTCCGTCACCAGAGTTGGTCACTTGCTCATACGAAAGAACGAACTTTTGGAAGACATTTCTTAAGCGATAAGACCCTTCCTTGTTTAGGTAGAACCCGTGCTCTAGAGGGAAAAAACTGGAACCCTTATACGACCACTTGTCTGTTTGTACGTCTATCGGTCTCTCAGTCACCTAAAAAATACCACAGGGGGACACCCAGTAATTAGGAGCTTTATTTTTTGCGTGTGAACTACAATAATAATTAGCAAGAAGTAAGATTTAATAACAATTAATGTAATGTAATGTATTAATGTAAGTTTCTTTCATATTAAGTACTTATATAGTTTTTTTTATAAATTATTTAGTAGACAAAAGTACGTATGACCTACATACCTACTGCGGCATCACTGAAAACCAGCGCTGTAGTTGCTACCTCAGCTTCTACAGCAAATGCTGAGTGATGACCAATTTGCTTCACTCATATTTCCTACAAATAATTGTACCCGTACCTACTGTAATGTGTGTGAGTGAATGTAAATAAATATTTTTCTATTCTATTCTATTCTATTCTATTCTATTCTATTCTATTCTATGATACAAAAATATTGTTGCCACAGAACATGAGTAGAAACGAGTAAATAAAAAGTTGCCTCAAAATACAGTAGAATAGAATAGAATATAGCTTTATTGCACACCATAAAAGAAACAAAATAAAATAAACATAAGTACATTCAAACAAGTGTAACAATGGGCGACCTTATCGCTGGCAGCAATCTCTTCCAGGTAACCAGTAGCTTAAGATTATTTGCATATTCAGCGCAGCAATACTGCCAGTGTCGTGAGTACGCTTCCGTCTGGCAGTGGCTTGGATCAGTCGAGGATCGTTACAAACGATCTATAGGTAGCTCAACTGGTTACAATTGTATTTTGTACAGCTATGTACATAAATGTAGTTTAGTTTCTGTAAAAAAAATGGTACGTAGCTCAAGACAAGTTTTAACAAAATCTCTATTCGTATTTAAAAGACCGACCGCCTCAAGGAATAATAATAAGCAAACTGGTGCTACAGGCCCTGTTTAAAATTCCACAAAAATTTCAACAGCCTATGATTTATTTTTCTGAAAGGAATACCAAATTGAGGCATTGTGTGGAATGTTCCGATTTCCTTGTCAATTCTGCCTAAATTATTGCCGATGGGCGACTTTTGGCTTCAAGTGCACAAATTATTTAAGAATCTTTTGTATTTATGACATTTCAATGTAAAATACTAAACATAATAAACGTTTCCCGGCGGGATAATCAGTCCTTAGAGCGCCTTGTCGTCCAAGGAAAAGTGGAAGGCTCTAGACCACGCGGAAGGTCACCCACGCGATGGACTGACCAGATCAAGTCTGCAGTCGGAGGTTCATTGAACCAGTGCAGCAGGATGACCTCCAGCAGACAGAAGTGGCGAAACATCGTGAGGCGCATCACATCTGCCCCTCCCAGTACTGATACTGCATAGCGATCACGACCGCTCTGTCAAGAGCGTACCGGATAAGAAGAAGAAGAATGTAAAATAATGATGGTGATCCTATTTTGCATTGTAGTTCATGCTTTGGAAATGTTTTTTTAAACATTATTATAAAGTATTTATTTAAACAAAGTTGCTAAGCAAAGCTAATAAATACATAGTTTTTGTGATTCTGTTTTTTAAATAAAAAAACTCCGTCATCAGAGTTGACCTCTTGCTCATACGAACGAACGATTGAACGAATTATTCAAAACAGGCAGACAAACAACAAATATATATAATACTAGCTAACTTGCCCGTGGCTTCGCCTACGTGGTACCTACCTTGATAAAATATAGTCTATGTTCATTCGGAAAGTCTAAGCTACAAATTGGTGAAAGAATTTTTTAAATCGGATGAGTAGTTTCGAAGATTACCCTAAACATACAAACAAACAAACCAACATTACCTCTTTATAATATTATATATATATACTCGTATAGAGTATAGATATAGATAATACGTGTTTGTCACAAAATGAGAATAACTAGTCAAAAAAATCTTAATCAGCAATTTTACTATGATAGATGATAACAAAGTCAAAACGCAAAATAACTTAATATGAAATTAAGTTTTAAAAACGTATTCAAAGGGCACATAACCGGGGTAAAAAAACTTACTTACATAACCTTACTTTTAACTTTTTTTTACCGGGGTTCAAACTCACGATCAAAGGTCGCGACATTCCAAAAACGGTTCATTCTTAGCCCAAAGCGTTACATAAATACTAAAAGTAATTTGCTAAACGGTGTTCAGTTAAAAACTAGAGCAAGACATTAGCCATATCAGTGATCTTGCTGTGTGGCAACCTGGCAACATAATCAGTTTCTTGAGCTCAAGTTCATCCACACTTAACCAGCGGTTAAAGACGAGATGGACGGATGATTAGGTAAAGGCTGTTCACGATGCAGGCTGCTTTCAACCAAAACAACTGGTGATCTATGAGGGAACCCTATTTTCATTAGACGATCTATTGCTGAGATGATGATAATGATGAACCAGTGGTTAAAACAATCGAGTTTTATATTTATTTTTAGATTTTAGGAAGTGGAATCCCAGTCGTTAATATTAAGTAGTTTTCGTTTTGGGAAAACCTGGCATTATATTTTCTTGTGCCTACATAGGCACACAGATCTTTCCCACTAAAGCTTGACTATTTAGATTATTTTAGATTGTTAAGGGATCGCTTTTAAAAAAAAAGCTAGGCCACTAGGTTCTTGCCTGATTCTTTCCCTGGTGTAGGGAGTCGTGTTAAACAGGCATTAGAATCACCTAGCATGTAAAACGAAACTTAAGTGATCCTTGTGGTCCTACAAGAATAAATGATTTTTTCTTTCTTTCTTTCTTTCGGCATGCGGCATACATGCCCGGCCCAGTCCATAAATGTTTATGGACTGGGCTGGGCATGTCGGCCAAAATGATCACTACGTGGAGCCCTGACACAGGGACCCGGTAGGAACTATTCACCGCGGGTAACACCGCGGGGCGCAGCTAGTAAGTAATATTTATGTTTAGGTCGAAATGAACTATCACGCGCTAATAGTTAACCTAAGTCCCACCAATTGAGTTCACACTACATAATATAAAGTTCAATTATTGCCATCCTTTTTATTCCCATCGCTATGAAAGGGACGGCAACAATTTTAGTTAGCTTAGTTTAGCTTTTGCGACACTCAGAATTGCCCCCACTACGTCATAATCACATGTTGTGATATCCTTTAATTATGGGAGCACTAGTTTTTGTTTTTATTTGGCTATCAATTGATGCATGTACAGCGTAGCCCTATGTTGGGTATCCTTAAAAATAAATAAATAAAGCTGTCTGTTTTACGGGCGGTTAACGAAATGGTGAACTCTGTCCTTACAAGATTAGACTTTTTGATCAAAGCTTCAGATAATTTGACAATATGACCTTTACTTAATAACTTAATGATGTTGTGGAGATCGTATCTGTATTGATGTTCTAGTTAATTAGGTTCCTATACGGTGGGAAATATCGTATTAAATTATTGTGTTTGTCTATTTTATTCCATAGGTATTTAAAAATAAATAAATATCTTTGGACATTCCACACGGCGTCATCTAGTCCCAAGCTAAGCAACTTAATGCTTGTGTTAACCAGATGACTGATGTACTACTTAGATACATTTTTTTTGTACTAATAAGTGCATAAATATTATAGATAGAAAAACACCCAGACCCGGATAAATATCTAATAAATAAGTATATAACTATAGAATGGGAAAAGAGTTTGGGGGAGACCTTTGCCCAGCAGTTGGACGAGACAAGTTGATAAAAAAAAAACTATAAAATTATAATAATATAATTATAATTAATTTATATTTTTACATAAAATTAACTTACTTACTTTACCTAGCTTCATCTCATTTTACTAATATCAGTCGTCAAATCTAAATGCAATTGATTTAAATCATTACAATCTACTTGTAAATGAAGAGTGACTTTTCAAAGCAATCTAGCATCATTATCAGCGAGTCCATTGCATCAGAATCAGAGAGGCAATTATCGGTTCCTTGTAATTATACAAAACAACTGATTGATTATCTGCAAGACTAGCTACTCGCCCGCGGCTCCGCTCGCGTGGTACCTACCTTGATAAAATATAGCCTATGTTAATTCGGAATGTCCATGCTATATGTGAGAGAATTTTGGAAATCGGACGAGTAGTTTCGGAGATTAAGTACAAACAAACAAACCAACTTAACCTCTTTATAATATTAGTACCTAAAGAAAATAATTTCATTATAAATGAAAAATCCTACTAAAAGTTAAAGGCTCCGGCAGGATTCGAACCTGCGTAGATACAAGCGATCGCTCTTAAGCCGAGCTGCCTGACCACTAGGCTACGGACCCTCTAAGCCAAGCTAATAATAATATAAAATTTAATTAAGCTAATAATGAAATTTCCAATACCTAAGTGTGGTTTAACACTGTATGAAATAATAAATAAATTAAAGAAAATAATGCGTTCAAAAAATTACAACTACCTACTCGTAGACGAGTTAAAATTAAAAACACTTAAAACGGGATATTTACCATGATTCACAGATTTATGAGTTTCCCGATATGTTTTTAATATTCAAAACCATTTAAAAAGCTGTTAAGAAAGAAAGAAAGAAAGAAAGAAAAATCATTTATTCTTGTAGGACCTCAAGGATCACTTAAGTTTCGTTTTACATGCTAGGTGATTCTAATGCCTGTTCCAACGCGACTCCCTACACCAGGGAAAGAATCAGGCAAGAACCTGGTGGTGTGGGCCTAGCTTTTTTTTAAAAGCGATGATGCCGATAAGCATTATCAACAGCCATGAGACTAGTGGTGCTTTGGAACGGCCAGGCTTATACTACTTACTGATAGTTCAGTCTTCGGCGTCATAGGCTTCGTGGCCGAGTGGTCAATGACAACCCGGCTAAAGGGTGATCACTTGTATCACGCGGGTTCGAATCCCGTCGAAGTCATAAACTTTTAGTAAGACTTTTTCATTTATACTTATTTCCAAAGTGTATTACGATCTGCAGGAATTTTTCAGTGATTGAAGGTATTGTAAGCTTTACTAAGTAGTAATTAAGTTGTAAGTATGTTGTACGTCCGAAAAGGGAAAACTGTTTTCACTTAGGTATATTAAAAACACAAATCTACCACCTTTGTAAAAATTTCAACAGTTTACAATAAAATGATCTATCTATATATCTACCTAGGCATCCTGTCACAATTGTCTTGAAGTTCATGCAGCTTAAAGATTAGTAGATTAGCCTATAGCTACAGTCTGAGATTAGAAACCTTATAACCGAAGCGAAGCACGTGAGGTGCAGCTTGCTTAGTAGTTGATAGATCGAAGTTCAACACTAGACCAACGCGTTTAGTGCCCGCAATGCACAGCTACCAGTAGACTAATGCGTTCAGTATGGTTTTAACATACTTAAAAAAAATAGTTTTTCAATTCGACTGTAATTTTTTTTTAGATTTATATTTATAGATTTATTGGAAAAACAACAGCTTAATTAACAGTTTAGCTTATATAATAAAATCAGAAAGCCAATTAAAGGTTTTCACGTATATAGTAATAGTATACATAATAGTATAAAGTAATACGCAAAGTGAACAAGGTATGAACAGAAAACACATGATGATTTTTATGATTGTATGATTGATCTACCTACACTAAGCAAAACTAAAGATAGATAGGTTATTGAGATTGACAGTAAAGTTATACAGGCTGTAAGTAGGTACCTATCGGCATAGCTGGGCACCGTTAATCAAATGGTTAACTTCGTTAATCGTTAATCCGTTACAAAAAAAGTTAGCTTCGTTAAACGTTAAAGCGTTACATTTCGGAAGAATTAACGCAAGTTAACGTTAATCGTTAATCCGTTAATATGTGTAAAATCTTGACCAACTGGCATCAAAATTCGTTTGTTTTCCGAATTTAGTATTCGGAAAACAAACGAATTTTGATAGAAAGAAAATTACAAATGAAAAATCTTACTAAAAGTTTTACGGGATTCGAACCCGCGAGATACAAGATATCACCCTTAAGCCAGGCTGCCTTACCACTCGGACACGAAGCCCTTGACGCCGAAGACGTAACTATCAGTAAGATAATATTTCGGTTAAAGCATCGAAACCTAAGTGTGGTTTAACACTATAATAAAAAATATAAACTTTAATTAACTGAAAATGTCGGTTTGACTTTGAATTGAAATTGACCCTGTTTAGAAAATAGTTGAATACAATTAGCTTCATCTGTCTGGTCTGACTGATGATTAGGTACTGACAAAGGATGTAGATAATATCACGAGCTATTGTTTAGCCAAAACAAAAAGCTGCTACTAATATTTATTATAATTACTACACTGCACAGTACACTTTTTCTATCTAACTTAATTACACTGCACTCTTCTTTATCAATTATCAACAAATGATCACTGACAGTAATTTATAATAACAACAAACAAACAAACAAACAAAACACTAGTCACTCTAAGCACCGGCGCTAGGTAATGAAATGAACAAACGAAACAAATCTCTTCGCAGTTTTCTTTCTCATTCGCACGCGCCGGCAAAATATATCTAGTTTAGTTTTTGTTTCACTCACTGCCACGCGCCGCCCGGCACTTGTCGGTACCGATGCCGTGCGGTAACTATTAGGCATTGGCTTAACGATTAACGGACTTCTCGCCTATTAACGGAAGTTAACGTGTCCGTTAATATTTTTGAAAGTTAACTTAAAAGTTAATCCGTTAATCAAAATGTTAACTTCGTTAATTAACGATTAACGGATTAACGAGTTAATGCCCAGCTATGCCTATCGGTCACAATGCATAAATAGCATCATTAACATTGCTTACACTATCTTTCAAGAACGACTCAGCTATACCACGAGCGTTCCATTAAAATAGCTATACCGACTCACATAGCATTAAGGCGTTGTCCCCATTATGGTTCACAATGAGCAGCTGACTATCAGCTGACTAACTCTGAGCGTCGTGTATCACTGCCGCAGCGCGTCTCAATAACCTATAAATATCTTTAAAGAAAGAAAGAAAGAAAGAAAAATCATTTATTCTTGTAGGACCTCAAGGATCACTTAAGTATCGTTTTACATGCTAGGTGATTCTAATGCCTGTTAATACCTATAAATATCTTAAAATTAATATTGTCAAGGTTTTTGCTAGATGTAAGTAAAGTTGTAATGTCTTAGGTTAAGTACCTGTAAAGTTTCAAACTTTTTTAAATAAATAAATAAATATCTGTGGTTTTGCTTACTGTGGTAGGATTGTGAAATTACTTTCATACTAAAAATGACAAATATCTAACCACAGTAAGTAATATCACAGATGGATAGCTTATTGTGACTGGTTGTTAGTGATCTAAAGCTAACTAAACCGCTGACTACTAGTATTGTTCGCAGTGACTGAATAAATGAGTCGTCAAGCGAAACGCGTAAACTGCATGAAGCGTAACTGCATGATGATACTCCACTAAAAATATTATAGGTAGCTGAACTAGAGGCACGAGAGATATACGATAGATACACGAGAGATATTATGTCCTACTTCAACTGATTATGATGGGAAAAGTCGCCGGCAAGAGGCGTGTTGGTCGGAGGAAGAAATCTTGGTTGAGGAACATCAGGGAGTGGACGGGGATAGCGCTGCCGAACTATTTCGCCTCGCTAAGGACCGTGAACAATATGCCATTGACTGCCAACCTTCGCTAGTCGGAGAAGCACCATAAGAAGAAGAAGAAGAAGAACTAAAGGCAAACAGTCAGCCACTCACTGTGAGCCTAACGGGGACAATTAATCTCCGTCATTAATCTACGGCCGGAATCTTTAAAACTCGATCATTGATATCAAGGTCGAATGATTTTGAATCGATTCTTTGAAATCGATAGATGTGATCTCCGATAAGCGATGATCACGACTCTGACCCGAGGTTCAATTGATTACGTATTTAAAAAAAAACGTGAGTATAATAGAAATGAATGTGTATCTTAGTGACTGACTCAACAGATATTGTACACATTACGTATTATACCAATAAAATGTAGGAAAGTGTAGTTTAACAATCTATTTTGTTAAATTATAAAAACACAGTGAGTGGGAATTTATTTTCAATACTTACCGTTCGTTTTTTATACGTAAGTTCCTACTAATCAATTAAATAAAATTAATGAGCTTTTATTTAGAAAATTAAATAAATAAACATCCTTAGACTTTTTGCTTGTGTTATGGTAACCAGATTTTTGTAAATACATACATTATTATACGTAGAAAAACAACAAGACCAGAAGTGTTCTAAATCTATATTAAGGTTGTATACATTTGTAGCTGACTTAAACGTCTTTGACATCGTCTGTATTTCGTTTTAATAATATAATATTGTGCATAAAATCCTACTAACATTGTACATGGATTGATGTTTGTTACACATGTATGTATGTATATTCCAAGTTTTAGCGAAATCCGTTCGGTAGGTATACCGGCGGTTGTTGTGTTGTATAGTAATCTATCCTCGCTCACGTGTCAAGTATTCTAACAGCCAGTCTCATTAACCTATCTATCTTTGGTTTTGCTTACTGTCAGTAGCTAATTGACGTTTTTTGTACGGAAGAAATGTCAAATATCTATATACCCGCAGTAAGCAAAGCCAAAGATGAGACTAGCCGTTAATGTATGGAAATTTTCAGTTCATGCAAGTTACCGGGGGAGGCGCTGCACTGGATTTTCATACATTTGTGATACTACGATATCGAAAACAATATCCAATACTACGGTAAACTGGCGTTTACCCATTTTTTCATTTCGCTATGTAATTTGTCTACTTGTGAAATCCTTTAATTAGTTATATGCTATTTTAAGTTATCTATATGTAATCTCCTGCTATTGGTTTTCCTATAAATAATAAATAAATAAACCACCGAGTATTTGTCGCGCGAAGAAGTAACAAGCATCCACTCATCCACATAGAAACCTTCGCGTTTATAATTCCTAGTGAGATCCACTTATCATAAAATAGAATGCATTTATTATCATAGGTGTAACACATTAACAAAATAAATTCAATAAGTAATTATAAATTATTAAGTGAACAAACTATGACTCTATAATTCCTAGTGGGATCCACTTATCATCGATTTCACCTTAGTTACACCCCAAGCGACTGTTGCTAAGCGGTCTTTGCAAAAACTCACATAATAAGGCATACCTTGCCCGCAGATGAGTGCGGTCAACACGGGGACCCGTAGTGATGACAAAACAAGACGATTTCTGACCCTTTTCTAAAAAAGGAACGTTTCTTTGAAGAATATACGAACCGGTTAGGTACGCTCCTACACTCCAAATAACCCTCACTGTGCAACGTAGTAAGGCAGCTACTCCTCATAAACCACCGTTGGGTTTGATCTGTTCCTAGAGTTAAAGTAGTACTTAATTACTTGCTGTTAAACTTGTTTAAGCTACTAAATATACGAAATAGGACTGTATAATACAAGGCGATTGTCTCAGCCCCCTGATTGTGTAACTTGTCTCGATTGTACCAAAGTTGTATCAATGCAAAAATCACTGTAAATCGCGAAAATAACTGTCAGATTTAACGATGATTATGTAAATTAGTAAGTAACTTACTTAGTTACCTACTGTCATATTTTGTTGTTTAGTTGTTCAGTTGTTTTCGCGATTTATTGTGATTTTTGCTTTGATACAACTTTCATATAATCGAGACAAGTTACACAATCCAGATCTTGGAAAATTTCCTCAAAGCATTTCAACTTTTCAATACTCAACTTCATTACAATCGTAACTATTGTTATGGTCTCGCTAAAATTTCTTAGAAAATATGAATTATTAAAATATCAAGTTTATTTCAATCTACTCTTAATTTGCCAATATTGATACAGTTACGGATTTTTAAAACAAAATTTTCTCCAGCCTTTAAAAGTTAGCATGGACACTCTAAAACACTGCTCTGCTCATGCTAACTTTATTTAACCACCTAGCATGTAAGACGATACTGATGCGATCCTTGAGGTCCTACCAGAATAAATGATTTTTTTTTCTTTCTTTCTTTACAAAAAGTTATATTAAAAAAAATCGTTATTTTTTCTGCTGTCCGTAACCCGAAATCCCCAATGACCGCATTCAGCTGATCTAAAATAAGATATCTATCGACCTGCGACCGGCACGCATAAATTCACAAAATATGATGCTGGACTCTCTATTGTACTCCAGAATCAATAACCACACAAATGTTTTTGGTTTCATGCAAAATTTGGGTTCCCTTTATGAGAATTTAAGACCTTAATAATCGTCAGTACCTGACGTTGTATGAAGAATGTAATGAGAGTGAATTTAGACATTTTCGAGGGACATTAGTGGCAATTCTGAGTGTCGCAAAAGCTAAACTAAGCTAACTAAAATTGTTGCCGTCCCTTTCATAGCGATGGGAATAAAAAGGATGGCAATAATTTGAGTTAGTTTAGTTTAGCTTTTGCGACACTCCGAATTGCCACTATTGAATTACCAAAAGATCTTAGAGAGCGCCTTGGTACTACACCGTTTACGTACAAATAATAGTACATAGTGATCTAAAATTTTAATTATCTTTTTATATAAATTATAATTTGAATAAAATGTATTTTGTTATGTAGAGTTAAAGAGAAGACATTTTATATGAAGAATGGAATCATAAACTCGATGAGGAAGTCACTGGTCCATAAGAAAAAACTAAAAACTTATCAAAAAGACGCAACGCAACAAACCACAAAATATATGCGTAGTAAAAATAAAATCACACTTTAGCCCAAGTTATGACTCATAAATAAGAAAATATCCAACTCGTGCAGCGTCCGATCACTCAGCAAATCAATAAAATCTACGTTCAATAAAAAATAGACATAACGTCGATGGAAATTTCAATTGGCGTAAAGGACAAAATGGCGATATTGAGTTATATATATTGCCGTAATCAGCTCGCCGAGATCTATCGAATGGTATAGTCAAAGTTTCTAAATTCCAATGTTTATGACCTTTACGTCCAAGCATTTTAAGGCATATTTTGGTAAGAGAAAACATATTTTGTGGTGTAAAGTTCTTGCAAGTTTTGCATTTTTCGTATTAAGGGTGTAAAGGACATCACAACGAAAAAGGATGGTCGTATTAAACTTTTTTTTTTGTGATGGCCTATACGACACAAATAATTAATTACAAATGAAACAAGCTTTAGCGTATTTACGGTTGTACCAGACAAAACAAAAACAAAATTGTACTTGCAGCTCTGTATCACTTTTTAGATAGATAAGAGTAGATAGATAGATCATTTTATTGTAAACTGTTGAAATTTTTACAAAGGTGGTAGGTTTGTGTTTAAATATAAGTGCAAACAGTTTGCCCTTTTCGGACGCACAACATATTAAAACTTAATAACTACTTAGTAAAGCTCACAATACCTTCAATCACTGAAAAATTCCTGCAGATCGTAATCCACTTTGGAAATAATCCAGTTCATAGAGATTTTAAGTGTTGAGGTAAATGGTTCTAAATTCTAATAGAGGAGTAGTAAGTACTCTTGTGAAACATACAATTATTCACTTGAGGAATACATATATTATATTTATATATAGTACGGAGGTTGCGTTTAGATTTATTTGCAAAGAAGTATCCCTGGTTATTTTTTACAAACAAACATGTTTCTAAGATATAAATTCCCGTAAGTGTTAAAAAATTCTCATGTTTGAATAAACCACGTAACGAATCAGTGCTGTGAAATCCTATATAGCTCTTAAACATCTTTTTTGAACCAATAGAGTAGTGTTAACATTAACTGAATTTCCCCAAAAAATGATCCCATATGTTAACTGAGGGTAAACATAACCATAATATGCACTTTTTGCAATACTTCTGGATAAAATATTTGTAAGTACAGAAAGAGCATAATTATGTATATTGAGATAACTTATTATTAACTTTGCTAACGTGAGCTTTCCATGACAAGTGAGAGTCAATGGTAACGCCCAGAAAATTTGTTACTTTTGCTTCTTTTACTAAAATGCTGTTGTATTTAATGTCAATAGTCAAGGGTTTAGTTTTGTAGTTTTTAAATTGCATGTAGGTAGGTATAAAGTTTTATTGACATTTACTTTTAAATTTATTTCATCTAACCAGTACCTATACAATTTTTTCCAGAGTAGAATTAATTTCAGTTTCGAAGTTCTGCAAAGATAAATTTAGTTTTGGTATGAATATTGTTGCGATGTCTGGATTTTATGTTTGTTATAGAGTTTATATTGTTCAAAGTTAGAGTAAGTAGGTACATTTATTCTATATTAATTAGTTGTTACTGTGTATGATTCAATTGTAGGAACACTTGTGATTAAATTCTAGTAAAAGTGCCAGAAAAACCAGAAGACTGATTAAAATAATTATAACTAGGTTTTATTTAAACCAAAGTAAAATGAAAAGCCTGGTAAAATGTTCCTTGAAGAATTAAGTTAGGTAAATAGTTAAGGTTCAATTGTTATTATTTATTTATTTATTTATTTATTTATTTATCTATTACATGCAGTTACAATTTTGGTTAGTATATGCCTTAAAACTTAAGTTAAGTTTAACAAGACATACAGTTCTCGGTTAGACAAACAAAGAATATAAGTAGGTACATAGCTGAACAGATTAAAATATGATGATGAAGAATAATATTTCTTGAAAACAACATGTTGTGATGATAGGTACTACACGCCTAGCCTACACACACATGCGCACAGACAATGGCCTGTGCGTAAAAAAGCATTTACGGTAGTTCGAGCGAGAACATGCGATGCGAGTGAGAAGGTGAATATTGTATAAGGTGCTCCAGTTTAGATAACATTATTCAATGAAATATTTTTTTAAATAATACTTAATATTTTTTGTTGTTATTTTATTTTTTAATTCAACTGGCAAACTATTAATTAAACTGGGTATTATATATTCAGAAGTTCTTTTACCATATTCATTGTTAAATGTAGGTTGTAACAATTTTTTATTTATTATACTTCTAGTTACTACTGCAGACTTAGTATTATGATGTTGAATTTCTCTTCGGAAGTACTGTTCGACAAGTAAGTTGAATTCAACTTTCTTATGAACTGGTATGATACCACAAAAACGAAATAGTGCCACTGGATCTCCTGAAAATTTAGATTTGATTTTAGAAGGAACTATTAGTTTAAGTAACCTGTATTGAATGTTATATAACTTATCTAAATATGTTTTATACGTACGACCGTAACTACTCAACCCGTAGTTTATTATACTTTCTACTAAAGCTTTATACAAGGTTATTAGAACGTCAAATGGTACTCTAGTTTTTATGATGTAGAATTTAGACATTACAGCTCGGAGTGTATTGCATGTTTTATTGACGTGACTACCCCAATTAAACCTGTCATCAATTATTAATCCTAGGTATTTCGTTTTCGTCACCTGCTCA
Organism: Xanthorhoe designata; assembly: GCA_963582015.1. Classification (NCBI taxonomy): domain Eukaryota; kingdom Metazoa; phylum Arthropoda; class Insecta; order Lepidoptera; family Geometridae; genus Xanthorhoe; species Xanthorhoe designata. Next base: position 731,530 of record OY757049.1, read on the forward strand.
ATACTTGTACAATTAGTGCTACAAAGCAAGTTCAAGCCATGCAAGCAGTTATGGCTATGGGCTATAAGTTTAACACTGTCGTCATATTGACTACAGTTGTGACTAGAACGAATGTGCATTAACTTCGTCTTCTCTGCATTGAGTACCAGTCCTGAGTCATGTGACCACTTGCAAATTTCAGTAAAGTCTAATTGAAGTTGACGCTGCGCAATTAGGATATCTTTGTTAGCAGCTATCAAACAAGTATCATCAGCAAACTGATATACCGCACAATACTTAATGACGTTGTTAAGATCATTCACATATGATAAATAATGCAAAGGCCCCAGTACAGAACCCTGCGCCGTACCTTCTGTTACATTTATGCTATCACTAAATGAATTGCCTACCTTAACTTGGTATCTTCGTTTACTAAGATAATCTTGACACCAGTCCAGCAGCCTACCTCTAACACCACTGTTCTCCAGTTTTTGCACTAGTAGGTTATGTTTTAATGTGTCAAATGCTTTATGTGTGGGATTTAAACAAATTTTCTTGTTTCTTATTCCTTAATTCATCGAATAGGTTAAAAATCTTAGGAACATGCAGTTTTCCTAGAATAGAATAGAAATTAATTAAGTTTGCATGCGTCCACCGGCTCGATGGGTAGATGACATCCGCAAAACAGTGGGTTGCACGTGGCTAAGACTAGCGCAGGATAGAGGCCAATGGCATTCGCGAAGGGAGGCCTATGCCCAGCAGTGGGTTAAAAGTGGCTGATGATGATGAAGTTTGCATTAGATAAATTACTAATGTAAATGCAGTGTTGTCTTAGCTCTGTAAAGTGTTTTTTTCAAACAAATGCCCTTTATTTTCATTAAATACCTTTCTCTAGTGCAAAAATATTGCTGTAACAATTTTACAAAAATTAAAAATATATATTTATATCAGATGTTATTTTATTAACTTTTACGTGGGAAATATCTTAATTTTACTGGAATACAAAGGTTTGAAACCAAAATTTTGTCCTTTACAGCTAGTTTTTATGAGTAAATAATCGACTTAAGACACAAATTCAGGTATATTATTTAATAGAATGTCCTATACGACCAAAATTTTCATTTCATTAAAAAAAAATAGACGGCGTATGTCTAAAAACTAGCAAAATTGCTACGTCGTAAAGGACAAAAACTTTTTAAATATAGTATGTAGAGTAATTTTAATAATATCAACGAATAGAGCTTGTCAAATAAAATATAGTCCCTTTAGAAATGTTTTTTGTAAGTACAATATATAAAGAGTTAAAAAATAGTTTATAAAAAAAAAAGTGTTTTTTGGCTCTCCTGAAAAGTTGGGTTTTGTCCTTTACGCCAATTGAAATTTCCATCGACGATAATTTGTTCCATAATACCACATAAATCTTTTTGACGAAGTTCAATACAACCAACAACTCTCTCTGCTTAGTACACGAATGGAGCAAACCATTTTGAACTTTATTCTGAAGTGTGCAAAGTCTGTGAAAAATTGAGAGCAGAATTAATAAAATGGTTCAAAATAGTTTTATGAAAACAGCGCGTTTTATGACTACATACGAAACGCCTAGTTAATGGTAAGTAAATGGAGATAGCTTTTTTTAAATTTCAGCTCTAAATGTAGTTGTACAAGAGCTAGTTTTGATTGTTAATGAAATGCTGTTTTACATGTAATGTCAATCAATGATGAAATTACGGCGTAAAAAGTAAGACATTTTTATGTTGATGTCAAAGCTGTAAAAGATAGTTCATCACAAGTTGAGTAGTATCACTCTTACTCAAATTGTTTTCTATAAATAGGATTACAAACCTATATATTTGACATTAATCGATAACTTAAACATGATTCATAGTTAATACAGTAGGAATTTTGTTGAAATAGGTTACCAAAGGTAATCAGTTGTATGTATAGTTTTATATTTAGCGGCCATTTTGTTAAAGGTGTAGGTAATTATGTTTTTACAAATCAATATCTCATTTTACAGTAGGTTTGTCAAAAAGTATTTGCTTTCGTTAATTATGTAATTTCCCGAATTGTCAAACACAAACATTGGCCAGCAATTAAATGTTTCGAAATAATATAATTTATCCAGATATTGCTTAAAATCAAAATTTCACTACCAATCCTTTTAGTTTGTAAATCGAGACAGAATACAGGCTTCATCTGACTGACATTGCCCAAAAACCCAAGAGCCCCAGCCTTTAAAGAGCGCTGCATTCGAAAACCTGATTTCGGAACAAACGAGGGGGGTTGGGAAGCTCAAGTTGTAATGGCTGAAGTGTATGCAAGCGGTCCTTACGTCCAGCATTAGCTGAACCATGCGTTGCAAGTATTTCTTCCGCCTGCTCCTGTATTTGGAGGCGTGGAGACGGGTGGGGTAGGTCCAGTTGGTCTGGTTGTAGCAAGGATCCTTGTACAATGAATTGCATTAAGCGACAGGCCCTATACGAGCTATGAATGTTCTTAATGTATGGATACGATTTGATCGCCTGAGGCGTTTAGTGTTGGGCTAGATTTTGTCGATAAAATCGTTTACAGAGATTTTGTCTTTGAAATTTAGAGAGCTTGGACATAACGCTTTTAAATTTAGAGAATGTTTTATTTTGCAATACTTTTATGACTTTACTTAATTTTTTCAAGAAAACTATTAGGTAGGTACTAATGGTTTTCTATTCAACACTTTCCTTTGAAAGTGGTATTCGTTTCGAAGTTTTAATTGATTAAAAGTGAAACACAATCATTAATTAATTATTAAAGTTTTAACGGTGAAGGAAAACATAATGAGGAAACCAGTTAACTTTCTAGCAGCGTCGATGGTCTTGCAACCTGTCACGTATGAGTGTTCACTTCTGCAAAATGTGGGCATGTACCAGATTATGTAATTGGACATATCTAGTAGTCAGTGGTCTGACTACCCCCTTAGACATCTTTAAAGAAAGTATCTAAAAATAAATTAATATTGTCCACCGCACCTTGAGAATACAATCAGTACAGTTTTTACAATAGATTTAGTCTGAAATAAACTGCACAGGGAAAAATCATAACCAATATCTTAAGAGATGAAAATTATTGTGAATTACTAATCCAAGGAAATAAATCGATTTGAAGACCAAGAAAGTCCAATTGGCAATCGATAAAATGTCTAGTTCCCATCACTAGCACGGCGAAAGCTTCAAGTCACGACTGGTTAGCTTTACCCAGGAATCTTATTATTTCTTGCTATTTCGCTTCGTCGAGTCATTTTTCAATTTTGATACACAGTAGTTTATGGATATTTTTTATTGAAACGAATATCGATAGTGGGAACTTGCAGGTGATTTGTATGTATTTTGATACATAATGTAAACTAATTGTTTGCGGCGATCAGCTTGCTACTCGAAGTATTTAAAAGTTTTGATTTCTAGTGATAATCAGAAAAAAAAAAAAACTAAAATAAAAAAAATAGATCACGATTATTCCTAAGGTTAGGTAAGGTTGGATAAGGTAGACACATTCTTGTAGATCTTTGTAGTGATTTTAGATAAATAAATAAATATCCTTGGACATTATTAGGTATATCCATTGCTACACTTGTTTGAATGTACTTATGTTTATTTTATTTTGTTTCTTTTATGGTGTGCAATAAAGCTATATTCTATTCTATTCATTTTACACTGCGTCATCTAGTCCCAAGCTAAGCAACTTAATAGGTAGGTACTAGTGTTATGGTAACCAGATGACTGATAAACTACATAGATACATTTTTTTGTAAATACATACATATTATACCTAGATAGAAAAACATCCAGACCCGGAACAAAATATCTGCAGAACATGCAAACATTTGTCCCGCGGCGGGGATCAAAACCGCAACCTCTGCGCCACAGAGGTGCTCATGAAATAGTAATAAGTATAGGTACCTCTATTGTAGCAAAATTCAATTCCCTTAGACCGCCATAACTCACGCCCTACAAGAAGTAAACTAACGCTTCATGTGCAAGAAACAGAGTTGGTACAAAACTGGCCTCAGCCTAACAGATTGTGTGAGATACAATATGATAGATTAACGCCGGGTTACGCAGCAGTGACTGGGAACTTTAGACAAAACTGTTTGTATGGTATATGACACGGACTAAACTGGATTTTGTGGTGTGAATATGATATGGTTGAGTAAGGAATTGAGGGATACCTACTCGTATATAAGTTACTGTAACGTAATTGTTACAAAAATTGAAAAAATATTTTCGACGAAACTTCCTAGTGAGAATTACCATATTAAAATGCTTGTGTCTACGCAGGTTCGATTCCTGCCGGAACTGTTAACTTTTAGTAAGATTTTTCATTTATAATGAAATTCCTAAGTGTGGTTTAACACTAAGTAAAGTCAGTAAGTTCGTATAAGCAAGTGGCCAACGCTGTTAATGGAGATTTTATTTATTCTTTAGTGTACACAAAAAAAAACACAATTAAAAAACTAAATGAAAAGGCATGTACAAAGGCGAGCTTAACCCTTTAGTTAAACCCTTTATTTTAGGCCTTCTTTTTAGGTTTAACACTGGGGGCAATTCGGAGTGTCGCAAAAGCTAAACTAACCTAACTAAAACTATTGCCGTCCTTTTTATTCCCATCGCTATGAAAGGGACGGCAACAATTTTAGTTAGCATAATTTAGCTTTTGCGACACTCAGAATTGCCACTTCTATATCATTATAAACTATCACATTTTTTTTGTTAGGATAAACATTATAATATAAAACACAAAAAACCAGAACAAATATCCGCAGAACATACGCAACGGGAATCGCATCCGCAACCTGCTGCGTTTTTCACCCTACTGCGCCACAAATGTCGATTAAACTTATAGTTAACCTCTCTCAAATCTGAATAAACTATTTTCAAAAAGGACCAGTAAATAGTTCCAGTGATCGCTCTGTGAAGTTAGTATTCGTAACTATCTCGTCCACCATTCATCATAACTGAAAGGTATGTTTCGGTATTCTGTTTACCCACAATACCAGCTGCCCTAGCCATGTTACATTTCGACAATCGCTTTCGATTAGAAACTAAAAAAAATGTATAAGAATTGACATTCGACGACGAAAACTCGAGCGATCAGAAATGTCAAATTAAAGGTGTAGCGATAATAGAAAGAGAAAAGATACGAAAAATTTGTCACTTGTCTACGCACCGTGAGCCGTGATGGCCGAGTGAGTTACTGACTTTCGCTCCGAAGGTCGTGGGTTCGAATCCGGCAACATCAATGGATTTTTCGTGTCGAATTTTAGCATTTTATCACGTGCTCGGTGAAGGAAAACATCTTGAGGAAACCAGTTAGCTTTCTAGTAGCGTCGATGGGCTTGCAAACTATCACGTATGGAATGTTAACTTCTGCAAAATGTAGGCATACCAACTTGGAAATTATAATATTATTTTCCAATAATACTTTAATATGCAAGCGCGCCAGTTAAGGGTAGGTAGGTACTTACTTTGTTCTTCAGAAAACCATCTTGTTCTAAATTTTGCGTGGGACGCGAAAATCAATAGAACATCCAGGCAACGTTTAATCACTCAAAATCACTCCAAATACTTCCCAAAAATTGATATTAATGCAAAATAATCAATCAATCTAAAACCTTATTCCCTCTTGGTAAGATACATTAGAGATAGTTCATTACGCGCCGTACATAAATCTAAATCAGGCAAAAGCCACTGCCTCATAATCTGCTAAAGAGCGGACGTTTTTGTGGTAGGACATTTATAGTGTACGATTTAAGTACCTACTTAAGAAAAAATATTAGATGGTTTTTAACCGACTTAAAAAAAGGAGGTTCTATGTTTCACTATATTTTTTTTTAATGTTTTTTCACCGATTTCTTCGTCAATATTAAACCGATTTAAAAAAATATTTATTTTATTTTATCTAAGTTCATTCGTACGTTGGATATAGGAACCGGGCATAAATCGTATCGGTTAGTATAAAACACAATGTATTTTATAGTCATTTTTCTTATTCGACGAGTTATAAATCACCATACCATCCACCGGTACATTAGTTCGATTGAGTGATTCCATTAGTTTTTGCATTTTCGATTATTTTATTACTGAAAGCAAAGACGATTAAATATCTAGAAGACAGACAAAGGCCATACACAAAATCGTAACCCGTACCAGATAGCCTGGAAACTTTAAAACATCAATTTTATTAAAGAAATTTCAATGACTTTCTAGTTAAAATTACTTACCTAAATTTTTTTTTATATTAAATATTGTTGCTACCTACTACTAAGTATTGAAATTTCTTAGATAAAATTGATGTTTTAAAGTTTCCAGGCTATCTGGTACTGCGGGATCAGGGTTACGATTTTGTGTATGGCCTTTGTCTGTCTTCTAGATATTAATCGTCTTTGCTGAAAAGGATATTTGTTCAGCAGTAAGCTTTGATGGGGAAATCACAACCCTACTAATATTATAAAGGTGAAATTCTGTGTGTGTGTAAGTGTGTAAGTATGGAAGTGTGTTTGTTACTCTTTTACGCTCAAACAACTAGACGTATTTAAAAATATTATAAAGGTCAAAGTTTGTGTGTCTTAAGTATGTATAAGTGTGTGTGTTACTCTTTCACGTTCAAACAGCTAGACGGATTTGAATGAAATTTGGTACCAGGATTGCTTATACCCTGGATTAAAAATAGGCTACTTTTTGAGCGCAGCTAGGCATCATAATTTTGTGATAGACTTGGAAACTTACCAACCTAGTAATGTAATTGGAAACATACTCTGCTTCGGAAGTAAACCTTTAAAACTCTGAAGCTACTTTTTATGAAGGTTTTGATGTTTTTATCTGTGATACTGACATGTCAATGAAAGGAGATTGCAAAAAGCTCACCAGCCTTTAGCTATCAAAGGTTTATGAGACTAATAACTTCCGCCAGCGGTTTTGCTTGCGTACTTGGCTTAATTATACGTATGTACGTGGCTAGCTCCGGTGATTTTAAGGCTACTTGAAGGCTTCCGTCATGGCTTAACGACTTACAATTAAAAGCAAAAAAATGTATGCCCTTCGACTCCGAAGCAAGGTGTAATGTTAAAATTGTGATAGCTTAGAATTTTGCCAAATAATACTTTTACGATCTACCAGTAGTTTTAGCCTTTTAAATCTGGTTAGTTATTTTGTACCAGTTCTACAGTTCAGTTTATACTATGTATTATTTATATTATATAAATAGGATATATTATTATATTAATAGTTTGTTGTTGTTGTTTTTGTTGTTTTTAGCCTGTAGTGTTCCACTGCTGGGCAAAGGCCTCCCCTCGAGTTTTCCAGTCGTTTCGATCTAACGAAATTGCCTGCCACTGATCATCGCTAAAGATGTCCAGCTCGTCACGCCATCGACTATATCGACGATTAATAGTTTAGTTTATTTTTTTAGGATCGCTGAAAAAAAAAGCTGAGCCCACACCACCAGGTTCTTGCCTGATCCTCTCCCTGGTGTAGGGAGTCGCGTTGGAACAGGCAGTAGAATCACCACCTAGTTTTAAGAACGTGAATGTCAAAGTGGTCTATAAACTATCGTAGGTACCTACTGAATAAACATGAATGAATGAATGATTGAATTAAAATACTTTAATGTACATTTACAAAAGAAAATTCAGAACTAGTAGGTAAACCATAAGAATAATTGTACAATGGGCGGTTTTATCGCTAAGAAGCCATCTCTTCCAGACAACCTTTGGATGGAATGAACGAGAATGAGTACATTTTGAGTATGAGTTTACCTATATTTAGGTATATATACTATGTAATATTGATATGTTAATAGATTGTTGATTTTTCATTGAGTATGTGCCTTGCCATACCTACCTTTAATTTTATATTCTGTTGGTTGTTAAATAGATATAACGAATTAGTACAACTGCTGTAATGTTATAATATTCTATGTGTGTATGTGTACATAAATAAATAAATAAATAAAATCCAAACCGACAACCTTCACAAACAAAATTCACATACTTTATCATAGAATAAAGGTTATTGTTTCTGATATGCAAAAAGCATCAAATGCTAAGGGTTTATAACCACACATTTTCGCTACAACATAAACGTCTTATAGCGATTTAAGTACATCAGTTTAGCTGCTTTTAGCGTCTTGTAAAAATTTATATCCCCAAAGTTATGAGGTCGATATGGTCTTTGATTGCTTGCACTGTCGAGCCAGGAAAGAAACAAAGATGGCTGTAGGTACTGTGTAGTGCTAATTTGTATATCGAACCTTAGAGATATTATGTCCAAGAAAGGCCCATTTTGATTAATTGTGATTTGAAAAACAAATTGAGATTCATTTTTCTATTTCGACTTCTTTGATTTTGTTTATAATAATGGGACCTGAAATTGATTTTCCTTATTCATTTCGAGGAATGAAAGTGCAAAATCATGCCTTTGACGATGTTGATCAATTTACGTTTTCTTTTAATTTTCAAATGAATAAATGATTATTTTGAATCAAACTGTAGTTTGTTTTATGCGAAATTAATTTTTTGACGACCTCTTTTGGCGCAGTGGCCGAAGGTCCGCTTGAGACGCGGAGGTTGCGGGTTCGATCCCCGCCATGGGACAAATTCTTGTTCTGCAGATATTTGTTCCGAGTCTGGATGTTTTTCTATCTATACTTTCTTTTTTTTTATTGATACTTTTTAATTTAAAGAGCGTGGTTTTAAAGTTATTTGAAGTTAACTTGGTGACCCTTTATTTTTGCGGGCGAGTGTAGTTTGGTATCATATAAGTTCATACACGTTTCTCGTGTCGATTTTCACTTTTCACACGTCATACCGTATACACTTCGGATCAAATTAAAGTATACACCACTTTCTTTTGGATTACAGTGCATTGGTACAACGGGCACTTTGGTCACTTTCAATTTTCTTGCAAAGGAAATTGAACCTTATCTTGCTTAAGTTAGGCTTTTATGCTTAAAAGACTTGATATAAATGTTTATTTAAGTTTCAACTTTTATAGATGTATTTTGTTACTCGTAATGAACTCCTAAGCTAACTATAGCTCAAGCGGTTTTTAAATCTGTTGCCATCTCTTTCTAATTAAATGTGATTGACAAGAAGGTACTATTGACGTATATTATGATTATTGGGGTAAGTTCCAGTAAAAGGTTTTGATTTACTAAAATACGAGCAGTACCCTTTGTTTTTAATTTAATTAGGCTTGATTTTTCAAACATCACTAAACATTATCTAAAGAACATTTACGATTTTTATCATCATCATCATCATTTCAGCCCATTTCCACCCACTGCTGAGTATATGCCTCCTCTTTATCACGCCACTCTCTCCGATCCCTTGCGAGTCTTACCCACTGTTACGATTTTGTTGTAGCAAAATAAATTGTCCATTATTATTTTTTATGACAATTAAAACATTGACCTCTTGATCAAACTATCAGGAGTCTCAAGAAGATTGTTCGATGGTCGAACCAACTAGAAAAAAAAAACACGTAGTCCGATCGATCGAACCACGCGGTCGAACCACGTGGGCAGAAGCTACAGAATTCTTATAGGCTCTGAGTTTTACTCAGAAAGAAAGAGAAAGAAAGAGAAAGAAAGAAAAAACATTTATTCTGGTAGGACCTCAAGGATCGCATCAGTATCGTATTACATGCTAGGTGATTCTAATGCCTGTTCCAACGCGACTCCCTACACCAGGGAAAGAATCAGGCAGAACCTGGTGGGTGTGGGCCTAGCTTTTTTTTTAAAGCGATCCCTTAACAATCTAAATAGTCAAGCTTCTTCTTCGCCGGCTTTTGCCACGCATTTAGCCACTACCATGTCAAAATAATTCAAGTTAGTAAAGTCAAGTCAAAGTCATAGTCATAGTCAGCGTCAGTAAAGATGTGGGTTCTTTACTAAAGCATTCCAATGGACTTTTTGAGAGAACTCGAAATGCAATAATATTCAGTTTTGTTTCATTCTCCCACACTTATGTACGTTCACGAACACTTAACAGTTAATAATCCACCATTATTACATATTAACATTCGCTAAAACACAAGTTTTGGAAAATAAAAGAAAAAGACAACTTGACATCTCAAATTCCCGTCAAAAAGCCTAGTCAAGCTTCAGTGGGAAGCCAGTCAAACTAAGTAAGGCATGTCAAAGCAAGTAAAAGTCAATGTCGAAAGAATCACATAACCTTCGAGTTTTATAATAAAGCCCGTCACACACGTAGCTATAATAATAGTAATATAAATTATAGCAAGGCATATTTACGATATATTTTCTATAAAAATATTCAAGTGACCGCACACGCAGCTATAATATATATTATATCTGCATGTGTATTTGCATATAAGGCATATGCCTTGCTATATATATACAAATACACATAGTGATAACACATAATATATTGAATATTCATATATATTATCACTAGGTGTGTGACGGGCTTAATAGGTGTCAATTTTACCAGTGTTTGAGTGAAACTTCTCAACGTTGTGCGCCGGCGCCTTATAAGGATATATCATTGCTAGTATTTTGCAAGCAAGTGTAATTTAGTTCCTATGTTTTATGGGCATTATGCCTTATTTGTACGAGAGTTACATTAAAAGTTGCAGACTCGTAACTCAGTGGGAAAGCTAGGTACAGTCAGCTTCAAAATGAATTGAAAGGAAAATCTGAGCTGATCAAGATATTAAATAATAGATAAATAAATCAATATACAGAGTTCCTTTTATTTATTTAGTTGTTTAGGTTAAGAAGTGTAGAATTAATTGTTCCTGTGTGTTTCTTTGTTCATAAATAAATAAAAAATAATAAATACAGTTTGAATATTTTAAGAATTATTGTAAGTTCGTATGAGCAAGGTGTCGTACTCAGGATGTTGAAGTTTGAAGAAAAAAACGTAAAATAAAGATTTTTTTTTATCCCAAAATACAAAATAATGTATTAAGTATCAATAAACGTACCCACAGTACCTTCTGATGTTTAACTTCAATAATATAAATTCATAAATCGCTTGCCGTCTCGCTCACGCTCCGGAGCGCTGGCGTTTCAGAAAATTACTCCAATATTTTGACAAGTAAGTACAAATCTTGACAACTTTGTGATAGATAAATAAATACAATTTCTAACATTGCTATTATTACTAGTAGCATCTGCTGCAACTGTTCTTTATTTTTTATAGTCTCAAAATAGTGGTGTAGGTGGAGTAACGCGGCGCACTTCATACCATTGATTTAGCGAGTGCTATTGGTTCGTCAGCGAGTGAACAGAGGCGCAAACATACCCCGCTACTTCCCCTCAGCGCTCTTTTTACGTGGCGTACAAGAATATTTTCGAGAGTACAAAGGTAGGTATAGTGTTCGATGCATTGTATAACCGACGTCATTACAATAGTTCATTATAATAGCAGGTGGGGCTGGGTCCGGTCGGATCGGCCGCGGGCGATTCAGACGTGCGTACTCGCTCTGTTGCTCTTTGTGGCACATCTAAGTTATGAGTCTAAGCGTTAACCAACATCGTTATACAGTAAGCAGTAGAAAGCGTTACTTATATACAAATGTAATATCAGTGTTCAGTGATAAAAGATTGGCTGTTATCACAGTTTTGCTTGTTGGGCGGTTACTTGCTATTTCCAATCATCTTCTTGATTTTTATTTTTAAAACTAGTTTACTTGCCCGCGGTTTCGCTACCTACCTTTATTTAATCGGAAAGTCCATTTTATGCATCGTTGAAAGAATTTTAGAAATCGGATAAGTTAGTTTTGGAGAGTATCCCAAACTTTACTTCTTTATAATATTAGTATAGATATAGATTATAGGAAGTATGAAGACTTTCTACAACCTCCTATTATGATGACTACTACCCGTATCACAACGAAACTAATGCCGGGTTCCTATATCCAACTAACGGATGTCCGTAGGTCGGTCGTCATAGCAACGTTGTCATCTGTCAAAAAGTCTTATACATTTTGTGTTGAATAAACAACGTTGCTATGACGACCGACCTACGGACATCCGTACGTTGGATATAGGAACCAGTCTGCCCGCGATTGGTAACAAAGTTTGCATCTTTAACAAGACATTATAATTAGCACACGGGAAATTACTCACGTAAAATTATCGTCGATTTAGATACCGACAATGTTTCGATTCTTCCGGAGAATTTTCATCTGGGTATGAGTGTGGTCACTCCTCGCGGTCGCGTCTCACACCATCAACGTCATCTTTAACAAGCTCGAAGCTACCAACTTGCACCACATCCATGCTTTAACGGGGTTTAATGCAGTACGCAGACAAAGTGGTACAGGTTTATTTCACTAGGCCTTTGAGATTGGCTCAATTTATGCCCGTAATTGAAGATGGTATATCTTCAGATTTTGCTTTGAACTACGAACTAGAACCTAGTCCATCAGGGCCACTAAGATTTTACGAAGTTTAGAACAGCCTAAATTGAATTGATCAAGATAATAATTTTGGTTAATCAAGCTGTAGGGTTTAACGGCGGTTTTTGTGTCTTATAAAAATCTATCCTCGCTCACGTGTCAAGTATTCTAATAGCCAATCTCAATAACCTATCTATCTTTGGTTTTGCTCACTGTCAGTAGCTTATTTGACGTTTTTGTATGGAAGAAATGTCAAATATTTGAGATTTTGAGACATTGACTCGAGCGAAACGGCTCCGCTCCGCTTCAGTGGAAACACTCACCACTTTTCACCGCTATTCTCCGCTCATCTCCGCACAGCTCCGCGTCAATGGAAACGCAGCCTTAGTCCGTGTCAGAAGTTAATCGTTTCGATGCTTGGATTTCGATAGGAGTATAAAGTTATATTTCTTCATCTAAATAATTAAATATTAAATTACTATTACTTCAAAGTATCAGGAATTTCTTAGGCCTCTTATAATCGTCACCATGGTGCTCTTAACAAAATTATTTGTAAAGACCATCGAGGTAGTATTAAAGAGTCACAATCTAGCTAATAACATTCAAAAAATGTGCGTGCAAATTCAATGTTCTACAAAGACATTTGACATTTGAATGTAGACCTTATGTAGTTTGTTTTTATGTTCAATGTCGCTTGTACGCAAAAAAGAAAAACTGCGAACTACGTACCTACCGTGCGCCGAGTTTTGGCGTTTACATTTTATTTGTCTGATTGTGACTCTATAATACTACCTCGATGGTAAAGACGTAATGTCAGTCATTTATTACATTATTACAGTCAATTCAATAAAATATAATAAAATATTTATATAAAAAACATAAGCACTTCCACTTTTACTAAGCATAAAATAAATAAAAGTGAAATAGATATGAAACCCACCTGTGATATGACAAAATGTTCAGGTATTTATGACTAGTAACAACTGTGTTACCATCTGCAAAAAATTCCAAGCTTGTTATTTACAACTAACTAATGAGATTGCCTTGAGGTAATGTATAATTATCTGGTTACATTTACTTTATACATAATCGCATATTTAATAGACTACATTTTTTTTTAAAGTTATTGTAGAAATATAAAATACTAGCTGCGCCCCGCGGTGTTACCCGCTGTGAATAGTTCACGTTCACGTGGGAATACCGGGATCAAAAGAAGCCTATTTTTTAATCCAGGGTATAAGTAATCCTGGTACAAAATTTCATTCCAATCGGTCCAGCCGTTTGAGCGTGAGAGTAACAAACACACATACACGCACACAAACTTTCACCCTTATAATTTTTAGTGTGATTGTTATATCCAAACAAAATTCCAATAATTCCACCAGCCTATGGTTTAAATAAAATGTTAGCTTTCTAATAGCGTCGATGGGCTTGCAACCTGTCACGTATGGAAAGTTAACTTCTGCAAAATGTGGGCATGTACCAAATAATGTATGTATTTGGACATACCTCTGACTACTCTTTAGACATCTTCGAAAAGATCTAAAAATTGCCTAATGATCTGAAAGAAATGTCTACCACTCCCGGGATACAGTCGTGATCATATTATTTTCATTTTTTTTTTTAATTTTTTACCTATGTCTACCGCATCTTGGGAATATTATACAGTCGATCTTATGTCGAGACTTTATTTAATTTTCAATTTTGATAAACTTTATTGCAATGAAACTCGGTTCAATTTGACATGCAAATATGACAGCTGCGTACGGTGTTGCCATGTAAAAAAATACTTTCAATAAATAACAGTTTGCGTGACCTGCGCAGATGCCGATCTGTTCGAAGAGAAAGTGTATTGTAGTATTATAGTGCAAAGTAGGTTTTATAAGGTCATTGTTAATTATTGCGGTATTAAATAGCTGTATCGTATTTGAATTTGTTTATATAGAGTGCTATTAATTTTGGAATAGAGAATATAAATTTAAACCGTAAAAATGTTGGCTACGAAACCTTTACCTACATATTTACAAAATTACGCAATTAATCTATTAAGGAATTTTTAGATCCCATACATACATACATAAAATATCCCTCTTTCCCATGGGTCATGTTCCAGGCACTAGTGTCCCGTTAAGTGTAGGCAAAGATTGCCTCCTGACGCTGCTGTATAAATCATCTAGTAAAGATGTAAAGGCCTGAGTTAGTTCCCATGGGGGTAGGCAGAGACCACGGATCTCCACTTGCTACGATCCTGACACATCTCTTTCGTCTCATTCACTCTCATTTACCTTTTTCACTCTCATTAGATCCCTTAAAGATACCTAAAGCTAAATACAGCATTTGGTAGATACTATAATAATTTAACTTGGGCTTGCAACCTGTCACGTATGGAAAGTTAACTTCTGCAAAGAGTGGACATGTGCCAAATATGTATGTATTTGGACATACCTCTGACTACCCCCTTAGACATCTTCAAAAAAATCTAAAAGTTGTTGAATGATCTGGAAGAAAATGTCTACCGCTCCCGGGATACAGTCGTGATCATATTTCATTTCATATCTCATTTATAATAATTTATGTAGGTACTTCTATGTCCACATTTTGCAAAAATTAACAAATTATACATATCAGTGACAGAGGAGTGTTCGGTGTTGCCAATATAAAAACAATAATAAAATAGGGTTGTTTTTATTCTACTAGAGTTTTTATGTTAGGCAAAATCGCTATAAAGTTTTCGAATTACCGAAAGTATAAAAGTCATGATCGATATCATTGTGATAGTTTTAACTTATTGTAAAATGACAGATGCGACTTGTAAATAATAAAAAAATCATGATCTGTTATTTAAAATTACATGGGTTTGTTTTAGAATAGTGTTTAAAATATTGTAAAATTCGAAAAAGTTAGAGATATGAAATAGAACTAGTGACAAAATAAAATTGGATTAAAAATATTTCAGGTCAAACCCATCACTGCATATTATAAGTATAAACAGATGCATTCCGAATGTTTTGATTTATTGTTGAATTTATTTACTAAAACGAAATACCCAAATTCCCGTCCGGGATTCAAACTCACAATCCTTGGACCGAAAGTTAACTTAGTGTCTCTATTTTAAAATGATAAAGATTAGATGAGTCCTAAAAGTCCTTGAATAAATTATAGCAATTTTTTTATTACTTTCAATTTTTACTCCTAGCTAAATAAACCAAGCAAATAAAAATAATAACGAACGAGTGTAGTAATTTCAAGTCGAAATGTTCATTTAAAGTTCTGGCACTTGAATTAATTCAATTGAAATGATAAACAATTTTATAGTTTTACCTCCAGCAGAGTCAAGTAGAACTCATCTTAAAAACGGGGCACGTTATATAACAGCCGTTTAAATGTAAGAAGAACAGTGACATTAAAAAAGAGATGATTAGATTGGAATTTCTAAGACGCGGGATATCTACTTTAGGCCCAGACTGAAAACCAGCGCTTCTTCACCTTTTTTTTTTTTTTTTTTTTTTGACGGGCGGAAATCTGCATACAGACTTTCCAGTTACGTCGAGGGAACGTAACTGGAGGTATGTGAGGTTTATCGAGCACTCGAAGAGCACTCGACGACTCACTAAAACCGACCGGTGACCCTCCTCACTGCATATGAGGGACTCTGGGATCTCCAATTGGAACGCACCAGTGACCCTCCGCAGTTTGCACAGAGCACAGTCCCGATAATGGCACCCATAGCCACGACCGAAACCCACGCACATGGCTGTAACACCACGTGCGCGGAGCTCACGACAATACCGAGTCTCCCTGATATCGCCGCCCTCCCGAGACCCGCATGATGGGCAGCCAGAGCCCTCACCCCAACCACCCGCGAATCCGAAAAGCCCCCTGTTTGGCAGGGGGTACCACTCCGCCCCTTACGGGGCAGGCGGATAGGGCCGATGTTGCCAACGACCCGTTGCCGCCTCCATCCCGAGCAGGTTCGGCCTCGCTCCGAACCCACTCAGCGGCTTCCCACCTTTCGGTGTTCCACCGCCTGATGTAATTTTTTAAAGAGGTTTTCTTCCTCGCTCAGCAGTTTCCTCTCCCAGACAGTTAAGGGACTGGTAGCAAGGCAAGTCAGTCGACCTAAAGAACCACGACCGAGTCGCCAAGCTACCCACATCCCAAAACCGTCGGAAAACTCCACCACCAGAAGTAATTTTTTAAAGAGGTTTTCTTCCTCATGCAGCCCACAGGCTTGTTCATGCCACACATCCCTTTCACGGGCGTGCGACACGACTTGCCCTTTCACGGGGCCGCTAGAGAGAAAACCAGCCTCACCCTGGTCTCACTCAGCAGCTTCTACCTCCGACAGTAAGAGACTGGTGGCAAGGCAAGTAAGCCTGCTTATGACCTAGTCGCCAAGCCACCCACATCCCAGAACCGCCAGAGGGGTCCGCCAGGGTAATTTTTAGAGAGGTTGTCTTCCTCGCAGCCCGAAGGCCCTCAGTTCCACAAGGCCCTAGGGACCCTGCGGAGTTCCGAGCTCGGGACGTTGGCGGAAGAACACTTCTTCCGGTGCCTGCTCGGCGGCCGTGAGGAAGCACGCCAAGCCGGTACGTCCCGGCTTCATCCACTGCGCCCTCTGCTATTCAGAGGGACGCGCGGAGAAGCTTACCCCCCCCGTCAGACCATCAGTTCATTCGACAACAAGATCCCCCTAGGTAGCAGCCACGGGGAAAGTTTTTGTCGAACTTAACAGGGCACACCGGCCCTCGGCTGCCGTTCCCCCCGGATCCCTCATATCCATAAGGGACAAGCAGCCTTGGGCACACGAGAAGGTTGTCTGACAAGTGCCCCAGCGCTTCTTCACCTGGCACCCCCTCGTGAAGCTAGCTTAAAGCTGAGTCAACTTAACAACGCCCTTAGGCAGAGTGCGCATAGGTACTTGCTTACTTAGTTACCTACATTTTTGTTTTAATATTTGTTGCCTTAAGCTCTGTCTTTGTATTTTTGATTTGTACCATTTTTTGTGTGTGTTGTCAATAAACCTTTTCTTTCTTTCTTTCTATAAAATAAAAAATAACAAAGAATTAGGTTTATTTCATAAAACCAAATAAATAATTTAGAAATTAAATAGTTAAACAAATAAACTATTAACAATATTATAATAATGAGTTATTCAAAGACGAGTTAAGTAGTTTATCGAAGTTAATAAATCACTCATCGCCGCACACCATACGAATGTCTAGTAGATTTTAAAGTAATATTGACCGTAGTATAGGCCGTAGTTTAAGTTTTATTAACATCTTGTACATGGCATTTTCATCTGAGCGCTTCCGTGCTTCGGAGGGCACGTTAAATTGTCGGTCCCGGCTTTTAAAGTCGTTAAGCCATGACGGAGGCCTTTAGGCGGCCTAAAAACTCCGTCACCATAGTTGGCCACTTGCTCATAAGAACGAATGACGATGTACATAAACTAAGTGCTGACTGAAATAAAGTTTATATTATTATCATGATTACATTTAATTTGATGTTCACAAATACATTGTAATATAACGGTCACCGTTTGTTGAAAAATTAAAGCTTATAATGCATTTTAAAATAAGCGACCAATTTGTAGCGTGCTATCAAAGTAGATGAAGTAGGAGTAGAAAAGATAGTATTTTTATTCATTTTAAATGTACGCCATTTTTCTTGCTATCTTTGAATATCATTCAATAAGCTCTGTTATAGGTCGCGCCACGTAAAAAGAGCGCGGTCGGGGAAGTGGCGGGGGTATGTTTGCGCCTGTGTTCACTCGCTGACGAACCAATAGCACTCGCTAAATCAATGGTATGAAGTGCGCCGCGTTATCTCCCCAACAATCATCGACCACTGCGCAGTCTTTTTACGTGGCGCGACTTATAGTAACAAAAACTTTAAAATAATAAATGCATGTCACATTCAAAACGGTTTACAGTTTCGTACTAAAATAAAAATGCGAAAGTAACACATTTTGAAGGTAACAATAGTGACAGTTGCAAGCCTATCGAAGCTATTAGAAAGCGATCTGTAGGCCTAACATGTGCAACACGATAAACCTTCTCGTCGTCGACAAAATTTTCTCTCCTTCTCTAGCATAGTACGTTAAAGCAGTTTGGCATTATCGAGATATGTCATTTGTCGTCTCGTCGCGTTGCACATGTTAGGCCTACAGGTTTTAGATGTTCAAAAATAAATAGAGATAATAAAATTCCTACCATAAAACAAATATCACAATACGTCACCAACCACTGCTTCCAAAAATTCCTATACAGTCCACAAAACAGATGACTGCAAAAAGGACTTAATTCATTCAGTAGCAAAGTGTGTGTCTACCCGCGTTTCTTATGCTAATTATATTGTTATTTACGAGCAAGGGGTTGGTCATAGACTAATAAAATAAATTAAACAGACACGGCACGCTGGTTTTTAATTTAAGAGCTCTTTATGACGGTATTGGGGGTTCATTTCAGTCAGTAGGTATTCTGTTTTACGATGGAGCGCAAATGAGGGACATGACGAGGTTTATTGCTTGGCTTTGAGACCTTTTTTGAGGACGGGGTAGAGACGGGACGGACTGAGATGCGTTTAGTAACTATACAGGAAACAGTTGAAACGTTTTTTTTTGTTTACGCGAGATATTGTCTGTATGCTCTGCACGTATTTGTTCCGGGTCTAGGTGAATCTCTGTCTGTAATATTTAATTATTTATGTATGTACCTATTCACAAAAAAGTTCGAGTTATACGAGTGTAATTATCAATAATTTGAAAAAAACAAGAGCATTAAGTTGCTTTATAACTTGGGACTGGATGACGCTGTGTAAAATGTCCAAGAATAAAATGTTTGTTGCTAGAATTGAGAGTTGAATTTAGGTAAGCATTAGAAATTCTGCCAAAGCTCAGTGTTTTTTTTATACTGTTTAATTTTTTAATCATTTACATTTATTATAATGTTTAAATATTGTGTTTTTTTTAAGTATACTTAACAAAAACTAAACTGAAGACATTTCTTTGATATTATAAAGTAACGAATTTTACTTATTTCCTTAAAGTAAAATGAAAAATGAATTGAAATATGATCACGACTGTATCCCGGGAGAGGTAGACTTTTCTTTCAGATCATTAGGCAATTTTTAGATCTTTTCGAAGATGTCTAAGGGGGTAGTAAGAGGTATGTCCAAATACATACAAATTTGGTACATGCCCACTTTTTGCAGAAGTTAACTTTCCATACGTGACAGGTTGCAAGCCCATCGACGCTATTAGAGAGCTAACTGGTTTTCTTACGATGTTTTCCTTCACCGTTGTAAGCTCGTGTTAAAGCGCATATAAATTTTTCGATGCGAAAAGTTCATTGATGCACGTCCGGATTCGAACCCACGACCTTCGGATCGATTCCTTAAAGCAAATGAAATGAAAATGAAAAATGAAATGAAATATGATCACGACTGTATCCCGGGAGCGGTAGACATTTCTTTCAGATCATTAGGCAATTTTTTTTAGATCTTTTCGAAGATATCTATGGGGGTAGTCAGAGGTATGTCCAAATACATACATATTTGGTACCTACATGCAAACTTTTTGCAGAAGTTAACTTAAAGTATCCTGCCCTTAACAATGTAAAGAGCTGTCGTTTTAATATTTTCATGTATGGCTGGAGGTTTGAGTCTGGGAGGTTTCATTAAAGATCATAAAACACGGAATTTGCATACCATTTTTTCTACATTTGTCACCGAGACGTTTTATGAGAAATGTCCTTTTAAATGTATTTTATATTTTGGTTTGAGTGTTGAAAATGTAATATGTCAATTACTGCTTACTTTTCTAGGTACTGTTTGAAAGATATTAGGTATTACAGTAAGTCAGTATTTGTCGTTAAGCCATGACGGAGGCCTTAAGGCGGCCTAAAAACTCCGTCACCAGAGTTGGCCACTTGACGTTAGCAAGTGGAGATCCGTGGTCTCTGCCTACTCACATGGGAAAGAGGCGTGATTTTATGTATGTATAATGAGCTTCGTAGCATTGTGTGAAATTTCATTTAGTTACCAGTAGTTTTTAAGCTATTGCATAGCCTTGAGCGTGGAGACCGAATCCAGAAATTCCGTAACGAAAATAACCTAACACTTGACTATAACTATAACTATAACTATATACACTATAACCCCCACTCCGAAAAAATGCTATGCAATAGCTTTAGCGCGGCAGTCTCCGAGTGCCACACGTCTTTTTTTTTCTCGCAAAAACAACTATCCTAAAAACACTAAATCAAAACATCAATAAAATCATTCGTTTAATTTTAAAGTCATGATCTGACACATTTGGCAATTGATTTTTATTTTTAAATAGATATTTCAAAAACGGATGTAACTGTCGGGTCTATTTCTCACGAAGCCTAACCAGTGGTGCAGGATGTGTGACCAGCAACTTGAATAATTTGCGACTGGCAGAGTTTTTGTGCGAGCAGTAAACCAGGTTTAGGCATATCATTGTTTATACCTGTAGATTACTTAAAATAGATTTACAGCCAATCTCAATAACCTATCTATCTTTGGTTTTGCTTACTGTCAGTAGCTATTTGACGTCTTTTGTATGGAAGAAATGTCAAATATCTACCCGGAGTAAGCATAACCAAAGATAGTTAGGTTATTGAGACTAGCCGTAAGTGGTATTACTCTAATGAACTATTTTTTTGTAACCTTTCATGCACTACTGCTGGTCTCCCCCTTCAACTTCCACTCTTTATGCTCCAAGGCAACAGTTGAACAAATGAACAATTGATTAAAAAAAAAAAAACTAAAAACCAAAGCATATAACACACTTAAATCTAATATAAATATATTTAGTACTAAGTTACGCACAAAAACGGCTGAGCCGATTTTTAAAAACATCAAAATAATTCACGAAAAATTTTCGATCTCACGACCTTCGGATCGGCACTACCCCACTCGGCTAAAACGGCTCAAACTCTCCCTTTTTAAACTATGTTTAGTATTGTTTTGTTTCGTTTTAAATACCCTTGTTATCCGTTATAAATTAAATCGGGTTTCTATTCTATTCGTCATGCATTTACGTATAGACATCACAAAAGGATTAAAATCTCGGAGACACAATAAAATCAACCTGACTGCGCACCTATTGATAAAAAAACTGAGAAAATTTAAACTTTATGACACAGGGAATAAGGATAGGTACTTAGAATTTAGATTTTCGAGACTTTTGTTCCGAGTAAATTTTATCCAAAATGGTCAAAGAGATTTCAACTCTGATTCCAAGGTTTATGATTGGATTTTTTTTGAAAATTGTAGTCGAGTCAAAAACGTCACAACAGAACTACAGCAAAAAAATAAGGGCTTTGTATATCGTCGATTCCGAATGAGTGCTTCTTCAAAAGAGTTAAACATAAATAAACCTTAGAATAAAAGAGTATTATAAAGTATATACCTAGAATTATTATAGTAGAATATATTATAGTATATTGTCGGTTTCTAAATCGACGATAATTTTACGTGAGTAATTTCCCGTGTGCTATTGAATAAAAGAGTAGTTTCAACTTGTATTAATGGTCATTTTTGAATATTATTCGTATTTTCTTGTATTTAGTAAGGTACTTTACGTACTTTCTATTCAAACAATAAATTCATACCATAATACATAAAAAAAAACTGTAAGAGTTAGTTTCATAACTTTCAGTTTTGTCTGCCCTTATCACGCCTTAATCGCTGAACAGATTACGATAAAATTAGGCATGGATATAGTAACACCGCGGGGCACAGCTAGTGTACATTATCTAGTTATTCATAATTAGTTACATACAATGTGAGTATAAGACAATTATTTGACACAAATAATTTTCTCAAGCCATCAAAGTGAATAATAACATTTTTTTAAATGAAAAATCTTACTTAAAGTTTTACGACTTCGATTCGACCCTTAAGCCTTACCACTCGGCCACGAAGTCCTTGACGCCGAAGACGAAACTATCAGTAAGATGATTTCGGTTAATATAACAATAACAATATAACAATAATATAGATGAATAATAACAATCTGTTCGAACTAGTTACGTACAACACATTTTGACGTCGGCAGATTTAAGTAACAAAAACGTTCAACGGTGACTCATTGCTGTGACCGCAGTATAATGAAACATAACACCTATTGCATATCACCTATTGCACGGATATAGAGTACAGTTGTGAAAGAAAAGACCATAATAAATTTTCATTAATTATTAATAATAATAAATTTTTATTTACAGAAACTAAACTACTACATATTTACATAACTGTACAAAATACAATTAGAACCAGTTGATATAATAATAAATATATTATATTAATAAATTGTTCTGTCATAAATAAATATTAAATATATATCCTTGGTCATAATATAAATATGAAATATCCTTAGACATTACACACAGCGTCATCTAGTCTCAATCATCTAGTTATGTCATTTAGTTGTGTTATATTATCCAGATTAGGTACTGTAATTTTTTTTTAAATACATACATTATTATACATAGAAGATAGATATTCTATACATAAGAGCGTGGTGGCCGAGTGCGTTAGTGCCTCGACTTTCGATCCGAAGGTCGTGGGTTCGAATCCGGCCGTGCATCAATTGACGAACGGGAACTATTTTGTATGTTTGGGGTAATTTCCGAAACGACTCATATCCGATTTCAAAAATTAATTCACCGATGTGTAGCATGGACTTTCCGAATGAACATAGGCTATATTTTATCAAGATAGGTACAAACGGGCTTCCGTGCTTCGGAGGGCACGTTAAATAGTCGGTCCCGGCTTTTAAAGTCGTTAAGCCATGACGGAGGCCTTTAGGCGGCCTAAAAAACTCCGTCACTAGAGTTGGCCACTTGCTCATACGAGCTTACTTACTTACGGGAACTATTTATTCACCACGGCTAACACCGCGAGGCGCAGCTCGTACACACATATAACGTGGTATATCTATTGTTACTAAGCTCTGTGGGCATCCATCGTCGCTTTAACGCATCTCTGCCTCCTGAGTCATCGTCCACTCCAGTGCTTTACATCACAAAAACTATCCAACGGTCGAGAGGAAATGTTCAAGTGAATCATCATCAATTAAACCTTATGGTTTCGAAATTAATTTGTTGCTCAGTTCGTTTTATATTATATTATTACATTATTTAGATTTTATGACTAAGGAAAATAATGTAAGGTACACTCGTATTCATTAATTAACGTGGTCACTTAAACGCAAAAAAATAAGTCTTTTCTACATAATTATACAGCGTCAAGGTATTTTTTTTTCCGACAAAAGTGTACCGATTTTGAAAATTCTTATTGTTTCAAAAAGTATATCCCGTACTTATGTACATTTCTCGAGTGTGTCTCTAGAGTGCAGAAATTTTTTTTCTTCTTACAAAATCAAAGTCGGTTATACAATTTTTAATTTTGCCAATAGTTGAAATAATAAATAAATTAATATCCTTGGACATTCTAGTTATGATATTTATTGAAGATAGTTTATACCTAATATTTGTTATAGTGTTAAAAGACCTTACTTTATAAAGATGTAAGGGGTTGTCAGAGGTTTGTCCAAATATGATGATGATGGTTAATGAAAAGATAATTTCCGTAACATTTCTCTAAACAATTATCGTACCAGATAGACATAGGCAAATTGGGACAGAGTCGAGGCAACTGCCAGTTTAATCATTAAAAGTCCTTCAAGCTTTCCATTCGTACAATCCAGTGCATCAGATTGCTCTGAAATTACCTACGATTAGCTTATCTGACCAACCAGTAGCTGACTCACTCCACACTGTTTAGTAAACTGTACAGTACTTTCACCTAGTTTCCGAGTTCAATGTTGTAGGTACTTGACCCTAGAGTGTACTGGTTGTTTCTTGGTCTTGCGATAATGTACAGAGCTGAGGTAGAGTGGGATGATACATGAGTGGCCAACTCTGGTGACGGTGTTTTCAGGCCGCCTAAACCTCCGTCATGGCTTAACGACTATAAAAGCCGGGACTGACAATTTAGCGTGCCCTCCGAAGCACGGAAGCGCTCAGCTGATTGCCACTTGCGGTTACCCATCCAAGTTCTGACCGCGCAGAACATTGCTTAACTTCGACTTCGTTGTTATCTGTCAAAAATTGTCATACATTTTGTGTGTATAAACAACGTTTCGAGGTCAGTACTCACATACGGTATTACTCGATAGTTTTACTCGAAGTCGAGTAAAAATCAACGTGTGGACCGCAAAACTCACAGCTCGAAGGCTCGCACCGAGCCGGCTCGATGGAATTAAATGAAATAAATTTCCTTTGAACCCACTCGAAGCGAGCCGTCAATCTTGACTCGAACGTGTACGTGACTGCGAGTGGCGCGAGGTTTTGCTTTGATTTTCATACAAAGCACTGTGAGACTTGCTAAATACAGCCACCGCCTCCATTGTTGCACAGACATCCTTTGGCTCGAACGGTTCGGTGAATACTGAACGGCGCGCCTCACTCGATAGATCAATGATCAATGTGTGGACGAAAGCCCATGCCATGGGTTTTACTCGACAGTTTAGCTCGATCGAGTAATACCGTATGTGAGTACTGACCTATAGATCGACGGTCATCCATACGTTGGATATAGGAACCCGGCATTCATCTACAGACACTGCTTTGTAGGCCGAAGACCTCAACAGTAGTTTATTGGCTATTAGTCATGTGAATCAGACCAAATACGCATCTCACCGGCGATTACCAGAGCAACTCCAACTAAAAAGGTGATTTCGAAACGGTCACCGATCACCCAATAATCGAGTAACGGCCCACTACTTATCCCCGTGTTCACAAATACGGTCAAATGTATCCGAAAATATACTTATAATTTTTTTTTTATTAACCTGTATCGTCCCACTGCTGGGCAAAGGTCCTCCCCCAAACTCTTCCAACCGTCTCTATCCTTTGCCGAGTCCCACCATCCTTCGACAAAGGTGACGAGATCGTCCCGCCAACGTTTTCTCGGTCGACCCCGACGCCGCCTTCCTTTTTTATACTTATAATATAAAATTAAATTAAATTGTATATGTATATGAAGACGTGGGCATCAAAACAGCTCGCTTGAAGTGGGATTGGGCTGGCCATGTGACTCGAATGCATTCAGGACGTTGGGCCAATCTCGTTACACATTGGGTGCCAAGTGGGCAACGAAGACGCGGCAGACCCAGAAAAAGATGGCGAGATGACCTGGATGCGTTTAACTCTACATGGCCGGAAACAGGAATCGACCGGGATGTGTGGAGGGAGAAAGGGGAGACCTTTGCCCAGCAGTGGGACATGATAGGTTGATAAAAAAAAAATTGTATATTAAGTTATGAATAATCACACTAATATTTTTTTTTTTTTTTTTTATTAACCTGTTATGTCCCTAATATTATAAAGGTTAAAGTTTGTGTGTATGTAAGTGTGAATGTTTGTGACTCCTAACAGCCAGGATAGTACAATATAATACAATTATATTATCTTTTCTAGCTGAATATCGAAAATATAATAAATTCAGAAATAAAGTATCTAATGGTCAGTACCTATTTATTTCACATGCATTGATCAGTTGGTAAAGGACTGGGTTGAGTAAAAACATGAAAACAATGTGTTTTCTAGTTTTTTATTTTTATTTTACAGTGTTAAACCTCACCTAAGTGAGGTAACTATTGGATATTTCATTATAAATGAACTTAACTTACAGGGTCCGTAGCCTAGTGGTCAGGCAGCTCGACTTAAAAGCGATCGTTTGTATCTACGCAGGTTCAAATCCTGCCGGAGCCGTTAACTTTTAGTAAGATTTTTCATTTGTAATGAAATGTGTTTTCTATCCTTAGATAAAAGAAATAATAAAATAATAATAATAATTAATAATCCTTGGACATTCCACACGGCGTCATCTAGTCCCAAGCTAAGCAATTTAATGCTTGTGTTATGGTAACCAGATGACTGATAAACTACATAGATACATTTTTTTTTTGTAAATACATAGGTACATAATATTATACATAGAAAACACCCAGACACGAAACAAATATTTGCAGAGCATACAAACATTAATGTCCCGCAGCGGGGATCGAACCCGCAACCTCTGCTTTCAAATTCTGCAAATTGTTTGATTATTGTTTGTGAATAAGGCATACAACTTAATTAATTCTGGTTATAGGCCATAACTTGTTCTATACGGGCGATCGCGCCGCTCAGAGCGATTATGATGTTATTTCGGAAGAAATATAGATTTTACTGATATAAGTAATTACAACTTTGTATAGACTTGCGACACTTACGGAAGTTTTTTCTTAAGTTTTGTTAGTATAAAGAAAAATAGGTCCAAATTGAAAAGGAAAATTAAGTACTTATAGTATAGTTTTTTTAGTTTTAGTTTAGCTCTCGTGGCGAAGCTTACTAAGACTATCTTGATAGATCGTCGAAGTTAGGCAACGTTCTGAACTAATAGTGAGAAATTGTAAGAACCATTATTGCTTAAAACCGCTTAATTGATTAAAACCTATAAAAATTCAAGCTCTTCATCTTTAAAAAGTTTGAGCAGCCTCACAATATCTCAATATTGATAAAAAAACATTTTCAAATCAAATCAAATCATTTATTTTGCGAAACAAGGGTTAATTAAATAGATGACGTTGAGAAGAGTATGTACAGCCTTGATCTGTATGTCAGCATGCAAACATAGTAAAACACTTCTAAATAAGCTACGGGATAATTTGCAATACAACACAAATCAAATAGCAATGTACAAGTATCTAGCCACATCTATTATTCTGTCCTGTACTATTACTATTGAGATTTATTCGTCATTTGTAACAAGCAAAACAAAAGCTGTGTGCATAAATTGTGGCCGGTATTAGACATGTTTGCGTAGCCCAGTAGTGACCGAAGCCGACCGTTTAGACCTTACGACACGATTTGACGCTCGTATTATAAATAGTTACTCTAAGCGATTTAAATTCAAATTATCTGGTACATTGAAGCCATTTTTTAAGCTATTGCATAGCTTCTATCGCGGTCCTTGAGCGTGGAGACCGAATCCAGAAATTCCGTAACGAAAATAACCTAACACCCCCCATGCAATAGCTTTACCGCGGCAGTCTCCGAGTGCCACACGTCTTTTTTTTTTTTCATTTCATTTCATTGATGCCTTTGAAATGTGGAGCTGGAGGTACATAAGTTGGACAGAAAAAAAACATTAAGATGAAATAAATATGTAAGTATTGGCTGATTAATGCTGGGTTCCTATAGCCAACTAACGGATGTCCTGTCCGTAAGTCGGTCGTCATAGCAACGTTGTTATCTGTCAAAGAGTCTCATACATTTTGTGTTAAATAAACAACTTTGCTATGACGACCAACCTACGGACATCCGTACCTTGGATATAGGAACCTGGGGTAAGCCAAGTTATCCTTTATTGCTCGTGTCAAAGTAAGTTTACATTTTACAAAATAATAATTTAAAATTCGTCGACGACCTCTGTGGCGCAGTGGGCGAAAGCCCGCCTGAGACGCAGAGGTTGCGGGTTCGATCCCCGCTGCGGGACAAATGTTTGCATGATCTGCAAATATTTGTTTCGTGTCTGGGTGTTTTCTATGTATAATATGTATGTATTTACAAAAAAAAAAATGTATCTATGTAGTTTATCAGTCATCTGGTTACCATAACACAAGCATTAAATTGCTTAGCTTGGGACTAGATGACGCCGTGTGAAATGTCCAAGGATATTTATTTATTTATTTATTTATTCGTACTCAACTGAGTATCCTGTCAAATAGTTCTCAATCATAAACTTCAGTGTTATCCACGGACCTAAGTATAGTACCTGGACGAACAGTGAGCATGCCGCCGAGAGGGACAAAAATTGCAGTGAATCCAATAGTCTCGTAGTACAAAATTCGGAGCATCAAGTTTCCGGCCATACTATAAAACGGCACGTGATGAGGGACTCTATCTCTATCTATCTCTCTCTAAGAATGTTGTATATTCTTCTTTGTTTTTGTGTGACTGAGAAAGGAATATGCAGCGCTCTATTTCTTTCTTTCTCTAAGAGTGTTATCACAGAACAAATAATAGGAGAAGGTATTATCAAATGGGTAGTAATTAAACGAGCTTCTTTTTAATAGCATTATTCGCCTCAGAAAATATAACTTACCTTCTAAATTACTAAGTCGGCCACAACCAACGCGCGTCTGAATAATAGTATTTTAGCCTCTAGTTATCTCTATGTAAGCCACTGTAAATATAACTCAGCATGGTGGTTATTTTTTAGC
This sequence comes from Xanthorhoe designata, assembly GCA_963582015.1. Lineage (NCBI taxonomy): Eukaryota > Metazoa > Arthropoda > Insecta > Lepidoptera > Geometridae > Xanthorhoe > Xanthorhoe designata. Next base: position 760,210 of record OY757049.1, read on the forward strand.
ATTTAGATCTTGGTGGCCGATTACTTTTATTCCACATTTTACTGGCGCTTCGGCGGCCGCTGCCGCGGCACGCTCGCTACGCTCGCTCGCCTCGCGCGTTAGTGGTCACTGTTCAAACCTAACCTAACCAACTGATTTCGATCTTGGTGGCCGATTACTTTTATTCCACATTTTACTGGCGCTTCGGCGGCCGCTGCCGCGGCACGCTCGCTACGCTCGCTCGCCTCGCGCGTTAGTGGTCACTGTTCAAACCTAACCTAACCAACTGATTTCGATCTTGGTGGCCGATTACTTTTATTCCACATTTTACTGGCGCTTCGGCGGCCGCTGCCGCGGCACGCTCGCTAGGCTCGCTCGCCTCGCGCGTTAGTGGTCACTGTTCAAACCTAACCTAACCAACTGATTTCGATCTTGGTGGCCGATTACTTTTATTCCACATTTTACTGGCGCTTCGGCGGCCGCTGCCGCGGCACGCTCGCTACGCTCGCTCGCCTCGCGCGTTAGTGGTCACTGTTCAAACCTAACCTAACCAACTGATTTCGATCTTGGTGGCTGATTACTTTTATTCCACATTTTATTGGCGCTTCGGCGGCCGCTGCCGCGGCACGCTCGCTACGCTCGCTCGCCTCGCGCGTTAGTGGTCACTGTTCAAACCTAACCTAACCAACTGATTTCGATCTGGGTGGATACAACCTAAGTAATTTCTGCTACTATTATTACATATGAACTATTGAGGTCATTATAAAACACGTTATTTATAAACATCAATTTGTGTATTGAAATACAATCATTTATATCTCTCTGATTGGTGCAAATGGCCGGTTGCTGTCATGTCGCGCACTCGCGCCAAATCGTACAGAGGCTATTTTCACGATAAAAGAATATGAAGTATTATTTTACATGTTAAGTTATAATTATTGATGTTGTCTATTGAAGCTTGAATATTTAATTTTTGAGGAGCTTGTATTGAAGCTGTAAAACGTAAAATGGTGATAAGTTGCAAATTCCGTGGCCGACTTAGTAAATTAGTGGGCAATGTATAAATCAGAAGGACAAGTAAAATTAATTGTTGATATTGACTTGACGCTTTCTTTAACATTTTTAGTTGGCGTTGTAAAGAAGATAAATTAGTTTATTAGAGGCTATGTCAAATTCTCGATGCTTAGTTATTAAATGAGAAGTTTGGCTACGTGGCCAAAAAAAAATTCTGTGGCCGGTTTTATTATTTCTCTTATTCAAATAAATCGTTATATATAAAGGAGTTTATAACCGGTCTGCACCGTGCAAGCTGTAACGCTCGCTGATGCTTCAATGGATAAGAGCCGGGTCTCGGGTTCTGTTCCCGGCTGGGCAAGCTTAGACAATGTGTTTAGAAATGCATAGTAAAGTTTGTACTCGTGGCGTTTGCGCAAGCATTCTTGATTGATAGTTGAAGCGATGCTCTGATCGGACACAATTTGGATAGTGACCGCTAAAAATGAGAAGAAAAAAAGTACAACAGCGTTGTTTTGAGATCTATTGGAACTTTTTTTTAACAAACAAAAGCTCAGATAATGTAAAATCGATATTAAAATGTAATGAATGTTAATGAATGTTGTTGGGGATAACCGTTTTTAATTAATTACTATCCTACTAATATTACAAAGATGTTTGTGTGTGTGTGGATGTATAAGTAGGTATGGTTCGTTTGTTCGTTCGTATGAGCAAGTGGCCAACTCTGGTGACGGAGTTTTTAGGCCGCCTTAAGGCCTCCGTCATGGCTTAACGACTTTAAAAGCCGGGACCGACAATTTAACGTGCCCTCCGAAGCACGGAAGTATGGTAAGTGTGTTGTTACTCTTTCACGTTCAAACGGCTAGACGGATGCGAATGAAATTTAGTACCAGAATTGCTTATACCCTGGATTAAAAAAGAGGCTTCTTTTGATCCCGGTATACCCACGGGAACGGGAACTTCACCACGGGTAACAGCTAGTAGTTACATAATATAGAAACTAAACAACAACAAATTTTCAACATTTTTACTTTGTGTAGATTAAGCATTGAGATGTATTAAAGAGTCACAATCTAATAGCTGACAACACTCAAAAAATGTGCGAGCAAATTCAATGACATTTGACATTTGAATGTAGTCGTTATAACGTTTGTTTTAATGTTCAATGTCGCTTGTACGCAAAAAAGAAAAACTCTGCGCACTACGTAGTGTGCGCAGAGTTTTGGCGTTTACATTTTATTTGTCTGATTGTGGCTCTATAATACATCTCAATGAGATTAAGTGAAAAAATTAAAGTCTTACCCCCTTATGCATATTGGTTTAGTTTTCATTGACGTAAGAGTAACAAGAAAAAAAACATTCTTTAAACCTATATTAAATTGAAAAATCTTTATGAATAAGACCATTATCTAAAAATATAACAGCGTTGGGTTTTTTCGAAATGTATAATATATAAACAGCAAAAATAAAGGTATCATCTTCAAAAATTACTTGACTTTATCGTTGTCATTTCGGTTTCTGAGATTTTTTTCAAGTTACGACCTCATAATGAAGGATATGAACCAATGCCTTCATCCCAAGCTACACTTATCAGCCAACGTCAGTGTGAGATTAGCACTAGTTTTGTTTATTTCTTTCAAGATGGTATTATTACCCGTCATGTAGCTGAAACAGCCTATAAGCCATGACGGAGGTCTTAGGTGGCCCTAAAACTCCGTCACCAGAGTTGGCCACTTGCTCATACGAACTTATATGTCTATAACATGAAAACATATTTTATTTGTAGGTAAATCATGAAAAAAGTCCATAAAGCCTTTTAAGATGTCAAGTTAAAAGTTATAATTAATTCTTTCTTTTCTGCTTTTATTTCATCTTTCATGAGTTAGATTTTTATGGACGCAATGAAGTTTTAAAACTTAATCAGCATTTTATAGATATTTTTGATTATAGTGTTAAACCCCACTTATTTTAATAACCTATAATTGTGTTCTACTGCTGGGCAAAGGTCTTCGCAAAATTATCCACTGACCTTTGATGAGACCACCACTCAAACTCAAGGCCGGCTGAGAAGACTTTGGCGGGTTGATCTTGATTTTCACTATTGGTTCAATCCAAACTGTGGAAATTTATAACGTAGCTTTAGCTCGAAATTAATATTCAATTCGACGATCGATCGCAGATCTATTGCCATGGCAACGCTGTTATCTGTCAAAAAGTGCCAAACAAATTGTGTTGTATAACAGATAGATCTTTGATCGTTCGTCGGATTGAATATTAATTTCGACCGTTAGCCACTACGCCACGAGTGCTTCAATACAGAATTTTTAGTAATATTATCTTTATATATCCATTCGCTATTTATTCGAAAACGCGAAAAACCGATGCTCAAGCCCTGAATATTTTACGAGCGAATATGGACCATTGCTCGTAAAACTCAAAACTTTCATCTCAATTTCAAAACCACTGCGTCTAAATAAACCGTCGGAACAGTTACCTTCGTCCTCTTGCCCTTTACGAGCTCAACGATACCACGAACAACACCTTCAAATCACGGCAAAATGAGTTGTATCTCTATCATTTTAGGGATTATGGTAACCGCAACAAAGAGATCGAATTTTGTGACCAGTTTTATAAGAGGTTGTGCTACTACCGAACTACGCAAAGCTGTTGTATTTGTATATTATGTATATAACTGTATAATAATGTTAAACTAGCTTTGTTTGGGTATAAATAATTTATAGTAGCTTATAAAATAACCAGTGTAATTTGATCTACATACACATATTATTTTAAATTAAACCGAGGTCAGAGATTAGTGGTCAATGACGAAACAAAAATATTTAAAGTTAGTTGTTCAACTCTTTGCTTCTTTTTGATTTCTCTCCAAATTCGTAGTAGGAATGCTCAGCGCTTAGAATTTGATAAGAATTTCTAAAGCATTTATTTGGATTTGTTACGAAACATACCTTACTTTCTCTTAACAAACATAGCACAATAGTTATTCATATATATAAAAAAACTTAAGAGCTCAGCTCTTGTCGGTGTAATGATGCAATTTCCTCCATATACTTCTTTTCAATGCGATCTCTTTTACTTCTTGATACGACATGACAGCGACCTTCTCTTTTATCTGACTTATGTAATTAATTCTTGGTCTTCCCCTTCCTCGCCTTCCTTCTACTTTTCCTTCTATGATGTTCCTTATAAAGCTGTCATGTCGTATAAGATGACCAATCATTTTTCCTCTTCTATTTCAAGAATAGAAGAGGAAAAATGGTATATGGTATTCATTAACAATCTTTGCTCTTTAACTCTGTTCAATACTTCCTCGTTGGTAACCTTTTCTGTCCAGCTGATTTTCTCCATCCTCCTCCAGCACCACATTTCAAACGCCTCCGAAACTTCTCTATCTCGCTGCGTCATCGTCCACGTTTCGCATCCGTAGAGGGCTATGCTCCAAACATAGGCTTTTATAAATTTTTTTCTGACTGACTTCGATATTTTGGCTGTAAAATATGCTTTTTGTTGTGAAACGCCTGTTTTGCCATGGCTATCCTAGCTTTGATATCAGGCGTGCATCTGGAGTCAGATGTTATGATACTCCCCAAATATTTAAAACTGTCTACTTGTTTAATTACTCTATTGTCTATTGTGATTGGTTGTGCCGAAGTTATTTGGTTTTTAGATGTGATTAGAGTTTTAGTTTTGTCTATATTAATTTTTAATGAAAATTCTTTGAAAATTGTGTCCATAATTAAAATTAAATCCTGTAGGTCTTCTTGTGTTTCTGCAATTGCCGCTATATCATCTGCGAATCTAATGAACTTGTATGTATCCCCGTTGAACTTTACACCGCTATTTGAAGCTTCAGAAATTTTCTTTATAGCTGCTTCTATGAAGATGTTGAATATTAAGGGTGAAAGTGAGCATCCCTGCCTTACTCCTTGTCGGATCTTAGCTATATCTCTCTCCGTTCCAACTTCTATAACAGTTTTCTGGCTTTTGTACAACTCGTATATTATTTTCCTATTTCTATAATCTACTCCGATATCTTTTAGTGTTACCATCATCTTTTTCCAGTTAACTTTGTCAAATGCTTTTTCTAAATCAATAAAAGCTATGTAGGTATTCAAACTTAGGTCCATTCTTCTATCTATAATAAGTCTTAATGCTAAAATTGCTTCTTTATAATAAGTCTTAATGCTAAAATTGCTTCTCTAGTTCCTTTATTTCTCCTGAATCCGTATTGATCTTCACCTAAATTTTCTTCTATTGGTCCTCTTATTCTGTTCTGTACAATTTTAAGTATTATCTTAGAAGCTTGAGAAACTAAGCTGAGTGTCCTATGTTCTTCGCATTTAAAAGACTAAGTGTTAGCTTTTTTTGGTAATGTAACAGTTTTGGTGATTTTAAAGTCTTCCGGTATTTGTCCTAGTTTGTAGATATATTTAGTAATTTCAAAAATTTCATCGAGCAGGCTGTCGTTATTAGCATATTTAATCATTTCAATAAAGATTCCATCATCACCCGCTGCTTTCCCATTTTTTATTGATGATAATGCTGTATCAAATTCTTCTCTAATGATTTCCGAGATTTCCATCTCTTTCATTTTCAATAGAACGCGCAGAACTTCATAGAAAATACTTGCGCGGTATTTTCGCGGCAGCGAATACCGCGTAGGTCTGAACAGGCCTTGAAGTAAATAATTACATTTACCTACTAAAGGTACCACAATGACCTGTATAAAGGTTTAAAGGCACTTAGTCCAACACGCTTTTCTCGCTTTTTACAAATGGTTGTCCATTACCGCCTCTGGTCTATTTACTACGCTAACTGATTAACATTGAAAGGAGGTTTGTTCTGTTAAAGTCCTCGTCTTTAAAAACATAACTTTGTAAAACGTGTTCAATTTAAAAAACAAAAAAAAAATTAAATATGATCATGACTGACCCAGGGAGCGGTAGACATTTTTTTCAGATCTTAATGCAATTTTAGATCCTTTTGAAGATGTCTAAGGGGGTAGTCAGAGGTATGTCCAAATACATATTTGGTACATGCAAATCATGCTGAAGTTAACTTTCCATACGTGACAGGTTGCAAGCCCATCGACGCTATTAGAGAGCTAACTGGTTTCCTCACGATGTTTTCCTTCACCGTTTTCGTCTTTAAGAAAAACAAAACTTTGTAAAACGTGATATAATTAGAAAAAAAGAAAAAAACGATCACTTCAACTTCGTCGTATATGCTCATTGAGATGTATTAAAGAGCCACAATCAGACAAATAAAATACAAGCGCCAAAACTCGGCGCACGCTACGTAGTGCGCAGAGTTTTTTTTTGCGTAGCTACAAGCGACATTGAACATTAAAACAAACGACATAACGTCTAAGTATATTCAAATGTCAAATGTCATTGTAGAACATTGAATTTGCTCGCACATTTTTTGAGTGTTGTCAGCTATTAGATTGATACCTACATCTCAATGTATAATTATGCTAGATGATTCTAAATGCCTGGTGAGTTCCCGTTCCCGTGAGAATACCGGGATCAAAAGAAGCCTATTTTTAATCTAGGGTTTAAACAATCCTGGTATCAAAATTTTTATGAAAAGTAGCGTGTAACAACACGCAAGCGAAGCCGCGTGAGTCAGCTAGTGTAAATACTAAATAGTACCTAATAACGTTCGCCGCCTTTTCAAAACCCGTAATACAAGACCCATTGAAAACAGCATTGAAATACAGTACACAGAAACCGATACCAACGTAGTAATAAAAAGCGCCACTGTTTCCCAAACATTTCGCCCCTAATTCCGGCAGACAGCATCTACATGCATTTCCAATTATCGACGCCGGGCGCACTTGTCTACAGATACGTTATTACCCGCCTGCTCGGTACAGATAGTCCAATTTTGTTATAACTTTATTTTTATTTTTTCTTTGGTTTGTGGTCTGTGTCTGTGACGCGCTACATACTGCGGCATCACTGAAAACCAGCGCGGTAGTTGCTACCTCAGCTTCTACAGCAAATGCTGAGTGATGACCAATTTGCTTCACTCATATTTCCTACAAATAATTGTACCCGTACCTACTGTAATGTGTGTGAGTGAATGTAAATAAATATTTTTCTATTCTATTCTATTCTATTCTAATTTGCAATTTTATGGTCGATTTTCACAGTAAAATTGGAGGTCTAAAATCTGCGTCCCCAGAGTCACTTGATCATACGAACTTACTTATAGTAAAAATTACTCAATCTGGACAAATGAACGGAGGATATAATAATAATAATAAATAATAAATATCCTTGGACTTTACACGGCGTTATCTAGTCCCAAGCTAAGCAATTCAATGCTTGTGTTATTGTAACCAGATGACTGCTAATACTTAGATACTTTGTTTTTGTAAATACATACCTACATTATTATAGATAGAAAAACATCCAGACCTGGAACAAATATCTGCAGAAAATGCAGACATTTGTCCCGTGGCGGGGATCGAACCCGCAACCTCCGTATCTCAGGCGGGCCTTCGCCTACTGCGCCACAGAGGTCATCATCACATGCTAGGTGTTTCTAACACCTGTTCCAACGCTAAGTTCTATGTACATTTTAGTAATATTGCGATTGAGCTAGCTGCAAACACCTGTGTCATTTACTGCCCCGAGGAGCACCTTTGTGATATGACACGGAGTTCGATACTGTTGTGTTGATTAAATTCTCAAAAACTTCGAGAGCCATTGCAGTTTTCAATGAAGCACAAATAAAATAACATGAATCACAGTTTTCATCACATTAGGTACACTGTTAATAAAAAATAAATTGAAAAATATGAAATGAAATAAAAAAAAATGGAATATGATCACGACTGTATCCCGGGAGCGATAGACATTTCTTTCAGATCAATAAGCAATTTTAGATCTTTTCGAAGATGTCTAAGGGGATAGTCAGAGGTATGTCCAAATACATAGGTACATATTTGGCACATGCCTACTTTTTGCAGAAGTTAATTTTTGAAAAATATAACAGTATAAATATATTACATAGCATTTGAAGTGTGTATTGATTCTATCAGTTTAGTACCTAAATCTAGACTAATTTTCATGAAAATCATTTTAAGTAAGTATTAATGTAGTAAGTACCTATATTTTCTTTGATAAAAAAAATTGTTTTCAAAAATTTTTAATTATACGCATTAACCGAGGTTTAGGTGCTGGGCAAGCATATTCTATCTCAACAATGTCCCAGGCACTACAGTGTCCCATTACGTGTAGATAAAATATTGCCTTCTGACGCTGTATAAACTATCTCAGGCCTTTACATCTCTACTAGATGATTTATACAGAGTCAAGAGGAAAGCTTTGCCTACACTTAACGGGACACTGTAGTGCCTGGGACGTTGTTGAGATGGAATAGGCTTGCCCAGCACCTAACTAAACCATCCTCTCAGCTTAGCCGGCCATATTCACAGGAAAGAAAATGGTTAATACGTGTGGGGCTGACTAGCCGCTTTCCTCGTAAACTAAATAAATAATAAATAAATATCCTTGGACATTTCACACGGCGTCATCTAGTCCCAAGCTAAGCAACTAAATGCTTGTGTTATGGTAACCAGATGACTGATATAATACTTAGATATTTTTTTTTTTTTTTGTAAATACATACATATTATAGATAGAAAAACATCCAGACCCGGAACAAATATCTGTAGAACATACAAACATTTGTCCCGTGTAAACTATCTACTAAATATGTAAAAGCTTATTTTATTCTGACTACATCCCATATGTACTATTTTTATGAAATTTACGTCAGACGCGCATCTCACTAAGTACATCTTTTTGTAATCCACACTTTATGTGAACCACAAAGTCTGTTCTAACCCTGTCTAACCTGTTCTTGCCTGTTTATCAATCGTCACGGTCAATTTGAATAGATTTCAATAATGCACCGATGCATTCGTGTGTGGTCGTAAGTCTTCGGGCGTCTTCGGATTTATTAACAAGATAAGCGTTCAGATTTAAAGGCTAGAACGTGGGTAGGTTAATAAATATTTTTATTAGATTTAAATAATAAAATAAATTATGATTGTTTTATGTTTGTATTTCAATCACGCCTAAGCCAATACCTAATACAAGTTGTATTGACTAACAGCAGACCTAACATGTGCAACGCGTCGAGACGACAAATGAAATATCTCGATAATGTTGAACTGCTCTAACGTACTATGCTAGAGCAGGAGACAATATTTTGACAACGACGAGATGATTTCTCATGTTACACATGTCATGTTTAGGCCCGCTGGTCAATACAGCTTGTAGTTTAGACCCGTAGGGATGTTTGTTACTCTTTAATGCAAAAAATAAAGAACCGTTTTGTCTAAAACTTGGAAAATACATAAATATAATACGATAATAGTATTTTACATGTATTTTGAGATGTTACTTACGCCCATCAAAATCTGCTCAAAACAAAATTTTCCGTAACAAAATCAGAAATTAATCTTGAACTAAATAAAGTTAGTAGGTACATAATAAAAGATAAAAACTAAAGCCATGTTAGATGATAGATGCAAACACTAGATATTTCCGTAACAAAATTAATCTCGGACTAAATAAAGCATAGTGCACAATAAAAGAGCAAAACTAAAGCCATGTCTACAAGCGCGCATCCCGCGGCCGATTACACGCGTCGGACGAGAGTTTTAAGTAACTTTACACAACTCGCACTTACCAGTATGTGGACTTGGAGCTGCGAAACATGCGAAAACACAAAATAATAACATTTTAAATGCATTCTCAGAAAATGAAAATAACTATCAAAACTTTTCGATTTTGATGGGATTCAAACCAGCATTACTTCAAACGAGTGCTCTATTCGGAGTTTAACTTAACTTTAACCAACTTAACTTTAACTAAGTATTTTTAAATTTAATATGATTGAACGGAAGTATTTAATTTAAATTTAACGTTAAGTTGACTACTACTAAAATTCTAACTATACATTTTTTATTTAAAAATACTTAAACACGGGATTTTATCGCGTTATTCAAAAATAAGGTAGGTAAATAACGCGATAAAATGCAGTGCCCATGTTTTTCAAAATATAAATAGTAATCGCGAAAGTTTAAGAAAGACTATTAAACTAATAGCTTTTATGTAGTTTAGTAATAAAATCATTTTTTTGTAAAAAGTCTCACAAATAATACCATATCAACATTTACCGCCTCCATGTTTAGAACTTTGACTCGCGACTTCACTTTTTGCCAGCACTCGTTTAGTTCTCCAGCGTTTCCACTCGGAGTACAGTCTGAGGGTCTCGCGTCTTTGATACGAACTTGCCGGTTTTGCGGAAATAAAATATTATATTTCACGAGAAAAACTTCGTAAATTCTTTGGAAACCAGAATATGTAGTATTACAAACATTTCAAAATGATTAGAATCAAACATTTTTCTTTCATCGCTAATCTTTTGATTTGAAATTTGAATCACTTGATTACGTGATTAATAGCCCATCCACACTCGAGAGATTTTTTTAGTTTTAAATTATTAGCAAAGAACATAGAAAAAAAACTTAACATGCACCTATTTTGTAGGTCGGTACACATTTGCTGAAGGCCAATTAAAAGTTTCCACTGCTTACCATTAAGGCCAGGCGCGCACTAGGCAGCCAGGCTGCGGCAGCCAGGCTGCGGCAGCCAGAATATTTGCGCAGCCAGTTATAACAGCCAATATATTTATTTTAATAAATTTCTCTGTATCGAAAGTCATCTTGTCAAAGTTCGGAACGCAAAATACGTCTGGCTCCTACAACTAGTGCGCGGAGACCGACTGCAGCCACATACATTCGCCTACACACGTTCTGGCTGCGCGCAGCCAGCTGGCTGCCGTGCAAACAGGCGCGTTTTATTGGCTGCTGCAGCCGAGATTTCGTGGCTGCCTAGTGCGCGGGCTCCTATACAACGTCATATGTTTTACTGGCTGCCGCAGCCTGGCTGCCGCAGCCTGGCTGCCTAGTGCGCGCCAGGCCTAAAAGATGTGACAATATTATTCGCGTTCCTTTGATTTTTATTTTATGTTTTAAGGCCTTTTCTCAGTCTATCTCTCAGACATCCTCAAGTAATTATGAATACTTTAACTTGCTATTTTAGAATCGAATAAAAAAAATATCTAAAAAAACTATTGTTTATTTATTCGAATGCTCAAGATATCAAGATTACGATTATGACATCCTCAAGTAATTATGAATTTGCTATTTTAGAATCGAATAAAAAAATACCTAAAAAATCGAATAAAAAATAAGGTATTTTTTATTCGATTGTTCTGTATCCAAGTGTTTAATACAACTTTTAATATCTTCAGAGCACTACTAGGTATAGAGACCTAAACTGTGCACCTACTACTTGTAAAACGAATGCAGGTGAGGGTGCGCCTTTGCATAGAATTATGAGGCTATTAATGAATATCTCAAACATCGATTTCTTTTACACCTCACCCGCCTCGTTTAGAAGGAACGTACTTGATTCAATTATGTTGAGGTTAGCCGAGGACTAAGTATGTAGTTATCTACATACTTAATACTAAGTAGGTAGGTAATCATAGTTTTTAAGGTTTGCCCTTTTCGTTCATTGTGTACAGCGGGGCTGGTTACATTCTTAGAACCTAAGCACTAAGCTATACTATAAAATAAATAAATAAAATAAAAAAGCCTTTATTTATCCCTTAATTAAAAATAAAATAAAATAACAAATTTAACTTAAATTCTAAAAAAATGGTTTTAATTAAGGGCCCCTCTACGGGTATAGGCCTCCTCCAAAGTTTTCCAATTTCCTCTATCATGTGCTTTTTCAGTCCAGGACCAGCCCGCTACAGCAACTATCTCATATTGCCACCTTTCTTGTGGTCTCCCTTTCTTTCTTTATCCAGTTGGACCTTTCCATAGGGTTGTTTCACGGGTCCGGTCGGGTTTTTAATTCTATAGGTAATTTGGATTTCATTATCTCTTTGTAATTCCAGAACTTACTCCACGTTATATTGATTCTTCTTTTAATTTCTTCTATGTTGCTATTGGGTTTGAACGATAGTTGTTTTCCTAGTTATATATATGAATTTACATATTCTACTTCTTTATTATTTATTGTTAAGTATTTTTTTTTTTTTTTTTTTGGTTCTGTTTGTGAGTATTTTTGTCTTAGAGGTGTTCATTTCCAAGCCGACATTTCTACCTTTTTCGTGAAGGTCGTTTACCATTTTTTCAAGTTGTTTGGACGACTCAGTTATAACAATAACATTAATATCATCTACAAACCTTAGTTAGATGATTCAAACCTTTATTATTGATGTGTATGCCAGTTTGATGCCAGTCAAGGTTGGACATTATATATTGTAGTATCTTTCTTTAGGTGATAATGATCTAACGTTGTAAGTGCAGATATGTAGTTGTACATTATTTCTCGATGGAGGGTTTTGGTCAATCACCTCCGCGGGGACCAGCCGTGTTGGAGGCGGGAGAGGAGTTTTTTGTATTAATTGCTATTCCTTTTGCTGTCTCTTCTTAGTTTTTTCATTTTCGTTTTCATGTCGTCCCAGTGCTAGATCCTCAGGAAGATTAGGTACATGAGTAGTCTTTTGGTTTGTCTGTGGCCAATATGACGATATTTTATTTCTTTTTTGTACCTGCTCATTGCCTTGAGTTTGTATTGCCTTATTGTTATTTACCGTTGGAGGCGATTGGGACAGAATGCGTTTGTTATTGCGTGTATTTTTGTTTCCGTGCATTGTTGTGTTGGGTGGTATAATTATAAGTTGATCATATTTTATTAAAACTTTTTTCCCGTTTTCTCTTTCGATTTTGGCTTGTTCGTATAGTATTTTCCTTTTTTCTAAAATTTTTGGCAGGTAGTCTTCAGCAAGCGAGTAGGAAGTATTTTGTAATTTTTTCCATTTCCTTTGGACATCTATATTTTTCTCCCAAGTGTAGTGAAAGTCAGTACTACAGGTCTAGTTTTTTCCGCTTTTCTACCTATTCTCCTTGCAGCTTCAATCTCAAATTCTGTGCATTCGATTTCCATTTTTTCACTCAAGATTCTTAATATTATTTGTACCAGATCATTGTATCCCTGCTCTTCCTCTCTGATTCCAAATAATACAAGGTTACGCTGTCTTTGTGTCCTTTCTATTACGTCAAGTCGTTTCTCTTGGTATTCGTTTTTTTCTTCCAATTCCTGAATTTTTATCTGTAGGTTTCCAACCATTTCATTTATGTTTTTATTGATGTTGTTGGTAATGTTTGATTCCATATCTTTGAGTGATTTTTTGGTGTCGTTCACGTCGGCTTGTAGTTGTTGAAACATTTTTCTAACTTCATCCATAGTGACTGTTTTGTTTAGTATTCTGTGTTCTAGTTTGTATTGTTCTGATGTTTCCACTGGTGCTTTACTTTGTTTGTATCGCACTGGAAAAATCTTTATTTTATTTTTTTTCGTGCAAAAAGTGCATATTCTTGTAGAGAACCGATCTGCCGTACTAAACCTTTAATTGTTGGAACCCAAAGCGTTGATCCGATACGCCACCGAGGTAGTTATGCGTTGCGATGAAATTATGATATCGTTCTAAACACTATGTCATTAAGTGCAGACACGTAGGTAGGAGTAGCAGTATTGTTTTTAAACCACCGTCAGATATTATAAAATGGTTACTCATTCACTTTTCACTGATTTATTTTGGTCCAGAGATGCTTTTATCCATACAATTTGAATGATATTAAGTGATTGCACTCGTATTCACATTATTTTGAATATTGCAGTATTGTTTATTGTCTTTGATTGTCTTGAAAAAACAGGAAATGTTTATGTTCGGGATTTGTCACTTTCACTTGGTTTGTTGTTTTTATTGATTTTAATGAGAATCCATCGCTGATAACGATGCACCAGGTTTTCGGAGCGTTTATGAGCACAGTTCATAAGGTTTTGCACTTGTTAAACGATTTTAATATTTTTTAACTTAGTTTATCGACAGAGCTACTATTGCTTGCGCGACTGTTGCGCCCTCTACTTAGGCCCTAACTACCTACCTCTATAATAGCTATACTACCTATAGATAAGTCCTGAATGTAATTGTTTGTTGTCCTTAACAAATAAATAAATAAAAAAAATAAACTCCCTTAAAACTCAACGTAAACCAAACCATTGCTATTGATATCCGATGCCCTAGAAAGCAAATGATTCACAGGATCGTAAAAATCTGACGCGGTTACCTGAGTACAGCTATAAAGATAAACTGGCACTAATCAATGCCTCTCGTGAATCATGGCTTAGACGGTTTCGGAAAATGAAAAGCGTTTGAGGAAGAAAATTATTGAAACCAGTAAATCAAAGATAGCTTAGTGGGGCTAGACCGATAAACTAGTTGAGATAAACACGGAAATTACTCACGAAATAACTATAGAAAGAAAGAAAATCGTTTATGACAAGACCTCTACTACCTTGATAAGTAGGTACCTACCACTTAAGTCGGCCAAGTGTAGCGTGTGATGCCAGACAACATTTTGTTGAGGTGTTATCTTGTTAACTTTACAATTACTTTTACTTTTTTTGACATGCCTTACTTTGTTCGACTGGCTTCCCACTGAAGCTTGACTATTTAGATTATTTTAGATTGTTAAGGGATCGCTTTTAAAAAAAAGCTAGGCCCACACCACCATGTTCTTGCCTGATTCTTTCCCTGGTGTAGGGAGTCGCGTTGGAACAGGCATTAGAATCACCTAGCATGTAAAACGATACTTAAGTGATCCCTGAGGTCCTACAAGAATAAATGATTTTTCTTTCTTTCATTCTTTCTTTCCTCAAGGATCACTACAGTTTCGTCTTACATGCTAGGTGAGTAATGCGAACGAGGTCTTCTTCCTAGTTAGACTAGGTAGGTAGGGGCCTACGAGCTAGGCTCTTTGCCCCAGCATGAACTCCAAGAGCGACTGCTCCTAGGTGATGGGGTGTCGCCTTTTGAGGGGCGGTGCAAAAAAATAAGGGTTAAATGTACATGTTTTTTTTTTGTTTGTTTTGATTTTTTTTTTCTTGTCTTTATACTGCAACGATACAACATAGGCTAAAAATAAAGACGTGTGGCACTTGGAGACTGCCACGGCATAGCATTTTTTCGGAGTGGGGGGTGTTAGGTTATTTTCGTTACGGAATTTCTGGATTCGGTCTCCACGCTCAAGGCCCGCGATAGAAGCTATGCAATAGCTTAAAAATTAAGATTTATTAAAGTTAAAAATAAATGGTATATAAATAAAAAAAAAAACTAAAGGTGTTTTTAAGTAGGTAACTATAAATATAAGTGCTTATAGACCATTAAAACGTCCAAAGACAAGTAACGATACAGAAGCGTCGATGACATCATCTAGCATTACATCGCTATCAATAACGGGCCGTTTAACGAGAAAGTTACAAGCTTCCGTAACTATAAGGCGATCTAACGTTGTATTGATACTTAGTGGTCATAGATTATGTGAATAGATACGACATTTTGAAAAAAGAAAGAAATAATGATAAAAATCCTTGGAAATTTCACACGGCGTCATCTAGTCCCAAGCTAAGCAACAGATGACTGATATACCTACTACATAGATACATTTTGTAAATAATTATGTACATACATACTATAGATAGAAAAACATCCAGACCTGGAACAAATACCTACTTATCTATAGTTCAGTTTTTTTGAATTCCTTTGTTCAACGTAATAATAAAATAAAATAGGCGGTGGCGCTAGTTTCACCCATACAGGCACCTTAATAACTTAGAGGTAACTGCTAAAGATCAGATATAGACCTAGACAGAAAGAAAGATATGCAAGTTAAGGAACGTAATATAATACGTCCTTAAACTTTTTAATACCCTCTGTTTTTTCTTCATTAAACTAATAGTAATGCTTAAAACTGAGCGCGTCTTAAGTTTAAGCGTTAAAAAGCCTATTAACCTATTTTATTTGAAAGTTTCTTGGCGTCCAGTGTTGACCATAAAATCGTTTTACACTCGTACTTATTACGCTGTAAATAGAATTGCTTTTCGAGTATCGCACTTATATGACTCAAGTGACTTAAAAATAACGAAATAAAATTATACTCTTAATGTAAGTAATCTTCCAATTGAATATCGAGTCTGGGTGTTTTTATGTATTTATTTACAAAAAAAATGTGTATTAGTTGTATAACAGTTATCTGGTTACCATAACACAAGCATTTAATTGCTTAGCTTGGGTCTAGATGACTAGATGACACTGTAGAATGTCCAAGGATCACTTACATACTTACACACACACTTTTATAATATTAGTATGATTATTATAAAAAATCATGACAAATTCATTCAATCATTAAATTCATCCGCCACTATAGCATACGGCCTTTTGGAATCCAGTGTTGTTCAGGGTAATAATGAATTCAGGTTTAGTTATGTCATAGATAAAGGAAACCCTAGATTGCTGAGGAAGTACCCAATAACATGGCACCGCAAAAATTTGTTTTTAATTAACTTATCGCTCACTAGGTGTCGCTAGGAGTAACGAATTGATGCCAATAATTAAAAAGACACCATAGTGGTACAAAATAAATTTAAAGATGGCGCCACGGAGCTCTTAATATATTATTATGTCGGCCATATACTAGCTAGGTAGGTAGGTGGGTACCACAGATAAATTAATAAACATGGATACCGGACTAAAAAAAGTCAAAAATAAAAATCTTAGTGACAACTTGGGTACCTAATGAAAAACTTGATGAAAAGTGCAAAATCAAGTAGATAACCAGATGATTTTTCCAGGCAGTAATAGCACCTATTTAGTACCTACTCAGAATCAAGTACAATGTAAGCCACCAAATAACGGTACGCGAGCTCTCGTTCGGGGTAAATTCCACTAATAATATATAAACTTAAACTACCACTGACTCACTCACTGACTGACAGAATTTTTTTTCAGATTCTTAACAAGGGACATTTAGATAGTCAAAACATTTTTTCAAAACTCCTCCCCCTCCCTCCCCAAACCTCCCCTAAAATTGAAAGGGCTGTAACTTCACAACGGTTAGAGATATTCATTAGGTTTTTGAACAAATACTATAGTAGGCGTCGGAGGTCCTGAGTGGAGCGGAGGGGGGAGGTGGCGAGCGAAGCGAGCCGCCTACCCCGTAGCGTAACGAAGGTCGAGTGGGTGAAGCGTAACTCAGGGCCGACGACATGGATTTTTTTTTCTTTTATTTTTTTTCTTAATGGTGATTGTGGCTCCATAACTAGTAGTTCGTCCCGAACGAGATCTCGTGCACCGTGGGTTGGTGGTTTATTTTGTACCTACCTACTTGCTTCGACTACCCCATATAAGTCACTGTTGAGTTGGCTAATTGATTGTTTATGAAATCTGGCTGCTAGATCTCTACGATTCAATCAAGTCTTTATTCAAAGTCCAATCTCAATTACTTACTCATCAAATTATATACCTATATCAAAGGTCGTATTTTGATACGCAACCAATTCTGATTAAAAACTCTATGAATTTACTTTTTTTTTGGTATAATACTGATGTTTGTTGACACTTCAGAGGTGCTATGCTAATGTCATGTCAGTCACTACCTTTCTTCAAAAAAGTGTTGCACGGAGCTATTAAAAAATATGGTCAAAATTCATTTTGTTACAATTTATATTTGTATAGATAAATATTTCATGGTTTTTGTAAAAATATTATTTTTGTGAGGGTGTCAATTAAAACAAAAATGTTTTAAGATACATTTAGGTTTTTCGGCAGTAAAAAAAATGTTGTTGGTGTTTGTTCGTTGTTTTTGGTAAATGACTGCACCGAACCAACGAAGTGGTTTGTAGTGTAGTCATAATTATGATACTTTATAAAATTCAGAAAAATCTCTTTTCGTTTAAAAATTCGTTAGATTTGTCGAGATGAAACACTTTAGGTTGGAACCACTGAAAAATAATAGATTTTACATTTATCGATGTATTTTAAAATTTTAACCCTAGAAAGATAACCTACGCCTCAGAGGCGCCCGAGCGAATGAAATATTTGTGTCTCTTTTTATCTGAATCCCGTACCTATACACCTGTCCTTCTCTACTTACTCGGTCGTCGGTCAATCACATCGCGGGACGATCGACTTTGTGCGGTAAGTACCATTATTTTCGAATTACAACCATTTTTTCAAAATTGATGCGCTCTCGAGGCGTATGTTTATCTTTTGTGTAACTTTTAGTGTTCTTTGGTTTATTATATGATATTTATGTATATGTAATTACATAACAGTATTTTTATGATAGGTACGAGATTTGCTCATTTAAACAGAAGGCTGTTTGTTTTTGTTACTTTTTTTTAGAGGTCTACTTATTTGGTTACTAATAAATAAATATGATATATAATTTTATTTTATTTCTAAATGTATCCCTATACCTTTTATATTATAAAATAAATTCAAACAAATATTGATTAATAATGAAAATATAAGCATTTAAAAACCGTGCGCCTCTGAAGCGTATGGTTATCTTTAATGTATGTCTTAATATGGTTAACCCTAGAAAGATTTCTAGGGTTTTTTTATTTTTTTCACCCCCTTGTATTCCTCATATCTTTATAAGTAACTCCTTGACCGATCATGCTCATTAGGTATTAAATATAACCACCTAGTAATCAATGTGGTATTTTGAAAAATACCTTTCATCCTCTCACCACGCCATCTGTTAATATTCATACGTAACTAACAAAAAGTGTAATATTTAATCATCATAAAATCTTGTATTTTTAACGATATTAAATATAAAAAAAATTGTAGGTAATTTTAACTAAAAAATAATTTAAAATTCTTGGATAAAATTGATATTTAAAGTTACTCAGGCTAGCTCTGTGCTGCCATCTACTTTTAATACCAAATTTGGACCTTTTTCAGGATTACGATTTTGTCTATGGCCTCTGTCTGTCTTCTTTATTTATTTTGTCTATGGTTATGTTAACGCAGACAATATTGTCAAAATATTTAAAACACTGAATATTAAAAACACTGAAGATTTATGGGGGATTTCGACTAAGATATTAGCTACTATTGTTGGGGATATTGCTCCATGTTTAGCTTATATCTTTAACAATTGCGTTGACGAGGGAGTTTTTCCCAATCTAATGAAGATGAGTAAAGTTATTCCTTTATTCAAATCTGGTAATGAAACTGACCCCGCTAATTATAGACCAATATCGATTCTGCCTGCGTTAAGTAAAATATTTGAAAAACTAATTCTTAATCAACTGCTCTCTCACTTTAATCTCAACGGACTTTTACACCAGCACCAATTTGGATTTACGAGAGGTAGATCAACAACCGATGCAGGTACATTGCTTCTAAAACACATATATGAGGCCTTTGAGAACTCGCAAGACGTAGTCGGAGTTTTCTGCGATCTGTCGAAAGCCTTCGACTGCGTATGTCATGCGACTCTAATTTCTAAATTAAAGTACTATGGTGTCGTAAACCAAGCTATTAACCTGATTAGATCTTATCTTTCTGAGAGACTCCTTAAAGTTGAAGTAGGAGGTGAAAAGTCTTCAGGGTCAGTTATTGATATGGGTGTGCCACAGGGCTCGATACTAGGCCCTTTTCTGTTTCTAGTGTACATAAACGACCTTCCTTCCTTTGTAAAAGACATGTGTGACATTGTTCTTTTTGCTGATGATACATCTTTGCTTTTTAAAGTTGATAGGTCTAAGGATAATTATGATGATGTTAATGCCTCTTTAGCCCAAGTCTCAAACTGGTTCACTGCTAATAACCTCTTACTTAATGCCAAAAAAACTATTTTCTACTATTTTCGTTTTACAGAAGCGAGCTGTCCGCGCCATTTACAAAATGAAACGTCGGGACTCTTTAAGAGAGCGTTTTAAAGAAATAAATATTCTTACTGTTTTTTCGCAATATATTTATGTAAACTTATTGCACACTCACAAATATATCGACGGCAGAAAGCGGAAATGTCGTATCTCGAAAATTGGCCTAAATGACTTATTACTATATTGTTGATGAGGAAAAAAAGCCGCATCGAATGGTCTAAGTCTCGTTTTTCTACGATGAAAAAAAAACATTATACGCCCTTGATTTTTTCCTAATTTTTGTACAGCTCACAAGAAAAATTGCTGTAACTAGAGGAAAAATAGCAACTTTTACAAATAAAACAGATACGACAACACGTCCAGCATAAAAAATAGTTACGACATTTTTTTTATATTGCGGACATTGATTTTGTAAGAGATACAGCATTTCGGCGCCTCAAAATTTTACGTTGCCATAGATACATCAATATTCTCAGGACTTTTTAATATTTACCGAACAGTTACTGCATTTTAAACATTTAATTTATTAGCGAAATCTTACTCCTACCCCGACGTGTTCACCCTTATACGACATTTCAACCGCGGGGAAATTTTGCGTAAGCGCTGATTTAGAGAAAACGTATTTGTTTTTTTGATTTTTTTTGAGTATAATTAAAATTAAAATGTTGTTTACGTGTTTAAAAACAAAAACCTTAAGAGTTCGGGTGAGTTCTTGAGTATTAAAATTTAAACTACGTATTTTTAGGTTAAGAAGTGCATTAGGTACCTATTCTTTGTTCTTGTGTATATTTACTATATTTTTAGTAACAAAAAAAGAAACTTTCTTTGTTCAAAAAAATAAAAATTAATATGCTCAAAAAAAATAGTATTTTTAGTACTTAAAATGCGTCTTCATTGAAAATTAGAGAATTTATTGATGCTCGATCTGAGAGCTCGCTATCAATAAATCAGGATGGCTTCATCCCAGGGCTGTCTACGGTTGATCCCATGTTTGCTGTTAATGATAACTTAGGAGTTTCCGGCGAAAAATCAACCACTGTACGATACGATCGAGTACCTACCTCGCTCTACAATCTGGTGGAGTCTTCGCAAGAATGTTATCCCAGGAAGATTCGTCGACATAATAGCTGACAGTCATGTATATGAATACCTATTATATTTACTATAGATCGTTCGTATGAGCAAGTGGCCAACTCTGGTGACTAGATTTACTATAAAAACCACAGAGGGACAGGCAGCATAAAATGAAGGTGTACATCAAGGGTCAGTACCCAGTCCATATCTCTTCTGTTTGGTGATGGATGCGCACAGTGGACTTTTATTTACGCAGACGATATAGCCATCTGCACAAGATCACGTCAAGACCTATAAAATGAACTCGGGGAATAGAAGCAACAGTTATTTACCTGCATCTCAGTGAAGGCAAGACATATTATATGGTGTGCCCAAATACCTACACGTGATCCATCGATAGTGAGATCCACTCACTATCGATGGACGAGGAGGTGTGACGAATATAAATTATTTATAAGAGTGTAATTCAACCGATACTTGCATATAGAAGCGAAACCTGTAGGTACAAAGACACGTTGTATCTAGGTGGTGGAGATGAAAATACTTCGGTGGATGAGCGGAATCACGAGAAGGAACATGGTCCGCAACGAATTTGGGTGCGGGAGTCTCGGCGTGCGCGACATCGAAGATAGGTGTATTTAGTGGTAAGGAAAAGGATCGAAGCTAGTTTGGGCACATTCAAAGGAGACCATCCGAACATATCACGCAGAAAATGATGTCGCTCAACATTTCTGGGTACAGGCGGAGATTCCTTTCCGCCTGGACCCAGAAATAACCAAAAAAATAGATGGACGTAATCAAAAAATATTTATTGGACTGCAGTGTTTACCAGGAAGACTCGTTAGATAGAGCCAAGTGGAAGAAGAAGACGAGGAAAGCAAACCCTACCATCAGATAGGAATGATAATCCTTTAAATGAAGAGAGAGAGAGAGAGTCTTCATTGACATCTCGGTGACACTGCAATATTGTGGTAACAACAAGCTGATCTGATGATGGAGTCAGGGGCGGTTGAGCAGAACTCCTCAGTAAATTACAAAAATCATCTGTGTTTGGGACCATTTTTGAATCAGCTCATCTTTACCCGATAAAAGCTTGTACTGTACTTATTAAAAACATATTATAAGGTTAGCGTGATGTTGGCTCTCGAATTATTAGTAAACAAACATTAGCAATATAGCAGACTGAATGTTTTTTATAGCAGATCAGTCTGATTAAACTTAATCTTCTTCTTCCTGTCCTCATTCCACTAAGTGGGGTTGGCTGGCACAACATGGTTTTCTTCTTCCATTTTCCTCTACCAGATATCATCTCAGCACTCACTCCTTTCTTACTCACTTCTTTTATTGAAACTAATCATGAAGACGAAATAAAATACAGCAGACTAATTATTGCAACCAGTTATGAAGTGGAAAATAGCAGACTGATTGTTAAAACTAATTATGAAGAGAAAATATAACAGATTGATTGTTATTGATAAGTGATATGTGGGTACCTATAGCCGACTTTTTTTTGTCATTACATTCTTAAAATTACAATAAAAGCATTAAATAAAAGATACAGTATTTTATTTGAATAACATCTATAACTCAGACTGTACTTAAACCATTTTATTTTTATAAACTCATTTCATTAAAATGTCTTACAGCAAAATGTTATGATTCGTATGGTTCATATTTGAGATACAGCAGATCCGTAGCATGAAAACTTGTATCTATTTCAAGTGGTCATACATTTCACCTTAGAGATACAGCATTTCCGCTGCTCGATTATGAAACATCAATTGCTGTATCTCCTAAGAAATCAATGAAGTAGTAACTTTACGATATTCTCATGAACTGTATTAAATAACGTTTGGATTGATATAAATATATACCAGATTTCAACTTTCTATCTTCATTAGTTTAAGAGTTATGATTTTTTGAAATAGTTTTTTGGCTCTGGTGTAAAGTTGGATATTTTGAGATACGACATTTCCGCTTTCTGCCGTCGATATAAACAACTTTAAGAAAAAAAGTGATGTGCACAAAATTAACACTAGAAATAAAAATAAATTATGTGTGCCTAAATTTAGACTAGAAAAAGTAAACGGTTCTTTTATGGGAAATACTGTACTTTTTTACAATAAACTCCCAATCAACGTAACTAACCTACCGACTCGAAGGTTTAAAACGTACATAAAGAATATTCTTGTAGAGAAAGCGTATTATTCCATTGAGGCTTTTATTAATGATAAAATTGCGTGGCCTGATGTCGCTGTGCCCCTCGACGGTTGATGGTATACAATATCTTTACTACCTTGATAAGTAGGTACCTACCACTTAAGTCGGCCAAGTGTAGCGTGTGATGCCAGACAACATTTTGTTGAGGTGTTATCTTGTTAACTTAACAATTACTTTTACTTTCTTTGACATGCCTTACTTTGTTCGACTGGCTTCCCACTGAAGCTTGACTATTTAGATTAAGTATTTTAGATTGTTAAGGGATCGCTTTTAAAAAAAAGCTAGGCCCACACCACCAGGTTCTTGCCTGATTCTTTCCCTGGTGTAGGGAGTCGCGTTGGAACAGGCATTAGAATCACCTAGCATGTAAAACGATACTTAAGTGATCCTTGAGGTCCTACAAGAATAAATGATTTTTCTTTCTTTCTTTCTTTCTTACAAACTAAAATATTGGAAGCTCTTAAATTTTTTTTTATTTAAAATCAATTTTTAGTCTCAACTATTAATTCCTCATTAACTATCAGTAATTACTCTATCCACGGTACAATTGCCTAAAATTAAATTAAAACAATAGCCCTATTTATAATAACGCCATTAAAAAGTCGTTAAAGCGTGAATTAATTACTGTGAAAAAGTACATTAGTTTTGTTTCAATTCAAAACACCTGCGATGTCAAGCGAGGCTTGTTTAAATGTACCTTTAGGGTTCTTTAGTCAAAAACACAAAACGCTATAAAAAGCAAAACAAGTAAGTACCTAAATAGTAGTAAAAGTATGTGCAAACTAACTTGAATAAGCTAAAACGCTTACCACTCGGCCACGAAACCTTGTGGCAGCTTGTATCTCGCGGGTTCGAATCCCGTCGAAGCCGTAAAACTTTTAGTAAGATTTTTTATTTATAACGAAATACCTAAGTTTGGTTTAACACTATAATAAAATAGGTATATAAACATTACTATGATTATTTTGTTTTTTTAAGCTATTGCATAGCTTCTATCGCGGGCCTTGAGCGTGGAGACCGAATCCAGAAATTCCGTAACGAAAATAACTTAACACCCCCCAAGCAATAGCTTTACCGCGGCAGTCTCCGAGTGCCACACGTCTTTTTTTTTTAATTTGACTTTGAGTAATCAAATACATAACCGTACTTTTTATAACAAATGGCTATTGTACTGAATGACATGGTAACCCCACTAAGTGTAACCGTATAGTTGCGTGATACGCACTCGTGTATAAACAATGGCTTTCCCATCGCATACCTATTTAAATATCGCCGACAAAGCACACATCTATCAGAGTTGAAGCACAGAGCGTGTCACCTTTTTGCAAATCAACGCTATGCCGATCATTTCAATGGATCAAATGAGATAAATCAAGTAAAACGCGAGTCATTATAGAAAGAAAAAAAAAGACGTGTGGCACTGCCGCGGTAAAGCTATTGCATAGCATTTTTTCGGAGTGGGGGGTGTTAGGTTATTTTCGTTACGGAATTTCTGGATTCGGTCTCCACGCTCAAGGCCCGCGATAGAAGCTATGAAATAGCTTAAAAAAAACGTTTATTAGGACCTCAAGGATCACTTCAGTTTCGTCTTACGTGCTAGGTGATTCTAATGCAAATCAAGTAGGTACAAATCGAGAATAATCGAGTATTTTTATTTGTAGTTTAGTTTAGTTTTTGTATACATACAGACATATAAATATGTACTTAGTTTATTTTCTGTAAATAATGGATTTAAAAAAAAGTCTAATATGGTCTTTTATTTTTTGTAAGTATAATTTTGTGATATGGGTACAATCGCCTGAAATAAACATATTATATTTATTTTTATTATTTTATATTAATAACAAAAAAGTATCTATCTAATTAATTTTCAAGGAATCCTAGTTATATTATACTAACTAGGTACTGTTTTTTTTCATAGCCTTCCGTTATGTAAATACAAAAACAAATCAAATAGTACTGATTTCTTGCTCCGTTACCCCCCCATGCCATGGGTCATTAATACCACCTCGGTATAATTATTACTGCATAATGTTAAAAGAATCTATGATAAAGCCGCCGCTAACAAACAAGGAAATTTGTTATAAACTTTATTACAATAATTAAAAGAAAACAAAATTACAATAAATAATAAATGTTAAAACAGGAAACAACTATAAACATGATTATTACTTTTCTAAGAAAAAAAAATGTTTAATGTCTTTACCTCCTACTAACTGTAAGATGGTTTTATCAGGCATATTACAGCCAATGTCAATAACCTATCTATCTTTGGTTCTGCTTACTCTCAGTAGCTATTTGACGTTTTTTGTATGGAAAAATGTCAAATATCAAAATAATATAGGTTATTGAGACTAGCCGTTAGTCATACATAGCTTTCATCCTTACCCAAGAAAAGCGTAATTGAATGCAGAAATGTTATTAGCGCGCTTAAACAAAAAAAAGCGCGCTTCCCAAAAAGCGTAAAAGAGATTACGCTTGGGGTTACTAATTGCCAAAAATAATATTGTGCATCAAATTTTTTTCCTAAATGGCCCAAGACCGTGATTGTTGCAAAGACCTAAGGGACGCCTTTACCCAGCAGTGACACGATAGGCTTATTATAATAATAATATTATATTTTATTTTTCAATAATAAGATTAAGTATCTTCATAACGTGAGTTTTAGTATTCTAGAATGTGTTTAATTTTAAATAGTTTTTAAAATTCTATCGGGGCGTCTGGTCGAAGCGACGCGTGATCCGAGGGCTGGCACTTAGTTGGCTCAAAAGATCAGCATTGCCTTCCAGCGCGGCAATGCTGCCAGTGCCTTGGGCACGCATCCGTCTGGCAGTGGTTTGGATCAGTTGAGCTACCTATAGGTCGTTTGTAACGATCCTTATGTGATGATCCTCAACTGGTTCTAATTGTATTTTTTTGTACAGTTATGTAAATATGTAGTAGTTTAGTTTCTGTAAATAAATATTATCTAATAACATCTATATCAAAAACATATATAGTAAATTAACTTGCAGATAATTAAGCACAACTTGTAAAACTAAGCTATTTTAGATGTTCAACTAAAAAATCAACATCATTATCACACGGTTATTAAGCAGAACAGCTTCACGGTGCGTTGTATTAACACATTACGGTGCTGTAGGTTTATGTACAATCACATTCAAAATACTTTTTTTCTATATTTTAATTACAGTGAGTTAAGAATAAATAAAAAAAATATATATATCCTTGGACATTCCACACGGCGTCATCTAGTCCCAAGCTAAGCAGTTTAATGCTTGTGTTATGGTAACCAGATGACTGATAAACTACATAGATACATTTTTTTTTGTAAATACATACATAATTACATAGAAAACACCCAGACACGAAAACAAATATTAGCAGATCATGCAAACATTTGTCCCGCTCTGTGGGGATCGAACCCGCAACTTCTGCGGGCTTTCGCCCACTGCGCCACAGAGCCGGGCATTATTTTATGATTTTAAGAATAATCTAGTATCCAGAACTGAGAATAAAAATTTAGAGACATTGCTTTGTCTAATAGACAAAACTAAACTAACTAAGTCATGACATAGGCCTTTAAGCGGCCTAAAAACTCCATCACCAGAGTTGGCCACTTGCTCATACGAACGAACGAAGGCCAAATCAATAAAAAAACATTGATTCTTTATTACTTATATAATAATGTAATTTAATATGTCATAGTTTAGATATTTTTGAAATGTTAAACCACACTTAGGTACCTATTTCATAGAAGCCGTAAAACTTTTAGTAAGATGTTTCATTAAAAAAAATGTCATAGTTTGTCTTTCTATTTGACTGATTTGCTTCTTTCAAGAGTGTCCGTGAGCGTACCGCATTTGTAATTTAGATAAAGTCACTCGTCTGAGTCGCTGTTTCGGAAATCAGTGGGGTCACGCAGACCCGCACGCATTTTAGGGTTACTACTTTTGACCAATGATATACAATTTTACTTTACATTTTAATTAACTACTTATTTGGTTTATTTTAGCTGGAAATTTTAGTTAACATTACTTAAAGCGTGTTTATTGTTTTTATTATGATAATGTAGGCACTTAGAAAAGGTTTATGATCTTGGAATGTTAAAATTAAACTTTTTTAACTGTTAACTTTTACTACTGGTGTATACAAAGGCACGTCAAATGTTTAGCAAGTTACATTTTGCTAAAACTAGCGGTTTTTAACATATTTTTGGATAGTGTTTAGCGAGGGAAGTGACATAACTTTTTAAAAGCTTCGATGGGCTTGCAACCTGTCACGTAGGGTATGTTAACTTTTGTATATGTAGGCATGATCCAAACATGTATTTGGAAATGTCTCTGTCTACCCCCTTTTTATCAAGGAACTAAAGCTGCCTAAAGGTCCCATGGGAATACAGTCCGTCGTGATCATTGCATTTCATCCCTATAATAAATGAGAAAGTAACTTTGTCTGTAAGCTTTCACGCCCAAACCACTGAACCGATTTTGATGAAATTTGGTACAGAGATAGACTAGACTTTGAAAAAGGACATAGGCTACACTTTATTAGAATCCCACGCGTGGGAAGCCGCGGGGAACTTGTTTAGTATAAGCCTACATTATGCAGAAATCAGCATCTATAGAAACAAGTTTTTTTTACTTACTTTTAAATAACTTACTCAAACTCCATTAGAACTATTTAGAAAGCCATAAAATGCTTTATAAAACTGTAATACAGTTATTATACAGCTAAGCTCGATAGATTTTATCTTGAACCTCGCAATAAACGTTAACTTAAGGGATCACCTAAAAGTAATCGTAAATAATGTGCGAATGACCTTTTAACACGTATCTATTTAACATTTAATCTGGACACTCCATCTTAATAGCTAGGTAGACAATGGTATAAACTTTGTTATACTCGTAAACTTTATAATCCGAATAATTTGATGGCCTAGCTTTTGGCCTCAGCTTTGGCTGTTTTAAGCGAAACGTTAAGTTTTATTACAATTACCCACAATTAAAAGGTCTTAAAATTATGTTTTAGTGTTGAAGAAATTTATGGTGTTTGCTTGAGGATAGATATGAGTTTTTTGATTGATTTTATAATTATGTAGGTTAGAATGCACGATTATTTTGTTTACTTATAAACTTTAAAAGTACCTATAAAAGTTAATCAAAGACTAATCACACTTCACACTAATATTATAAGTGTGAAAGTGTGTAAGTGTGTTTGTTACTCTTTCACCCCCAAACGGCTGGACGGATTTGATTGAAATTTGGTACTAAAATTACTTATACCCTAGATTAAAGAATAGGCTACTTTTAATCCCGGTATTCCCACGGGAACGGGAACTATTCGTACTAACGTAACACCACGGAGCACAGCTAGTAAATAAATAAATATACTTGGATATTCCACAGAGCGTCATCAAGTAAGAGATATTAAAATAGAGGTAGGTGATTTGTACAAAAAATCCCAAGAGATATTAAAATAGAGGTACCTAGGTGATTTATACAAAAAATCCCTTGAGACAGTCTCTCAACTTATTGACAATCAAGAAAACAAAGCCTAATAATCCCAATTATCCTTTTGTTTGAACGGAAGAAATAACTTTTTTCCCATTCACTCCCAAATTCGTAAACAAGGGGCCGGAACCCTTTTTGAAATTATTGGACTCCCTTCGTTCAAATTAAACACCAAACAAGGCGGTTTAACGAACCGTTCGGAAAATCATTCTTTTTTCAAAAAGCTGCAAATGACATGAATCTAAAGTAAAGAGTCTTTTCGGAAAGGTTTTATTTTAAAATTGTTGAATAGTCTTTAAGTCTTTTTTTTATATTTGGAACGGTAAGGCAGTTTTCTATTTTATGAAAGTTTTTGAATCTACTGATTCTGTTTATGAAGAAATACAGACACAGAGGCAAACATAGTGCTTTGTTTTAATTGTTTTAGTGTAATTTAATTATAGATGTTATTGTGCACTGCCCATTGAGATGTATTAAAGAGTCACAATCTAATAGCTGGCAACACTCAAAAAATGTGCGAGCAAATTCAATGTTCTACAATTACATTTGACATTTGAATGTAGACGTTATGTCGTTTGTTTTAATGGTCAATGTAGCTTGTACGCAAAAAAAGAAAAACTCTGCGCACTACGTAGCGTGCGCCGAGTTTTGGCGTTTACATTTTATTTGTCTGATTGTGGCTCTATAATACATCTCAATGGCACTGCCACTTAAATTTTCTCTATCTCCTTCTTTCTGGGTTGCCTGGAAGAAATCGCTTTCAGCGATAAGGCCGCCCCTTGTAGAATATTTATTTTTAAGTTGTATTTGTATGGTTTTTCTGTGTACAATAAAGTGTTAAATCATTCATTCAATTCATAGTGCCGTGTTACTACTGAGATAGTTTATCGACTTTTATATTCATACCACAGATAAAAGAATACTAGATTCATACATAATCGATTTGGTAACTTTATAGCGTTTCACGTACGATCACTTGTCATCTGAACGATGTTTATCTTGACTTTGGTTTAGAAGCTCTGAGAATATACCTAATAATATCTTGATTTGACTAGATAGCAATTTATGACTACATCGCCGACTAATTTCTATGTATATTTCTATGTATAATATGTATGTATTTACAAAAAAAAAATGTATCTATGTAGTTTATCAGTCATCTGGTTACCATAACACAAGCATTAAATTGCTTAGCTTGGGACTAGATGACGCCGTGTGAAATGTCCAAGGATATTTATTTATTTATTTATTTAATTAAATACTGTCCGACTATAGTACTTGCGGTCACCCATCCAAATTGTAACCGCTCAGAACTTAGATATATAGATAGATAGATCTGGTAGGTAGGTAGGTACTACTTCTTCTTTTCGTAACTTAACTAATATACTACATAACCCATTCCCGGCTTAGCTTTTACTGTGTTCTTCTTAGGAGAAGTCCGTGATATAATGCATACCACTTAGCCATGGGCATCATGGACACTGAACGCGTTAACTTCGAAGATTTTTGCAAGCTAACCTGAGGGCCTAGCCAACCGGCATTCGCTATGAAGCGTTTCGATTTCTATCATCGCTACACCTTTGATTTGACATTTCTGATCGCTCGAGTTTTCGTCATCGAATGTCAATTCCTATACATTTTTT
Source organism: Xanthorhoe designata (assembly GCA_963582015.1). Taxonomy (NCBI): domain Eukaryota; kingdom Metazoa; phylum Arthropoda; class Insecta; order Lepidoptera; family Geometridae; genus Xanthorhoe; species Xanthorhoe designata. The sequence goes on from OY757049.1 coordinate 790,516, forward strand.
TTAGTTTCTAATCGAAAGCGATTGTCGAAATGTAACATGGCTAGGACAGCTGCTAATAAAATGTACTACGAGTATTTTTATTTTAAAAACAATAAAACCAGCCGTTAAATTTGGTCCGTGTCCCACTTATGACCCAGTTAATTACTGTCCCCACGGAAGCGATCCTATCTTTCGAATAACAGCCGAATTATTTATGTGTCAAATCTGATACTAATGTGTTGATAGCTCCGATTTTGGGACACGTTTGTTATATTTAGAACCAGTTTTAGAAATATCAAATAATGAATCGAGATTGGTTAGTACCTATACCTAGTATTTTTTTATACGAGTATTTTTGAATAAAATGCATTGAAATGGTTTATAAAGTAATCTGTATTTTTATATTTTATTTTATTTTATGAAATTACGATTTTTTTAATAAACTGGTAATTTATTTTGTTTTAAACCTAGGCCTTTACATCTTTTAATTTTACAGAGTCAGGAGGCAACTAGTGCATGGGATATTGTTGAGATGGAATAGGCTTGCCCAGCACCTAAACCACCAAATCATACTTATAACTTTTTCTCATACTCATTCGATGTTTTAAATTTATTCTTTTAGAATACAAAAACATTGAATGAAAACTCTAAGTATGTTTTGTTCTAGCGGTTGGTAAGGGTCGTTGGATACGTGATTTGCTTATAATGACTTCATACAGTTCCTTCCCAGAGCTATTTTTTACTACAGAGCATAATGTAAGGTGATTTTTATGAAAATATAAATTTCATTATAAATGAAAAATCTTATTAAAAGTTTATGACTTCGGCGGGATTCGAACCCGCGTGATGCAAGCGATCACCCTTTAGCCGAGTTGCCATTGGGAAGTCTTAGACTTTTAGTAAGATTTTTAATTTATAATGAAATACCAAAGTGTGGTGTAGCACTATAATACAAAAATAAATAAAAAGCACTTTAGTATTTGTTACTCAAAAATTCAAAAAAATATTATTAATAAAAATCTTAGCGAACTTTTCACATAGCGCCATTATACTTTTCATAACCCCTTTATAATAATTATAACATAGTTAATTTGGAAGTATCTGTTTAAGACAGTATTTATAGTAAATCTGATTGTATTAGAACTTTGAACAAAAAATAACTAAACCTTTAATGATCGTCGATTTACCAGGACTCACCTAGTTCAAATAACTTCTCTATAAGCGCTTCAATGATTCATTAAGAATTGGTATCGTCTGATCAAAGACGCGGCGTACAAAGTTTTCTTAAAAACCTGGTATAGGTCGCACCACGTAAAAAGAGCGCTGACTGTCAAACTGCGCAGTGGTCGATGTTTGGTGGAGAGGTGTTGCGGAGCACTTCATACCATTGATTTAGCGAGTGCTATTGGTTCGTCAGTGAGTGAACACAGGCGCAAACATACCCCCGCTACTTCCCCGACCGCGCTCTTTTTACGTGGCGCGACCTATACAATGTCTAATATTTTTACTCTGTTCATACGCATTTATAACCAGTGTAGACGTGTTTGAATAAAAATAACTCAAATAATGAGTGTTTCGTACCGCTGCTGCCGTGTTTAGTTTTATATGACGAAATGCTTTAGTAATCAAGTACGCCTGTATTTAAAAAATCAGCTAAGTGCGAGTGGGCTTCGCAAACGATGGGTTCCGTTCAATTCTGTAAATATTCCAAGTGTCGTTATATTATTAATATTGAGCAAAAATCGGCAAAAGGCTCTTGTTTATAGATTTGTCAATTTAATATAGATTTAAAGATTTTTTTTTGTTACTCTTATGTCAATGAAAAGAGATAGCAACAGATTTAATATCCGTTTAGCTAAAAGTAGGTTTACTAAACCAATAGGTACGCATAAAGGGGATAGTCACTAGGCCTAATCCATAGTCACCAAGCATTCGGTGTGCACGACCACTATGGGTTTAAAAATAAGGCCAATCGTCGAATGAAACTCAGATGAGCAGTTCCAGGATTCAGTTCTTGGGAATATGATTCTTTGTGAAATGCTAAAATATTTGTTTATTGAAATTAAGGACTTTAAGTATCTTAACCATTGAGATTTATTATAGAGCCACAATCAGACAAATTAAATGTAAACGCCAAAACTTATTATTATTATTTTTTCACTACGTAGTGCGCTGAGTTTTAATTTTTGCGTACAAGCGACATCGAACATTAAAACAAACGACATAACGTCTACATTCAAATGTCAAATGTCATTGAATTTGCTCGCACATTTTTTGAGTGTTGTCAGCTATTAGATTGTGACTCTTTAATACATCTCAATGATCTTAACACATATTAGTAATTTCTAATCGGAATTAAAGGAAATAAACTTTAACCCTTCAATGCCCACTTAGAACCCATAAAGATTTCAATGAGCAATAAACTGAGAGCGTTTGCGAAGTCATTTCGAAAATGATTCGAGTTTTAGAATTTACTCCCAAAATAAAATTATTATAGACCTTTTATTGGAATGCAGAAGTAGCGGATTTTAGATTTGCTATTTATGTACCACCAATTAAAATACTTATGAGTTACGAGTGGCAATTCGGAGTGTCGCAAAAGCTAAACTAAACTAACTAAAAATGCTGCCGTCCCTTTTATAGCGATGAGTATAAAAAGGATGGCATTAATATTAGTTAGTTTAGTTTAGTTTTTGCAACACTCCGAATTGCCACTAATATTATATTAATCGTAAAGTGTGTTAATTTTTTATCATTTTCCGTTATTTGTTGCATAACAGAGAAGTTAGGCGTGACTTTGCGTGACTTTTTTGGAGTACCTACTAGATATTCTAAAATGTTATAAGTATACTCGTATCTACAGATAAGTTGTCAAGTTTGTTTTTTAATAACTTGCAATCGAACTTTTTAAACTAAACGTTTTTGTGAATGTTTTACTACTACCACTCTATAAGTATTGCAATAAAGTTTATTTTTATTTTATAACAAACTGAAAACAATAAGTGCTTAAATTACCCTCGTGAAGTTTGCTTAAAGCTTAGTCGTAGGTACTTATTTAGTTACGGTTTTTTTTTATTTTTGTTGCCCTATGCTCTTTTGTATTTTGTTTTGTACCATTTTTGTGTCAATAATTTAAACCTTTTCTAAACATATTTTTAGAAACCTATTAGTGGCAATTCGGAGTGTCGAAAAGCTAAACTAAACTAACTAAAATTAATGCCATCCTTTTTATTCCCATCGCTATGAAAGGGACGGCAATATTTTTAGTTAGTTAAGTTTAGCTTTTGCGATACTCCGAATTGCCACTGGAAGCCTATTAAATTGATTCAAATATTTAATAGCGGAAAATCCGCTGCAATTAACCGCTAGATGTGCACAGATAAAACAGAAAGTACATTATCAAACGTTTCTCGTAAATCATCCCAAGGTTCCATATTTATAGATTCACTTTGAGACCCTCAGGATCACTCATTCAGTTAAGAAAATGTTTGGAATGAATAAGTTATTCGCCTTTTGATGTACAATTAGGACGTTGAAATTAATGTCCGCTAAGAGCGGACAATAATTTTTACTTTGAATTTATTTTGGAGCGAAAATTAATTTCGGTTTTAGCATGTCGTAAATGTTGTTGCTTTCATAATTATATTTTAATCTTGTCTTAAATCTTTTTTTTATTTTAAATTATTCGTATTGTCATCGATCTTTGATAAGTGTACAAAGTTTTAATTTAATCCAGCACTTCAAAGCAACATGCACATGTGCGTCATGGGCTCTGAACGCGTTAACATAATCAGTGTCCTTCTCGGAGCACATTCTGTTATTGTGCCGATATACTGATGTAATAGCAGCACTAGCTTTCAGATTTTTAAGTCATTTTTATATCCTTTAAATATGTCAAAGGGATAGTCAGAGGTATGTCCAAATACATATTTGGTACCTACCCACATTTTGCAGAAGTTAACATTCTATACGTGACAGGTTGTAAGCTCATCGACGCTATTAGAAAGTTAACTGGTTTCCTTACGTTAGAGCTAAAATGCGCACATAAATTTTTGGAAACGAAAAATCTATTGATGCACGGCCGGACTTCGCTACTCCTCCTAAACTATACAAAATGAAACTATTACAGAGGTATTAAAAAAGAGCTTATGATAGGTTTCACAAACTGTACACTGTAAACCCGCGTATGGGAGTTTTCTCTAAGTTGGATTCGAACCGAAAGTCGAGACTACTAATCCACTTGGCATAAGTATAGTTTTTGCCTTTTTATTATTTTATTCAAAAACTTTAAAAGTCCTGTCAGGTATCGAAAGATAACCTCTTAAAGAATCATCTCCCCATACACAACAAAGAATGAATTCGTCCGGCGCAAACACAATTTGTTACGTCTATGTATTTTATGTAATACATAGTTGATATCCGTTGGACCTTATGGGGCTTAGGATACAGCTTAGTTTCCTATGAGGAGGAGAAGTGGCAAAGCAAGCCTATATTTAGTAAGGAGTTAACAGATAGTTCACTATTTCGTTTTATGTCATTATTAAATTCAACTAGAGTTTGCATGATTTCATCCTTTCAATAAATATTATATTTATTTAAAAAATAATACTACTCTCATTAAAAGTGAGTAAAAGCTTTAAACATCTTGAGTATTTAATTAGGATGGTAAGTGGAACATAGGAAGGGGTATTGTTTATTACATTATGTGTGTCCAATAACAAAGAGAAAATAGATAATCCGTAAAATAATAGTTAAAAAGAACATTACATTTCTAAACATGTTTAGGTTTTCACTATTTTCCAATCAACATCAACACAATCATAAAAGTTTATGTTAATCATTAAGGTTTACTAAGTTGGATCATAATCAAATAACCTGAAAACTGTCTTAAACGTAATTAATAATCAATTTTCAGTGGAAAGCTCGTCAAACAAATCAATTTCATCTATTTAGTGTTAAAGAAAACTTTCGAATCCTTTTGGGTGTGATATTCATTCTCAGCTCAATTTATCCTACTTCTGGTTATGTTCATTAATTCAAAATAGAATAAACAAAGGAAGCCCTTCTTCTGAAATTAATGAATGAAAATTATTTGCAACACATAGCAAAGGTTGAAAGTAAAGGTGGAGAGTAAACAATTAAGTGCATTCTACAATTTTATAGGTGATTATAAAACATATGCAAACGGGTATTTCATCACGAATTTTACCTTAAATATTCCAGATAAAATTCAAAGGTAAAATTCGTGATAAATACCCGTTTGCATTTGTTTTATAATGACATATTGTGTTCTGATCGCGAAAGTTTATAGGTGATGATTAGATGATTATTTCACATCGAGTGAGCTATCTCTTCCCACCGCGCTGTCTACAAGAAATGAGGTGAGCTCACCAAATATTGACACGAGACTTAGTGGATGCGCCGAGAAATGTGTCCAAACATCTAGGTGTCAGTGTTTATTTGAGGAGCTCCGCCACGGCTGGAGTTGTTTGTGAGTTCGGGCACACTAATGGGATATCTGGCACTAGGACATCCTGTATTCTAGGACACCTGTATTGTTGAACAAGATGTAAACTAGTTTGCGTGAATAAAATAAATAAATATCCCTGAGGCCCTAGCCATGTTACATTTCGACAATCGCTTTCGATTAGAAACTAAAAAGAGGAATTGACATTCAATGACGAAAACTCGAGCGATCAGAAATGTCAAATCAAAGGTGTAGCGATGATAGAAATCGAATCGCTTCATAGCGAATGCCGGTTGGCTAGGCCCTCTGGACATTCCACACGGCGTCATCTAGTTCCAAGCTAAGCAACTTAATGCTTGTGTTATAGTAACCAGATGACTGATACCTATACTACATAGATAATTTTTTTTTGTAAATACATACATATTATACATAGAAAACAACCAGACACGAAACAAATATTTGCAGATCATACAAACATTTGTCTCGCAGCGGGGATCGAACCCGCAACCTCTGCGTCTCAGGCGGGCTTTCGCCCACTGCGCCACAGAGGTCGTCATAAATAAATATTATACATTGCGGTGGGACGAGCACGATGGACACGGGTGACAAAAGCCGTGTTGGCCAAGTGGATAAGTACTTCGACTTCGATCCGAAGATCGTGAGTTCAAATACGAAGGTGCATGAATGGACTTTTCGTGTCGAAAAATTTAAATGCACTTTAACACGAGCTTTAAACGGTGAAGGAAACCATCGTGAGGAAACCCGCCCCACACGTATTGACCATTATCATTCCTGTGGATATGGCCAGCTAATTTGAGAGGATGGTTTAGGTGATACAAGCCTATTCCATCACAACAATGTCCCAGGCACTACAGTGTCCCGTTAAGTGTAGGCAAAGCTTGCCTCCTGACTCTGTATAAATCATCTAGTAAATATGTAGAGGCCTAGTTTCTTTACACGGGTGACTTACGACTTTGCGTCTTGCGGCTTGGAAGGTGACTTGATTCATTAATATTGTATTAATAGTACCTTATTATCAGTTTGGCACGGAGTTAACGGATGTTTCATTAGACTGCTTATCGGGATACAATATCGGGGATAGTTCCACCACTGAAACTAGAGCACTCTGCCATTATAGATAGAAAGAAAGAAAGAAAGAAATAATCATTTATTCTTGTAGGACCTCAAGGATCACTTAATTTCGTTTTACATGCTAGGTGAATGAATGCCTGTTCCAACACGAAATACTACACCAGGGAAATAGATAGATAGAAAACTCTATGTTACACCAAATTATGCACTAAAACTAAAAAACTTAAGAGCTAATACAAGGTGACACAATGGGCGGCCTAATCGCTCAAAGCGATTAGGCTTTATTCCAGGCAACCTTTGGATGGACTGGACTGAAAGAACGTAAGAGGAGGTGGTGTTACAATAGAAACTGATGATGAATAAATTTTTTTTTTTTTTTTTTAACCTATTCTGTCCCACTGCTGGGCAAAGGTCTCCCCCAAACTCTTCCAATTATCTCGATCTTTAGCTGCGTCCCACCATCCTTCATCGAAGGTGGCGAGATCGTCCCGCCAACGTTTTATGAAATAAATATTAAATAATAAAAAAAAATAAGTAAAAGAAGATAAACAACATTGCAATACGTACAATAGGTCTGTAATTATTTGTACTTGATTGAATGATAATATAAATCAAATTAATTTCACAGCATTCATTTTACCAAAAAAAATAATTCCACTTAATTTATTTAATCAGTATTGAAGCAGGCATATTAAATTCCAAGCTTTTTTTGCTCCAAAAATATTCTGATATTTTACAATGAGCTTTATTAAAGCTCGTCGAATCTGAATGCTATTCAAAAAGAGCGTTACATTTTTACCAAATGAATTATACAGTGTCAGGAGACTATGTTTGCCTACACTTAACGGGACGCTGCAGTGCCTGGGACATTGTTAAGATGTAGTAGGCTTGAGCAGCACCTAAACCTTCTGCTGAGTATGAATGCTGAATGTAACGCTCTTTTTGCTGAACAGGTCATATCCGAAGAAAATACATGGTGAGAGGTTAACTAATCTGCAGGTTTCCTCACGATTATATTATCCTTTACCTTCAGTGTACGTGCTAAGCCATACCTCTGGCCTCATCATCTAAATCTAAGAATCTTAAGATCTATAAAAATTACCACAATTTTTAAGAGTTCTTGTTAATTAACGTTGGTGGGACAAACTCGACAAATTTACAGCCGACTGGGAGATCCTAACACAAGATCGTAACGTCTGGAAGGAGTGGGGGGAGGCCTTTGCCCAGCAGTTGGACACTAACGGCTAAAAATAATAATAATAATAATAATTTTGCATTACTCCAAAAAGCAGTAATTTTAAACACCTTTTTGCGTAAATTTTTACAAAGCGACCCCGTCAGCGATGTGCAGCCATCAAACCCCATATCAACCCCAGTTGTAGCGCATGATGTGCACTTGGCTTAGGCCCGTGCTCATCATTAAATAACCGACTTATATAAGTCAAGTCGATAAGAACCGAAAAACAATAATAATAACTTGTTAATTAAAGTATAATGAAATATCTCCAATTGTCCGGCGTTGACATACTACCGAAACATCGCACCTTTTCAGGCCAATATCTGAGCAGATGTCCTAATTAAGGAGACGAGACTTGGGCGGGAGCGAGTATATTGCGACCTTTCGATAATGAACACTGGGGGAAAGAATGGTACCTGTGCAAGAGATGGGTGACCGCGGGAAGGTTGTAACAGAAGCTTTCATCATCATCATCGGCACCTCTCATCCCAATGCTGGGCATAGGCCTCTCTTCGCTTCCGCCACTCGACCCTGTCTAGCGCCAATCTAACCCATGTCCGACCTGCAGTTTTAACTATGTCATCGATCTTGCCGGCGGACGACCAAATCAAATCAAAATGTATTTATTCAGTACGATCGTTTATAGACCACTTTGACATTGTCACGTTCTTAAAGCTAGGTGATTCTACTGCCTGTGCCTACTGCCTGATTCTACTGACCTACATTCCTTAACAACACACTCCTTAGCAACAGAAGATTTATACAAATAAAATAAATAAATATCCTTGAACATTCCACACAGCGTCATCTAGTCCCAAGCTAAGCAATTTAATGCTTGTTATGATAACCAGATGACTGATAAACTACATACTATAAATACACCCAGACACGAGAAAAATATTTGCAGACCATACACATTTGCCCGCAGCGGGATTGAACCCGCAACCTCTGCGTCTCAAGCGGGCTTTCACTGCGCCACAGAAGTCGTCAAAACAGAAAGAAATTTATTATTGTTGTTGTTGTAAGTCATAAATGTCCCACTGCTGGGCAAAGTTCGCTCCGTTTTCCATTCGTTTTGTATCCACGCAAAAAGCCTAAATCGCTGTGCCACTCTACAAAGTAGGCACTTACAAAAGTCATCTCTTTCACCTATAACTTAGCCCACAGCCTGTGGATAAAGGAAAATATTTGGCAATGAAATCCTCAGTTCCTTTGTAATTGCGGGCATCTGCACTCCGATTCGGAAACAATTCTATTCTTCGAGCGGATTCCGATAAACTCAATTGTCTAGAGGAGTAGTCGGAAGAAATGAGTTTTTAGCGTTACTTTCGCCAAATTACTACGATTTATATTAATTCGTTTCGTCTTGGATGTACGTTTACTGGCACTGTTTTGTCTAATTTATTATATTATAATATATATATTGATAATAATAGTAAATAATTAGTAAAGTTGTTTTGTCTTAGGATACGTACCTGTAAAGTTACAAACTTTTTTAAATAAGTAAATTCTCAATTTAATATTTTTGCAATGGCTTGCAGTATGCAACAAATTGAATGCAAATTTCTGTACTTCTGACATCTTAAAAGTATAAAACAATTTACTAAACTATCTACTTACTAGCATCATCTAGTCCCAAGCTAAGCAACTTAATGCTTGTGTTATGGTAACCAGTTAACGGATTATTGCGATGCATTCTTACTATAAGTAGGTAATAGTGGCAATTCGGAGTGTCGCAAAAGCTAAACTAAACTAACTAAAATTAATGCCATCCTTTTTATTTCCATCGCTATGAAAGGGTCGGCAACATTTTAGTTAGTTAAGTTTAGCTTTTGCGACACTCAGAATTCATAAATTATTTCATAATAAAGTCTTCAACCTACACCTAACATTTTACCTCTTTATTTCTTTCGGCGCTTTCCCAAACTTATTTTGTCTAACTAACAAGTTAGCGCAATTAGCGGTATCTCAAAATAGCCGAAGAAACTGATGATTTCTTTTTAAATTAACAAAGTGGGAAACGGTTTAATTAGTGGATCTGGGCTTATTTGTGCAGTAGATTAGTGTTTGCAGTATCAGCCCCCTGATTGTGTAACTTGTCTCGATGTTTCGCAACTTCTGTCTGCTGGAGGTCATCCTGCTGCACTGGTTCAGTGAACCTCCGACTGCAGACTTGATGTCTGGTTCTTGATGATCTGGTCAGTCCATCCTGTGGGTGACCTTCCGCGTGGTCTAGAACCTTCCACTTTTCCTTGGACGACAAGGAAAAGTAACAAACCTATTAGCTATTACTATTATAAAGAAAAATCTTACGAAAGTTACGACTTCGACGGGTTTCGAACCCGTGATGATGCAAGCGATCGGCCTCTAGCCGGGCTGTCATTACCTCTCGGCCACGAATCCTTATGACTAAAGCTAAAGACGAAACTATCAGTAAGATGATTTAAAACACCAATTAGCGCCATCTACAGGACTTTTCATTTATAATGAAAATACTAAGTGTGGTTTAGTACTATTAATACAATATAATTATGACGACCTCTGTGGCGCGGTGGGCGAAGGCTCGCCTGAGACGCGGAAGTTGCGGGTTTAATTCCCGCCACGGGACAAATTTTTGTATGTTTTACAGATATTTGTTCCGGGTCTGGATGTTTTTCTATCATATTGTATGTTTTTACAAAAAAAAAGTAATGTCTGTATTCAGGTTACCATAACACAAGCATTAAGTTGCTTAGCTTGGGCTTCTTTTACTGTGGCTTGGGACTAGATGACGCCGTGTAGAATGTCCAAGGATATTTATTTATTATTTATTTATATAAACTACCTATTAGTATGTCTATGCAATATTAAGTTAAACAGAGGCTTATTTTGTATAAACTCCCTCACAAAAAAAGCAACTTAAACTCGTAACTCTAACAGCTTAACCTGTCAACCGGCGGAACGACCCCGGGGTCGTTCTGCCGGTTTTTGACTAATTCTAACCTAATTCGCGAATTTTCGACATTTCGAATCTGATCGGTTATAAAAGAGATTACCTAAAACTTAAAAGTCACAAACAAAGTCATAGAAAGAATTAAAAACAAAAATTAAATTAAAATTTTTAATCTTGAATATTTACTTCCAATTTCTGTAAAAGGTACCAACGACCCCGGGGTCGTTCCGCCGGTTGACGGCGGTTCGACATAATTCGCCCGTTACTTGATGGGTTAATAATAGAAAAAAGTAGAGACTACCTATATAATTATACAATACTTGTCTAAACAAATAAGTATAAAAGCCACTATGAGTTAGTACAAAAGGTGGGATGATCACCATAAATCGCCTCAAGATTTCCTCCTTGTTATTTACGCGCAAACTTTCCGCCAGGGGGCGACACCGAACACAGTTATAGAGGATTAAAGTACGAATTGTTTTCTTTTGTTCCACGATTGTTAGATTCAGTTGGTTCTAGTTAATTTATTGTTTTTTAAGTTGAGTTTTGTCTGCAAATGACAGGACTGTTAGCAACTTTGATTTAGTTTGGATTTGCGTTCTGAAGATTTCGGATTAGTTGAACATGTCCAAACTTGTTGAAACTGGCCCGAAAACTATACGCAAGTTTCTTGGGCCGTTGTATTGACAGCGATTGATGTCAAATTGTTTAGTATCTGCGATTGATAAAATGTCTATCAAATCGAATTTATAAATACCTAAATGTCTTCCTCATAAGCAACATGATTTCTAGTCAATCAACAAAAACATCTTAGCAAGATTCGCCACGAGCGCTTCATAAGTTACTATTTGCAAGTAACTTGTTTTTTAACCCCTGCCAAAGCAGTTACTTGCAAAACCAAAATAAATTACATTCTCGTATTATATTTAGCACCTCGAATTCCAAATACGTCTACCACCAAATCGCTATGAAAAATGAACGATAGTTTTCAATAACCAACACTATCAATCCCTTCAAAAGAATCATACATTGAAAACAAAACTTTATACCATACAGAATAAGGATTAAGAAAATTGAAAAAGAATTGGCGAAGCTTAGGATTGAGTTGGTCTTACGCACCCTTCAGATAAATTGTAACGATTTATTATGAACCGTAAGATTAAAGAAATAAAGGTCATAGAATTAGAAGGAAAGTTAGTCCTAACAGGCTCCTTACATTTTTTGTGAAAGATCTAATTTCTTGGAAAATATGCTACGTGATGTAACTCAGCAAAATAATAATTTGAATCATCGGTGCACACGGTGTACTGTGGCGTGATATAAAGCTGGACATTCACTGAGCGATTAAATTCTCGAAAGTTATGACATCACACACACCTGGGTTTTTTATTATTATAACTTTCAAGCCCATGGCTTCGCTTGATAACTAACCAGGATAAAATGTAGCCTATGTGTTATTTCAGGTCATATAATATGTACAATCAATGCACATTCTATAGTTCAGCCAAATATTGTCAGTGGTTTTTGCGTGAAAGAGATGTTTGTAACTCTTTTACGCAAAAACCATCCATCCCTTGCGTTTAAAATATTTTAATGATCATCAATTTGTTTGAATTCGGAATAATTCATCAAATCAATAATGTATAACTTAGGTACATAATATAAATGAAGCTCATTTCGTGATTTTGATATCCCGAAATTTCTCAAAATCTCGCGATTACAAAGAAGGTATTATCAAGTCTGTGTTACTTCCACTTTGAAACTTTAGGTTAATATACTCTACCTAACACTGCTTATAAAAAAAAACTTAGGCCTTACATCTTTACTACTTAGATGATTTATACAGAGTCAGGAGGCATCCTGGCATCATCAACCATCCTCTCAGCTTAGTCGGCCATTGCTATTTCAACGTTAAAAAAACGTCAGAACAAAATAAACAAGTACTGATAACGCAAATCACCGCGTACTGAGTAGCAATCTTTAGATAAAACATCATAGTGATAATGATGATCAAGATCGCGTCTTATAAAAGGCATCTCAGGAATTTCTTCCAGATAACGTTCACTAGAAATTGCCGTATCTGAATTATTTCCAATTCAAATAACAGTCATAGTAAATGATAAAATTTAGCAAGTCGCAGACACTCACTCAAATTCGGCTTTTAATTAAATCCCAGTACGCCTTATGTTAATTTAATTTTGTGAAGAAATTATTCGAATTTTGAATAATAATTTACATTGGAGATTTGGAGTTGAATCATTTTGTTAGTTGTTTTGCCGTAAACAGCTTTAAGTCATAACACAATTTTCGTACCGACTTGTAGTTGTTGAATTTTTGAGTTTTGATGTACCATAGACCAAATATACTTAAATAAATAATAAATAGATAAATATCCTTGGACATTTTAACATGGCGTCATCTAGTCCCAAGCTACGCAACTTAATGCTTGTGTTATGATAACCAGATAACTGATATATATTACTTAGATACATTTTTTTTGTTAATACATATATAACCTTATATGGAGATCTGATTACATATTGAAATTAATTTTGCATTGTATCATAATTGGTAAGTATTTACTTTGACTCAACCAGTTTCAATGTAGAGATGTAACGAAACAAATATGTGGGGGTTTTTTTCTTTCAACTTCTTTCAATTACCTTTTAATTTTAATAGGTATCCGCAAGTAGCATTAACAGCTGAGCGCTTACGTGCTTTGGAGGGCACGTTCAATTGTCATTCCCAGCTTTTTAACTTCTTTCCCTGGTGTAGAGAGTCGCGTTGGAACAGGCATTAGAATCACCTAGCATGTAAGACGAAACTGAATTGACCCTTTAAGGCCTCTTAAAAAAACGATTTTTCATTCTTTCTTTCTTTTTAAAGTCGTTAAGCTACGACGGACGCCTTTAGACCGCATTAAACACTAGACTTCTGAGTTGGCCACATGCTCATATGAACTTACTTACTGACAGAGGGTGTTGATTCTCGATACTCCATTCGGTTCCAGTTCAATTTCAAGGGAATGATGATGATCAAACTTTAATGAAACCTATCCTATCCTATCCTACTAATATTATAAAGGTGAAAGTTTGTGTGTGTAAGTGTGTTTGTTACTCTTTCACGCTCAAACGGCTGGACGGATTTGAATGAAATTTGGTACCAGAATTTCTTAAACTCTGGATTAAAAAAATTACCTACTACTTTTGAACCCGGTATTCTCACGGAACTATCTACCGCGGGTAACACCGCGGTAATTTAATAAATATAGCTTAGTAACAATTTGACGTGACCTATAAAACAATAGGTTGAAACATGAAATGTCATTTGATTCTTGAACAAACTGAGACGCTATTTGGGTCGCGAGTTCATGACACGCTTGCTTTGCATTTGTTTGTTATAATTTGCGTACGCAGCTTAAATGTAGACATAACAAAAAGGCAGTAAGTATGCCGCCTGTCAAAAAATAAATAAAATAAAATAAATAAATATCCTTGGACATTCCACACAGCGTCATCTAGTCCCAAGCAATTGAATGCTTGTGTTATGGTAACCAGATGACTGATACACTACATAGATAATTTTTTTGTTTTGTAAATACATTTATACATAGAAAACACCCAGACACGAAACAAATATTTGCAGATCATGCAAACATTTGTCCCGCAGCAGGGATCGAACCCGCAACCACTGCGTCTCAGGCGGACTTTCACCCACTGCGCCACAGAGGTCGTCAAACAGTGCAATATCTCCATGGGTAATAAAATAACTGTTCAGGAAAAACATTGTGATATGGCGTTTTATCGCGTTATTTACCTTATTTCTTTACGTCCCGACGTCAGTAAGTCCATCCGCGACCATGGCTAATGCAACATAGCCGAAACGTCGGGACGTAAAGAAATAAGGTAAATAACGCGATAAAACCCCGTGTACATGTATTTATAAATATAAATTGTGATCGCGAAAGCTTAAGAAAAACTATTGTGATAATTATGTTAAATAATAGCTCGTGTGGTAACTTTCTTAGATGTTCTTAATAGATCGGTTGAAAAAAAGAAAGAATTAAAAAATCATTTATTTCGGTAGGACCTCAAGGATCACTTCAATTTTGTCTTACATGCTAGGTGATTCTATTGCCTGTTCCATCCAACGCGACTCCTAATAGTTAATCAACGTTACAACAATAATTTGGATGGGTGAGCAAGAGCCAAAAAAAACAAGACATAATTAAGCATAATTTAAATAGTGAAGTCAATCGTGACCATCACAAGTCTTACTCCACTAGTGATGCCTTTAACGAATAGGCTGGTGTCATTTTACAATACTATCGATTCTCCAAACACTTTTATCGAATTGTCTTTTTAAACATTTTTATCGAATAAACAGTGAATAAATTAATAGAATCTTTGCATTATAGTCTTTTTAAACCTTTTTTATATGAAATGTATACTCTCATAATTTTTTTAATTACAACGGGTTTTAAACCCACAATTCTCAGGCCGGACTGCCACTCCACTACCACGGTTTAGCTAATTTTTATCAATGAGAAAGTCAAGGCTGAAACGATAAATCGTACGATATTCCATGACGTTCGTAAAGAGGATCTCCCATTAGGCCACGTAGTGCGGATTGATGATGTACCTAATGTACCTATGTTGGAGCTAATGTACTGTAAAGGAAGCGCTCTGCACATTACACTCTGCCAGATTTGCGAGGTTTCCTTTGATAATAGAAGATGAGCTACGAAAAAATAGTAAAATAAATACTGAATGTCATTGTATCTACACCTTTATTACACGTTTTTCGAAATCGTTTACGAAATCTTTAAAAGTTATTTTCACCTACTTCTAAGCTATATTTGTAGTTTTATAATATTTAACGGGCAAGTTAGCTATAGCTAACTTGCCCGTGGCTTCGCTCACGTGGTACCTACCTTAATAAAATATAGCCTATGTTCATTCGGAAATTCTAAACTACAAATTGGTGAAAGAATTTATGAAATCGGATGAGTAGTTTCGAAGATAACCCCAAACATACAAACAAACAAACCAACATTACCTCTTTATAATATTATAGGATAGATATAGATTAGTATAGATACATAGTATAGATTGTAGGATTGTAGGATCTAGCAGCGGAGTACAATAAAATATTTTTACGGTACCTGTATAGTTTTAAAAGGTATAGTAATAGGTATACCTACCTACTACTCTTGTTTTAAAGTTGTGTAAAAATGTTGTTACGGATCTAATAAAAAATATTATATGTTTGTAATTTACATTAAATCCTACAATTACTTGCATCATCATCATTCCTCTTCTTATTATGAATAAAAATATAAATATCTTTAGACATTCCACACAGCGTCATCTAGTCCCAAGCTAAGCAACTTAATGCTTGTGTTATGGTAACCAGATGACTGATAAACTACATACCTAGATACATTTTTTTTGTATACATATATTATACATAGAAAACACCCAGACACGAAACAAATATTTGCAGATCATGCAAACATTTGTCCCGCAGCGAGGATCGAACCCGCAACCTCTGCGTCTCAGAGGTCGTCAGTATCCAATACTACAGTAAAGTGGTGTTAACCCCCCTGACATGACTATTTTGTACTTAGCAATTTACGTAAAATTCTCATCAACGTCTACTGTAATACAATCTGGTTTGTTCGCAGTGGAGGTGGCTTTAATATCTTATGCAAAGCTTCAAAAAGCCACGCTTCTACACTGACCGATCGATCCGTTAACTTGACCAGTTCCCACATTGCATACAGACATACCAATCTATTGTTTGCTGTAGATAGTGAACTGGGTTCTATTAGGGCTGTCAGATATAAAAATTATATTTTATTAAGATGAGATCGAAACTTGGTTAATCAATCATTCCTAATTCATTGATTTTCAAAAGTAATCGTTCGTTCGTTCGTATGAGCAAGTTGCCAACTCTGGTGACGGAGTTTTTAGGCCGCTTAAAGGCCTTCATCATGGCTTAACGACTTTAAAAGCCGGGACCGACAACTTAACGTGCCCTCCGAATCACGGAAGCGCTCAGATGAAAATGCCACTTGCGGTCATCCATCCAAGTAGTGACCGCTCAGAACGTTGCTTAAGTGTGTGCCATAACGCCGAGGAATGAGCGGGAGAGCGAATAATGTTTTTACTCGTGAGTGAGAAGCGCAGAACGATAGACACGCAACATAATTTATAGCGAAAAAACAGTTTTTATTTAATTACAAGTTAATTAAACAAGTAATCGAAAAATTAAAAAACCAGAACTAAATGAATACTTCTAGGCTATTTGTCAAAACATAAAACCAACAAAAATAGCGTTCTGTTCCTGAGATAAATAGCAAACTGTGTGAAAAACATGTATTTTTCAAAAAAATATATGATCGAGAAAACTTTTACCAATCGTGTTTCTAAAAAACCACAACGCAAGATAAAAGTTCAAAGTTTAATTTCTCCAAACATTATAAGGTGGTATCTTTCACGGATTTTGAGATCTAATACGATTCAAACCACATATTTGCTACCTACGGCCTCTTAACTTCGACGATCTATCAAGAACGTCTTAGCAAGCTACGCCACGAGCGCTTCAAAAGTAATAAACAAGATATTTTTTAATGACAATTTTTGTAATTTTTGTAATGTAAAGAGAAGGGAGGCCTTTGCCCTGCAGTGGGACACAATAGGCTTAAAATAAAATAAATAAATAATTTTTGTAAAGTTCTATATTATTAAGATGAGATATTGGTTGTTAAATTAATTGTCTGCGTCAAACTAGCGCCAGCGCCTATTTTATTTTATTATTACGTTTAACAAAGAAATATAAAAGCTAAATGTTCCGTTTGTGAAACCTATCATAAAGCTGTTTTTAATACCTCTGTAATTGCATTTTGTGTAGTTTTTAGGAGTAGCGAAGTTGCACTTGGTAGCCACCAAACTCTGTTTTCGCTAATCTTCCTAAACTATACAAAATAAAAGAAAGAAAGAAAGAAAGAAAAAAACATTTATTCTTGTTGTTATTGATTTCTTGTTCCTCAAAGATCAATCTCTGTAATAGTTGAATTTTGTATAGTTTAGGAGTAGCGAAGTTGCACTTGGTAGCCACCAAACTCTGTTTTCGCTAATCTTCCTAAACTATACAAAATAGAAGAAAGAAAGAAAAAATCATTTATTCATGTTGTTATTGATTTCTTGTTCCTCAAGGATCACTTAAGTTTCGTTTTACATGCTAGGTGATTCTAATGCCTATATATATATATAAAACTAGTCTATAAACTATTACTTACTACTTCAAATTCCAAAAATTGCCTTAAAAGATCATAAAGAAATGTCTACCGCTCCCTGGGATACAGTCGTGATCATATTTCATTTTTTTTTAATTTTTTTCAAATTCCAAAGCCATAGGAACTTATAAGAAAGTAGGTACCTAATTAGTTGATTGTTTTAAATTAAAACAACAACCCTATACCCAAGTAGGTATAACTGATAGTGACCGACGCCAGACAGCAGATAAAACTACTAATTGTTAAAAATAGGTCACAATAATTATTTGGGTAAGTGAATATTGTAAATAATGTAGTTTATGTACAGACCTAGTGCTCTATTTTTACAGTTTATTTAATGCGATACGTTGTTTTTACTATTGACACTCGATTTGTAATAATCGTAACTTTACTTGATGAGGAGGGATGAACAACATAATAATAAATAATCATTAATTTAATATAATAATAAATAATTAATTAATAACGTCACCTTTGACGAAGGATGGTGGGACTCGGCAAAGAATAGAGACGGTTGGAAGAGTTTGGGGGAGACCTTTGCCCAGCAGTGGGACGAGACAGGATAATAAAAAAAATATATATTATTTATTATTATTTAAATAAATACTAAATATCCTTGGACATTTCACACGGCGCGTCATCTAGTCCCAAGCAAAGCAACTAAATGCTTGTGTTATGGTAACCAGATGACTGTTATACTACTTAGATATTTTTTTTTGTAAATACATACATTTATAGATAGAAAAATATCCAGACCCGGAACAAATATCTGAAGAACATACAAACATTTGTCCCGTGGCGGGGACATGTCACCAAAAGAGCTACCTATAAGTATGAGTGTGGATGGGCATGCAAGTAGAGAGAGGCCGAAGAAAAAGTGGTTTGACTGTGTGAAAGGATATGAATGTTAGAGGAGTGGATTCAGAGTTGACGAGTGATAGGAGTGAGTGGAAGAAGAAAACATGTTGTGCCGACCCCACCTAGCGTGGGATAAGGGCAGGAGAATGATGATAAATCGTTACTTTACTTGATAATTAAAATCGATTTAAAAACGTTCTTTAATCTTAATGTATTCAAGTTAAGCAACGTTCTGAGCGGTCACTACTTGGATGGGTGACCGCAAGTGGTATTATCAGCTGAGCGCTTCCGTGCTTCGGAGGGCACGTTAAATTATCGGTCCCGGCTTTTAAAGTCGTTAAGCCATGACGGAGGCCTTAAGGCGGCCTTAAAACTCCGTCACCAGAGTTGGCCACTTGCTCATACGAACTTATTCAAGATGACCTCTGTGGCACAGTGGGTGAAAGTCCGCCTGAGATGCAGAGGAAGCGGGTTATTAACTCGATAAAACATTAGGACGATTGACAAAATAAATCATAATAATTTTATGTTCAATAAGAGTTTTTTCTCATATTAGCTAGCTATTATGAATCATCCTTACAGAGACTATAATTCCAAAATTATTCTCAAATAGTTTGATGCAAATTGCCCATAAACATAATAATTTATTGTAGGTACCTATATTACGTTTTGACCTTTACATTTTGAATAAGTTATAGTAACAATGTACATGATGAATATACTTACAACACGATTTTTATTATTAATAAAATGAAGTATTATAGTATTAGCTGACTTTGTCTATAACGATTAAAAAATAACCTGATTTATATATTTTCTATAAAACTTTGCAAAAATTCAGAAAATTTTTGTTTTGACAATCTATAATACCTATCGACTTTTTTAATTAAAAACGAAGACTATAGAAGTTCTAGATCGATTTTTAAACCAAAATTCATATTAAGTAGGTACTTATGTTTTTATTTTGGCTCCCAGCTTTTCTACTAGAGATGTAGGGATACCAAAATGTCAAAAAAACGTTTTTATCAAACAACTGTTACAGCGAAGTGAATAAAGGTATTATTTCTAAGTTTGTGCGAAACATTATGATGATAGAAATAAAAAAAAAAAAAATAGACATCATAGAAATAAACATCCGAAAACCAGCAATGTTTTAAAATTGGGATAAATAAAATGTACAGTTTTCATTTTCGATTTTTTGTTTTCCCTTAATTCCGAAGCTTACCTGTTTTACCAAAAAGGGTCACCCAAAACTGTTGTACGTACAAACTTCCCGACCCTAATTTTATGTATAGATTTTCTCCAACAAGCTTGATCCTTGACCAAACTTGTAAACTTGCAAACCCTGAGTACTGCTTTCAATTCGACCTCTAAACCCACAATAAATTAAGTGTGTGCCATAACGCCGAGGAATGAGCGGGAGAGCGAATAATGTTTTTACTCGTGAGTGAGAAGCGCAGAACGATAGACACGCAACATAATTTATAGCGAAAAAACAGTTTTTATTTAATTACAAGTTAATTAAACAAGTAATCGAAAAATTAAAAAACCAGAACTAAATGAATACTTCTAGGCTATTTGTCAAAACATAAAACCAACAAAAATAGCGTTCTGTTCCTGAGATAAATAGCAAACTGTGTGAAAAACATGTATTTTTCAAAAAAATTTATGATCGAGAAAACTTTTACCAATCGTGTTTCTAAAAAACCACAACGCAAGATAAAAGTTCAAAGTTTAATTTCTCCAAACATTATAAGGTGGTATCTTTCACGGATTTTGAGATCTAATACGATTCAAACCACATATTTGCTACCTACGGCCTCTTAATACCACCTTATTTGTGTGGAAGTAAAGTTCAATTTCGCGTGCAAGTCTTTATGTTTATTTTACCGAGCAAATATTGAAAATATAAATGTTTGCGATTACTCAGGATTTTTATGAATGTTTAATGATTTTCAAGGATTTAACATTAATTGCTAAGTAACCGAGAATGCTGGACCTTTTAGGGTTTTTTTGCTTGATTCGTTTTTGATTACGCTAATGGAAAACACATTAGAATTTGTTCAACCTAAATCCTTTTCGTTGATACCTAACAGGATACAATTATATTTAAGAAAATATTTGAAACGTCAACAAAAACTACTCACTAGTGTCAAGGACAACACTCATCTACCGTTCGTTCGTTCGTATGAGCAAGTGGCCAACTCTGGTGACAGAGTTTTTAGGCCGCCTTAAGGCCTCCGTCATGGCTTAACGACTTTAATAGCCGGGACCGACAATTTAACGTGCCCTCCGAAGCACGGAAGCGCTCAGATATAAATGCCACTTGCGGTCACCCATCCAAGTAGTGACCGCTCAGAAAGTTGCTTAACTTCGACGATCTATCAAGAACGTCTTAGCAAGCTTCGCCACGACTCATCTACCAAAATGACGTTTAATAAAAAAAAAATCAGTCTTAAAAAAATGTATTAAGAGTGAATGCAGTAAAAAAGGGATGTCAAAATCATAGCAACTGAAAATCAGTGGTGTGCCTACCCCTATAAGAAAAGAGGCGTATGATAGTATGTAGGTATGTAAAATAAAGGTGTAAAATAAAGGCATGTATCAGCGAGTTTTGACTAGTATTAGTAATTAAGATAACGTTGATAAAAGTTTTCCGGTCTGTTACAAAAAAACAGTACTTAATAGTATGTCAAAGACAGCTTTTGATTTATATATTTCAGTGGTAATAAAGAGATACTTAAAAAATATCGGAAAAAGCTCGTCTTTACTTCATTAAGATAATGAGCAAAAAGGGCCATTTACGACCCCTAAATACACATTACCCCTAAGTAACCCCTAAATATTAAAATTCCGTCCTCGCAGATGAAACGTCAGGACAGAAAGATTCAATTTGCATGGAGATTAGCGAAAACATTATTATTGTAAATTATTTCTATGAAATTTTAAATATGTTTCTGAATTCGATTTAATCGCGGTCAATTCGTGAAAAGTAGCTGGGTTCGAATTTAATTATGAAAATATAATTGAATATATATATAAATAAAAATATATAATTGAAATGTAACCTCAAAATTTATAATTATCCCACCGGTTCGCCTGAAGAGCAGCAGAAGTTTTTTAAGAAGTTTATCTTCTTCATTTTACTTTATTACTAGCTGCTCTCGCTTCCCACGCGTGAGACCCGACCAAAATGTGGTCAAAAGCCCATGTCTTTTCCTAAGCTCTAGTCTATCTCTGTACCAAAATTCATCAAAAATGGTTCAGTGGTTTAGGCGTGAAAGCGACAGACAGACAGAGTTACTTCGTATTCATAATATATTAGTAGGTATTAAGCCAGTTCCATTCCATTCCATTCCATTATCTCTAGATCAGTGGTGGTCCTGCAAAACCATGGACTGGAATGGAATTTCGTTAATTCCATGGAGGGCGACAAATTTGTCACAGTCTGCTGCGAACGATGGCTACGCTCGGAGGTACGATTACTGCAGATACTGATGCGCTAGTTAAATAGACAAATTTTCGGTGAAAATGAGCCAGGCGATTATTATAGCTTTTGTAGATCTTAATCAAAAACAGAAGAGGAAAAATGATTGGTCATCTTATACGACATGACAGCTTTATATTGAACATCATAGAAGGAAAAGTAGAAGGAAGACGAGGAAGGGGAAGACCAAGAATAAATTACATTAGTCAGATCAAAGAGAAGGTCGCTGTCATGTCGTATCAAGAAGTAAAAGAGATCGCATTGGAAAGAAGTATATGGAGGAAATTGCATCATTACACCGACAAGAGCTGAGCTCTTAAGTTTTATGTAGATCTTAATATTAGCTGCGCCCGCGGTGTTATCCGCGGTGAATAGCTCCCGTTCCCGTGGGAATACCGGGATCAAAAGTAGCCAATTTTTTATCTATAAGCGATGTCGTAAAAACGATGCATCGTGACAATCGCAGGTCAGCTTATGTTGGTTAATCTTCTAAATTCACTTTCCGCCAGCGTAATCTGACCTGCGATAATTGGCACGTTGCATCATTTTCGGTTTAGACCTAAAGAACCAGAAAATTGATCGTTTTCGAACCAAAGTAGGGCCTCATATTGCAAGTTGCATTAGATAAAATAATTAATATACCTACTTATAAAAATAAAGAAATAATAAACGAATTTATCAGACATAAAGTCGGCACGTGTATCGCCATGTTGTATATCACTTGTATGTATTTATCATTATGTACTTAAGCGCGTATGTGAGTAATGCCTGATAAGGAAATGCATTGGTAATTAAATGTACAAATTAGATGTGATTATGAATTGCTGGCCTAGAGGTTCGTTCGTCAGCGCTTCGACTTCATAAGACGACCAATAATTTGTCTTTACGATTGTAAAAAATGAAAAATGAAATAGGTATGATCACGACTGTACAGTCGTGATCTAAAGAAATATCCGGGATACCCCGGGAGCGGTAGACATTTCTTTCAGATCATTAGGCAATTTTTAGATCTTTTCGGAGATGTCTAAGGGGGTAGTCAGAGGTATGTCCAAATACATAACATATTTGGTACATGCCCACTTTTTGCAGAAGTTAACTTTCCATACGTGACAGGTTGCAAGCCCATCGACGCTATTAGAGAGCTAACTGGTTTCCTCACGATGTTTTCCTTCACCGTTATAAGCTCGTTTTAAAGGGCATATAAATTTTTCGATGCGAAAAGTTCATCGATGCACAGCCGGATTCGAACCCACGACCTTCGGGATCGAAAGTCGAGGTACTAATCCACTCGACCAACGCGGCTTTACGAATGTAAACTGTAAAATAAAGATCTTTTGAGGCTAAATGGTTAATCAATTCTTAATTTTTCTAATTATTTCCAATGCGATCTCTTTTACTTCTTAATACGACATGACAGCGACCTTCTCTTTGATCTGACTTATGTATCTCGATCTTCCCCTTCCTCGTATTCCTTCTACTTTTCCTTCTATGATGTTCCTTATAAAGCTGTCATGTCGTACTTATAAGAAGACCAATCATTTTTCATTACAATTTTTTTTCAACCTCTTGTGTCCCACTGCTGGGCAAAGATCTATACGATTATGAACTGTAAAATAAAGATCTTTGAGGCTAGGTTAGGCAATTTTCTTTGTTGTATTAAGCTATTGCATAGCTTCTATCGCGGGCCTTGAGCGTGGAGAACGAATCCAGAAATTCCGTAACGAAAATAACCTAACACCCCCCACTCCGAAAAAATGGTATGCAATAGCTTTACCGCGGCAGTCTCCGAGTGCGTCGTCGTACGTCTTTTTTTTTTCTTTGTAAAATGTTTCAGGCGAAGCAAACCTTACTAATTATACTTTACTCAAAACTTTTCTAATAATGATTCATCAACTAGGTCAAGGGTCATGACATCATCACTTCCCCTAGCATTTGTCTGCGTGAGTCATATTATGTTCAGCGTTGCATTTCAGTCAATGAGTCAATCGCGCTGAGTTGCAATTTGATAGAACTGCAATTACGTTGTTGATAGGTTGTTGAGGTACTTACGATTATGTGAAATTAGAGCCTGTTCGGGACTTTTAGAACGTACGATACGAAGGCTATTTTGTTTATGGATTGATAACTGTTTTTAGGGGGATACCTGATAAGTACCTACCAGTAACCGCATGCTCGTGCAACCAGGAAGCGCTCGTGGCGAAGCTTGCTAAGACGTTCTTGATAGATCATCGAAGTTAAGCAACGTTCTGAGCGGTCACACGCGAGCGGACCGCAAGTGGCATTATCAGCTGAGCGCTTCCGTGCTTCGGAGGGTACGTTAAAATGTCGGTCCCGGCTTTTAAAGTCGTTAAGCCATGACGGAGGCCTTTAGGCGGCCTAAAAATTCCGTCAACAGAGTTGGCCACTTGCTCATACGAACGAACGAACCGCATGCTGTGATACCCTTTTATTACTGGAGCACTAGATTAAGATAATTGACAAATTTTGTTAATGAATGTATTGTACATGATAAAACATTTATATTTACGGGTATTTATTGCTAACTTTGAATAGCCATATAAATATAAATGTTATGTTTTTTCTTGTACACTACCCTGCGCTTTTTATCGTCTCTCTTGCCTCAAAGGTTTGCTGGAAGAAAACTCTTTTTAGGGTTAAGCTCGCCTTTGTACATGTCCTTTCTCTGTGTATTATTTTATATTTATGTGTTTTGTGTACAATAAAGAATAAAGAATAAATTAAAATTCTGGGACATTTCACACACCATCATCTAGTCGGAAGATAAAATAATAATAATAAATAGGTAGTACTTTACTTTAAAGTCGTACAATGTGAAATTGATTATTTTAAAATCGGAATACAGCTCAATAGTTGAAGTAGGTATTGAATAATAGTTTATTCTAAATGTACACTTAAGTAACTGGTTCAATGTTATGTTACTAAAATACTTATAATTTATCTGAATGATTCATGGATCCTGAAAAACGTACTTACCTATTTATTTATATAATAAGAGCACGACTAATATTTTATTTTAATAAAATGTTGTTGTTTTGTAAAACAACAATTAGATTAGGTCACGTCACGTCTAATAAGTAGGTACCTATGTATTTACAAAAAAAATGTATCTATGTAGTATATCAGTCATCTGGTTACCATAACACAAGCATTAAATTGCTTAGCTTGGGACTAGATGACGCTGTGTGGAATGTCCAAGGATATTTATTATTATTATTATTATTAATTAGTCACACTTTCTTGTCATTTAGTTTCGTTTGAAAACTTTGAACATCCCACCTTGGCGTGACGTCACGTCTTAGTAAAAAGGCGAAATGACACTTGCGAGCGTTTCGGCGTCAAACACAAAATGTGATCATATAGGTAACTCTTTATAGATTATTTTCTTCTTCCTTAAAATTTCTGATAATCACTTCACTTCACTTCACTTCTTATATTTTGGCTTTCACACGGCTTGTGCCACGCATTTAGCCACTACCATGTCATTATAATTTCAAGTCAGTTTAGTCAAAGTCAGAGTCAGTAAAGATGTGGAACTTTACTGAAGCATTACACGGTCTTTTTGTGAGAACTCGAAAACCAATGACATCCAGTTTTGTTTCATTTGCCCACACTTATGTACGTTCACGAATACTCAACACACCACACCACCAGGTTCTTGCCTGATTCTTTCCCTGGTCTAGGGAGTCGCGTTGGAACAGGCATTAGAATCACCTAGCATGTAAAACGATACTTAAGTGATCCTTGAGGTCCTACAAGAGTAAATGATTTTTCTTTCTTTCTTTCTTTCTTTCAACAGTTAATAATCCACCATTATTACACATTAACATTCGCTGAAACACAAGTTTCGGAAAATAAAACAAAAAGACAACATGACTTCTCAAATTCCCGTCAAAAAGCCTTCTGAATATCTCTCAAAAGACTTGTAATAACCTGGTAGTCACCATGACAACCTAGTTATTTGTGATTTGATCCCAAAGCTCACTTAGCAGCCCAATGGGCATGACATTCGTAATTGCAATGGTAGAAAACCGTAGCGGAAGCTAAGCAAAGGTACTTTCCAAACTGTGGCCTCAACGAAGGCATTTAAACTTAGTAACTTGACTACGTTTTTGAAATCACACTAATAACATAATTGTGAATGTAAGTGTGAATGTTTGTTACTCACGCTCAAACGGCTGGACAGATTTAAATGAAATTTAGTAACAGGATAGCTTATATTCTGGATTAACACATACCTAGGCTTTTGATCAAGGTAGGTACCACAAGGGCGAAGCCGCGGCGAATAGTTGGTGTTATATACAGTTAAACCACCTTCAAAAATGAAGCAAAAATAAGTTCCAATTACACAACATGAAATGTTAAAGTAATTTTATTCGCTACTAAATTCGGATGGCATTCATAAAAATTCAAACTCAACGCTCAAAAACATGTTATTAACTCATAATAAAACCGTTCCGTTCCCAAATCGGCGATGTAATTTAATTTTGATTTAATTGTTTTTTATGAAAACGTAAATTGGGACGGCACGTCGCGAAACGTAATGAGAAATTATTATGAGAATCTTTCAAGCAATTTTCGAAGTTTTAATTCTGGCTTTTAGGGAATAATTTATGATTTTATTACTTAGGGGCTGGTTTGTTGTTCTAATTTGGGCTTTATTGATTAGGCAATTAGATTTTTTGTTGTAAATGTTATTGTGGTCATCAGTCTTCCGTGATTTTGCCTTATTTTGAAACAGCAATGCTTTATTGCATTGGAATTTCGTTTAATTTCAAAGGAGGCTTTCCTTAAGATTTGGTCACGGTAATTTGTAATTTTTACTAAAATTAATTTATTATTAAACTTAGGCCTTTACATCTTTACTAGATGATTTATACAGAGTCAGGAGGCAAGCTTTGCCAACACTTAACGGGACACTGTAGTGCCTGGGACATTGTAGAGATGGAATAGGCTTGCCTAGCACCTAAACCATCCTCTCAGCTTAGCCGGCCATATCCACAGGAAAGACAATGGTCAACACGTGTGGGGCTGACCAGCCGCGGGTTTCCTCACGATGTTTTCCTTCACCGTTTAAAGCTCGTGTTAAAGTGTATATACATTTTTCGACACGAAAAGTCCATTCATACACGGCCGGTATCGAACCCACGACATTCGGATCGAAAGTCGAAGTAGGTAC
This sequence comes from Xanthorhoe designata, assembly GCA_963582015.1. Classification (NCBI taxonomy): domain Eukaryota; kingdom Metazoa; phylum Arthropoda; class Insecta; order Lepidoptera; family Geometridae; genus Xanthorhoe; species Xanthorhoe designata. The sequence continues at coordinate 818,068 of OY757049.1, forward strand.
TTATCCACTTCTTCAACGGTCATCTGTTCTGCGTGCTATATGGTCTGCCCATTGCCATTTCAAGGAGCTAATATACTTGGCTATGTCGATGACCCTCGTTCTTCTACGTATCTCCTCATTTCTGATTCGATCCCGTTGAGAAACCTCGAGCATAGCCCTCTCCATAGCTCGTTGAGGTAAATTGACGAAAAAAAATTTCAAAATATGATAAATTGACGTATTTAAAAACTCAAGATATAGGTAAGTACATACGAGTACATTTATTTAAAGGAATGTTTTAACAAATATGGGCCCTATAACATTTTTTACAAGGATGCGGGCCAACGGCGAGGACAACAGATGGCTATTGAAGCCCACTCAATACCCCATGCATATCACGTTTTTTGAACGAGTAGTCACTGCGCGTTTTTGTGCAGTGCATAGGACTTAAAATACCGTCTGTCTACAATCTCAGTACCTGCGGAACTAAACATTTTCAATCCCGCGGGATCCCGGTATTTGCGGGATCCCCGCAAATTAAGGTTTTACTATTAGGTATAATAGCAGATCATATTGCACGTTTATAGAAATCAAAAATATCAAAATCAACAATAGAAAACGAATCAAGCACATTTAATCGAACCGAAATATTATCTTATTGATAGTTTAGTTTTCGGCGTCATAAGGTCTCGTAGTCAAGTGGTCATGGTAGCCCGGCTAAAAGGCGATCGCTTGTATCTCGCGGGTTCGAATCCCGCCGAAGCCGTAAACTTTTAATACGATTTTTCATCTATAGCAAGCACATTTGCAACTGAATGTTGACAAATACTAGGCCCGCGAATCCCGCGGATCTCGTTCGTAATCCCGCAATTAGCGGGACTGGAAAATAATGCGGGTTCTCGGAATACCTAGATCCCGCAATTGGAAGTCCTAGTAGCGCGTTTCCTGCTACTTTGCAAACGCTTTTCGCTCCTGTGTTTTACAAACGCGTGGATAGTCTTCATGGCTTTTTGTTCGTCGATTTTGTGTCGATTCAAACGCGCAGTGACTGTGCGCTCATTTGCGATTGATACAACCGCACCGTGACTGCTCGTTTTAAAAACGTTGTGTGCATAGACTCTTATTGGCCTGAGGAATATTAATATCTTAGTTACAAATTACACCTTATTCTCATACGAAAGTGAATTTCGCAAACGGATGTTTTATATTATGTGGTATTGGGTTTGGTTCTCAAATTAAGGCTCTTCCTGGATGTATTGTTAAATTCGTTTAAATGTGTTGGTAATCATGTTTAAGTAATAATACAGCTTACACTATAAGTGTTTGCCACTTGCTCATACGAACTTTAAATAAATATAAATAAATATAAATAAATACCCTTGGACATTTTACACGGCGTCATCTAGTCCCAAGCTAAGCAACTTAATGCTTGTGTTTTGGTAACCAGATGACTGATATAATACTTAGATACATGCATTTAAAGGTAGAAAAACATCCAGGTCTAGAAAAAAGATCTACATAACATATTACAAACATTTGTCCCGTGGAAGGGATCGAACCCGCAACCTCAACGTCTCAGGTGGACCTTCGCCCACTGAGCCACAGAAATGTCTATGTGGTTTGCGGTAAACTGTTGGTTAATTAATCTATCTATTTAATTGACAGGAGATTGAAAATATTTGGAAGATGTAACTATGTATTATTAGGTACTCGAAAAGTGTAAAAACAGACATAATTCAGTATAAAGAGATCATATTTTTAACAGACTTCACAAAAGGAGGAGATTCTATGTTTCACTGTAGTATTTTTTTTTGTTCACCGATTTCTGGAAGGATTTAAAAAAAAAATTTTTTGTTTGAAAAGATTCACTCCCATTTTTTTTTGAGAATCTTCGGAGTAATTTTTTTCAATTAATTTTTTTTTGTTGGCATACCTAGATCCTTATGACGATCAAGAATAACGGTTTAAAAAACTTCTCTCTATTCTCATAAAAGAATTTACAATTCACTTATAATGAGAACTTAAAAAACTAAAAACTTATAATTTAAACACCTTATGATATATAAAGGCTTAAGTAACAGATATACTTAGATTAATGATAATCAATTTAACTAAAAAATGGTAAAACCACATTGTGCAGCTACTTATGGTATTACTTACCAAATACAGAAGGTATCTGGACAATATACCTACCTTCCAAATCTGGTAGTGAGATCACATAAGTCGCTATACAAATATGTAAATTAATACAAGTGAACAGTATTTCCTCATTCAGATGTATAAAAACAAATCTTTAATACATTGTTGTTGCAATGATTTTAATTTAAATTGTACATTTGGTTAAATAAATCAACATTGTCACAACGTGGTATTTTTAATCGATATGGATTAATAAAAATATGTCACGCTTTTTAAGTAAAATATTATCTCCAAAAACTGAGTTTAAAAAAATCCTCGATATTTTTTTAAATATTAAGTACTATTTTAATTATTTTTTTATTTAAGTATAATTATTTCTAGCCCCCTTATTGTCCCATTGCCAGGTAAAATCTCCCTCCCTTCTCTACTTTTTTTCTTTAATTGAGTTATCAACTTATAATTTTTTATTTTTTACTTACTATTTTTGTTGATGTAGAAACAAATCAATGAATGCTCAAAAAAGTATTCCTATAAAAAAAATACGGAAAAAATTGTAATTATGTAAATCGAATCATTGAAATAAAACTTAGATGTGATAACTGTGAAACAATCTGTGTTAAAAGCGATAAAACGCAAAAAATGTATATCAAGAGAATAAACAATCTAAAAACTACGGGTTAGTGTCAAAATCCCTTTTAAATTGACACTAAAATTCTCAAAACCCCCTTTAGAGCAGAAATTTCAGATCAAGGGATTTTGACGCTTAAACTACCAAAATCCCCTTTCCACAAACCCAACGACCACAGAATATAGGAGATCTAAAAGAAACTTCGCTGAGTAAATTATCGGTCTAGACGGCTCGAAGAAAAACTCTTGCAAACACAACATAGCATGCATTCTTCGGTCCCGACTTTCTGACCATTGCTCGTGGTCACCCGAATGTTGAACAAAACTTAAACTTTTTAAATTTAGAATCGCCTTTTTTGCAGGCATTTCCTAATTACATACTTAGGTTAAATTTAAAATCTTGCTTCTAAAGTTCTAAGACTGAATTTGAAAGTTTAGAAATAAAGTTAAAAATATGATCTAGTAAAACTAAAACTGTACCCATAACACTTTGACGTTAGCTTTTAAAAGTTAGAAACTATTATCGTCAAACGATGAAGACCCGAGCTTCATGAAAGGTTCAAAAAACTTGGCTTAAAAGCGCATAGGGTATTGGGGTAAGCGCACCGTGCGCTTGCATCGAGCGTCTGTGTGCGAATGTAGGCAGAGGGGGCGGGTGGCGGCGCGGGGCGGGGGCGAACAGCTGAGCTATTGACAGCGTGTTGCCGCTCCGGCCGCCGTCAGTACGCTAGCTGACTTTGCGGAGTTCGCACGTAGCCGCCGAAGCAACCAACAAAACAAACGCGCCCGATTGATTATGACCACGATCGCCCCGCAGTGCTAACTGAACTGCGGTCGGGACCCCGCTAAAATTATGACTTTTGGACTGTTCGTAAACGAAGAAGATAGTAGCAGACCCGTACTAGAGGAGAAAGCTCTGAGGATAGTTTCCAGGTACTGGGAAGTCTCCGGTGATTTCTTTGCCGAGAGGCTACGGTACGGAAGCAAACAGAGGCTGCTTGCTGATCCGTTCGGACTGCAATAAAAAACTTTTTTGAACTTTAACTGAATTTTTTGTGATTTTTAAGTGCACTGTGTACTGTGTTTTTTGTGCTATAATTTTTTGGATACCTAAATGAAAATGGTGCCCCAGCAAGTTTCGGATGTGAGGTCGATGTCGCCTACGTCCAGCGGAGTACCCTTGTTTGGGTCTCAACTCGTCGACAAAAATTCGTCGACACCTTACACGGATGCCACACAGGTTAGTCTACTCAATTAAAAAAATAGGGATGCATTCGAAATAATTTTCGGAGTGTGACAAATCAAGAAAAAATTATGAAGTAAAAGTATAAAATAAAAAAATAATATTCACTAAAAAAATAGTGTTATGATAGGTACGATTAGGGAGTCGTTTTCAGACCATTAATTTTAACGAGTAACGAGAAAATCGAAAGTTTCTAAAAATAACAAAATTAATAAAAAAATACAACTTAAAAAACCAAAAACAAATAATTGAAAAGTCGCAAAAACTTAAACGTTAATTAAAATTTGCGTTCACAAACAAATAAATCCAAAATAAAAAAATATTTGCGCGTAATATAATTTTATCACTTGTAAAACGATCAACACATGGCTAAAACTGTGTTTTATTTTGTAAACATGTTTTGCAGAGACGTTTTGATAACGAATTTGAATCCTCATTTGAAAGTAGAACGCATTTTTAATAATAGAATTAGTCAAAACAACTAAATAAAATTCATAGATACACTAAACGAACAACAAAAGTGATAAGATAAAAAGAAGTCAAAAATATATTTTGCTAATTGATTTATTAACAACAATAATATTAAAGAATAATAATACGATCAAATCAGTTGTAAAAGTCAAAGAAATTAAAAAAATAGAAAACTAAACCCATAAACATAAAATTGTAAAAGATAAAAAGTTACAAAGTGAACATAGTTGTTACAAATTGAAATGGCAATAAACTTTCAATTGTCGTGGATTACCAAGACTAGAATTTCAATTCCAGTATACTGTAAGTAATGAGAACTAATGATGCACCAACATGCAATCAGGGACTTAGAAAACCCTGTACCCACTTACCCATAATAATTTATTTAAAAGATAAAGACGCCATTAGCTACCGATAGGTACAACTACTTTTAAGTCTAAAGATATTTAGAGGTAGTTTTGTTAGTAAACTAACGAAACTTAGATTTTTTTAAGATTAATAATTTTTAAAGTCGAAAATACCAAGAAGACCATTTCTATAGTAATTCTAAAAATAATACAGAACCTAAAATATAAAAAATCAATAAATTATAAAGAAAAACATCAGCTTATTTAAATGAGGCCAGTAAATACCCTTTTATTATAAACCTGTTCCCACAGCATTAACTCTAACAAGTCTAGACATGTTCTCTTTAATCTTGAACCTTTAGGTATTCGATGACCACAAATTGAAATCAAACAAATTATTGTGCAACAAACAAAATGAGTGTGTTTAATCACGTAGACACTTTAGCAAAGGTTATAAAAAAAACATAGGAAATAAATACGTAGGCAATAAATTTACTGATCATAAAACAAGAAGGCTCAGCACTTATGTAGTTAACGTACCGTAAAATGTGGTAGCGGACAATATAGAATAAAATTTACTAGCGAATTTCTATGCTGAGATAAATTGGCTGCACAGTCAGAGTGACGCGGTCACGGCTGACGCGACTACGCAAATCATCTCGGGGCATTGACATCAAATACCATTTTTTACGCATTATCGAATTAAACACACTCCCGGCGATACAGCGTAAAACTGAAGCTATAACAGTCAAAACAATCGATAAAATAAGAAGAGTTATGATTTTATTGCCACCATTCGAGCGAATATCCATGAAACGAACCCAGAGTGCATTAACATTTCAATGTCAACTCGTAATAACGTATTTTTAGTCATCCTCGTGTGAGTGGCCTTTCTCGTGCACTCGGCGACTGCGCCTGTGTGTGTTACTAGGAAATTATCTTTGGGCGTTCGCACACTGTCTCAGTTCACAGGAAAACGGGCAGTCATGATCTGCGTCTTTAATTAGAGCTAGGAAACAAACGTTTCCTCCACTTATCCTTGATAAATAGAATAAAAAAAATGTAATATACGGAAACGATTAGAATAGTATCGTTTGCAATTTAACAACTTATCAATACAATAGCCGTAATTATCTGTTTCATCACGATATAAAATTAAAACGTCTGTATAAACGCGAGGTAGATTTAGCTGAAACAGAACGGACGGTTAAACATTTGCTTGGTGAACAAAAAACTTGGAAAACCAAGGGCGGAGTTTTGGATCGTTATAATCTGAACGGCGAGTGAATTGTGGACTTGCCTTCGCTTACTTTTTGTTAGATTTTTTTAGCGAGTTCTAAACATGTAGCCTCAGAGCGGCAACTGTTCTTTTCGTCCAAGGTTACCCGTGCCGGCGCTCTGCTACATTTGTAATCGGCTCTAAACCCTCCTTTTAAATACTTCACGATTTCCTAGAAAACTGTAAATTTTTCCTTCGTGTATATCAACCATAACGATATCTTACTACGTCAACTCACGAACCCTCGCCGTGTTTCGGAATTCCTTGGATTTCGGGATAATAATTCTGCATCGATACCGCTCCAGTATGTTACAAAACAATTCCGTAGCAATAAATTAACATTTAAGACCGGTGGTTACCTCTAAACAATCGTGTTAGCTTTCCTGGCATAAGTTTATCGTTTAAGTAAGCAAATTTATGTACCCTAATGCAGCGCTGGCAGGTCTGGGCGAATCAACATTTTGATTGTAAAATACGAATTCACGTCGGCAGTGGCAATTTACCCAGCCTACACTTGTGGGTGTTGTTTTAATAGCGCCATTATAGAGAACGGCGAGTGTTGCCCAAGAAAATTACTCTTGTGTACAGACAAACATTGCCTACCGCGTGTATTTACTGTGAGAGTTAGAGTCGCAGTAGCGAAGAAAAGTCGAGTGTATCTGGAACTCACACTAATTCCGAACAAACTTGAGACAATTTCAAAACACAAGTAAAAGGCAGCAGACATTAATATTTAAAACTGATTCTGGAGTGATAAAACTTAAGTCCAGGGCATTGAGATCATTATCCCTATGAAAGAAATGCTGATATTTTAAAAAGGATTCTGTCACTTAATCCTCCTTTAGTTTCTCTGAAGTCTTTTACGGTAGCAGATTTTATTGAAGAACATAATCTTGCAACCGTCGCAAATGGCAAAGACGGCGTTATGAATTCAACGTCTCATGATAAAGTTGCTTCAAATACGCCAGCAACTTGCAAAACTGAAAGCATGACATGTGAAAACAGAAAGTCTGCAACTGCAAATAGCTATAAATTCAGTCTGGCCACGGTGACGCGTGTTTGAATCGGAACGAACAACTTCCAATGTGGGAACAACAAAAATACACCATAATATATCTTTCACTTGAATTTTCCGCATAAGGTTTTGTTTATCACTTTTTATTTTTTCGACGCCGAAATGCATCAGTAGCCGGATTGAAACATTTTTGCACTCGTTTGATGTTTTCATGTAAGACTTTTAAAAGTCAGTGCATTGAATTGATTGTTAGTAAACGAAGCATTTTGCAACTAAAAAGTTTATGAACACCCGTTTCATAAATTTATTCATTTGAGAAAATAAAATGTTTATGAACATAGCGAATCCATATAAACTTTGCAGTCTGCTTTTATTTGAATTATGGATCTAGTTAAAAAAGTTTTGGTTATTTATAAATTTGATTCATTCAAAACAAACGTGTTCTATTTAAAAGTCTATTTGTTTTCAGGTAATTTCTGTAAAGACTTATCTACAAGTCATTGACTTTCATTTCTCTGTTATCATTTTGTTATTCTTTTAAAAATGTTTATCACTCCACGTTGCTAGAGGTATTAGCACTTGCACTTGATTTTTATCAAAAATCTTATCGTCTGTGACGTCATTATTTAGTCAATACCTACCTATAGTTAGCTCGACAATGGATAATTTGTTTATGAACTTATAAATATTTACTCGTATCTCACAAAACGGTTCTTACTTTTAACCTACGATTGTTTGAATTTATTATTATTTTCTACTTTACTTATATTTAAAATTAATTTCTTTATATTTTTATTTAATGTGAATTGTGAGAGAAATAATAAACAATTTGATTTGATTTGATTTGATTTTGTATCTGAGAACTTCGAAATCTATTTAAGATGCTATCCTCTATCAGATTTATGTATGCTGATTGGGTACGAAAAGTTTTCTTAAGATCAACGCAGCTGATTAGGTGCGGCAAAACTTTATTGTACAAGTTTGATTAGAAAACGATGGTGGAGTGTGAGACTATCACCATTCATTATCACCCTGATGATTACTTTAGCCCAATCTTTTGGGATGCTGCGCAATCCAAGTTTCTTTGAAATTAATTTCCCTTTGATAGGTTTACGACGGTTTTGTTAAGTAAAATAATAATTATTGTGCTTACATATTAGAACATATTTTTTGCGAGCGTTGAAATAATACAGTTTTACATAAATTATGCTTTTAAGTTAGGTTGTATTCATATTGCTAGAATTTCTCAATTTTTCAATAACTTACGCAATACCTATCTGTTTTCCAACAACACTTCCGTTTGTTATTTTTTCTTGCGAAGATTGCGAGTAGATATAGATTATAAATGTTACCAACTTAGCTAGCAGTATTTTTTTTAGTAGACTAGAATACTGCACAGATTCAAAGCTACCTTGAAATTACGTTAGTTTATTGGTGGAATCGTTCTTCGGATATTCCTTTTCATTATACTGACTAATTAGATTTTTATTACTCAGTCAAAAAGTGAGTTAAAAAGCTGAAGACCGAAACTGATTTATAAAGTCTCTATAGAAAAGCGGCTAAGCATTTCATCATGGAGTCATAAAAAGGTGACCCTCGAACTAGAATGAATAGATAGGTATCAGCGGAGCGTTTTCTCATTTCTCGTACGGAACACTAAAAACGATAAAGTTTACGACTGGCCTTTAAAAAGGACGACACTCGATCCCGGTACTTTTAGAAAGAATTTCTCTTTTGCCAAAGCTTCGTTCTTCCCTTCATATATTTTTTATATCAGTCTTCATATGTCAAGTCTTTATTTTTATTCCTTTTGGTTTATCAAATGGGTAGAAATGGATTTGGTTGTTGGTAGTTATTATTTCTGTTTTATTATCAAACTTACTCTCTTATTCTTAGAATTTCGTTATTTCTTACATGGGTATAAGATAAAACACGGTTTTATTTGGTAATTCAATGATTTCTAATAGTTTATTTGTAGATGGTTCGTGCATAAAAAAACTGGTGGTACGAAGTGCGCCGTGTCAGCTTGTACTTAATAATATAGTCGAAAATACAGATGAAAAAACACCACAATTGGTCGAAGGACTAGAACTTGAATAATTAATGCTGGCAAAGCTTTCAAGGACCGGTGGTACCAACAAACCTCCTCTTATTTATTCTGTGTCTCTAATTAGGGTACCGAACTCAGACTGAGTCTATTTCAGAATAATCAATCATACCTAAAGCTGAATGTGAATTGTAGGACTTTTTTTGATTAATTATTTTTATGCGATTCTGATTGAAACAAAACATTATTTATACATTTGAGTGATTTAAAGTGGCAATAAAGACAATTTGCTGTATTTATACAATAATTATAAGCCTTGGAATCTCTAAAGAGTAATTACTAAGGTAACTATTTCAAATCTAGCCTGTATAATTACAACCAGCATGATTACTCTGGAAACTTAACTGCTGAACCGTTACTAAACCGATGCTCTCTCAGTTGATCACATCGAAATTACTATTTCACTCCAGCTATCTCTCGGCGATATTGGTACTAAACAGTATCCCATTTAAACCAATCTATCATTACTCTAAACCAATTTTCACTCAAAGTACATTTTAAGTAACACCTATAATTTGAGAAGCATTATGTCGAAACTGGTCGTGCATTATCGGCAATGACCTTTGTATACTTTTATTTTGTTCAATTGGAACCGGTTAGAGAACTGGCTTACACACGGCTTTTACTGGTCTCATAGAATAGTGCACAGATGGGACGACACAATACCAGTACAATGCCTACGATAATCCCCTTCACAGGGTAATAAAAGATGGTATAACAATAAGCTGGATCAACTGTTTCCAGAATGCGAGGAAAATTATTTTGAAATGGAATTAAGAGAATAATCTACTGGTCATGCTCCATTGTAAAAGTAGAACGTCCACCGTAAATATTGTTCACAAATAATCTGTGTTTAGGTAATGTGATACATTTAGGCTACTATTCAGAGTCCATTTTCAAGCGTGAATAGTGTCTTAAGCGATGATTCATCATTCAGTTTCAATAGAGAACTGTCTAAAAATTTACACTTCAGTGAATACTCAAGTGCAGACAATACGAGCCTAAAACTCTTGATGGCAAGTTTGCTTCATCTAACTATAAACTCTGTGGCGCCCGCAAAAAGCAAGTCGTGACTGAGAACAGGAAGAGTCCCGGTCGTGTCGTGTGCTTTAACCGGCCTTGCCTTCTAACTTTTCTTGTTCAGAAACTTCGATATTCACTTGCCACTCTGTAATCTTATTATACCAACTTGTGGACAGGTTTCTTATACAATTAGCTACTAAGGCAGACAAAACTTTGCCGTATAACTTTGGCAGGAAGTGTGGTTTTTGATCGTGCTTTTTGATATTAGAAAAGTTTTGGAATACATTGACGATATGCCAACTACGTGACTTCGAATTGTTTTTTACGGTGTAATAAAAAGCTGGTCTGTAATTTTGGAAAGGGTAGTAACTTTCTGCATATTCGTCATCCATTTATCTTCCGATCATTCAAACTCGCAAACCTTAACCAAATAAACCCTTCGAGCCTAAATATACATACAATAAATTGTTGTTTGCTGTACCACTGCAGAACTCCACAAACCAGTTGTGCCGGTTAGGTAGAAGTGCCTACTTACCTAGAATCGGCAAATATACTGCATATACTTTCATTCTATCTGCTTTATCTAAACTTGTTATCTTTCCTCCTTGGTCACAGAGATTAACTGAGACTAACTAATTTAAAGCGGTAATGACAACGTCAGCATCAGTAATTTTATAATAGTTATGATAGAAGAACTTACATTTTATGACCTTCTTAAAGCCTGTCAAGAACATATTTCAAAAACCACAAAAACTAACGAAGAAAATTGCAGCGTGTACACATTTTACGCTAGCAGAAGCTCTTCATGTAAAACAGTATTTCCTTGCTCAGTAGGTACTTCTTAAATTTTAAATTCAAGCCTCAATATTATCTTAGGATTAAGCTTGTTGGTCCGGATGCTGGGCTTAACCGCGTCAGTGTGAGATTACGTCGCCTCCGGTGTATTCCTTGATCGAATTTTGACCCAGTTTGCAGCAAACATTGTGTTTGTTCCGTCCATTTTGGCGTATATTGATGGATATTTTGGAATCAATTCTTAAAAATAACATTCAATATTATTATGTTTAGCTTTTGTTACAATGTTGTCTTGCATTAACCAATTTATTGCAAAACACAAAATTCAACAATATCTGTAGCTTTCTTACTATTTTTAGTTTCTACGACAAATTTTCCACCTAATTATAGACACTATCAATTATTATTATCAATCGTTTAATCATAACAATACCCATTAATTTTAGACTTTAACGGTATTTTAAAATGTGTAGGTATCTAAATTATATTCCACACGGATTTCAACGTAGTCCAGATGATTTATATTACCTATATCGCTACCGGGAATCCGCGTTCCATAGCCAGCAAGGCTAATAAATGGCCCAATATTGAACTCTATTCTCAAAGCAATAAGAGCAATATCGTTTTATATTGGCAGTTCCTCGAATGCCAGTTAAATTAATCAGTCGTTTTATCCGAAACGTCTATTGGCATTCCTTTTGGAGTAACATTTTATTTCGTAAAGTGAATTGTGGATCTTTGGTCTTTTGTAATTTGGTGAAGAATTATGTCTTACAGCTTTTGCTTATGATGGTATAGTTAATATCAAACCCTATAACCTTATTTATAACCCTCATGGGTAGTCACAGTTGGCTTGACTTTTGAATCAAGGTACTAAAGTACTTTGTTAAGGTTTTTAATCAAGGTATGATTAAAGTTTTTCAACTCCCCTGAAATGAATTAAAGAATGTTAATAGATAAACTAAAGGAAATAAGTAACGAACACAAGTATTGACAAGAGGCAATATATTTTTTTATAAAAACCAATATCTATTTCGCTGGCTAAGCAGAACGATTTCCTGCAATCTCTAAGTTGTATTTCTGTTTATAAGTCAAAAGATCGGCGTCCTCAGCATTTTTATAAGCGAGCACCTCAGTTTTTTTAATATTCTTCACCATTTTCGCTCTCATTATCGGTTAACAATAGACTTAAAAATCAGTGATAAAAAAATACATACAGTGAAACTGTGAAACTGTGGAACATAGACTCACCTACTTTTTTGAATCGTTTAAAAATAGCAATAAATCAAAAACACATCACGCTTTAACCCTTATTCAAATAGTCGTAAAATAATCAAACGCTGATTCAAACATTTAATCGAATCCCTAATTGGAGGGAACCCTATCAAAATAAACATTAGGATTACTAACGCAAACAAATTAAATTGGTTTGTAGAAAAAACATTGGAGTTTTTTATTTGAATTCGGGAGATCTAAATTAGATTAGCTTTTAGTGATATTACGAGACTTCTAAAACATTCAATTAGATATTGAATGAAGAGATTCTTCGTAAATTCAATACTGACCTGTTACAAGTGGCAAAATTATAAATTTATAGAACCGTCTTCAATTTCGCAAGATGAGATAAATTTTCTGCACTCCGAGGTGCATTTCATATTTTTTTTTATGAAGTCACCTCGGAAGTAAGTATACTCTTTCAATAAAAAAAAAATTACAATCGGTCCACTATTGATGGACACATCGACAAAAAACATACTATATAACATTATAATCACCTCTTTTTTTGAAATCAGTTAAAAATTATTGTCCTTGCAACATTTTTGGTTCAACTTCAAACAAAATTACCATATCGATTGTACATTTCAGACATTTGTATGACAACAGGGCCATTGAAAGACGGTTCGTGATATTCAACTTTTGATAAAACTTCTAAAAATACCATTGTCACAGCAACCTTGTGCCTGTCAATTATTGTAATTGTCTGGGATTGCGCAAGAGTCCCTGAACTTTAGCGGCCAATCCGATTGGATTAACAATAGCGAACGATGAAAATATCGAGGTCTCTTTTGTTTGTTCAGTCCGTGCTGATATTTTTCTGGCATTTCTAGCTCTTTAAATTTAATTGAGAGATTCAATAAGCTTAATATCATTAGTATCTTTAAAGTCCGCGCTGGACATAAACCTGAATAATATTATATTCAAATATCATATCAGCTATAATACTATACTAATACACCTTCTTATAGCATTTTTATTAACACTATTTTTAGTTCTTAAACCTCTAGCTATTCATCAATAAATCTGCTACAGCTATTATATTTTCAACTCCAATCTTAGCCACTTCATCATCTTGAAATATCACCAGCAAAAAATCTCCCCGCAGTCTAAAGATATTATCTTCAGTATTCGTTACACGTTCACCGACTTAATCACTGATATTAAATCAATATTAAGACCCGGTTGGACCGGTCTCGCTTGATTGCACTCGGAATTAGTTCGATGCACTTTGTCTTTGACATTTAAACTGGTGAAGTCATTGATGACTTCGGAACGTTGTTGATCCACGAAATCGGAAGCAACTATGACAGATTTGTTTAGACGTACGAGTATGACGTTCTTAAGAAAGCTGATTTAGATTTTGTTAAAACTTGACTCTCTTTAGACTTGACAGGACCTTAACTTAAACATTTTATAAAATTTAAAAGAAGCGCAAACATAGAACTAGGTAAAACGTGAGTCAAGATGACTTTTAGTTATAAGAGTGGATATAGATAGCTAGACTAAAGGATCTAGAAAGATTTCAAAGGTATCTTATGACCTAAATACTAAAGATTAGATTGTCGAGGATGTGGTGTAAGATAAGATTCGCGGAAATCCTTAGTCGTTCTACAATGCCAGTTTTAGAAATATGCTATCGATAAATGTCTTTAGCTATACGTAATTTGTAAATATTTTTCTTGGAAGTCTGGAGGTTGTCTATGAATATCTCAAAGCTCATTCTATCAAGAGTAAAATAAACAATTCACCAAAAAAAAACAGGCAATCTAAACCATCAAAACAACCAAGCAACAATAAACGCTACAGCAATCGAAATAAAAGCCAGAATACAAAATGAAGTTACTGACCAAAACCGGCATAAGGAAGCGGAGGAACATGTATTTTTAAATACAATTACTCTTTACTGTCCTTGAACTTCAATTCGAGGTAAGCAGCTCGATGAAGCAGATCTTGGCGTACTAACTGTTAATATTCTGTGGTTCAGTCTCACCCAATAAGGTAGTCTTTAAACGGTCAACATGCCCCACGTTAACGTATCTGACGACATTTTTCTTGGGTTTAATGTACTCGGATTTTACTTTCTTCGGTAATGACATTTTGATTTCCATTCAATTACTGTCAGTTGCTTTGACCTTTAATTTGTGAACTTTATGTTCTTTTAATCGGTTTTATACTATTCTACAATTCTGTATTTTATTTTAAATAAATTTTCTAATATTTTTTTGTTACGTGTCTCAGCGTTTCTAAAAAACAATCATAACAAACAGCCAATCTTAATTTTGCTGACAAAGCTATATTGTTTTATTGGTACATATAAAATGTGCAAGAAATAATTTATTTAAATGCTGACACTTTTTTAAGCTTCCAATAAGCAATAGCAACGAAGCTTAAGAGCACGTTTGCGAGCCGACGACGAATTTCGGCTTTAATTGACGTCTTACGATTCTACTTTACGATTGCAATAACTTACAACGGACTATTAAAACGTTCCGCTTGACTGCAGCAACTTTAAATTAAGCAAATTAACTGTAAAGAAAAACCTGAATTTTTCAAGATTTTTATATGAAAAAAAAACAGATTATATGCTCGATAGTAGGTATTTCAAAATATAGGTATTAATAAATTATTAATTTCTTATATAAAACTGAATTTACTTAAAACATAGAAAAGTCTTCGAAGACTGAACACAGGGGTCAAAACGTTTAGTATCAAAGTGGACACAATCACCAAAGTAACCGTAATCGTCATTCAAAATCGCTTTGATGTCCTCAACTGTGCCCCTTTCGGGAAGTCGTGCAAAACTTCCAAATCTAAATTCGAAAGATCTCCTAGATATGCAGATGAGGCTCAATTCTGACGATTTATGAAGAAAGCTGAGCGAAATATGGCGGCGCGACGACTGTTTTTATAGAAAACTTTTTAGTGTCTCCCCTTTAGATGGAAGATAAATTTGCAAAAGACCGCGAGGGAAAGCTGAATTGAAATGTAAATATGAAGGAAATTATTAAGTGGAAATTCAATGTGAAGGGAAGACGATAGACATCGCGCTTTGTTACTAATTCAGATGTCGATGAGTTTACCTTTCATTTTTCTGATGTTTTAAGTGAAAATGTATTTCTCGCATACATAAATTACAGAAAATAATATAGCTAACGAAACCTATAATGATGTATGTTTATAATTTACCATCCATTCAGTCTTTCTTATCCTTAGCCACAGGCAAAACATGATCAATACATACGGAGCTATCTCAACCGTCGATTATCTCAGGATGTTTACTTCCATAGCTTTGTTTCCTATTTAGCACATTCTTTGTACAGTTACAAACTGAGGAAACTTTAGAAGTGACTTATTTCTGATCCAATATTTTGTAAACTCCAGTGAGCTACGTACGATTCGTGTGTTTGTTTTGTATTTGGATGTATTTCCGCTATTTATTTTTGTTTTCCTCAACTGGTCAGAAAGGCCCAGTTTGAAAAGTGACCAGTTGACGAACCACTCATAAATTATTATAAATACATACATACATAAAATTATGTCTCTTTCCCATTGGGGTAGGCAGAGACCACGGATCTCCACTTGCTACGATCCTGATACATAGTTTGAAATAATGGCATGATCATATAATTGCATTATTTTTGATAAACATTTTTTTACAAAATTCTTTGAGATACTTCGAGTTTTTTTTAGGTACTATCCAATATGGTAAAATCTCACAACACAAGACTTACAAACCATAATGACCAAAAACATTTGAAACAAAGTAAAAACAAAAGCAATTTCACAAAAATACTTCAATGTGAATAACTAGCATTTCAAGACTCAAACAGCAAGCGTTAAACTAAGTAATCATTCGTCTCGTAAAAGCTATTATTAATGGCAGGAACTAAAAACACTCACGAGACTTTAAGCACAGTATATTTTAACTGAACAGAAGCAAAAGTACAAGCTTAAGGATGCATGTGTATTTAGACCACGCTACTAATAAGATCATAAATTGACACCATGAGTTTAACGATTAATTTGGTCTAAATAAAAGCATAAATTCTAAAGTAAGTTTTATATTCAAAATTAGAATGGTGAACTTAAAATCTGGTATAAAATGAGACAGTAGAATCTACTCCAAAAAAATGAGGTCTTTTAAATTCTACTGTATGTTTTTTTATGATGTTTCCTAGTTATGAAGTTTAGCCTCTGTTAGCAATTAAACTGTGCTTGCAGGCACTTGAAAGCTCTAGTAATACCAGTACGTAGTTTTATTAAGCGCATGCGAGCAATAAATTCAACATTTACTACGTCGAAAACGCGACCACTTCGTTCACTGTAAATAAAAAGTTCAATTTAAAACAACAATGTATTGAGTTTGCATCTGCGTCTGGTTTCGGACGAGCATAACTCGTATTGATTGGAAGCATCTGGCCGATAGCTCGTGCAACGATGCATAGTCAAAATATTCAAGAATTCACAAAACAAGACAAGTAACGTCTTCGGGGACTGTACCAACTTCACAAGAGTGGTCTTGCCTTCCTGGAACGCGTTCCAGAAGTTTCGACTGATTCCGTTTGAATATCAACTCGACTGTCTTACTTTTTGACAACAGTTTTTTTCTTCAAACGCCGGCGACTGTTGTTGAATCAGCTGCTGTTAAGGCTTTGTAAACAATATCATTCGGGGTCGGGGTACAAGTCATCTGATTGTCATTGGAAATATCAAGATTTTTATGAGGACAACGTCGCAGCAAATTAACTAATCCACTCTCAAAGTCGTCAATAATATCGTTGTGAATAATATTCGCATCGCTCACTGGTATAGGGTACGAAAACGTCCTTCAGAATGTCAGGCGTCACCCATTTGACATTTGAAATAACCCCTTTTAGCTTCTTTTTATGTCACGCGGGGCCTTTTATGCACAAGTCAGTCTGTCCCGAACGTATTGTTAAAAATACAAGTTTTGCCTTTGTAAAGTGGCAGTTTAGTTGAAGATCGAATCGAGGTCACCGGAACCCTGAAGCGGTACTCCCGACGGTGCCATTACCGCTTCATGCCATAATTGCTTTGGGAATACATCTGAACTCGAACGCTTAGCTCATGACTATCAGAAAACTATCTGGTATGACACTGCCGGCAGTGTTCTGATCAAAAGATAAGCATTAATTGAAATGACGCAATCGATAGTGTACAGATCTAAGTGGGCTACTTGCGCATTCGAGCCACGTCTTCGACCAGAAGTTAGGTTAAACAAGGACTCTAAAGCGAGAATCTTATTGACTCAACGGTTCGGTTTGGTTTATACCGAGCGTCTATTGACTCTGTAATGTCTCCCATTTCCCGAACACCAGCTTCGGGGAATAAGAAAAGTTCCGATGCCGCGGAAATGAAAGAATGGGGGCCTTTTCGAGTGCGCACTAAACTTAATACCTTTGATCTAAGTTCGGATTAACTGAACACAAAAGGCTGCCGGCCATCTGTTAACGTGTCCGAATCGAACTAATTTCAAGTTAAATGAGAATTGTCCTTAAGAGTTATAATTCAATTTTGAGTTGTCGAGTCCTGGGTTTTTGATCTTCGGGCTGAATGGTAATTCGCGTCCCTTCTTCATGTAAATGAACACGAGAGAGCGATATTACTGTTATCAAGTCCTCCCTTGCCGTCATTAGAGTAATTGCTGTACCAAAACTTTTGTCATCGTCTTTACAAGTCCTGTTGACGTCAGAAATCAAACAATTTTCTTTTTCTATCAGTGATCTTACATTTTATCCCAATGTCCGCCGGCGCTCCTTAATATAAAGTTCTTTCTATTTCGTGTGATACGGATATATTGAATTTTGAAACATAGGGGTAGTTTCCCTTTTATATCAGTGGGATTCGTTTATTTACAAACGAAAAGTGATACAAGCTGAACAATTGTTATACGTATTTTATATACATTTTTGGTTAGCGATATTACATTGGCCTAAGTTGTCGAGGAGGAAAAGAAAACGGCCCAGTTTTCTCGTGGCCGGTATAAGCACTTACGATAATGTATAAATAATTACGTTTCTGGTAGTTTGTCGTGACTGTCGTAGGAGCTACAATACTGTACAGCTAGGTTATGCGAAGCACACACACGTGATTATTATTTCTTGCTTATTGTTAATGTACTGTTTTGTAATTGTAATGCTTATTGCAGTTTTATGACAGACTTCTATACTGGGTACGTAATTAGTAATGTTGTTAGTTTTAGAATATACGTTTTTATTTGTTTACAAGAGAATTTATTGTTTTTTATTTAAAATTGTATGATCACTTTATGTACAATAATACTCAATCATTTTTATATCTACCAGTTACTATTTGCATTAATATTCAAAACATCACGCCAGCAAGCTTATAATATAAATAAATAAATAAATAAATATCCTTGGACATTTCACACGGCGTCATCTAGTCCCAAGCTAAGCAATTTAATGCTTGTGTTATGGTAACCAGATGACTGATAAACTACATAGATACATTTTTTTTTTTTGTAAATACATACATATTATACATAGAAAACACCAAATTCAAACTCTTTTGTTCTGTGCGCGGTGTGAGAACTCGCATTGTCGTGATGGAGGATGATGCATGTTTATGTTCATATTTTCACAAATATGAACTACATGTGAAAATATTTATGAACAAGTGTGGATTAACTATTCATGACTAAAAACACTATTTAGCCCAAACAAACTTGCTACCGGCTACCATGTCTACTGTACTAAATATTGTATTTGTTAAATGTTGTTTGTGTAGGCTAGACATAGACAGCCCGTTAGTATCTTTCAAAACTAAAAACGCCTTAAGATCCGAATTAAATGTCTCCCGCACTAAGGAAACACAGTCGTGATCATCACTATCACTATCACTACATCACTACATAGTATAAAACAAAGTCGCTTTCTCTGTCCCTATAATCCCTATGTATGTTTAAATCTTTAAAACTACGCAACGGATTTTGATGGGTTTTTTTTAATAGATAGAGTGATTGAAGAAGAAGGTTTATATGTAGGTATAATAAAGCTACTTTTAACTACCGCGGGTAACACCGCAGGGCGCAGCTAGTTAGTTATAAGAAAAGTCATCACATTCACGTTTTTACAGTCGTTCACTAAGGACTGGCATCAAACAGCTGAGCGAAACCGCTATTCCATACTCACGTAATTAAATCCCTTGCAGGTGTACCATCTTCTATCAGCGTCATTCTATTATCAACCTTATGATCTACAGCTAAGATATATTCTACATGTTCATTTACACCAGTGACAAGTTCCCAGACTACGCACTTAGCTCCGTTAGTTCAAATATAGTGCGTTGCTGTGAAATTATTCCAAACGCTACATGGAAAATTACTGTGCACTTTTTATTCCCATGGTAGGTGTTATTAGTTGGGATAAGTTCTTTATACTTATATTTTTATGGTAAGATGATTTTATACTTTCATCTCTGGATAACATTTAGTTAGGACGCAGTTACTCATACCTACTTTCATTTGAACGAGTAGCAAACTTTAGTTAGGTCACAGATAAAAGAATGTTAGGTATAGAGTTTTCTGTCGTAGCTACCCAACTAGCAAAACGATCTAAATGTATTTGTATATCATTGACATAAACGCTCTATATCCTTGATAGAAATGTGTATACAGCAGGAAAAGGGCCCCACTTTTAGAGCTTTTCAATGATATAGTGCTTCTTTTGTAGCTCCACTTATGGCTACTTGGATACATGTGCTACTGATATCGAATGTTTGATGATATATTGGCTCCATGTGATTATTAATAACACGTGACTGTTTTCAATGCAAATATGGCGGGACTTTTACCAGAAAAACATTTATAATTTGATAAATGTACCTAATCTTATTATCCAATTTGCAAGTGTGTGTACGAAATCAAAAATAGTGCAATGTTACGTGCGCTTTCAATTCTATTGATAAATTAGTAGTATAATATTATTGAATTTTTAAGTGCCCCCCTTGAATTCACAGTATTTAATTAAATAATAGTTATTTAATTTTTGTAAATATTTCTGAAGGCACCAATAGAGCTTATTAGCGTTACTGTTGCTGATATATAAACGATATTCAGCAGCGTGCGGCCATTTTATAAACGATAATACAAAGATGTAGATGCTTATATCCAGCATGTTTGTGATATAATAGCTATAACGACAACTGATATATCATAGGTTAGCTATAATGGTGATCAATATATCACAAGCGATATATTGGTGATCTTAGAGCCACATTAGTTCACATTTGCGTTATATTGGCTCTATGAAATCTATTACTCAGCTTATCAGCTCTTTATCAAAGTTTTGAGTATTGATTTACAGCTGCGTTATATATGCTGTATATAGAAGCTGAGTAAACGTTTATAACATAGGTTTATATCGCAATTTAGCTCTATATCGTTATAAAGCTAATACATGTTAACCAACATCGATATACAGTAAGCAGTAGAAAGCGTTACTTATATACAAATGTAATATCAGTGTTCAGTGATAAAAGATTGGCTGTTATCACAGTTTTGCTTGTTGGGTATTATCTATAACCTAGGCTACTCCTAAAACCGAAAACGTAGATATAAGTTTCGCGTTTTATCGTATTTCAGCTTATGTTGGTAGAAACTAAATTGATACACTTTGACAAACATAGCTAAATTACGATATTTTTAAAAATATGTTATCGTGAATCGCGTATCGAAATCAGTTTATTTACCTCGACGTGTCTAAGTTTTGAAAATATAGGATAAACATGTTTCCGAGTTGCGAATGTTTAAAATGATTACGATATTTGTCATAAAATGATGACGGTTTTGGGAGTAAGGGCCCAGGATTATCTTGTACCTATCGAAGCACAGAAATGTTCAGATGCTAACGCCACTAACAATCACTCATGCATTTAGTGTTCCGTATTATATTATATATTCTTGAATATGCATCGTCTTATCCATTTACTAGGTTTCCATTAAGTAAGACAAAATATTTCAAGCCGAGGAGTTAACGCTATGTGTGGATAATGTCCAGTACCATATCGCATTGATTTATTTAATGGTAACTACACAGTGTACATACAGTTTTTGCATTTATGTTTCAAAAGTGTACATCATCAATGGTTCTCAGTAATACTATTAGATAATCATTTATAGGCGATTCAGTGAAGTCATTATTGTGCGATTTGTTTGTGTATTAGAATCATTATTTCTGTGATGAACTTCATGATTGACCATTGATCATTTATTAATTAGTTACTCTGTGAGTGTGACGCGACCGCGAGAAGTGACGACACTCATACCCAGATGAAGATTCTCCGGAAGAATCGAAACATTGTCGGTATCTAAATCGACGATAATTTTACGTGAGTAATTTCCCGTGTGCTAATAATACTCTGTGTAAATTGCAATTACAATAATATCTAGTATAATATTTATTGTTTCTATGATTTCATTATTAATTAATTTTTATTGTTAATTTGTCCGAGAAGTATTTGGTACATCAAAAATGTCTTAGTCATCTTGTTTTCCTGTTAATCCTGCGGTTTAGCCTCATTTATCACAATAAATAGAAATAAATCAATATTTCCTTAACAATTCATTTCTATATAACTTTACACCTTATATTCAACTGGCATTTATCTATTTACTACATGATTTAGAAGCCCATTGTTAATTTTATGTTTGATCTCAATCATTTCAACAGTTATAAACATGATTGATCGGCACATATCTAAACATACAGACAACTTCACAGACTTTTACATCATTGCGTCTTTCTATCACTCAATATTCTCAATCTTCAATACACAAATTGGTCCCGTGCTATAAATATAGACTACGCGTGTAGCAGTTACACGTGTATGATTTGATTACACATTATACATAGGTACGTAGTACACACGATTTGTAGTTTTGGCATGTTACTTTGCACTGATTTATTGAAATTACAAATTCAAGATTAGATTCTGTCACACTGCTTAAGTATTTGAAGGTGTTTGGTATTCAAATATGCCTATACATTGACATTTTCATTTCTTTCATTTTTCCAACAGTACACCTATTAAATATGGAAAGGTTCTCTTTTGCACATAAAAGTAATACTATAAACACGATCTTTAACACTTATTACGCAAATATGAAACATCACATGGTTGGAATAGCCTGATGCTAAACTTTCTAGAAAATTACGTAAATTACACACATTTAATTCCACAGATGTTTTAAAGCTTGCAATGACACGTCTGTAATAGACTAACTACTTTTTCTGGATGAACAAACACTATTCAAGTACCTTATAATCATCATCATCATGATCATCATCATGATTTATAATCACCTAGTACTTTTGAACCCGAGTATATATAAGATATATTAATTAACAACCTACCATCGTATCTAGCGGTTAGTCATCGAGCATCAAATGAAAAACAAAAACCTTTGAGTAAATAGCTTCTATTTTTCAATAATATCCGTCAGATCCAACAAAACTCTATTTGACCAAAAATCCTCAGCACATTCGGTCTCAACTTTGTCTCAATAAATTACAGTTTTGGCACCAGCCTCATGTAGTATCGACGTGCG
The DNA here is from genome assembly GCA_963582015.1 of Xanthorhoe designata. Taxonomy (NCBI): domain Eukaryota; kingdom Metazoa; phylum Arthropoda; class Insecta; order Lepidoptera; family Geometridae; genus Xanthorhoe; species Xanthorhoe designata. The sequence continues at coordinate 840,962 of OY757049.1, forward strand.
ATCGTGCTATTTCGCCCTGCCACCGTTCTTTTACCGAGATAAGTAGAAATTGGATCTGGAGAGAATAATGTAGACTTTAAAGGATTTAACGGCACCGCGATATCTTTTTGGCCATCTTTGTTGGCAGATCTCCTTCTGTTTTGGCGTGAGATGGTTTTACGCTTGGCGTGATTGGAATCATATTTCTCGCTTGGTTTCTTGGGAAGCGGCGAAAATGTGATTTTTATTTTGGTGTTATTGTAAACTATAATGTACACTTAAGCACTTAGCTTGCATGAGTTTAAAATTGATGTCAATATAGTCAAAATTAAGCAATTCACTGATCATCATCATTACTATCTAATTCAACAATAAAGGTGTAAAGACCTAAGTTATCTTTTTGTTCGATCGCGAGACATTAGTCATATAAGTATACCTACGAGTAACCCCGTTACATCTATATATAGGTACATTCTAATTAATCCACATAAATATAATTACAGACAGTTCATTTAATGCAAATGAAAATTAAAGTATTTCGGCCAGTCGGCTATGAGTGTCAAGCTATTTACATGTTGTTGAATTTGTTTTAAAGAACGTTATAGGTGAACCGAATTAATTAATTATATAATTAACCCATTTGTCACTTGAATTGAGTCACATTAGACGGTCAGAATTGTATTACGATAGAAGAGAATATGTTGAGGTAAATTTTGGTCAAGTGGCCAACTCTGATGACGGAGTTAAAATCACTGGTAGGTATAATCATAAGTTCAAGTTAAATTTGTTAGGATTTAAAATATACATAAAAAACACAACTTCAAATTTTCTACATCGGTATCAAAACCAAGTCAATTAACACTAACTGCGCAATACAGTCATTATTTGTAAGTCATGTCACTTTCGCTATATAATATTGAGCTATAGAAATGAAAGTTTACATACTGTGTTATCGTTTGAAAACTAACAGTATAGTGTAAAATCCATAACAGACTGCGCAGTTACATCATTGCACGAGCTCTCTTGCGCAGGGTGTATTAATATCGACCACGTGTGAGGTGTATGCGATATTAACAAGCTATGTCTATGGTACTAGGATATAGCGACAGCGATTTGAAAAAAAGACTTACAATTTGCTCTGGTTTTAAATATTGTGTCCGGCTATGATATTGTTGATACTATTGGTCAACTTGACCAATACTTGAAATTATTGATGTTGCGTTTGAAAGACATGACAATAAATTTATGGTATTATAAAAAATATAAAACACCTCCAAAATACCCACGATAGTTTCAAATCTGTCTGTATAATTTTTATTGTAAGTGTATGTTTATATAACTTTGTATTACATACAATTTAAATATTATTTTCAAGTCTTTTTTTTCAAAGTTAAAACGTCACGTGATATTGATAAATTATGATATGCAAGTATTTCTAGAACATTCATCATCATCATTGCCCTGTCTTCTTTTGCAGATGATTTAGGTGACGTCAGCCAGAACATTAATATTATATGAAATAACAACTGTAAATTTATTAATAAAATATTCCGATGTCCATTTAAATTCAATAAATGCATCCTTAGCTGTACTCTGGTCATATCTCATCCGCATATAGATATTATACAAATGCAACTGCAAGTAGCAACACACGGACTTTAATAAAATAAACATTAGATAGAGTACATAGTTTATTATTAAATGCAGTTGAAATACGTATTGTTACGTTATATGACGTGTTTCTGTGATGTTCAAAAAACTAAATGTTCGAGTATAATTTTAATATTCATAGGGATTTGTTCAAAAGCAATGTAATAAAGAGTAATTGCCATAAACTAAGTAGTTTTTCTAAGCAAATTATGTGTGACGTTTTCTGTTTGTTGGTGATAGATGCGTCACAAAACATTATTCGATTTTATAATGTTATACGAGTACAAAACAATAAAGAGGCAATTTGTTGGCTGAATCCAGCTAAGTAAAGAAGTAGTTATAATAATGTTATACGAGTACAAAACAATTAAGATTAGCTGAATCTAGCTAAATAAAGAAGTAGTTATAATTAAGAAAGAAAGAATAAGAAATAGGATTGTTTGTGTGTTTGTTCTAGACTCCGTCACTTGAGTTGGCCACTTGCTCATTTGAATTAAATCATAAATTTTTTAGTATATAAAAGACACTGATGTGTATTATACGTAGTAAGCGTAACGTGGGATCGTGTTTGTTATCAAGTATAAATAAACAGATATAGAAGGCGCACTGTGACCAGACGTCAATATACAAGCTATTTCTGCAATTACACAGATTTATCGGTCGTCTATTGCAGATGTTCGGACTATTATGTGTAATTAGGAGCCATTCATTTGACTAAAACTTCGTATAACTAGGTCGTCTTTGAAATTGGAACTGATACTTTGTAAACAAATCTATTTTACTGTTTTTATGTTCTGTTTTTATGTGTTCATAAATCATTGATCTTTATTATTTAAAATTGTGTGTAAGGAAATATCGTCATCTACGAGTATATCACTGATATACTCTGTTTCAACTCGTCCTTTGGGAGCTTCATAAAAAATAAATACTAATATAGAATCAATAGCAACACATTTGTAAAGCTCAGAAAATTCGAGGTCAACGAACTCCAAAGAACACAATTCACAAGTTTCAGTCCGTGACTTAGCTTCCACAGCACTAATATAAAATTCAATGTTACTAATTGTACCTAAATAGCATTATGGCCTACCACAAATGCCCGTTTATTTACAAATCTTTTTTATAACATTATCAATTTTGTCTGTTATCGGTTTTTTTTTCGTCTAGACTTTCTGCAAATATTTCGCACTGTAATACACTATGCATCTTACTCGTGCCACAATCGTCAACAACTACATTGTTATGTGTTTACTAATAGCACACGTGTTGATTTTTATCTGTTTGTCTGTTTGGGCTTGGCTAGTTTGATGTAGTACTTAGATTTTTGAATTCAGGAAAAAAAAATGATTTTAAAGTAAAAAATAATTAAAGATTTTCATGGTAAAGATGAAAATGGTTGCCTTTAAAACAGCCATTTAATTTCCGTCATTACCATCACAGGTAACAAAGATTACGATCACTCAGTAAATGAAACGTAAAACGCTACTTTAATATTCCACATAAAACTAGCAAATAGTGGCTCTAGCTATTTTAGCGCTCGTTACATTCTGTCATGTGACAAATGCACTTTTATAAAGCTATTCCGTGTTTGGTGGTTGTAAATTAACCAGTGTTTCTGAAGTTGCTTCCTTCTAGCCGTTTCTTTTGGAAGCGCTGGAAGTGTATGCAAATGTTTTACAAGTTGTACTGCTATTGTTTCTTTATTGTTTGTGTTCAAATATTCAAAGTTTAGCATTTTGTATTGTGGTATTTTCGTATCTTTATGACACTCATAATGATGGCCTATAATGCTTTTGTTTTTCCTAATACATTTTTTAAAATGACTTGATAATAGTCTTATCAGTGAATTTTTTATTATGTTTGTTCAAATCTAAGTAAGTACCTATATTTTAAACAAAGTTAAAAATTAATTAGTCAACAAAGTTGTTTATTCACTTGTTAAGATACTCAAATGTTACTTTGTTTCTTCAAAGTATTCATCTTTCATATCCGTCTCGTTTTTTCTGCTTAATTGACTTTAAACAAGATAACGTTTCGAGTTGTATCTTGTTAATAACTACTTGCCTAATGGGCACAAACTACTTGTAATCTATAATCATAATGTTTATGGTACTAAGAATTAGTGCTATAAAACGTAAGGTCGTCATCCTCACAGTTTTTATTAGAAAATGTAATAAATTAACTGCATTATGACTAACACGACACGTATACCCTATTGCACACCGCACCTATCTAGACGAATTATTGCCCTTTACTACGAAGTATTTACAATGTATGCACTAGAAAGTTTGTTTTAGTATATTTTGTGCTACTTGTGATATTTCTTTTTTCAATTGAGTCATAATATAGTATGTTAAGGAACTGTTCAAGCTCGGTCCTTGTTTGCATGTTTTAAAGTAGTAAAACTCTAGTGCTTGGAATATGTTTAGTATTTTGAGCTGTGGAGCAATATAAAGTAGTTTTCCGTCGATAATAAAAGTGTCTAAGTCTGTTGGTACCTATGTAGTTATGATGTTCACCATCTGTAGATACTTTGTAAATGTTCATAAAACTAATAGAAATAGAATATTTACTATATTTCTACAAATCTCAACTAAAACACGCCTTAATTTACGAAAATACTCAATTTTATAACGTCCATAGATATACCGTGAAGGAATTCGCAACTGTTAACTTAAGTTCTCTATTAGCAAATCAATAAAACGTCAAGCTATAGAGTACGAGCTGATGTACAAGTTTCAAACGAGCAAGTAATAGTTTGCTCAAAATTTTCATCTTCTCAACTTTTAAGTCTTTACTTTTACTTTGACATCGCTCCGAATAAAATATTTCATCCCCTACTTCGGACAGATTAAGAAGTTTCAGAAGACTTTAAGTTTCTTAATTTTGAACAATTTCTCCATACTTTATTGAATAAAATTGAAATTGCTTTCTTAAAGGTCTCTCTCTACCTGTGCCGGTAAATAGAAGATTGTTCAGATAACGTCAGAGGAAATATTTAGCTTTAGTTTTATCTTTGAAAAGGCTTTACAAGACTATGTGTCAAGCGGAGAAATAATTTTTAAGAAAATGTTTAAGTCTCTTTGAGGAAGATAGAAAGCTTTTGATGTAGTAGATAAGAAAATGCAAAAACCAAACGGACTTTTTAAATGCAACGCTACTTTTATTTGTGTATACATAAAAATATATAATACATAAAATAAGATAGGTATATAAAAAAATCGATTGACAAAGAAATGTAAAATATCGACTGAAAATATTAAAAAATGTCTAAAGGATATGACTGAAACCAACACAATACTAATTCATAATAATACGGTAAGTGGTAAATGTATTAAAATTAATAAAACCTCCATTGAGCAAGCTCTGTGAATAGATAATCAGCCTACCTAGCCCAAAATCGGCTTTCAATGTAATTCAATACACGCAACAATTGGTTTCAATCAAAGTCAGTGTATAATGCAAATCTGTAATAATAGGATTATCCTATGGCCATTATTGACTATCTAGAAGCCACAGATTATAGCAAGCGTAGATACGTTGCTTCGGGCAGGAGATTATGTCGAGAGGTTATCGATCTAGCTAGGTAACAAGCCATACTTGCAGTGACGCAAACATTTTGCCAAAAGGCTTAAAACTTAGACACTGTTGCATTTCTGATAGCTTTGTTATATATATAAAACTTAAGAGCTCAGCTCTTGTCGGTGTAATGATGCAAAGTCCTCTATATACTTTTTTCCAATGCGATCTCTTTTATAGCTTTGTTATATACTCTTAAATTCCCTGTTTGATCATTCCATGAACGGTCTTTATTAAGTTTGATATCACGGTCATTATTTATTTTGTTATCTTAAAGCATATCAGCTGTTTCAATATACAGTTCTATTTTTAGCATCAACGTCCAGCACTCACAATCAGAGTTACACCACTTGAAGTATTTGCAGAGAGATACAGCAACGCAAGGCTGCCACACAAATGTTAGTTTAAACAATATTTCTCTTACACTCGATGTCGACATCAAATTAAACAACTCTAAGCCGAGAAACCGCTTTATGAGCAGGGAGGGAACTAGGCACACACTTTTGAAACTTAACATTACCAAAAATGGTTATGAACATTGTAACCAAAATATCGGGAAAATCGAGCATCATTATGCTAAATATCCTGCTTTTAGTGTTTACAATGGTATATTAGTCATTCAAATCTCTTTTCCTCATTTACATCAATGTTTTCTTGGACTTTGTTTTCACTTGCATTGTTTATGTAAATGCAATGTATAAACAAATTACCAATAAAATTAGGTAAATTTTACAGTACTTATTTCTAAAGAATTTCACGAATTTTTCATATTAGTTTTACGTTAAATTGCGGGTTGTACTAGTAGTAGTAGTAAAAGATAAATCATATCATTGTCTTTAACAACTTCACAAATTGAATATTCAAAGTTTATCCTAGCTACGTACCTGTCAGTGTCCAGATAAAGTTTTATTATGTCTTATAATAAAATTACCGCCGCTTCCTTTGATTTTAATACCTTTCCCGTCTCCTAATCTTTCTTGGTTTCTTTGCTTGGACCAATTTTGAAATCTTTAAAAGTATTTGTTATCAGCAATAATAGCTAGCAATTTTTTTTGTCATAATAAATTTAAATTTTATTACAAAGTTTAGAATATCTATAGGGTAAACCCAGGATAGATGCCTCAATGGGATAGATGCCTCGTTTTCAAAAAACACAACTTCCCGAAATCGCACATACTAATTAATAGGTTAAATAAGGAGCGTACGTGCCACACTCCTCAGGCCCAAAAGACAGTTGAGCAGAGTATACTTGGTTTTCTTGTGTGAGCGATTATCTGCGCGGCGAACGCAGGATAACGCGTCAAAGTTTTAAACATGAGTATTCAGTGTTGCATAACTTTTAATGTGGTCATAAATTCTCTTAATTTTTTTTTTATGTTAATACTCTGGTACTTTGAGTACATACCTAGATGTCAATACCCACTCTATTGTATTTAGTTAGTTCTAAATTTAGAAAGGCACCTATCCGTATCAAAAAGGATAGTTGCCCCAAATTTTTCGGGGGATAGGTGCCCTTGAGAAAATCTATCCCCTAATACTCTAAACATGTGCAGTGTTTGTTGAAAAACATAACTATGCTGTATTATACGTCGGAAACATTTTGTTGTGTTAGTAGGTACATACATTTTAAAGTAATAATCTTATAAGTACATATTTGTATACAATACCTAATGTTTGTAGGTGAACCATGCCACGAAAGTACAAAAGATAGGCAGGAGTAATTTTATGGACTTTAGAACAGCTGATACCTAATACAAAGTCAAATTCTATAGGAATACAGACAGAAACATTATTCTATAGGAATGCTCAAATAAAAATTGTATTTTACATATGTTGATTCTATAGGGCATCTATCCTCCTTAGCATTTTTATAGTGGGGCATCTATCCATATAGGTAGGCAACTATCCCCAAAAAAAAGGTTTTGCGAAAACTCAATTTCTGCACAATCAGTAATTATTAGGACTACAAAAACAACGCGTAATGCAAGATAAAATATTTAACTAGCTATATTCATAGGAATTATTTATGGTAAATGAATAGTTTAAAAATTACGAGGCTCTTTCAAAAAGTGGGGCATCTATCCTGGGTTTACCCTAACGCCCGCGAAGTCCAGGTACAAGAAACAGGTGTGTAAAAAGTGAGCTTGCTCAAGTCATTTAGCAGAACGGAAACGCCATCCATTATGAGTCTTATCATTATGAGTCAGAATCCCCAAATTTGTGGGTCGGCACCTGTCTCCTACCATATTTTTGCACCACTGCACTGTGGCCACATTTTTTTACCCATCAATTACGGCCATATGCTGAGCAGATACGGAAATACTTGACAATTGTTTTTGTACCTGTTTTTGCCAACTGACCAAACAACAACTGTGCAAATATTGGTTTCAAATTGTAATTTAGTTGTGCTCATTTCATTTTTGTGATGTGTGCAAAATTGTTAAAATAGGTTTACAAATAAAACTTATTTTTTCAACATATTACAACATTTAAATACGACAAAATCGACTATAGGTAGCGGTTGGACCGAGACCGGAGACCGCGACCGTTTACTTAACTTAGGAAATGTATGAAAAGGTGTCTCCTATATCGGTCACCGGTCTTGCTCTCCTTTTTGCTACCTTAAGAAACGAATTTCGTATTTATATGGTTGTGAAAAATAATCTTTAAAATTTAATAAGTTCGTCAGAAGCGTAACATTCATGTTGGCTAAATTCAGAACCGTCATAAAAATATATGAAACTAATATTTTAACTAAAAACATGACTTTACGGGTAGTAAATCTTTTATTGTGCAGGTATAGGGGCGATAAATAAATATACATTGTAAAACCTATTTGAAATATGAAATCTGTTTTTAGATGACGAAATACACGTATTAATTTTTTTGTTACTGATCATCATTTTATAACTATTTATTTTGAAGACAGTTTAGAAAGATGCTACAATATTATTATTAAACACTAGCTGCGCACTAGGTGAATAGTTCCCGTTCCCGTGGGAATACCGGGATCATAAATAGCCTATTTTTTAATCCACCCTGGCTGGATAAGCAATTCTGATACCAAATTTCATTCAAATCCGTCCAGCCGTTTGAGCGTGAAAGAGTAACAAACAACAAACACCTCACACACACACACACACAATCTTTCACCTTTATAATATTAGTAGGATTCTCAACAAAAAGTTTATCGGTCCATTTACATTCATATCAACCATCTCTATCTTCACTATTACAAAACAAAAGAGCAACAAAACAAAACCCCGCGACAACGTGATACGTATCTTCAAGAACAGTATATCATACAGGGAGTATACTTTACCTGTCTCCATCAATTCTATTTTTTATCGTAAGTCACTCTAAGTCGCATCCGAGTTTGATCGATGTACTTAAAATACTTGGCTCCTCTATTCGATGAGCATCCTAATATGGCTTGACAAGCAGTAATGGTATTATGTCGAGTTTTTAATCGACTTCAGATTATGTCAAGCATAAACTCGAACAAGATCTAGCCCGATATTATTATTAAATAAATCAATTAGTTACATCGATGTTATAATATTTGTTATGATAGGTACATTATCAAGTAAGTTAGTATTTAATGAATTCTGATCATTACTAACATCATAATTATAATCACGCAAATTTGAATTTGAATTTGAATTTACAAATAAATAGGACAGTTTATCAACTTTATTAGTTATTTATTTGATTTTTACACAATAGATAAGTACATTTTGTATTATTTATTTAAATATTGAAACAATAGCTTCAAAACTAACAAACTTATAGATAATTATCGAAAACCGGATCGAAACCTACTTCAGAGCCACACTCGGAGAAAAAAGCCTTGATTCGTTCGCCCAATCTCGATAAATTGTTTAAGAGGATTAAAAGATTTATTGTATAAGCCTCCACAAAGGGAGTATCGGTACTTATTTTATTTTGTTACAATTCTCTGCGATACGTGATGTGGCATAACTTAGTGCCGATGCTTAGTAAATGGAAGTAAAGCTGGTAGACATTTAACAAAGCAGTGCGATGAGTTATGATAAGATATTGAAAATACTGGCGAACTGACTACTCAGAACGATGTGCATAATGAGATTTGTTATAGATATAAATAAATAAATATCTTTGGACATTCCACACGGCGTCATCTAGTCCCAAGCTAAGCAACTTAATGCTTGTGTTATGGTAACCAGATGACTGATATAATACTTAGATACCTACTTTGTTTTTATGTCGGGGGTTATCAGAGATTTTAACACAATATGTACATGTTTTGTGAGCTTATTGCATTTTTTTTCACCTATGGATAATGTTAATTTCTACAAAATGGGGTATGTACCTTTGTATTTGGACATATCGATGACTACCCCTCAGATATCTTCAAAGGATATAAAATTATCTAAAAGTTCTGAAAGAATTTGTTATGGTATTTAATACATTATTATTATATCATGGTCGTGTGAGATGTCTTTTTCTTCCTCTTTTGTTTTGAATGGTGTCCCATTAAAACTTTTTTCCTCATCATCTCTTTTCAGTGCTGTATGAGTACTCGATGTAATGTTAGTTAAGTTTATCGTTACGGCCTTCTCCAATTACGGCTTTTTCTTTAAGGTCAACCACAAAAGGCTTAAAGACAGTTTATTATTGCGGAAGGAGAAATAACTCACGATCAATTAATCTTACTGTGAAATGGATCGTAAAGTCTTTGAATAAATTTTGTCTTTTTTTTGAACAATAGAAAACTTACTATTTGAGTGTCTTATATTCTCCACTGCTCAACTAGATTGCTCAACTAGATGAGCAGTTGAGCAGGTCAAAGTTAGTATTAATGATCATTTTATGACTAGTATCAACTGTTTGATTAAGACAACTATTGTAATGTTTTATATAAGTTATAAACAAGAAACTATAAAGCAGAGTAAATTAGAATTTATAAACAATTATTAAAGTCTTTATTTAAAACAAATTCATGTAAGTGCTTAAAACTTTTTAAACTATCGCGACTTGAAAACATAATTAAAAAATATTAACGGGACTTAATCGCGTATTGAAATCAATATTACTTATTTACCTCGACGTTTCGATGACATTACAGTCACCGTGGTCTGTAATGTCATCGAAACGTCGAGGTAAATAAATAATATTGATTTCAATACGCGATTAAGTCCCGTTAATATTTTTTAAATAAGTGCTTAAAATTTCTAAACAAAGTAATAAGAAAAACAAAACATTGAAACAATGTTCCAAATAAAAAGTATAAGAACCTATACTAGGGTAAACCCAGGATAGATGCCTCGATGGGATAGATGCCTCGTTTTCAAAAAACCCAACTTCCCGAAATCGCACATACTAACTAATAGGTTAAATAAGTAGCTTACGTGCCACATTCCTCAGGCCCAAAAGGCAGTTGAGCAGAGTATACTTGGTTTTCTTGTGTGTGTGATTATCTGCGCGGCGAACGCAGGATAACGCGTCAAAGTTTTAAACATGATTATTCAGTGTTGCATAACTTTTAATGTGGTCATAAATTTTTTTAATTTTTTTTTTATGTTAATACTCTGGTACTTTGAGTACACACCTAGATGTCAATACACACTCTATTGTATTTAGTTAGGTTCTAAATTTAGAAAGGCACCTATCCGTATCAAAAAGGATAGTTGCCCCAATTTTTTTCGGGGATAGGTGCCCTTAGGAAAATGTATCCCCTAATACTCTAAACATGTGCAGTGTTTGTTGAAAAACATAATTATGTTGTATTATACGTCGGAAACATTTTGTTGTGTTAGTAGGTACCTACATACATTTATAAGTAATAATCTTATATATACATATTTGTATACAATACCTAATGATTGTAGGTGAACTATGCCACGAAAGTACAAAAGCAAGGTAGGAGTAATTTTATGGACTTCAGAACAGCTGATACCTAATACAAAGTCAAATTCTTTTCAGAAACATTATTCTATAGGAATGCTCAAATAAAAATTGTATTTTACATACGTTTATTCTATAGGGCATCTATCCTCCTTAGCATTTTCATAGTGGGGCATCTATCCATATGGGTAGGCAACTATCCCCAAAAAAAAGGTTCTGCGAAAACTCAATTTCTGCACAATCAGTAATTATTAGGACTACAAAAACAACGCGTAATGCAAGATAAAATATTTAACTAGCTATATTCATAGGAGTTATTCATGGTAAATTAATAGTTTAAAAATTATGAGGCTCTATCAAAAAGTGGGGCATCTATCCTGGGTTTACCCTATACTATAAATCATAAACCTACCATTAACATCCAGTTTACTATTTGCCACTTAACTAGACTCAGGCTTAACTCATTGGTTAATTAGAAATCAACTCACTTAACCTGTATTTTAATAATCTGTTTTTGTTTTCAGGTAAGAACATAACAATTGTGCTGACGCTAAATTGTTTCCTTAAATGTTTGGTGTGGTAAGTAGAAATTTTATCCTTTTTTTATTAATAATTAATTTTTTTATTATTATTTTTTTATGTGAATAGTTGTGATAATGGATGTTTGTTACTCTTTCAAGCGAAAACAACTAAATGAATTTAAATTTGGAGTATACATAACTACTAACTAAATATATATTTTTTTTCTCTGGTAACCATTATGAAAATGTAAGTATATGATGCACAAAGTAAAGGTATTATAGAACACAGTCCTAACTTCTTCACGCTATGAAAGCACTCGAAAAGAGAATATAATATTAGCCAGCTCATAGCCTTCCCATTAACCTGTTATAACTTGTCTAGTCTTAAACATTAATATTTACAACTCCAAGGCTCTAGATTAAATGAGAATGTTTTAATCCCGCCCAAGAATTTCAGCAGACTCCTATATTAAATTAGTCTAGAAAAATTCTTCCGAAACACTTTCAAGCTTTTTTATTTCACAATGTTCAGACGCTGGAGAACAAAGTAATTAAAAGTTCTCGGCTGTAGTTTAAGAAAGTTTCCATTGGATACACTGTAGTTCGTATGAGCTAGTGGCTAACTCTGGAATTGGTAGGCCTCCGTCGTGGCTTAAAAGCCGGGACCGACAATTTAGTTAGGGAGTCACGTTGGAACAGGCATTAGAATCACCTAGCATGTAAAACGAAACTTAAGTGATCCTTGAGGTCCTACAAGAATAAATTATTTTTCTTCTCTTCTTTAACATGTCGTATACGGAAGCGCTCAACCGTTAATACCACTTGCAGTCACCCATCCAAATTGTGACAACTCAGAACGTCACACTCATTACCGGCCCAGCTAGCATAGTCGTCTCCCATAGTGCTTGCAACTAGGCAATGTGCGTCATGGACATTGAACGCGTTAACTTCCACGACCAATCAAGAACGTATTAGCAAGCCACGCCACGAGCGCTTCAAAGTCTTCAAACCATAGTAGATGCTAGGTAGATTAATACAAGTATCGCGTGTGTGGATTTGTGTTTTAACAGTACACTTTATTATTTATAGTTCACGTCTAAATTAAAAATGCATGGTCATGTCCTAAAAAGAATGGCTAATGTGCACGACATCGGTTCATGAATATTTTTGTCGGTTTTAAAATTATTGTTTTAAATTATTTACATCGAAATGGTGGCTGTCAAAAATACTTTTGAGTATGTTATTACCATCAACGTGTTATTGGTTATTAGTAGACATTATAATTTACACATTTTCAAAAGCAGTTATGGTTTTATGACCCCAATTTGTAGTCATTAACGCCAATAAATTCACTTAACTAAGTGACCATAAATCGCTGTTCGCCCGAGGGCGATATTTGTTACTAGTTTACAACTATTATACTCCTAAAATAGCACTCATAATTTCTTCTAATTCAGAGGTTACAAGTTCAGTCAGATTCTAACCAGCTACAACGAGCACCAATCTAGAGTAAGCATTTAAAATATCGCTCGTTTCCTGTTCTGAGTCTTTTTAAGTGACATTATTAAAACGATCCTAAGTAGAGACTTCCTCATTAACTGTTTTATCATCTACGATATACTCACCTTAATTTTTATCATTTAATGTTTTGCTATGGTGTCTATTTATAAATGTTTCCTTGTATCATCCGTAAACAGATTCACAACAGAATTTCAATAAGGTAGACATCCGTGCAAATATCAATGAATCCGTGGTAAAGATGTATGAGAAGAATATCTATTTTTCAAGTAGTTGTCAGTCGTGCCAAAACGAACTAGTTTCATTGTTGTATTTCTTTACCGTTTAAGAGCATAAGTTTATATTATCCGAAACAAAAAAATCATTGTATCGGTACCTATCCCAATACTTAACAGAATTTGATACTAGGTTTATAACCATCCGTTTTCATTGAACATACTATTGGTACGGCCTCGTCAGTATAGTCAGTCCAATTTGTATCATTAACGTTCGTTTTAAATTAGTGGCGTAATCTTTTTGTACAAAATCTGTACAGGTTTTCGAGGCACTCATTTCGGGGTTATGTTACCCAATTTGCTTGAGAGGCAACGCCGGTGTCATAAACTTTTATGTGCGTTATATCAGAAGTACTCGTGAATCTTAATTATAATAAAATCTGGTTTCAGTACCTTTATACACATAAAACTTGAGTTTAAATCTTGGATGAAACTATCTTCTTGAGTGTGTACTAAAATTTATCCGCATTCATTCGAAAAGACTTTATCTTGGAAGTTTATTAAAATTAAATAAAATTAGCACGCTTCAGTGGAAGGGAATTTTCAATTTGGAAGAAACAAAAAGTTCTAATTTTATCTATTTGTCAGTATTGTCTACTTTTAATTGGAATAAAACAAGGCTTCATTGTTAACCATTGAATTTTCATCAGAACAAATCGAAACAAACCGGAAAGTCGAGTTTAAAGTTAGCAAACTGAACGGGCCAAGCCATTAATTTAAAGAACTTGAATTAAATCATTCGAACCTTAGAGTTGGAATGTCCCGGAGCAGTCCCCTAACGAACTGTTAAGTTATTAATTTGTTAAATTGAAAAATTTAAACCCAATTTTCCAATTTCGTCAAGTTCGATTGTCTTACTGGTTTTAATTTTGGAGGCTTTCATTACTTCCGGCGTAGTCTGTTACAGCCGATATTAATATCCGGTACACGATCGAGCTCAACTTTTTATTCAATTTTTTCATGACTCAATTGAAATAGCTATCTCAATCATGTTATTCAGATAAGGCTATCCATTTTGCGTTATCAGTTCAGGAAAGTGCTACGGTAGCTAAATCACATCGCGAAGCTATAAAAACATGATTTAAACCCTTCAGATAGCAATTTTTCCCCAAAAAATTATGAAGTATAATGAACCAGAGGGAAGTAAGTTAGCATTAAGTATTCGTACTTCCAGAGCTGTCTCTGTCGAGGCAGTTAAAATTTCACTTGGCTAAGCAAAATTTTCTGTCCGTTGCAAGAATCTTCCCCTTTGGAGAGGGAAGCGCCGAGCGAATTCTTGCATAAAATTTACATCGAGCGGTCCATACAAATTACCATTTCACTTCTTACTCTGATTAAATGTTGTAGAAAAAATATTGGTCTCTAAATGGAAGGGAAAATTCTCGGTTTTCGACTCATTAAAATTGATGTTTCGTTTTTTCAATGTCGCGGAGTTCTCTTCGGTTTTGTCCCTGACTTTCGGTCATTTAATTTTCTTAATTAATGTAAACACGCCTTGCTCTTTCAAGTTGCATAAACTCATAGAAATTTCGACGAAAAAGTTGGCAATGGCCGAATAGAATCCCTGAAAGGTGTGTTACATGGTGTCTTTCACGCAATAGGGTGAGAAAACAAGCAGAGATATTTGGCAGGCCTTTACAAGCTAATGATCCAGTTGATTGCGGCTAAGTGTCGCTAAAAATGTGCAGATGCTGCCAAGGAGACAGTCGCTTGTGTAAAGTGACTATTTTTCCTGGCACTGGATAGCAAAGGGCAATTGGCTTTAAGGACATTAGTGGATAGGGGCTTTCCCTAGTCTAACAAGTTGTCGGTAAATATTTTGACAATCTAAATTAAACACTAATTTGAGTTGAATAAATAAGTAATATTGATGACATTAAAGACTACTTATACTACTGTAGTTAATTGATTCATCCGTGACTTTGCGGAACTCCATCTCCAGATATTGAAAATTAAAGAATATCTAGTACTCCTCCGCTAATTTATTCTAAATCAAAACGTGAGGTTTCCTTTGTTGGTCTTCGTAGCGGTAACAACTCGAGTTTGCACTAATGCTGCTCCCGGATTTGCCCTGCCTAGCCCCGGAATAGTGGGGCTTAGCTGTTGGCAAGGGGTTAGTTGATTGGCCAAAATAGTCCTGTATATAATGTTTGGGTATTTATTTCTTGTTCCCATTAGAGCACCAGGTTAAAATATTGATGGGTGCTCAAATGGGAACAGCTTGGGTGCTCAATGCATAGGTGCTCAAATGGGAATACTTATTATTTGAAGGTACCCAAGTAAGAGTGACGCAAGATTATTTTGGAATATGACTTTTAGATAATTCAGATTCAAAATTTATGTAACATCAAATTACGAATTTATAAATAAAATACTTGTATTAGCATAGGCCGACTGGTTATGCAAGTGGCGTCTTTGCATTGAGGCGCCACCGTGCTGGTTTTATTGATGTAAACAAACTTTTACTTAGTTCCGTTTTGGATGGTTAAAAAGTGAATTTTTAAGTAGTCAAATGAGATTTTAAAAAAATTATAAATATTAATAACAGGTAATTGTAAATTACTTTTTGAATTGTCATGTTTTATCCCTCCAATAGGCATGACTATTTAAAAAAAACATTCTAATTTCTAAATTCTTTTGTATGTAAATGATTTTACTTAGGTGTGACGTCTTGCGCTCTGATTGCTGTTTTACAAAACATGGCGAAATGCTGTAATTTCTTATTATATTTGATCAAAATGAATATTAATCTTGCTATCTATTTATCTATCTACAATTTTGTAGTAATTCTTGATTACTGTCATCATGCCGATTAGCAACAATACAATCTGCTACAAATGAGTTAATCACAAAGTTACTGCTCATAAACGACTAATAAAACAATAATATTTTAATACCGACCGGTTATGCGATTATATTTTTTATTGTTACTATCATAAACACCAATATTGTTAGAGTGATTTTCCAACCTTGGTTACGGTGTGGTGTGGGTGTAGGCTTGTATATATACAAAGGCTGGATTTCGAAATAATTTTCGCAATTGTCGGCTCAAATAATGACTATTACTCAACTGACAGTTATATTTGATTATTACTCTTAATAATGCACTTCGAATTGCACACATTTTGGAAGGTTATATAAAATAATCTTGAAGTTTTCTTACAAGGATTTGCTTTTTAAGTTACAGAACTTACATTATTAAAAATATCAAAAATTGAGCATATTATTGAAACTTTTTAAAAAGATTCAATTAATAAACCTAAACCAGTCGATATTCTTAAGAAAACAAAATCAATCATAATGTCCAATCAAAATTCGATTATATAAACGATAAAATCGCCCTCAGTGCGTAAACTTCGAGAAAAGGCACTCAATACGCAAAACTTTCTTACCGAGCCTCGAAAGGAGAAACTTAATAAAAATCGCTCCCCGATGACTGGAGCGAACTTCCCTGTAAACAAACCGATACTCGAGTGCCTTGTGGGGAAACTTGAAATCATTGAGCATAGGAATATAATCTAAAATCAAATATTTACCTGAACAATCCTAGCATATTATGTTACCTAGAAAATTTCAAAAACAGCGAAGATTCTTTAATGCTGTAAAATTTTACACAACAAAATTAGCACAAACGCTAATTTTCTTCTAAAAATGCAAATATTCACAAGAAGAATAAAACAATTTGTTTGTTTTTCTGCAATCATTTATAACTTACTCTCGCTAAAACGGAAAAAATCTACTATCCTAAACAGTCCCGCAGCCGAAATTCCTAGTAAATCCACGGCCGTTATTATTAAGACCGTATAAGCCAGCCAGCCTAAAGTTAAAGATCTTGGATAGAACATTTAACTCACCTCCGCCAAATAACTTCCGTCATGATCTACAAACGCTACTTAAGGAACCCTTATCTTTGTAAACAAGGAAAGCGAGAAGTAATTTGTCAAGTAAATCCTCGGCTGCCTTAGGAATGAAGACGAGTTAGAAAGGGATAGACAGATCTAATCTGTACTGATTCATGATTAATAGACTGGTATTAATATTGCAGTAGGTGATATTAATAGTCGAAGTGATAACACGCACATGTCTATCCTGATGTATGGCTTTGAGGCTAATGATGAAATAGATGAACAAAACAATAGTTAGATAAACAGTACAGAAAACAAATCTCTCATGATACAGATTTTGCGCAAAGTGTAGAATATAGTGAACATAATCATTGAAACAGTTGAAAACTAGCTCGTTTTTGATACTAGTCCAGGATCATAACCCAACAAAATTAAGTAGGTACATTATCCAAAAAGTAATTAGCAACGAATCCAAAGATATAAAACGAATTATCGCAACCGTGTAGCTAAATCCCCAATTGGTAGCAAGTCTTAATAACTCTATCACAAACTTTGTGTAAGCGAAGCCGTGGACGAAAGTTAGTTCGTAAATTGCTTTAGCGTTTCGCCCTCCGTTATTAATGCTTTGGATAAGCATAACCGATCAAACAGAAAACTTTGCATCATTAGTGAAATAAGTTTTCGTTTTGGCAACATCAATGCTTAGCTATACAGAGTGCTGCTTTCATTTCAATTTGTTAAGGTCCTTGTTGATAGAAACAAATAGGTTCACGTTCTTGTCGATAACATGGAATATGAAAATATTTTTCATAGCAATGTTTCTACTAAAACATTATTTTATAATATTTTAGAGGTATTTTAGAAATGATGTGTGGTATTTTAACTTAGATAACAGAGAAAAATCTAAACAGCATAGAACTCCGAAAGTGAGATACGACAAAACGCGAACTAACACTTTGAAAAGACCCTGAGAAAATGAACTATTTGTTTCAGTTATCGTATGTAAATCTCATAAACGAAAGATATTCCCTTCAAATCGTAAATCAAGGCAGAAGAACACCTATCTAGTCTAGACGACAAAATATATCACGAGGCAGTGAATAATAGACATCTCACGCTAACTATACCTAACCTTAGCTGTGTTTTGTCCGGATAAATGTCTCTCTAGAGGCCCGGAAAGTGACTTAAAAGGAATGGTAAGATTGGAGGGTTTGTATCGTCCCGTAGTCAATACAAAATTCATCTTACTAGTTACTAGAGCTACTCGTATGTTTCTATGTTTTATTTATATAAACATAAATGTTATGTGTGAAAAAAAGCAGATATTTTTTTAATTCCTTACGACATTACATTATACTTTATGAGAATTATCTAAGTTTGGTAAAATCACTCCAATTGTTGAGTCTTAAAGGGTTTTAATATTTCTTAAGGGTTATTACGAGACGTAACAACGAATATATTATAATAAAAACTATGTTGTTAAAAATCTGAAAGTAGGATGACGTGACTAGAAAAATTTTACCCTAAGCTTGATGTACAAATTGTTTTGTTAGACAACAATAATCAGTATAAACAAAATCACACTGTAGCGAGGGAAAGAGTGGGCCCAAGTCGCCCCTTCCTGTCAATTACTGTGATTAATGAACCTCTCGAATATTGAAACGTTTATTCGACCGGCGCAAAAGTATAATATTACTTTGTAAAGTGGCGTAACACGCCTCGCTTGTATCAACTTTTAATAAAGTTGGCTCAAAAATGACTCCCTGTGTGAACCCGCTACATATTTCAATGGGAATTAAATTGAAATACAGATTTTTTTAGCTACGTTCCAATCTCGGGAAACTATAATGTGGCTGTTCACATCACGAATTTTATTTCCATTTCCAGTTTCATTAAAATTGGTTCAGCTGCAATGATGTGGTAATATAATCACAAAATATTGTATAAACATTCACATTATAATAATATAATAGTAATAATATAATAAAATTGCATTAGCAATACAATGCATGTCACCACAATATAATTTTTATATAAATTCAACTGTTTAAAATATCTTTGAAACAAAATTGTCCCAAGAGAAATTAGCATCAGTCTGACACAACCTACAGTATAGGTATAGTAAAGTTCGACATCGAAGTTTAACAAAACGATAGTCTCTCGAGTATCAAAACTAAACATTTTCAAGCAACCGCTACTAAATTAAATTATGAAGACTATTATTAATGCTGTGTTGTGAATTCCGAAATTGATTCAACAACTCACCCGCTGCGAGTAATATTGGACGGAAAATCAAATCGAAATAGCCAAGTAATTACAGTAGCTATAGATCAAAGTTTGACAAAATAGCTTTCAATAAGGACTCAGACTTATTAAAAAGCAATTACGTTTAAGTAATAACAATAGACATAACTGTTGACAATATTGAAATAACTAAGCCTCAATATGGCAGAGAAATAACAGCAGTCAGAGACTTAAAAATCGAAAGTAAAAAGTAAATAACCAAACCTGGCGCCGTGTCACAGAATATAAACAGTTTCCAGTATAGACGATGAATGCGTGGGCAGATATTGTATAACCATTCGCATTATGATGGCGAATTCGTTTGCCGTCATATTAATTGCGGTTTTATGCGACACCGCGGCCCAAGGTTTATTTATGCACGGATTGGTTCGCAACATTCCCTCGCCCTTACTCTCTTAATATTTTATTAAGACAATGTGCATTATAATGGACACCTTGTAACATGAGAGGATTTGACTTTGGTTACTCCTACAGAAAGCAACTTTTCATCTTTGTATACTTTTTCTTTTTATAATAAAAGTCTTTATGTAGGTATTCGAAACTCTTCTCTTGTATAACTAAATCTTTATGGATTATTATTTTCTACCTAAACAACAGAATGGATACTTTTTTTTTATAAATTCGGTCTATGGCAGCACAACATACCTGGTTCATAATTTACATGATTCTTCTGCACGTTCTAAATTTAAATTTAAGTTTTTTTTAGTTGAATGCTTTGTGGTTTCGTTTAAATATCAGATTTCAATTTAGTGTACTATTTACCTGCATATTAGTACTCAGAGGTCAGTGAATAATAACAATCAATGTAGTCCTCAGACCTCGGACGAGCCTTGGATTATCTGAGGCACGTAATTAGATTGTTCGTAGATTTTCCTTTTATTTTTTTAAAATTTCCATTTCATTCACATTCTGAAAGTAAAACAGACATTAAATGACATAGAGGCTGTTGATTTTTTGAGATAGGCAATTTTATATAATAAATCTTAATTAAATTTTTGAAGCCACTTTTACAAATAATCCGACAAAAACTTATTTATTCTGTAACTGAATTATTTCTAATGAATTGTTGTACCTACATCTAAAGTTCTAAGCATTTAATTTGTGTTCATACCTAAAACAATACGTTCTGTAGTCAACTAATATTATTTGAAAAGGTCAAGTTTTGTAGCTTTAATGACGAAACAGTAATCAGATTCTAACTTAATTTAGAGCACGCGAGTTTGAATCAGCCACGTGATTATTATGTTTCTTATTATTGTTGTTTATGAATGTGAATCTGATAATTTAATTTATTTTTGAGGGTAAAAAATCCACGCCTCTTCTATTTGCAATTTAGTTTTTAAATAAATTGCTCGTGTCGTAATTTCGACGGGTTACAAGTACCTAATGCATGTTTTCGTTCGTGTAATTTGTACTATTAAAAAGTAGATTATTTATTCTGTAATGTAAATGTGAAAAAAGATATAATGCAAAAAACAAGATACGTACAAGACTTTTGTGATTTTTTTGGTGTTTTTGTGTGTTGAAAATGTATCAGATTACTACGTCCTACTATTCTTTGCACCTTTAAAAAAAACGCAATGTAATTAAAAATTATGTTTATTGACTCAATCATAAAAATAACTATATTATCCGCGCAACAGGAACCATAATTACATGAAATCAAGATTGTAGTAATTGTATACTTGTTAAGTTTTTTAAGTAAATAGTCTAACAACATTATTTTGATCTTTATTAAAACACGCATAAGCTAATAAAGTTTCTAATTTATTTATTTATATTTATTTATATCAGCCGTTCGTATTCCACTGCTGGGCAAAGGCCTCCCCCCACTCTTTCCAGACGTTCGCGATCTCGTGCTATAGTCTTCCAGTCGGTATAAAACTTGTAAATTGGTCGAGCTCGTCCCGCCACCTCATATTCTAATTTACTATGTTATAAAAATTAACAATAGTTTAAAGTTACTTAGGTATATGTTTTTACTGACAGTAATTGTCATTATTGCGGTGGGTCGACGACATAAGACAAGTCGCGGGCAATTCCTGGCTTGGCACAGCGCAGGACCGGATTATGTGGCGTTTACGAAGGGAGGCCTACACCCAGCAGTGGGTACCTACCTATGGGCTGTGGATGATGATGATGATTAATTGTCATTAGTTAAATTTGTGATACGAAATCAGAACAATTTCGAACGAACGAACGAGAACAATTTCATAGATGAGCTAGTTTACAAATTAGATTTCTCATTAACCTAAATCTTTGAATCTACAACACCTAAACATAAATCTGAATAGATTGATGTGTAAATGTGATTTCGTGATTTCACGGTAGGCTTAAAAAACAAATTCAACAAAATGCGCTCGAAACGAATCGTATTTCAACTAACTGTATATCCATCCATTGAACAGATAAAATCTAGCCTCCACTTGCGTGATACATCCACAGTACAAATAGCAGTTTGCTGCCGTATTCTAATTTTGGTAACGAAGTAACGATATCAGCGACCCATGGAAAAAACTTACGTAATAAGGTGTTACTTGACGGGAATTAGGGTTCAGTAAAGCGGCTTCAAAGATGAAATAAAGAGATATTATTTTTAAACTAACATTTATTTTGAAATAAAAACAGTAATATTACGTATTACTTCTGTTAGTAATGGTATAATCAATGAATGTGTTTTATAGTATTACCGATATTTTTTATTTAATAATAGATTACTCTATTTTGATCAGCTGCGAATACTACTTTAAACACTTCAATACATTTATGTATTTTAATGTCGCAACCGTATCGTTTTGATTTACTAAAAACAGTTCTAATAAACTCTGTTGCTTGGCTGGCTCATAGTGTATTTAAATGTTCGTTTTTCAAGAAACAACGAGTGCGTGAACAATTATACCTCGCTATTTAGTTGTCAAGTGAGACGTTGATGCTTAATCAACTTGTTATGATACTGTGTTGAGATAAGAAGTGCTTAAAAGCCACAAAAAGTTGCTTTTCCAGTAACATTTTTTATGAATTGCTTGTTCAGAAATTCACCGCAATAATACTTCTTAAATATTTAGATTTATAAACTTGTTTCAAAACTTGACATTGGTAATGCTATAAGATCTTGTATCCCACTTGTAGTTGTTTCATCAGTTAAGGTTTCCATACATTTTATTAAACAAACCTTTTGTTATTATTTTAGTATTGTACTTTTTATAAAACCAGCAGTTTTCTGTGTTTTTCCTCTATCGCCGTCACCATTATCATCAGCCACAATGTTGTGTTCTTCCATACGTAAGATTTTCTCATTTCTATGAATAATAGTACCCCGTTATTTCCTACGACGAAGCGGTGCCATACCCACTTACGCAGGTACGAAGCCCGCCAAAAATACCTTGTCATACTTATCTCTGAGAACATAAAACTAATATCATAACTTAGTAAGCACTCAAGTAACGATCTAAGATGAAAAAATCTCCAATTTTTGTAAGCTCTTTTCGTCCACGTATTACAATTTGTGCACGCACTCGACTTTTATTGGTCGTTACACTGATATTGGCAGAGAAGCGTTGCCATGGCAACCATCGTAATAAGCTTATGTTAGCTTACAATATTTAAGGGATACTCAGAACACACTTTTTTAACGATGCTTTTATGTGTCTTAAATGTTTTCTTCTGCTAAAATTGTTTCAGCAAAAAAGACATAGGTACTTATTTTTTTACTTATTTTTACTTGTAAATTAAAAACGTAAATTTAAACTAGTTGTAAGTCAAGAATACCAAAACAGTGCCGAAAATTATAAATTCAAATATATTTCGTTTTTTGAATAGTATAACGCAGTAATCAAATAAAGCAGTTTACCTAACCGGGTACCTACCCTTTTTCATCGTTTCTGGTCATATTATACCCATAAGTTTACGCTTAGATATAAATGATAAGCGTTGTAATGTAGAACGTTATAAATCTAATACAACACCAAGCAATAACAAGGAAGTCTCAACTGGTCGGAAGCCTAACGACCCTGCAGGCCTTGGAACACAAGAATAAGTGAAAGTTACCTTAAGCCATGGTACTTAAGTTATTAAAGTTACAGTAGGTAATGTTATAGCGAATATCGTAAAAGGATTTAATTAAAATGACTTTGAAAATTAAACTCATCAGGAAGAACTCTTAAACTGTATGAACTTTAACACACATTATTAAATACGTTACAAAAATAAAAGATAGAGATGCGAAAAATAAAAATGAAAAAATTGTGAAGACAATAACTTAGCATTCAAATATTGAAACAGAAAAAAGAAAGATGTTCAGAATTTCTAAAGAGATAATACTATTTCAATTCAATAAAAGTCAGAAAGACAAAGCTTACGATCAAAGCGCGATACCGATTAATCTTACCCAGATAGATCATACTATTTTTGATACAAAAGATTCTATCCTATCTAACGAGCCAAGGTCAACGAAATATGATCCACGGAGCGTTCACTAATCGTTCTTTCCACTCCGGTGCGCGGAGTTTCACGTATCACTTGGTAACCGATAGATGGAGGGATATATTTTACAATTTACTGACTCCAGATCAGCCATGTTTTAAAATTGTATGTGAATGGCTGTTTCTATATAAAATGTATTGTAAAATAGGTTTAGAGGTTATATCAAAAAGTTATTTAGTTGTCACTAAAGCATCAATGGTCAAATCACGTGACAAGCGTCAAAAGAGTTGCTCCAACGTTCAATTTTCACTTGTCACGTGATTTAACCATTTATTCGTTAATTTTGTAGATGATCTGCATTCGAGAAACCGACTGTCAGTATTGTGTTGTCAATAATTTAACAGATAATTGCTTGTAATATTAATGACTGAGGCCTTCCCCTTGTCGCATACGATTGTCAACGTATCAAATCGTAGACAAGCTAAATCACGAGTAAATAACAATTGTGAAAAATTTACTTTTTCAGTCATTTTATTATTTTTGGCAAAAAATTACAAGAGCAAAGTCGCGAGTTTTCCATTATAGTATTATTTCATCAAAATGTTCGAATGACCCGGATCAATTTGCAATTCAGAGCATCAGTGATACAAACATGTTCCGACTGAAACGAATCGCAACGTAAAAATAACAAATGAGTTTGCAAAAGCAATCATAACTTTTGTCCCTGCAGGGCAGAATACCATTACAGCGGGGGCATCGCAGGTCACTTTAGCATTATTCATTAATGTTTGTTTTTGGATTATTCATATTGAGTAACTTGGTGGTTTACTAACTTCAGCAGCTTTTGACGGGACTTTTCCTCTTTAGATGTGCTCTGATTTTTTTGAGAGAAGTTATTTGAATCCTGTGCTTCATTGCGCATCAAATTCACTTGTACCCACGTTTCTAAAGCTGATTTATCAATTTACTTTAAATAATAATCCTGATAGGTATCTGCTATTATATTTTTCAAACGTTTTTGTATCTTTAGCTTTTAATTACAATGTATTTTGGTTATTGAGATCAGTACATCTTTGCATAGAAATTGAATGTGCATTAAAGTAGTCAGAAATAGCATCACAACACTTCCAAAGCACTTTATGCGCGCTTTATACCCACTGCTCTTTAATTTTATCGTTTTTCTTGAACGTAATCCACAATTTTACTATCTACTTTGAAAGTTCTGTGGGTGTCAAAGTTTTGAAGACCGCTCTGAAAAGCA
Organism: Xanthorhoe designata; assembly: GCA_963582015.1. Classification (NCBI taxonomy): domain Eukaryota; kingdom Metazoa; phylum Arthropoda; class Insecta; order Lepidoptera; family Geometridae; genus Xanthorhoe; species Xanthorhoe designata. The sequence continues at coordinate 866,202 of OY757049.1, forward strand.
ATGCTATTATTTTTTTATGGTAAAACATTATTTATTTGTAATAAAAAATATTCTGGGCCATAACATTTTTTATACGATGATGACAAATGACAAATAAGCGAGACACATTTTACTATTGTTCTAGTTTTGTGTTTCTTCCGTTTTAGTCAATAGATTCATTCAACACCTCTGAAATAAAAATGTCAATCTTCTTCTGTTATTAAATCTAGAAGCCCCATTTTTAAACAAATATAAAAAAAACGACGGGTGAGTAACCGTGTAATATCAGCATAAAGTATGTTCAATATACAAAGGTTAAAAAGGTTTAATGAAACCCTAAAAGTATCTAAATAATGTTATACCTATTATAATAAAAGGATGAGAAAAGGCAGAGAGCTAACGTACTGTAACCAAGGAAACATTTAAGGAATTTATGAGAACATACACACACTGATACCTACAAACGTATCACGAGGAAAGTCCAAAAGTTCCTGAACAGAGGAAGTAATAAAGGTACAATGTCTAACAATATTTTTTTACGAAGGATTTTTCTTCTTGCTCTCTACGCGTGAAATTGTGATATATGTTTTTAATATGAATAATTTTATTACATGTTTATCCATTATTGTTTTTATCAGAGCATATTAGATTTTTCATGCAAATTTTACTGCAGAAATAAAAGGACTTAGCATATAAAGGCAATGTTATAAATATTTCTATTTCAAAAATCAATGTCTTGGGTATGTTATGCAAGGTATTTGAGTTCAAATTAAGTATTTATAAATTTGACCATGTACGAAGCGAGCTATACATATAAGGTAACTTGCTGCACATCCGTGGGAGTGAATTTATTAATGAACATTATACCGTCAAAGTGAATGTCAGGCTCATGAAGGTTTTGTATTATTACAACGTAATAGGATTACCTACTAGTTGATTAAAATTTATGATTTCCATTGCCAGATTGAGACTAATTTGTATTTTAAAAGTCAAATTACTAAACCATTAATCCAATTGAAATTGATTCTTGCGATGTCAATGCTCGTAAGGTTGTTATAGAGTGCAATGACCAAGACGAACCACAAGTTTGGTGTTCTTTTTTCGAATGAGTAGCTATCACTGTAATTTAGAGTAATAGGGTAAGCAAGTAGCCACCGGGGTGGCAACTTCCCTCGACGGGGTGGTCAGCCAACCATAGAAGAGACAACGAGATAGAGTAGATACACAAGGAAGCGATGCAATTGTGTGAACCGTATTCATGAATCAGTAATCACCAACTTATACTCCATTGAGTGTCATAAGCAAGAAATTTAAATATCTAGATCGGAATAAATGAATGACGTACACCAATGAAAAATAGTCGGGGACGAAACGTGACTGTAAACTATGAATTATTCAAAAAAGACACATGTTATTATAATTTTTTTATTTGAGATCTGGGTAAAGAATTAAGATTTTGGCCGGTCGTTCAACTTTTACAGACTAACAATAGATTTTTTGTAAATATTTCTCATGAAGCGGAAACCGTTAATGCGGACTATAATATTAATGATGATTTATTATTTGTTTCAGGTAATTTAAAGATAAATTGCAAATAAATGGCGTAAGTAATATAAAAATCGACAATAACTTTCCCTGACCGCCCGCTGATATATTATGACAGAAGATAAACGAGCGAAATATTTCGTCGCGTCTAAAAGTCTTTTGCGTTTTTATCGGCGCTTCGATTGTATCTAAATATCGGGTTGAATGTCCTCATTATCTCTCTCTGCTGAATAATATGTGGGCCGATTTTCGCGCGTGATTCCGTGAGCGATTTTCGGTCACAAATTCACAATATTGCGTCGATTCATCTAATTTTAGAATATTTTTTCATGCGGGATTGCAATAGGAATAGTGATGGCGGAGTCGCGTCATAAGTAAATTTAGGAGAAAAATGTTTATGTACGGAGTTTCGTAAATTTCCTAGTTGATAGCATCAAATATGTAATTTACATGTGTATTGACACGATGGCACACATGGGATAAAAACAAGATGATTAAAACAGAAATTAGACTGTCGTGTGCTCACAATCCATCTCTCAGCCTAGAATAGAATGCCTACAATTATACTTAAGAAAACTACCATAATGAACTGAATTTATAATCAAAGTTTAAAATTGAAATTCAAAGCTGCAGATAGTCCATTGTAACTCGCCTAAAACAGCTAGCAGTTACTCGTAAACAATTTAATTAATGATTATCTGAGCTCTTATTAGCTTAATTAAAATTCTAGAGTAGTTGGAGACACGAATTCAGCCGTTTTTGTTGGACGTGAGGTCAAAGGCAACCAACCGAGTGCTATTTACGGTTTTGAGGTAAACCGTTTTGATTTGAGTTCATTTGTTTGGTTTCCATGGTCTATTCAATTGACAATTATTAGATTTTCAATCAACTATCAGGCTAAGAATATATATATTTTTTTTTATTAATTATGATTTAGGATCTATTTACTTAATCTAACGGTGTAAAAAAAACCCCTTCAAATTACGATAAAAAGGGGATTTTAATCAAGGGTGTGAATAGCAAAATTAAAGTATTACAAAGCAAATAGAACTGTCAACAAAATAAAAAAAGAAGAAACTTAGTTCATGGTACAATATAAATCATTACCAGAATCATCATCAATTCATTACCTACATAATTAAAATGGTGACAATGAGTTCGTCGACCCCATTATCTGAGTCACGTGACAAGTGTATTGGTGCGAATATATTTCGCAGCTGTTTTCCTGATAATTGAACGATAATTTTTGTTGCGTCTACAAAACGCGTTAATCCTAGTTTTTAAACGATTAGTGATTCATAAAACCTGTCTTAAGTGTATTTTTTCTTTGATCGTTCATTTTTTTTCTATTTTGCAGAAACGATTATGTTGTACAAAATTATTTTCCTGTAACTTGTTCAATTTTTTTTTTAATATTTCTTCCTTTTGGAAAACCAATATAAAGTAAATACTTTATTCAAAATATTGGCGTTTAAATAAACAGTTAACTAACATTATTTTTATTGGCACTCCAACATCTCAAACACTCTGGCTTTTTAAATTTTAATTTTGTTTAAATTGTGATAATATTGAAAAATGGTAGTAAGTATCTTACTCTGACGAAGTTTTTATATGAGCATTATTATTATAGAATCCTCATCACCGTAACCACCTTAAAGACATAAATACTTCTAAATAAAAGAAAAATCTACCACTCAAGATTACAAAATAAGTAAGTATTCCTATTCACGTAAAAACATTACTTTTTATTAGCTCCGATAAATTTTATAGTCTAGACACCTAAATATTATGTGATACTAAACCAAAGCGTGTGAAACATGTTCGACTTTTAAAAATGTTAGTGAAAAAAAAGGTTTTTTATATCATCTTGTTATAGGTAGTAATTAAAAATCGATTATTATACTGTTTTAAATTAATGGCTACGTTATTTGTCTTAAATCGACATCAAATGGCCATTTAATTAAACTCAGAGATTAGAAGGTTAAACAATTTGGAAATATAGCTCAAGTTAATAAATTTGGGCTTAATAGCGCACCTTGCGGAACACTCAAGAGCCCAAGACGTATAGAAAGAAAGAATACATAATTTATCGATAATTTATGTGTTTTTTTAATCTGAAAACTAATGAGACGCAAGTGTACGAGCTAAGTAATATTATAATACCAACTTTTATCATACGAATAAACTCTTTATTACTGATAAAATGGCATACATTTCTAAAATAAATATGACTACTTATCACAAATGTCGCGTAGTAAGCTAAACAATTTCAATTCAGCGTAAACAAATGTTATTGGAAAGTGATAGACAGACATGATAACGCGGACTTTAGGTTATCTAGACAATATTCCGAATGTAGGTCGCTAATAAGTACTAATAAACTGAAAGTTGTAACGCTGTGCGGTTCGCAATAAACTACCTAAATAACTGTTACCTATTTGTTGAAAATACGAGTGAGCTGGGCTAATATAATACGAGTATTAAGTTATGTAGGTTCTGGGCACAATAGTCCTAAATTTGGTTTACAGTTATATAATTATTAATGACCTCTGTGGCGCAGTGACACGCACTTGATACGCAGAAGGTTGCGAGTTCGATCCCCGCTGCGGAACAAATGTTTGTATTATTATTTGTTCCGGATCTGGGTATTACCATATTTATAATATTGTTATGTATTTATTTACAAAAAATAGTATTTAAGTAGTATCAGTCATCAGGTTATCTTAACACAAAGATTAAATTGCTTAGCTTAGGATTAGATGACGCTCTTGTAAAGTTTCCAAGAATAGTCGTATTTATTATTTATTTTATTTATAACAATTTTGTAACTTCCGAGTTTCACATTATAGATATTTTGTATATCGCCATGTCAGTTTGAAATTAAGTTGATTTAGCTGCTGCTAAAATCGATCAAAATTTAATCCCACTACAAACTCGGCAATTCCCCGAACACGAAGTTTTACGTTGAAAAAGCTTCGGTATCAAAACATCGAAAAAACTGAAGGGTCGAGATTAAAAAGCGGATTCAAAAATACGAGACTTCAACGGCTTTAAATGACGTTAAACCGTGTTTAATCTTCAGTTATCGCCGCGCGCAGCCGTCGATGTAACACCGATGGACGGCGTAAGCCCTGTGCCAAATATTGTTTATAGCCAATGAGAGACGCTACAACTTTGTTATACACAGTTTCTCTCTTTGTAAAACAACCAAAACAAATACAATGTGGGAGAGAAGAGACATGCTTTATCTAATGCAACCTGTGCACAAAATAAAAAGCAATTCCTGTTTTCAAGTGAAAAACACTTGTCTTGATAACGCTGTATTAGCAAAAGAAAAGTCGACAATACGTCGCTAAAGAATAAAACAAAAAGAAACTCGCGAAAACTAAACTCTTTCGAGGCTTGTCCAACTTCGCAACTCCGGGTCTTGCCAAAACACATTTTAGATCTGTGTTGCTGAAGTTGCCGCGAATTTCCAAAAGATCATATTTAACTTTTTTCTTTCCACTTCTCACGTTAACAGCTGCCAAAAATCACATCTTTCTTCACCAACTTTATTTTCCTCGAGTATTTTCTATAGAGAATCTATCGCTTCATCCTTACCAAGTATTCCAAGTTCCAACCCTCTTAATATTTACTATATCATTAACCTTTAGGCCTATAATAATGCCAGCTTACGGAGTAAATTACCCATCACCGTTCCCATCGAGGCCCTAAAACCGTCATATTTATTAGAAATCACATCTACATCAGAATTAGAAGACCCCCAATTTCGCTTGAGATTGCGTAGCGTAGACGATGTTTAATCCTACGTTATCGGTAAACGCAGTCGCTCGATAAATGTCCTACGCCCTGACAATGATAAGTTTCTCAATTCCACGAAAACGATCGCCCATACGGCGAAAGGAATTAGGGCCCATTTAGATTTGTGCAAACGCAAAAGTGATTCCAGCAGTCATTATTTTTGGGCCGCGGGACAAGATGAATGACATTCTGATCCCCATTTTCGTAATAAACGTCTCTTGTATGAACTAGTTTTTCAGTCACGATTATTATTGTAAGTGCTGCTGATATCCAAATATTAATGCAGAGGAAATTGTCTCAACATTCGTGACTTTGGACACGAAGCGAAAATTTATTTTCGACAATCGATAAGAGCACTGGTTACCTGCGTTAGTTGTAGATGTTTTTAACAAGAGATTTATTTTAACTTAAGCAGTCGAAAGGGAAGCATTAATCTTCTTGAGCGCCCGACTAAATTGTTTTAAGGCAAGACTGACAATCCATTTAGGAGAGTTCTCGCAAAATAAAAACAAGTTATTGCTAATGAACTGTAAATAATCGAGAAAAGCGTTGCTATCGAAATGTCAAAAGCTGAACCGATTCAAGTGCTTCGTTCAATTCGAGTGATTCTTCGTCTGGCAGTATTTCAAAAGAGCACTTAACGAATTTTGACATTATACTCAACGTGGAGCTAAGAATGAGATGGAAATTATACATTACCATTTGAGTTTGGATTATGGCTCGCTTTGGCAGCTTTTGTTATAGAAATATTTATTCTTTGTTGCCTAGTACCTACCTATTGATTGATGATGCGTGTCAAATTTGTATAAAATACTTTTATATAGAGGTGTATTTGAAGAGTTCCACAGTAGTCGTATCTTTTATTATATTTCTATATTTCTTGCCGTGATTGATAGCTGTATTATTTTTTTGACAACTTAATTCAGATGCTTTAAACAATTGAGTTATAACACCAATACATTTTACATTTCTTTATTTAAAGTACCTGAGTTGGAAACGTTACACACTTTTTCGTTTTCTTTTCCAAAATATTCCATCCAATTCCTCAAATTCAATCGAAAAAATCCTTTCTGTTTACACAAGGAAAGGTACGTGGACCATTACAGCGACAGAGCTATTGCTGCTAGCTATCATCTCATACGTGTCAGTTTGTTCCGAATACCCGATATATTGGCTTCGTAGAGTAAACATACTATAGGGCGCTGTGTATTCAACGTGCTCCTTTGTGCTCACTCTGTTCGGGGAAGTCCACGCTGAATATTTCAGCCGCCAAGCAGTTTATGCCTGCGTGCCTCGCTTTGTGTTACAGTTTGAATGGACATAGACAGACAATCTTGCGAGGGATGTTGAAATCACAGCTCCGTGAAAGTTACTATCAACAGATTTAGTTGATACAATAGTGTACTTAGAAACCGCTGCATAAACTGAAGTAAGTTCGTGACTAACTGTAACACAAATCTAAGATAACTCACAGTACTAGCTTATATCTTTCAGCATTATCCGAAATCTCTTCTATGTTATATTTTCTAACTGTGTTGTCTTTAGGGCAATATTTTTGGTATTTATATGCTTACGTTTCGTTTGAATAGGCTCGGTTTATTATTTCTTCTCTAATATTGGCATCGGAACAGAAATGGGCGGATGGGTGTGCAATATATTGCCCTGTATCTCGATCTCCGAAACCCCTATTTACAGGTATCGAAATATTGAGAGGATTTTTTTGCCTTCCGCTGTATGTATCAAATTCAGCGCAGGTGTTCAGAGTGTTTTTTGGTCGTGTTTGTTTATAACGCATGAATATGGGTTGAATTTGCTTGTGTTGTTGAGTTTCGAGTTTTTATTTAGTTCTATTAAATATACGAGTATAATACATTTACCTATTCTAATGCTCTTGCAAAAGCCTAATTGAAATATACGGATGTCTTTGAAGTTTTTATTATTACAGAGAGTTAGAAAAACAAATAAAAAATATGTTTTTTTAAAGGGCAACATTTAAAAAAAATTCTTTAAAATTGCCTTATTGCAATATTTTCAAAGTCAATATACTCAAGTACATCATAACATACCTATTTACAAACAGTTTCTAACTTATCTTACTTTTATTTGAAATTACAGCTTTTACCTCTCCACGAACTCTTTACAAAGTAATATCTCAATAATAACTATTTTCTTTCAGGAACATTTCTGAAACATCTTCAAAAGATATTTCACCGCAAACTAATACATTTTCAAAAGTTGTATAACAAAAGCGTATTCCTACCACATAACCTGATTGGACTGACGCGTTGGGGTGATTTCATTTTGCAAAGTAACTCCTTAGATCCACGACAGTCAGCTGTCGGGGGGCTACACGTACTTTAGCTGTATAATTTGAGATATAGCTAAGAACACTATGCGATATTAAATTTTAATGAAATTGTTTACCTTTGATAGGATAGCTTTTGGGGTATGCGAGAATTTATTTCTAGTTACATTATAATTTGAAATGAAAGATTAATTTAGCTAAAATGTGTACATACATATTTTTCACTATAAATAATTATATTTTACGCTACTTTTAATCATTATGTCAACCAGAGAAGGTATCATTCCTAAAACTCTTAGCTTTTGTACGTATTGTAAGAATGTGAAATAGATGGTATTTTTTAATACCCTAATCAATTTAGTTTTCCTAAAGACAAATTATGGACTAATTATCGAGATAAGTCAAGATGTACCGTTTTTCAAGCTTCATCATTCATCATCCGATCGATGACTTCGATGCAACAGTTTCAGCAACAATGTTGATGTTTTCGATCTCTAAATATAGTCCTCATAAAAAATTTACGATTTACGCTTGATAGAGACAAGGTTGTTGGTTGAACGAACTTTTGTAAGTTATTATACCTAGGTCGTAATCTGTATTATCTTAGGTCATTACTGTATTGTTTACGAACACATGTTTGTAAAATGGTAGGATATTTCAAAAATGTTTTCCTGTTTTAAAATAACAAAGATGAGGATTATATCATGTTGTGATAGGTTATGAGTTTATGACAGTGCATAATAAACAATCAACTTCCTTTACCTATTAACATGCCATTGCTATCTTTGACATTCTTGTATCATAGTTTCCAAAATGTTACTTTATTCTAAACCAATCAGTTATTAAGGTTTTTTGGACTTAAGATTTAAAAAATCAATTTTGCTAAAAAAAAATCACTTTAAGTTGATCTATATTCTATATTCTTGGTGTGCTATACAGTATGCTTTATGATATGTTCTATCTTCGTAGATACTTACATTACGATCACATCTGCTTAAGAGCAAGTGTTGTTCTCTACATACGAAGCGATAAGTTTCTAGGGCATTACCATCGGTGTTGTGTTACTAATAAATATCTGTCTATTCGTCTGACACGTCATGACATGTGTTTTATTTATATTCACATTGTAAACTTTTGATTATAACTCGTTTTTACTATTTGATTTTGTGCTAGCTAATATACCTACTAGGTGTAGATTCTTATTTAAATTTAATATTATTAATTAAATCACACACTATATTAATAATAGTGTGCATCTAATGTCTATAACGTATATACAATACTTTTAATTTGTTGTTGTAGCAAGTTTATATATTTACCAAATTACAATCTCAAACTCAATTATTAAATAATGAAAACGCAGACAATTCAAAAATTCCTGATGGGTAATGTAAGTATTAGCCACTCAAATCCAATTCACTTAACGTTTCAACATCAATCCACCGCAGGAATTCAGTAGAAGCTTATTACAACAGATTACATGAAAATACTTCTTACTGCCGCAGTATAAGGAAGAGTAGAAGGTATAAAAAATCACTCTGCTATAAAGTAATATCATCTTAGTCCACTTATAGGTTTGATAACTAGCCTATGTTTCCGTAAAATCAATTATGAATAATAAATAACTAGCTATGACTACCGAAAACTTAATTCTGATAACTTAATACCATTTGAAACCATCAGTGCCATTTTCAACCCTGATTCTGTGAAGATAGATATTATTTTGGTCCGTAACTGATTTGAAATGATACTTGTATGCTTTACTATTACTTGCGTCGTGAATGAATACTGATTGTATAACGAAAATGATACAAACGTAATTGAGAAAATAGCTTGCCTCAGAACACCATAGAACCTGATTGAAACAAGTTGAACTTCGCAAGAGATAGTTTAAAGCACTTATTCATTTTATAGTATTAGTATGAACTTAATAATATAAACTTTACGATTCTGTCTGTATTATTTGTATAAGGTTTACTGGTCTCTTAATAGACATTTATTATGATTTTCGAAAACACATAATTATTTTTGGTCATCATTTTTTTTTATTCAAGCCCAATATTTTAATGATAAAGGATGATGATAATGATGATGATACATATTAGCTTGTTTCAATTTGATGATTAATAGCAGAAAATCATAATTTTCTAAACAATATCACTCGTTTCAATTTACTTTTACTTATCTTTATTACATCATCTGCATTTCCTTAATTGAAGCAAGTAGATTTGATAGTACCTAGTTTGTCATGTTCCATCATTCCTACTCCAGCAGTCATATTATTCACTTCGCAATCCAGCTCCCAGCGATGCCCGTTCTTGTAATATTAAATTATAGTGGTTCGAGTAAGGAATTTCGAAATTGAAAATTGTGTACAGCTGTTTTGTTACCGCTGCTCGTAATACTTTAAGTATTCGCAGACATAATTTTGTTGGGCTCAGATAAAGTTGTTTATAGCTTAAATTTCCGTTTTGTTTTTTGCTATTCAGTATCCAGTTTAGGGTTTGTTTTTGTTTTACAAAGCCTTTTTGGGATCACTTTGTTTAACTCAGAATATAAATAGACATCTAAATAATTATAATTGTAGTTTTATTTCGGTAATGAAACAAATACAATTTTATAAATAAAAATTGTATAAAAGATCTCTTTGAAAAGATTTACTCTAGGGAAAAATATAAGCCGTTATGAATAAAAAACTTTGTCGACTTTGCAAAGTATGTTGTTCACAATTTTATTAGATTTCTCTCTTTATGAGAATAATGCAATAGACGCAATAAAGTGCAGAATTGAATTCTGAAAATAAAATATGAATAGACAATACTCCGTGAGGCTTTTGTTGTAAATCGCATTGTGTGTTCTAGACATTTCAATATCTATTATAAAATTCTGTTGATGTAATGACTCTAAATGAAAAGCTTCCGTCTTTCAGCTGTAGAATATTTAGGTATGAGATCTCAAATAAGTTAATAATGTATTGCCTTTTATATAGTTCAGAGATATCCGTGTGAAAATGCTCTGAAATTGTGAATTATGAGGAGCTCAGAGTGTCATTCCCTCGCCCGTCCGAGGATATATCACGATTCGGTCACTTGATGTGGACAAGCAAAATGGCTTTGTACAGATAGCAAATTGACGTACAAATTTAGGTGCGCCCGGTTTATTCGGCAAATAATCCGATAGAATAAAGTCGTTTTTGCATCGCTACACTTTGATACACTCATTATGGATCACAAAAAGGCTGAGCGTAAAAAACAACAATGGACCGAAACCTTTACATTTAATTTATTCTCTTTCCGCTTTAGGAGTGGACGTCATTTCATTTTGCGTTGAAGCAACACGCTTATGCTTTTATTTCTCTGTTGGGACTCCGGAATATTTTTGCTTTTAAGCATTTAGTACCGTCTCCTCCCCAACCGAGTTGATCCGTAAATTTGTTTGGCTTTCTTTAACAGTTAGTTGTTTGTTTAAAGTTTCGGACAGGTTCTGGATCCAAGATAAGACTTTAGCTCTGAATTTAAGTGAATTTCAAGTCGTTAAGATACCATCAACTGAAGGTGATATATTTTGTTATAATTTACTTTAATTAGTGTTGCAAAAGTTCAAAATTTAATACGAGATTGTAGCAATAAAGCGTATCCACTGTTTATGCGCCATCAGGCGAGATAGCGCGTTTACATCTCCCGTTTAACTTGGTGTCATTGTTTCGTAAGTTCCAAGTCTAAGCGACATTTCACAACAACGCTTCGCTTCAACATTCATGAATAGAATTATAGCCTCCCAACTCGAGTATCAACCTCTGTCCCTGGGTTATGTTTATTGCCTTTTAGGGCTGCTTTTACCATTACGGTATTGACAACTAAACAATAGCGAACGACGAAAGACGTTAAAAGAACAATCCGACGTTCAAAAGCATTAAGCTTCTATTTGAGAGCGTCCCAAAAGGTTTTCTCTTAAAACACGGTCTGTCTCGATTGTGACCAACATGCAAAGCGCCGCATTCAAAAGGGAGGAATAAAATAGGAGCCGAAAGCGAAGCAGAAAGTTCGCCGGGAGCGGGACTCCGCGACACAAGTTCTATGGACATTATTTAAGTTGCTCGCAGCAGGCACTATATTAAACGTATCAGAGTCGAGTTTTTAAAGTCGGCACGGCGGGCCGGTCGACCGCGAAACAGCCACAACTTAGAACACTTGGCAGCATCCGCCTATTGGAGAAATAAAATGCAGTCAACAGTTGCACAACTTGCGAGCTCCAATAAAAAGACATTGGGCATGTTGGATCCCCTTGCTGAATAAACACAGAGGGTTGGCTGACTTTGAAAATTGGTTTTCATTTTAAAGTTTGATTGAAAAGCCTTACATATTTTACCAAGCCGAGCGGTTAAGGTCCTTTAAACAAATTGGCCGTTCAACTCTGATATTCGTTGAATTCCGTCGGCCCGGACCCTTTGGGACAATTTTGACAAATAGTTTGTAGGGCTAATAAATTTCCATTGAAACCCCGATAACTTCCGACCGTCAGCTGAGTTTGAAATTGGGGCATTTTGCGAGTAACACTTAACTTAATTAAGAGTTGAATTAGTCTCCGGCTTAAGTATGATTATAACTTCTTAAGATGTCTCTGTGAGTTGCTCTTTGGCTCTATTAACGGCATCGTATCTTCCGTATTTGGGGTCGTGTTTAATTTTGTTTATCTTAACGATGCTTTCCTTTTTGCCAAATATACATTTGTTTTATTATTTAGTACGATTGTGAGAACTTTTTCAAAATTATCTTGCTAATTATATTTTCAAATGAATCTTCGTATGCGATTTCGCTGTGCATTTTTTCATCTTGCACTTTAGGTTCGTTAACTTTGTTTTAAATTAAAACGGAGTCGCTCACCTACAGCAGGGTAAATTAAACACATCACCGAAACATCAGAATTACCATCTTTAAGAATGTTTTGCATAAAATGCAGTAAACATTCAAGTTATGACTGACTCTATCTGGTTAATCGTAGCAATTATTCCTTTAATAAGTTCAAGGTTTGACTTAAAAATGTGCATAATTACTCAGAACTCACGTGCTAATGTATTCTTTTGCATGCCACTGATCATATCAACTGGTTTTTTTCATACACTTTGTATTGTACCCAATTATTATGAGATTCCATCAGTGGCGTGTATGGAAATTGTTTTTTCTTCACCTCATTTACGTTTACAGCCTTGCTAGTGTGTAATTTTTGCTGACTTGCCACTACACACCTTTGGATCGATGGATTTTTTTTCATTTGAATTACTTCATTTTGTTTTAAAGTTGAGTTTAAAACATTGTAACAATATCCTTTATTTTCCATAAACAATTATTTCAGTTCTTATGATGTGCACTGAAAATAATTTAACATTTTGCCAAGAACATTTAAATAGTCAAAATAAAAACACAAAACCTGCTAGGTATTTGATTTATTCTTAGATTTTAGTATTTTAACTTTCTATTGTCGTAGAGAAACTGGAGTCAGACTGTACCCTATTATAAACTTTTGATATAGATATTTGTTCAAATAATAGGTGTCTATTCATTAAAATGTAAAACTAGCTCTACAGAACCAACTTGAACAAAATTCATCTAAAACTTGAAACGTCTAGGTGTTATTCTAGAGTTCGCATAAGTTTCCAACAGCGAGATTGCGATTGAAATGTGATTCCTTGACTGCAAACTCTCGCTTTATTTTCGATTCTTAGAATACCTACTTAGCTTTTCTCTTTACCTTTGATATTCCTTTTGAAACGAAAAAGAAAATTGTAAGCTTTAAATGTAGATAAGCTTCGTTGATAAATGTGTTTGTGTTATTTTAAAACCAAACGAATAGTACTGTTCATGTAAATGAAAAATAATCGCAAAAGTAAATACATGCAATCAGATTATTCGGTTATCCGGTACCAATCGTCATTCGGTTTTACGATTAATTTGATGGCTTTTTATTCACAAAAATACAAAGTTATTAAGTGTGTTTCGTTCAAGAGGGTCCAATTACAAGATTTTAATATAAAATAGAGTTATAAAGTGTTCAAGAGGCAGTAACAGACCAAGACTAAGTTAACAAAAGGGTAGATCCTGACTTCGACTAATCTCTGAACTCGATTAAAAATCAACGTAAAACATTAAGCTTCCTTTTCTCAGCAAATAAGTTGAAATAATACAAAGTTGCAAAAGCTAGGTGAGTAGTAAAAACAAAGTTATTAACGGCGGTTGTAACACGATTTGCAATATCATTAAGCTGAACTCGAGACGCAGGAAGAACTTTACCGTTTCTTCTGTTGGAATTATAAATAAAGATTTTTACAGAAGTGAAACGTTTTGAAAAGTTTATAATATATCTTTAACATCGTGTTAAATTGTACAGGTATACAGTTTTCAAAATGATCATCATAACTTTTTTACTTATATGAAAGCTTATACCTACAGAGTACCTTTTTATTCATTTTGTTGTTTAGGTTGAGAAGTGTAGGTATTTATTCTTTGTTCCCATTAAAATAAAGCCACTTTTAAGTACCTACTTTAAAAATACATAAATGTAAAACACGAAAAGTTACAAAACTAGTTTTAAAGCATAAAAATGATAAAAATATAAATGCTTTCTTTCATTTTATTAATCAAAATAATCCATTTTATAAGTAAAGCAAATACGTCTTCTAATAATAATAATATTTTATAAATCGATTTTGTCAAAAAAAAAACACACAAAACCCTCAGCTTTCACAAAATGCCATAGAAAAATGACAGTTCATTTGACGTTCAGAACGTCACCAAACGATAAGATCGGGGAATCGTGACGAATCAGCTCAAAGTCGGGACTGGAGCCACAGATAACATAATACTTGCCACTTCTACAGCCACAGATAATAACAAAGTTTGTAAAGAACAAGATAGAGATCGGTCCCGGTAATGAGATGAAATAGAATTTTAGTACGTGTTGGAAATATTTTTTATTCTAAGAAATAAGTGGAAGATGGCCGTGATGGCTGGTGAAAGATCGTGGCCTACGTGCTTATGAATCTTTATGAGGCAAACATCATTTCTGAAACAGGTTCACCTACGGGTCAAATTAGATAAACCCTATTTTATACCTAAATGGCTTTCTCAGTTGAAATTTTATACGTTTATTGGTACCTAATAAAATTTAATTTTATACAGTTTTAATCTGTGTTGGGAATTCGTATGCACTAAATACCAATTTAAATTTAATCGTGCATTTGGCATTGTTACAACGAAAACAATACAAAAACGTTGACGGGGCTTGATTTAGTGATTTCATTAAGATGACATAATTCCTCGAATTTTAGTTCAGTCTTATTTTTAAAAGAATCACGATTAAGGCTATTTGTGGCATAATTATTTCATCCAAGTTCTATACCTATCAGCATTTTGTCATTTGAAATAGTTTAATGAACACTTATTAATATTCTTAATCTGGTGCAAATACCTTGAATGAAGTAATATTCGCTAAATTTCATTCACAACATTAAGTATATCTCAACTCTCGTAAATTCAGCGCTGTCAATGTTTTAAGTTTCTGAGTAAAAACTTAGACGGAATTTCGCAAGAAAACATCCACCCACAGACTTAATATGAAACTTTATTAAGGATATAGAGGGAAACGCAGACGATAAGTTTTACACCACGTTTGCGATTTAATAAAGAATTTTCGCTGAAAATTTTGATTTACTAGAACGTAGATTTGAATCTGAAATTTAAACTTGTTTATCTCTCTTAAAAATATATAAAACCGTAGGTATATACTTACAGTAAAGATCGTAACAAGTTTAGATTCTACTATTCGATCCGTATTTGTGTCTTTCTATGTTCTAAAATAAAATAAAATAAAAATAAAATAAAAATAAGTTTTAATGTCTGTGCTTTGTTTCCCAAATAAAATATCATTCTATTCTATTCGTATCTATCGCCTCCTGATGTTGTAAATCATCTAATAAAATGTAAAAGCACTAAGCTACACTTTTTAAATCTGTGTGTATAATATAAAATTCACTTTTATCCGTTAAACAAACATCGTACGAAAAACATAAAAGCCTTGACTAGATCGATGCTGGTGCACTGCTCTCATAAACAATACGGACTGTGCAACACAGTACAGCACAATCCAGAATATCTAGGTTCAAACTCTTCTATTGTTTTATTCGAAAACATAGCTATAAACAATCTTCTCATGGTATTATTCTAAAAAATAGCTATAGATAATAATCTACTACAAATTTTACCATAACTTCACAAAATACATTTAGATTATTAAATCATTCGAGTCATCCAATATAATAATAGCAATTAATGTACCTATTAGAGACTATGTACCATACTATGTACATATAGTCAGCCCCACGTATTGACCATTGTCTTTCCTGTGAATATGGCCGGCTATGGTGAGAGGATGGCTTAGGTGCTGGGTAGGCCTATTCCATCTCAACAATGTCCCAGGCACTTCAGTGTGCAAAAAAAAACTAGGTATATAAAAAATCTACTCTTCACTGCTTTATTTTGTTAAAATGTTTTACAAAATACGCACCTATTAAATATGCAAACTATGACCGTTTGAGTTGAGCTGCACTGTACACGAATATAAAATGTATGAACTATACACCAACAATGCACCGAGGGAAATTGAATTTCGATACCGCTATAAAATTTAAGATGAAAAATTCCAATGCTAAATGATGCAGAAATCATAATATACAAATATCTGATCATCATTCACGTTTGCCAAACTCTATTAAAGTTGCTATGCATTTTGCTCGACTGGATATGAATTTTACTACCTACGTGCTTTATATTTTGAGATGTTTATGTTTCTGAGCATAGTTTTTGATTTTATTTTGACTTTAACTCAGGTATTTGTTATGCAACATAAAATAAGCTCTATCTATTGTCTATTATTTTACAATTCATATCAACAATATTTTAGACTTAATCACAACAGTTGATTATATTTTTGGTCATTTTTTATGCATTCAAACAAGAAATTGACCACCTCTTAGTTAATCTGAGATGTATATAAAACTTAACACTACCTACTCAACCACAAAGAAATTACAAGTGACAACGAAATAATCATACACACTTAAAGTATCAGAACAAACCGTTACCTTGTAAACCTACATTCAAACTCCTCATAAATTACAAACACAGATGTAATCTAATCCAACGCGTACAATTTCAAAACATCCATTTTTCAAAGTAGCTTCGAAATAATGAGCTTTTGTCCGAAACTTTTCCCATACATTTAAGGTCATACATAATATACATTTGATCCATACAACCAATGGCTGTTTCAATAAACACATAAGAACACGCGTTAGTAGGCAGTGCGCGTCATACAAACGAACGTGAGGTACTTACTAATCTATGGTAATACAGATGGGCTAACGGTTCCATTATGCTATGCCTACAACAGCTGCGACTTATTGGAGTAATAATAGAATTTTAAAATGATAATGATAAGCGTTGATTGTTTTTTTCTATTGTTATGTGAGGAGCTTAGGCATGTAATTCGTTTTTTATAATTGCTTCCAACAAAATTCAATAGGTAAATTTTTGTAACTTTGATAGTTTGAGCAGTTTTATTGTATGCAAATAGGTGAAGCGTCTAGACTCTAGAATCCTTACAACATCAACACAGAATAGGCACAAAATATTCTGCAGCCGTGCAACTTCGATAGGTGTCGGTTCTGCGTCAATTTCCTCCTCTATGACAGCCTTCGCAGCTCGAATGGAATACATTATATCCAGGAAATCACGAGTAAGTCCAGCATCCAATTTATCTTCGAAATTCATAAATTCTGCCGTATAATGATATTTTCCATCCGCCACGTTGATATGTTTATTTGGTTTGTCCTTTGGGTCAGTGTATTTGATTTACGATAGTTTATTGTACTAGCCATTTAGATACAGTTTCGAACTGCATTATTTAATTTGATATTCTTTTAAAACTTCGTTACGAATAAAACGCCTTTCTATTTACGAGGATGCCTTTTGGGTTAGCATGCGCTTTAACTAAATTTATAATAATAAACCTTACCTTATTCGTAATTACCATCCACGTTATTCATATTTTGATCCAAATTACTTCAGTTGAGGCGTGGTTGAAACATAAACCTTCGTACAGCTAGGTTTATACTTTCAGAATTTATATTATTATTAATTTATGCAAATGGGATCCAGCATTGTGTAAATCTGAATCATAAATTTTATTGGTAACACATAGTACATGTACAGTATAAAATATAATATATGCGAACAAGTATATTAATAATAAATATTCAATATCCTAATAACCTATCCAGGTATCTTTACGGTAATCGTAAGTAAGTATATCTTGGTAGAAAATGAAATGGAAGTCGTTCTGACAAATCTAGTTTCCACTAGGTCATGTTAGAAACGAGTGAAAAGGAATACAACATTAACCTGTCAAGGAACGGTTTCTACCTGTCAAAAAAGTGCTTGCACGCACGACGAATGGCGGAATCTGTGAGTCCGCGGATTTGCGATTACCTAAAACTTAAAAATTCATAGAAAAAAAAACTAGACCACTTAGCTTGTTTATGTAAAAGGTATTATAATTATGGATATTGTTTCTATGCTCTAAGCACAAAAACAAAGGCCTAACATGCTGTCATGATTTTATTTTTACCATCTAAGTCGCGCACACGCAATTTGCGCGGCACTGCATACAACTATGAACCTAAGCACCATAACAATAAAGCTCAAAAAAAAAAATGGCGTCTGAACGGGCGTGGTTACGTAAACAATAATGGTCACTGGTATTGAATTCTTCCTTGTTTTTCCATTGAAAACATGTTTAGACTTGTATAAATAGTTACTATGTACACATTTACATAACTTTTCACTGATCTTTCACAACAGTTGCTAGTAAAACACTCAAAATAGTTGAATTTAGGTTGCCGACTTTCAAGACTTGAAAAACCTATTTTTATAATGAATTTCGAAAATCTAACGTGATCGATAGCAGCACAATGAACTAAATAAGAGAATTAGCACACATTTTGTAATAAAAGTAGACACTTACCAATATAAATCACAATTTGCACAAATGAAAACACTCCCGTCCGTTGCTTGCTTTCATTGGAATGAATGAGTTGGATTTTATTTTTTATGAAGCTACTTCGTTTTTGCAATGTTGGTATCATTGACAAATATATCTAGCTTGGCTCTGAAATCAACATGTCCAAACAATAGACAACTCTATCTAGGTCGAAATATGGATTCAAGTGGCCTGGGTGAGCAACGACCCCGGGGTCGTTCCGCCGGTCAACGGAATTTTGTGTTTTATACCTAACGACCCCGGGGTCGTTCCGCCGGTTGACAGGTTAAACATGACAATTATCGATTATTAACTACTTATTCGCGATGTGAAACTTTGCGATAAGCAAAACTGGACCAAGTGTAGGTACTTTTACATTTTCTTTTAGAATGATTGCGTAGAGATTTGATAGGTGCTGATTTTAAATCAGAAAGTTAGGGATGTTGTGAAACTTGCAATATAAGTTTGAGCTACCTATAGATCGTTTGAAACGATCCTTAGGTGGTTCAACTGGTTCTAATTGCATTTTGTACATTATGTTAATTATCAGTAGTTTAGTTTATGTCAATATAAGTTATTAAGTTCGTATGAGCTAGCATAGTGGCTTACTCGGGTGACGGCGGTTTAAAAACAGTTTTAAAAATAAAATAGAATGTTAATGCACACTTAAGAAAATAAAACTATAATGAGACATGAGTCATAATGAACATACTTACGTGGAACGGATAGTACCTAGCTAGTTTGTGTTCTTACAAAATACACTTAAACCTAGCTTAGCTATTTATGTACACGATCTAAAACCTTAAGAGTAGGTCAACTGATCCCAGTCACAGCCAGGCGTAAGTATGCCCAAGACACTAACAGCATAAACGCTGACTTCCTTACTCTTATTTTAATTGACTTGTCCCACAAATTCGATTTTTTTGGTCAAACAAAGCTTCCATCTTAAAAGTCGAAACAACATTATTGCGGTTAGATATATCATCTGACCATCAATAACATATCACAAGTTGTAACAGTAGAAGACACAAATTACAGTGGCCCGGGGCTAGAAGCATATCGCTGCAGCAAGGTCAGCCATTAAAGCTATCGTAGATGTAATATAAAAAATAACATACACAGAAAATGATACTGTGTACGGTTTGCAAATACAAGTACCTAATATGACAAGGACCATTGCAGAAATTAATGATAATCATGCGCTTAGGTCTTAAACTAACACATACCTATTCTTTTGTTTTTTTTTCTGTTTTTGTTGATGTTGTGTTTTTGTACCTATTATGTTCCATGTGTTTCGTGATTTTTGGGGACAAATAAATGTATTTTCTTTCATAAACTATTTTTATTATTCCAAGTTTCATACAAATCTGTTTAGCAGTTTTAACTTGCAAGAGTAACACATCCATTCAAGCCATCAATCACCAGCCTCACAAACTTTCGTATTTATTTAAAGAAGGATTGATTTATGACAAACAATTTTTAATATCATGTCTAAAATGATTTAATTAAAAAAAATCTATTTATCTGACATTAAGTGTTCTTGTAATAATATTAAAATATATTTTGGAGTAGAAATTATTGCAATTTTATAATTAGGAAAATAGTAAAACTATACGATAAAGAGATGCCAAAATGTCCTGTTATTTTAAACAAATTCAATAACATTCTAAACCATACTACTTAAACTATTTATATGGCAGTTTTGTTAGGAATCACGGTGTATTTGAAGCTGTCTATAATATTTTGAAACTAATCTACCACCAGTACATTGTTCTAATCACGTCCAAGAGTAATCACAGTCAGATTATTTTATTTTTGACACGAATGTGCAATAATAGCTTGTTTATATTGTAACTCTAGAATTACTTCTGTCAGACAGTATCTATCTGCCTGTAAGAAATATTGAGTAAATGTAATTACTCTATAGTTCCGGCTGCAAGTTGAAATTTAGACAACTAAAGTTTTGTCGTGTGATTTTCTCTATCGTCAGTTCATTGAACTTTATACTCGTAGTAGGGTTCAGTCTTGATTAAGAACACCTGCTTTTAAATAAAAAAAATGTATTCAATTCGGTCTTGTTTAAGAGCTACGGTACCACAAACAGAAAGACAGACAGACACACAAATCGTCTAATAACACAAATCTTTTCTGGAAGAGCGTGAAAAAAGTACTGCTTCTTGCAGATTGTGAATAACTGATTATTAAACAAATACACACAATTCTGTAGTTTATTGATAATATATTCTGACCCCAATATTTGAACTTTAGCACCTATTTGTTAGTTATTGCCAACTTTGCGCAATGTTGAGTTTATGATGAAGGCTGTGCATGGTATAATTAAGTACTCTGTCAAAATTTACGACATTTTGTTTATGGTTTTAATTCAAAGTTAATTCTGATTATATTGATAAAAAAAAAGACGTGTGGCACTCGGAGAATGCCGCGGTAAAGCTATTGCATGGGGGGTGTTAGGTTATTTTCGTTACGGAATTTCTGGATTCGGTCTCTACGCCTAAGGCCCGCGATAGAAGCTATGCAATAGCTTAAAAATACTTTTTTGTTGTTTATAGAAACATGCCAGTAGTCAAACATAGGTAGCAATTGAAAACATTTTGAGATATAATTGTGTACATTTAAAGTAAACCTAGTTTAGTTTATATTCCAAGTGAGGTTTCAAAAATAGACGAGCAATTTCAGAATACGGTTTTTTTTTATTTCGTAGGTAAGTACGTGCTTCGTACAACACCTAATGACCTTGCCCCAAATGTTGCGCTCAACGATCTTAAGGTGACTTCACATTTTGATTACTGCGAGAACAATGATAAAAAACCAATTGTAAACTCAAAAGGGAGTTTGGTCACGTTTTGCTTACATTTTGGAGAAAAAACAACCTTTATTTTTTATTCCGGTGCTTAAATGCTTCATATTTAAACACTTCAATGTAATTTTGTAACGTGATGTTTTGATTTTTTATGAAATACGTGACATGATTTTGATACAGTTTTCTAAATGTTTTATCCGAAATTTGTACCTACATTAAAACACAATTTCGGAAAAACTTTGTAAAGTCAATGAATAAGCGTACAGAATGGCCATGGTTATAATAAAATAAATGTTTATAATAACTGTAATAGTACCTAATAGCCCCACACGTATTGACCATTGTCTTTCCTGTGGATATGGCCGGCTAAGCTGAGAGGATGGTTTTAGGTGCTGGGCAAGACTATTCCATCTAAACAATGTCAAAGGCACTACAGTGTGCCGATAAGCGTAGGCAAAGCTTGCCTCCTGACTCTGTATAAATCATCTAGTAAAGATGTAAAGATCTAATAGTACCTACGAACAAACCACTTACCTAACTACCAAAAGCAATTCAAATAACACAACGCAGCCGAACAAACAAGAACTCAGTACGTAATTTATCGATCATATATCATGGACTTGGTACTATTGTAACATTAAAACAACAATCCCACACTATGTTTGGGCATCCCAAATTAGTAGGCAAACACACAAAATGGTTATCGACCTGCACAAACGTATGTTTGTTTGTCATTGATTAGGTATTGACAGAGTTGACTTGATAATTATATTTGCCTACGCTACGCTTCACCTAAAAGTTCTCCATCTAAGTTATTTTAAATGTTTCAACATGATTTAGAAAAGATAGTCTTACTAATAAGTATAAATCATTATATATTTATATATATAAAGAAAATACTAAAATATCCTTAGATATTTGCAAACCGCGTCATCTAGTCCCAAGCTAAGCAACTTAATGTTTGTGTGAACCAAATGGTAACCAGATGACTGATATACTACTTTATACTGAAATAAATAACAAAGTTTATGCAAAACAATTGGAAAATAACAAAAAAAAAAATTCACATCTGTTTTGAATTATGTCGTTTCTGTATAAGTAAACCTAATCTATACTAAATGAGATACAAGTATATAATGAGTTTATTTAAATTCATATCATGCACGACTGTGAATAAGTGATTACAGCAAAAAGAGGTCAAAATATTTATTTGGAAAAGGTTTAAAGTTAGTAGTAAAAACAGTTATCGCACTACAATAAATAGGCTAATTTTGCATTATTGTACGAGTATAGTAACACTTTTGCAGTGATCAATAAGTAACAGTAGTTTTACTAATTTATTATCATTTTTAACTTGTTTTCTCATTTATTTTAATAATCGTTAGTTAGTGTGTCTCATTGACTTTATAATTTATACAACACAAGTTTCCGCCCGCTCTTTCGCTCGCGTGGTACTATCTACGCGCTATTCCAGGTCATAAACTATGTATATTCCAAGTTTCAGCCAAATCCGTTTAGTAGTTTTAACTTACCATAACTCCTACAAACTTTCGAGTGTATAAGTACTTATAATATTAGTAGGTCATCCTACTAATATTATAAGTACTTATACACTAATAATGAAAAACTTTGATTTCGACAAAAATCTAAACCATTCAAAAATATTTTACCTAATTTCTTAAAAGTAATAAAAACCCCGTTACGTAAACAGTTTAAGAATTCCGTAATCTTTTTATCATCAAGATGTTTTTATACAAAACAGCCGAGCCGTGTCCAACCCCCGAGAAAGGTTAAAAAATATTTTATTCATAAAAAAATCTCAACGCAGGCAGTAAATAAAACGCTGTGAATAAGCCAGATACAACCCGCGCGACAATCCTCTTATACTCCATCTATATTCACTTCCTAGAGGCATATTTGACTAACTCTTGCCGTTGACTGCGCTTCAAGTTGTACTTTTATGACCTTTTTATCTTTTATTATTTCCACTAAATTTGAATTTTAACTTAAACTCAATTTGTCATTATTATTGTTATTTTGAGAAAACTTAGGTTTAGTTTAACACTATAAAGTTGTTATATTTTAAACCGTTTCAGCTTGAGAATTTTGAAAAAAAAATTGAGAATCAGATTGATAAAAAGTTAACACTTTTTATCAATCTGATTCTCATTCTGAACTTAAATGTTTAACTTTATTGTTCTATAATGTTCTCTAGAGAAAACCTAAGTTCAATACTGTTTTGTTTCTTTACATATTATAATCTTATTTTAATTATTATCCAAAAATGTTACATATAAACTTAAATTGACCTGAAATACTTGCTACTGAGTATCAACTTAACAGTTGATAAACATTATAAGTTAAAAGACCCATTAAAAAAAAGTGCAGAACATTATATTGGTACATTTTATTTTTTCATATCGAAAAACGTGCATTATTTTTTGTTGCACGTCGCTATTTCCCAGTTTCAAGCCATATTTAAATTCACTTCCTTGTTGGCTGTACTTGAAATTTCTGGGCTCGCTGCTTAGCATTATAGCGCGTCAGCACAGCACCAAGAGATATAAATTTAAAAGTCGAATATTTTGTCTAGGATTTTCCGATGTTACCGTTGGCAATTGGCAAAATCGAGTTTGAAGGGAAATTAATCATCATCATAATAAAATTATTCAATAGCTCTCTCTCGGACTCGGACTCTCGGACTCCGCGATATCATAGCAACTTTTTGGCATAAACAAATACGAAATTTTGAGAGTTATTGACGCAAGAGAAGATTAATAAGATGATCAAAAATGTAATACAAGAATCCTCTTAATACCGGAAATGACGACCTCTAAACATCATGGTTTGTTACGCTTTCACGCAAAAACTACAGAACAGATTGAAACTTGAAATATACATAGTCTATGGATCTGGACAAAGACTACTTTTTATCCGGGTAGCAAGCAAGCGAAGCGCCCGGACTACTCGTAGTGTAAAAAAATATGACTACAGTACCGATTATTAAAATATAAAAACGTGATAAAAGTTCAGTTTTCATTATCAGAACAAAAGAGACCCATCTGTTCAACAAAAGATATCTTTCAAATCGACGGCCGAATCAGACCTTTCAATTTGCTCCGCTATTATCGACCTTCTGCTTTTGTGTTAGAGCATTATAAAACAAGGAATTAAATTGTTTTAACATTTTATTTTGTCCTTTCCAACCTATTGTGAACAACCCTTTAATATCTTTGATATTTTTCGTCATAAAGTTTAATATGACTAGAATCGTTGTACAGTACGTTTTTAATGATATTCATAAAGGGTTGGTAATAATTTTAATTATATTTATAATATTAAGTAACGGTCTCATCTATATATGGTCGTAAATTAATTATAATAGCTAATAAACATATAAAATTATACTACAAGTCATATTGCCGGACGTAAGGTATAAAATACGTCGTTTGTTTAGTTTATAATAAATCATTTATTTTGTATAAGAGTAGTACAGATTAACACTTTATTAATCAATTCATAGATATGTAGTAATAATGTAGATCATGCATATTAGGTATGAACCGAAAGTCAAAGATATCAGCTTGGAAAATTCCACTCAGACGGATTATGCATCGTCCTCATATAGAATAGTGCTATAACAAAACTTGCTTACTCGACAGAATAATTGCGCCTTTCTTTATTACTGCTCTACTATCCATCCGGTTACAGGCCATAAAAAAATGATTTTATTTGCCAAATCTGACAGAGTCGTAAAACCTAAGCCTACCTACTTTTAATTATGAGAGAGCTCAAAATTTTACGACGCTTGAGATGGAATTGGAGTCGTGTAGCGCAGTGGGAATGGACCCCACACTTGGATTTCAAAAACATCAAAAGGCTAAAGTCATTGACTTGTTTATATAGATAGAGATTTCCCTCCACAGGCTGAGAAACTTAACGCTTGTAGTATGGTAACCTGATTACTGATAATGTACAATATTTTTTATAAATACATTACATCATTTTAAATATAACAACCAGACCCGGAACAAATATCTGCAGAATATGCAAACATTTGTCCCGCAGCGGGCATCGAACCCGCAACCTCCACGTCTCCGGCAGGCCTTCACCGCAGTGTGCTACAGAGGTCGTTAAACAATTGAATCACCTATCTTATAAGACGTTTCAATGTGAGATAGGTCCTAGAGATCCCATTGAATAAATGATTTTAACTTTGTCTATTTTGTAAATAACTAAAACGGTGAGCCGTGTTGGTCAAGTGGATTGGTGCCTCGACTTTCGATCCGAAGGTCGTGGGTTCGAATCCGGCCGTGCACCAATGAACTTTTCGCATCGAAAAATGTATATGCGCTTTAACACGAGCTTATAACGGTGAAGGAAAACATCGTGAGGAAACCAGTTAGCCCTCTAATAGCGTCGATGGGCTTACAACCTGTCACGTATGGAAAGTTAACTTCTGCAAAAAGTGGGCATGTACCAAATATGTATGTTTTTGGACTTACCTCTGACTACCCCTTAATACATCTTCAAAAAGATCTAAAAATTGCCTTATGATCTGAAAGAAATGTCTACCGCTCCCGGGATACAGTCGTGATCATATTTCATTTTATTTCTAAAACGGTGAAGGTAATCATGACTAAAGAACACTGCGTTTTCGTGCAAAACCATGATTAACAACGAAATGAGGTAAAATTAACGTGTCAAGTTTTGTCAGTCGTAAACATGTTTACGATATTGTTTTTTGCTATTAAACTTTTAAACGGGAATTAATTTGTTGTTTACGTCGAGCAAAGGAAATACATGTCATTATTTTCAAAATACCATCAGATTTGAATATTAATTTGGATCACAAACTTGTTTATGAATTTCTCACGAAGACGCGTTTTCGCGTAACAGTTAATACATTTTTAGATTCGAAAAACATACTCATTTCCGATTTTGGAATAACCGTTTTTGTGTTATTTCACAGCCGTATACAGGGTAATTTATTTTCGAGCGGAGTTGCCTTTAAGGAAGTAGTTATAAATCATCCTCTACATGTAGCAAAGCCTTGGCTTGCAAAATTCCGGAACAGAATTAGAGTTATATGTTTTGCTAACGCGGAAACCGACGAGCCTTCGATACCTGACCTTTAGCAGCCGTATTTGTTTAAAATACGGCAATGTAGGTACATAAATGTTCGTATTTAAATCAGCTGATACTTAAGTTGTATTAGTTGATTGGGTTAGTGTACTAACAACGCAAATGTGAGATTGAGCCAAACATTTATTTGGACATATTTTTGACCTATTTAATGTAATTAAGATATTTCAAACTCATAGTAAATTTAATCCTTAATATATTTAAAGGATATTAATAACTAAAGATCTTAAATAATGTTTGTGACGTTATAAATATAATATAGCTGATCGGACGTAAGTTTGACATTGAAATAACAATTTTGACAAATATTTATTCAAAAACGACAATGTTTAGCTAACTTAAATGTCAACCTAGTGCCAACGACCCATATAGGGTCAATGGGACACAATCTCAATTTTTTTGACTTTATACAGTAAAAAAAGCTATAAGCAACTAATTCTGAAGCTATGAGGTAAATAATTATTATGAAGTAAAGTTTTAAGTGATAATAACCTAATTCTGTCGTAAATCGTTTATTTATCTCACAAACATAAATGAAATAGGTACCTATATCAAAATAAATTTAAAAAATAAATACCTACGGTTAAAAATAGTTTTTAGTAATCTCGGTTTGAACCTGTTTTGTGAGAGTATGAAAATAATAAAATACAATTGATTACAAATATATTTTATTTATTATTTATTTTTTATTTTAAGCCTGTTGTGTCCCACTGCAGGGCAAAGGCCTCCCTTCAAACACTTCCTTCTTTTACAAGTATATAATTTTTGAAAAAGATAAAGACACAACGAACGATACAGAAACATTGTATGCCAAATTATAATAATATACTAATAAATACACATTATCCGCGAAACAGAGAACTGAGATCGTTAGATAGAACGATAGGGCCAATCTGAATATCCAGGAAACAAACTAGATGCCCTTGTACAGACACTCTACCGGCAAGCGACGCAAGCGCAATAATAATAATAAGTAGACAAGTAGTGTGGACGAGCCCTAAATGGAAGGTTAGAGAAACCCCATAATCTTACACGTGTGCGCTGTACGTGTTCATTTGAACTATTATTGGGCAATGCTTTTGAAAACAGTTTCAAATAACTTATATTGAAGCAATTAGGCCACTGAGTCAAATATACGGTAAGTATGTTGGTGACTTTTTATAAACTGTAACGGTGTTGGTCTTTTATTTTAGAGTGTTATAAGGTTTTTGTTGATGACAGATTCCCGTGTCTATAAATAGACCTAGGTTGCGGGTGCAACTTTTGGGATGCACTTTAAAAATCATACTGTGTTGATGATATTAAAATAAAACTTTTATATGAAAAACTTTAACTTGACTCGTTAAATAAAACTGTTTGCTGGCACATCAAGTAAATATTAATTACATTATCATTCAAATACTCGATTTTTTTTATTTTGTATACGAAATAATATTTTCGATGGTATAAAATTTTTCATCACCATACAACTAAAAAACTTTGTGTGGTTTTATAATTGGATTATTTTAAACTGTTAAAACTTGAGTAAGTTACATTGTTTAGCAGAATTCGAAATTAGTTTTTAACAAAAATCTGTAAATATTTCAAAGCTGGTGTCAAAAACTTCATAAAATAATGGACAGAAATATTATCGTACGTAATTTTTCATTTTCAATATGAAATCTTCGCGTCAACTTGTTTATGAAAAGTCATTAATTTGCGCGAATACTTTCGCGCACAAAAGTGCTTGTGTCAAAAATAAACAAGTACTTTTGACAACTTCCAAAAGTAATAAAAATGAACGTTCGTCCTTATTCATGTCTTTACTCATTTTGTACGTTAATGTGGAGTTAAACCTGTGAATGTTCTTTATTACTTAATTTCTTTGAATTATTTTTTGAGTTACTGTACTTTTTATTGACTTTGTATTTTTCTTCAAAAAAGTATTCAATATTTCGACACTTCACAGCTTTTGATAAGCTTTTTGATGTTGCTAAATGTTTATTTTTTCATATTTATATCTTTGGAAACTGTGTCGAGAATTCCTGATGAATTCCATATGTTTAGCTACCTGTAGCTTTGTAAGAGTAACACATAAAAATCTATTACAAATGAAATAAGACCACACGTTCTCAGACCATCCTTTCATCCTCCTGTATACAAGAGAGGCCTTTCAATAATTTTACGGCCAGCTTTAAAGTAACAATTGGAAGTCTTTGATGAGTTACTTTGATGTCTTTCTCAATTGAAGGGCTCGGTTCAGCTGTTAGTCTTCCTGCCTATACAGTTTACGATTTGGCTTTTTATTATTGAAATTTTTGCCGTAAAACTTTATGATTCTTACATAGAAAATTTCTATTTATATGCTTATATGTTATTGTTTGATTTATAAATAAGATTTTATAGCTTTATTCGTCATAGATTGTGAAAGCATTATTCATTTACATTCAGTGTTGGATATTTCCAACGATAAAAAAATCATGAACATAAGATTTCGGTAGCACTCAAACACAACAGTCATGCTACATCAAAATCTCACAAAAAATGACCTAGCAACCATTCCACAATTAGACCCTAGCAAAAAACACACACGGACGTAATCGACTCAGCCGTTGCATTCTAGATCGTGTCGAACAAAAAATACATAGTAATATTATCAACTAACCTGGTTATATTACGAGCAAAAAAACTGCCTACCTGTACTGTTCACCTTGGAACTGTTGTGGGCGTACCGAACTTGATTTAGTCTCCATCTGACAAACCCTTTTTTTGTCCTGAATATAAATAAAGAACAAAAAATATAAAGTCGGGCTGGTTTTTTCCCCTACTGGGACCGTCTGAGTGAAGTTTAGCGAAAGTAACATTTGAATAATAAAAGGGAATATTCGCTTATGTTCTTACTATGCGGCGATGTTTTTATGTAGCTGTGAGCTGATAGTGTCGTAAAGTACGGCCGTGAGTATCCTCTCAGCTTCCCTTCTTCAGTCAGCGGTCGAAGGAGACAAGCCAGTACGATCCGAGCTACGCCACGCTTCCTACATCATTCGATAATGACTTCCTCCGTCCTCACACATCCTCGTTAGTCAATGTTTTATAACATTCGATCGAGACACGGAAACGTTTACTGCACTTGGAAAGAACATTACCGTTTTATTACCCTAGTTGGAGTATCAAAACAGTATTAAAATTAGGTCACCCTTAGCGCGCGCTATTATCATTACACATTCTAAGTACGTCGGTGGGGTATCGTAAAATTTTCCGCTGCGAAGCTAGAACTACTAGTTTCATATTTCGAGCCGTCGCGTCGTAATAATAATAATTCCTATGATAACAATATCATTAATAGTAAGGACACAGAGTTAATGCCGCGACGCCGCGCATACTGATCGGCGGCTGCGGCGCGGACATGCCTGAAATAATAATCGCGCGCCGACAATTAAGCAGATAGCACCGATTTCCAACCTCGAAACGTAAACCTTGTAATTGGGCGTCGATCGACCGTGAACATTGAAACTTCCATCCGCCTAACTGCCTCAACGACTGTAACTAAACCGCCTCTCTCTTGTTTCAGACGAAGAAGAACAACCCGAACCACATCAAGAGGCCAATGAACGCGTTCATGGTGTGGTCGCAGATTGAGCGCAGGAAAATCTGCGAGCAGACCCCTGACATGCACAACGCAGAGATCTCCAAGAACCTCGGCCGCGTGTGGAAGACGCTCAACGATGAGGAGCGCCAGCCCTTCATCGATGAAGCGGAGAGACTGCGGCAGCTGCATATGAGGGAGTACCCCGATTATAAATACAGGCCTCGCAAGAAGACGACGAAACCTGACAGGAGCGGTCCTAGATCAGGCTCCGTTCAGAAACCCAAGCGCAAACAGCGCGCTGACTCCAATAACAACAGAGGAGTGACTAGGCGAAGGAGAACGGTATCAAGTATACCCAGCGTGCCAGTAGAGACGCCAGCGCCACCACCGCTGCCGGCCTCTCCTGCTGGCTCCCCTGATTCCCCTGAATCCGCCTTCTACGAAGACCACAACAGTCGATCACAAGTGACGACGGATCTCACGGACCTGTACTCCATCCATCCCCTGGACCTGCTCTCGCTACCGGCGGATTGCGAGGTGGACCTGGAAGCCTTGACGACGGATATCGACTCGTTCGAGAGCGCGTCATCGTCATCCGGCTCGTATTTCGAGTTCTCGTGCACGCCCGACGTGTCGGACATGCTGAGCGAGATCGGCGTGGCTGGCGACTGCTTCGACCACACGTTTTACAATCTGACGTCGTCGTAAAGGGCGCGTCTCGGCCGCGGCCGGTTCCCTGATCTCATGCAGTCGGCCTGGGCCGCCGACGGAGGCCGACGACGCGGCGACCGCTTGCCGCCCCGCCTAGAGAGTGCCTATCCAAACCGACGCGTCGACTTTTGGATTCAATGTACAAAGTTATTGTTAAGAATCGAGGGTAGCAGCCGTCCGGGTCTGTCCGGTCGCATTCTATTCGGTTCCATTTTGTTGTTAGTTTAGAACGGTCGCACGGCGCTTCGGCGAAGCGCGCCGGGTTTTAAACTAGGCTGTGAGTTGGTTATCGTTTCGTCTCGTTGCTTTCGTGTTTTTGAATTTGTTTTACGGGGATGGTTTCCAAAAGGCACGCCTCGTTCTCAGTAACAATCCGTCTACTGTCCGTCGCCGGTGCCGGGTCGCAGGTCGCTCGCGCTCGCATCGCGTTGTCGCGTCCCTATTCTCGTGTACAAACACGACTTGGCTTCTAGTTTTACGAATAATTTCGCAATTACTGTCACACTTTTAGTTTACTTTTATTAACATTCGTAACTGTAAGGCATATGAACATTTTTTTACTGTATCGATAAGACTAGGTTATAGTCGTTTGCGTTTACTGTACGTAAGTTCACTTTATACTTTTATGCACGTGTAGGTGATAGGAGGTTATGTTATCGGAAGCTGATCGTTATTGACGGAAGAGTGTCGGAGTGCGAAGCGACGCATGTCGTCTGGATGAGCCTTCAGCGTGTTCGTAAAGGATGTAAGCTGCGCGTATTTACGATTGCCTTTCACTTCTGTCCTCAAACTTTCTTCCGCTATACGCGTACCTTCATCCTTTGGTACCATCGCCGCTAAGGGTTCATCGGTTAAGTGTTTCGAGTCGGTCTTGATGTATTGTAGGATTGTAAGGTAAGATTAATCTTTGTTCAATGGTAAGGTATGAATTTAATGTATAGATGGCACCTATGGTTGGATACAAAGGGACACTTCAACTTTCTCGTTTCATTTTTTGGAGACTTCGCTAGTGAAACGTCTATAGAAAAATACATATCAATAATCGGAATGTATTCGCGGGACGGGGGAACATCGAGTGGATCGTGATAATGAACGGTCAAGTCGCCTGGTTTCAAATCAAATGTTTTGCTATTTCAAACTCTGTGATTTACTTTACGGATTTTCTAAATTTTAAGGTTCTAGTGGAGACTGATATCGCATAGATTAGTTTTAGCAACGCTAGCTTCTCTAAACTTTTAATTTTAAAATCTGGGCATAATTTTTATATCGTGGAAATCAAGTGTACCTATTTTTGATATACTGTGTCATTGTGGTATTTAGGTTTTTTTAATTAATGTAATCCAACAATTTGTAGATGCGACATGAATGAAGTACTTATTTTTGAATCAAAAGCGACATAGAAATCCATTGGTTTTGTGAGTAACTAAAATCTGAAATTCCACAATGATTCACAAAACTAAATATCTTTGTATAAAAGTTTTTGCTAAACCTGTCAATTCAGAGAAAACGGTGTCAGTTAGTTAGGAGGTAATGTTAAAACGATTGCCACTGTTAAAACTATCTCTAAAATGGTTTTCAAATTAAAAATCGTATTATTCGGTGTCCCTAAATTTTAAAGTAGAGGGTGCGTTGTGTTCTATATAATAAGAAACAAAATGCTTTACCTACATTATATTCTTATAAATTATATATGTATAAAACATAAAGACGAACATGTATATCTTAGAGAGTGTCTACTAAAAAAATAAAAAATACATAAAACTCACTTACTCTAAAATGTATCTTCTAATATTATAACTGTCTTGTGTGTAGTAAGCGATGTATTAACTTAAAGGAGTATAAAAATAAATTGTGCCTATAATTATAACTCTGTAACTCTTGTCTATGTATTAGTGACGCTCAAGGAATATTATAAGCGCTTAGTTTAGATGCCGTCAAAAAGAAAAATATAATAATCTAAAGTTTAAGAATACATTAGACACCAGGTTATGCATTTTATTAATTTTGCTTAATAAGACATCTAACGAAATTACTTTTACTGTATTAAGAACATTGCAGTTTCCGTTTTTGAATTCAGTTTTGCGTTATCATCGGATTGTGCTAATTTTTTAGATTTCAATTTTCATTTGAAAATTTCATTTTTTTCCTTCCTTCGATGGTTTATTTACTGTGGTCGTTATTCTTTCTAAAGTACGATAAACGATGAATCAACGACTAAAAGCAATACGAATAGAATTGATAGTAAAACATCAAAGCTCAAGTTAGTATAAAACTCTGCGTAAAATACAAAATCTAGTAGAGTTATGATATAAACCCCAAAGTAATGTTAGAAGCAACATCGAATTTAAATGTTGTTAAAAGTAATCTTGTTGTGGGTCATCAATAATTGGAATTATCAGGGTTAAAAGTTTCGTTCAAATTATTGAAGTCGTTATATTACCCATCCACGGCCCGTGGCCGACCGCTCGCAACTAGCCCACGTGCATGGGCAGAGAACGCGAGGTTATATGCCTTTGTAGAATGATCTTGGTCCTATAGTATTCTACTATTCTCCGTTGCTTACATAGGCTTTCTTCCTTGGTGAACATCTATCGCGGATCCTCTTCAGATCCGCTTGTTATTTATAATAAGTATTGGAAAAATGTTTATAATAAGAAAGTCAAAATAAAGCACACTGTGAGAAAAGTTAGATGATATTTTAAAAGCGTCTCAAAAATATATCATAGACGTGGTAGAAACTAGTTGTTGTAGTTATACATGTATCGATTAAGTAATTGTGTAATGAAAAGTATTGTTTCACGTTCAGATCGCATGCTTGCCTACTTGAAGATAGAAACGATATGTCGTGCCAACATTCGTAGTTCAGCTTATGTTGGTGATATCTAAGGTAACACCAATATAAGCAGAGCCGCGATAATCACCCGATATATCTATTTGTAGAGTAAGGTTTAATTGCTTTTGACTGGTAGATTCACTTTTAATAGCAACCGATCACTCTTCTTGTATAAACATCTTTATAAATAGTTGTACAAAAGCATCTCGATAAAAGATAGTGATTTATTCACAGAACTGAAAGTTGTGTCGTTATTGTTTGAATAAAAACTTAATCTTTGTATATACGATATGTATCCTCTTGTTGATTTATTTGATAAGCGATAAATAAGGCTTCAGATTCACTGTCTTAATGTACAACGAAACATATTGCCCTTCTCCGAGCACATTACTTATAATACAATAATATAAATGAATTACTAATTGGTGTCTATATAATAACCCGTATATTATTGTGTCTGTCGAACTGTAGTTGGTCATATATACGTTGACGTAGATGTGTCATGTATTGGTAATATAAATGTTGAATAATAAACGAAAACTTCGCACAATTTGGATCGGTAATTATCGTAGCTGTAACAGTAATATTAGTGTTGTTAAAGAGTAAGATAGTGTAAGTCCTGAGTTTAGAATTTTGTTATTTCCCGTATTCTTCTTAGTAATACTGTTCTTAATTTTTTTCTGAAGTTTCATAACGTATTTTCGTTTGTCGTAAAACATCTAAGATTTTGTTTTGTTATGTTAAGAATAGTATTACGGCATAATTCCAATATTATTTAAGTTCATTTGATCAAAATTAGGAACAAAAGTAAAATAAAATAAAAATGGTCCACTATTTCGTCGATAACTTTAAGGTAGGAGCATATTGTATACTTACTATGCTTAAATTTGGTAATAATAATGCCAAACTTATAAACACTAAAGCTAAGAGCATGGCTTTAAGATTGAATTTGACTGATGACATTCAGGTTGCTTTATCGTTGTTTTGCCATTGAACATTGTAAATATCTCGTAGGTACTCATAGGCCACATTGTTTTTAGAAATTCGGATGATATTCACACCTGTCGTGTGCTCCGAACCAATCTAGTCTCAGAAACATTCGGACAACGCCTTTGTGATCTGCTTCGCCACAGTTCCCCTCTTTGCCTTTGTCTACATCTGTGGCCTACAAATCATCATCGATACCTGATTTAAGTGTTTTTCTTTTACTAAATACCAAAAAATAAGAAGCTATGGACACCGTTACCGATGGATCTCTTTTTTAAGTAGCACTAAACAGCTTCAAAAAAATTATTTTAACAAAAAACGAATTGTAATTGGTTCTAAAAGTTGTAAATAGATATTTGGTTTGAATAAAACAAGAATTCGACAAATCGATGATTGTGAATTGAATTGGAATGTGAAAACATGTTTTGTCCAGCAATAGTTTTTAGGCCGTATGCAAGAACGTTACTAGAGCTGTTGCTTTTAACTCTCTCGTGTTCGACATTCGAAAGGGTAGCCGAGTGGTGTTCTTGAATATGGTCATTAGTTTTTTTAACTTGTATACAATTAGTTTTTTCGAGGTTGGTTTTTGAACCTTTATTATTTTTCCTCGTCTGTTGTATAAATTATTTACGTATGTTTTAAGATACCATAATATACATTAAATGTATTTAGTCTTTTAATTGTTAAGTATAAAGTAACAATACTGTAGTTATGGAATAAAAAGTAAATGTGTACATTTTATAAGGTAATTTGTTTCAAAATATATATTATATTATTATGGTAAAAATAAAATCATCCAGTTTTTAAAAAATAAACCAGAATTTTATTCAAACCTCTCTCTCACTAGCTTTTAGGGTATAAGTTTGAGTTATTTAAAAGTTTCAAATTAAATATTAAATTACAGTTCAATATAATTTTATAAAATCAATCATACAAAAGAAACTGTAAATTATTTTTGTTTTTTATGTTACGAAGAACTAAATATTAAACTCTAGGTACTTAGAAAAATTTCATAGCTAAGTTAAAGTGCTACTTTTTAAGTGAAATAATATCACTACTTCTATACTTTACTGAAGACTCACGATTGACAAAAACAATCCAAAGAGGAAGATGACACATCAATGGCAGTAATTTTTAAACGGTAAGTGCTTTTTATTTGTATTTACGAAAATGATTTAAACAGCGTCAGGAGGCAATCTTTGCCTACACTTAACACGACACTGCCTCAGACATTGTTGAGATGGAATAGGCTTGCCCAGCACCTAAACCATCCTCTCAGCTTAGCCGGCCATATCCACAGGAAAGACAATGGTCAATGCGTGTGTGGCTGACTAGCCGCGTGTTTCCTTACAATGTTTTCCTTTGCCGTTTAGAGCTCGTGTTAATGCGCAGCGCATATAAATAAATTGCTCAAATGGAAAAATCTATTGATGCACGGCTGGGATTCGAACCCTTCGGATAGAAAGTCGAAGTACATCCCGCTCGGCCAACACGGCTCTATAATAGAGCTTCCTATATCCAACGTGTGTTCAAACAAACTACAATATACCAAACCTGCAACTGATAAGAGCTTGTCCGAGCTGATAAGGCTACCCTCAGCCCAGCTTCATATAATTAACTCAAATTTAGGCTTATCTTGCAGTCCATATTTATACCACGTCCAAAACTCAGCTTATTTGGGAACAGCTGGTAAAATTACATATTATTTCGGTGAATATGTGCGATTTTGTTAAATAATTCATATTATTTTGATGAATATATGTCCCACCTTTGCCCAGCAGTGGGACATGATAGGTTAGAAAAAAAAAATTGACCGATTTTGTTAAATAATTTATTTTCGGTAAATATGTGCGATTTTGTTGAGTTGCTCATAACGCCTACGGCTTCGTTAGGGAGATGCTATTAAAATTTAATGCTTTTTGATTGTTTATTTACAAAATTCGTGCAACCCTGATTGTCAGCACATAATTATTTTTGACGTTTACTGTCATCATCGTAAGTAATAAAATGTGAAATACACAATGATTTATTACTTAACATAAGTACCAGGAGACATGACTAGGAGGCTTTATGTAGAGGGAAAAAAAGTTTTAAGTTTTAACTGGTTACAAAACAGATTATTTTTCCCACATTCATAACCAGATACGAAATCCTAGTTACGATCGTGGACGAAGCGAAAAATAACAAGCTAAACAAAAACGTGTCTGCTCGTTCGAAAATACATTATTGGCTCTAAAGTAAGAATCTTAAACGGACTATCGAGAGATTAAACTTTAGGGACACAGTCACGATTCTGTTTTTGACTTCAAAACTACAATTGGAACACAGCTGGCTGACAAACCTAAAATACAGCGATATTTCACCGAGTTTCAAACATTTGGCCCGGCCGTGGCTAAGCTACGCATATCAAATCCATGTATATTCATGAACTATGTCTACCGAAACCGCCCAAACAAGAACATCCAAATTAATTTGGGACTATTCAACATTCAGGGGTAACCCTGAAATGCATTGAATTAATAAGTTTGTGGTGAGAGTGACAGATTAATATATTAATAGTGTAAGTGTTTTGAGTTGGAACCACAAACAGGTAATAGATAATAGAATAGAATATATTTTATTTAGCACACACACATACAAGACATAAATAGGTACAAAAGAAGAAACAAGGAGGGAGTTAACAATCAGAACAGAACAAAAAAAGTACCACCATAATCATGTTTGCCGCGATGGCTGATGGATGGGTTTCTTGTTAAAAATGAAATAGATAAAAATGTGTTTTTATAAAGCCGTGTTGGTCAAGTGGATTAGTACCTCGACTTTCGATCCGAAGGTCGTGGGTTCGAATCCGGCCGTGCATCAATGAACTTTTTGCATCGAAAAATGTATTATGCACTTTATCTCGAGCTTAAACACGAAGGAAAACGAGGAAACCAGTTAGCTCTCTAATAGCGTCGATGGGCTTGCAACCTGTCACGTATGGAAAGTTAACTTCTGCAAAAAGTGGGCATGTACCAAATAATATGTACCTATGTACTTATTTGGACATACCTCTGACTACCCCCTTAGACATCTTCGATCTAAAAATTGCCTAATGATCTGAAAGAAATGTCTAGCGCTCCCGGAATACAGTCGTGATCATATTTTTTTTTTTTTTTCATTTTATTTGGTAGGTACATGCCCACATTTTGCACACCTTAACTTTCTGTACGTGACAGGTTGCAAGCTCATCGTTGCTCTTAGAAAGCTAACTGGTTTCATTACGATGCTTTCCTACACTGTTGTCTTATTAGACAACGATGCAATTTTTTTTATTAAACAATGAAAATGTACTTCAGGAACTGTCCACGTTAAGACAGAGATAACAGGAGAGAAAGAAGAGAGGCCTTTGTCAAATAAGAATATTAAAGTATCTTAAGATGGTTGTATGCGCAGACAGAGTTTGGTGGCCACGAAGTGCAACTTCGCTACTCCTCCTAACCTATACAGAATGAAAATATTGCAGAGGTATTAAAAAAAAGCTTATGATAGGTTTCACATTCAGTTTTTTTTATTTCTTTTGTTCAACGTAATCGTTCGTTCGTTCGTTCGTATGAACAAGTGGCCAACTTTGGTGACGGAGTTTTTAGACCGCCTAAAGGCCTCCGTCATGGCTTAACGACTTTGAAAGCCGGGATCGATAATTTAACGTGCCCTCCGAAGCACAGAAGCGCTCAGATGAAAATGCCACTTGCGGTCATCCAACGTAATAATAAAATAAAATAGGCGGTGTCGCTAGTTTCCGTCTATTCCCGTTGTCCCCGTATACCGTGTCCCCGTACTACGGGGACAGCGGGAATTTGATTAAATATTTAAAAATAGTTCCCGTTGTCCCCGTACGCTGTCCCCGGCATAATATTTTGTCGAAAATTCGCTTTAATAAATGTTATGTAGGTAGGTATTAGAAATTGATAGGTAATTAAGAAATGGTAATTTATGAGGTTTAACTGTATTTTAAATTTAAATTAAATAGCATGTAAATTTTTGCACGTGGTCTTTGCACCGCGAAGTATGCGATATTTTATTTTATATTTTAAGAACTTATACAACCATACTTCATGCAAATAAATGATTTCTATTTCTATTTCTATTTCTTAAATCCTAAAGCTCTCTTAGTAGAAAATTCCGAGCACACGAAAGCCAATCGCTGGACCAAACAAATTGAAATCAGTTCCTGCAATGCCTCATCACGCGTCCGGAATCGTAATACTCACTTGTTATTCCGACTCCGATATCCAGTTCTTAACTGTTGCACTTATTTTCGCTGCTGTATATTAATTGGGGGATTTTTGTTAAGGGTTGTTTAGTTAGGAAGTTATCACGAAACAGGGTAGATATTTGTTTCGTGTCTGGGTGTTTTTCTATGTATAATATTTATGTATTTACAAAAAAAAATGTATCTATGTAGTTTATCAGTCATCTGGTTACCATAACACAAGCATTAAATTGCTAAGCTTGGGACTAGATGTGGAATGTCCAAGAATATTTATTTATTTATATTTTTTTTAATCTATGAGCTTTTTGACGATGTATAAGGTTATTAGTGGTATGCCCAAAAACATAGATGGTACACATTGAGAATAATTATGGAGCCACAATCAGACAAATAAAAATGTAAACGCCAAAACTCGGCGCACGCTACGTAGTGCGCAGTTTTTCTTTTTTGCGTATAAGCGACATTGAACATTAAAACAAACGACATAACGTCTACATTCAAATGTCAAATGTCATTGTAGAACATTGA
Organism: Xanthorhoe designata; assembly: GCA_963582015.1. Taxonomy (NCBI): domain Eukaryota; kingdom Metazoa; phylum Arthropoda; class Insecta; order Lepidoptera; family Geometridae; genus Xanthorhoe; species Xanthorhoe designata. Next base: position 905,774 of record OY757049.1, read on the forward strand.
ATTTGCACGCACATTTTTTGTGTGTTGTCAGCTACTAGATTGTGACTCTTTAATACATCTCTCTATGATGGTACATGCCCAATTGTGCAGAAGTTAGCATAAATGTGACAGGTTGCAAACCCAACGTCGCTAGAAAGCTAACCATTGCTATTAAAAACTAGTGAAAAACGATTTTCATTTTAGTTTGTATCGATGACAACGCGAGGATTGTGTACATGGGTCACAGCTGACTGCTTTGCGTTTATTCGTATCGCAATTGTATCGACACAAACGCACAGTAAAAATACGCTGTGTGCATTATGCTCAATCATTATCTGCATTAGTAGATAAACCAAACCTTAGGTTTATCATCATCATCATCATCATCAGCCACTTTTAACCCACTGCTGGGCATAGGCCTCCCTTCATGAATGCCATTCGCCTCTATCCTGCGCTAGTCTTAGCCACGTGCAGTGCAACCCACTGTTTTGCGGATGTCATCTACCCATCGAGCCGGTGGACGTCCCCTTCAAGGACACCGTAAGTAGGCCCTTGGTGGCCTAGACAAGGTGGCCTAGGTTTATCATAACTTATATTATTATATAATATCTAAAAATAAACCCCTCTCGAGAACTCGAGAATGTCTGGACTGATTTTGTTAATTTTGATCTTGAAATATTTGTGGAAGTCCAGGGAAGGTGTAAAGGGTTAGAAAAAAAAACCTGTGGCGGTATGAAGTTCACAGAGTCAACTTGTATCATTATATTTCTACAAAATGGATAACTATTATAAGTAGGTAGTATATTTGTGGAAGTCCAGGGAAGGTGTACCTAAATGGTTAAAAAAAAAAACCTGTGGCGGTATGAAGTTCACAGAGTCAACTTGTATTATTATATTTCTACAAAATGGATAACTATAAAAGTACTAACAATAAGCAGCTGTGTTTCGAAGGGCACATTAAATTATCGCTCCCGGCTATAAAGTCGTTAAGCTATGACAGAAGCCTTTAGGCGATCAAAAACTTCGTAACTAGAGTTGTCTATTCGTTCATACCATCATCATTACCATCTCCCTGCTTTTAAAAAAAAGCTAGGCCCACACCACCAGGTTCTTGCCTGATTCTTTCCCTGGTGTAGGGAGTCGCGTTGGAACAGGCATTAGAATCACCTAGCATGTAAAACGAAACTTAAGTGATCCTTGAGGTCCTACAAGAATAAATGATTTTTCTTTCTTACTTTCTTTCTTTAAAATAACGTTCGGTTTCAAGATTCTATGTATCTGTGGTTTTGCTTACTTTATTAAGATTTTTGTTTCTTTGTATGGAAAGTATGTCAAATCCCTAAACCACACTAAAACAGATACATTCAATTGAATTTTGAATCTCTAATTACTTAATTCAAATGCTAACGTTTCACAGTAACATCCTATCCAACATAAAAAATTATCAATTCGAAATTTTATGAGCATGGATATTGGATATGTGGACGTACGAGTACCTATGGATATTTGTTACTCTTTCAAGCAAAAACTACTGAATGGATTCGGCTGAAACTTGAAATATACATAGTTTATGACCTGGAATCACACTAATATTATAAAGGTGAAAGTATGTGTGTGTGTAAGTGTGTTTGTAACTCTTTCACGCCCAAACGGCTGGACGGATTTGAATGAAATTTGGTACCAGGATTGCTTATACCCAGGATTAAAAAATAGGCTACTTTTGATCTCGGTATTCCCACGGGAACGGGAACTTTTCACCGCGGGTAACACCGCGAGGCGCAGCTAGTAACATACAGGGTGTTACCAGACCACTACCGAAAACTTAAGGGGATGAAAGTACCCATCAATATGAACAACTTTTTCTAAGAAACCAACACTGTGAACGCGAAAAAAAAAAACAGCTGTTTCATACACTTTAGCCAAGTAGGTATTGAACTTATGTATGGAACTGCTGTTTTTTTTTTCGCGTTCACAGTGTTGGTTTCTTAGAAAAAGTTGTTCATATTGATGGGTACTTTCACTCCCTAAAGTTTTCGGTAGTGGTCTGGTAACACCCTGTATATTATTCATATCGTGCAGAAAACTATCAGGAGCATTTTCTATAGGTATTTATCTGGAGAAAGTAAAAAACAATGACGAAACAGTAATTCGCAATCTTATCATCATATCAGCCGCCAGATTGTCTGCAGCGACGATTAGCAAGCAAATGTCACCCGATGGAGCGATAACGCGCCCTCAAGCGACTGATAGTGAAGTGGTAGGAGATAGGAAGCAGTATTAGAAATAGATCTTTTAACGTTGATTCAAATACATAATTAATTAATAATTAATTAATGCTGGCGGCGCTGCCGCTGCGCGCGCCCAATAACTACTTGGGCGCGCGCCGCCGCCCCGCCATGCTGGAGGTGCTCCACTGTAGGAGTTTGCCCCCATGTCACTCGCTATCCATCTGCTCAATACCTTGTCTGCAAACAGCGTGGATATTTTCTTCAATAACCTACCGAAACTTCTACAAATTGCACAGGTAGTAATAGAAACTCATTGTTTAGATTAGTACCTAGCTTATTGTATTATATATACATATATATCTACTTACATATACCATCGCCTTAGGGTTAAAAAAAAATGTTATGATGTTATATTGTCTTCTATATAAATAAATAAATAAATAAAATAAATTTATTTATTTTGAAAATAATTTACACCTTAAATTTAAGTGACCTAAATAGAACTACTACTGAACTTTGACTAAAACTTGGATTTACACATCGCATATGAGCTGGGCTGTGACAAAAGCACTGAGCTGAAAACAGGACAAGGTGGAGGGAAATAACACACAGGGCAATGAAATCCTTTCAAGGATGACCTTCAGAAATGAAGTCAACGACGGAGAAGAGATGACCTGGAAAATAAATAAATAGTAAATATTCTTGGACATTTCACACACAGCGTCATCTAGTCCCAAGCTAAGCAACTTAATGCTCCTTTCAAGGGCACGACCTTCAGAAATGAAGTCAACGACGGAGAAGAGATGACCTGGAAAATAAATAAATAGTAAATTTTCTTGGACATTTCACACACAGCGTCATCTAGTCCCAAGCTAAGCAACTGAATGCTCCTTTCAAGGGCACGACCTTCAGAAATGAGTCAACGACGGAGAAGAGATGACCTGGAAAATAAATAAATAGTAAATATTCTTGGACATTTCACACACAGTGTCATCTAGTCCCAAGCTAAGCTACTTAATGCTTGTGTTATGGTGTCCAGAGGACTAAATATACTTACATAGATAGATTATTTTGCATACTGAACGCAGGGGTTCGATCAGGGGAATGTTTGTGTGTGAATGTTTGTGTGTTCTGCTGACATTTACTCCGAGTCTGGATGTTTTTCTAACTATAAAGTACTTATTAGGTAATTTAAAACAAAAATGAGAGAAATGCCAATTAAATTAATCAAAAATTTAAAAGGTATGGTGAAAGAAAACATCAGGAAGCATTTCATACACATATTTTTGATGAGGAAGTGGAACACGGAACTTATACGGATATCTTCACCTCGGATGTTCAGTGTATCCTCAATTACACGGTAATGAGGACCATACTTAGATGAATTATTTCACAGCACAATACGCTTCCGATTGGCAATGGATTCTTGCAAGGATCTGTTATCTACAGTATTTTTATGTGTAGGTACACAGGACCTTGAAAAGAAATAAACATTGATAATATAATTAATCTATGTACTTATAATTTCTTTTTTTTTTTTAATTGGCCCATCGTGTCCCACTGCTGGGCAAAGGCCTCTCCTTGATCTTTCCAACTATCACGGTATATGTATAATATATATGTATTTAAAAAAAAGGCATCTATGTAGTTTATCAGCAGGTATAAAGGTAAATAGCGATAAATACCCGCAAATGTATGTTTAATCATTAATTTATTTATTGGGAGCCTAATACTTAACAGTCATTCAAGTAAGGCTGAGGATGATGATGATGATGATGATTTATATAATATCATTCAAATTCTAGGTGATGCTCTGGATAAATCGAAACTGTCGGTATATTTTATATAAAGTAACAAGAGAAACTAAAACCAGTTGTGCCATCTAAGGACCGTTGCAAACTATTTAGAGGCTGAAAAGATCTATTTCGAAATATTCAATTACACATACTTACTTTTGAAACATTTATCTATGACTACGAAAGAATAAATACAAAAACGTATTAATTTCGGTTCCCATATTCAACTTACGAATGACCGTAGATCTATCGTCATAGCAACGTTTTCATCTGTCAAAAAGTGTCATAGGTACCTTTTGTTTTGTATAATGACGTTACTATAGAGTGATCACAGATAAGTATATAATTTAAAAACGTATAGCATACAAAACATTATATTTTGAAGTAATTTTCCACATTGAAAACACAGAACTGCTTAAAATACACCACGAAACCCGACACAACACACGTATATTCGTTCAGGGAGGGTTAGCATCATTTTTCTTGAACCTTCCTAGACAAATGATTGCCTACGGATCGCAAAGAATATGTTAACCTATGGGCGTAGCCAGGACTCCCTAAAAATCGCGGATTGATTAATCGTCACAAACACTTAAATTACACATTTATGGTACAGATGTATCTATCCGAAATATTGTTTTTTCCTTAATATTATGTTTATGGAATTTACCCCTATAAAGGTAATAAAATAAATAAATATTTCTGGACATTCCACACAGCGTCATCTAGTCCCAATCTAAGCAATTTAATGCTGTGTTATGGTAACCAGAAATAAAATAGCCGCTTTACGCCAACAGTCCACCTTATTAACACAGCACTCCTCTCAGTCCCGTAGCTATATTATATTATATTTTTTTTGTAACAACTGTATTGTAAGTTCTTGTTTATTTATAAAAAAAATTAATGTTGTATTGTTGTTGTTGCAAAAATAAAACTATTCTTATTCTTATACATTTTCGATCTACGAATGTATTCAAAAAAATAGTTTGAGTAAGTTTTTGACCTACTGTTTTATGTTTTTTACCTTTAAATCTATGTTTTGCAATAATTAACTATTGCACTTGTTTAACTAATATTGTAGGCATTATCTTTAAGTTTTGCATGCTTCGCCACTAGCTTAAATTATGTTTTAATTTTAAATTATCTTCTATCGTCAAACCTATATCTGTCATTTAAAATGTACTTTAAATGTACTTTAAATTTTAATTCTCAATATAAGTGAACTGTTATTTGTTCTTATGAGAATAAACTCTTTAAACCGAAAATAGTATTTTAAATAGAAACTCGTGCTAAAAGTTCCAGGAAAATTGACATTCAAAACGCGTGCGACGCTCAGGCAGGGAAACATGTTCGATTGTTTTGACTTCAACAGTTTTCTTTGTGGCTTCGAAGCGAATGACGTTTGACCCTAAACGTGTTGAAAAAGTTTATGTTTCGAAAGACCTATTTAAATAATCTGACTTAAAAGCTTGTAAAATTATTATTAATTATTAAGGAAGAGAAACAATAGATTTTCATAAATTATCGTTTATGAAAAACATCGTGAGAAAACCAGTTAGCATTATAATTAACAGTATAAACAGTAATGGGCTTGCCATCTGTCACATATGGGAATACAACAATAATAAATAGACTATACTACTAAGGTAAGATAACTCAAAATATACATACAAAAGATACTCACCGAAATATCGATCTTCCAAGATCTTATATACCTATGTATATTTTGAGTTATCTTACCTTAGTAGTAAAGTCTATTTATTATTGTTGTATTCTTTGATATAGATGTTCGAAAGTTACCCATTGTTGATTATTGTGTAGGTACCTACTTATTTAACCAGACTGACATTCAAATATATATTTTTATATCTAATCTGGTCTTTCTTTAATATTTTCGTTAACAGTTTTTATCTTGACTGTACTGATCAACCCCCAATTAAGACAGAGGACCAGTTGACGAATGAAAATAATATTTATTATTGTTTTCGTCAACTGGTCAGAAAGGCCCAGTTTGAAAAGTGACCAGTTGACGAACCACTCGGAAAACCGACGCAAAATAAAATTAGTCTCCTCGTGCCTCTGACTAACCTCTCAGATAGAACAGGACTTTAAAAGATCCGCAGTTTGACGATACAGTTGTACTATATTTTCGGGTTTTTGAAAAATACTCTTAAAACTTTGTGTCACATTATTATTTTTAGGACCACCAGCAAATCTTGTATAATCGTGTGTTTTGGTAATAAATAAATTTGTATTTGTATTATATTTACGGGTTTTGAAAAATACTCTTAAAACTTTATCAAGACATGAAAACCAAAGACGATTAATATCTAGAAGACAGACAAAGGCCATACACAAAATCGTAACCCGATCCCGCAGTACCAGATAGCCTGAAAACTTTAAAACATCAATTTTATCCAAGAAATTTCAATACTTAGTAGTAGGTAGCAACAATATTCAATATTTAAACATTTTTAACTAGAAAGTAATTGAAATTTCTTGGATAAAATTGATATTTTAGAGTTTTCAGGCTATTTTTTAGGGTTACGATTTTGTGTATGACCTTTGTCTGTCTTCTAGATATTAATCGTCTTTGATGAAAACATAACCTTGCCTACGTCCTTACTAATCAGTTTATTAGTACTAATAAAACAGCTGACGGGTTAAGGAGTGGCAACTAAGATAATCGATTCGTTTGAGGAAGAAAAACAATTATCTAGAACCTTGTAAGTGCAGTTGTATTAGCCTAGTGGTTCTGAGATGTGCTTAGGAATCTAAAGCCCCCATTTATTTAAATTATATATCGAATATTCATTATTATTTAATTTCAAAACATTAATAGTTGACTCAAACTAGCGCCGCCAAAACATAAACACAAACTATCACTTTATTTTATTAGTAATAATAGATACTTATATGTTTATTTATAGACACTAAGCATATTAAAATTTACATACTTAATTGGCATTAACTAAAATAAAATACCTATAGGTATTATACAAATAATAATAATTTATTTACAGAAACTAAACTACTACATATTTACATAACTATACAAAATACAATGAGAACCAGTTGAGCCACCTAAGGATCGTTACAAACGATCTATAGATAGCTCAACTGATCCAAACCACTGCCACTACCATCCAAACCATTATACAATAATTGAAAAACAACCAGAACCAGCTGAGCTATCTAAAGATCGTCTGGTCACTGCCACGATCTATAGGTAGCTCAACTCAAGATCGTTTAAAACGATTCTCTATTGCTTACAATAATAATAGTAATTTTGAGGGACATACCCAAACTCAATGTCAATAGGCATCCATTAACGCTACTCAGACCACTTTAAATTATCTTTATGATCTCTGTAGGTACATTACCTTGAATCATTCAAGAACTTTATGATTCTACTTCAAGATTGTGAAATAATGTTTATAATCAATAATGGTAAGGGCCTAGTTTTTTTTTAATACGTTTTGATGATGACTGATGCGTCAGTGATGACAAAACAATTTTTATACTCAGCATCATTATAAATCCAAGATGGCCGCGATCACAAAATGGCGGATTACATTTTCAACCCCATTTAATGAAAGAAAGAAAAATTTATTTCGGTAGGACCTCAAGGATCACATCGAAAGTTGTTATTGATCCATTTTCGGCCTAGTACTTTAGTCACAGCCTTTATATCTACATTCAAGGAACATAAAGGTGAAGGAAAACATCGTGAGGAAACCCGCGGCTAGTCAGCCCCACACGTATTGAGTATTGTCTTTCCTGTGGATATGGCCGAATTAGCTGAGAGGATGGTTTAGGTGCTGGGCAAGCCTATTCCATCTCAACAATGCCCCAGGCATTACAACTACAGTGTCCCGTTAAGTGTAGGCAAAGCTTGCCTCCTGACTCTGTATAAATCATCTCGTAAAGATGTACCTAAATGGCCTAAGTTTTCAAGGAGCATTACTAAGGACGCGGAAATCACAAACACGTGTACAAGATAGAAGGAAAACATCGTGAAACTCACTGTTGTATTAGTCTCTCACGTATCGACTGTGCCTTGTATAAAAGGCCGATTAGACCAAAAAGGTACCTGTAGGTGCTGGGCTAACCTACTCTACAGGAAATATAGTAGAATGTCTAAGGCAGGTTGTGAGATGACATGAAAACGTCGGGGGAAACATTGAATTTGATTTGCATGGGGTTGGAAAAGTATTTTTAAATGAAAAATCTTACTAAAAGTTTTACGACTTCGGCAGGATTCGAACCCGCGAGATACAAGCGATCACCCTTAAGTCGTAAAACTTTTAGTAAGATTTTTCATTTAAAAATGAAATACCTAAGTGTGGTTTAACACTATAATCAAAAATATCTATTGGAAAAGTAGTCTAGAAACTTAATGCCAAAAATGATTTTATCTTTTTCTAATTTATTATTCGTTATTAATTAATTAGCAAATTAATTAATGAAAAATCATTTATATATTTGGTTTATGATACTTAAATATAAAAACTTAACGTCTTTCCATTATAAAAACCGGACAATCATCGTCTAGAACATTATAGGCACTTTCCAAATCAAATTCGTGTGCATGACCTTCCCCAACTATCAGTTCGTTGACTCGTCAAATATTAGACTAGCTAGTGACGTAAGCAGTGTCACAGATAATATTTATTTAAGGTGAGGAAGAAAAATATCGTGTTTTATTCCACTAGACTTTGATTTAAATTTATGATGGTGGTGAGAGATCGCCAAGAATAGGGGCAATTGAGAATTTTGAGAGATACCAGCCCATCTAACCAAGTCACAATAACAATTTTGTCAACAATCGCATTAGAAGATCTCTATTGGGGTAGTCAGAGGTATGTCAAAATACATGTTTATTACATGCCCAGGCCACATTTTGCAGAAGTTAACATTCCATACGTGACAGCTTGGAAGATAATCGATGCTCCTAGAAGGCCTGGTTGCCTCACGATGTTTTCCTTCACCGTTTAAAGCTCGTGTTAATGGTCATAAAAAATTTCGCAACGATAAATCCATGCACGGCCTGATTTGAACCCACGACCTTTGGATTGAAAGTTGAGGTACTAATCCACTCGGCCAACGCGGATTTTGCGACAGCCCTAAAATAATACTATTTTGACTCATTTAAAAGTTATATTATTTAATTCTACAAAGCTGACTACTCTCAGACATTTTCAAAGGATCATGGATTATCATTAATTCTTTCATAAAGTAGATAACGATTAATTACACTTGGTCCTAATTAAATTTGAATTTATTTAAAAATATTAACGGGACTTAATCGCGTATTGAAATCAATATTATTTATTTACCTCGACGTTTCGATGACATTACAATCACCGTGGTCACGAGTAGACTGACGGCCGGCATCCGCTCGCATCTTCAACTGACGAGGTTTAAGACTACCCTCAATCAGTCAACACAAACTAAAACTAGGGTTGCGACACACCACACTGACAGTGTCCGGCGATGTGTTAGACGATTTTTTACGATGCGTACACAATTTGATGACTGGATCCCACGTTGATGACAATTTGTAAATTTGAATTATATTTATAACTTATTAATACAGTCAGAAAGAAAGAAAGAGAAAAATCGTTTATTTTGGTAGGACCTCAATGAAGAATAAGAAGAATAAGAATAAGAATAAGAATATTTTTATTTTTGCAACAACAACAATACAACATTAAAAAAAAATTATAAATAAACAAGAACTTACAATACAGTTGTTACAAAAAAAGGGCCTCTAACTCAGCATAATACTGGATAACCAGGTTTACCAGCGCTGGTCTTCCGTCAGAGCCTTTTCATATAGCGGACATAGAACAATATAACAAACTAGGTACAAAGAAAAAAGAAAATACACCAAAAAGCTTATAAAATCAGAATAATGATTTTATAAGCTTTTTGGTGTATCACTTAAGTTTCGTCTTACATGCTAGGTGACTCTAACACCTGTTGTCTAATGTCAGATTCAACTCAGACCAAGATTCAATTTATTTACCACAACATTATTTTAAATCACTGTTTTTCTAAATAAAATACAAACAGGAAAAAGAAAAACGCTCCTTTGTACCATACTTGCCTTTCTACGATCAAAGATTGGGAGTGAGGGTGCTCCAACAACTCGAGCTAACGGTCAAGTACACCGCGAGTGTGGAGCCAAGTATGGACTTACCGACTCTACTTTCTTCGGCCTGCCTTTAAGTGGCTATTAGGTATTTCTTATAGAAAACATAGCATTGTTATTGTAATAATTTGATAGGGTTAAAAAACTAAGTTGACAAGGCTAGTTCAGGACCGGAGACGCACAAAAAGCGGAGAAGTATTACCCACTAAGTAAGTAAGTTCGTATGTGCAAGTGGCCAGAGGCCGCTCAAAGGCCTCTGTCATAGCTTAACGACTTTAAAAGCCAGGAGCGACAGTTTAACGTGCCCTCCGAAGAAAACGCTTAGCTGATAATGCGGTCACTCATCCAAATTGACCGCTCAGAACGTTGCTATCAAATTTATTAAATCAATCACTTTTCCGATCACATTGCCGCCGCGTGCGCTGCACCGTGACGTCACGTTACAAAATTATTTGATAAAAACACGTGTATTTTGAAGGCCTGTTATTTTTATGGGTTATTTTGAAGAAAATGCAAAATAATATTATTGCATTTTTAGATTTAATTTTGAGGCCTTTTCCTAGCAGTGGGATATGAACAGCTGAAAATAATATTAATAATTTAGATTTAAAAGAAAGTAGCTTAAAATACATTTTTAAAACAAACCAAGTTGATCTAGACTATTTCCCACTAGCAACACTTTACTCGAAATAGGTAACATAACAAGTCAATTCGAAGTTCCTGAAAATTTAAAAAACATACATTACCATAATAAAATTATGCTAAGAAATTCAGAGTACCTAGTTATGTAAAGAGGTGTATTCCAATAGACCCTGCGACAACAGAATTACAGTTCCACTTCTTCGATGGTTTGCATTTTACGTGACGTTACCTGAGATAGTGATAACACGTGTTGAGCAATGACCTTGGCAAGTAGGAAGCGATCATCGACCTTAAAGAAAGGACGATTAGGTGAAAATTCTACAAACACGTGTCGTCATATCAGATTAAAATGCATTTAAGCAAGATACTGCATTGCCAAAATAGCAAGTCATGACGTCAATTCCATAAGCTTTATTGTAATGGAATAAAGTCCAGATTATAAAACTCGTCTTAAAATATTAGTTGTGAAATTGACATGAAAATAGTGTTTATCTCAATGAACTAAGGCACAGGATGCTGTCAAAATGTCAATAGGCAGATGACTTTGAAAAATGTAAACGTGTTTATGTTTGAAAAGTAAATTTTCAATTTTTTTTAAATGTTTATTTCCAATATAATGTACCTAAACGTATTCTTACTTTTTAACGAAATTGTATGTAATAATATGTCAAAAAATATATTCCTTTCTCAAGTTATTCAAAAAGTAGTGATGTCAGTCGAATTTGGAATAGGAATATTATAAACCTCTTATCTATAGCTCTCTAATAACGTCGATGGGCTTGCAACCTGTCACGTATGGAAAGTTAATTTCTGCAAAAAGTGGGCATGTACCAAATATGTATGTATTTGGACATACCTCTGACTACCCCCTTAGACATCTTCGAAAAGATCTAAAAATTGCCTAATGATCAGAAAGAAATGTCTACCGCTCCCGGGATACAGTCGTGATCATATTTCATTTATTTCATTTTTTTCATTTCATTTCTTATCTATAAACAGTGAGGGAAATCATCATGATGTCCATGGCCATCGGCTTAGTCAGCCCCACACGGATTGACCACGGATGTGAAGGCCTATGTTTTTATTGGTGAACATTTTTTTATTTTAATTTGTAGTGTACACACACCTAGTTAATTCATTACAAATGAAAACACCCGTTGGAATCGAAAATTTTGGATTTTTTTTTTTTTTTATTTTATAATTCGAACAAGTATCTAGTATTGACGACAAGTTTCTATCAGAAACTTATGCTGTAAAACTTTTATTGATTAAGTCATTGTTGATGTACTAAGTACATTTTAACCTAAATACATCAAGCTCCATGAAATTATAAATTATGTAGGAAGTAGTCTGATTCAACTTGCGTGTCGGACTGAATGTAGAGCAACATCGGTAGCCATGGACTTGGCGAAAAACATTATAACAAGGCTCACGGCTGTACCATTAACCTATCTCTGTGTCTCTGTAGGTGAAAGCTTGCCTGAGACACAGAGTTATCAGTTTAGTTACCAAAACACAAGCATTAAATTGCTTAGCTTGCGACTGAATGAGGCTGTGTGGTTAATAGGCTACTTTTGATCCCGGTTCCACGGGAACGGGAACTATTCCCCGCGACACCGTGGGGTGCAGCATTTAAAACACTGTTGCAACACTGACTAGTTAAATTATTATGAATCAGAAAGCTCTTATATCGTTCACATTAAAGTTCAAAACAAAATAATAGCCTGATTGACATCTCTAAAATTACTATAATTTAATAAAATTAAAGTGAATGTGGGTAGAATTGATCAAGACCATTTTTAGTTCTGACTAAAACTACCCACAAAGATGAAAAACAAGGTTAAAAGTACCTTGTTCTTCAAATGTTATTTTCAGTGCTATGCTAGATTGGTCTTTAGCATGAACGGAATAAAGCTTTCGATTTTAGTCATAATTTAGCTAGTCAATCCAATAGAATCACCGCCAATGTAATCCGAAGTCCATAGCATCAGTAGCGGTGATTCTGGCCTTGTATTTTATCTGAAAGTGAGTCAGTCAGTAAGTATAGGTACATGTATATATACAAATGCATCAATTCTAGTAATTCCATTCGCCCTTCAAGTATCGTGTTCGTTTCAATGTTAGACAGCAATAAATGGATAATTACAACGAAAACCTTTGTGGGTCATTGCTGCATTAAAATGCAAAGGGATTGTAGACCTTGCACTAAAGGTTTAGTTTGCGTCTTTGCACATTCATATAGGTATTATTGTGCACCTTGTATTTTTGTTCTAAATAAATTTTTTTTTTTGCTAACCTATCATGTCCCACTGCTGGGCAAAGGTCTCCCTTCAACTTCCACTCTTTGCGCTCCAAGGCAACAGTTTGCCAGTTTGATTCGAATGCATCCAGTAGGCCTAAGATGTGCAACGCGACAAGACGACAAATGACATATCTCGGTAATGCCAAACTGCTCTAACGTACTATGCTAGAGAAGGAGAGAAAATTTTGTCGACGACGAGAAGGTTTATCCTGTTGCACATGTTAGGCCTACAGGTCGTCTCGCCATCTTTTCCTGGGTCTGCCGCGTCGTCTCCAATTATTTATTAAAAAAAAACTATGTACCTACTACTGTGAGCCGTATGTCAGACCAGATGTGGGCGAAAACTGCAACAGACTGGGTCCCGGGCAGACAACGGCCACGTGGAAGGCCCAGGCGGAGAGAGACGAGCTGGACTCTTTTGAAAAGGAATGGGCCCTTATCGCTGATGACAGACAGGAGTGGAAAAAGAGAAGGGAGGCCTTTGCCCTGCAGTGGGACACAACAGGCTTAAAATAATAATAATAACTACTACTGTTGTGTTGGAATGAAGTATATTAAATTAAAAACCTTACCTACTAAAAAACTTTTAGTAAGGTTACTAAAAGTTAACGGCTCCGATAGGATTCAAACTTGCGTAGATGTAAGCGATCGCTCTTAAGCCGAGCTGCCTGACCACTAGGCTACGGAAATACTGACGTCGAGAGCTGAAACTATTAGTAAGATGATTTCTAGGTTAAAGCATGAAAGAAAGAAAGAAAGATAAAATCATTTATTCTTGTAGGACCTCAAGGATCACTTAAGTTTCGTTTTACATGCTAGGTGATTCTAATGCCTGTTCCAACGCGACGCCCTACACCAGGAATCAGACAAGAACCGGGTGGTGTGGGCCTAGCTTTTTTTTTAAAAGCGATCCCTTATCAATCTAAAATAACAGGAAGTATTTTGCCCTACAGAGAGACGTCACGGAAGTTTTTAATTGTTGTACCTTTTGGTTAAAGTAAGACACAATTTGTATGATTGATAATGAGTAAATGAATGAATGAATGAAAATGAATGAATGAATGAAAATAATTCTCTAAAACTGTGCTACATTGACAAATTATTTTGAATATTGAGAAATGTATATAATGATTCAATCATGGCTTAACTAATGGAGAGATTTGAATAAAACTTGTCTATGTAAATCATGGCCTGGTAAAACATCTAATCTACTTTCGAGTGCTATAATCTACTTACGAGTACTTATAAATGTTGGCACAATGCAAGCGAAGCCACAGGTGCAAATTAGTAAAGATAAAATCAAAGATATCAGTAGAAAAATATCATAGTAAAACAATAACTATCTTACCCACAAACCGCACCTTCATTAAATCTGTGAACCCATGGACCTAGTATAGTACCTGGACGAACAGTGAGCGTGCCGCTGAAAGGGACAAAAAATGCAGTGAATCCATAGTCTCGTAGTACAAAATTCGGAGCATCAAGTTTCCGGCCATACAATAAAACGGCACGCGATGAGGGACAAAAGATCTAATGCTTTATCTCTTTTACTCACAAGAATGTTGTTTATATTCTACTTTGTTTTTGTGTGACTGAGAAAGGAATATGCAGCGCTCTATTTATTTCTTTCTCTAAGGTTGAACCTTACCGAAACCAATCCAAGTCGGCCCCTGAATTGATTCACGTATTGCGTTGCTTGCGGTGCATTAGCTAAGCCCCACCGGCCATAACCGGCCAGCTATATCTATAAGTGACCAAGCTATAACTATATCCTACCCGACATGGAACTAAGAAACTCAGCAACGATAGAGGAGGTAGAGCTAAAAAATAGTATCAGAATAAATAATTGAAAAAGTACAGATTTTTTTTACCTAAACAGCAGAGAAAAGCAGGATATTAAAATGACTTTTTTTTTTTCAATCTACATCGTCCCACTTGTGGGCAAAGGTCTCCCCCAATTCTCTCCAACCATTTCCGTCCTTTGACATCATGCCAATCTGTCTCAAAAGCGTCGAGATCGTCTCTCCGACGCTTCCTTGGCTGACCGCGAGCACGCATCCCTTCAGGCTGTTAGGTGTTAACAACATTTCCCAGGCAATAGAATCACCTAGCATGTACGATGCAGTTGAAGTGATCCTTAAGGTCCTACCAAAATAAATGACTTTTCTTTTTTTATTCTTTGTTTGGTGTGTCGCGTTGGAACAAACACTAGAATCCCCTAGTTCTTAGACGATTTAATATTCTTTGTGATCTTATTGAAATTTTAACTTTGACTTTGAGACGCTTCGGTGCTGCCACCTAGTGCACGTTATTTCAGAAAAATGCTTATTACTTGTACTTGTATCAATGCACCCCACCTCCCTATAATATTTTATTTTATTTAGATAGGTATTAATTTTAGTACCTATTTAAACGTGTGTTTTAAAAATATCGATCATTTGTATCTGAAATAAAGATTTATTATTATTAATTATTATTAAACGAGATAGCACATCCATGTTTTCCTAGTCCCTACTAGATATAGCTGTGTCAGCAATGCTCTAATGGTCTGAATGTGCATTATTGGTCGGGGATTATGTCTGGCGCAGGCATCGCGCATCTACCCCGAATCAATTTGTAATTACAGAGAATAATTAACAGGTTTTTGTTCAAAAAGTAAAAGCTATAAAAAGAATAATAACAGAACTATTATAATAACAAATTTGACCCCAACATATAAATAAACAACCAACAAACAGGTCAAACTAAATAAAACCCTTTAAAAATCGTTTGGGTTGACTAACGACAAAAAATAAACACTAAACAAAAAGCATAGATAAAAAAAATTCACACGTCATAATAAAAGAAACACGCTATATTTTTGACAATTCACTACAGCCTTCTTCGGAAGATTAGGCTATTATATATTTTTTTTATTATTAATGGGCACTAAACGCGTTAAATCAAAATTTCGTTTTAATAAATAAAAGAGGTTAAATGAAATTATGATCACGACTGTATTTTCAATTTGCGATAGACGTATTCCTTCAGATCTTTAGGCATATTTAGATAAGTACTTGTAAAATGTCTAAGGGGGTAGCCAGAGGTATTTTCAAAATTTGGTAAGTACATGTCCACATTTTGCTGAATTTAATTCCATACGTTACAGGTTGCGAGCCCTTCGACGCTACTAGAAAGCTAACTTTTCGGTTTCCTCACAATGTTTCCTTCACTGTTTAGAGCTCGTGATAATGTGCATAATACATTTTTCGAAACTAAAAATCCACTGATGTGCGGCCGGATTCGAACCAACGACCTTCAGATCGAAAGTCAAGGAATTTGGCCATCACGGTTATTTGCTAGAAATGTTTTTTTACAAAGTTGTGAAATTTGACGTGATCTATCGACATAATCCTGTTAGATAATAAACAATGAAGGTGACACGATATGATAAAAAACGTAATCAGAGTTCATCGAACCCGTTATCAGAATGACCTGTATCACCGATAGTGCTTGTCTGTTTTAGTGTATCATAAGTACTTATAAAATAAAACAATCGAATTTTGTAATTTTAGTATAGAAAAGAAAAATATTTATTACCTACCTCACTATCCCTTAGACATCTTTAAAGATCTAAAATGACTAAAAGCATCTGGAAGAATTTGTCATGGCTTACCAACCGTAAAGCTTTTTAACAGTTAAAAGATTGAAAGGGGATGTTTACCGCGTCTTAGGGATATAGCCGTCTTTTTACAGTGTATTTATTAATTTAACTTAGAATCTCAATAATAGTACGAGCCTGGATCGTCCCACAGCTGGTTAAAAGCCTCCCTTCCTTCCCTCCACTCATATCTATTGTGAGTGTGGTTCATTGTGGACAAAAGACACAATTTATTTTTTTAATCCAGGCTATTTTTAGTCAAATATTACAAACGAATATCTGAGTAGTTCCGAACTCGCACTCAGAAAACTGGTACCAGGGCCCTTACTCCGGAACAACGAAAACGAAGTTTCGTGACAATTTTCGGGGTCAGCTTATGTTGGTGGATACTGAATTCGTAATAGTTCACCAACATAATTAGAACCCGAAAATTGTCACGAAACTTCGTTTTTCGTATTGCAGAGTAGACGCCCAGGTGTTTCGAGTTGGGAAATTAAAATTTATTATTTTCGTTCATCAACTCACACCATTTCCATAGGTTGGTGGTTTAGTAACAGTTAAAGACAGATAGTATTCGGCTGAGAATCTGAAGAGGCGCAAGTATGTATGTATGTAGTAGTTTAGTTGATAGTACTAGCATATGAATGAATATATCTTGGTGAATATTGTGCGCAAGAAAGTCATGAAAGAATCAAAATGCAAGACATAGAATCCTCAATTCCTGAAAATCTAGATAGACTCGTTCGTTCGTTCGTTCGTATGAGCAAGTGGCCAACTCTGGTGACGGAGTTTTTAGGCCATCTAAAGGCCTCCGTCATGGCTTAACGACTTTAAAAGCCGGGACCGACAATTTAACGTGCCCTCCGAACGGAAGCGCTCAGATGAAAATGCCACTTGCGGTCAGAACGTTGCTTAACTTCGACGATCGATCAAGAACGTTTTAGCAAGCTTCGCCACGAGCGCTTCAATACGCTTCTTAGATAGACTGGTAAATACCTAGATATACTCTGTTTATTTACCTGCATCATGAACATGCTAATGAAGTAGGTTTAATTACTATAAATCTTGGACTAGTTAGCTGCGTGGATTGCGGACGTTGTCTTAAAAAACATTGACTTACATTTTCCTTCGCGTGATTATAAACACGAACCTTTAAGGTTTTTCCTCCAAGCACGTGCCGACTTCAAGATCAGTGACCAAGTTTGATTAACACATAATTAAAAATAGCTTAGGCCCTTACGTCTTTGATATGGTCTCGCATTTTTATGAAATTGTGTACACTGTACACCATACAACATGGTGTCCATAAAACATTCCAGAGGTAAACGTGCTTCCATTCGAATTATTCATATCGTTACAGATTATGCAAAAGTTTTAATGAAAATAATAAATAATTGCCTAACGATCTGAAAGAAATGTCTACCGCTCTGGTGATACAGTCGTGATCATATTACATTTCATTTTTTTTTAATGGAAATCGAACCACCTTGTCTGGACTTGGCACTTGGCACCACGCCACTACAGTCACAAAACACGCATTATCTTTCCTTGTCAACCAAAACGTCAGCAATCAAATAATTTTATCTATGATCGTGTTGTTGTTTTTTTCATATCGACTGACAAAACGACATTGATAACGCCAAAGGCTGATTAACCTAGACGAGGGCATTGCCCTTTTATCGTGAACCTCCAGAGCTATCAGTACTTTGTACTAATGAGAGAACGTTCTTATCAAGCCTAGGTCGTTCTGCACACTGGTTTTTTGATTGACCTATTGAATTATTGAGAGAAATCTAAGTATTTTTAACAAATAAAACTTAAATCGGTGCTTTAACCGAAATATCATCTTACTGATAGTTTTGTCTTCGGCGTCAAGGACTTCGTGGCCGAGTGGTAAGGCAGCCGGCTTAAGGGTGATCGCTTGTATCTCGCGGGTTCGAATCCTGCCGAAGTCGTAAAAAAAAAACTTTTAGTAAGATTTTTCATTTAAAAATAAAACTTAATAAAAATGATTACTGCAGGTAAATGAAACCAGCCAAGTGTGAATGTGACTTGTGTTAAGAGAGCACCGTGCTTTGTAGGTACAGAAGCTATTACATTTATTGATAATAGTGGCAATTCTGAGGCAAAAGCTAAACTTAACTAACCAAAAATGTTGCCGTCCCTTTCATAGTGAT
The DNA here is from genome assembly GCA_963582015.1 of Xanthorhoe designata. Taxonomy (NCBI): domain Eukaryota; kingdom Metazoa; phylum Arthropoda; class Insecta; order Lepidoptera; family Geometridae; genus Xanthorhoe; species Xanthorhoe designata. Next base: position 924,695 of record OY757049.1, read on the forward strand.
GGGAATAAAAAGGATGGCATTAATTTTAGATAGTTTAGTTTAGCTTTTGCGACACTCCGAATTGCCGCTATTATTAATGAACTTACAAGGGTTTACATTTTTCATGAACGCTATAAAGTAAACAGGCTTACAACTTTATTTTACTATTCTTACCACGATGATGGATCTCATAGTACCTAATGCAACTTTATAAGGTATGTTTTTATAAGGTACCTACGTAAATATTTATATAAGCCATTTCATGTTCATATTTATTATTATAAGCGAAAATCTTGTATCATGTTCCGACATCAAAAACGTGTGCTTCTGTGAAAAAATGGGCCAATTTCTTCCAGTTATTGGCAGCAAGAAAATATCCGGAAAAACATATTAAATTACAAACAGAATGTTTGACTATTTACTGTAGATATTTTCCAAATAAAATATTACTTTGATCGACGTGGTTACAAGACCATGTAGAACGGCTGTGCAACTCGTGGGTAGAAAAAATATTGTTTCAAATTTTTTTGTCGTATTGAGGGTAGTCTCGTAAGTCACTAGTGGTTTGGCCAATCGACGGATGCCAGCAACATGACAGAATGTAGTGATGCGTTGAGCTGGATGGTCGTTCCTTTTTCAAACGCTCTAATCAATCGTCTGCGTTGAGCTGGATGGTCGTTCCTATTTAATACGCTCTAAATCTATTTGTTTTTATAACATCTTTGTGTCTGTGATCAATACCATTGTGAGTGGGACTTAAAAACAATTCGTTGTGCCTTATGTGGACCTGTCTGCTGAGAGCTGTACCTGTGCGTCATCTTTAGCTAGCGGAAGTTGAAAAAGGTCAAATTACCTTCTTAGAGACAACAGAATAGAATTGACCCCCGCTTACACTTATTCCATTTTAATAACAAATTCACGAAACCTACCAGTAAGACTCCTTGCACACTGCCAATTTTTCTATCGCCCGATAGTGGTCTGGTCAGGCTCTTAAGCAGTATGAAGATGTAGGCAAATGCGCACACTAGAAGGATTCAGTATCGGCCATGTTAGTACTAGCAGACCAAACCGACAAACTGTCGCCCGATAGAAAAATCTGCAGTGTGAAAAGGGTCTTATGCTTGTCATAGTATACAGTTATTATCCTGTTGATGTAGGTAACATATTCCCAGCAATAGGTTTTGAAATTGTTCATAAACCTTTGGCCTAAAGTTGCTCAGCTATTTCGAGCCAGTACGCACAACAATAAATGTTTTATACAACGTTAAGATACGCATAAAACTCAAAAGGTTTCGTCAGAAACGGTCTGTGCTCCCGTCAGTCATACCTGGGACGATAAGGAATGCATGTGTAATTTTATTGGCATGTGCCCTTTGAAATATTTCTATCAGAACCTGACAGATGGAAATGAAATTCTCTCGCTCCTCATTATTTTCTTTTATGGAAAACCTTGATTTTCTACGTATTTGAGGGTAATGAATCGAGAATTGAAGCTTATATAAATGTTCGGTGTGTAGAATAAAGGTTTTAGAATTATTTAGGTTTATTTATGAAAACTCAAAAAACATCCTAAGTAACTTTACATTAATAGCTATTTGACAGCTCCTTAAATGAGGATTTTTTAGGAATTGTCAAGTGGAGGAACATTTTATATCTAAAGATTACCAAAGCATGATTTGAAGGCTTGATCGAGTGGGTAATTCTCAATTAAACATCTAAGAATATGGGTCCCACAATATCTTTTTGATCTTTTGTCAATATTTTGACATTAGAAGACGTAACCTTTCAAAATATAATACTTAAGTAACTTGATGGTAGTTCTGTATATTTAAGCCCGTGAGTATTGAAGTACAGAGTGTGTCAGATTTTTATTTACAGAAACTAAACTACTACATATTTACATAATTGTATAAAATACAAATATAAACAGCCACCTAAGGATCGTTACCAGCGATCTATAGGTAGCTCAACTGATCCAAACCACTGCCAGATGGAAGCGTACCCAATACACTGGCATTGCCGGAGTGTTAGTATTTAAAAAAAAATTAAGAATTTAAAAAAAAATATATTAATGATATCTCAATGTATTTAGAATTTTAGATAACAATTTAATGTAATCATAAAAGTTTAAAAACAATAATATAAAACAACGCTTTAAACATTCTACGCGATTGTACCAAGAAACAGCAACAAAAATAACAAGTTGATTTACAAAAGAAAACAAATATGGAGCACCTACTTAAGTTGTACTTCTCAATGCTTTATGTTTTAATGAACAATTTTTGACGACAGACGACATATTCTTTCAAGTATGCTTATAGTCCCGGAACTTTTTGCGGAGGGTTCCTCTCTTAACTATGCTCTCGAAAAAACTGAGGACGTACACATAAAACATGCTAACTTTAGTAACCTCAGTATTGGTAAATATTCTTTATGATTATTTGACTTGTAAACTTTAAGGTGTTGTGTGATACCTATTAAAATGTGTTGAATTCGATTGATTATTATCATTTTCAATTTTATAGATGAAAACATCTCATTTTGACTTTTATCCAAAGTACGTTATTTTTTTATTTATCTTTTTTAATTCTTAACTCAGTATATTTTCTCTTTTATCTCTTGTATGGAGGTACACATTTCAATCCACTGCGTTTAATAACCTTTCTCTATAACCCAAGGTTTGCTGTAAGAAAACTCTTTCAGGGTTAAGCTCGCCTATGTACATAGCCTTTAAGTTTCTATGTCGTTTGTTTTATCTGTTTTGTGTACAATAAAGAATTTAAGTATACGTTTTGTTTTGTGGGATCAAAAAGTTGATCTAAAATGCTTAAAGCATTCGAATTTAAACTTATTGAAACGAATATCTAAATTGAATTACAAAACTAGTTAAATGCATTATACAAAGCAAATTGTTCTATGACGAAAGGAAATTACATTTAATTCAATTTCGTAAAACAAATTATAGAAAATTACGTGATATCTACAAGCCACTTAATACATTGTACTGTTCTGTTGACACGAATTGTTAGCCCAATCGAATTAATAGCTATGTTGGGCGAGGATAGGGACTAGTTCGAATCCTGGCCAGAAATTAATATTTTACAAACATCAATTTCATAATTGGACAGTTGGCCAGATTTGGTGATGGCAGGTGGTGTAAGGCCGTGACCAAGTGGTGGCCAAGAGAGAGCTATAGAAGCAGGGGCAGACCATCAGCCCGGTGGGTGGACGATATAGAGGCCATAGAGGGAAAGGCATGAATGCGAACAGCACAGGGCCGATTAGAGTAGCGTTTGAGGGAGGAGGCTTATACCCAGCAGTGGACTATAATTTGAGCTGCCAATGATGATGATGAACATCAATTTCTGCAAAATGTCGGCATAATTTAATGCAAAAACTACATAAGTACCTATAAATACTCACCTGAAAAAACTTAACTACTGAACGAACGAACGAACGAACCCCAAAAAATATGTCCTCAATTCTTGTCCAATCCCCTGTCAGATGGACAATTGGACACCTTCAGACGAATGTCATTTGCATCCCTTTATACATGCACATGCATGGCTGCTATAAAGGATTTTGAAATGATTAAGATATAAATGAAAACAACTATGTGATTTCACATTATAGATGTTTTCAAATCTAGTTTTAAAATAATGCAAAAGTCATCATCTTTAGGCGGCCTAAAAACTACGTCACCAGAGTTGGCCACTTGCTCATACGAACGAACGAACGATCATTTAACATGACTGAAAGGACATTTAATTTGTATTTGTTATATAGACTACCGGATGATAGAAAAGTATCTTAGCTGATAGATGTTTAATGCTTTTGTACTTGTTAATACACATAATTATGTATGTTGTCATACATTGGCTTTACGTATAATAAAACTGCCAATGTATGACAAACTGACTGTGTCATGTTGGACGTTATTAGTAATTTTCAACCTACATTTTCCGTATTAGCATATAAAATTGACTGCATTCGATAGCTCTTTTCATGAGAAAGATTTTGGTATAAGGGGCAAATACATACTTTGTTTATAAAACATCACGATACGACCCTTCCTTAGAAGCAAAAATAGATGGGTGAAACCTACAGCGAGTTTTACGTGTGGAAAGTGGCAGTGTGCACGTAAAAAGGCTATATATTTACTTTTTAAAGGCGAATACACACAAACGTAGAACCTTCGCTCAATGAAACACTCAAAAACATTGTTCCCTGTAGGTTACGTTATTTGTATTTAAAAGGACCTCTGGGTCTACTACTCGTGAAACTCGAATTTAATTTGTATTTTTTTAACACTTATTGTCGAATCAAGATGGCGTGTCGAGATTTAGGTACACACGAGATCTGAGATTGAATTTTGTCTCAAGCTTAGATTCTCAGTTTCAAATGAGAGACGTAAAATGGGCTTAACACATTTCCAAATTTTACAGCTAATTAGCTGTAAAATTACAGCTTGTAAGTTCGTCACTAACATAAAATTAGTTTTCTACGGATGTATCTATTAAGACAAATTTTCTTAAATAAAAAAAAATAAAATAAACCTCCCTCGGTACCGAGTTATTATACAAATTCGTGCTTTTATTTGTTGCCAATTTTAAAATATTCAGTCTGAAGTAAAATCGAGTTCCAATAGAAGGGTTACTGACCCAACCCTTCTGAAGGACATAGGGATGAATAAATAAGTACTGTCAATCAAGCCGATACGCCTACGCTTGGACTCGGCAGACAGTGCATAGGACTTTCTCTTTGGGCATTTTATTATTCTAAAAAAAAAACAACTACATAATTGTAAGGTGAACACTTTTGCTGCAGCCTCGATTTGGATTTTACTTTAAGATCGTCTTCAGAATTGTCTCCAAATTTGTATTGGGAGCCATGAAAAAACAAAAAAAAAATTCATCAATTTGACGGAGAAATCAGTAAAAATACTTTAAAAAATACTAACTATGGTGAAACATAGAACCTTCTCCGTTATTGAAGTCGGTAAAAAAAATAAGTGAATCACCAGAAAAATGGTACTCATGAGTCGCTCTAGGTTTTTATAATCTTTTATATTTTTTTTTTTTAATAAATAGGTAGGTATACGATAATAGATCATAAGCATCAGTTTCGCCATTCAATGTTTTGTTCTCCTCAGGCACTACCTACAGTGTCAAAGTGTAGTCAAAAATTGCCTATTACAGTGGCAATTTTTGACTACACTTTGAGTCATCTAATAAAGATTTAAAGGTGTTTTTTTGTCGTCGTAAAATACTTATTTTATTTGCTTCAGTAACGCAGTTTTCTATAGGTTTTTTCTTACGAATTAAATTTGAATTAAACGAACGAATAAAAAGAACTAAAAAAAAACATTTTTCAAGCAAATAACTATTTAATTTCAAGCAGCTCGGATCACCCCAATGGTGACCGTACTCTAAGTTTTTATTTTCTCAAAAATAAGACTGATTTCTCAAAGGAGACGAGAGCTGTAAAACTTCCCGGCTCTTATACGTTTATAAAAATGCCGTTAAACCAAAATGCTTCCTCGACAGTAAAACAGTTAATAGTCCCAAAGATGAGCGTAATCACGCTTAATTAAAAACGTTTCTATTTACCTTTGGCAGAGTAAAACAAAAAGCAGTAGATCAACATCATACTTTTAACTTATAACTGCGCTTATCTTGTGAACGGCTGGGCCGAACTTTTACATATTATTATTACGTGGTGATTAAAAAAGTAAATGATAATGTGAATAGTTGACATTATGGCAAAGTTGACAATATAACAAAGTTGACAAAATTATGAAGTTGGCAATATAACAAAGTTGACAAAATGAGGTACTTAATTGAAAAAGTGAATAGTTGACATAATGATGTATTTGACATAATGACGTGAAAAAGTGACATATTTGAATAAGTGACGTAGTTGACAAAATGACGTAGGTACATAGTTGAAAAAATTACCAAGTAGACAAATTACGTACTTGAAGCACAGATTATATAATACACTAGTACAGATGCCTCATGTAGAACATTAAAAACAATCCTGAATTTGCGGGCAATTCGTCGGGCTATCCCGTTTTACCTGTGTTTCTGAATCAGTGCCATCTAGCGTTCATGTCATGTAATTTTATTTTATTTTGTAGAAATTGATCTAGGAAATAAAATAATCGGATATTTTATTTCGTTATAGTGAAAAAAAAATATAACAAAAAATGTATGATTCTGGCATAATATTGGTGTTTACATGAATTTCCAGAGACATTTATTTAAAAATCGCAACACGTAACGCTATCTATTATTATTTTTTGGAACTGCAAGCGTTGTATAAGGAAATGGTACCCCATGCTTGAAGTCATTTCGTAGTATTAATATCTGTAGTGAGAGACTGATTATTCTTTAAGATGGTAGAGAACGGCTGATTAACTTGGCACTTCGCACTTTGGATCGTAAAAATTGGACAACGCACCTTAGCTCACTTCCGTAAACAGTAGCAGCTAAAGTTACCCACACTTTTTTGTACACCCTTTTACCTTATTTTTATGCGCATAGCTTGCTTCGTCAGTTGAATATAGAAACCGGTTCCTATATTCAACTGACGAATGACCGCCATAGCAGCGAATTTTCTTAGAATAAATAAATAAATTAATTAATAAATATCATTGGACATTTCACACGGCGTCATCTAGTCCCATCGTCATCTAGGGAGTCACGTTGGAACAGACATTAGAATCACCTAGCATGTAAAACGAAACTTAAGTGATCCTTATGGTCCTACAAGAATAAATGATTTTTTCTTTCTTTCTTTCCCAAGCTAAGCAACATGCTTGTGTTACGGTAACCAGATGACTGATATACTTACTACATAATAGGTACATTTTTTTTGTACTTAAATATATACATGTTATAGATAGAAAAACATAGACCCAGAAGAACAGAAGAAGCCAGAAGAAGAAGAAGAATTGCCTAATCATTCTAGATTGAACAGCAATGATAAATGACCTACAAAAGTGACTCCTGAGTTAAAATATCGTAAGTGATATTTGAACGGCCGAATACTCACTTGTATCACAGATAAAATAATGCTTGTATATTCTTTAATAAATAAATAAATAAATATCCTTGGACATTCTACACGGCGTCATCTAGTGCTAAGCAATTTAATGCTTGTGTTATTAACCAGATGACTAATAAACTACATAGATACATTTTTTTTTGTAAATACATAAATATATACATAGAAAACACCCAGACACGAAACAAATATTTGCAGATCATGCAAACATTTGTCCCGCAGCGGGACAAATGTTTCTTTGGTAGTGGGTATTGTACTGACCGGTATTACGGGGCGTAATGTACTATTTGCAGCGAGCATGTTACGTTACGCCGCGTACGAGTTCGTTGGTCGCTACGAGCGCCTTGTTTCCCGTTCTGGCTGCATAAACGCTTGCTGTGTAACACGTTACATTACGTCCTGTAACGCCAGTCAGTACCTTGTGAAGTTACCAACCAATGATCGATGATATTACAACGGTCGCGAACGGTTGATTGATCGAGATTTAAGACAAATTGATCAACCTGGAAGCATCTTGTAGTGGTGTGTTCAAAAACCCTGAAAATTTAAATCAAGGATTAATAATAATTCTTACTTGTTATAAATTGGCTTTCTTGTCTAAAACTTAAGTTCAGCCGAATCAAGCTCTCAAAAGACTACAGAGTTTTTACGATCTTTTTAAATGAAAAATGCAAAACCACCCCAAAAGTCGTACGCATTTTTTAAACAAATATTTCGCGACATCACTCCAGAGCAAATTAACTTGAAAAGAAGTTTGTGCTTTATTACTGAGCGTATACACCGCAGTCACACTGAATGCGGTGCGGGAAATTTTGAAGCACTGCAAAATGTTTTAAGCATCAACAATTATTCATCTTTTGAGGCAAATTATATACAATTATAGACATGAGCTCTAAATTATATCTATATAAATAAATAAGTAAATGATGAATGATCTACTTTTACCTAACTATTTTTTTTATTCTAAGAGTTACATTCAGTTGAAATAAAACAATTATGGACAGTCATAAGAGACCAAAAGACCATAGAAAATTAAAGAAAAACTAAACAGTCATTCATCCATTAACGTCCAATCTCAATAATATTTCTGTAATTTTGCTTGCTGTGTAGTTAGATTGTCATTTTTAGTATGAAAGTAATGTCAAATAATTACTATTATATTGCTTACTGCAGTAAGCAAAACCACAGCTATAGGTTATTGAGACTGGCCGGAGACTGGCCATATAATATACAGTATATATAGCCATATGCATAGCCAGTCTCTGGCCAGTCTCAATAACATAATATATTATGACCACACTAAACTTTACATAATTCGTCGATCATGATAATTGAACTAAAGTGGACAGAGTTAGTCATTCGGTGTAAATGCGTCGGAATAATGTTGATCCACCCGCGAACTTTCCGTGAAAATGCAAATTTGTATTATGCAGATCACGCGACTTTATGTACTTAGAAAGAGGGATTATATTCCCTCACTCAGACTTTGGACAAAGTATTCAGTGCTTATACGAAAATGTCATAAATGTTTTGTGTCTAGCTCTCGTGATGAAGTGGTCTTTTCTCATTATATTTTACGTTTCTTTTTCCTGCTTGGAATTGTACAACCTGGGTTAGTCCATGCCAAAGATGATTCAGCAAAGCGCATCTTACTCTCACTTTTGTTATTAAATTAAATTACTACAATTTGTATGATTTTTTTATTATTTTCAATGATCAGTGGCAGGCAAAGGCGTTAGACCGAAATGACTGGAAAACTTGAGGGGAGGCCTTTGCCCAGCAGTGGGAAACTACAGGCTAACAACAACACTTAATAGACACAAAAGTTTGTATGGATGTATGGATGTGTGTTGCTCTTTCACACGAAAACTACTAAACGGATTCGGCTGATACTTAGAACATACATAATACTTTTTATTTAAGTAGGTACCACGAAAGCGAAAACGCGGGCGGATACCAGTATTTAATACAAATGTGCTCAAATTTATAATACCTACAAGACTATTTGACTGTTCGAAAACGTGAGCAAAGACATTGATTATAGCCATGATTTTAGTTTAGTAGAATAGAACATTTAATTTTAAAAATTAACTATAAGTATGTACTTACTTGACTTCAATTAATTTATGACATTTCGAAAGATATTACTTACGAACCATAAAAAAAATACCTACTGCGTTACGTAGGTACCTACTTATAAAAGCTATCTAACGCGTACAACGTCGCGGGTAACAGCTAGGTAGTTTAAAAAAAGCAAGTTCACAAGGACCAGAAGCCAACATGGTATTTTTTTATCCAATTCGGTTACAGATCATGTAACTAAATGTAGTTTGACCTTCATAATAAATAATTGTTACTACTTGGACTTTTAGACCTTCAAATATTTGTTTTGGCGATCATTTGAAAAGTACAAACTTTTTGTTGTGACTAAAACCTTTTTAGAATTTAGAACATTGAGAAGAAGACCGCTGATAAAAAAATAAATTTGACATTTTAAATTAAAGAAGAAGAAATTGATAGATTTTTTTTACAATTTGGAAATAAGAAATGAAACATATATTTTTTGTGGTATTTTGTATCGGTGTTGTGTATTATGTTTTTGAATATTCAAATAAGTGTCGTAGTAGAGGTTGCAAAAAGATTATGTGAATTTCAGTGGAAAAACTGAGGTAATAGTTTCTGAGATTTGATTGGAAAATTAAAATTGTATGTTTGTTTTTCTATTGAGATATTTGTTTATTGATTCTTGGCATTGGTTGTTTTTTTGGTTTTTCATAGGTGGTAGATCTTTTAGCAAAAAAAGTATTAATTTAGCTGCCCGCAACAAGAGAGTTGGCCACTTGCTCATACGAACGAACGAACGAACTGCTCACAGATAATTATTGAGTCACAGGTTCGTTGTCTATGGTTTTTAACGAACATTCTTTATCATCTTTCGAATATTTCTTGGAAAATATTCTCTTCTGTTTGAGATAGAGCTGGGTAGGTATAGTTTTTAATTTTTTTCTTTGTCACCATGATTTATATACTTTTTGTGCTATCCATTCTTGGTGCTGTGTTTTACTATTTTGATTATTGTGGTTGTGGCTAAAGTAGCTAAATTATCATTCCTAAATTTGTTTGGTAATTTATTGTCTTATCAGAAACGATACTCGTATAATCTAATAAGCCCACTGGGTCCCACTGCTGGGTAAAGGTCTCCTTCTTTTTTTCTATTCAAAGGAAGGCCAGTTAAAGGAGTAATCGTTGGGTTCGTCCCACCATCTCTCTAAACTCGTAACATAAATAAATATTAGAATGGAATTGAGCTGTCTATTATGTAGAAATAATTGGAATTTTAAATACATTCAACATTGAAGATATTATTTCTCAAAGAAAATAAATTCTTTTCGAGTGAAATTTGGTATATTTAATATTGAATGTAGTTTTATTGTGTCTCGGTTTTCCACTGTTTATGTTTTCTCAAAGTATTGTTTAGTGTAGTATAATACAGGTGTTTATAATAAATTAATCATAGTAGTACCGCTGGCGATCACAAGGATGGGTGACCTTAGTGATAGTTTAAAGGGCATGAGGAGTTAAAGGTCCCGGCTATAACGCTTAGCCATGATGCTGTATTCTTAGCGCACCTCTGGGCGCGTAGACAAGTGACAAATGTTTCGTATTTATTCTCTTTCTATCATCGCTACACCTTTCATTTGACATTTCTGATCGCTCGAGTTTTCGTCATCGAATGTCAATTCCTATACATTTTTTTTAGTTTTTAATCGAAAGCGATTGTCGAAATGTAACATGGCTAGGGCAGCTGAACTACTATTTGTACAACCTCTGTGGCGCAGTGGGCGAAAGCCCGCCTGAGACGCAGAGGTTGCGGGTTCGATCCCCGCTACGGGACAAATGTTTGTATGATCTGCAAATATTTGTTTTGTGTCTGGGTGTTTTTATGTTAATATGTATGTATTTACAAAAAAAAATGTATCTATGTAGTATATCAGTCATCTGGTTACCATAACACAAGCAGTAAAGTGCTTAGCTTGGGGCTAGATGACGCTGTGTGGAATGGCCAAGGATATTTATTTATTTTATTTTATTTAACCTCTTGCGTCCTACTGATTGGCAAAGGTTTTGTGTGTAAATATTTACAATCCACACACTTATTATATATAATAAAGGTGTAAATATATTTACCTTTATTTAATTTTATTTTATCCTGACGTTTCGACTGGATTGCACCCTGCCCGCGACCATGGCTGGTGTTTAAAAAAAATAAAGGTAAAAAGCGATAAATACCCGTAAATATATGTTTAATCAAGACTGTGTTCTGATCGCGAAAGTTTAAAAAACCTATAACTAAAATTTTTTTGGCATATTCCCATTTCTACAAAACCAAGGTCCTCACAAAACCACTTTAAGGTTTAATATTCAGCTAACTGCAGACAGCATCTACACCAGAATTCTCGTTACACATTCGAGATAAAGTTAAAATATTATCGAATCGGGAGGGTTTCTCGAATGCACTAATACATTTCCGGAACAACAGTTCAATTTTAGCAGTGCACGGTGCTGTCTTGTGTAGGGTTGTCGAATTTAATTCAATATAAAGTAGCCTTAGCGTCGATGGGCTTGCAACCTGTCACGTAAGGAAAATTAACTTCTGCAAGATGGACATTGGGTATGTACCAAATTTGTATTTGGACATACCTCTGACTACCCACTTAGACATCTTCAAAGGGATCTAAAAATTGCCTAAGAGATCTGAAAAATATGTCTACCGCTTCCTGGGATACAGTCGCGATCATATTTCATTTCATTTTTTTCATTTCATAAAGTCGCCTTACTTTTGTAATATAAAGCCTTGCAATGCGTTTCTATAGGTTTCGCGCGACGTTTCCTTAATGCCGGCACCACACATTGGCTTAAACTTGGTTCCAACATTAGAATGGCCAATGGCAATGCTCCGTCTGTGTCGAATAATCGTAAACGGAGCACCATTCAAAGCAAGCAACCCTTCTTCTTTCGGTGCCTCTCCATTACTGGGCATCTAACCTGCAAATCGAATCCGAATCCGTCGACGATATCCGAAACGTCGTAAGCGTCCAACTTCGCGTCGAACGAAGGCCCATAGAGTACCGATCCGCACGAAATTGATGCCGAAACTTCGTTTTTCGTTTTGCAGATTAGACGCCCTGAAGGTTAGCTGTCATCTTGCTAAATTTTTCTTTGTCTAGTGCTAGCCTAACCAGATCTTCTACTCTCTTAACTCCTGTCCACTCTCTAATGTTGCGAAGCCATGATGTTCTGCGTCTTCCAACCCATATTTTGCCTCTTTTTAAGCAACCCTAGCTGTGGTGTTTAACCGGAACACGAAAACGCGTCCAGTGCGATATTAAAATGTCGGATCGGTTTAACGGGTAGATTCACGATCCCGCCGTAGCCTTTGAGTCCACCTTGGGAGTCGGTAATTTGACATTCTGGAAAATATCTGTGTAAGACCCCTTTAGTATTGCAGTGCAGACTGGACTGAGATGGTACAGGTTTGATGCTCATTGCAGTGTACACTGGAATTATTTAAAATTAAACTACTACTTATTTATTAACTTGACAAAATACTTTTAAACTAGCAGATCTATAGATAACACGACACTCCCAGTCAGAGGTGTACCCAAGTCATTGGCAGCATTATTTCCTTTCTCAGAGTACTCATAATAAAATGGGTGTTAACATTATACTTGTTTTAATGTTGTTTCTACCTTAATTAAAGATTAATAGAGAATGCATATCAGACATTTAAATAAAATATGCTTTAATAAAATATTTCTTAATTAGTAAAAAGGCTCTACATGTTTGTAATGCACAAAAGTTTTTTATTCTTTAAAATCATCCGTATAGCATGAGTAGAAATAACATATTGAGACTTCAATTTAATTTTCAGCATTTTCTTTAATACCTCAAAACAGTTTCGAATTTTCCAAAATTCAATTCACCTTTTTCTAATCCCCTGGCGTCTCACGTTTCGAACACCTGACAGGGTTCGAACCTGCCCTTTCGAATTGGAAACCTGTCATGCACCGCCGAGCGAGAAGTTCAATTGTTCTTGGTTTTTCAAGTTGAATTCTGTTTTAGCATGTAAAACAGTTCCAGTATTTTCGTTTGGATTTGCAGAGATGCTGCTTGTGACGGGATTTGAGAAGGGTGACCGTGTTGCTGTTTTGTTCGAGACATTATATTTTAATATAATTATTTTTGGAAAACAGTTTCAAACAAATATTTTTTAATGAACACTTAATACTTAAGGTAAAATTGTCTTAATTGTTGTTGTTGTTAGGCGAAAACTTTATCTTTGTATTTATTTTTATTTTAAAGTATTTAAATGTTTATAAATTAACAGATTTATCTTTAGTTAGAGTAAGGGGAGAATAGAGACATTAGGAAAGCGTCGCTCCGTATCAGAAGGTCTATTAAGGACGTGCCGGGCCCATACCTAATAGATTTAAATGAAAATTTTCATTTTATTAAGCAAAATATTCAAATCGATTGTTCACTGATTAAAATATAATGTGACAGTTGATCACCAACACATTATATTTAAGTTACAATTGGAAGGCTCGTTTGAAAATACAACAATTTTAATCACAATTTTTTATATTTTTGTCAATTTACGAAACTAAAATCAGTGAATTAATTTTGAGGCTATTCCTATCTTGCTGTATCCCGCCATATTTCTGGCAAAACATCATTGTCGCCAACTTCAATCATTTACCGCTTGTATTATCGATATCGGGATAAAAAGAAAGAAAGAAAAGGTTTATTGAAAGAAAGATACTAATCAGGTTATTCCTCATGTCCGAACTATTTCGCCTAACTGATTTGGCTACGAGGACTAACATATCCTCATGGCCGAACTCGTATCAGAAATTACATCCACCCAGATCGAAATCAGTTAGTTAGATTATGTTTGAACAGTGACCAATAACGCGCGAGGCGAGCGAGCGTAGCGAGCGTGCCGCCGCCGAAGCGCCAGAAATGCTTATGTTAAGCACTTTTGTTTAAGTTCGGCCATGAGAATAATCATGTTAGTCCTCGTAGCCAAATCAGTTAGGCAAAATAGTTCGGCCATGAGGAATAAACCTACTAATCACTGTGCTAATAGTATAATAGTAGTCTCGCTGTCAATTTGGTTTACTTTATCTATTCAACAATATATTCTACCACAGTTATTGAATCTAGAGATGTAGAGCAGTCTCGCTTAAAATTTGGCTACTCTCGCGCCGTCGTCGAATAGTTTCGCGTCTGTCAGTCGGCTTTGAAGGGGATTTATTATTTTTATTATTGTTTTGCTCAGCGTGTACAGTTCTCGCCTTATTCTTGAAAATCTAAAGACACGATTTTAAGTCGCTGTTCTGACTACAGCTGATCCGGTTATTGACTGTAGCTTCTTCGACGACAAGTTTCAATAACCTAATATCTATAGTTTTGATCATTGTGGGTGAGATATTTGGCATTTTTAGTATCAAATTTCTAACAAAGAGCGAAAATGTAAGCAAAATCACAGACAAACAAAGCAATGAAACTACATTAGTAATTTTTGAAATTAGGTATACCTATTGAATTATGATGACACTGAACTAGTGTAGTAACGCGAAGCTAGTGCTGTAATTATTATTGATATTCTGATCTACCTGTTTTGTAATCATGCAAAGTGACACATAATGACAGGAACCCATACTAATCCTTATGTCTACGTGTCCATGATATGAGATCTTATACTCTTATTATTAATTACTCTTACTACGTATTAAAATGTTGACAATATTTCAAGAATAATTACATTAACAGGTTCTTTATTGAAACTATTGTTATGGTCACATCATAGTCGTAATTTAAAAGTGAAAGTTTAGCGACCAAAAGTCGTGTCCGTGAAAAGCTTTTTTCTTGGCTTAAGTTATGACTGGAGGAGCGTTGGAGCCGTTATTAAACCTTTTTTTTCTACCCTCTTTGTGCTCAACAATGAGGTGACTCTAAGGGTGTTATAGGGTGATTGCTGGTTTACGAAAACATCGGATGAATTAAATTGATTTTTCCTTATGGATATTATTTTGCTCCTTTTGACGTTTTGTTTTATGAACCTTTTATTTATATTGTCACTTTCGTACTGGGAATTCGCTTTGCCAAGAAAATTCTGAAATGGATTCGGTGGGACTGGGACCCGAGTTAGTTGCGGTCCCAGTCGGCGGTAGCCTCTGAATTTGTATGTATCAGCTTACAACAAATCGATTCATCTATAGTCTAATTAAAAAAAAAATTTGTTACTTTGTATTACAGATACAAAGTAACACATTTTTGTTTTCATTTGTTTTAGAATAAACAAAAAGTTTATACTAAAACAAATGACACAAACAAACAATAGCATAATAATGTAACTTCTATCTAAGTTTCTACTTGTAACAAAGAAACGACATTTGAAGTTTTGTATTCCTCAGGATGCCGATCCTTCTATTACCTATTACGAGATAACATTAGCTAGGTATTTATATCTTTTTAAAATAGGTAAAATATCACTTGTGAAAAATCTTCATCTTCTGTGACAGTGACACCATGTCATCTGACATCTAACATTTTATAATATAAATCTATCTATAATTTCAAGTTCCAACTAAACCAATGAGTATTATCTCAATCTTAAAGATATAAGTAAGTTTCTTAACACCTAGGGAGATAAAAGAACTCGAACATTAAAATTGACTTTTTGGCGGGAATTTGAGAAGTCATGTTGTCTTTTTGTTTTATTTTCCTAACCTAAACTTGTGTTTTAGCGAATGTTAATGTGTAATAATGGTGGATTATTAACCGTTGAGTGTTCGTGAACGTACATAAATAAGTGTGGGCAAATGAAACAAAACTGGTTAGCATTGCATTTCGAGTTCTCACAAAAGTCCGTGTGATGCTTCCAAGACCCACATCTTTACTGAGGCACAAGGAAATCGGTGGGATATTATGTATTATGTATGTATCATAGTATATAATTTGTATTTGTGTACTTATATCTCAAAACTTGAATTATAATAGGACATAATAGTGACTCAATTAGGCATTAGAATCACCTAGCATGTAAAACGAAACTTAAGTGATCCTTGAGGTCCTACAAGAATAAATGATTTTTTCTTTCTTTCTTTCTTTCAATGCACAAGCCGTGCAAAGCCAAAAATAAAAGAAAAAAAAACATTAATTTTTTTATTAAATAGAGTTTTGAGTTATCGTTTTCTTCATAACTGCCATCTGTTGAGAAAACAAAACAAAAAACATTTCCCAATTGTCACCAAAGAGGTAACTTTTATAGGTGTAATCTATCATACCCATTCCTTACTGCCAAAACCCCCATCGATGCTCCATTGCTGCCAACTGGGAAAACCCAATAAGCCTAAAACTATAACTTTTAAGAACAAAATATTTCATATTGTTGCAAGTTTTTTAAGTTATTTTTTTAAAAAGTTTATAAAAAATACTCTTTGTATTTATACTGATAGTAGGTAAATAAATGAAATGAATTTATTAAAATTATGCTTATTTAGTCTTGATGACTAAACCTAAAATGTTTATTAAATATTCTTGAAAATAAACTAGGTACTAAGTACATATTTACATAACTGTACAAAATACAATTAGAGCCAGTTGAGCCACCTAAGGATCGTTACAAACTATCTATAGGTAGCTCAACTGATCCAAACCACTGCCAGACGGAAGCGTGCCCAAGACACTGGCAGCATTGCCGCGCTGGATGGCAATGCTGATCTTTTGAGCCAAATAAGTGCCAGCCCAAGGATCACGCGTCGCTTCGACCAGACGCCCCGATAGAATTTTAAAAGCGCGATGGGCCCCGGTACCCCACGGACCCAGGGTCTCAACCCCAAAAGGTTCAAATATGTAAACCCTATCTAGATTTACATACTTGCGCTTCTTCAGATTCTCAGCCGATATTCTTTCAATTACATATCATGTTATTTTAATGTTGAAAGTTTTTAAAGCAAATCTTTTACTCTAATAGCTATTACTTAGCTGTTTATAATGATGATGATAAACATTCAAAGTGTCTTCAACAAGATCTGCTTGAGAAGTATTTTAATGTAATTTTGCTTTATGACGTCATTTACGGTAATCTTGTTGCGAATTTAACGCGTCGTTTGCGTAAATCTATCTTGGTGTATACCCCTGAAAACAGGAAATATAGCTCTTTATGTTAAATGAGTTAAGGCTGTAAATGTGAAATTTTGAAGTGTTTGGGGATGGGTGTATGCTATGAGTAGGTACTTCTGGTTATCTATGCAGTTATGGATAGAGTGATTTTTGATTAAATATCGTGCTAAGAAGAGTTTAAGGTATGTTTTGCTTAAATTCGTAGATGTTTTGATGTTTTATTTCTTTAGTCCAGGCCAAGTGCCTAGGTACTTTTTCCATAATTATTTCTATATTTTGCAATAGAACATTGTAGTTATATTTAAATATTGTCCTGTGTCTCACTTTAGGATAATGCAGCTGCCTTACTTCGTATTGTCTCAATTTTCTCTCCAGATATTTAGATTGTTTTTAACATTCATCATTATTCACAGCAAAATAAAAATAATATGCTTTAATCAGTTTTATATGAGAGAGTCGCTGTAAAAATACATATGGTGTTATCTCCTGGTTATTTAGTTTATCGGTTTCTCTCTTGTTTTTTTTTTTTTATATCTTTTCTTTCGTCTTTGCCCATCAAAGAGCTAATACATAATAATTATGTTGATACCATGTACTTCATAATCGTGTCAAGTTTACATTTTGGACGTTTTACTAGTAAGTCGTTGTGCCACTCAAGACATTGCCACCATATAGACGTTTTAATATTATATCGACGTTCTGTGAACTACGACATTTTCCTTGATACGGAGCGAGGAGAAATAGAGGTTAAATGTATAGAAGATATCGCAAAATAAGTTTATCATAAACAACGCAATTTTTTTTCCGGATTACATAGTGTGCTATTGTACCTATAGTGTAGTGTGAAGAACCTTTTATATGTTTGTACAGCCGTGGAGGTAAAGCTTAAGTTACATGTAATAAGGAAGTCTGTTTTTAATATTTTGTTTTGCGTGAAAATATATTTTCATCTAATCCTGTTTGCTCACAACCCTGGGAAACAAAATGTCTTAACATGTTTTCCATTGAAACCAGATAACTTTCTATTGTTTGTATTTACAATAAAAAAATGAATTTATGTAGTATATCAGTCATCTGGTTACCATAACACAAGCATTCAATTAGCTTGGGACTAGATCATGCTGTGTACAAAGATATTTATTTTATTGTTTATTAATTCCCCTGATTACCCCCTATACTATCAAAGGATCTAAAAATGCATAAAGATCTAAAAGAATATGTGCACCTTGGTTAATACTGGCGTGATCATACTCGTATATAAATAAATAATAAATATTTGACTTTTGACCTTGGACCTATTTGACCTTGGACATTCCACACGGCGTCATCTAGTCCCAAGCTAAGCAACTAAATGCTTGTGCTATGGTAACCAGATGACTGATATACTACTTAGATACTTTTTTTAATATACATAAGTACATAATTATTATAAATTTCAAATTCATTAAATTTATTTATTAATTGCGATAACGGTTACGGGTACAGATTGTGTACAGGTTGTGCAAATATTGAGTTAGGGTCCTCCATCATCAGCTTATCAGCATGCAACATTTTACAACGTATCAATACAATAATTAATTAAAATAAAAGATTACATGAATTGAATGATGTCAAAAATTTATAATAATAATTAAGAAATATAATAATCTTTTAAAATGTATTTTTGAGGAACTCGGCAACGCTAAAGTATAGGTACCTTTTCTTGTAAGATAGATAGAAAAACATCCAGACCCGGAACTATCTGTAGAACATACAAACATTTGTCCCGTGGCGAAGATCGAACCCGCAGCCACAGAGGTCGTCGTATATAGTGTATAAGACGAGTCTAACGGCTTACGTCTGTGTTGCCTCATTGTTTGTATCACGGCCTTAACGGCGAACCCTTAGGTTTATTAAACTCGAGTTTATTTTAGCGTAGTTCTTTGCCCTTCATGAACTTTACTCAGCTGTCTTGTTCCTGCATTTAAAGTCAATATTAGCATTGATATTCTGTTTCATAAATGCACTGTAACAAATTAGAACTTTTATCATTACTTTTATTATCTCAACTTTGAGAGACATACTCTTAATATACGTTTACTTCGTATAGTTTTAGCACAAATTTCCAACTGACTGATCTTCATACCGTGTCAATAATTACTGGTTTCACTATTTTATTTTACTAAAAGTTATTTTAGTGAAAAAATTCAGAATTTTGTATTCTGAATGGCACGTTGAATTTTTCTGAAGTATAGGTTGTAAGTAAAGGTTTACTGTTCCACTTTTGCTTTATAAATCATCTCAAATGTCAAAATTCATTTGGCGTAAAAATGTCTAAGGATATTTATTTATTAATTAGTTCATTTTCAATGCGTTTTCCAACGCAAAGGCTATATTATTATGTCTATATTCAATATAATTAACCTTTCATTGCTTTCATATCTACCCTATATTGACATACTAGGCTGCTGTCTCTTTTATGAAAGTTGATCCTAGGGTCACACGTCACCGTATCTAGTGGCCTGAATAATTTTACGGCTGGAAGTGAAATTGCACGCTTTCTATCATAACTTTGGCTCAGTTTTCAATCCCTTATCTCCAACCTAAATAGGGCCATCGACACCAAACCAACGAGAGCACTAACCGATCGTTTAGCAATCCGCGATTACTGAGCCGATATTATCTCTGTACGATTAATGGTGGCCCTTTATCCAATGTCGATAACCACTTCATGGTGGAACGCACCAACCACCAAATAACATCAAGGAAAACTGATCCATGTTTCAATACACGTACGGGTCGTAATTGACTGTTTATGAAAAAGCTTTGGCCTGGAATTTAGTGTCAAGCGATAACTAACCATGATGAATGGAGTGTAGGTTGTTTTTTGCGTGAATAGGTGTATTTTCTAAATAATAGGCTATGTGCAGAGTCAGTAGTAAGTCCTTGGGGGACAATAGGTAGGTCTGCAACAGATATATCTTCGGAACGAGACAATTGAAGAATAACAGGAATATTAATCGGTAGCGGTGAGCTCTTTACGGTCTACATTTTGTATAATTTAATTTGATGTAGAATTGATGAAGTCGAGATTAAATTAGTCCGCGTTGTTGCGTTTTATCAACCGACATTAAAAAAGGAGGTTCTAATGTTCCACGGTATGTATTTTTTTATGATTATGTTCACTGATTATTCCGTGAATAGTAGATCGATTTCGCTCCCGAGGGAAGTGGTTGAAAGTGTTGCGGGTTCGATTCCCGCCACGGGACAAATGTTTGCATTATCTGCAAATATTTGTCTCGAGTCTGGGTGTTTTCTATGTATAATATGTATGTATTTACAAAAAAAAATGTATCTATGTAGTATAATTATCAGTCATCTGGTTACCATAACACAAGCATTAAATTGCTTAGCTTGGGACTAGATGACGCTGTGTGGAATGTCCAAGGATATATTATATTATATATATATTATTATTGTCATCAAATGCTAATTTCTATACAACTCGTAGAACAAACAAATTTGTCCACTCAAAACGGCGGCAAAAACACTGTTTCTCCTCTTACATCCAACGTCTGAAAACAGGCACCAAAATACCTCAACGATTGCCACTCAAGCATACTAGACTTTAGACGATGTCTAGACCGTAGCAAAGTCAACGTTCATAACCTAAAGTAAATCGATATTGCCAAAGACTTATTGAAACTTCTTGAACTTACTTGAACAGGACTTAGTCCCAAAGTGGAACTTCTCAGTTTTCAGTTTAAGCTAATTGAAGTTGCCTGAAAATGCCGCTTAAGTTGGCAATAAGTAAAACGAATAATTTTTAAGTTTCTGTAAAAAGTTTTAATCAGTTTTGAAGGTTGGTTAGTGTTCAGCTTTATATAAACTTTGGAAATTGCAGTGTTTTCTTTGTGAGATGGCATTTGTATCAATTATGAGATGAATTGTTTTTACTAGTAGCGTCTTGATAAGTGTAGGTTGTTTTTTCCTGAGTGATGACGAAATATGAAATGAAATAAAATATTTATGAAATTTGTTGTTGTTGTATTGCCAAGGTGCGGTAGACAAATTCTATCAGATCTTTTAATATTTTAGGTCATTTGTAGATGTCTAAGTGGTAGTCAGAGGTATGTCCAAATACATACGTACATACCCACATTCGTTCGTTCATTCGTATGAGCAAGTGGCCAAAAATGTATTATTTATTAGCATTAAAAAGACATTTTGCAGAAGTTAATTCCAAATATGGATAATTATTACAATAAAAATTAAATGATGATTAGTTAAGTAGTCATCACTTTCACTATGGGCTTGTTATAAACACTTACCACTTATCATCCCTACTCATCACTATCTTCAGTAAAGTTTTATTTTTTCAAACTTTATTTCAACAGCATTTTATTGACTGCGGATATTTAATTATCCTCTTGATTATTTCGCATCGCGTTCTCATAAACTGTAGTGTCCAGTTTCTCGATAAAAAACTAATAAACTTCTAGTTTTTTCTAAACTTATTTCATTGTCGGAAATAAAAACAGAACCGCGTGATTTCAACGATTTTATTTTCCTTCACGGGGTGATGTTTTTCAGTCCAATAATGCAATTTCAGTGTACAAACTAATTGCATCGGAGTTGGGTTTGGTGTCCGTTGTGATACAGGATGTTGTATAAAAACTAAAACCAATTGAGAACAAATTTCCTGGCAATTGGTTTTGTTTATTTATTTATTTATTGATGCGTTTAGACAGGATAGTGACGATGTTATTTTACGAAATTTAATTTTTATTTTAATTTATTTATTTATTTTTATTTAATTTATTTTTAAATTTAATTAAAAATTAAATTCGTTTTTAAGGAGTATTTAATTTCACTTTCAAAACTATCGTGAGTTGTATTAGACATTATAATAGCACACGGGAAATTACTCACGTAAAATTATCGTTGATTTAGATACCGACAATGTTTCGATTCTTCCGGAGAATCTTCATCTGGGTATGAGTGTGGTCACTCCTCGCGGTCGCGTCTCACATCGGAGTATTTAATTGATTACATAATATGAATGATAAATAATATCAATGAAACGTTTTATTTGTATGCCTTAGTAAATTACAGAAGTACATTATATATAAATACTAGCTACGCTCCGCGGTGTTACCCGCGGTAGCTTCGGTTCCCGTGGGAATACCTGAATCAAAAGTAGCCTATGTGTTATTTCCGGTCATAAACTATGTATATTTCAAGTTTCAGCCAAATCCGTTCAGTAGTTTTAGCGTGAAAGAGTAACAAACACACTTACACACACACAAACTTTTACCTTTATAATATATATATAAATATATAAATACTAGCTACGCTCCGCGGTGTTACCCGCGGTAGCTTCGGTTCCCGTGGGAATACCTGAATCAAAAGTAGCCTATGTGTTATTTCCGGTCATAAACTATGTATATTTCAAGTTTCAGCCAAATCCGTTCAGTAGTTTTAGCGTGAAAGAGTAACAAACACACTTACACACACACAAACTTTTACCTTTATAATATTAGTGTGATAGTAGTAGGTATATAATAAATATGACTTACCTTTGGACGACAATAACCTTGGAAGGCCCTGACTTTGTGTAAATCATCTAGTAAATTATGTTTTTTCTTTTATACACAAAGTCACTTCCCGATATCTGAGTACTTAGTTTTTTTTTAATTACGCATCACATTCAAAAGAAAGGTTTATAATTATGTTAGTACGAGTATTAATACATACAGAATATACATGGTTAGTAATACACTATTTTATGTGATTTTCGCTATTGAGATTATTCCTAAAATCCGAAACTCCTAAATTATACTAAACAGGATCGCGATTATGATTTTAGAATAGAATAGAAAAAAAAATATTTTCAATCAACATAAACATGGGTAAAAGAAATGAGAAATATTGACAATTGAGTGACAAATTTTGAGATCCCCCTGTAGCTTTCAGTAGAAGAGACGCCACCTGTGACAATGGACTCAAGTACAAAAACAAACATAGCTGAAATGCGAGTTGTAGTGATGTATCCGTATCCGTATTGGATATTGGAAATATTGGAGTTTCTGCAAACATATAATTTATTTTATAATTCCCACGCGTGGGACCTCAACAAGACATAGGCTACATTTTGTACCAAATTTCACCAAAATCGGTTCAGTGAGGCGTGAAAGCGTTACAGACAGATAGTTACTTTCGCATTTACTAGGGAATTTAGTAGGGAACCAGATAGATAGAAAGATAGTCGTGGTCATAATTAAGTACTTTTAAGATACTCGTACAACAAATATCTATAGGTACCTACAAACATTTGTAGCTACTGGATAGTAATCGAACCCACGAAAATCTTCCTTCACGCGGAAGAAAAAACTATTACCAAGGAAGGCAAGTCAATTATATTGACCAATGATTGGTTTCGAATTTTCGATAGATCTCTGATTGTTTATACTATTTTTATACACAAAGATCATAAAAAAGAAAGAAAAAACAACATACAAATCAGTTATTGTTTCTCTCGGTTCGTGGAGTCACAACCAGCCAGGCCCAGTCTGAAAATCAGTGTTGTTCTGCGTCAAGGCGCAGAGTAACAAAAAGCTGAGCTGAGACTGGTCCCTTTTGACCCACCCTCTTCAGCACAGGGCGTCTAATCTGCAAAACGAAAAACGAAGTTTCGTGACAATTTTCGGGTTCTAATTATGTTGGTGAACTATTACGAATTTACTATCCACCAACATAAGCTGACCCCGAAAATTGTCACGAAACTTCGTTTTTCGTTGTTCCAGAGTAAGGGCCCTGGCCTATTGCATTACCTACCTACCTTTTTATAATATTTTCCTTTTTGTACTATTCTGTGTTTAGTTAAGTTCTTCTACTCTGTAAACCTTTCCATCTGTGCTGTAATGTGTGTGTGTGTCAATAAAGTATTTATCTATCTATCTATCTATCAAAACATTTACTCACTTCACTAGCCACTATCGAAGTTTGTACGGAAAAGTGTAATTTCAGCCACTTTTCAGATTAAAAGTGCGCGATTTTTCAATTGGACCCGAAGCTGGATTGAAAGTTTACTTTTTAAAAAGGTTTTGCTTGTCGTGGCTACCATAGTCAGAGTCGTATTAACGACCACAGAGAAAGAAAATTGTTTATAGTAATTTAAATCTTAATCGTTAGTCTTTATAAGTGTGAACTTGATATGACTGATAAATAAGTAAGGGATAGGAAATCAAATAAAATAAATCTGCCAAGTGCGAGTCGGACTCGCGCACGAAGGGTT
This sequence comes from Xanthorhoe designata, assembly GCA_963582015.1. Classification (NCBI taxonomy): domain Eukaryota; kingdom Metazoa; phylum Arthropoda; class Insecta; order Lepidoptera; family Geometridae; genus Xanthorhoe; species Xanthorhoe designata. The sequence goes on from OY757049.1 coordinate 949,209, forward strand.
CCGTACCGTTTTGTGAATATTTCAAGCGTCTCCTTGTTGTCTTTATAAAAGGGATTAAGAATTAATTCCCAAATTAAGCAATTTAATGCTTGTGTTATGGTAACCATCAGATGACTTACCTATATACTACTTTTTTTTTGTAAATACATACTTATTATAGATAGAAAAACATCAAGACCCGGAACAAATATTTGCATGCAAACATTTTGTCTCGTGGCAGAGATCGAACCCGCAACCTCCGCGTCTCAGGCGTGCCTTCACCCGCTGCGCCACAGAGATCGTCAAATACCTTATCAGTTCATAGATATTTTATTCTCAAAAAAGACGAATGAGTCACTTACATGAGAATTAATTTAACTTAAAATAATTAAAAGGGAATGTGCTTATAAAAATAATATATTTAAAAAAAAAAATAGAGTGAAAAGTAGGTACTCTGATAAAACACAAGTAGGTAAGTTACAAGCCGCCAGTTCACGGGTGTTGTTCGGTCGTGCATCGAACCTTGTGTCCTTGGCCCCGGTGCAACGTACAGCCTACGGATCGACTTGTACACTGATTTTTATTTATGGAAGGGACATTACTATTTATACTTCTCAATAAATTACAAAAAAATTTTGGTAACAAATTGGTGAGATTTTGGAAAAGGCCTAAACCGGAGAGCGTGTATGAAGATTGTAATGAGAGTGAATGAGGCGAAAGAGGGTGTGTCAGGATCGTAGCAAGTGGAGATCCGTGGTCTCTGCCTACCCCCATGGGAAAGAGGCGTGATTTTATGTATTTATCTATGTACGTACATTTTTAGTCAGTTGGGACAATTATCATATCATAATGTTTAACAATAATTAAAATAAAACACAAATCATTACCGTTTCCAGTTGACTTTATATCACAGGTCGTCGTCTGGCAAAAGGTTGTGAGCGATGAACCTTCCTGTGGATTCATTCTTATTGCCTCGGCTCTGCGGTGCCTCAGTACCTATAGAGCATCCTTTCGAAACTGTTTTGTATATTTCACTTTCAAAACTATCGTGAGTTGTATTAGACATTATAATAGCACACGGGAAATTACTCACGTAAAATTATCGTCGATTTAGATACCGACAATGTTTCGATTCTTCCGGAGAATCTTCATCTGGGTATGAGTGTGGTCACTCCTCGCGGTCGCGTCTCACACTGTATCTAAATCGACGATAATTTTACGTGAGTAATTTCCCGTGTGCTATTATAATGTTTTGTATATGTAGAGAGAAATCTGTTCATCAGTATAGAGAAATCTGTAATATCAAGATTTTGAAAATTTTGCAGAACACGTTTTTATATACAGGGCGTCCCATAGTCATGCCACATAATAGGGGTTCATCAGTATAGAGAAATCTGTTCATCAGTATAGAGAAATCTGTACATTCAAGATTTTAAGAAAATTTTGCTGAACACGTTTCATATACAGGGCGCCCCATAGTCATGCCACATAATAGGGAAAGTACCTTAAATATTGTACTCGTAGATAGGCAGTTTTACTGAAAGAAGACTTCATTTTAAATTTAAAAACAATTTAAACTACATTCATATAAGGTAAATAATGCGATGAAATGTGCCCATTCTAAATATGAATTGTGATTGCGGAAGTTTAAGAAATAAATAGTAGACAACTTGGTTCCACGGCCGACAAGTCATGACTTGTTTTACATGTTACATTGAACTGCACATATATAATACTAGAACATTCACCAGATTTATGCTATAAGTCGCGTCACGTAAAAATAACTCTTGAGGAGAAGTGGAGCGGGGGAATATTTGGGCTTAAGTACACGCGCGCACGAAAGTACCTAATAGGCCTACAGCTAATCGGTACTCTAACCGAAATACCATCTTACTGATAGTTTAGTCTTTGGCGTCTACGGCTTCGTGGCCGAGTGGTCAATGACCCGGCTAAAGGGTGATCGCTTGTATCACGCGGATTCGAATCCCGTCGAAGTCATAAACATTTAGAAAGATTTTTCATTTATTAAGGCCTACAGCCGTTTTCTCGAATGCAGAATTACCTAATCAATGGTCAAATCACGTGACAAGTGTCAAATTAGGAACAAACTCGACACTGTCACGTGATTCGTTCGTTCGTTCGTTCGTCGTATGAGCAAGTGGCCAACTCTGGTGACGGAGTTTTTAGGCCGCCTAAAGGCCTCCGTCATGGCTTAACGACTTTAAAAGCCGGGACCGACAATTTAACGTGCCCTCCGAAGCACGGAAGCGCTCAGATGAAAATGCCACTTGCGGTCACCCATCCAAGTAGTGACCGCTCAGAACGTTGCTTAACTTCGACGATCTATCAAGAACGTCTTAGCAAGCTTCGCCACGAGCGCTTCGTCACGTGATTTGATCGTCACAGAGGTCGTCAAATAAGTATAAGATAGGCTATGTTAATACTATAGTAGTATTAAATATTAGACTTACAATTGTAGGAAGGAAAGCCTTTTAATATGATGGTAAACTTATTTATTTGTAAATTTGTATTTCATCTTATAAAACTGTGCGTTTTCATCAGCGCGATCTACAATCGGTAGGTACATTTTTAGTAGCGACATGTATTATGAATTTAATTAACTATATTAGTACCAAAACGCTTTAACAATTAGAGTATAATTGATATACTAGCAATCGAATAGTAGAATTAGTAGGCTTAGCGGTTTGAGCCAAAACGTATTGACATTTGTCAGTAAAAAGGACATCAGTTCTCTCGAATATGCAAAGGCAATAACAGGGGTGGCAGACGGTGAAATTCCCGCGCAATCTGCATATCTTGCATTGCATTATCGCGTCGGGAAATGGACGACAAACGTGCCCGGAAAATAAATGGAAGGGGCAACGTTTTTGCTAGCATTTAGTTTGGTACTTGGAAATTGATGCAAGTTTTGTCTATAATTTTAAATGTGCAAAGGAAAAATATGGAATTTGCGTGCTATTTTTCGTCCAGTTTGCAATCTGTAGTGGAATGCCAATGCTGTTGGGGTCAGTGCAAATACCTCAAAACAAATGACGTGATCATTGGAACTGATATCCCAAGGCGCGGTGGACATTCTTTCCGATCTTTTGACATTTTTAAGATCTTACAAAAATGTCTAAATGAATTAATTAATATAAATGAAAATACTTTATTGCACACTTACAGAAAGGAACTTATGAACTAGTAACAATTTAGTAATAATTGCACAATGGGCGGTCTTATCGCTAAGAAGCGATCTCTTCCAGACAACCTAAATGTTTAATTAGTAGTGGCAATTCGGAGTATCGCAAAAGCTAAACTAAACTAACTAAAATTTAATGCCATCCTTTTTATTCCCATCGCTATGAAAGGGACGGCAACATTTTTAGTTAGTTAAATTTAGCTTTTGCGATACTCCGAATTGCCACTAGTGTGTTTAGTTTTATTTTTACAAGCTTTTTATTAGCTTCACTTGTTAGCTTCACTTCGATTTTGACCCACTTTAAACGACCAGCTGCCCTAGCCATGTTACATTTCGACAATCGCTTTCGATTAGAAATTAAAATAAATGTATAGGAATTGACATTCGATGACGAAAACTCGAGCGATCAGAAATGTCAAATCAAAGGTGTAGCGATGATAGAAAGAGAATAGATACGAAACATTTGTCACTTGTCTACGCACCCAGATTTCGTTCAAACTTTGTATTCAGTCGCTTCTTGTATTCTTGTATCGTTGTCACCGAATGCCACACTACTCTGGGTACTGTGGTTTTGATTTGAAAACTTTTTCAGGAATGCTCGGGCTTTTTGTTGCAAGTGCGACTCGAAAGTCATTTTGTTAACATTTCTGGAGCTACATCGAATTGTTTATTTGTATTCTAGAATGTTGTAGTTTGAGTAACTTTGTCACTGTAAATTGTTTTATTTGTTTCATGCATGAAAATTGCTGTAAAGTCCTACCCCTCTTTTCAGATATTAAATCTGTTGCTATCTCTTTTCATTGACACAAATCTTTTTGAATAAGTCCATACATCTATTTACAGAAACTTAACTACTACATATTTTTATAGCTGTACAACATACTCTTACAATAGGGACCAGTTACTGTTGAGTTACAAAAGATCTATAGGTAACTCAACTGATCCAAGCCCTAGTAAAGTATCTGTTCTCGTATATAAGTTACTTATTTAGTAATAAGGTTTAAATGTTATCAATACGTTACAGTAGGTAATTACTTATATTAAAATTATAATATTAGCCATGACCACAGATTAACTAGCACACTAATGTAACTTGTATGTGACAACACAAACAACTAAATGGCATTTTTGTGGTTTATTTTTTTATAAATATGTCATAGTGATCAAATTTAACTTCGTGTTTTCAACTTAGTTACTCTAAAACACTTTGATAATGTGTGATTATACAATTGAATAAAAACGTGTTACATCAGGTTCAGTAAGTTAAAATGAATGATGTTTTTTTTAGATTGGAGAAAAAAACGGGTGCCTATGATTAAAACCTAGGAGACAAAAACGGAGTTATCGGCATAATTATATCAAAACTAATTTATTATCAGAATTTCTTGTCTTTCACAGAAAAGTTCCAAACGTCACCCATTCGTTTAGTGGCATCACAGAACGTTGCTTTACCTGAAAATAAATAAATAAATATCCTAGGACATTTTACACGGCGTCATCTAGTCCCAAGCTAAGCAACTAAATGCTTGTATTATGGTAACCAGATGACTGATTTACTACATAGATACATATATTTTTTTAATACATACATATTATACATAGAAAAATATCCAGACCCGGAACAAATATCTGCAGAACATGCAAACATTTGTCCCGCAGCGGGGATCGAACCCGCAACCTCCGCGTCTCAGGCGGGCCTTCGCCCACTGCGCCACAGAGGTCGTCAAAATGGTCAACTAGAAACAACTAAGCAAAGCAAAATGCTTTCAGTTAACGAATGAATACGAAATATAAAGAGCTTTTTCATTGCAATACTAAATAACTTATTATTTTTAAAATCCAAGTTCTCTGAATCTGGATTTGCAGAGAAAATGTTAAATCTAAAACGACTTGAAACTAGAGCTCCCTTTGTATAAGGACTACAGAATGTGCTCGTATGTTGAAATAAAAGTTTTTATTCCGAGAAAAGTGATGTTGTGCAAAATGTGAATGTGAAAATGTCTCCAGGCTAGGTCTTTTTTATAAGTGCTAGTTTTCCTGCGTGTTGATTTCTTGCTGTTTTTATTATATTTTTTAGATAAATTTGATTTATTGCATTTTTGATGACAGGGCTGTAATGTTGTCGGTATTATTTACCTGAAAAAATATGTAAGTTGCCGATTTATAATACGAGTAATTTTAGTTAAACACACGTTTGCAAGTTAAACAAAATAGTAAAAAAAACACCTAACTGTAATCTCGTATCTATTATCGCAAAACAACCACATAAAACCAGAAAATCATCCTGAAAATAATAATAATTAAATAAAAATGCGCTTTAACACGAGCTTTTAACGGTGAAGGAAAACATCGTGAGGAAACCAGTTAGCTCTCTAATAGCGTCGATGGGCTTGCAACCTGTCACGTATGGAAAGTTAACTTCTGCAAGATGTGAGCATGTACGTATGTATTTGGACATACCTCTGACTCACCCCATTGACATCTTCAAAATGGATCTAAAAATTGCATTATGATCTGAAAGAAATGTCTACCGCTCCCTGGGTTACAGTCGTGAACATATGAAATTTTTAAATTTTTTCCATTTCATTCGATTGTTTTTTTTGCCTTCACCCCCATCTTCAAATCACACTAAATATCATAACAGCGATTGTACAAATTCAAAAATCTAATACTCAAATAAATCAGGCACATATTTAATACATTTTTAAGCCCGGGACCGGCCAGTGGCTATTCCCTCGGGATATTGGTCGCATAAATCTTAGCAGAGTGTTTTTACTCACGTAGAGCGATTCGTTTATTTGTGAAAGCTTTTGCTGCTTTTGGATGTGTTTTGATGCTTTTGGAAGAGAAATATACGATAATCCATGTTTATTTTTCAGAGATAAATCGAAGTTTACAAAGTTAACTTCTGCAAAAACTGGGCATGTACCAAATACATACATTATTTGGACATACCTCTAGCTACCCCCTTACATTATCTTTAAAAAGGATCTAAAAATTGCCTAATGATCTGAAAGAAATGTCTACCGCTCCCTGGGATACAGTCGTGATCATATTTCATTTTTCATTTCATTTAAATCGAAGATTACCTACCATCGATGAATATGTGTTTTTTCTTTTGTCTGATTCAAAACGTTGCATCCAGAAATCAAAAAGCTCTCTTCTCAATTGTTTTAACTTAAGACAATATAGTGGTATAAAGCATTTTAAACGATGTATTCGTTTATTGTTTACATTGAAGAAGAAAGACTGTATTTCTGGAAGAACGACATATTTATTGGGTGGCTATGGATGAACTGTTTTTGACATAGGAAACAATCTAGAGCTAAGATATTCAAATATCGAATGTATCAGTATTATTCATACTGACTGACAACTAAAGAGGACAGAGCTAAACATGAATTAGGTTTTACTATTTCAGCAATTTCTTACTTATGTACTCGTAAATATGAGACTAAAACTCCATAATTTTTTTTTATTATATTTTACACTTATAAAATGGAACACGCTAAGTTTACTGTCAGTATCGGACAACTATAATTCTAATAGTAAAAATTAATAAGAAGAATTGTCTAATATTTAACCCAGGGATATTATTAACAGCCAGTCTCAATAACCTATCTATCTTTGGTTTTGCTTACTGCAGTAAGCAAGCACACATGTGTGCTTGCTTACTTATATTTGATGAAAAATACAAAAATTTAAAAATAACTACCGAAAGCAAGCAAAACCGATGATAGATCGGTTATAGACTGGACGTAAATCAACTATAGTTAAAGCCCGTCACACACGTAGCTATAATATATATTACTATAAATTATAGCAAGGCATATTACGATATATTTTCTATACAAATATTCAAGTGAAAGCACACGCAGCTATAATATTTATTACAGCTGCGTGTACGGGATATATCGTAATATGCCTTGCTATAATTTATAGTAATATATATTATAGCTACGTGTGTGACGGGCTTTAACCTCAAAAATTGCGTAAACTCTGTGCAACATAAATCTCAAAAACAATACGCACAGCATTCTATAAATATTTACATAACCAACGTAACTGGTCGAAGCGCATAATCGAGGCAAAACAATGGATTCACTATTTTTTTTCTATTACCAAGTTCAACACACAGGTGAGTGACCCTTGGCCAGTTTGCGACGATGCATGGCTAAGAGACAAAATGTTAAGTTTGTATTTAAATGGCAATATTATTACTTTTAATATTATTATTATTTAGGTAGGCCAAAGAAAAGATGGATGGACTGTGTGAGGGATGACATGAGTAAGAAAGGAGTGAGTGCTGAGATGACGTCTGATAGAGGGAAATGGAAGAAGAATACATGTTGTGCCGACCCCACATAGTGGGATAAGGGCAGGAAGAAGAAGAAGATAATTACTTTTGGAGATTAACTAATATCCATATATCCAACGTACGGATGGACCGTAGATCGATCGTCATAGCAATGTTGTTATCTGGTTGTTCTGAAGCACTCGTGGCGAAGCTTTCTAAGACGTTCTTGATAGATCATCGAAGTTAAGCAACGTTCTGAGCGGTCACAACTTGGATGGGTGACCGCAACTGGCATTATCAGCTGAGCCACACACACCACAGGTTTTTATAATTTCTTTGATTTTGCCACTTGTTAAGTATTTTTTCGTAAATTTAAGAAAATATTATTTTAAATAACAAGGGTATGTTATGTTTTCTGAGCTAGAAACCTACTTAAAAACAGATCGCTTACAAGAAAACCTTGGTACTAAAAATGAGTCAGTCGCTCGAGATTGTATACAAAATTATTAAGATAATAAGCGGATACCTACGTACATTTTGGTCACGAACCAATTGACAATGATCGGTAAGCCGCGATTCTAGTGATGTGCATGAAATCGATAAAATCTTAGATTATCGATATGAGTAATGGAGACGTGATATGAATAATTTATTTTTAAGTATTAATGTGCCGTGATTTTATAATTGTATTTTATTTGTTGTTTATTTGAATACAATTACAAATTCATTGCACGTTTCTGTCCAAATACAGCGAAGTAATATTGAATATGAAAATCCAGCTTGGTCATTTAAATTAGTAATCAGTTATCAAGTATGTAGCTTTAGGTAAACAGATATTTATAGAAACCAATAACTAAGTTAAATAAATAGTAATAATATCTATTTAAAGCTCGCTTTTGCACGTTTTACGAAAAATATACAATTTCGTATCATAACATCAATTCAGTTTACAATTCTATTAGTGAATTTTCAAATATACAATATTTAAATAAAGCTTCTAAAACATGATCGTTTTAGAAGCTTAAATATTGTATGAACATAATAAATACTATGAAATGGGAATTTATCTTTTTTGTGTATTTTCGAGTTGTAATCACGAATCGATGCATGCGATTTTGTTGACATATCGGGAAACTTGAAATACACGAACTATGGTAATTTCTTGGTATTTACAAGATTTAAATGCTCCATCGGCCAAATCACGGCGCATGCGATTTCGTTGACATATCGGGAAACATGAAAATTCACGTACCATGGTCATTATCTTAGTATTTACAACATTTAAATGCTCCATCGACAAAGAAAATCCCATCACTAACCGCCGACTAACCTTTACTCGACTGTACTTTGCTTTTGCAAGTTTAATCATGCTTCGAGGCTGGCTCGTGACGCAACGTTTCGCAAGCTTAATCATTATTTTATCTTACAAATTGTATTCATGTCGGTCACTGGCGGACTTATCGATAGCGTTTATCGACAGTTTGTGTCATCACTATTATTTGTGTGTATTTTTTTTATTTAAAAACCATAAAAACACATAAATATATTGAACTTTCAACAAAAACATTGTTGCTTGGGGGCTCAGTGAGTACCTAAGAGTGAGATTTATCTCAATATCGTTTTGATATTTTAAAAGTGAGGTAGGTTACTATATAAATCAAAATTGTATCCTACCTATGTAAATAGTAGTACTTAAATGAAATGTTTGTTTCCTTAAAGGTGAAACTGCGTAGTATTTTTTATCTTACGAACAATAAATATCTGTCTACAATTTTACGATCCGAAAAAAACATGTATCAAATACATTGAATGCAATCTTCTTACGTTAATCAAAATATGGGAACTAAAAACGCAATGCGATGTAATATTGAAGATAAACGTTTATTATGTTGATGGTAGGTCTACCTGTTCGGACTTGTTCCAACCAATACCACAGTGTAATAAATAGTTAGTATAGATACAGGATTCTTAAGTAGTAGGTATGGGGTGACTGATGCGTGACGCGTAGGCGCGAGGATTTTATAATTATGCGTGGTTGAATTCATTATCATTATTATAAAAGATCTGTCCCGATAGATTTCATTCGGTCAAAAACAGTCAATTTGAAAAGGAAAAATAATAATTTGGTTTCAATGTTTATCCATGCATATTTTCATTTTATTTGATTAAGAATCTTCTTTGGACTCATCGACAATTTTTTCATCTATTTTTTTTTAATGCTCAAAAACATAGTTGTTCCAGCCGTTTCCGAGTTTAGCGCTAAGCAACACACAAAAAAAAAGTAGTGTGACTGCACAAAGAGATAAGGTAAGTGCCTTAAATTATTAGATGAGTAAGACCGATGTGATCAAAGAAGAGACTTATAAACTTTGGCCTTTGTTCTTAAAGATTTGTCAATTTAATATAATATAAGGAACGTTTTATTACTCTTATGGCAATTAAAAGAGATAGCAACAGATTTACTATCCGTTTTAGCTAAGAATTAATAACGGGGTTAGGCTCAACTCACACCAAAAGAGCGGCGAAGAGCAGCGAAGCGGAGCGCAGTTTCAGTGTCATATGAATTTCAACTTTATTTTCATTACTATAATACTAATTATCGCATGAGAAACTCGAACCAGTCGCGCGGATGCCCGCGGCGCCGCGGGAATTCCGGCGAATTCGAATACGCGCGCCTTCTCTGCGATAATATGCTTGGTACCATGAATAATTACTATGACGACACTAACTGTTTATAAATATTTTTTTCATGATTCAATACTAATTTATTGTTAGCACATTATCTTGTAAAATCGACCGTGATTTATTAGTATTTGAACAGTAAAATTAACACTAAGTCCTAAGTCATTGAACGACTGATTCATCGTTGCCCGTTACCAATGAGTAAGAATTAATTAAAATGAAAACCGATATCCATCATTAAAATACAGTAAACCTTAATCCTGCATAAATAAGGTCAAAAATCAATTGCGCACGATCTTACCGTTACCATCTCGCGGAGGTTCGACGAAAATCACGCCAATTTAGGATTCGATCTTTTTTTTACAAATGATGGGTTATCGGTGGCTTTCTGGGTTCCGTAGTTTTAAAACTAAAGCCTTAAATAGTTCTGTTCATCTTTGTCAGTTCTTTAGGACGTTTACAATGGATTTTGCATTGATATTTAAAAGTATATTCACTAAAAATAGAGTTTAAAGGAATCAAATAAATCTTCAAAATTGAGCAGGGTCTATAGGAAGAACTTAGATTATTTGAAGACAAAATCTTGAGGAGATTGTGGTTATAGTAAAAATAATAAAAATCTTCTGTTTGTGCTCCATTTAAATTTTATAACTTTTTTTAAAGCTATAAAACAATATAAATTTAGGGTGTGCTGGAACCCTATATTTTTTTCTTCATCACACACTTCGCCAGCTTAAATTAAAATCAATTCAGGTTTAAATACCTGCTTATTATCGTGATTGAGTCCCACGCGTGGGCTTATAAGGCGTGTTTGAAGAAACCACGTAATAAACTTGGTGTTATGACTGTATAATTTGCGATTTTCCTAATACAGACGTTGTTAATTTTATTTATAATGGCTTTTAACTAATTCATATTAAACTTTTTTGGAATATTTAAAACTTAAGTAGTCAATAGCATGCCATATTAGACTAGAATTCTTGTTTTAAACGAGACTATAAATTTAACCATTTTTGTTTGTTAATTAATTAAAGGTTTTTTTTTATGGCGTGATATTTTGCGGTAGACAGAGCTTAAGCACCTCTGACATTCATAACATTCATCCATCAGGGGGCTTAAAAAGGCCGTTTTAGGAATATAAATCTTATGTCATTAAGAATAAAGTGCTTTAGCAATATCCTTCTTATGTCATTCAGAATAAAGTGCTTCAGCAATATCCTTCTTATGTCATTTAAGAATAGGTAAGGTGCTAAATTATTGTTCGAATCAAAAAATGTCTTATCAGCAGAATTGCTCATAACTGCCATTTTAGCCCCCCTGTGCTCAAACTTATACAGACAACAACAATCAAAATAATATGGAGTTCAGACCAAACTTTGATACATTTGAAAGAATATTATAGTAAATTGAAATCATTTTGAAAGTATTAGCCAAAAGTGTTAAACAAATTTGACGACCTCTGTGGCGCAGTGGGCGAAAGCCCGCCTGAGACGCAGAGGTTGCGGGTTCGATCCCCGCTGCGGGACAAATGTTTGCATGTTCTGCAAATATTTGTTTCGTGTCTGGGTGTTTTCTATGTTTATTATGTATGTATTTACAAAAAAAAATGTATCTATGTAGTTTATCAGTCATCTGGTTGCCATAACACAAGCATTAAATTGCTTAGCTTAGGATTAGATGACGCCATGTGGAATGTCCAAGGATATTTATTTATTTATTTTTTATTTATATTAAATATTGCGTAATACACACACACACATCCGTTGCATCCCTCCGGTTCATTACGACCAAAATGTCTAGCTAATAAATACGACTGAATCTCATAAAGCCACATAGAATTTACTAAAATAGTTCGTATTTTTCTTTGTTTTAATGATATCCAGTATGGTGGTATAGTGTTGGAGTCAGAGCCTTTTTTTTTACAAACTGTTCGCTATCTTCTTTAGTGAAACTTTTTAGAAAAATGCGATATCTCGTATCATTTACTTTGGTGCAGTTCTTGATACATACAAGCAGTAAATTCTTGAACGGTATTCATTTTTTCATCAAAGAAAACATCGGCTTTATTTGTTAACGATACAAAAACTGTATAATATCTTTCATTTTTTGAAAACAGCTTATAGGCGTGCCTCAAATGTTTTATTGTGATATCTACCTATTATAAAATATAGAACAGAAGGTAAAGAAAATAAACTACGAAATACAAACCACATTTGTTGACAGAATGATATATAAGTTACCTATATTGTAATTATAAAAGCACTTTTTGCTTCTTAGTTTCACATATTTCCGTAGACTCGGATACGACACACTCCCAAAGATCATCATGGATAAGAGTCATCTTCATTAAAAACTTCCAGGAACTATAGTTTTCTATTTCTCGCAGTTTTTCTATTGCTAGAGAGCTTGATCCCGTAGGCGTTGCCATCGTATTCTGGGCCCAAAACCTAAAGGAAAGACTATAATTCGGAAGAAAAACTTATTTATTTGGTCGCTATGGATGAACTGAAGTCAACATAGGAAACAAACTAGAGCCAAGATTTGCAAATATCGAATCTATTAGTATGATTACTGACTGACAGACACACCGATGCAATGTTTGAAAAAAGAAAAACAATTTTTAAATTGTTAATTAATCATACTCTGGACTGAAATTTGTAAGGCAACCAATTTGCAATATTGACCTTTTCATCCATTATCCAGCTCGATGAAAGTCGTTCTATGGAGGGATCTCGGACTATAAATCTTTAGGTTATCTCTACATCCACCCTGTCTTGTAGTTTATTGAAGATATGACATTCAATAATATTTCTTATTATTTTATAAGACCATAATAAATAGGCTCAATCACTTACGAACTATTTCATCATAATTATTATTCGCTATCTTATCTTATCGAAGGTTGGAGTTCTCGTATTAGTCATTGCATTTCTCTATTATGACTATTGCTTTATACACTGGGCTTTGGTAATTATAAAATTCTTTGCATAGTGTAAGATAACCGCTCGTAACTTCTAATTATGTTTTTACTTGCGACATTGCGACATTTTGTGTCGCATATGAACGCCCGCCTGAGACGCAGAGGTTGCGGGTTCGATCCCCGCCATGGAACAATGTTTGTATGTTCTGCAGATATTTGTTCCGGGTCTGGATGTTTTTATATTATATACTTATGTATTATAATATCAGTCATCTGACACAAGCATTAAATTGCTTAGCTTGGGACTAGGTGACGCTGTGTAGAATATCCAAGGATATTTATTATTTTATTTATTTAAATAATAAGTAATATATTTACTATACATAGAAAACACCCAGAGTCGAGACAAATATTTGCAGACCATACAAACATTTGTCCCGCAGCGGGGATCGAACCTGCGAAGCCATCGAAGCTCTGCGTCTCAGGCGGGCTTTCAGCCACTGTGCCACAGAGGTTTGACATTTGACGACGAAACTCGAGCGATCAAAATATCAAGTCAAAGGAATAGCGATGATAGAAATATAATTTAAACGAAGTGGTATAATAGCTACAGATTCTGACATTTTGTGTGTTACCCTTTAAATTCTGTTGAACACTAAACTACAGTTAAAGATTACTGCATCCATTCTGAACAGTTAACTTTACGTGTCAAGGGCGTAACAGATGCGATCTTGACCACAGATTATAAAGGATAGCTAGTTTTTTTATGTTTAAAGGAGAGCTTTTATAAAATATCTGTTTTGGAAACAGTAGTCTTTTATACATCCAAATAACAAGCCTTTACGTAAATTAATTTTTAATGCAGGGTTCCTAAAATTAGGTTTAAAACAACAACACAACACAACACAACACACCTTTGGTTATTATTTTTAAGTTTTTGTGTGTGTAAGTGTGTTTGTTACTCTTATATTATGCTCAAACGACTGGACAAATTTAAATGTAGGTAATTTGGTACCAGAATTGTTTATATAAACTTTCGCGATCAGAACACATTATAAAACGCGACCGCGGCTTTTGCAATCTGGTCGAAACGTCGGGAATTAAAGGTAAAACTCGTGATAAATATCCGTTTGTTTTATAATGTTGTATCAGCTATTTCAACGTGACTGTGGCTTCTAACCGTGCTTAATAATAACATGGTTAAAGGCCCATTAAAATACAACTTGGGACATTAGGCCTCTAACGATGATTACCTACTGACAATAGGACCTACATATTTATTGCTGTACCCTTTTTGATTTATGCTTAAAGTAATTTGTGCGGATAAAAGTAATGTGAAGTACTTTCTTCGATTTATTTCCTATTGTTAAGTATTTAAATTTAAAAGTAATGATTTTTTGGGAACAGTGATTATAAGGTTTGTTCAAACCGAGATTAGAACAATATAAAAATCAGTCTTGACTGACCGGAAACATTTTATATCTATATAAAATGCAAAATAGAGTAAAGATCGGTTAAGAGTCTACTCAACCTTCGAACTTAAAAAATAAATGCCTACCAACCAAGCGGTCAATGACTCTTGAACAAATAAAAAAACTAAACATGAACTCACGACCTTTGGCTCAAAACTCAAAGCTATTCGACTTTAACCAAGCAAAAATTTTTATTATTTATTGCCTATTGTGTCCCACTGCAGGGCAAAAGCCCCTCCCCTTTTTCCATCCCTCTGTCTTCAGCGACAAGGTTTCAATCCTTATCGTCTCACATTCACACATCCACAACATTGTATAAATATAGAAAGAAAGAAAGAAAGAAAGAAAGAAAGAAAGAAAGAAAAATCTTTATTTTGTCATTACAATTATTATAGAAAACACATAAATAAAAAGAGAAAGATAAAACAAGAAGAATGACAAAAATGACTACTACTCAGCATGATGCTTAGGCAGGAACCAAGGAACCTGTCAAAGCGCTATAGATACATTATTTAACCAGGCAAAGTTCATCAGCTCAGACAGCGCTCGTGGCGAAGCTTGCTAAGACGTTCTTGATAGATCGTCGAAGTAAAACAACATTCTGAGCGGTCACTACTTGGATGGGTGTGCAAGTGGCATTAATATCTGAGCGCTTCCGTGCTTTGGAGTGCACGTTAAATTGCCGGTCCCGGCTTTTAACGAAGTCATGACGAAGGCCTTAAGGCGGCTTAAAAACTCCGTCACCAGAGTTGGCCACTTGCTAATACGAACTTACTTTTTATCACAGACCTAACAAAACCTACAAGACCTAAGTCACGTAAACCAATCGATAATCATAATCGTAGTGGCATGACCCCGACGAAGTTTATCTCTGCGAAATAAGAATAAAAAATATTGCAAAATATTCAAAGGAGTACTGGGGTAGAGTCACGTAGATCTGGACAGGAAAGTCGGATTAATTATTATATTTGATTGATAGCGATGTGACGATGTTTTTAAGGAAAACATTGCAAAAACTAGTTAGCTTTTTAATAGTGTCGATGGAAATAGAAGAAATACCAGCGCAACAGTAGCGTACCTTTCCGCTCTACTGTTGCACATGCGACGTGGCGACCTTTTTCGTTGTCGCATTTTTATTTTAAGTTTTTTGTAAATGTTTTTAATTTTTTATGTGACAAAAAATAAACGTGTTTATTATTATTATATAAATAGAAATAGAAAATAGTTTATTTTGTGACTTAATAAAATAGAACAAATTTAAACACAAAATAGGTCGCCACTCAGCGTGTGCTTACAAACCGTAGATATGAAGGAATGAATACCTAACTGAAAATTCTTTATTGCACACTTACAGAAACTTGAGAACTAAATAACCTAATTAGTATCATTGTACTATGGTCGGTCTTATCGCATAGAAGCAATCTCTTCTAGACAACCTTATGATGGAGAGAGATATTAAGATTAAAGGTATGTAAAGATATGGAATGTTAACTTCTGCGAAATGTGAGCATGATATTTAAAGGAATTTTTAGTCGTTCTATTTCGTACGTCAAATCTCTTCATTCCAATCAAATTGGTTTTTACAAAGCTGTCTGTTATTTTTCATTTGGTTATTTTACCTTTCAACTCAGTGAATTAGTTGAGACTATAGATTACTAGCTGCGCCCCGCGGTGTTACCCGAGGTGAATAGCTCCCGGGATCGAAAGTAGCCTATTTTTTAATCCAGGTTGGGTATAAACAATTCTGGTACCAAATTTCATTCAAATACGTCCGTAACAAACACACATTCAAGTAACAAACACACTTACATACTTACATTAGTAGGATTTATTTTATAACAATCCTTTGATTGCTCAACTGGTTTCTACGCATTCTGTAAATCTATTTGAAAAGTAGACTATTTTGTAAGTAAATAAAATGACAGTTGAAATTGAATTCTTGATTGATGCGATCATAAAAAAAGCAATTCTAAATTGCAATTTACCGTGCAGTCATTAAAAACTCATAAACAATGAAAAAATACAATAAAAATCAAAGCAGACATTATACCTACGAGTTCTTGATAGATAAATCAGTATAATAATCAACATTAGTACGTATACAGTCATATTATCAAGATGTATCATCCCATCTATACAGTTTACCTGAGATTTATGGACGTCATAAAATTATACGCATTAGCTAGCAAAAGGACTTTTGCTCACGATGCGATTTATGGCGTGAAAGACGAAATGAAGCTATCGTTTAAAGCTGAGAGAAATTACCTTAAGGTGCCTATACGGGTGAAACTAGCGCCACCGCCTATTTTATTTTATTATTACGTTGAACAAAGGAATTTAAAAAAACTGAATGTACAGTTTGTGAAACCTATCATAATGCTTTTTTTTAATACCTCTGTAATAGTTTCATTTTGTATAGTTTCGTCTCTCCACCTTGTTAACCTTAAGACTTACATTTTGTCACCTAATATTCAAACCATTTCGACCGTTTCCGCTACAAAGGTCGTATAAACCATTTTGGCCAACTTAAGAATGCAGCCCTATAGCATTTTTTACGCTCTATCGATTGGTATATTTAAAATTGCGCTAAGTCAAAAAAAATGGCTTTTACTCCCCAATATTTGCATGCAACTGAACAACACTTGCCTGCAAAAACAAGGCGTATAACACATTTGGTTAGGATTACGAAATGAGACTTGACGTAACTACAAGTTTTGGGACTTTGTTGTTACAAGTTGTTACAAGACTGAACGTACAAATTTTGTACGTTCAGTCTTGTGAACAACCAAGTCCCGTAGCGATTGTTTTGGTCTGCCGCAGAAAAAAATCAGTGGCACAGACAGACACAGAGCTGCGCAATTTCGCAAGCTCAACTCGATAATAATCTTCGTCTATCAGGGCCCTTACTCATAATTGTCGGGTAGAAACCTATTGAAGTGACTATTATGATAATCTGTGTCTATACAATGGGTTAGAATAATTTACGGTCTTGACCGACTGAACACGTATATTGGTGTATTGTATTAAGGCGATGCTGTGCTTAATGGATTGAAAATTATAGACTGATTTGCTTAGTCATCGTCACTAATTAATATTTTTTAAATAATACCTAATAATAATAAATATCCATGGACATTTCACGCGGCGTCATCTAGTCCTAAGCTAAGCAATTTAATGCTTGTGTTATGGCAACCAGATGACTGATATACTACATAGATACATTTTTATTTTGTAAATACATACATACTATAGATAGAAAAACATCCAGACCCGGAACAAATATCTGTAGAAGATACAAACATTTGTTCCGTGGCGGGGATCGAACCCGCAACCTCCGCGTCTCAGGCGGGCCTTCGCCCACTGCGCCACAGAGGTCGTCAAAATATTGTGGTATAGTTAATTATGCAAAATGTAATCTTTGAGACAAATAGGTGACAGAGCATGCGTCGCTTTGACCTGACGCTCTGAAATAATTTTGAAAACGGGTTTATTAAACATTTTTTTTTAAGTTTTTTAATTTGTTACTATTAGTGAAAACCTTTAATTGGCTCACTATTTCTATCTGGTTTTTTAAGGACACCTTGTAAAAGCTGTTGGTTTCCCGAAGATAAATAATCAAATAATTAATTAATTAATTAATTTTTAGGAAACTTTACAACATTCAAAGATGTAGATGTTTAATTCAATGTTTCAGCTATTAAAGCGCTTTCGTTACTAAGCTTATCCGTTTATTTATTACCCAAACATTCTGCCTTCTACTTTACATTATTTACGTTGAATTAATTGAACAAACACGGTTTGCTGAAAGTGTCGTTGTTCTGAAATAGATAGAAATACATTGTGAATTATCTTTGAACATAAACAGATATTTGTTTTTAACCGACTTCTTATAAGGTTCTATGTTTCACTGTAAGTATTTTTTTGGGTTATTTCTCATGGACGAACTATTTCGCCTAACTGATTTGGCTACGAGGACTAATATAATCATTATAACCGAATTTTAACAATAGTTACGGTTTCAAGCTTCAAGTTTTTCTCGTTACTCGTTCAGGTACGTACGGAGTTCTCTTTCTGTAACATTCTCCTGTGCAAGTTCAAAGTCCGTTAAAGTCAGCAAATTATCCTTTAACATAAACAAATCGTTAAAATCAGTGAAAGCGCGCCGTCGACGTGAAACGTCTGTTAATTTAAACAGTTTCAGTTTTATTCGGTTGTGCGACTGAGAACTTATTAGGCTGTGTCCACAGTAGGCAAACTGTAAGCGGCCGACTGAGTGAGCTGCAAATTTGAGTAAGCTGCAAACTCAGATCAATTTTCACCATATCAACCATATCGCCGCCGCCGACTGGAACCGGTTTTGCTGTGAGTCGGCCACTAACTGAGACAGTTGGCGCGCTTAACGCTGAAAACTGCGTTAAGTGGGTGCAAAACTAGCAAACTGTGGACACTCCATTTCAAATATACCTATGGAAGGGCGTATGGATACGCTGCAAACTCAGTCGGCCGCTAAAAGTTTGCCTACTGGGGACACAGCCTTAAAGTTAAAATTAATACGTTCTTGCAAGCTCTATTTAGGTGTTACAGAAATTTTCACACTAATATTATAGAAAGAAAGAAAGAAAGGTGAACTGGACGAATTTGAATGAAAATTGGTAAATTGCTGATACCCTGGATTTAAAAATAGGCTAATTTTGATCTCGGTATTCCCACGTGAAAGGTTATTCAGCGCGGGTAGCACCGCGGGGTGCACCTAGTGGTATATAAATTAAGTAAATATCCTTGATTCACGCAGTAACCAGATGACTAATATACTACTTTTATACATACTTTTTAATTATTCTAATTAAATAATTGAACCTACTCATCGCTATCATTCGTGAACTCTGCATTTAAAATCTCCTGCACACAAATGATTAGAAATTATTTTAGATAGTAGGTAAACACCCAGACCCAAAAAAATATCTACAAAACATAATAATAAACGATAACGCTGTGTGGAATGTCCAAGGATATTTATTATTTATTATTATTTGTCCCACCATGGGAATCGAACCCAAACCAACTGAGCCACAGAGGCTCTTCTCATTGCCTTAATGAAATGTGAAATAAATCCTTAAGTTTAATGTTATTTTCGATACATTCCAGAAAATGTAAAATCAAGTTTACATTACAAGATGCATAGTCTGAGCGCATCTGCTGTTTCAGCCGCCATATTTATTTATTTAGGCGCGGTCGACGGCCGACGCTCTGCGACCTTCGCCCGGCGAGCCACAAGGTCTCGACGCTTCCACAAACACTTAACATCTTTGACATAATAATAATCTACCGTTTTTTGCATTACCAATCAGCAACAAATAGGAACGGTAACAAAATTGAACGCCAAAATACAAGAAAAAATGCACCGAACGGACATTTTAATTAATGCCATTTGGATTAAACAAGTCTCTGAAATTTAAAAAAAATTTAGACGGGAAAAATATGCAGTGTTATGTAATAATGGTCTTATTTATAAAGATATTATGTCAATTTAATATGGATTTAAAGAATGTTTATTTCTTGTTACTCATAAGTAAATGAAAAGAGATAGCAACAGATTTAATATCCGTTTCAGCTAAAGTAGGATTACTAAAACCAATATGCATAAGGGGGTAAGTGTTTCCCTAAAATTTAGCAACGCTGATGGTTAATCACTAACTGAATTTATGAAAAAGAAAAACGATCACGACTGTATCCCAGGTAGCGGTAGACATTTCTTTCAAATCTTTAAGCAATTTTTAGATCCTTTTTGAAGATGTCAGAGGTATGTCCAAATACATATTTGGTGCATACCTGTCTACGTTTTGCAGAATTTATGAGTATTGATGATAAAAGAACCAGTGAGCAGTATGATGAACGCGGTGTATAAGCGTCATAATTTTGGCGCGGTCGTCGCCCGGCCGATGCTCCAGCGCCCTTCACCCGTCGACTTACAAGGTTTCGACGTTTCCAGGAAAATTTGCTTCTACACTTTTAAGGTGTAGATTATTTTATGAAAAGTATTTAAGAAGTAAAGAAATAAGGTAAATAACGCGATAAACATGTACATGTAATTATAAATACCTATGAATTGTGATCGCGAAAGTTTAAGAAAAACTAAAGTATTTAAGAGATGGCCTCGGTAGTTTGACGAGAGAGTTCTTTACTGATAAACACCGATGTGTGGTGTATGTAAGCCTGCAGTACAGGATTTGCATATTAAATTTGTTGTTTTGGTTCGTTCGTTCGTTCGTATGAGCAAGTGGCCAACTCTGGTGACGGAGTTTTTAGGCCGCCTAAAGGCCTCCGTCATGGCTTAACAACTTTAAAAGCCGGGACCGACAATTTAACGTGCCCTCCGAAGCACGGAAGCGCTCAGATGAAAATGCCACTTGCGGTCACCCATCCAAGTAGTGACCGCTCAGAACGTTGCTTAACTTCGACGATCTATCAAGAACGTCTTAGTCGTCTTAGTTGTTTTGGTAAAATCGATACTCATAGTTATAGATTGATAAATGATAATGATGTTTATGTATGGCAATAAATATGTGGTATAAAAAAGTAGTTAATTAAAATTGTATAAAAAAACTTATAATACTTTTGTTAGGTTCATATCGGTAGATTATCTTATATACCTACCTTCATTTAAAAGAGTTATTTCAAAGTACCGGAACAATCGGAGAACATACATAAAAAATACATAGAACATAGAATCTCCTCCTTTTTTGAAGTCGGTTCAATGTAGGTTTCGTGGAAACTTAAGGTGAGTACTGACCGGCGTTACGGGGCGTAATGTAACGTGTTACACCGCGAGCATTCGTGCAGTCAGTACGTCGTGTTACGGGGAAACCAGCGAGTAACTCGAGTAACTCGATGCGTAACACGCTCGATGCGAATGTTACATTACACCTCGTAACGTTGGTCAGTACCCACCTATAGGTTTCAAGGAAAAAGTGTATTAAACTGAACTGAACTCAGGTTTAAAACATTATACTTTTCCACGACTTATCGCATCGTAGATTGTATAAATTCATCACTTTTACTTTGTGGTGCTTCCGAGAAACTGTTCTGGCTCTTATTCAAATATTGAGCAACAGTACATGTTCGGGAAATTTATATTAATATAATCTACAATTCTACAGTATTCATCACTGATGAAGGAAGGAAAATGTTACCTTTATTTCAGGAAATAGTGACACATTATGACCTTGTAACCTGTCTTGAGTTTTCACCACTTGTACAAAGTTGGCTTGTGCCTAATTGTTTGGTCATGTTTTTCATAATTCAATGTCTATCAGGATTTGAAAATCTTAGAAGATAGTTCTTTCCTTGGATTTTCAGTTGTTATCCTGTTTATGTATCTAATACGTAGTAATGGTCTGAGTGTCCTCAATTTTAATTCTATCAACACTTTATAGAATACCAATTCGTTTAAGATTATCACCATGTTTGCAAGATCACTTATACTTCCACCGTATTTCTAATCGAGATCGAGAATCAGCAGCGACTTTTTTGTTGACGACAGTTTTGTGAAAAATTCTTCGAATACAAAATTTCATAAAAGTTGAGGGGAAATGGACTGAACCTAATGAGTAAAATGACTCATTATATCGCGTGACAATGTGAATCAGATGTGGTTTTATGCAGTTTGTTCGTCTGGTAGTTTGTATCATTTAGTAATCCGATTCGTCATTATACCTACTTGTTTTGTAGGTAGATCAGCAATACTCGAACGATAAAAAAATATTTAATTATACAGATTTAGGTACAACAGTTATAAAAACTTAAACACGTTCGTATGAGCAAGTGGCCAACTCTGTTGACGGAGTTTTTAGGCCGCCTATAGGCCTCCGTCATGGCTTATCGACTTTCAAAGCCGGGACCGACAATTTAACGTACCCTCCGAAGCACGGAAGCGCTCAGCAAATAATGCCACTTGCGGTCACCCATCCAAGTTGTGACCGCTCAGAACGTTGCCTAACATCGATGATCTATCAAGAACGTCATAGCGAGCTGCGCCACGAGCGATTAGGAAAATAATAAATATCTTTAATGATATGAGGTCACAAAATCTTACACAAATGTTATCCACGTCTTATGATTAGTTATGATTATCGATTATTATGTCAATAAATAAATAATAGTCACCATAGTCGCGTTAAATTGTCAGTCTCAGCTTTTAAAGTCGTCAAGCCATGACGGAGGCCTTTAGGCGGCCTAAAAACTCCGTCACCAGAGTTGGCCACTTGCTCATACGAACGAACGAACCATAGTAACAGATTTCAAATGTACAATTTCAAAACTCACCTGAATTTCAAGGTGTCTGTTGCTACCGCTCCTAATCCCCAAGGTCAATTATCCAAATAGAAAGACAATGACGTCCGCTCAACTACTTCCTCAGTCATCTTGACATAATTTGACTCAAACCGATTGGCAGGCGTCCAGAAATTGTACGCACTCGTAGAGTTTTTTCAATAGGCTGTGGTGTAATTATGGTCACTATAACTGGCAACTGTTGGCAGTTGTGGTGTGACCTTGAGCTAGACCACCCAGGCACCTTGACCTGCCAAGGTCATTGACGGTTATGCCTGGTTTAAATGTTTGTCCATGAAATTTTGATTAAAAAGAAACAAATTATATTTTTTATGGATTCATGAATATTAATGGGTATTTTTGGTATTTCAAAATTCAAAATTCAAAACCTCAGGACTATGGAGTTCCGGACCTTCGATCAGCATGAGCCAAAATCCTTCTGATCTTATGGAGATGAAGACACATACCCAGTGACTACCGTGTAGGTATACATAACACTATGCTAAGATTTTTTTTTTTTTTAAGAATTTAAAAAACCTATTGAGCAGTTTACTTCATGTTATTTGAATCTGACGATGAATGAATATTCCTGACTGTTTGTCACTAGGTGGGGTCGTTAAAATATTCTTTTCTAAATTTTCTTCTATCGTCGATCGTAAAAATAATTCACACTAGGTAAACTAATTCGGCATTCATATTATTAATTATTCTCATTACGCAATCATCTTATGTATCTAATCATCTTATTATATAACAAAAAAACGTTTATTTTTTTTATTAACCTATTCTGTCCCACTGCTGGGCAAAGGTCTCCCCCCAAAAAAACAATTACTACGAAATAAAAACTAAAAGCTAGACTTTTAAGAGGCCTCCTGAAATCTAAAAATTCTTAAATTAAATTAATGTCTCATTTTCTTGTATATTAACATCTGTATGTAGTTCGCTAATCTCTTCGCCAAGTTCATGGCCTCTTATTGTTTTCTGGGAAAAATTATCAGTATTTCTGTCGCTTTGTAACCGCTTGAGACGCGGAGACAAATTAGTTACGTCAATTTTCGTACAATTTCTTTGAATTTCTTCGCTTTGATGTTTGACTGCTTTGCCCGAATTGATTACCTTCAAGGTGTATTGAAAAGTTTTTGGGTTACTTTTTATTCATTGAAATATACTTAAATGGTTTAATTTTTTTACAAAGTTGTTGAATTTGAAATAATATTATTCTTCATTTGGTGTAGGAAGTCGCGCTGGAACAGGCATTAGAAAGAAAGAAAGAAAGAAAGAAAAGAAAGAAAAATCATTTATTGTCTTGTAGGACCTCAAGGATCACTTAAGTTTCGTTTTACATGCTAGGTTATTCTAATGCCTGTTCCAACGCGACTCCCTACACCAGGGAAAGAATCAGGCAAGAACCTGGTGGTGTGAGCCTAGCTTTTTTTTAAAAGCGATCCCTTAACAATCTAAAATAATCTAAATAGTCAAGCTTCAGTGGGAAGCCAGTCGAACAAAGTAAGGCATGTCAAAGAAAGTAAAAGTAATTGTAAAGTTAACAAGATAACACCTCAACAAAATGTTGTCTGGCATCACACGCTACACTTGGCCGACTTAAGTGGTAGGTAGAATCACCAGGCATGCAAGACGAAACTGAAGTGATCCTTGAGGTCCTACCAAAATAAATGCTTAACCAATTACAGTAACTTAAACACAAACATCACACACAAAATATTCTAAACCTCAGTTACATTTTACACAACAAACAAAAGTACCATAAAATTGTGTGGCTCATTTAAGGGACTCATAAATCAATGGCGGTATTAACTTCGGCATTATCTAGTTGGCTATTGATTGTAAAATTCAGGCATTGTATATAGCCATTTGATGCTTAATAGGCCGGCTCGTAAACCCGGTTACAGCGATGTAGTAATATACCCCAGCGTGAAGGGGCTTGGTCTAAAGTTGTAGTTTTTAAATAAACTTACGTCCGAAGTAACGCTTCTTCAATATTTGGAAGCGTATTAACTAACCCCCCCATCCCACCCGTCCCCTCTTCTTACCTTTCCTCATAGGTAAGGCTGAAAAACAGCGTCTGGTTGTACAACCAGACACAATGCTGAGCTCTTTCCTTTTCAGCATGCGGTCAACTGTTTTAGTTTAAGATTATTATTATTATTAATTTATTAGTATCAATCTATTATACATACCTAACTGTCTAAAGTGTTTGTGCTGTGCTGAATAAACATGTTTTCTTTCTTTCTTTCTTTGTATTTAGGACGTTCGTATTTATCAGATTTGTATTGAAAAACGTCCTTGATAAGCCTAGGTACACTAAACGTTTTAGTATTCGCGTGTTAGAAAATAGAAGATGAAGTCGATAGAGATTGGTAGAAGTTGTTTAGGTTAACTGAAGTCGCTATAAGAAGGTAAGTGGTGAACTCTGATGACAGAGTTTTTAGGCCCCCTTAAAGCATTTGCCATGGCTTAAAGACATCAAAAGCCGGGACCGGCAATTACCCTGCCCAAAAATGTAGGTGGGCATGCTAATAGGTGTCTTCCGATGTCTTCTCTTGATTCTCTTGATTCTTTCCCTGGCTGGGAGTCGCGTTGGAACAGGCAGTAGAATCTCCTAGTTTTAAGAACGTGACATGTCAAAGTGATAAACGATCGTACCGAATAAATACATTTTGATTTTGATTTAGATTTTGTCTAGTTTTATTTTTAGTAACTAAAATGGTAAACAAACGCTTTAAAAGCAATTAAAGTGGGCATTATATTTACGAACCTTATCTACCGTTGCCTAAAATTATTTTAAATTTTTTCGTATCCCTTTCTGATCGTATAAATTATTACGACCATTATCCATTTAACAAAGATTATTGTTCTAGCTCAAATATTACACTTGCATTTATATACAGAATTTGAGTCCAGAAGTTTATTTTAAATTCGCCTTCCTCCTATCACTTGCAAGCGATATAGGAACACTGTTTATTTAGCAAGGATAATTTTATTGTTTTATTGAAAATTACAGCCAACGTATACATTACGCTGATTGTTTATAGGCAATCCAGTCACGCACTATTTTGATTTTGTTTCCATCGTTTTGTTATTTGTCTGTTTCACGAACCCTGATCCGATACGGAAAATAAAATCAAAAATAATAGACGTTTTGCGAATAACGTATATAGTTTTATTGTCCGTGAAAAGTACCTTTGCTAATGGCACATCAGCTTCCATATTTTTATTATTGTTATTACGTTATGTCAGTCGATTGTATATCATAGGAAAGTTTTTTTTTGTTGTTTTTTATGTATTTGATGTATTTGTAAATTATGGTGTGCAATAAAGTATTTTCTATCTATCTATCTATCTATGTCCAGTAGGAAGATTTAGAATTATTGAGTAGCCTATACAATTATTAACAAACTTCTATATCATCATCATTGACGACCTCTGTTGCGCAGTGGGTGAAGACCCGACTGAGACGCGGAGGTTGCGGGTTCGATCCCCGCCCCGGGACAAATGTTTGTATGTTTAACAGATATTTGTTTCGGGTCTGGGTGAAATGCACCTCGATAGTGTAGGAAATTGCTCTGTTCTTATGATCTTTTCCAAGAAGTCTGTTTAAAATCGTTCATTTATTCGTATGAGCAAGTGAAGTGGCCAACTTTTAAATGTAATTATGTTTTACTGAGTCCATACCTTTTCTTAGGGCTCCCTTACCACACCAGTTTTGAATACGCCGTGTTGGTTCAGTATTTAATTTGTCGATCTCGTTCCCAGAGCCAAGGTTGTCTAGTGCCGTTTAAGCATTTTGAGCTGATAATATAATCAACTTTTTTTATAATGTCTCTATAGTGGCAATTCAGAGTATCGCAAAAGCTAAACTTAACTAACTATAAATGTTGCCGTCCCTTTCATAGCGATGGGAATAAAAAGGATGGCATTAATTTTAGTTAGTTTAGTTTAGCGTTTGCGACACTCTGAATTGCCACTTATGTCAAACGATAAAAATATGGCACACTTAACCTGTTACTATGGCTGATGTTGTCTCACCACTTGACTTGCCTTCTCTATGACCTAGCTAGACGCTTCAACGCTTTATTTTTAAAAATAATTTTTATTTAATCTTGGTTTGACTAAACTTTGTATAAAGTATATTACAAAGCATTTACATTAGGTAATGCTGAACTTGTGGTACGATTCTTACATTAGATTTATAGGATCTTTAGGTAAAAATTATCAAGTCAGGATTAGATATGGGTTGCATTATTAGTCAAGTAGCTTTAGAGACGATCGAGATTTTTTTTTGTTAGTTTATATTTAATTTGTTTTTAGGTCATCACATTAGGTTCAGTATATATTCTATTAGGTAACCTACAGTCACTATTTGGATGGGTGACCGCAAGTGGCATTATCAGCTGAGCGTTCCGTGCTTCGGAGGGCACGTTAAATTGTCGGTCCCGGCTTTTAAAGTCGTTAAACCATGACGAAGGCCTTTAGGCGGCCTGAAAACTCCGTCTCCAGAGTTGGTCACTTGCTTATACGAACGAACGAACTGCGAACTAGCCAAATTACGCGCAACACAAAAGCGCAGTGACTGCTTGCTGGAAAAGTATAGTAGGTATAGGTCGCGCCACGTAAAAAGAGCGCGGTCGGGGAAGTAGCGGGGGTATGTTTGCGGCCTGTGTTCACTCGCTGACGAACCAATAGCACTCGCTAAATCAATGGTATGAAGTGCGCCGCGTTACCTCTCCACCAATCAACGACCACTGCGCAGTTTGACAGCCAGCGCTCTTTTAACGTGGCGCAAACTATATGCCTAGGTATGCTTACGTAGCAGAGAAAAAGTCGGGTTGCAACGATGTCAAAAATGTCGGAATATCACGTAAAACGCTGGCAACCGCACGGCTAACCTAAATCTACTAAAAATGCGAATTTATCGCCACCCCGTGAACCGAAGTCATTTTTCTGTCATATTCATGTATTCAATTTGTTTTTGTGCTCCATAGACACGGGGAAATTGTGATTTTTTTCTTTTATTTACTGTTATTTATTTGAATGGTAGAATGTTAAATGCTTTGTGTGGAATGGAGGTTTTTTGTTATGAAAAAGTTAATGAAATCTGTTTGTGACAAAATGCGTAGTATTTTTTGTGATTTCAGATCTTTTCAGTTGCAGTTTTTGTATGGCCTCCGTGTATTGCCTTTCGCTTTGCTAATTTTGTTGTGTTAGAGGTTAAACGACTTTTCATTTCATTTGCAGACATATAATTACTAATTCAATTTGAAATAGCATGTTTATTCAGTATTTTATTGACATATAAGTGGTTACCAAAGGTAGTAAGTTTGGGTGTTTTTTTTATAAAAAAATCATTATTATTATAATTATAGGTTAAAAGAGATTTTCTTTATAGGTATAAAGAAAACTGTATCCTCTGCTTACTCTTTAATTATATTATGTACAAACATCTCTTCGCTCGCTTGGTTCTAACCTGGATAAAAAGTAGCCTATGTGCTAGGTCATAAACTATCTAAAAACATGACACATAGGT
Organism: Xanthorhoe designata; assembly: GCA_963582015.1. NCBI lineage: Eukaryota > Metazoa > Arthropoda > Insecta > Lepidoptera > Geometridae > Xanthorhoe > Xanthorhoe designata. Next base: position 977,634 of record OY757049.1, read on the forward strand.
AAATCCATTCATACATCGTTACAAACTTTCTCGTTTATCATTATTAGTGGGAAAGTGGGATAGGGATGATGGGTTGTATGTGAATTCTGATTTAATACTGAGTTTTTAAATCATACAATTACCTTTTAGAGCACTAGAGCGCTTAATGATGATGAATCTTATATGAATCTTACGAGTACAGTAACACATTAAATAAATTGCTCATTCATTTTAGAATACGTTCTCTGAGTATGATTAGAGATCAAGTCACGTAGCTACACTAAGAACCGTTCTACAAAAGATTGCCTTCACGACTGGCTTAAAACTAGTCTGATTAGTTCCATACATCTCATTTGTATGAGCAGCCTCACCTCCACTTTATCCGCTAAAACGAATTAAATTAAAACTGTTTAAAATTCGCAAGTTCTTCACTAATCTCTCACTACTTCGCAAAACGCATCCGACGCGCAAATATTTACAGGGACACCCCGACTGAGGTCAATTTTTATTTAAAACATACTAAAAACAACCTAAAAACCTTCAAACACCACTTCAATATTCAACTCTATAATTTAAACCCAGAGTTTATATTCAAACATCGTATCTTAGTCGTTAAACCGAAGCAGTGTTATGCTATTTAAAAATACAGTCTAAACGAACGTTATAAGGTTAAATTTCCATCAAACTTGTTGGATGATATAATTCACACGAAATGACGTATATCTTTTTAATTTTACACACAAATCTCTTCCATATATCTGAATGAATTAGGTTAGTTTTTGCGTAACAGTACTCGTATGTTTTAGGTGCACTGCACTTTGCCTTCAGTGCACCTCGTAGCAGCCTGATTTATAGTTATAATAAATGTATGGCTGTTTAATGTACGGGATTATCTATAGAGAATAATAAAAAGACTAGAGACACACATCAGTGTGAGACAAGCCAATCTGAGCCACGTAGCAAATTGCTAATTTGAACTCTATTGTTATGTCTGGAACTCATGATTTTAAGTAACAACCTTACTTTATTTTTATTCCTTTTTTTTATAACCTATGCATGTAGAATATTTCGTTATATTATCTATTTTTAAAAATTGTAAATGTATATAACCTAAATCAGTGAATTAGGGCACTATTTCAGGCACCAGTCTCTCAAAAAACAGGTTTTTCTTACACCCAAAGTTTATTCTAAATTACTTATGTATTATTTTTACTGTACCTACCTAAGTATTCATTTTTTAATCCATACCTTATTTTTTTTTAATGTGAAATAGAAACGTAAATGAATTTCACTGAATTGAAACCTGAAATTTTTTAATTTGTTCCACTGCTAAGCAAAAGTCGCCCCTAAACTCTTTCAGCCATTTCAATCTTATGCTGAGTCCCACCATCCTTCATTACTTTATTTACAGCAACTAAACTGCTTAATTACTAACTATACAAATACAATTAAAACCAGTTGAGCCACCTAAGGATTGTTAATAAAGAAATAAATTGTATTTAATTCAGAAAATTAAAGTTTCAACGTTTTTTCCTCTGATTCTTTAAAAGATGGTAATCGTAGGTAGTTTAGAAAGGTGTATTTTTATAATACAAATAGACAAGATTATGTTTTTTTTTCATCGTAAAGTTGCCACGTATTTTTGAACGAATAAATGTTTAAATATTTACTCGATAAACTTTCAAAGTGCTTTGAAACGGATGAAATAGGCTTTACTAATATATTATGAGAGCCTTCAAAGCCTTATTACTGTCTTTTTGCATGGAAGAAAACGTCCATCAACATTAATCCTTTGAACTTTTTCAATGTTAGGGATTTGAAGTTAGCTATGAGTAAATTGTTTTCACAGAGCAAAAGGGGCTGTTGAGTTACTTTGGTAGAGGTGTTTTAAGCCACTTGAGGGTATTGTCATGGCTTGAGTTTTATTTAACTGGGACCGACAATTCAACGTATCCGACCTCCGAAGCATACAAACGTTTTGACAGTAAAAAGTTTATCTGTCATAGTCACGTTTGCGACAAATTTCGGTTTCGCGACAAGTTAGTCAATCAACTAGCAGAAAATGACCCGCGACCCGTGCACCCACTGGCTTCACCCACCGGTGGGTGTAGGTAATTCCTGTTTACCCGTGTACCCACTGCGATATGGTTGGAATTATTTAAATAAATAAATATAAATAATAATAATAAATATAAATAATAATAACTTTTGAATGATACTTTGTATCAAACGCTGTTTGCTCCTCATATCAAAATATCGACACAATTATTTCCAGAACTTTCCGACAATTCTTTCAGTATTTCGACCTGAACGCCCTTTGGGTAACGTTTACACGATCGCAAGCAAAAATAACTTTTATTACCCGCAGCCCGATCGGCGATGCATCGAATTTGATTTTATTTGTTTTATTACGAACGGTCGATCCGGACTTCATGCTGCAAATACTTTTAATGCGACTTTACTTCTGCTTTTGAATCGTAAAAGTTTAATATCTAAAGGATGTTTAATATCTAAACTAGGCTGAGAGTTTGGTTTTGTCCCACTGCTGGGCCTGAGTGCTTAACAGGTTAGCTGTCCCGAAGCAAGTTTCGATCTTCTTTGTACACGTCCTCGTAGTAAATAATGACAGCTAACATGAGGCACATATGCCTCATGGACGTACCAGTGCAATCACCCATGAGGCACATGTGCCTCATCGGACAGCTAACCTGTTAATAAGTAAAAAGGTTTTTACTTATTAAGTATTTGATTTATTGTTAATTTCTTTACTCGATTGAAATTTCATTGAAAAATCACAGGAAACGAGATGTCAAACAGACAATACCGCTAAATCATTTTTCTTTTTTTATTGGCAATCATCACTCACTTTCATCAAAGAGTTGGAAGAAACGAAACAGATGTTACTAATGTTTTTATTTGCCTACGCAAATAGTTTGCCCTGAACTTGGCCGGTCACCAAGGCATCTCAACTAATGACGTGTTTCCTGTGACCCCGAGCTACATAGCGCAGCGTGCTTCAGTATGCTTACGAAAAATATATTCCGAGTGAGATGTGAGGGAAGTGAATTCAGAGTTGAAAAGTGATAGATTTTTTTTTTTTCCATTAACATAAACATAAGTAACAGAAATGAGAAATGTCGACAATCGAGTGACAAGAAAATAAGGCTACCCCTCAGCATTTGCTCCAAGCAGCATCATGACTGTTGGAGCGCTGGTATTTAGATAGAGGAGAGTGGAAGAGCAAAACGTATTGTGCTGACCCAACTGCGTGTGGGATAAGGAGAATGATGATGATGAGTATGTGCGATCTACGTTGGCCATGTGGGAAATGCCTCGAACTTCGATCCAAGGTTCTCGATTCGTATCCTGATCTAAAATATGCAAGATGGCAAATTTTTATTTTTACGACAGTTTCTATTAGTTCTATTTATATTTACTATAAAATTCCTCATGGTCAAACCAGTTTGACTAAATAGTTAACTACAGGGAAGGACCGAACTTTCTTGAGTCGACACAATTTTATTACATAGGTACTAATAAGACTGTAAGATTTTGACATTTTGTATTCATAATTATTCTATTCTAAGAATAAATTTTTAATAAATTTTTCGATGCGTAAAGTTCATTGATGCACGGCCGGATTCGAACACACGACCTTCGGATCTAAAGTCGAGGTACTAACCCACTTGACCAACACGGCTTATTAAAATAAATTAAATGCCAAAAAATCCAAGAAAATATCTTTTTTTTATTTAGGAAGCTCCCTTTGCGTAGTTTCTGGCAGTAATTTAATGAGACGCAGTATTTTTGATGATGTTTATTAATGATAATTTAATTTTCATTTAGACAATGTAAAAGTGGACATGTAAAACGTTTTCAGTGGCCCTTGACAGTCATTCTTAATTAAATAGATTTAGTTTCCTGAAACTTTAAAAATGAATCAGATTATATCCAGGGTTGTTGCCAACAGAGTTTTTCTTTTTTACCTCAATAAATAATTTATGAAATACTACCTGCGCCCCGCGGTGTTGCCCGCAGTAGTTCCCGTTCCCGTGCGAATACCGAGATAAAAAGTAGTGTATGTGTTACTCCCGGTCAAAAACTATGTACATTCCAAGTTTCAGCTTAATCCGTTCAGTAGTTTTCGCGTGAAAGAGTAACAAACATCCATCCATCCATAAGATAGGTCGCGCCGCGTAAAAAGAGCGCTGGCTGTCAAACTGCGAAGTGGTCGGTGATTGGTGGAGAGGCAACGCGGCGCACTTCATACCATTGATTTAGCGAGTGCTATTGGTTCGTCAGCGAGTGAACACAGGCGCAAACGTACCCCCACTACTTCTCCTCAGCGCTCTTTTTACGTGGCGCGACCTATACTTACAAACTTTTGCGTTAAAAATTATTAGTAGAATTGTTTGTAAGGTAATTATCAGGAATAAATTATTACGTAAGGCGATTAATGTCTGATAGCGTCAATTAAATGCTAAGGTCAAGTGGTACTTCCATTACGTTTACTCTCTTTACTATACTCGTTCCAACCGTTTATTTAACTTTTGACAGCTGTAATACTGACTCAAATAGTGATGCCCTGACCCGTTACCGATTCGATTTATTTTATCGATCGATTTTATTCGTGAAGAAGTTTTAATCGATTTAACACACTCATTATTTACTATGAATTTCAACATTTCGCACCTGTTCATTACAAGTAGGTACCGCAGTTCATTCACATGTTTTTTATTTGAACCAACTACAGTAAGTCTAAACGATTATTTTAGATTCATTAATTTTCAGCGAATAAATTCGATCCCATTACTAGGTAAGAGTACGATGGAACTGTTTTCATTACGCAAATTATTTATGCATTAAAACAGAGACATTTAGGGCATTTTAATGCAAAATAATAAAGGTTTTTACGTGATTTAATATAAAAATAATCACAATAATTTTATTGTATGTTTTAATATAATCGATAATCGATTTATTTCAAAACCAGTTGTCATTAATTACGAATGAAACATCTCTAAGTGGGCGGAGCCCGTCCATGACAGTACAGTATTCTCTGTAGTACATTGTATCAAAAATTATTATAAAACTTTATGTGCGTGATCTGTCAAAAGTTAAATAAACGATTGGAAAGACTATAACTGTATTAACTTCATTATGTCAAATAGACATTATAAGTTATATCTAAACTCGTTCGTTCGTTCGTATGAGCAAGTGGCCAACTCTGTTGACGGAGTTTTTAGGCCGCCTAAAAGCCTCCATCATGGCTTAACGACTTTAAAAGCCGGGACCGACAATTTAGTACATTCAGTTTTTTAAAACTCCTTTGTTCAACGTAATAATAAAATAAAATCGGCGGTGGCGCTAGTTTCACCCATAGAGGCACCTTAACAGGAAGTGAACTACGATGTGTAAATGGTTTACAAAATATAATCAGTCGTTAAATCTGACGAATAGTTCAAGTCCGGCGCAAGCTATTGTGTTGAGTTAATTTGATTTAGTTTACGACCGGCAAACCATTGGGTGTATCTATCGGTGTATCTTGGTCAGTTATTCTAGTTCACTAACTACATAAAAAGCTTATGAGAAAATGTGGATAATATTTACGAAAAATAAACTTTTAACTAACTATAGATTGGTCTGTGGTTAACGTGATGTAATGTTTTATTTTATTTAGGTATGTTCACTGATTATTCCGTCAACAATGAATTGATTTTAAAAAAATTTGAAAAAAAAAAATCTAATACCATAGTAAAATTTATGATCTGACGAGAATCTTCGGAGTTGTGAACAGAAATCCACCTCGAACGTGCAGATTTATCTCTTCCTACGAAATTGAAGTCGATTTTCATATTTTTTTCATTTTGTTACTTTCAGTCATTTTTGTATATGTTTTTAAATATGGAATATCAAATCAATTAAATGGTTAAGAATAATGCATGTTTTGATACTCCCCAACTATGTCAGATCTGCTCAATTATAAGTGTTAATCACACTTACACAATTTTCTTGGCAATTTTGGTGATGACATAAATTTAATTGCACCATAATTATTTATAGTGCGTAAAACGCAGTTTCTTAGACTTTACTAGCACCTAATAGTACTTGAATTTTTGTTATAAATTAAAAGTCTTACTAAAACTTTCATAGCCGAGTGGTAAGGCAGACGATCGTTTGTATCATCGCGGGTTCGTATCTTGCCAGAATTGAAAGTTTTAGTAAACATTTTCATTTATTAGAAATACCTAAGTGTTGTCAGGAATCTGCGATGTGCATTAGCGTGGGTATATGAAAATAGGCTTGAGTTAGGTCTAGTTTTGTCATGAAATTTGATGTATTTAAACAGAAAGGTATTTTATAATGATTAAGCAAACGATGTGTGGTTTAACACTATAAAAATAACAAACAAAAAAAACTATTGAATCTTTGTGTCTAAAAAGAACTTTTTATTCAGCTTCTGGTTGTTCTAGTTTTTCATGCCAATAAAAAAGTCAATTTAGCCATTAGAAGCCCATAGTGTTCTAGTGCTTCTCTTTTCGCACCTATCCAGTCCATACAAAGGTTGCCTGGAAGAGATCGCTCTTAGCGATAAGGCCGCCCATTGTGCTTTTTATTGTAAATTATGTCCTTTATTTGTTTTCTTTTGTGTACTTACAATAAAGTGTTTCTTCTTCTTCTTCTTCTTCTTCTACACATTGATTTGCTTTAGAGTTTGTTTATTGTTTTAAGCATTTTATTTTTTCACTGTACGCGCCAACTAGTGCCATCTGCCGGTATATAAACAAACACTAAACCTTGACCGAGTCGACGGATCGACCGGAGCGACGACCTCTAAACCGGCGCACGCGCAGCCATAGACGCAATTGTGCTATTCGCGTGCTGATGCAAATCTGTGCAGTGTTTTAAATTATTTTAAACGCGCATTTGTGAACAATAAGTACTTAATCTATAATATCAATCTTTACTCAATTATTGACTCTCAATGCTGATCCTTTGAGAAAGAAAGAAAAATCATTTATTCTGGTAGGACCTCAAGGATCACTTCAGTATCGTCTTACATGCCAGGTGATTCTAATGCCTGGTCCAACGCGACTGTAGGGACACCAGGGAAAGAATCAGGCAAAAACCTGGTGGTGTGGGCCTAGCTTTTTTAAAAGCGATCCCATAACAATCTAAATAGTCAAGCTTCAGTGGGAAGCCAGTCGAACTAAAAGTCAAATAGGTGCCAGATCTTGGACCACACGTTGCTTCGACCAGACGTCCTAAAAGAAATTTGAAAACGCAATCAGCCCCTGTACCCCACGGACTCAATCTCAACCCCAAAAGTTCCAATGACCCCAATCGAGACTTTGGTACATATTTGCGCCTCTTGAGGTCCTCAGCCGAATCTGCTATCGCGCCATACCTGATTAAATATTATTATTATCAACCCGTCACACTGCTGGGCAAATGCGTCCCTTTAGTCTCACCAATCATCACGTTCCTGTGCCATTTGGACCCACGCTGTGTTAAAGGTATCACGTTCGTCGTGCCACCTCCCTTCTAGATATTCTAGAAAGAGGTGATTAAATATAATACCAATATTATTTTTATAGATTCTGAAGAGTCCCCATCAGAAACTCTTCCTTTCTTCTTTCCAATCATCTCTATTGCGGGCCCTTGTGAACTGAATAAATGTGGAGCTAGATAAATTCAAAACAGAATTCCGATATCAAATTAACAAGCAACGCTTATACGTACAGCTCCAATACTGGTCTGACATATTTGCAAACATGAAAGCAATTGCATAGTAAGAGCGCTTTTGCTAATTTCCTCGATCAATATTCAGCTTCCGTATCCGTAGCGCTGTAAAAGACACGCCAAATAAAGATAGGGTAAATATTTGCCAAAGAAACAATATTATTTTCTTTGGTACGGGACTGAGTCCGCGCAATTTGTAGTCGATATGGGTCTGTTTGTCATAGAGTAGGCAGGGTTGTTGCAGATAAGTACGGAAATGCAGGTGGTTTATTGTTTGTTTCGTTCAGTATCAATAATGACGTATAGATTCGTTTAGTTGTTCACTGATCGTATAATACTCCTGTTCTACTAGATTATTGTTTACTGCTGCGTCTAAGAAAGTATTACAGTATTCCTCTGTGGCTTCTCTGTGGCGCAGAGGGTGATCCGCCTGAGACCACCGCGCTGTGATTCCCACTGCGGGACAAATGTTTGTATATGGTCTGCAAAATCTTCAAATATTTGTCTTATGTATAGTTATGTAAGTATGTATTTGAAAAATTGTATCTATGTAGTTTACAGTCATCTGGTTACCATAACACAAGCATTACATTGCTAAGCTTGGAACTAGATGACGCTGTGTTAAATGTCTCAGGATGTTTATTGATTTCATTTACCTATTCCTTGCAGATTGGAATTATATATCAGTTCCTACATTTCAAATTTTCCCTTACCCAATTGGTTGGCTAGAAGAAATTGCTTTTAGCATTAAGGCCTCTAGTTGGTTCACGATGTTTATTTTGAAATTGTTATCTTTTTAGTTTCAGATATTAATAAAGATAGCTTTCTTCAAACAGATGTTCGGAAGTTCAGTTGATGATTTTGATTTTGCTGTTGGCAGTTATACGTAATGAGATTTTTCGCTTTTTTAAGCTGTTGGAATAAGTAATCTATCTATCTATCTTAGAAGTGTCTATTCTACACCCCTATCTTTGCGTATTTGTCGACCAGTCAGGTCACGTAGACGACCGACCACCGTAAGCTCAGTTAGAGCGATGCATAAAAACTAAGCTTCGGGTTGAACTTTGAAATTCAAAATACATCGATACTATACATCAATATCTGCTGTTTTGATAGGTTTTTTACGACCACGGAGATGCAGGCCGTGATTGGAGATTAGGAAGACTATAAAAGGCTGAGCGTTTGCGTGGCTTTAGCGTTTCTGACGAAATTGACTGAAGTGAGATTTAGACTGCGCTATAAATCATAGAATTTATTACGTCGTACCTACAGGAATAGTCAGTACTGAGGATATAAAAAGTTTTAATAAAATATATCAAGGTTCGCTGAAATAACGTTTTATATTCGAGTATGCTTCCACACAGCGTCATCTAGTCCCAAGCTAAGCAATTACGGTAACCAGATGACTGATACACTTCATAGATACATTTTGTTTGTTGTAGATACCTACATACATAATACCTAGAAGATTATCTTCTGAGAATGTCATTTAAATTAGTGCAATTTTAAGTTATGGGAACATACACTTATACAGAATGTACAGTCGTAAGGTTTTAAATGACAACGCCCTTTAAACATTCTCGAAAATAAAGCGTAAAATCATTACTGGGGTACGTATATGGCATATTCCCAAACTTCCTTGGCGGCCTCGTAAATTTTCATTACCGTACCGAAAAGTAAAAAGAGCTCAAAATATTTCCGAGCATGTACACCAAACATGTAAATATCGTAATACATAATTGGGATTAATTTTTTTGCAAAGTAAAAATACACGAATCTTGTTTGTGTTGTCGACAGTTTATAAGCGACAACCGGGTCGTAAAGAAGTTGTGCTAATTTGTTGAGAGATTATTGTCAAAATCAAAATCAAAAATCAAAATCAAAATGTATTTATTCAGTACGATCGTTTATAGACCACTTTGACATGTCACGTTCTTAAAACTAGGTGATTCTACTGCCTGTTGGTTTCCCAACAATACTGGTATTTAAATTTTTGAGAAACGCTCAACTTATTTTGTGACTTGTGGGACTAACGTTTATGATTTTTTAGGTCAATGTTCGCGAAAGGAATATTACAAATCGCGTTGAAACAAGCAGTAGAATACTCTAGTTATAGGAACTTCGTTTGCAACGTTCTGAGCGGTCCCTACTAGATATTACCGCAATTTTTTTACCGCTTCCGTGCTTCGGGCACGTTAAATTGTCAGTCCCGGCTTTTGTCGTTAAGCCAGGACGGAGGCCTTAAGGCGGCCTAAAAACTATGTCACCAGAGTTGGCCACTTGCTCATACGAACTTACTTACTTACTTGGAACATCGTTTTCTGATCCAGAAGAATGGGTTCGAATCCAGTGCAATGTCTTTCGTTTAGAAAATTTATATGCACACTTTTGATAGGATTTAATTATTTCATCATCATCATCATTTCAGCCCATTTCCACCCACTGCTGAGTATAGGCCTCCTCTTTATCACGCCACTCTCTCCGATCCCTCGCGAGTCTCATCCACTGATTCCCGACCACGTTGACGATGTCGTTCGACCATCGGGCGGGTGGTCTGCCTCTTGGTCGTTGAGCGTCCCTTTAAAAGTGGATGTTCATGCAGCCTGTAACATGGCAGAAGCTTGCTTACCAGAGTTGGCCACTTGCTCATACCAAAGACGATTAATATCGTCTTTGCTCATACGAACGAACGAACGAACGAGCTTCTTAAAATTTGCTATTTTCGTGTATTTAGGTAAGGAGGTGTGTCATTTACGCAACAGACCTATTTAAGTAGGAGGAAAATGTCCGATTACTGCGTATTACAAGTTTCTCGAAACGCTTATTTATTTGAAAATAATTCGTCTGTCCGAGTGTCTGCCAAAAAGCCTTGACCTAGAACTTGGCCGATGCACTAAAATTAAATAATTATTTGAATAATTTATCCTACTAGGTATCCATGATGATAAAATATGTTAAAAACTATTAGCTGTCTGTTACTGAGAATTTTTGACGCCATAACTGCTCATCAGATTAATAAAATTTGCGTCGTCGTTATGCCCTAACGGAGGCCTCCGAAGATTTTCGATTTTATTTTATTTACATCATTACCTATCGTTAAATTGTCGGTCCCGGCTTTTAAAAAGTCGTTAAGCCATGTCGAAGGCCTTTAGGCGGCTTAAAAACACCATCACTAGAGTTGGCCACTTGCTCTTGGGACTTACTTACTTACCTATCATGTAAACATTTCGACATCGTTTAAACAAACAGTTTTAGTATCAAGGATAAACAGCTTGTAAATTTCACAAAGTAGGTACTTAGATATAAATCTAGAATTTATTAAACACTAAAAGTTAGTGCCAATGACATTAAGAGGAGTGACGAAAACGTAAACCCAAGTAATTTCTCAATGTTATATCAATTAAAGTCCTTTAACTATATTTATTAAAGACATCGTGTTCTCGGATCATAAACAAATTGACCTGAATCTACTTGGAAATTTACGACAAATGCAGTACGTTATTTGCCAAAATCATCGAGGTAGTATTATAGAGCTCCAATCAGACAAATAAAATGTAAACGCCAAAACTCGGCGCACACTACGAAGTTTTTCTTTTTTGCGTACAAGCGACATTGAACATTAAATCAAACGTCATAACGTCTACATTCAAATGTCAAATGTCATTGTAGAACATTGAATTTGCACGCACATTTTTTGAGTGTTGTCAGCTATAGATTGTGACTCTTTACTTTAATACTACCTCGATGGCCAAAATACAATACACTCTCATAATATAATGCAGGATATATGCCAGCAATGGTTTTAATCTTTATGAAATGAAAATAAATGAATAAGCTGAGGTCAGGAACAGTTCGAACATAAATTAATTCAACGTCTCTTAAATGTTATTAATTGTCTTACTTATTAAATATAAAAATCAAAAACCAATAGTAGGTAGGTATTGTAAAAAAAAATCAAAATCGTTTCGTAGTGGTAGCGAAAGAGTTGCTTTTAACCATAACCACCCCTTTTCAGAGAGTGATAATAATATGAATATAGATAATAATGAATGAACTGAAAGTTAATCAACTAATATTGTTTTATAGGCTGTTAAAACCTATTGCTATAACTTTTCAACAATATACGAGGGGCAAGAAAAAAGGTATTCTTTAGCTCCTTGCTTGACAGGTGACTATGAATAAAGTCTTTTAACAATCACTATAATTTAAAGTCTAGACTTATATCGTTCTTATAATAATCTACAATAAAAGAGCTGTCGTGCTATTGGTCTTGAATAGACGCCGTCGTTTCTGGCACTTACTTTAAATTAAAATTGTTCAATTTACACCTTTAGCGCTCGACGACGCCGAAAAACCGTGTCTACGCCCGGCGTGCAGTATAAAGTATGGCAGTGTAGAGCAGGCTGTGTAGGTCGCGCTACGTAAAAAGAGCGCTGGCTGTCAAACTGCGCAGTGGTCGATGATTGGTGGAGAGGTAACGCGGCGCACTTCATACTATTGATTTAGCGAGTGCTATTGGTTCGTCAGCGAGTGAACACAGGCGCAAACATACCCCCGCTACTTCCCCGACCGCGCTCTTTTTACGTGGCGCGACCTATACAAAATCCTATACAGATCTATTTAGCAATACAAATTCTCATCAGATCCAAATTATTGAGAAACCGATCTACAGAGAAAAAATATTTCAGTAGATCCATTATGGATCTGGACAACGGATCTATTGAGATTGATCCACCGTCTCGTGTGCACGCTCGAGACGGTTTCTACCCGGCGCCAGCGAAAAACCGGACCGTGTAAAAACCGCCTCGTCATGCGCTTTCCCATACATTACTGACGGCCACACGGTTTTTCGCCGGTGCCGTCGCAAAAACCGTCTCGTGGGATGAGCGTTTACGCATGCCGACCCAAATTGCACTGACATTGGCAGAACGCTCCAAATGTGCCTTGTGGCACTCCAATGTTGGATGTTTGCGAAATTTGTCAGTTTGCTAATGTTTATTGTGTTTACTAATTTGGACGTGTTCTAGTATGTACGACCTTGTAGTAGTAGAGTATTTTGCAGACATTGGCACAGTATGCGACGTTTTGTATACGGTAGTGATATCGGCACGTTGTCATGTTTCTTAAATAAGTTGGCCTATTGAATCTCTACCACAAATCATTTTTTTTTTTCGTTAAATAGATATCAGAACGACTTATGCCGGGTTCCTATATCCAACGTACGGATGTCCGTAGGTCGGTTGTCATAGCAACGTTGGTTTAGCTTAAAATGTAACACTCTGACTCGAACATGATCGTTTGAAACAATGCGGTTTCGAATTCTGTTGTCACATTTGATGAACGTCGGTCTTATCAATAGTTTTGAGCCGCCGCGAAACCAAATAATTGCATGTTCTGCAGATGTTTGTTCCGGGTCTGGACGCTTTTCTATCTAGAACTTATGTATTTATAAAAAATATATATAAGTAGTGTATTAGTCGTCTACCGTAACACAAGCATTAAATTGCTAAGCTTGGGTCTAGACAACGCTGTGTGAAAACTAAATGTCTAAAGATATTTATTATTATTCTTTATTTATTCTGTTTTTACAATTACGAGTAGGAGAATCAACATTCTACTGTTTGTTTAAAACTATTCCGTGGATCTAGGGAGATTAAAATGTCGTCGTATGTTGCAGTCGTGGCGCGTGACAGGATTTTGCGATTTGCTTTATTTTGATTTTGAAGGGCATGGTTCGTGCGTGTTTATTTTAAGAAAAATGTATTTGTATCTGAACTCGTTCTGTTGATTTACATATGCTTTTGCATATTTCAATTACTTGTCAATCTCAAGCTAAAAATCATTTAATATTCAATCATTCACCAAGGTATCGTCTTACAAGCTAGGGCATTCTACTGCCTGTTCGAACGCGACACGTCTTTTCCTGTGAAAGTGTACCCTCGTTAAAACTACGTTGTCGTCTGTCGATCTGTCACAATTAAGTGATCTGTGGCATTAATTTGTGAACGCTTCCATGCTTCGCAGGGCAAGTTAATTTGTCGGTCCCGGCTTTTAAAAAGTCGTTAAGCCATGTCGAAGGCCTTTAGGCGGCTTAAAAACACCATCACCAGGGTTGGCCACTTGCTTACAAACTTACCTACATGGAAAATAAATAATAAAGGTTTTAATACTGTAATGATGGGATACAGAAGCACTCATTTTGAATTAAATAATTATAAAAATTCAAATAACCCATGCTACCACAATTACATACGGTATTCGTACATACTTATTCAGTTTAGATTTGCATTGACAGTTGTTCAAACTTCTCCCAATGAACCTTATCACAAAGTGCTAAGGTTATTTTCAGGTTAACCTTGAGTTTTGCACTACCTGTTTCATCTTTATCGAAAAATCAGCCGTAGTGCTTAGTAGGAAGGTATACTTTGTAATGAAGTTGGTTTATATTATTGATAGGTTGTTCTGATAGATAATTGTAATGGGGACGGCATCAAGTGTACAATTTCCCTCACTGCAACTGATGGTCCTTGATGTTATAATATGAGAGGTGTTATCTATTTAGCTTAGATTATTTAATTAGCTTATCTGTTTAGCCTAAAACATCTTCACGTCATCTTCGGGTTTGAAACAATCTGATTACCATAAAACGAAACTTAAGTGATCCTTGAGGTCCTACAAGAATAAATGATTTTTTCTTTCTTTCTTTCTTTCAACGATCATGTTATCAAAAAAATCGGAAATTAAAAATCTTACCAAAATAATGCGCGGGACAAAAATGATTGCATGATCTGCATATATTTATCTCGAGTCTGGGTTATTGTACTTTATGTATGTATTTAAAAAATATCTATGTAGTATTATCAGTCATCTGGTTACCATAACACAAGCATTAAATTGCTTAGCTTGTGATTGTATGACGCTGTGTGAAATGTCCAAGAATTTTATTTATCTAGACCTATCTGGTAAGTCAAGTAACGCATCCAAAGTATGAACTTCGCCATACGATATGAACTGGTATAATAACTACTTGGAATTATGACTCGAATTCTGCTTTGAAATATTTAACAAGTCTGGATCTGAGGTTGGTATCAAATATGCATTCGTCGGTCCTTCAATAAGTCTATTTTAATGTAAAACTCAGTATTTTGGTTTATGCAAAAAGTTTTAAATATTTATGTCTAAGGTGTGTGTGTAACTTGCAAAAATTTCAATAACTACTTTTATTAGAAAATGAAAAATCTTACGAAAAGTTACGACTTCGACGGGATTCGAACCCGCGTGATTCAAGCGATCATCCTTTAGCCGGATTGCCATCGACCACTCGGCCACGAAGCCAATGACGTCGACGACGAAACTATCAGTAAGATTATATTTTTCGGTTAGAGCACCGATTAGCGCCATCTACAGGTATTCTAAAGGAATTAGATACACTACTTTTAGTCTAAGATCCCGTCATACAACGACCTTCACCGAGATGTTTATTTGATGAAACGTATTTTATATTTAATTTAATATGTCAATAAATATATTGCATATGGGTTGTCTAACAAATTTCAGTCCAGTAATGCTTAATTAAAAAAATTTTTTTTAACATTTCACCGGTATGATTATTTAGACAAATTCTATACCAATCGAAAGTCTGAAGCCCATAGAATATGCAAACGTTGGGTTGCCTATTCTTTTCCGGTTACATATGGCGCACTCTTAACAACTTGTACTAGACATCACTCTAATAATTATAAAGGTGAAAGTTTGTGTGTAAGCGTGTGCAAATGCTTGTTACTACTTCACGCTCAAACGGCTGGACAGATTTGAATAAAATTTGGTACAAAGCTCGGGACTAGATGACACCGTGTATATGTTCAAGAATATTTATTTATTTAAATCAGTAGCCCAATAGAATCAGAAGAATTTAATTTTGTGTAGAGTCACAACTTCGTCGTGGTATTTTCCTTCGATTTATTAAACTCCTGCAAACCTGTTTTCTACCAGTACAACCTTCAAATAAAAAGTCAAAGTACTTATGTCTAATTTTATGTATTATTTTATGTAAAAAGTAGGTGGCAGCAATCATCGAATGAATAATAAACCCCATCTATTACTAGCAATTTCAATGAGCTTAACTACATAATTATGGTTCTTGATTTTATGGTTCAAGTCAAAGGCTATTGGTTACTTTTTGGTGGTTACTTCTTGTACAGTAGAGTCATTCTGTAATAAATCGAAGAGAATCGAAGAGAAAATGGAAGAGATTGCTTCTTAGCGATAAGGCCACCCATTGTACATTGTTCGGTACTTAGTTTTTTCATAAGTTGTTAATTGTATCGTATTTGAGTGTACAATAAAGAATTTTCATTCATTCATTCATTCATTCATTCATTCAAATCGACCTCAAGTGACTGAACTCACTTGTCCTTTGTCGACAAGTGAATTCGGGTTTTCAGTGTCATGGTAACTTGGAAATTACCATTTTTTTTATTTTAATATCGCTGGCAAACTCGTCACAGAATACGAAATTTGAATGTCACTGGTGGCGATTCTGTTGCAACACTGACTAGTTAAATTATTCCTAAATCCAAAAGCTCTTATTTCGTTCATGTTAAAATTCAAAATAAAATAACAGACTGAGTGACATCTCTAAAATTACTATAATTTAGTAAAATTAAAGTGAATGTGGATAGAATTGATCAAGACCATTTTTACTTCTGACTAAAACTACCCGCAAAGATGAAAAACAATGTTAAAAGTAAGGTCAACCGGGGTAATTGCGTCATATTTTTCGATCACTTCAACTTGACTCCATATTGTGAGCGAATTTATGGCATTTTTGACTTTTTGAAACTGTAGTCTAAAAGTATGGCTATTTCTGTACAAAGCTATAGGAGTGAATTCTTTGCCAGAGTTTTAAAAAAGAGTCAAAATGATTGTTTTTTAAAAAATGGCATTTTAGACGCATTTACCCCCTTTTGAGGCAAATGCGTCTTTCTTGAGTAAAAACTTTTTTGATAAGCTTTTCGTGTTAAAAACAAATAATTTTGTTTTGCATCAAGTTTCTGTGCAATGGAATGACAGTTAAACTAGACAAAAATAATATTTCACGCATTCAGGTACAATTAAGTAAAAAGGGGGAAAATGCGTCCAGTTTTTGATAGACGCATTTATCCGATACTAAATGCAGATGTTGTCAACATTTTACTTGGGTGGCTCGCGCTTATTACCTCTGTAAATGTTAGCACTACAGGTTTGCAAAAAAGTCATGGTGGCGCCATTTTTATATGCCAAAAAACTGGCAAGTAATTTTAACTTTATTTAAATCATATTAGGCACTTGTTAGTTCACTTCGGTACTATCAATTATTATATTACGAGATCAAACAGTTTAGAAAATCATATTTCGTTAAGTATTTGTCAATGTCCATGTCTTTCAATATCACCATGGCATATAAGTAGGCATTTATCTGGAATAAAATTTCATTTAGGTACCTTCATTTAAAAACGTAAGACATAAAAAGGTTGACGTTTTCTGTTTTTGGGGCAAATGCGTCCCACAGTCGCAATTGCCCCAGAACGGCAGACGCATTTAGACCAAGATATTAATCCAAATCTTAAAAATAGAGATTTAATTATTTCTTGAATTATGGCATATTCACTAAAAATAACTATCTGTGCAAGCGAAGGATTCTCTATTCCTTACAATCATTATTGAAGAAATCTGTCAACTATTGAAAATAAATGTATTGACATGGATTTGGTTACTCACCTCTTGCAGTTGCAACTTGTCCAAAAAAGTGTAATTTACAAAATGGCTCAATACTTGAATATGTGAACAACAACGCCATCTTTACAAACTACATGTTAAGTATTTAGTTTAAACAAATGTAACTAGATGGCAGAAACCTGTGTAGAATAAACCGTTTTCAAATAAATTCAAAAAGATGCATTAGCCCCGTAGACGCAATTAGCCTAGTTGACCTTACCTTGTTCTTCAAATGTTACTTTTAGTGCTATGCTAGATTGGTCTTTAGCATGAACGTAATAAAAACTTTCGGTTTTTGTCATAATTTAGGTAGCTAGTCAGTGTTGCAACAGAATCGCCACCACTGCAGATTCAGCTTGGCGATGTTCGAAGGGAGTTTACAGAACGCGCCTACAGGTTAAGAAAGAAAGAAAGACAATTTATTTTGGTAGGACCTCAAGGATCGCTTCAACTTCGTCTTACATGCTGGTGAGTCTAATGACCTCATCATCATGATCGTCGAAGTTAAGAAACGTTCTGAGCAGTCACTACTTGGATGGGTGACCGCAAGTGGCATTTATATCTGAGCGCTTCCATGCTTCGGAGGCCACGTTAAATTGTCGGTCCCGGCTTTTAAAGTCGTTAAGCCATGACAGAGGCCTTAAGGCGGCCTAAAAACTCCGTCACCAGAGTTGGCCACTTGCTCATACGAACTTACTTACTTACTTTTATCATAATCTTATACTAAACTTTGCTGTAATGACAACGAAAATTACTCGCGTGGAATATCGCCCATTTAGATATTGACACTTTTTTTAGTTTTGATTCATCCGAAGAATTTTCAAAATGAAAAAATTATGGCGGAATTTTTGTATGGATCGTCCGGATTTATTTAACCGTGGCAAATTATAATATGATTACTACGAAATATGTGGTATGTGGGCGCGTGTGGTCACAATGATATATTGTGATACTGCCTATTTATAATAATATATGGAACAGAAGGTAAAGAAAATACATACGAATTCAAAATCACAGATTTGTTGACAGACTGAGACTTGACATTTTTGTCAAATCCCAAATTCAAGTATTTATTCACTTTTCTTATTTTAAAATTACAAAAATAGTTTTTATACTACTTATCAAATAATATGGTAATGAAATAAAGTAATTATAGGTAGGTAAATATAAGTTCACCACAAGTAGGATAAAGTTATTACTACAGAGAACATTGTGTGTAGGTGTGGTTCACTTAAGTTTACAATATCCTCC
This sequence comes from Xanthorhoe designata, assembly GCA_963582015.1. Classification (NCBI taxonomy): domain Eukaryota; kingdom Metazoa; phylum Arthropoda; class Insecta; order Lepidoptera; family Geometridae; genus Xanthorhoe; species Xanthorhoe designata. The sequence continues at coordinate 996,363 of OY757049.1, forward strand.
ATATATGTATGTTAACTTAAGTGAACCACACCATACTTTGTTTTCTAGCAATAAATCTACCACTGACAGTTAGCCTCTGCAGTAATTATGCACATAAGTTGACAACGTGACGAACAATTGTTCGCAACACTTCATGGACTAGTTTTGACAAACGGGTTCACTTGCAATAGCTAACCGTTCATTTTCAAAAATTGTAAGTAGGTACTAAAAAGTAAAATAAGTAGATCATCATAATGCTCCCGGCTTTTAAATTGACCGTAAAGCCATGAGACCTTGAAATGGCTCATAAACTTCGTTAACAGAGTCAAAAATCCATCGAGAAAATTGTCGTGTTACAAATTGTCATTATCTAAATAAAATCATTGTTTAATTTGTTGAAGCGCTCGTGGCGAAGCTTGCTAAGACGTTCTTGATAGATCGTCGAAGTTAAGCAACGTTCTGAGTGGTCACTACTTGGCTTCCGTGCTTCGGAGTGTACGTTAAATTGTCGGTCCCGGCTTTTAAAGTCGTTAAGCCATGACGGAGGCCTTTATAACGTATATTTCAATAAAATATACGTTGATAAACGAACAAACAGATGAAAAAGCTCTGTGTATCGATAAAACATTGACAATGAGCCTCAATGCCATGCGGGCTGGAATTCCGCTGTAGGTAACTATGAAAAAATCCGGAAGACCAAGCCATAGCTTAGATAAAACATCTAGTTCATTTCTATTGTTTATGAACACTTACGGCCTATCTGTGGTCGTCACCGAAGGAGAGGACCGCGGCCCACCGCTCGCATCTACCCCATGTGCGTCATGGGCAGTGAGCACGATAGCACATTCGCGGCCCAGGCTCCGCGGTCGTCTTTGAAGGAGTGAAGCGTGAACGCGATGAGTACTAGGATCCAGTAAGCATCAGGGGTAGTACTCGTTAAGTAAAATAATGTCGCCAATAAGGAAACATGAAAGCTTAAACAACTTGTTTTATAATCACAAGCTGACCCGGCGCACTTCGTACCACCATTTTTCTGGATTTATTTATCTAATGATATTATGTCTATCCAATGCAAATAAAAGCTATAAATGTTTCTCTGAAAGTAAAGTTTTTTTTTTTATTATAAAATAACATACTTACTTAATACTTAACAACACAAATAACTTATTCTACACTTCTACGTACCTGAAAGTAAAGAAACAATATTGAAAGCCTTTACTTCATCCTCACAAATAAAATATAGTTCAACAAAAATAACAACCGATTATTATCGTACAAATTTTCTTTGACACAAGCGCCCGTTGTCATAGCAACTAGTGGCAGGAACAACCTGAGAGAAGAGCTAATACATAGCATTTTCTTTACATTTATAGTAAATTTCTAGTTTTGTACCAGCTATCACCACCCTGGCCTGTAAATACGAGCATGCGCAAGCACATGTTTTATGTTAATCAGTGTGTGTATGACAGAAAGCATTTCTATGTACAGCGGATTGGCGTCGTGCCAGTTTCGCTTCCTGATGCAGGATTTAAATTGGTGTGTCAGGATTGCAAATATGGGAGCTGTAATTGGAAGATTCGGACTGGGCATCTGTCAAAAAGTTTTTTCTATTCTATGTAGCTGTGCGCTCTATCACTATAAAAATGTTCTCTCGCCGTGTCTGTTTGTTTGCACGCGATAAACTTAAAAGCTACGGAAGGGAGCTTTATTAATGGTTTTGAATAATTAATATAAATTCATGAAGAAAGTTGAGGTGTGTGAAAAATATGCCGACTGGTAGGGAGTTATACCTGCTACTGGCATGTGTCGCGCACATAACGTGCCTTGTGTTGGTTCAGAGTCTAGGATAAGTCATCGAAGCGATCAGCTAACCTCTTGCCGCTAAGCGTGCCACCTGCGGTGCGACCGCGACCTTAGAATGTTGTATTAAGATACTGTACCTACATACTAATGTTAAATTTTGCCAGCAGCACAAACATTTTTTGTTTTTAAAAATTGGTGAATGCAATTTATAAAAACAATCAATTTTTGTGCTGCTCATTAGGCACTATGAAAACGAATGAGCAGTAAAACTCAAATAAATATGAGTAAAAGATGAACAACCCGCAACATTGTAACTCGCAAAACGCACAATTTATTACCAACTAAACTTCCTCACTCAGTTTAGGGTAATTTCAGTTTCTCGGCCAATATTTGAATCAACGGCGTCGGTTTATCGCTCCCTAAACAATGTCACTAATTTGACAAATGTCAAAAACGAAACGCGTGAAAACACGCAGTAACCTTGGCAAGCGCAGTTTACGCTCAGCCAAATATAGATGCACTTCCTTTTGATGCGATTAGAGTTGCACCCTTGAAAAAAGTGGCCGGATAATGATTTGTTTAGAAACTGTAATAATATTACCAGAATAAATCGTTGTTCTCGTGCCCTTCTCCAACAATGAGGTCAGGATAATACCTTCAGAAACTGTTATATTACCTGAATTGTCGTTGTTCTCCTGCCCATATCCAACAATGGGCGGGGTCGTCACAACATGTCGTCTACGTCTTCCACTTCTATCATACGTCAACTCTCAAATTTAAAAAAAAATGTATTTGGACATACCTCTGACCCTTAGACATCTTCAAAAGATCTAAAATTGCCGAGAGATATGAAAGAATAGTCTACCGCACCTTGGGATAATATTTATTTACATTAACTTTTTTAACTTATAATAAAACTGTAATTTTTTAATAACATTTTCTGTGTTAGAGAGTTTTCTTCCAAATAATTAAATAATTTTTAGAAGTAAACAAATAATTTTGGATTTATTTCAATTTTAGTTTTCTTTTTGAGCCGGCAGGCAGAACAGTCGTCCATAAGTCGTCTTGTTTTTCTTCTTTTATTCCGTCTATTTTCGTACGTTTCTCAACACTAAAGATGTACTCGTATGAGACATCAGCTCCACCATTTTGAAAACCTTGAGATGTTGGAACGAATTTGGTGCGTATCTTGGATGGTAAATTTAGTAAATTACACGAAAATATTCGAGTGTTGTGCTCGATTAATTGAGTGTCATGGCAAATTAGTAAAGAAATAAAAATGAAGAATAATATGACGCATATTTGTTTGTTTCACAATATTTAACACTTGATTTTGACGTGCAGTTTTTGACTAAAGGATATATTAAGGAGACTATTTTAAGAGTGCTGATAATTTAAATTAAAACCCATGTAGAAACAGACAATAGAATTTAAATTTGAAGATTTTTGTACGCCATACTAAATTTTGAATTAGGCTAAGGAATTGGAAGAGATTACATTTTCACTATCCATCATCTCCACTATATTATGTTGCAAAAACCGTGGTCAGTAAAAGAGTAAAATGATAAATTCTAATTTTTTTGTGTTTTCTAAATTTAAATTTTTATCACAATATTTCAATAAAGACGATCCCTACATTAAAGTGAAAATCAATTAGCATTTAGTCTAAAGGACTTGTTAATAGTCTAAAGTTCAGTGACTCTAGTCCCTTCGCCACCAAAATCGTGGAGAACCAATAATACCATCACAATTTGCAGTAAACTGAGGTGTATCTTCAACCCTGGCCCGGTCGACACCCCCGTCAAGGTCGCTCCACTTATTGTCCGTTGTTAATAAGCATTTGTTTGTCTGTCTGCTTGGTTTCCTGCGTTATCCATCAATTTGCGTGCAATTTGCACTTTGGTGCCTGCTACTTTGTCTGCAATTTAGAATAGTCGAAGAAATTACAGACTTAGAGTACTTAATTCGTACTGGAATTATACATAATTATGAAAGTATTTGTCCGTCTGTTAGCCTTTCGCGCCTTAAAGGCTAAACAAATAACGATATTTAGCGTGGATATAGATGGCATCCCATCAGCTTAAATAAATGACTGGCTAAATTATCATTCTCATCATCATTCAAAAAATCAATCAATCAATCAATCAATTATTTATTTATAAAAAACATATTTTTAAGTCTGCCTAAATATTATTATTGCATACTTAACCTTTAACTGGTGACGTGGTATTTGTGTAACGTAAGTGGTGACGTTAGGCCTGACAGGCCTCGGTTGAATATACGTATAATTCGCGATGTACATAAATATTAGTGACTAACTTATTTATTTGTGTTAATTTGGATATTAAGGTATTAAATAAAACGATTATGTGTTTCTAATTATTACATATATTTAGGAACAGATATTAAAATTTGCTCTCGCATTGTTAGAAAAAACGACATGAGATCAACATCTAGTCACAAAAAAACAAAAATCAACATTCTTATTTAAAATAATATTTTTAGATCATAGAATAGACTTCAATCATCGTATAAAATAACATAAATCTCTTATAAAATTTATAATTACAAAACTGACAAAGGGTAAACTTGTCAATTTTTTATTGACACTCAGGATACAATTGTTTCGCGCACTGCAGGCATACATGCTTTTTACACAAAATACAATGGTAACAAGATTACCGGTCCAGCTTAGGTAGACAAGTGGCACATCTCTATAGCGTCTTCTGCGTGATTTGTGGCTCAGGTGGCAAATCTGAACCCAAAATTCGTCAGATGTTCAATCTTATTTCAAGTGACATTCGCGAGTTATAAACTCTGCTTTTCATGTGCTGTAAAATCATTCCTCTGGCCAATATTTCATGAAAACCCCTCTCTCAATGCTTCTTTTCTTTTCAAGAACATGCACGTTCACCGTAGGTACCTACCTACTTATGTATAGCATGCGATAAAAGATCACCATGGGCCATCTTCGTGTACGGTGACTGCAGGTTTAGATTGAACATTTTTTATCAATCTCGTCCATCCTCCCTTGCTAAAATTGTAATATGTTAATCATTTCAAGCTTCCTGATTTTCTCTGGAACGTAGTTTTCTCCTAAATCATCAGCTTCAGAACCACTGGAGTCTTCACTCCACAACCATTCTTCTTATTGAACGACATTTTAACTGGTTCGCGATAAAACCTGTCTACTAGAAGGTACTTGGAACTGAATTTCTCTGCTCCAGTACTGTACGTCATTTTCTAGGAGGTTCTGTATCATCCATCTTTTATGTTTGCAGGTTCACGCTATAATAAACCACAAATAACAATTTTATAACACTAACAAAAAAGTAACGTAAGAAGTGACGTAGGGCCTGAGAGGCCTCAGTAAAACTTTAAATACGCATAACTCACCGAATTTGCTCATGCCGACACTATTATCGCTGTCACGGCTTGGGTGCAACTAAACTTGAAGCTACTGAGACGCACAAACCCGGGACGCGCAGGGAAAGGGGTGAAATAACGTTTTGTTAGTGCTCTCGGGCCTGTGAGGCCCGACGTCACCAGTTAAAGGTTAAATATTTTTGTCCCCTTTTTGTCTGAGCGTGTTTTGTCCGTGTGTCATGGGCACTGAACGTGAGAGTGTTTGAGCTCGTGCTAAGTGCATACCAATTTTTCGAGCCCACACCTTTCTGATCGCAAGTCAACGCACGATTGCACTCGACCATTATCTAAAATCCAATTTACTGTACAACATAATGTAACAAATGCATAGTTGAGGCTGTAGCGACAGTACATTGCTCGGCGACCGTAACAGTCGGGTAGTCCCGCTGCTAATGCGCCGAGTTCTCTCGCTAACGTTTTTGGCAAACTCTCAACTGTCACACGCATCGTGCGCGCGAACCAAAGAGCCAATCGTCCATTGAAAGATATAATAAATATCTAATCTCGATAATATATCAGGCGAATATGGGCTAGTATGTGTAGAAAAAGTAGGATTGTAAATAAGAAAGTTTGTCTAAAACTACCCTCTATATCTAGAGATAAAAAAATATAATCTAGAGATAAAGAGTCAGGCAAGTGTGGGCCTAGATTTAGAAATCCTGACTCTTTTATTAGTGTATTGGGAGTCGCGTTGGAACAGGCAATAGAATCACCTAACATAATAATGATTCGAAGTGATTCTTGATCCTACAAAGTTTCAAATAACTCACAAGGCAAGGATCACATCCTCAACCACCTGCATTTTCATTTTGAATTTTTAATATAGGTACAGCTTCAACGAAAATTTACATTCAATCTATCGACACGACTGTACAAGCAATCGATAAAAAATGCAAAGCAAAAATAGCCGTCGCGTGTCTTTCACTACTGCACATTCCTTGCGTCCTTACAGCATTCCTACCCCTACACCACAGATTATAACCATTGTATTCCACTAAACTTGCGTCACATCTATGTTTTACCAAATATTGAATCTCAGATAGCGACAAAAGATTTTAAATCAAGAATTTTTTCTTGATTTTTTACTTTAGACGGTTTTTAAAGGAAATTTTCCGGAGTCTTTTAGCGAAATTCTGTTTTAAGACGAGGATGATACAGTTCATGTTACGTTGAAGGTTGGTTTACAGTAAAACAAGCAGCCAGCGGGTCATATTAATCTCTTTCGCATTTCCACGCGACTGTACAGAGATATTGCCCAACCTACCGTTAAATGGCTGAAATTGTACTCTTTTAATTAATATGTTACGGAGCAATTCTTTTCATTATCAGTTTTATGGATACAGAGTATAATTTTCTGGGTTGTCAGTTTAAGTGCTCAATGGGAAAACTGTGAGCGTTAAGAACAAAGGTTTATGCGTAGTTGAGTTTTTGTAATTTATTTTGTTTTGACAGCAATGTTTACAGAGCGAGTTAATTATGCTTGTGTGACTTTTGAATAATAAATAAAATAAAATAAAATAAATATCATTGGACATTTTACACGACGTCATCTAGTCCCAAGCTAAGCAACTTAATGCTTGTGTTATGGTAACCAGATGACTGATAAACTACTAGATATTTTTTTTTTGTAAATACATACCTACATATTATACAAAACACACAGACACGAAACAAATATTTGCAGATCATGCAAACATTTGTCCCGCAGCGGGGATCGAACCCGCAACCTCAGCGTCTCAGGCGGGCTTTCGCCCACTGTGCCATATGTTTTTGTTGTTTCATTATCACGCCTTACCTAGTGCATCATTTAAGATGAAAGTTAATTTATAAATGAAAGAAAAGCGCTCGTGGCGAAGCTTGCTATGACGTTCTTGTTAGATCGTCGAAGTTAAGCAACATTCTGAGCGGGCATTATCAGCTGAGCGCTTCCGTGCTTCGGAGGGCATGTTCAATTGTCGGTCCCAGCTTTTAAAGTCATGACGGAGGCCTTAAGGCTTTAGGCCGCCCTCCTTCACCAGAGTTGGCCACTTGCTTATACAGACTTACAGTCAAAACCTGATATAGCGACATTGAAGGGACTGTATACTTTCCGACGTTATGTCCGATAGTTGTTAAAAGCAATACACATACACAAGTACATATGTATTTACTTTTACATAGTAGTAAATTGTGACTTGGACCATTGGTACAAAACGTTGATACAACGGTAGCTGCGAGCGGAAGTTAGTGAAATCATAATTCCCAATACCGATTGAATTCTGAGAATTGAGCAATAAAACACTGGTCTCATTTCCATGCTCAATTACCATTTCCATTGCTTATTCGCTTTGAGCATCGTAAACATAACTATAAAGTTGCGAAGTTATGACATTGATGCTCACATGGTTTAATAAATGGTATTCAAATTAATTTGAATAACCATTGAATATTTACTGGCTTCCATTGGAATTGGAATGGCGTGCGTGTCTGAAGGAACTGGGCACGCTATCTGAGTGTCACTCAAGGTACTGGAGATTGCAGATAGTTCACTCTAACGGCTAGTCTCAATAACCTTTCTATCTTTGGTTTTGCTTACTGCGGGTAGATATTTGACATTTCTTCCATACAAAAAACGTCAAATAGCTACTAACAGTAAGCAGAACCAAAGATAGATAGGTTATTGAGATTGGCTGAATGCTCTGAAAAGTAAACTCAAAACAGGCCTTTACATCTTTACTAGATGATTTATACAGGAGGCAATCTTAGCCTTAACTTAATGGGACACTGTAGTGCCCGGGACATTGTTGAGATGGAATAGGCTTGCCCAGCACCTAAACCATCCTCTCAGCTTAACCGGCCATATCCACAGCAAAGACAACAGTTAATACGTATTTTATTTTTATTTTATTTTATTTTATTAGGAAAACAAACTGTTTAAAGAAACTTAAAAAATACTAATTAGCAATTATTATGTTTTCGCATATACATTACAAATAAGTTTGTTGACAAAAAAAAGTATGGGCTATGACTAAGCCGCGGGTTTCCTCACGATGTTTTCCCTCACCGTTATGAGCTCGTACTTAGTTTATATACAATTTCCGAAACGTACGTACGTAAACTTATAACACACTTCTCTTTTGTCGGGGGTTAATTATAAACAAAAATAGGTAGATTCAACATTTTTCGAAATCATGATTCTACCTAAACATCTTCTCAGATCATAAGGTACCTATTTCATTTTTTTTAAGCTGGTTCAAACTTTACTCAAACAAATACCATCTGATTTTACTTGTTTTTTACGCATTTTGCAGTATTAGCTTAATATTCGATAAGTACATAGATTACAAGTTCATCGTCACAAGTAAATGATCTAGCTCTTTACCACATTCTTTGGCATAGCTAACCAGTCTCAGCTAGTTTAAGGCCTCGCATGGCAGAGTTGGCCACAAATCCCCCACTTCCTTGCTTTAATTCCGAAAAACACCCCATTTCGGGCGAAATAATTCTGAAAACACCCTGTTCGTGAAACTCAATCTATTTGGACAATAGGCGAATAGTTTTGTGGTCGCGTATTTTCTGATTGGCGAAATTTTGGGGTGATTTGATTAGGAACTGGTTTTTCGTGTTTTCTGTAACTTTTTTTCGAGGCTTTTGTGGTTTGTTTTGTAGCTTACGGACGAATTATGGCGAATGTATGTGTTTCGACACGTTACATACATCATCATTCTCCTACCCTTATCCCATGGGATTGGCATAAAATGTTTTTTTTTCATTCACCTCTATCATTCGTCAACTCTGAATTCACTAATCATATTGACATTCCGCTACAAAAATAATGAAATGAAATGAAAAAAATGAAATATGATCACGACCGTATCCCGGGAGCGGTAGACATTTCTTTCGGATCTTTAGGCAATTTTTAGATCTTTTTGAAGATGTCTAAGGGGGTAGTCAGAGGTATGTCCAAATACAAATATATTTGGTACATGCCCACTTTTTGCAGAAGTTAACTTTCCATACGTGACAGGTTGCAAGCCCATCGACGCTATTAGAGAGCTAACTGGTTTCCTCACGATGTTTTCCTTCACCGTTATAAGCTCGTGTTAAAGCGCATATAAATTTTTCGATGCGAAAAGTTCATTGATGCACGGCCGGATTCGAACCCACGACCTTCGAATCGAAAGTCGAGGTACTAATCCACTTGACCAACACGGCTACAAAAATAATGCCCAAAAAAATATAATATATCTGCAATACCTACTAAGGTTACTACGTAATAATATGCTCTTCTGAAATATATTTTCTTTAACACAAGCCTGTATTTTTTCATTTTATTTTATTTAAATGTTTCTCTCTAACTATCCCTGAACTCAAAGTTCCTTGAAATGTCTACTTTTACAGAAGACACGGCCGTGAGACTATTTTCGATAAAATTATTCAATGGCGATGATTATGTTGTAAATATTGCATAATCCTAAACCTTCTATTTTGACGATAAATATAAGGGTAAGGCCGCCAAAATTGTCAATTATATCACAGAAGTAACACAACAGGTTTTGTGTTACCGTTACACAAACGTAACCCAAAAGTAACACATATTTTGAGTAAAGGTGATTTCATAATGGTTAAATAAATAACCTAAAATAATACAAGATAAACTTTTCTTTTTTACTGTACTTTTAGGCAGAAAAACACAAAAATACTGCCTATAATGTTACTAAGGAAAAAATAGCTTTTTAATGTTTCTCGATCTTTGTCGTTCTGGGGCAGTTAACGGCATTAAAATAAAAATGTACAGTTACTAATGCACATAAATAGATTAATTATAATATTATTTCAATAGAAGAAAACAATTGGCCGCTGGATAACGTTAGTAAAACAAACTTAACTAATTCGGTGCTCAAGAGCCTTTTGTAACAGTTTAACTGAACACTTGGAAGGTTTTCACTATTAAAATGTAAGAACTGCGTTCGTACTACCTACAAAATCACACATTACACATTACTTTCAAAAATCAGTCCAAATACCACTATGTTTGCGGCTTTATAGATCTACTGTGTTACGTAACACATACATTTGTGTTACAATAATAAAAAAGTGACATAAATGTAATACAAATGCAACACAAAAGCGAAATTTTCAAAACAATTATAGGTCATATCTCGGTTATTAATTATAATTAGGCCATAATGGGCGATTTTAAGTATACTTTGGACCTCATTGCTAAATAATTTAATACAATAACATTCAAAAATCTGTTTCTTACCTCAAAAATCACAAATAAAACTTTTTTTATGAACACAACCGCATAAAGTGACGCGCACTTTATGTTCCTTCACTGGCGAAATAAAAGAGCTGGATTTTTTTCTTCAATTGTTTGGATGACAGTGTTGCCGTATTAATACTGTGGCTTGCACTTTGGTAGTTTAAATAGTAGCTTTGGGATAAAAACTTGTCACACAAAAAAAAACGTAACACAAAAGCAAAGGACATTTTTTATTTAAACTATCAATAAAAAATGTTATATGAAGGATTTTCGCAAAAATATTATTAATATAGCAGAGGTCTATCATCTATTTCTTCGACGGTATACCTATAATTCAGGTATACTCAACAATTTATTGAATATTTTAACCACAAGAAACTGCAACAAAAAACGACAAAAAGTCACACAAAAAAATTGACAATTTTGGCGGCCTTACCCATAAAAAAAACATGATATTTTCAAAAGAACCTTATTCGCTTCTTTAAATAAAACGGATTGTTTTAGTCAGAAACAAATTGGCCATGAACTCATGATTAAATTAAATTTACCTATAAACTACTTTTATAGAAATAAAACACCCTCTCGACTCTCATCTCGAGACAAATATTTGCAGGTCATACAAACATTTGTCCCGCGGTGGGAATAGAACCCGCAACCTCTGCGTCTCAGGCGGGCATTCACCCACCGCGCCACAGAGGTCGTTTTATGAGACTAAAAATTTTATGCTATAATTTTTTGTCTTTTAGTGTTAAACGAATATTTTAGTGATAGTTCAGTCAGTGTACACCGAAATCTTAATCAATTGGTAATTATCTTAATGTGACATAACCATATCTTCCGAGAAACAAAATACAATGCGAAATGATAGCGGTTTCGGAGTAGCGTGAATCATTCTTGATAATGGGAGGTCATTGTCGCTGAAATTAATTTTGATGTTATATCATAAGTTTTCCTAGAACTTTGATAATCTTTCCTTGTTTTTCGAGGTTGTTAAATTTTTTGCTCATCATTTAAGGAGCCTATTCATTAAGATATTCTAGTATTTACTGGGGTATGTAAAATTCAATGTACTAAGATAATTAAATGAAGACTTTAATTTTATTTAATATTTATAATAATAATAATAATAATATAATAATAAAAGCCTTTATTCACTGACCATTTACAGTAAGTACCTACATTAACTTATTATTTAGGTATAAGTGTCTGAAGATTGACAAAAAGTTAACTACTTAAAACTAAATAACTTAAAACTACTTAAAATAAAGTTCTTCAGCAACCAATTTGTTGATCAGGTTGTCCTTCGACATAGGCCTCCCCTAGTTTCTTCCACTCATCTCTTTCTTGAGTGAACCTTCTCCATCCTTTTGGTAGGTCATCTTCCCATCTTTTAATTTGTCGTCCTTTTCTCCTTTTGCCATTCCTAGGATACCATTCCATTATGTCTTTCGTCCATTTCTCCCTATTTGTTCTCATGATGTGACCAGTCCAGTTCCATTTCAGCTTTTTTATTTTTAGCAAAACATCGCTAACTTTTGTTTTTTTTCTTATTTCTTCAGTCTTCCACCTGTCACTTAACCTTATGTTTAGCATGCTTCGCTCCATATTGCGTTGGCAAACTATGAGTTTTTGGTTATTTTTGCTTGTGGCTGGCCAAGTTTGACACCCATAAGTTAAGCATGGGAGAATGCATGTGTTATAAAGTTTACTTTTCACTGACATTGGTATCTTTTTATTCTTAACTATTTCTTTTAGCGACCAGTAGCGTTTCCAAGTGTTGCCTATTCTTCTATCTATTTCTTTTGAATGTTGATCTTGTATTGATATTAGTTGTCCCAGATAAATGTATTCATCAACATATTCGATGGTCTGGTGTCCCAATTGTATGTTTTCCTTTATTGAGTTGGTCATGACTTTAGTCTTCGCTGGATTCATTGTTAAGCCTACTTCCCTGCTTTCGTTGTCTAATTGTTGTAACATGGTTTGTAGGACGTCTGATCTTTCTGCAAATATTACAATGTCGTCAGCGAATCTAAGATGGTTCAGGTTTTTTCCGTTTACCTTTATTCCAAAAACTTCCCAGTCTAAATTCCGGAATATATTTTGTAGCACTGCTGTAAAAAATATTTATAATACTAATAATTAAACAATTGACCTACGGCCAGTCTCAACAACCTATCTTTAGTTTTTCTTACTATTGGTAGATATTTCTGTTTTTGTATGGGGAAGTAATGTCAAATATTTACCCACAGTAAGATAGATAGGTAAATGAGACTAGCCGTTAATAGGTTTGCAAGAATAAATAAATAAAGAAGAAAATAAATAAATAAATAAATTCAACCGACCGTTATATATTCTGTTGCCATCTATTTAGTTGACAAGAAAGAAACACTCCAAAGACTTAGTAAAATGACTGCTAATAATTGAATAATGTAGTTAAGATTATTCAACCTACAAATATTCTAAATTAATTTAAAAATAGAGCTTTAACATTTTTAAAAATCGAACAACAAATAAAAACTCTTTAGTACCTACGCATCATCTGCCGTCCCAGTTTTGAGTTTGGAACCGTTGCACACATAATACAGATTTTCCGCCAATTTGCGAACACCGGCCAATCAGCGCAGTGCAATGATCTTCTCTTTAGTGATGTGAAACAACAAGATTGATATTTATATTTTTATTGCTTCGTTTGGTCATAGCCCTTATGGTAAGCGACGATGTAGAAGAAGCTTGACTGGAGATTGTGAATGGAACACCGAAAAAAGCCAGGGTTTTTTTCTGTGAACCATTTTGATTCTTATCTTGAAGCTTTGCGCTGGACCAGGCAGTAGAATCGTCCCACCTCGCTTGTAAGACGGTTTTACGTGATCCTAGAGGTCCTACTGAATATTTTTTTTTTCTTTTACCTGAATTTGTGAAGAATTTTCTTTTTTTTTTACTTCTTGATACCTTTTTTCAGTTTCTCAATATCCGCAGAGAACCAAAAAAACCCGAAAACTTTTACGCATCAAGTATTTTTTTTTAAACTGCAACGAAATTTACTTACTAAAGTATCGATAACGTACTCTGGGCCCACAACCTGAAGAATTTCGAGTAATATTTTATTTATTTATTTTCCAACTTACACTTTGAATCAAATAAATTATTCTTCGACTGTTTTATATTAACACCAATTTATGTTGCAGATACTAGCTATAATTACTATCCATGTAGAGCTTTGTAATTAGTTGGTAAAGTTGAAAATTGGTTCTAACATATCGGTATTTAGTTCGGAGAAATTGATATAGGTAATTGAAATAATTGGCATAAAATTACGGTATTGAACCTAACACCAGTTGGATCATTATTATTTTATGCAAAATTGTACACATTAATATATCTTTATTCAAATTTTTAAGTATTCGAAATTATTTTGGTGTTTCTGTCATGTTACATTTCAATGTATTTTCTCAATTGTATTGAAATTTCTTGGTTATTCTTAGGGTTTCCTAGAAACTCTTCTCATGAAAATCATTTAAGTGTTTATAAACAATAGACACGGAAAACTTGTGTTCAGGTTTTACCATTGATTTTAACGAGAATTGGGAAACAAAGAATTTGAAATAACTCTTACCTACCTGGTTATTCCGTCATAATGTATATAATATGCTTATTTATGTCAAACAATGACAGCTTTTATAAATCTTGAAACTGTTTTTAACAATTCTCTTTATAACTTAACCCTTATTTTTTTACAGTAAATTTATTTATTTATGAACAAAGAAACACACAGGAACAAAAAGTATCTACACTTCGTAACCTAAATAACTAAATAATAATATAACTTATCCGTTCATTATTATCATCATCATTTTCAGGCTTTTGTTTTCTTCCTCTGTTTCACATAAAATAATGGGGTTGTCCATCAAACTTCTTTACAGATAATCGAAAAATTGCAAAAATAATCAAAACATTATTATTCAAGACTGCACTGACCCCTCACTAAAAACCAACAATTCAGAAGTATGTCGTTTTCAATACAGAACGGTATACGAGTGTATAATTATGTATTTGGCATCCTGCATTTTGCACGAGTAACGGTGTCCATTGTACTTGATGGACAAATGATTGCAATTTTTTTCCCTCTTGTTACGTTTTTTTGTCCGCACAAAAGAGCCGTTCTGATAGTTCGGGCTGTACTGAATAATTTGCCGAAAAATTGCTGCTGCTTTTATGTGAAATTCGGCTTTGGGTATGCAGAAATATTGATTGGCAATTTCTCCATTCCGCTGCGAGACTTTTAATAAATAATTAATATATTATTACATAAATTATTCATTAAATAATTATTATAGTTGTGATAATTTAAACATTATGATAATTTGCGTTTATTTTAACATCTAAAGGCACAATTTTCGGTTGTTTACTATCTGTTATTCTGTAATGTATGCATTTAGTAGTATATCCGTCCAATGGTTACCATAACACAAGCATTAAGTTATTTAGCTTAGGACTATTATGACTCTGCGTGTATCTTTTTAGAGGCCTGTTTGGACCTACGCGGTATTCGCTGACGTTGTAGGAAGCGAAAATACCGCGCAGGTATTTTATATGAAGTTCCGCGGCGCGCCACAGCGGCAGCGAATACCGCGTAGGCAAACAGGCTTTTATTCGTTTTTTCTTGCCGAAACCCGAAAATTTAAGTCAGAATAAAGTCGCGTCTCTACTACTTTTCCGAGAACGCGTAATGTACACGATAGTATTGAAAGGCGTGACAGATCAGTGGAGAGATTTCGCTTAATTTGCCTAATTGTGTGTATAGGGATAACGACTTTGAATCTTCTGCATGGATGTTTTGGTGTATGACTAATATCATTTTATTGTTGTGAAGTGTTCTTTGTTTTTATGACAATTTACCAGAAGAGTTTTCTTTTTATCATTATTATAATTTTAAGAGCTTGGCTTGATTCATCAGCAATAAAAAATAAAACTTTGCTGTACATAATTATTCGTACCATGCAGAAACTAAATAATTCTAACATAACTTATATAAATGAAAAATCTTACTAAAAGTTTACGACTTCGACGGGATTCGAACCTACGAGATAAGCGACGAGATAAGCGCAATAAATTGATGCGCATATGAATTTCAATCAACATAAGTATTAATGATTATGTTCCGAAACTAGACATAATTTTTCACAATTTTTGTGACGTGAACGAAACATTATTTGCGATTTAGTTTAAAATCGTTTGAAGTTCGTTGAGCACATCAGTCCTTCGAGTCAAATATAAAATAAAAAAAAAGAAATATACTTGAATGATTTAATTCAATTATTATTTAAATGCCTTTATTGAATCAGCTCTGTGAGCAAACACATCATTAAATGTCTATGATGCTCTATCGCTTAGAGAAAGTAAGAAATAGAGCGCTGTATATTCCTTTCTCATTCACAAAAAAACAGAGAACAATATATACAACACTCATGTGAGTAAAAGAGACAATGCGTCATCTTTTGTCCCTCATCGCGTGTCGCTTTTTTTGTATGGCCGGAAACTTGATGTTCCGAATTTTGTACTACGTAACTATGGATTCTCTGAATTTTTTGTCTCTCTCGGCGGCACGCTCGCTGTCCGTCTATACTATACTAGGTCCATGCTCTATCGTCTCGGAGCCGCCAAGCATAAACTATTTCATTACAGCCAACAATATTAGTCAAACAGATATAGTAAGTGCTAGGGATGCTCGTGATTACTTGATTCTGATAGCTTGCGCTTTAAGCCATCACTGCTATTTGCCCACTGGCTTAAACGAACTTACTACTTTCTAATATTTAACAATAATATACATTTATTTACAGAAACTAAAGTTCTCCATATTTACATATTTGTACAAAATACAATAACAACCAGTTGAGCCACCTAAGTATCGTTACAAACGATCTATAAAGTATCTCAACTGATCCAAGCCACTGCCAGACGGAAGCGTGTTCAATGAACTGACAGCATTGCCATGCTAAATGACAATGTTGATCCTTTGAGCCAAATATGTGCAAGTAAATTATTTGAACTGTTTGTTCTCTGGTTCTTGTTAGCTAAACTAAACGTAAAACTATTCAGTAAAAGTATCCCTGTTGCTCCATTGCAAGGAACACACAACAGAGGTATTACAATGTAGACAAAGTCGACATAGGCTTGAAATATGATTAATAAATAATAATAATAAATAAATAAATATCCTTGGACATTTTACATGTCTTCATCTAGTCCCAAGCTAAGCAACTTAATGCTTGTGTTTTGGTAACCAGATGACTGATATAAAACATCCAGACCCGGAACAAATATCTGCAGAACATGCTAACATTTGTCCCGTGGCGAGGATCGAACCCGCAACCTCCGCATCTCAGGCGGCTCTTCACCCACTGCGCCACAGAGGTCGTCAAATAAATTAATTGATTTACATAATTTATGTTCTAATAAAACGTGTCGATTTTGAACGTGTACCTACACCACCGTATCCCAACCCTAGTTGCGTTCGCTATGTCAACAGAATTAGTAATTTAGCTGTTAATTGTCGCAGCAGTAATTGGGTAAATAATGTATTATGTCGCGAAAACGTACATAATGTATCTTAGAATCACTCTTGCGTGTTAGCTTCTTGAAATCACTAGCATGGATGAATAGTTGGCTGATAAGTGATAATATTTGGAATTATTCTATCTCTATCTCTACAATAACTTGCGTGTCACTGGCATACATATACACTTCATACTGATTGTGAGACTGATCAAGCTATCGGTCGCTAGAAAAGTATGTATTGCGCATGCGGCTTAGAGTAAGTAAGATATATAGCGCTGTATATTCCTTTATCAGTTACACAAAAACAAAGAAGAATATAAACAACATTCTCAAAAAGTAGAAGAGACAAAGCATTCAATCTTTTGTCCCTCATCGCGTGTCTATAGTACTATTACTAGGTCCATAGCGTGGGGTCTTAAAATAAAAAGATTCGTGTTCACAAGTGACTTTCCTAAGTTGCGCAATCAAACCACAACAAACTGCAATCAATTCATCAACAGTTCAGCGAACCCGACACCTAGTTGCGCAGATTAGCTCAAATTATCTAATAATGAGTGCAATGAGTCGCCCCCGTACTGCGCGTGCGCACTGCACTCGGATTGAAGTAATCAGTTCAAATTCACTCAATTGTGTTTGAGTACCACAGTACCACTGAAGCGCTCGTGGCGAAGCTTGCTAATGCCGGGTTCCTATATTTAACTAACGGATGTCCGTAGGTCGGTCGTCATAGCAACGTTGTTATTCAACACATAATGTATGAGACTTTTAGACAGATAATAACGTTGCTATGACGACCGACCTACAGACATCCGTTAGTTGGATATAGGAACCCGGCATAAAACGTTCTTGATAGGTCGTTGAAGTTAAGCAACGTTCTGAGGCCCTAGCCATGTTACATGTCGACAATCGCTTTCGATTAGAAACTAAAAAAAATGTATAGGAATTGACATTCGATGACGAAAACTCGAGCGATCAGAAATGTCAAATCAAAGGTGTAGCGATGATAGAAATCGAATCGCTTCATAGCGAATGCCGGTTGGCTAGGCCCTCAGAGCGATCACAACTTGGATGGGTGACAAGTGGCATTATCAGCTGAGCGCTTCCGTGCTCCAAAGCACGGAAGCGTTCCGTGCGTAACGGGCACGTTAAATATCGGTCCCGGCTTTTAACTAACTTTAAATATCTGGGTCATAGCATTACCGACGGCCTTAGAGACGATGTTGACATAGAGAGGGAACGCAGGGCTCTAGCCGTCCGAGGAAACATGTTGATCCGTAGGTTTGCCCGATGTACTGAAGAAGTCAAGCTGACACTTTTTAAAGCCTATTGCCAGAGCTTCTACACGGGTAACCTATGGGTCAACTACTCCAAAAAGCCCTTGGACCGGCTCCGTGTCCAATATAATAATATTTTCAGGATGATGTTAGGGCTGCCTCGCTTCTGCAGTGCGTCAGGGATGTTTGCAGAATACCAGACGGATGCTTTCGAAGCCATACTACGTAAGAAAACTGCATCCCTGATTCGCAGAGTGCGGGACAGTCAAAACAGCATCCTGAAAACTATATCGGACAGGTTCACCTCTCCGATCTGGAAATGTTTTGTGCGGAGGGCGATTTAAACCGCCGGCGCCGTATGTTTTTAATTAGTTCTAAGTTTAGTTTCTTTTAAATATCTTATTTTATTGATGTATTTATGTTATTATTTGTAATATGGATTGTAACTATCTGAAATAAAATGAATTTGAATTTGAATTTGAATTTTGAATTAAAGTCGTTAAGCCCTGACGGAGGCCTTTAGGCGGCCTAAAAACTCCCGTCTATATACTATAGTGTTAAACCATACTTAGGTATTAAACCGAAATATCATCTTCCTGATAGTTTAGTCTTCGGCGTTATTCGGCGTCATACGAATAATATGTATTTACAAAAATAAATATATATAAGTAGTATTTCAGTCATCTGGCTACCATTACACAAGCATTTAATTGCTTAGCTTGGGACTAAATAGACACTGTGAAATGTCCAAGGATATTTATTTATTTATTTAAAATACAACTACACACCAACATAATCGTATTTATCGCATTGCACATAGAGCGATAAATAATGATAAGTATTGTAAAACAAACACGGTGTGTTACGTTCCACGTAAACACTATCAAAACTCTGATTTATACGTTTGCGAAACGCATATGACCCGCGAGTGTAGGTACTCATGCAAGCAGAAATTTTGCATAATTTCTGATGACGTCGGCGGTAATTTTGATCCAGCCCTGTTTATTTCTACTACCTATATAAAAAAAAAAGAAATGGTAAGTACTAGATTTTTTTTAAGCTATTGCATAGCTTCTATCGCGGGCCTTGAGCGTGGAGACCGAATCCAGAAATTCCGTAACGAAAATGCCCCCCATGCAATAGCTTTACCGCGGCAGTCTCCGAGTGCCACACGTCTTTTTTTTGTATCAACTGGAGATCTGATGGTCTCTGTACCTCTGTTTAATTTTTTTCTTTCTCCGTAAAACTAAAAAAACTTACTTATCGTACTCACTTGTGAGGAAACCAGTTAGCTCTCTAATAGCGTCGATGGGCTTCCAACCTGTCACGTATGGATAGTTATAGTATAGGATCCCGTCATACAACGACCTTCACCGAGTTGTTTATTTAATGAAACGTATTTTATATGTAATTTAATATGTAAATAAATATATTGCATATGGGTTGGCTAACAAATTTCAGTCCAGTATATGCTTAATTTAAAAAAAATAGTTTTTTAACATTTCACCGGTATAATTATTAGACAAATTCTATACCAATCGAAAGTCTGAAGCCCATAGAATATGCAAACGTTGTGTTGCCTATTCTTTTCCGGTCACAACTATTAATTTAATTAATTTAATTTATGAGTTTTTTATGAATTTATTATTAATTTATTAATTTATTTTTAATTTAATTTTAAATCAATAATCAGATCGGTGCAAAATGCTAATATTATTTACCTGTTTATACCTGGCTGCCCGAGAGTTGTGACCGGAAAAGAATAGGCAACCCAACGTTTGCATATTCTATGGGCTTCAGACTTTCGATTGGTATAGAATTTGTCTAATAATCATACCGGTGAAATGTAAAAAAAAATTTTTTTTTTAATTAAGCATGTACTGGACTGAAATTTGTTAGGCAACCCATATGCAATATATTTATTTACATATTAAATTACATATAAAATACGTTTCATCAAATAAACATCTCGGTGAAGGTCGTTGTATGACGGGATCTTAGACTATTAACTTCTGCAAGATGTGGGCATGGGCAACCAAATATGTATTTAGACATACCTCTGACTACCCCTTTAGATATCTTCAAAAGGATCTAAAACTTGCCTAAAAGATCTGAAAGAAATGTCTACCGCTCTATTTTTAGTTAAAAAATGTATGAATAAAAACATTTTTTGTGAAAATGTTGCAGAGTCCATTGGAATTTGCTTCAGTGTAAGCATCACGTGTTTTTTTACAGTTTATTTTTGCAAGAAACTGTATGTATTCAGTTTTGTAGGAAATTACCGATTGGCTTTTTAGTCCCGCACCATTAATGATTATTTTTTTCGGACGGATTTTTATGTTAAGTGGTCTTCCGGACCTTTATAACTTCACCGGGCTTTGGCGAGTGCAGAGGGCCTCTACGCCGGATAAATTAATTTAAGCAAACCTACTCAAGGTACTACCTTGGATTGGACTGTTGCCATGAGAGGCAAGGCCTGAGGGGCCTGCCCTGAAGGGGCGGAAAGTGACGAGTACCCCGTCGGCAGGGTTGGTATCGGGCGTTGAGCTGAAAGAGAAGCATGCATGCAGCCATAGCCGCGTTTGTGGTGGTGATGTCATCATCTGAAAAACCAAGAATGTGTCTAGGTCGACGGAGGGAGTTTAATGATTAACGTTATAAATCATAACATTTTGAATACAATCTGAAATTAATATTCAATCTGACGAACGATCGCAGATCTATTGCCATAGCAACGCTGTTATCTGTCAAAAAGTGCCATGCAAATTGTGTTGTAAAACAAAGTCAGATAGATCTACGATCGTTCGTCGGATTGAATATTAATTTCCGCCGTTAGTAAAGTTCATCGTTATTATAATAATTCTATTTTATAATTTTGACACTATTTGTTCCTTTTTTTAAATATATTTGTCTCTCTCTCGCTCTTTTGAATTCGCAAAACACAATTTCCATTCTATGTTGAAGGAGATACTCGTAAATAGTTTTGTCTGCGACTTGCACGCAGACTAAGATAAAAAGTTATCTCTTCAACAATTATTACTGTAGTTCGCTTTTTGTATTCGAGCTAAAATATAGCCGACCCCTGCCCTAGACGAAGTTTCTCCGTATGCACCAAATTGGTGTAAATGTACAGAACATTGTCGGAAATGTACGTTTTTTCATCATGAACTTTCTAAAGCCGATTGTACAAGTAACATGGCCTGTTAAATTGGCCGCTGTGTTTGGTATTCCGCGGCGCAGCACTATTTGTTTGCGTTGTTATTTTTGGCCGCACCGGGGCGCACCCGTTCGACGGAATTTAATTTCGCATGGACGCTTAAGCTGTATTTTCTATAAAACGAAGAACATAGTGATTTCAATATTTTTTTAGTTTGTTCGTTCGTATGAGCAAGTGGCCAACTCTGGTGACGGAGTTTTTAGGCCGCCTAAAGGCCTCCGTCATGGCTTAGCGACTTTAAAAGCCAAGACCGATCCTAGATTTAGGAGGCCGAAAGGAGATCGAATTTTTTTTTAGTATAATGATGCCGATTTTAGTGTT
The DNA here is from genome assembly GCA_963582015.1 of Xanthorhoe designata. Classification (NCBI taxonomy): domain Eukaryota; kingdom Metazoa; phylum Arthropoda; class Insecta; order Lepidoptera; family Geometridae; genus Xanthorhoe; species Xanthorhoe designata. The sequence continues at coordinate 1,018,189 of OY757049.1, forward strand.
TGTATTTTTCTTCTTGTTTTTTCTTATTCTATGTTGTCTGTTTTTAGAACTGCTGCCGACGGACGCTCAGGTTGTTTCTTAGTTTATGCTGCCAGTTATGTCTTAGTTTTAATTAAAATTTTGTCTTCTATACCACAAATTATCCGGACTTTATATTTTTTTGATAGTTTTTTTAGTTGATAATTTTCATCAACGCTAGGCATTACTGACTTTTCCTACAATAACCTGTATTTATTTATTAAAGACACCCAACACAGGGTTACACTGTAATGCATCATCTCAAAAAAGGAGAGGTGTGTATCCGCGCCGTCATGGGCATACCTCCTCCGTTCCTAACGTTCCTATCCGTTAATCAGTGGAAAACCCCCTCTTCTTCCCTGATTTGCGGGCATCTCAACAGCCCTTACATAACTTACAGCCTCCTGTATGGACCACTCTGCAAGGCATGTGAGTCTTGAGAGCAGAGGGGAGTGTCTCTACGTATTGCACATATTCCTGGTATGTCTTCAGCTCTTGGGGAGGTTTAGGTTCTCCCATCACTCTTAAAACGAGCTTTACCAATCGGGGGTACAGCTTCTTCGCATTGTCCGGGGTGAGGAACGCACCTTCTTGTATTACAGAGAGATATCCTTTATCAAGACACTGTGTCTTTGCTAAATACTCTTCTTCTACTTCTTCTTAGCCACATTCAACCCTATGGGTGTAGGCCTCCTTTATATTATGCCATTCTCTTCGGTTTTGTGCAGTTTCCATCCATTTCACTCCAGCTGTTCTTTTGATGTCATCGTACCAACGCATTTGCGGCCTGCCTCTTGGACGTGTTTCATCCCATGGTCTCATTGCTAAATACAGTGCGGATCTTATGTCGCGTTCTCTCCCTGTGGCTGAGACCCCGGCCAGTGAGTAAAGTTCTCCCGCCTTTCCACAGGATATGATGGTGTCAAGGAAAGAAAGAAGAAAGAAAGAAAAGACATTTATTGTTCCCAAGAACACGTAAGAATATATAAAAATAAATGTAGGTAATATGTAACAAAGAATACAAAAAAAATAAAATAATAATAATAAGTAGGTACATAACACAGACAAGAATAATAATAAAGAAAAAGAAAAAACGTGTTGCGTGGGGTCAAATTAGGTCCCTGTTTCAGCATATGCTGCACTAGACCTAGGTAGGTAAGGTGCAGCGCTGGTTTTCGGACAGGTCCTAGAGGAAGACATCGTAAGCCGTCTTCTTGTTCGAAAACACATCTTCAGAATAAATCAGGCTGTTTTTCAGGAACTCTCTATCATATACCATGAGATAAAAAACTAGTGCTCCCGTAATTAAAGGGTATCACAACATGCGTTATTTTTTTTTTATTAATGTTATGTTATGTTATGAGCTTGTAATGTCCCACTGCAGGGCAAAGGCCCCCCTGCCTTCTCTACATTCATCCCTGTTAATAATATAAGTATATAGTAATAAGAAAATAAAGGTTATACAATGTGAAAGTTGTCTAAACTAATAGAAATACCTCTAAACATGGACTCCATACATTGAGTTGTATAGTTAGTAATTGTCCAGTTCTACCCATTGGTTGGATAATCCAGGAAGAATCTCTTGGAGTTGTTCAACACAGTTTATCTTGTCCTGGATGGAAAGAGTATTATAATTATACAAACAGAACAACTTAAAGTTGTAAAACAAAATCAATAAGTATTGATAATATTGAAAATATTATTTGCTCTTCGACTATCACTCATCCTTTTTGAGTAAAAATATAGATTTAAAACTTATTACTAGGTACGAGTATATATAAAAGTTGCAGCCATCGTTTTACAACGGACTTCAGCAAATTTCGCCTTTAGCCAGCAATTTTTTTTTACAGACAGGATCGGAGCTAGGATTTCGGGTAGGTACTTGATTTGAAGCATGATATTTTGTGAAGACTGCCTAAGCGGTTAGGCAATATGGGAATGTAGTTTAGTTAAAAGTATAAACTTGAGTATTTTATTATACTTACTAGCTGCGCCCCGCAGTGTTTCCAGCGGTGAATTCCCGTTTCCGTGGGAATACCGGGATCAAAAGTAGTCAATTTTTTAATCCCGGGTATAAGCAATCATGCAGGTACAAAATTTAATTCAATTTTGTCCGGCCGTTTAAGCGTGAAAGAGTAACAAACACACTTAAGTACCTACATACTTTACACACACACACAAACTTTCACCTTTATAATATTAGTGTGATGTGATGTAAATTAACCAATTTACATCACATCACACACACACACACACACACAGTAAATTTTATATAAAAAAATACATATACAATAGAGTAACAGTTAACCTATGCAGAATAATTCCTAATTCATTCTAAAGTGTTGTTTCAACTTCTGATACAATGTTTCGAAACTTTAATGCTGCATCTTGTTAATTACTATCGTAAGTTCCTATAATCTCAGAGTAAGATGTTTTTAGAATGTTAAGTTATACTGAAACTTTAAACTAACTCATAGTGAAAATCTTCGAGACAAGAGCTTGAATGCAAAGTTTCAGACCATTAAGATTATCGGTTCAGACCGAGTTACTCAGGACAGAAGACGTCTGCAACACCTAATGATTTTCTCTAACACACAATGCAATTTTAAGCAGTAACACGTTTAAAAAATTGTCTGGTAGGTACTTGGAAAAAGTAAATTGATTAATTTTATTTCCAAGAAAGCCCATAACCTTGTTGCTTGAAATTAAGTTTACATTATATTATTTTATTATTATGGACATATTGAACACTAATAAAACTCTTTTTTTTATTTTTGGTACCTTCGAAAGTATGTACTTATTGAATATCAATCAGTACAGTCGAATTGGCATAATTTTGGATTTAGTAATTAGATATTGTATTTTACTATTAATAATTATATTATTAATTATTCTTCTAATTATTCATTTTTCTGTTCATGTTAATTTTAATTTTGAAGTACCAGAAATTCGACTTTCTACTGTTGTTCAGTTACTGTGCCAGGAGCGCTGGTCATTTTGTTTAAAATTATCTCTTTTCACGAGCGCTTCGGTGTTAATTTTGATAACACCAGTTAAAGTTTACTTTCGGGAATGTGCAAGTTGAAGTTTTGAAGTGGTTTTTCAAAAGTTTCGTGCCAGTTGAGTTTGTGGCGTAATACCTAGGATTGTGATATTAAACTTTGAAATTACGTCACTTTGTATGCACGCTTGCATTTTCACATGGATAATACAAACATTCAGTTTTCAAATGAAGGACAATTTGCTATGTAGCTGCCCTAATATCATTGTGTATTAAAAGCGCTCATGGCATAGCTTATTAGGACAGACTTGTCAGAATTTGGGTAACCACAAGTGACATTAACAGCCCAGCTGCCCTAGCCATGTTACATTTCGACTATCGCTTTCGATTAGAAACAAAAAAAATGTATAGGAATTGACATTCGATGACGAAAACTCGAGCGATCAGAGATGTCAAATCAAAGGTGTAGCGATGATAGAAAGAGAATAGATACGAAACATTTGTCACTTCTACTCGTATACGTCGAAAGGCAGACAGTATGTCATAATGGAGGCCTGTAGACGACGATCATCGTCACCAGAGTTGGCCTAAGCTCATACGATCTCTTTACTTGTGTATTTATTATTATTATCAGTTGTTCTTCCCCTTCCCCCGCTCCACTTACACTACCTACTTATTGTGTAAGAAAAATATTAAACTTATTGTGGATATTAACACTAAAGATTTGATCATAGTAAGTCGGATGGTTTAGATGCTAGAATAATTATATCATTATAATAGCACACGGTAAATTACTCACGTAAAATTATCGTCGATTTAGATACCGACAATGTTTCGATTCGTCCGGAGAATCTTCATCTGGGTATGAGTGTGGTCACTCCTCGCGGTCGCGTCTCTCACTGCGTGCGAAGTATCGCTCGGCGCGGGACGAAGGTCGCGAAGGAGGTGGCGGGGGGGGCGCGCGCTGTTGTTGGTGCTGGCGTCGGCGTCGGCGTCGTCTGGGGAATCAGTGCTGGGTCTTCATCCTCACTCATCCTTTCTTCAGTGTCTCGGATATTCAAACACGCAACACTGATGGTATCTCTACCAGGCTCCAATGCACTATTATAATTGTTAGTTCCGTGGAGACAAGGTTTCCAGGCCGGAGCTAATGCCCAACCTCTGTCTCGGTTAAAATTCGGAACTCGACTTATTTCGATTGCTTCTCGAATCTAACGCGGAACAAAGAACTTCTCTCGCGAAAGAACCTGAGCTTTATCAAAACGAATATAATGTGCAGAACCTAACGTCAATGCGTGCTCTGCAATAGCTGACTTTTCTATGTCAGCAGTATGGTTGTGGATATTAACACTAAAGATTTGATCATAGTAAGTCGGTTTAGATGCTAGAATAATTATATCATAAAATATAATGAAGTACCTAGCTATGTTAAACTTTTTTATGTAAAATTGAGGGTAGTTGTTAATTCACCAATGATGCCAATAGACGGATTCTAACAAAATGTCGTGATGCGTTGAGCTGGATGGACGTACCCATTTGCTTTAATAAAGTGTGTTACATTTTTAATAATGGCGTTGTGTTTTGTGTCAATACTTTGTAGTGAGTGGGACTTAAACTCTCTGGTCTTTCTTACCGTGAACCTGTGCTGAGATTAGGGCGTGTGCTGTGCATCTTCAGCTAATGGCAGTTGAGAAAGGTCAGTGTTACTCAATTGTACGACAATTGTTTTTGAAACGGCAGAATATCATTGTATCTAGATAGCATTGATTGTTTAGATAATAATGTAGAAACATTAACTTTTATTTTGTTACCAAAATCACAAAACCTGCGAGCAATAGTTTTTTAAAATCGTAAATAGACTACAAATTCTGCACAATGGTCTTCGCGTTGAGTGTAGGTATACCTACAGAAACTTTTCTTCTGATACTATATGAAATACTTCAAAAATAATTCTTTAACAATCTACTCTTTATAACGGAAAATATTATATTTCTTAAAAACGTTTAATTCTCAATTAAGCCCAGCAATTCTCTAACTTAATAGTCCAGCAGTATTCTGATAAATAATTTTTATTTCTGGAAATTTATTTTTCATTCTTCTCAGGAATAAGGAGAAAATGTATAGTCTTGCAGACATCCAGTACATGGCAATATTATTAAGCTTGAAACGCTGTAGAACTATCTATGGAAATTTAATTGCACTTAATGTTATTGTTCAATTCATAAATAAATAGCCTTGGACTCACACAGCGTACTCCCAAGATAAGCAACGTACCTAATGCATTGTTATGGTAACCAGATGACTGATACATTTATTTTAAATTCGAGAAACATATTTGCAGATTAAACAAACATGTCCCGCAGCGGGGTTCGAATAACCTTAGGCGGGTTTTCACCCACTGCGCCACTTAAGTCGTCACTTTAGTTTAAGTTTATCATCCACTAACGGCCAGACTCAATTACCTTTCTATCTTTTTGCTTACTGCTGGTAAATATTTGACATTTCCATACTACAGTAAGTAAAACTAAAGTTATAAGTTATTGAGTCTGAGCGTAAAAGAGGTCTCCTTTTCCATTTTCTTTTATCACTCGTCATTTCAGTTCTTCTTCCATAAATCTGACGATACCACTTTATTATTATTATTATGTATGTCAAGGTTTACCATCACGGGACTATGGAGTCCCGGACCTTTAATAGGCATGCATGGGGCCGAAGCCAAATTATTATTATTATTAGCCCATTGTGTCCCACTGCTGGGCAAAGGCCTCCCCTTGGTCTTGAACTTGATGCCTTTAATACAGCGTGGGTCCAAATGGCACAGGACCGTGATGAGTGGAGAGACCACTTTATTACACTTATTTATTTATTTATTTAATATAGACACCTAAATATTAAAAAACTAGTGCTACCGTAATTATAGGGTATCACAACAAGCGTTAAGAGCTTAAATTTAAGTAGTATCTTTATACGTAGGTAACTTAAACAAAATATACACTTAATAACTACTGTTATAAGTTAGCTCTTAAAATACTTTGAACGGCACACAAGATCTGAAAAACTGTTACATGCTTTGATAAATGAGCACAAAACAACAAGTCTTGAGCACCTCAGACGTTCGTCAGTTCCGATGTGAAATAAAAAGCTGGAATTTACGACTCACGAACACGTGGTGCCGAATCAATTCCTACGCTAAAACAGTACGAGTTCTTTTACTGCGCTTTTTTGTGGGCAATCTTTTATTTTTATAGAAGTAATCAGTGACGAGATGGTAAAAAGAACTGCCAATTTCACCTATAGTAGTTGGCATAAATTTGAATAATTGAGAGACGTGCTGGTCGTTTTGGATAGTGCTACTGGCATTCAGCGCGACAGCATCTATTACTTCCGGTTTTAATATTTAACTTATAAATTAACTTAAAGTATATTTGGATAAATCTGAATATAATTTTCATGAATCAGAACATAAAAAAAAATAAAAAATAAAAAGTAATTAAAAAGACAATAAAAAAAAACATCATAAGATAATACATAGTAGTGGCAATTCTGAGTGTCGCAAAAGCTAAACTTAGCTAACTAAAAATATTGCCGTCCCTTTCATAGCGATGGAAATAAAAAGAATGGCATTAATTATAGTTAGTTTAGTTTAGCTTTTGCGACACTCAAAATTGCCACTAGTGTAATGTTAAATAGCCAATAATTATAGTTATATTTTAGAATATAATAAATAGTAGGTATAGGTCTACCTAACACTAGGTTGGTAAAACTTATATAAATTTCCTTGTATTATAATATATCTCATTATATAAGTGAACCATTGTGTTTTTATGCCTAAATTACCGTAGATCTATCGTTATGTTGTTATCTGGCAAAAAGTGTCATAAAAACTGGTCATTAGTCCGTTTGCCCCCTGAAATTGTACTAAAATCATATCACACCTCTAGCATCAAATTGAATAATTTTCAGAGCTAGATGATTCTATTCCTGTTTCTTCTCTACCAACAACAGGAAGAATCAGGGAAACAGACAAGGTGTATAAGTAACCTAGAAAAGTGACGCCCTTGGCATAAAATCAAACGTTTTAATAAAGGTGGAAGTGAATTGTGTCAACTTTTTCGTCGTAACTCTAGTGAAGACAGACGACATTAATGCCGAAATAAATATATCAATGTGTCAAGTCTGGTCATCCTACAGTATTTTTACCTTCGTAATAAAAAAATCAACATCAAGTATGAATATTTTTAGCCAAAAAACGACGTATCATTCGCCAAGAGCGGAAGTTACAAACGTTTGACTTGTAAAAAAGATTTGACAGCGGCGAATGTAAAACTTGACAGAAGTACATAATAAGTGTCCCTCTTTCGTCAAAGACTCCTTCTGGGAAATGTAATGTGACAGTCATTCTTTCTCGAATTTGGAGCGAATTTATTTTGGTGTTTGTCTTTTGTTTCGGTTTTCTTACTGAAATGAGCGTAACTGGTCGTTAATATTAAGAAACTATAAATACATTCTTTGAAAAAAATGAATATGCTGTCGCGGTTATGAGTAAGGACTGTTGTTTTTGCTTCTCTGAATTTACAGTTTTCGTCAACAATTTTCGCAACTTTTCGCTCGGAAAGTATTAGTTAACATAAGTGAATAAAATCGATTAACCTCCATTTTTATTTGACATTCCAATGATAATGAATGTAAGAGGAGTGAGTTCAGAGTTGACGAGTGATAGAGGAGAGTGGAAGAGAAAAACATGTTGTGCCGACCCCACTTAGCGTGGGATAAGGGCAGGAGAATGATAATGATGATTCCAAATGAATTCGATTTCTGCAAGAATATTTTGGACCTTACCTGCTGCTGGAAATAGTCCCCCCTTCGTGTATGTTATTCGCCTTGGTCCTGTTTAGCCTTAGTCAAGTCTTGCTGATGACGTCACCCGTCCAGACAACCGACTCGAGATAAAGACACCGTACCTAAAGGTGGGTACTGACCAACGTTACAAGGTGTTATGTAACATTCGCATCGAGCGTGTTACGTACGCATCGAGTTACTCGCTGGTTTCCTCGTAACACGACGTACTGACTGCACGAATGCTCGCGGTGTAACACGTTACATTACACCTCGTAACGTTGGTCAGTACCCACCTTTACACCGTAACCATACTTTCTATCGATTATCAAAATCTTTACACGCGCAAATCTTTAAAAGTCAAACTGTACCTACAGTTTCACAGTAAATTTCCTATCATTTTCCCATAGACCAGGGTAATTGCTCCTATCACGGCCTATAATCACAATTGACATAGGTGTTATTATACTGCTACTAGAGTATCAGGTTTTGCTTCCGAGAATTTCAAAGTGATTTTTCCTGTTTCTAAAAACTATGGGGAAGTACGATTATTGAGTCAGAGATACAACGTAACTGTGTAATCATTTTGAAAGATCTATAATTCTGTTAAGTTGTTTTCCTCAAACTGAATTTCATATGAGTAACGTTTGCTTGGCTTTAATTGTATAACCGTTTGTGTAGTTAGTCAGTCAAATTCTTAAACACATTGCTATGAATGTATAAATAAAAAATACATAGTAATTGTTGAAATTTCCAGAGAATACATAGATAAATAGATGAATCAATCTTGTTAATTATTGGACTCTTAATGATAGGAAAGTAAAGCCTTTAATATGGTGGTGAACTTATTTGGTATTTTACATTTTATTTTATAAAACTCAGTGCGTTTTCATTAGTGCGATCTATAATTTGTTTTAATTTACCAGCGACGTTTATTTTCATTTTAAAATAAAACTTAATTTTTCCGCCTCTTGTTGTTAGAATAATGATTCATTTATTCTTTCAACATTGTTTAAAAAACTGTTGGCCGGTTCGGACCTACGCGGTATTCGCTGTCGCTGTGGGAAGCGAAAATACCGCGCCGCGGTGAACTATATTAGTACAAAACGCTTTAACAAAATAATCTTGTTAAAAATAATAGATTTTTGGTAATCATCACATAAACAATCCGATAAAAATGTCAGTTGTATTTTTTTTGTATCTTTAAATAACTACATACCTACCTAAGTACCTAGGTACTCGTTATCTGAAAAATATTTTTTTTGGGAAATTTCAGACGGGAGCCTAGAAATGAAATCCTAACAAGTTGACAACCTCTGTAGCGCAGTGGGTGAAAACCCGCCTGAGACGCAGAGGTTGCGGGTTTGTATGATCTGCAAATATTTGTCTCGAGTCTGGGTATTTTCTATGTATGTACTTATTTACAAAAAAAAATGTATTTAAGTAGTATATCAGTCGTCTAGTTACCATAACACAAGCATTTAATTGCTTAGCTTGGGACTTGATGACGCCGTGTGGAATGTCCATGGATACTTATTTATTATCTCAAAAAACTCCCAAATACTGGTAACACTGTCTGCCAGTGTCAACCAATTAGACACAATCACTTATTAGGTCATTCTAGGTATCAATTACTAAGTTGTTCTGTAACGCAGCTGTGAAATGAAGCGCAGTTTCACAATTCAGTACTTGGGTAGGTACTCATATTATTATCTGCAGTAAATGCGTAGAATCGGACACGTGCACAAAACTATCAAAACATGTTTACTATTACTAATCGGTTAGATTTATTGGAATACCTACACTATTGTTGGGTACCTGCTTTAATTTATGACTGGATTCCTTGAACTATTGGAATACTAATGTTAAAATACGGTGGAGATGAGAGGAAGAAATAATAGCTCCTATTTTTATGTTACTCGTCAGTTTCTTAATTCTCAGTACCAGCTCTTTGAGCGATTCAGAGAAATTTTAATCTTCGTAATTCGCTTGGCAATAATTGCCTCGATTGAAAGCTAATTGAGTTTCCTCGTGACGATTTGGAATCTGTGTTAATGGGCATTAATATTTTTTGAAAAAAATCTTCAAAAGTAAGTACTTACTTAAGTAAGTTCGTATTGAGCAAGTGGCCAACTCTGGTGACGGAATTTTTAGGCCGCCTCAAGGCCTCCGTCGTGGCCTAACGACTTTAAAAGCCGGGACCGACAGTTTAATGTGTAGTATCAAGTAGTATATTCTTGTCAACATAATTATAATACAGTTAATTGTTTGTTTGTATGACCCTATTTCGGGTAACATACCTACGTCATTTTCTAGAATATTACACAATACGTAAATACCTACTAGGTATGTAGTAGGAATGCTGCTGTACCTACCGAGGTTGATAAACTACAGGTCAATAACTGTGTTTACGATAATAATTAAGTGTTAATCGTTATTTATTACATTTGAAGAAATCAAGGATACATCTGATGTTATCTGGTAGGTCAAACTTGTACCTATAAAACAATTATTTTATAATTATAACAACTAAAAATGTTTATAAAATACAGATAGTTTTTGAGGAGATAAAGAATAGTTCTGTTATAGAAGAAAATTGAGAGAGGAAATTTTTATACTTTTAAATAGAAATTTACAGGATTTTATCGCGTAATTTACCTTTTATTATTTCCCGACGTTTCGGCTGGTCAACAACAACCGTGGTCGCGGGCGAAAAGTAAAAAAAAAAAAAAAAAAAATTAAAAGTATGAATTGTGATCGCGAAAGTTTAAGAAAGACTAGAGGAAATTTTATTTAAACGATCTACCAGTCAGATTTAAAAAATATTTCTGGATGCGTTAGCTCATTTCCTTGAAAAAGTTTAATTAATATGACACTTGTCATGTGATTTCAGATTAGTCAACTTTGGAGATGATCTGCATTCTAGAAACTGGCTGTTAGAACTTAGAAGCCGATAAAAAAAAAAAGAAAGAAGTGAAACCGCGAAACGTAGCTAGTAAACTAAACGGTGAATGAAAACATCGTGAGGAAACCAGTTAGCTTTCTACATAGAAGCGTCGATGGGCTTGCAACATGTGACGGGAATGTTAACTTCTGCAAAAGAGCATGTACCAAATATGAATTCGGACAAGCCTCTCACTAACCTATACTTCTTCAAAAGTTCAAAAAATTTCACTTTCAAAACTATCGCGAGTTGTATTAGACATTATAATAGCACACGGGAAATTACTCACGTAAAATTATCGTCGATTTAGATACCGACAATGTTTCGATTCTTCCGGAGAATCTTCATCTGGGTATGAGTGTGGTCACTCCTCGCGGTCGCGTCTCACACTCTTTGTTTGTTGGTATCTAAATCGACGATAATTTTACGTGAGTAATTTCCCGTGTGCTATTATAAGTTCTAAAAATGCTTGAAAAGATCTGAAAGAATATGTCTATCGCATTTTAGGTTAGGAATACAGCCGTGATCATTATTTCATTTCATTTTTTCATATATCCTTTTCATTACATTTCCATGTCACGAGCCTATTCTAAACTCCAAACTTTTGAAAGTCGTATCGTATTCACTCGATTAATTTATTCCATTTCAATAAACAAGCCAAGTAGCAAATTGTGCCCGCCGTCGGGCGTACCGCGTAAGACACCGCGCAAGGGACTTTCGAGTTTATGCGGATGCCGTAAGGTCTAACAGTTGGTCTTGTTGTATTCTGTGCAATAATACTTGCAATTAGTGCGAATAGCAGCGCAAGTGTCATCGTGAGTGTCTCCAGACGCGAGAGCGGTGTCGCTTGCACAGTGTAAATTTAGGGAATTTCAGCAAACTAATGCATTATGAGTTTTTTGACTATTCGTTTTCGTAGCTCAAGAGTAAAAAGTTTTCTTTTGTATTCATTCTAAAAAAGTATAATTCGACCAAACATACCGTGGATAAAAAAAATGTTGTTGTAACACTAGCCAGATGATCAAACTAATACATTCATAGCAATGTGTTCTTATTTAACTTCCAGTATGCAAACTGGGTTTGTTCTTAGTTCTTCTTCAGAGAGGCAAGACTGACTCTTTATAATTTATTTGTTACTCGGTTTGTCTTCGTCGGAAATTTTGATATAACGCTGTTGTTGACAATCAGAATATAAAAATGTCTTTTCGAAAAGCAGCAATAATTACTCGTATGGACTTCACAGTAACCTTATTACCAAAAACAGCTTATATACATTTTACAGTGTTAAACCACACTATTATCATCAGTGTATAATTATTTGGGAGAGTACTGTTTCCTATGCCACCGCTCACGCTTTTCCAGGAGAGAAGGCCTCAACATTATCAGTGAAACAGTATGGTTGAAAATAAATTTATTATTATTTCTTATTATAATCAATATATAAAACAATAAGCATTTTTCTGGAATCAACGCACAGACCAAACTGCTCAAGCTATGAAGCTGAAATTTGGAAGGTAGCTTCCTTTTAAAACAAAACTGAGCACTAAGAAGGGATTTTTCGAAATTCCACCCCTAAAGGGTTGAAAAGGGTGAAAACCGTTGTATGCAACTTTTAATGCGTGAAGCGATTTTCTTCAAACTTGGTACCTATAAATATTGTAAATGATAAATAAATTACATATCTGAAAAATCGTTCTGCCTGAGCTGTTAACTTTTAGTAAGATTAATTTACACTGAACAGCCAATTACATTGTTTTCACCAACCTCTGTTAAATAAATCTGATTATGTTCACATTTCGAAGCAGTTGCACCACTGTGTACTAAACACTGTCTGCCGCCGCTCACGGTAATCTGTCTTGACATTCGGCTCAAAGCCACGTTCTGATGCGTTCTAGAAATTCTGTATAGGAACGGAATATAATTTGCACTTAATGTTTAGTGTAGGTACAATGTAGATTGATTAGGCTTGTTTCACAGTTTAAGGTTTTGATTAGTTCATTCTTGTGGTAATATTATCTCGAAGTGCTTCGGAGGGCATGTAAAATTTTCGGTCACGGCTTTAAAGCCGTTTAGTCGTGACGGAGGCCTTTAGGCGGTCTAAAAACTCCGTCTACAGAGCGTCTGAGTTGGCCACTTGCCCCTTAGTAGTAACTAGTATGTAATACTTAGTATTAGTTACAATAAAGTAAATGCTAAGAACATTAGCGTTTAGTGAGGACAACTTAAGTGTTTTTATTATTTCCTCTTGTTTATTTACATTGTATAATCGATTGCTGTCTTGGTTGCCATCTTTACGATGTCGTTTGGTTTATTTGCCTGTTATTATGGCTTGTAATTATTATATCTTGTCGCATCATCACGTTATTTTCCTCCTTTTAAACGACCGAGTATTCTGAAGTTCATAAATAACTGAAGTTTTATAATTTTATTGAGTTTAAGCCTAAACGTGTTTGAAATAACCGCGTTTAGCGTCAATACTTAATTTGTCGCTAAATACTTTTATCAATCTGTTATTGAAATTGTCGAAGATAATGTAACTCTCGATCAAGTCACCTTTAAAAAAAAACTAAAATCTAAATCGGTTATCCTTTTGGGAGATACGATGCCACGAAATACACACACACACTTCAAACTTATATCACCCCTCTTTTTCGTCAGGGGTCAAAAAGTTATTTTTTTCCAAATTATATTATTGTATTATATTGTGATGTTTCCCTTTTCTATGTATATACTATTCCCAGCAGTGGGATGAGAGGGGTTAATGATGATGATGATGATGAGCCTACATACTCGTACTTTTCCCATAGGTATGCGAGACCTTTGCCCAGCAGTGGGACGATCTCAAACCATTTGCACATAAAAATAGTACCTACCTACCTATAATATTCTGAAGAGGTAATTTTCGATAACGAGTAATATCCTACCCATTTTATTATAAGTAATACAATTCGCTTGATTGTGAAGTTTTCCTTCACCGTTTTAAAGCAAATTAAACGCCATAAACGTGAATAATAATAAATATATTAAAACACATACGTTACTAATGCATAATAACTTTAATGAATAAAGACGAAAACCTTAAGCTGAGAGCAACCCACAAGCGCAGAATTACGCGGTTACAGTCCTGCGAGAACAGCTAAATTAATTTCGTGCACCAATGATTTATTTTGTCATTTATTTATTTACACACACACACACATAGAATATAACATTACAGTTGTACTAAGTCATTATATCTATTTAAAAAAACAAAATTAAGGCTAGGGCAAGGTATAAATAGGTATAAATCAATGATGGTGTTTACTAATAAGTAAGTAAGTTCGTATGAGTAAGTGGCCAACTCTAGTGACGGAGTTTTTAGGCCGCCTAAAGGCCTCCGTGGATTAGGGTGTTTACTAATGAATTAATTGATTGTGTTAATAATCTAGTTCGTTCGTATGAGAAAGTGGCCAATAATCTTCTTATATAATAATTGTATTAGTAAGCTAGCTTTACTATTTATAAATAATGTAAGCTTAATATTAAAATTGCAGCTAGAGTTAGTTAACTAAGTTCTCACAGTGTGTTAGTAACCTAAATATATGTAATTGTTAGTAAATTAACTAGTCTTATGCCCGATTTTTATATCCAACGTGCGGATGACCGTCGATCTCTATAGAAACGTTTTTTATACAACACAAAATGTATGACACTTTTTGACAGATAACAACGTTGCTATGACGATCGATCTACGGTCATTCGTACGTTGGATATAGGAACCGGGACCTTACTCGGGATCAACGAAAACGAAGTTTCTTGACAATTTTCGGGTTCCAATTATGTTGGTGAACTAAGTATTACGAATTTAGTATCCACCAACATAAGCTGAGCCCGAAAATTGCCCCGAAACTTAGTTTTCGTTGATCCCGAGTACGGCCTCTGAGCATTAGTAAACTAGCTGTTCACGCCGGTCTATCTGCGAGTAAATGCAGGCAATTTGCGCGGTTTAATCTTCGTAAAAGGTCCCGCGTTGCTCCTTTTGCGGACAGCGAGCGTGAGTAACCCACGATAGGTGCTTGACCGAGTTTGCCTTTAGCTTTATTTATCATCTTTGCCTCGAAATAGCGTACAAACATACAGTAGTAAAACAAGTTACTACGTCCAATATTATTCAGAAACAAAAATTGTAAAACTACTAATAAAAATTTAGCATTTGCCATCTTCACTAGCTGTTTTAGATTCTGTGACAAACTTTTCTCTACATTTAACGGGACACAGTACCTACCTGGACATTTTAATGAACTCGTAGCTATTCGATTAACGGTCGGTTTCAATATTAAACTTACGAATGATCGTAGATTGGTCGCCATAGCAACTTTGTTTAGACAACAAAAAATGTAGGACACTTTTTGACAGATAACAATTATTACTAATGGCGACAGATCCACGATTATTAGTAAGTTGAATATTTGAACCCGGCATTAGAAAGTTATTCCAAATTATACTAAAGACAATTCCTAAAATAACATTACATAGATTTTTTTTTGCACACCTGCTATTTGCTTTTATGTCGTTCATCTCACAATGGCGATATGCTATTGTCGTTTTGATACAGACCACATCTATAGCACCTAGTTACAACTTATATACCTACTAGCATTTTACATCATGAAATAATTAAAACTCATCGTAATCACGCCAGTTAATTGCTTCCGCTAAAGTCCTGTTTTGAAAATAATTTTGAATTAGTTCCAAGTACGCAGAAAAATTCTAGCATTATTCATTGCAACAAGGAACTTGTGTTTCCGCATTTCTGTGACGCATCAAAAACGCTACAGCAATGTTGTTTTTCCATGCTTTAGTCCTATTTCGAAATGGCGCGTCATAATTGGAATTTACCAGCATTGTTCTAAGTCGTTAGACCTCTAGCTTAGACCACTAACCCACTAGGGTTCGGGGTTCGAATCTTAACAGCTGTACCTAGATTATTTTCACAGAATATTGATGTGTGAAGTATGCACATAATGATGTGGGAAAACATCATGACACCTGCAACTTAGTCAGCTCCACAGGTGTTTTTTTACTGAGGACAAAGCCTTTTCATTTGAATAAGTAGTGATTTTGATCTCAATTGATTGCATTATATTTTTATGTATAGGAATATTTGTTATTGAATATGCTACTCTACTTAATTAGGACTTTCGTGTAAAAATAGATGTATAATAAATAAATCAAATACTTATTAATTTCTTAGATCCAAATTATTTAGCTGACAAACATAGACTGTGACATTGATTTAAATCTATCTTAATTTAATTAATTTTCTCTATTTCATAATTCCCAAACATAATGATAAGGTAATAACTAACAACCAAAAATAATTTCTAAACAATTTATTGTCTTATATCTTCCAAAAATTTTGTTGTGCCTGAAAATCTGTCGACCTTGTTTTCGTGTAAAGGTTAATGTCCTAAAAGTAATAAGTTTAAGGTCATGAACTCGAAACTGCAACAGATCATTAAGACCCCACGGTCTATCAATAAAAAGAGTTACAAAACGACCCCAACTAAATGAAAACCGAGGTAACAGCGGCCAAAGACTCTACCAAACAAATATAGTGCGCACGAGTTGAACACTCGCGAATATTTATTATCTGTAAACAGTTACGCACACAGACGCAGCGCGTGATGTGTTGCAGTGTGAGAGATGTAGCGGGATTGAGATGTTTTGATACTTTTATTAATTTTATGACCTTGGATCAAAAAAAATATCTAAGTGTCATATCAGTCATCTAGTTACTCGCTAATCTCCAAAACTACGCAACAACAACAACATAAATTAACAAATATTATAATAATAATAAATTAACTAATAGCCTTGGATATTTTACACGGCATTATCTAGTCCCAAGCTAAGCAACTTAATGCTTGTGTTATGGTAACCAGATGACTGATATAATACTTAGATACATTTTTTTTTGTAAATACATACATATTATAGATAGAAAAACATCCAGACCCGGAACAAATATCTGTAGAACATACAAACATTTGTCCAGTAGCGCGAACCCGCAACCTCCGCGTCTCAGGCAAGCCTTCGCCCACTGCGTCACAGAGGTCGTCGTAGTGAAACATTGCACCTATGATCAAGATTCAAAAACGCTTCACGCTCATTCGTCCATGTGTTGATGTAAACAAGCCTTCAGCGCTATCCGTGCAGTTTGCGCGTGTGTGCGCATGCGCACGTAGCATTGAGCCAGGTCATGGCACTCGCGCGTGCGCTGTACCACACTGTACCGTACCTTTGCACTGTCACCATTGGATGACCGATGAAACATGTTAATATAAATCACCATCAATAGCATTAGGATTCAGCATGGAAATGCTATTGTGGAAAAAGTGCCTTGTTTTGACGCAATATTGAATCATCCACCTATAATTTATATATCTATCTATCTAATTTCACATTTATAGGCCTCTAGTGCCCAATGTCTCAAACATAATGTTGAAGTATGGAAATAACAGAGTACCTAGACAGTTGTTAGTTTTTTTATACAACCGCTGAGCTCAGTGCTGGGTAATTGTCTACTCTAAGTTCTCGCCTTCATTTTCTTTGCTTTCTCTTCTTTATAGCTTCCCATTTTGAAGACTAACTTGAGCTTTAGAGTATGGTTTAGGTATTTGGCAAGTCTGCTTCATCTTAACAATGTTTCAGGCGCTACAGCGTCCCGTGAAGGGAAAAGGTTGCCTCTAAGCGCTATTTCATCGTTTAGAAAATAAAATATCACAAGTTCTAAGTTAGAGGCAGCGACATCAGGCCACGCAATTTTATCAATAATAGTAATACGCTTTCCTAATATGAATCCCATCCTACTTATAATATATCATACTTTAACCTCTATATAATATTAAAAAGGTTTACGTTTACTTACTTATTAAAAAGGTGAAAGTTTGTGTGTGTGTATGTGTTTTTGTTACTCTTTCACGCTCAAACAGCTGGACAGATTTGAATGAAATTTAGTACCAGAATTGCTTTTACTCTGGATTAAAAATTCGGCTGCTTTAGATACCGGTATTCCCACAGGAATGGGAACTACCGCGAGTAACACCGCGGGGCGCAGCTAGTATTCTACAATATTCAAACTTACTAAAGATGAAGCATAAAGTGCAACACTATGCGTGCAAGTCGAGTTGTATCCTTATTTGTACGATGATCGCCTATGTATACCTAACTTTTGATTGGACCTTTTGGTCTGGCAGGAAAAAGGTATTTCCAGTCTGGCGGAAGTCGCGTCAGGACCAAGGCCAGAGCTTGCGAGGTGTGATTGAAACATAATCGTTATGTTTATCTCATCATCATCACTTTCATCATTCTGACCGGTTTTCTAACAGAGACTTTCTTTCTATTGACAAATTTCCTACAGTAGTACGCAAATCGCCGATAGAGTACTGAAACAGGTTGTAAGTTGACCTTCTGACTCGTTCATTCGTTCGTATGAGCAAGTGGCCAACTCTGGTGACGGAGTTTTTAGGCCGCCTAAAGGCCTCCGTCATGGCCTCTGTAATTCATAAATAACAATTAAATTAAATATTTAATGAAAAACCGTTCATCCGCTCTGACAGACACACAGATTCACAAAACGTATAACACCGTTATGTTTCTTCAGGGGTTAAAAACATGACGAAGTTCAAAAGATAACATCTTTTGAATTGATAATGGATTCTAATAAGTAACAGTATTACAACCAAATGCACAGCACACAGCAATATGCACCTGTCAGATGCGTACAAGTTAACAAGCCAGAAAGGTCAATAATAAATCATCTTTCACAAATCAGGAATGCAAAGTTCATGTACCTTTGTGAGTTTACCGTTAGGATACGTGAAGTTTTATTTTTAAGGCAAGTGTAATTTATATTTGGAACTGCCTTTGATTACTTCTTCAAGCTTTTTTTTTTTTACAAACCGGCTCGTCCCACTCCTGGGCAAAGGTCTCCCCCAAACTCTTCCAACCGTCTCTATCCTTTGCCGAGTCCCACCATCCTTCGTCAAAGGTGACGTTTACATTTTTTATTTTAAATAAGGAAAATCTTAAAAAAATATAATTATATTGCAATATGATGTGTGTCTTTGTATAATATTTTATTAGTTTTAGACTTCGTTAAAACATTTTCCAATATGATTAACAAGCTAAATAAATAAGCTTCGTAAGCTTCTAAATTCTCTTAAACAGCTCATGTAGCACTTATTCTTAGCACGAAAATTTCAATTTTTTTTAACCAGCACCTAAACCATCCTCTCATCTTAATTAGCTTTATACCTAGGATAAAACTCGAAATACTAAACATTTCCATATTGTAGACAGGCAACTCTCTGCTACTGTTTTCAAGGTGCTTTTCTGGCTACCACGAATTCTGTGCATCAGGAAAGCTGTTTTTTTGACCACTATAGCATAATCAATCTGTGTGATGAGCGCAAACATCCACAGCTGAATCGAGGCAGCCCCTACGCTATCCGGAAGACATTATGTATTGGACTACTGATGCCGGGTTCCTATATCCAACTAACGGATATCCGTAGGTCGGTCGTCATAGCAACGTTGTTATCTGTCAAAAAGTGCCATACATTTTGTGTTGTATAAACAACGTTGCTATGACGACCTACGGACATCCGTTAGTTGGATATAGAAACCCGGCATAAGTAGCTATCTACGAGTAGGTATGTCATTGGCTTTCTCTCAATACAGCATCTACCAAAAATATTCGTAGTATTTTTATATTTTTTTTCTCAGAAAAACTTCATCGGCTTAAGTTTTTTCTCTGAGCCATTAACGGCGCTTGTTATAAAGTTCAATGACCCCAGAGAAACCTTAAGGTACTTTGTTGTCACTTTGACGATAAAAGTCTATAAAAAGATTGTTCATCGTCTCTGAGGGGCTATTGAACTTTTCAGGGTTCCTTAACCAAATATTTATCTTATTAAATTTATATAATAATAATTATTACTATTATCAGCCCTCAATGTCCCACTGCTGGGCAAAGGCCTCTCCCCACTCCTTTCATTCTTCCCTTTCCTGTGTAAGAATAGTCCAGTCGGCAAATATAATAATATTTTTTAAATTTTATGTGTATAATGTTAAAATGATACGTTGGTACAGAACCCGTTACATGCGAGTCCTACTGTAACTTGCACGTAGGGTTTTAATACTAAGGTTCTGCTGTCTGTCTGTGCGTCTGTCCTTCTGTCACAGCGTATAAATTGTTTGCCCGGCTTTTAAAGTCGTCAAGCCATGAAGAGGCGAGGCTTTTCGGCCTTAAAATTCCGTAACCAGAATTAGCCACTAACACAATACGAACATACTTTTACATAAGTACGAGTAGGTATATAATTTTTTTTATTTATACCTATTGGATATTTTTTTATTTTATGTGTACAATGTTAAATATGAAACGCTGGTACAGAACCCGTAACATGCGAGTCTTATTCAAACTTGCCTATTTTTAAGATAAGTCAGTTTACGGTAAATAGGTCCTACTTACCTACTGAAGGGAATCCTGCCTTATCTATAATCTCCCCTGTGTTTACAGATTCATTGCTTGATATGGCGTTGGCCTAGTGGGGTGTTGTGACTTTGAAACCGGAGGCCATGGGTTTAAAACTTGACCTTGAATTTGAAAAGAAACTAAAGTTTACTATTAATTTTTTTACTCTTTTAATTAGGTATATATAATATTTATCAATACTGTGGTTTCGGGTTCTACTAAGTAAAAAAGTAAGTAAGTAAAAAAGTAAAATCTTGTGATACGGAGGCTAAAGTTCAAGTACTAAATTAACGGCCTAGTTTCAAAATCCCTTTTTTCCTTTTAAAAGGGATTTTAACACCAAATTACCAAAATCCCCTTTGTTGTTGAAATTGCTTTTAGCAATAAGGCCGCCAGTTGGTTTCACAATTTGTTCCTTAAAATTGTTACTATTATAGTTTAAAGAAATCAATAAAGAATTATCTATCTATCTATCTATCTGTTGTTAACAATATTTTTTTATTAAAACTTAATGTTTGATGAAGAATGTTATAACAGCTGTTATATAACGATGCCTTACGGCCTACTAGGGATAAGCGCCATTTATGAAACTTTACAGGAGAGAGGTTTAAAGTTGAAAAAAAGTTAAAAAAAATCATATAAAATCAGGTATTGCTTCTAAAGGCTTGAAAATTTAGTAATTTATCTTTTAATTTTTTATCTACAATATAGCATCAATAATTTAGTAAAAATCACATTGTAAACCTTAGTTACTGTCGCTTAACCCTAAATGTACCATTTTTACAAACAGCAAAAAACATCGTATGTGTAAACGTCATCTTAATTACCGCAAGCAAAAAAAGGTATAAGTAACTATTGTATTTTTTTACATTGGGTAGATCAGATACTCGCGAACAAAAAAAATACTTAGCTGTTTTAAAAGAAAAGGAATAGTACATCAAATGATGTATACGAGAAGAGGACATGGCCTGTAAAACAATAATAAAATCTTAATAATTACAAATCAACCTATAATTGTATTAAAAAGTGACAAATTAACAGAAATTAAATTAAAAATATAATTTTTCTTTAAAATTTGTAATAAGATGTCAAAATTAAAAAAATAATAATAAGTAAGCCTATCGTTAACGGTTAAAACCAAAAAACCTAGTAATATCAAATATTATGCAGATAGATATGACCGGAAACATTATTCGTAGTGATTAAAGCTCATTGTTACATAAGTAAGTAACATTTACTTTAGGTTCTTTTCACATCCAATATAAAAACTACATAATTTAGTGTGCCATTTAATTTTCCAATGCCGTATAAACAAGCTTCAAATAGCGCCCTGAAATGGTTTTCAAAAATTCGTGGTGCTTGTGCCGTGTTGAGTACGCTACGACAGGTCAAAATGAAGAAAATGACATGGATAACCGACAGTTAAATTTTTGCTTCCTATAATTTTATTTTTACCATTTTATCTAACCGTGATATTTTGTTTGGATATCGGGAGGTAAAAAAGGAATAAGCGACAAAATGTTATGTGAGAATTTTTAGGGCAATTTGTTTTAAGTTCCTTAGAAAATGGGTACGGTGACAGGGAAAATAAGGACAAGCGCCAAAAAAATCTCAATTATTTCTAGCCAAAATAGATTAACGTCCACTTAACTAAAAAAATGTATCATCTAACCACCAAAAAATTAAAAAATTGAAAAAAACTGGCGTTAAAGACGAAAAATTTAAGCCAAAGTGCTTATTTTTCTTACCGCCTAAGCGACAAAAAGTTGGTCGTAGAGCTGTGCTTTTTAGACCAAAAGACGCAGAAAAAAAAGACGATTCCAACGATGTATAGAAGTCTATTTCGCAAAAAGTGTCGCTTATCCCTAGTAGGCCGGAAGGCATCGATAACATTCTTCAACATCACAACAAAAGATGATTTTTCCAGATTTTTTTTATTTTTATGTTTTAAATCATTTATCAGGACCAACAGGTTATAACATAACTCGTACATAATACATCTTCCCACAATTTTCCACACGAAAAGGAAATTAGGAAAAACCTGAAAGTGGGAAAGTAACAATAACAAAACAATTAAAATGTAAGCATGCACGATGTACTAGGAACCGGAAAAACTAGACTTCCTACCGAGAAAATCTGTTAAGAAATAAAAGATTGGCTACAGTCAACATTAAAAATATCTTAATGTAATACAATTAAAATATTTTCAAAAGGTTTCAAAAAAGGAGGTCCTGTGTTTCACTGTTTGTATTTATTTTAATTTCGACATTTTGTAATATTTTTTATAAAATGGTAAGATCATGATTAAAATCAAATTCAGCAAAATATTACAGTTTAAGATTAATAAATTTTAATTGTAAAAGTTTTACATTACTTATTTGTTTCTCAAATCACAAATTAGCTTAGTTGTAACTGAAACTATGAAACGACCTTAAATTTTGCAATAGACAGTTTGTTTCGCAAAATCGGTGTTAACAGCTATTAGGCTTACAAAGCGATATTAAGTATAATAATTAATGGGATTTCCTTGGGTTATAGGAAACAATTGTAAAGGTAAATCTGAAAATAACGTCATTAAAATCCCATAAAAGGGTCATTATGTGAAAATTGCAGGGAACTTGACCAGTTTCCAAGGTCGCCGGCGAGTAATGTCGCTTCTACACGTGTTATGGGTTCTACGAGCTAATCAATACATTGTACAGTGTAAACTTATGTATGTATGTTCGTATGAGCAAGTGGCCAACTCTGGTGACGAAGTTTTTAGGCTTAACGACTTTAAAAGCCGGGACCGACAATTAAACATTCCCTCCGAAGCACGGAAGCGCTTAGTTAGAATAATGCCATTTGCGGTCACCCATTCAAGTTGTGACCGCTCAGAACGTTGCTTAACTTCAACGATCTATCAAGAACGTCTTAGCAAGCTTCGCCACGAGCGCTTCATACAACTAACGACAATTTCATTGTAAAAACTAAATCATCTTTCTTCTTATCTTTTTTCGCCCCTCTGCCACCGGTCTAGATAAGTTTCTAATCTGGCACTGTAAACGCGAGAGTGTGGTAAAGTAGGTACATTAGTTAATTCTTCTTTTGAGTCGATCTGTCATCTCTTGATGTAAAATTCCATAATTCTACATCCGCGGGAATTATTTGATACTTAAAAACTTAAAATTTTTTAATGTTTCAATAAAATAAATATATTAAAATATTTTAAGTACTAAACTGCTTTGAGATATCTCACTTTTGACATTTATTTTTAAGCTATTGCATAGCCTTTCTCGCGGGCCTTGATCGTGGAGACCGAATCCAGAAATTCCGTAACGAAAATAACCTAACAATCCCCCCTCCGAAAAAATCTCCGAGTGCCACACGTCTTTTTTTAATTATTGTAGGTATTAAAAACGCCATATTCCGCCGCTCAGGTAAATTATTATGTCGGAAGAAATAAATAAAATGAAGTAATGAAATAATCAGGTTGTAGATATTTTTGATTATAGTGTTAAACCACACTTTGGTATTTCATTTTTAAATGAAAAATCTTACTAAAAGTTTTGTATCTCGCGGGTTCGAATCCTGCCGAAGTCGTAAAACTTTTAGTAAGATTTTTCATTTAAAAATGAAATACCAAAGTGTGGTGTAACACTATAATCAAAAATATCTACAGAAAAAGCTATAGCGTTATCTCTAGTCATTTGAACTGAATGCAATTTCTGACAATGCACTGACATTTCTGACAGCAGGTGTATCTAATTCCTCTAGAATACCTGTAGATGGCGCTCATCGGTGCTTTAACCGAAATATCATCTTACTGATAGTTTCGTCTTCGGCGTTAAGGACTTCGTGGCCGAGTGGTAAGGCAGCCTGGCTTAAGGGTGATCGCTTGTATCTCGCGGGTTCGAATCCTGCCGAAGTCGTAAAACTTTTAGTAAGATTTTTCATTTAATAATCAGGTTGTGTTCATAGCTAGGACACTTACACCTTAGTTTATTCTGAAAACTATCAATTATTATCCAACGCTAAAATTCATTATCATAGAATTCTTTCACATTTTGTCGCCTCGCACTCGACATTGTGATGGCAGTAATTAAATTAATAAATATTAATTAAGGCTTAGTATGGAAACTAGGGGTGCACGCGAAGCATTGCACGCGAACGACTATCCCCTACCACGGATTACATTTTACTTACCTATATGGATATGGACTCAATACAAAATACAAAATATGCAATTAATTTGCAAAATGTGGGTAGTTGCGTCATGTATAGGTCGCGTCACGTAAAAAGAACTAAAAATGTGGATAGATTGATAATTTTGCGTGTGGTAATACTCGTAGTATAGACACAATAATTACTTTCTTTGTTAGAAAACAAGGATCCAATTATGATAAATACCTATACTATTCTTTGCTCTTTCATTTCGTTAAAAAAAAAAACACAAGTTATTATTTGCGATACAAAATGAGTGCGTCGGAAAAAGCAATACAAATCTATACTTAATATTGTAAAGTTGGTTTGTTTATATGGATAAAAAAAAGTATGAAAGATGAAGAAAGAAAAAGTAAGTGCTGAAGGAACGATAGATAAAAAAGCGGAAAAGCAATACCTACTCAGACCTTACATAAAGTATCTTCTAAAAAAAGACTTTAAAAACTCGAAAACGACTTTAGGTGTACCATGGTAGACCTTTCTTTGGGGGTTGAAGCCTCAATGACAAGGGATTATTTTTCAGGACTTAAATATTCAGCTGGTAATTAATGGTCTGAAAATCAGTATGAATATGGAGAAACCAGGACCTGCGTGGTTCTTGATACCTACCAGTTAAATAAATTAATATTTATTATTATTTTATCTTTGGTTTTCTTACGCTGTCGGTCGGTAGATATATTTGTCATCCTGGAAATCTACGCACAAAAAGCATAAAAAAAGATAGGTTAAAGATTGTTTTAACTTAGGTTTTAAACTATGCTCTGTAACTTACAACTTTCGAAAATAAATACCTACATTTATTATTATTATAGATGCAAGATGTGGGCATGTACCAAATATATATTTGGAATACCTCTGACTACCCCCCTTAGACATCTTCAAAAAGGATCTCAAAATTGCCCAAAAAGATCTGAGAGAAATGTCTACCGCTCCCTGGGATACAGTCGTGATCATATTTCATTTATTATTATTATTATTATTCTTTTTTTCTCGAAATTGGAAATTTCGGTATTAGTGATACACGCGGGCCTAAGCCAAGTAGGTATCATTATTATTTTTATAATTAACCAGTGGAAACCAACAAGGAAAACAAGCATGTACTTGGTCACATTATTTTTTATGAGCAGGTACTAGATAATGTAATAAGATAAATAGATAAACACATAATTGCAACGGTAAACAAGTCACTGGGTAATTGTTCGGTTCGCTATGAACAGATAATTACAGTTTGTTTTCTAGTTAAACGTGTGTTTTGTTTATGTTTTCTAATGCCGGGTTCCTATATCCAACTAACGGATGTCCGTACGTAGGTCGTCATAGCAACGTTGTTTATTCAACACAAAATGTATGAGACTTTTTGACAGATGACTTTTTGACAGATAACAACGTTGCTTTGACGACCGACCTACGGACATCCGTACGTTGGATATAGGAACCGAGTAGCTAAGCTACCAAGCTTACCTACTACCAGTAGTAACACCAAGGACTATAGATAAAAGGACTGCTCATCCAATACTTCAAAACATGATTCTAAAATTAGTTATTAAAATGCATGATGTGTCGCTAGGAGTTTCCCTTCCATAAAATTTAACAAATTGGATATTCCTTACCACCTTTTAACCCTTTCGCAACGTAGGTAATGATCGTAAAAATTTATAATTATCATTTATTATACTGGTTGACATCACAAACCAGAGAAACAAATCGGAAATGATTGGTAACTTTATATCTAAAATCCAGATGGCGCTCAAAATAGGAGTAGAGCGACATTGGTTATTTGTACCAAATAATGTATTTGGTTATACCTCTGACTACCCCCTTAGACATCATCATATGATCTGAACATGCCTATAAATATAAAAAGAATATGTCTACCGCTCTCTGGGAAAACAGTCGTGATCATATCTTCATTTCATCTAAAGATAGTATAGAGAGTAGAATTGTGCCAAAAACGTGTCTATGCTCGATGTATATAAGTTACATTTTCCTATGCGCATGATTACGTGATGGCAGACGGCAAGGCGGCGAATAGCTAATCATTAGCTCGTGTACTGACGTATATAACCTATTATTGACGACCTCTGTGGCGCAGTGGGCGAAGGTCCGCTTGAGACGCAGTGGTTGCGGGCTCAATCCTTGCCACGGGACAAATGTTTGCATGTTCTGCAGATATTTGTTCCGGGTCTGGATGTTTTTCTATCTATAATATGTATGTATTTACAAAAAAAATGTATCTATAAATACTAAATGTTATAGATAGAAAAACATTCAGACCAGGAACAAATATCGGCTAATAAAATATTGATTATATATATTTTCCTATGCGCACGATTACGTGCCATCAGACAGCAAGGCGGCGGATAGCTAATCATTAGGTACCTCGTGTACTGACGTGTGACTTGAGTGGACTGTATACACGTGGTTACGGATTAGCGTTATCTAGGTAAGTACTTACTTTGTTCTCGTCAATATTTTCCTTATCAGTATTACTGTCAATATCAGTAGTATGACTCTTAAATACGCATTATGACAGTAATCAATAATAATAATTATTAATTATTATTATTATTAGGAGCCTGTATCATCCGACTACAGGGCAAAGGCCTCCCTTCTAATCAATAATTACTTATAAAATATATTATTTAACTAATTAAATATGATAAGTGGATCCCGAAAAACGTATTTTTATAATAAGAGCAAGATTAATATTATTTATTTCCAAGCCTATATCTCAACAATGTCCCAGGCACTACAGTGTCCCGAAAAGTGTAGGCAAATCTTTGCCTCCTGACTCTGTATAAATCATCTAGTAAAGATGTAGGGAGTCGCGTTGGAACAGGCATTAGAATCACCTAGCATGTAAAACGAAACTTAAGTGATCCTTGAGGTCCTACAAGAATAAATGTTTTTTCTTTCTTTCTTTCTTTCTTTCTTTGTAAAGGCCTTAGGTAGGCAAAATAATTTTGTTCAAAATGAACTTAACTAATACTTATCATCATTCTCCTGCCCTTATCTCACGCTAAGTGGGCTTGGCACAACATGTTTTTCTTAACGAATAGGTACTTTAATTAAACGCATATACTATGTTCGTTCGTTCGTATGAGCAAGTGGCCAACGGCCAACTCTGGTGACGGAGTTTTTAGGCCGCCTAAAGGCCTCCGTCATGGCTTAACGACTTTAAAAACCGGGACCGACAATTTAACGTGCCCTCCGAAGCACGGAAGCACTCAGCTGATGCCACTTGCGGTCACCCATCCAAGTAGTGACCGCTCAGAACGTTGCTTAACTTCGACGACCTATCAAGCACGTCTTAGCAAGCTTCGCCACGAGCGCTTCATTATATTATATACTATGATGTATATTGTACATATACATACCGTAAATAGCATCTCAGTTAGAATATTTCTCGCGCATGTTAGGCGAGTTACCACGCCTATAAATTATACAAGTTCTGACAAGAGCTGTCTGCGCGGTCCCCGGCACACCACATTGGATTCTCGCTTTAAAATGGCCGCTTACTGAGTTTTAAAGACCACAGTTTGTTTATTTTTTCATTACATCAGGCAAGCATACAATATAAAAGAAGTTTTAGTTAGGTATAAAGATGTAGATTAGACCAACCAGTGCGCTGGGTCAATATACTCGTATTAAGCTGCGATCATTATTCAAATTACTGTTCGTTTAACTTCAAGAAAAAACAGAAAATGGCAAAACCTGGATAAAGGATGAATAGAACCGAAATTATTGGAAGAAGCAAACTGGAGGGGGTTTCCAGTGTCCATCCAATACCTGCGTACAATTTATTTACATTGATATTTAGACTATTTTTGATCTAGTTTTCCTTAGGATTTTAATGTGTTACCAGACCAATCGATCCATCGATTGTGTGTAACACCAAATTCTGAGACGATTTCAATCTCGCCTTAGGCCGTATAATATTAACAAGGTCATTTTATATTTAATTTTATTCTGTAGCTTTTCCCTTAATCTATACTAATATTATTAAGAGGTAAAGTTGGTTTGTTTATTCCGTAACTACTCATCTGATTTCAAAAATTCTCTCACCGATGTTTAGCATGGACTTTCCGTATGAACATGGGCTAGGTATAGGTATTTTATCAAGGTAAGTAAGCTAATAGCTCTGTATATTCTAAATTTTCTCGCATGTTTTGTTTAAGATAAGTTAAGTTCTGCAGGGTTCTCGAATAATCCCCACTAGGGAGGTGACAGCGTTGCCTGTCATATTACCGACAGAACCAGAAGGTTCTAAAGATGGCTGAACTTGGCAATTTTATCTTCAATTACGTCTTAATTAGTCAATGAACTTTTAGTTTTGGAATATTTTATAGTTCAGGGGGATTAACGTTCTTTAAATAAAGATTGAAAATGTAAAGAAGAGATGTTGTCTGTTGGAATAAGTAGGTTTAATGTAGATTGGGTCAGAGTAATAATACTTTTTTTTTACTTAAAAGGGCTTTGCCGCTGAGCTAAAATTATTTATTTTATTTTATTTATATTTTATTTTCTAAAATCTTAATAACTAATAACAGTATTGCATAGGTTTTACAAAAATATTCAATGAACAGTAAAAACAAATAAACACACTCCTGAGAAACTTAATACCTAATTATATAAAAAAAATGTGCATCCCTAGATAAGCCGCTAAAAATACTTAAATGAGAATCTTTGTAAGAGAATGTTACATTTTCTAGCTAGATTGACATCTGAAAGAATAAAAGTGTACTCGTAAAAGGCAACAATCTTGCCAGCCACTCGACCAGAGCTTGAAGTAGCTAAAGTTATAAAGTAGCGGTTTCATAATAACCGAAGTTATCTGCGATCAGGTGAAATCAAACGTTCTCAATTAGCATTGTGCGCGTTAAGAGTGGTTTATTTTGTTCGCATTTGTTATCTGTGGAGCCATCGGGGCGGCTAAGATGGCGCTTGCGATCTTCTTTTGATATATTTAAGAATAATCATTTATTATTATCATAAAATCAAAAACTTGGTAGTAGGTAGGTGAGGGAAAAAGGTGTACAAGTTCAAAGTTGTACGGGGACAGAGTACGGGGACAACGTAAAGTATTTTCAAATATTTAATCTAATTCCCGCTATCAAACTATGGGTCGCTATAAGAATCTTCTTTCATATAAAACGATCACCATCAGAATAGAAGTCATTATAATTCTTAGAACTGCTCTGACCCTAGGCACATTTGCAAAACGCATCGCTTGCAGGATTGGAATTGTACAATTTTAGTAGCGACATCTAGTTCTGTTCTTTAAACAAAATCTGTCACTTACGCATAACACCTTATTCTCTACTTTAGACAAGAATAATGGTTCGATTCTCTGAATCTGAGCGCTGAAGTAGCTAAAGTGACTCGTTTATGATACTTTTGATGAAACACAAGAGCAGAGTTAGGCCTTTTATGGCTGTTTCATAATTATTATATAGTAGTTACTGCAAAGAATAAGCCCATCCCTTTAAAACCCGTTTCAAGTGTTTGTAACAATATTTGAAACATGCTGCAACCATAACCTTGTTTCTGCTAATGTTTTTTTGTTCTTCTTCGTGTCAATGATACATAATATTTATGGTTAATATATATATTTTAAACAGTGTGCTCCCAGAATTTAGCCACTTTTATGGCGTTTTCAGAGGCAGTGTAGAGCTCGCTCAAAGTGCAGGTGTCAGGGCACAGTGAGCACGACAGCAGATGAAGCATACTTTGCGGGTCAACGCCACACCCACAGCATGTTGCTGTCCCTGAGATGTACCCCCATTTGCTCATGTTGAGCTTACAACGTCCCACTTGGGTTCGAAGGCGATTTAGTGATTTCCAAGTGGGCCAGGGGAGTTTATAACCTGCGGGGGGTTGTTCGTCAGGCTCGATAAAGCTTTCAGGTGGGGGGTTTATCTTAAGCCAGAGCTCTCGACGTGCCTCGTGTGCGTTGGTGGTTTCTAGAGCTTTGGTCTTCGCAAGAAAGCTTTGACGGCTTTTTAGGCGTTTCTTGGGTGTTTGTACGCCGAAAAGTAGGTGTCTGGCGTCGGATTCTTGCTTCGACTTCTCCACAGCGCAAGCTACACCTCTACGGACTCGAGGAGGGGCTATGCCAGCAGTTGGAAACAGCATGTTAAGCGGGGTTGGTTTGAGGCAGCCTGTTATGGTTCGACATGTTTCGTTTAATGCTGTGTCCACTTCTTTGGCGTGTGCGGATCGATGCCACACTGGACATGCATATTCGCCAGCAGAGTAACAGAGTGCTAGGCCTGAGGTTCTAAGTACTTGAGGGGAAGCGCCCCAGGTGGTAGACGTGAGGCGTCGGAGAAGGTTATTGCGTGTACTAACTTTTTGTTTAGTATTAAGGCAGTGCTCTTTAAAGGTCAGTGCTCTGTCAAGAGTGACTCCCAAGTAAATTGGTTTATTGCTGTGCTTGATGGAGACGCCTTGCCAGGATATCTTCAGCTCACGATCAGCATCTCTGTTGCGCAGGTGATAGACGCACGATAGAGTTTTAGAAGGGTTCGGCCTGAGAGCATTGCCCTCGTAATATTTCCCCAGGTCTTCGAGAGCACAACTCAGGTTCAACTCAGCATCCTCAAAGTTAGTTGTTTGGGTTGCCAATGCCAGGTCGTCTGCATAAAGGAATTTTTCGGTAAGTGTTGTGGTTGGCTGGTCATTGGTATAGATATTAAATAAAGCCGGAGCTAGCACGCTACCCTGTGGAAGGCCGTTCTTTAGCGACCTCCATCTACTTTTGTCAGAGCTTAAGTGTACCTGAAAGCGTCGGTTGCGCAACAGTTCACCGAGTATATTGATGAAGCCAAGGTCATCTGTCATGGTCGTAAGTTTTGCCAGTAGCCTCCTAATGTTGACTGTGTCATAAGCAGCTGATAAATCTACGAAGACTACACCAGTTACTTTCTGCTCTTCGTACCCATTCTCTATGTGTTGAGCTAGTTTGAGAATTTGCCCGGAGCTTGATTTACCCGGTCTGAAGCCAGCCTGTTCTGGGATAAGTTTTGGCTCGATAACGGGCATAAGGCGGTTGAGTAAAAGCCTTTCGAACAGCTTGTAAGTATGGCACAGCAGAGAGATGGGACGGTAGCTTTTTGGGTCAGTGTCAGATTTACCAGGCTTAAGTATAGCCGTCACTTTGGCTTTTCTCCAAATCTTGGGGATTTTTACTTGCTTTAAGCAGGTGTTATACATTGCAAGCAGCCACGACACTGCTACAGGGCCCAAGTGTTTTAAATGTTCCACCGTGATATCATCTAGCCCAGCAGCTTTACCATTTTTCAGTGCTTTTATGGCAGGGATAATATCACCCAAGGTAAAGGGTTTACTGATTTCGTTAGATGGAGTTACGTTTACAGCAGGCTTTGGACTTCTGGGAAGCCTTTTTGGCGGCTTGCTATTTAGTATAAGTTGGTGTGCTACTTGATTGGCTGTTACTTTTCCTGGGTTAGTTGGAACAGGAGGGTCATCAGTGAGTTTTCTAAGGGTTGACCATGCCTTTTTACTATTCTTCGTCAAATCAACATTCTCTAGCATATCAATCCATTTTTCTTTACGTTTCTCGCTTACTTTAAGCATGAGGTCCTCTCCAGCTGAGATTGTTTCCTCTGCAAAAGCGTCTAGAGCGTACAGGGATTGGTAATTATCTAAAAGCTTCGAAGATTCTGGATCGAGACCCGGAACATATAATGACCGGCAGCCCCTTGGGATGTTTTGGCGGGAAACTGACCAAATAGCACCAACAAAAGAATCGTAGTTGTTAGGTACTGGCTCGATGTTGGATAATTTGGCATCCAGTTCTTTAGCGAAGCCCTCCCAGTTGGCTTTGGAAAAGTTGAATCGACGTCGGAACGGGACTTCAGTTGGCTTTAGGGCGGCATGAACCTGGCATGCTATTGGTTTGTGTTGTGTCCGGGGAATAGGTGGGCATACTACTTTTGAACATATTCGGCTGATGTTATTACTGACAAAAATCAGATCGGGATTATACCCGCGTTTCCAGCGGTGGCTACCAAAAGACTTTGGCAATTTGGCATTGTGGATAAGGGATAGGTTTCTACCTCTGCCCATTGCTCAACAGCGTCACCATCAGGATTAGTGTTTTGGTATCCCCAGGCCGTACTGTGACTATTGAAATCGCCAATAACTATCTTCGAGTCACGATCGTAGAAGTTTTCAGTGTGATTGAATTTGAAAGGTTGATTGGGCGGCTTATACACAGAGGTGATAGTGCACTTTCCAGTATCGACCGTTATAGTTTCTATGGTGTCGGTGGCATTACAGCAGGTAGATAATATTGCTGTGCCAGGCTTAGTAAAAATAGCACTTCCATATTTTGCATGTGGCAGCTCAGCAACCAGTGTGAGACCTGGTATTTGTGGTCTAGTTTGGTGCTGGTCGCGGTGAGTTTCTTGCACACATAGTACGTCGCAGTTGGTTGTGCGACATAATTCCGAAAGTAGCTCAGCTTTGTTTGCCGAAAAACCTTCTATGTTTATAGAGATAACGTTCAAAGCAGGAGTATTGATGTTATTATGTATCATTGTGGTGAAAGGATTGGCCAGCCAAGACCCTGCGTTACCGGGCCTTGCTGTTTCCGAGATGCGCCGCGTGGAGGCTCCTTCCATGCATCCCGTTTTTTTGTTAAAAAATACTGAGAACTAAATAGTTGATCATCATGCTTATTGATAGAAAGTTCTTTCTTCTACTTATTTTGCATTCCTTTAATGTTAAAAAAAGCCCAAGAAATGTGTCTGTTATTTTATTTACAATTTCGGCGTCCAAACTGTTTAAGAAATATTTTCACAAGAAAACTCTGCTGTTTTTCAAAAGTACAGTCTTGTACATTTTAGCCGCCCAAACTTACGCACTACAGTGCACACGCACCGCGCCAAGGCGGGTGGTATTCAGACATTTAGTTTTATTTTATTCTATTACCACTATTAGAGATTGTACGGTTTATGGCGAGAGATTGCGCTTCTATCATAATTTCTGATTTGCTTCGTTGGAGGTCAAAATATAGAAACGGAGAGGCTTTGGTTTCTAAACGTTGTTTGTAGACGACGAAATTTTTTGTATTTTTATTAAATGCATAGAAATAGAACTATACCTACAGTTCTATAGTCCTATGCATTTAATAAATTAATAAAAATTGCGTCGTTTATCATTTTCTGCTGTGCTCTTCGAAGGACTTCCTCATTTGTCACTTTTACTTCGATAAATTGTTTAATTTATCGTACTTGCCAGAATTCCTCCCTGTCTCATACAAAGGCTTTAAAACCGTCACTTTGTTCGGAACAATCATCGCATTTCCGCTGTATAATTAAAAACTAATTCCAGTGTGTTACAACACAAAAGCTCATTTATAATGCCTGATAGGTACAAGTTTCAAGAAAAAATAAATTAAATAAAACAGGGACAAAGGATAATGCGCGAATTTTGACAAGAGACGAGTCTTATCGCTTCACGCTTCTATAATCGTAATTAAACAGACTAATTATTATTTCTACCTTTTTGTTCTTGATTGTCCTGATTAAACAGGCTGCGGTTGACAAAAATCGCCCTGATAGAATTGTCAACGAATATGTGAAAAAAGGTTATCAAGCTAAATGACAAATTCATTGAATTGATAACTTCTCTGTTGAATTTAACTTTTAAATGCAATAATCCAATACCTAGCAATGGGTAAAGACAGCTTTCCATAATTTTTTTGAACAGTCCTGTGCATGCCATAATATATTATAGTATTTTGATAGCAATGTTTTTTTAAAATGTGTTATAACTATGTGTACTGTTGGCGTTGCCCAAATGAAATATAATCATCATCCCATCCTATGATAAGTTTCTACTAAACCCTATGTCTTATAATTTTATATTATTACATTTTAACATAAATATTCACTTGCATTTGTTTCTTATCCTATACCGTAAATCTTTATGTCATTCTAGGACTCGTGATATATATCAGGAATACATTTTCTGCTCAATTCCATTGTCTCATAATATATTTTTCCACCATAAATAATCACTTACAATAAAACTCTGCAATCTATAATCTAAGTTGTAATTTAAATGGCATTGACTACTGCAGATATACCATATCTATTACGTTGTTATTTTCTTTTTGCACTCTTTGTCGGGGCAACATTTTACAACCGGAACTCCCCTTCGTAAAGTGCATCATCGGTAGAAGTCTTAAAGAATTCTAAATTACCCTTTACATGTTAAATGGGTTCTTACTGCGTGTTTTGCATAATCCAATTGTTTTGGACCTTTTAATTAGTGCTTTAAAGCAAGTTAATTGCATTTTGCGCATTACAAAGGTAAGCGCCTTACATGACAAATACTGCGGGTGCGATACGATCAATCTCTTTGTTATACTTTTTATTAGCTTACCATATAACAAAGCATTATGTATTGTTTTTGTAAATGCATTTTTATTGTAAATGAATTAGAGATTATATTCGTAATAAAGTCGAATTATATCATTATAAAACTGTTGTCCCATCCCATTGTTGAACATCTCGAATGTATACCTTTTAATTATGAGTAGGTACCTAGTAACTCAAATTGATAATGATGTTGTTAAGAATTTTCCGGTTTCCAAACTCTCCTATTTCAATAAAAATGAGCAAGTATTTTGAAATCTTAGGAATGTCTACTGTACCTAGAGATAAAATCTTTAACTTATTTTTCTACGTTTAATAATTTCTTTGTTTTTATTAGATTTTTATCATTATTCAAAACGATTTTATGGTCTAAATATTATCTACAAAAGCATTTTATCACCGTTCTGGATAATCTTGACACGGAAGTCGTTTCTCAAACAACTGCATTTAACAAAAGTTAGTTTTACGTAAACTTATAAATTATGCTAAAAGAATTCATCTCGACGCCATAAATTTATGGGTGAGCCGCTTTTAGGGTGCGTTTACACGAGTACAGTACTCGTACTAAATTACTGGATACTTCCGTGCTTCCGTGCTTCGGAGGGCACGTTAAATTGTCGGTCCCGGCTTTTAAAGTCGGAGGCCTTTAGGTGGCCTAAAAACTCCGTCACCAGAGCTGGCCACTTGCTTATACGAACTTACTTACTGGATACTCAAGGGATTGGTGGATTTTTTAGAACTTACGGCCGATTTCGAACGCGTGTATGTCGTCTTTTCTGGAATTCTACTATTTTCTGCTCAATTATCTAAGATCTTTTCGTAAGAACCTGGATGTTACAAAACTTATACAAGATAGTCAAATTAAGTAAAGATTTCCACCAG
The DNA here is from genome assembly GCA_963582015.1 of Xanthorhoe designata. Lineage (NCBI taxonomy): Eukaryota > Metazoa > Arthropoda > Insecta > Lepidoptera > Geometridae > Xanthorhoe > Xanthorhoe designata. Next base: position 1,054,002 of record OY757049.1, read on the forward strand.
ATACTGTGTAAACCACCTAGTACATCATTATTTATTTATTTAGATAATGCCGACAATACACATATTTCACATTGTTTAAAAACATTCAATAAAAAAATACTATGATAATGTGCACCCATAGTAGGGATCTATAGAGGTACCTACATACACCTCTATAGATCCCTACTATCTATATATATATACTTTTTTATTCCCTACAGGGAATCGCGTTGGAACAGGCAATATAATTATCTAGCATGTAAGACGAAGTTGAAGTGATCCTTGAGGTCCTACCAAAATATATGTTTTTTGTCTTTCTTTCATAGAATATAATACCCATCTTGAAAAGTCACAAGTTTTTTCAAATTTGGAATAGGAGCTGTGATGATCGCGATGTTAAAAAGTAAGTAAGTTCGTATGAGCAAGTAGCCAACTCTGGTGATGGAGTTTTTAGGCCGCCTAAAGGCCTCCGTCATGGCTTAACGACTTTAAAAGCCGGACTGACATTAACGTGCCCTCCGAAGCACGGAAGCGCTCCGCTGATAATGCCACTTGCGGTCACCCATCCAAGTAGTGCCCGCTCAGAACGTTGCTTAACTTCAACGATCTATCAAGAACGTCTTAGCAAGCTTCGCCACGAGCGCTTCTCTATACCTCTCGATACCCGTCTTGAAAAGTCACAAGTTTTTGCAAATTTGGAATAGGAGCTGTAATAATCGCGATAGTTTAAACGACCAGTGTACACTCAACCTAAAATCTAGTAGTACGTTATCAATTTCAGAAGAACTTTAATACTTTATGCCGACTTCCACCAACTTTATGTTAATAGAAGATGGCCAACTTTAGCTTAACCCACGGTTTAAGTAAAACAAAGTGCTCTGGGCTCTAACTTTTAGTTGGATAAAAATTTTGAATTTATCCTTTAATGGACTTGAGGAGTTGGAAGTAGTTTTAGTTTTGTGCCACTGATTCTTTATTGGTGATTTTTATGTTAATTCGTTCGTTTGTTCGTTCTAATTAGGCCTTTACATCTTTACTAGATGATTTATACAGTCAGGAGGCAAGCTTTGCCTACACTTAACGGGACACTGTAGTGCCTGGGACGTTGTTGAGATGGAATAGGCTTGCCCAGCACCTAAACCATCTTCTCAGCTTAGCCGGCCATATCCACAGGAAAGACAATAGTCAATACGTGTAGGGCTAACTAGCCGCGGGTTTCCTCACGATGTTTTCCTTCACCGTTTAAAGCTCGTGTTAAAGTGCATATAAATTTTTCGACACGAAAAGTCCATTGATACACGGCCGGATTCGAACTCACGACTCGTTCTACTACGTAACTAATTATTTATGTTTGATTATTATTCTGTTTAGAAATAATGCAGCTAGTAATTCTAACTGCAGTCTTAGATCAATAATGGCAATTCTGAGTGTTCGCAAAAGCTGAACTAAACTAACTAAAATTATTGCCATCCTTTTTATTAACATCGCTATGAAAGGGACGGCAACATTTTTATACAATACGCTTATATTGACTACAGTCTAGCTAGACCAATATTAGTGGCTGTTCGGAGTGTCGCAAAAGCTAAGCTAAACCAAAGACGATTAATATCTAGAAGACGGACAAAGGCCATACACAAAATTGTAACCCTGATCCCGCAGTACCAGATAGCCTGGAAACTTTAAAATATCAATTTTATCCAAGAAATTTCAATACTTAGTAGTAGGTAGCAACAATATTCAATATAAAAAAATTTAGGTAATTTTAACTAGAAAGTAATTGAAATTTCTTGGATTAAATCGATGTTTTAAAGTTTCCAGGCTATCTGGTACGAGTTACTATTTTGTGTATGGCCTTTGTCTGTCTCTAGATATTAATCGTCTTTAGCTAAACTAACTAAAATTAATGCCATCCTTTTTATTCCCATCGCTATGAAAGGGACGGCAACATTTTTAGTTAGTTTAGTTTAGCTTTTGCGATACTCCGAATTGCCACTGTTATAAACCGAATATTAAACCAACACCTAGTACATACAGGTCTTAAAATATATAGGTCACCTCGACACGTTTCGCCTGGGGTGTGTAAAACTTATAGCTTTAACTTAAACTGCTAGTTTTGTGGTAAAAGTTATGACTATTAACATTTGAATATTTCACATTTTACTTGGAAACGTCGTCTAAGCAATTTTGGGAACTCGTGGCGCCACCTGTGCTAATAATATTTATGTTTTAGATGCTTGGTTTTCTGAGTCAAATCTACGAGTAAAGCCCGTCACACACGTAGCTATAATTATATTATAGCTGCGTGTGCGGTCACTTGAATATTTGTATAGAAAATATATCGTAATATGCCTTGCTATAATTCATAGTAATATATATTATAGCTACGTGTGTGACGGGCTTAAATATTCCGGCGTAGAGATTTCTGCACTCGCCAAAGCCCGGTGAAGTTATAAAGGTCCTAACGACCACTTCGAAAAAATAAACGAGTACCTACCTAAATATAATATACCTACTTAGAGTTTTTGATAAACGCATCGCTTCAGGTCTTCAGCAATGATTTAAATAGTTTTAGGGTTCCTTACTTACTTCTTCCTGTTCTGATCCCAATAGGTAGGTACCGAATAAGTATCCCAATACGTTCACTTTCAACATTTTGTCAACTTTTTCTGGTAAGGCTTTTTTAAATATAAACCGATCTATAAGTAACTAGTTTCGTCGCAGAAATTTCGGATAACCAAACCAATCACGAAAGATACAGAACCCGCTTCCAACCCAAGTTGGTTAAAACGTGACTTATTTCCCAAAGACTCCAGTTATCCTGACAAATCCACGCTCAAGCGGAGACTTAACCCGTGGACGTTAAACTGAACCGAATAGAATTAGCATAGAAATTGATTCAGTCAGGGCTCTTTTAGCCCCATCATCGCCTAATCCATTTGCAGTGGCCAGGGCAGTCGTAGTTACATGTAGAGTATCAACTCAGATTGTACAGATGAGACAGATGTTTAGACGTGATAAAGACAAGAGGAAAATATATTTTTTAAACTTACTTTCATTCCGTTGGAAGAGAGTTGGCCACTTGCTACTACTATTGAAAGTTACTTGTATTTCAATTAAAAAAATTAAATAAGACTTCTAAAAATATTAATATTTATCAAATCATAAAAAAAAACCGAACTATTTTACATCTATCACAGGAGTCACTGATCTTCATTTCTTATAGCCATAACAAAAATCCAATATTACAAACACGCAGTATTTTTATCCTCAGTTGTTTTAATTACTTTGATAACAATGAATACAAGTTTGAACCAGTTAATGGTTAGTACTTACCTAAAAATTTGCGACTTACGAGTACCTAAGTATTGTTACAAAAATCACGCCGCTTACCCATAGCTTGTCAGAGGCCGTTGGTAATCATCAATTGCTACATAATCGAATAAAATAGTCGTAATAAACAAGTGTAGAATGGTCTATCTGTACAAAATTATGCATACAATCTTTGCCAGTCCAGGGAAACACATAGTGCTATCGATTTTTTGACGTGTTGAAAAATGGCAAGCGGAAAATGACAGGCTTCGTATTGTGCGGACGAGTCGAGAATGAATGAATGAATGATTATAATGCCGGGCGGTGAATGGACTGGCTTTTTAGGGTATGTTTTATGAATGAGTGTTTCGGATCTTCGGGTCACGTAAATTAATATTCGGAAATGTTGGTTTTTGGGATCAGCTTAGGAGTTATTTGGGACGGACTCGGAATAACGTTTCTTGGTTGCTTCAGTAAGTTTCAGAGTATTTTTGTTGCTTTTTATTGACTTGCTCATTTGCTAGGAAAAAATTAAGGTAACATACTTAGATAATAGTGGCAATTCGGAGTGTCGCAAAAGCTAAACTAAACTAACTAAAATTAATGCCATCCTTTTTAATCCCATCGCTATGAAAGGGACGGCAACATTTTTGGTTAATTCAAATTGTTTCAAATTGTTTATTTGTTTCTCTCACAAACGTAAAAAAAATATATTATAATTTTAAAAATAAAATAAATACAGGTGAAAAATTATGATAAAATCAAACAAAGTAAGTTTAGCTTTTGCGATACTCCGAATTGCCACTAATAATTGTTATCTTTCCGATATTGATTTTGTTTAATATACCTAGGTAGTTCGATAAACATAATAGATATATTGAGTGAGACATGCTATTTCGTTTTCCACTGATGTAATAGTTCAGCTGCCCTAGCCATGTTACATTTCGACAATCGCTTTCGATTAGAAACTAAAAAAAATGTATAGGAATTGACATTTGATGGCGAAAACTCGAGCGATCAGTAATGTCAAATCAAAGGTGTAGCGATGATAGAAAGAGAATAGATACGAAACATTTGTCACTTGTCTACGCACCCAGGGCCATTCCAAAAAAAAAGTATAACAAAATGTTTAATCTCTTTTGCTTTGAAGTTTTTAAGTAGCGACGATTCAAAAGAGCCGACTACTTCTCCGATTGAATGGCACAAAAAGCGGAGTGTATAAAACGAGGCAAAACAAACCCGGTAAATACTGACCACCAAATGGCCTGCGAAGAGAAGCAGTCAGGGATCCGTGGGAATTCAACAACTTCAAGTTGTGAAGTTGAATTGGATTAAGCAGTGGTTTGGATCAGTTGAGCTACCTATAGATCATTTGTAACGATTCTTAGGTGGCTCAACTGGTTCTGATTGTATTTTGTACTAAACTCAAGCCTTTTCTTCATCTTTACTAGATGATTTATACAGCGTCAGGAGGCAATTTTTGCCTACACTTAACGGGACACTGAAGTGCCTGGGACATTGTTCGAGATGGAACCGCTTTCTGCTTAAACCAATTAATTATCTTTCTGCTAGCGGCAATGGGCTTGCAACCTGTCACGTGTGGATACTTTTGTAAATTGTGAGCTTGCACCAAATAATTTTGACGTACCTTTTTGCCTTCCCACTGAAGCTTGGCTATTTATATTGTTAAGGGATCGTTTTTAAAAAAAAGCTATGCCCACACCGCCAGGTTCTTGCTTGATTCTTTCCCTGGTGTAGGGAGTCTCGTTGGAACAGGCATTAGAATAACCTAGCATGTAAGACGAAACTGAAGTGCTCCTTGAGGTCCAACCAAAACAAACGATTTTTCTTTCTTTCTTCCCTTTTAGATACCTACACAAGATCTGAAATGCCTAAAAATCTGAGAGAACATCTACATAGCCTTGAGGATACAGTTATCGTAATATTAAAAAAAAATGACAACAAAATCCCATTTAAAACTCTGTAAACGAAACGACGCCTCGCGCTTGCCCGCTTTTTTTTATTCGACCAATGCAGCCCCATTCGGCGACTGAAATAATTTCGCGTGAACCTCATTTGTATGTAAATGCACCTCCGCCTTATATCTCTGTTTGCCGGTTCTGTATTTTTATAGTCTATGCATTTAAAGCGTCACGTATTTAAATTAACTGGATTGGATAAGTGCTGGGGAAATGCAGACTTTTTGGAAGATTTAGAGCGATTACAGATTATAAAAACCAACATCTATGAAACGATCAATTATGAATGAGTGTCGGAAGTCTTGACGAAATTTAAAAAAAGTTAAGGTACAGGTACTTCCTTTACATTAATTAATTGATTGATCACATTTTCGATATGAAAATATTAAAAAAAGCGAATTATAAAATATCAGATTACTTTGATGACAATAACGCTTGGGACTAAACGTGCTCCAACTCAGTTTATATTAATTAAGTATCAAGATTGGACCACAAAAAAAAAACTAGGGCTTGTGCAATCCTGTCAAAACTTTGGGATAAATATAATATACCCAAAGGTATCGAGTTAAATACCCGTATATTGTTATTAATTCTAGATGTCGCAAAAACTAAACTAACTAATTTGACAGCACTGAAATTAATGCCATCCTTTTTATTTCGATTGTTATGAAAGGGACAGCAACATTTTAAGTGCTGTCTAATTAGTTTAAGTTACCTATGTGTTCTGATCATTTCTGATTTGTTTTTTTTAAACTGAAAGTTTAAAAAAAAACAAAAGCAGCATTAATTATTTTGGTTGCCAGTGATATAACCTTCAAAGACTAATCTGCAACCATGGCAACCGTAACGTCTTAATGAGCAATTAATTAATTTCCGTCTTCCAAAAAATAAGGGATAATGATCAAAGCGCGCTCGGCTAAGTTTTATCAAAATTAATTTAATATTTTCTTGACACTTAATTAAGAAATTTTAAGGAAGTGAACGTTTAGCAGGTAAATTTGAAGGGGTTTTAAGGAGGTTACATTATCTGGGATATTCAAGATATTATTAATATACCCAGATTAGCCGTAACAGATCTTACAATAAAATAAAACTTTGACTTTCGATCCGAAGGTCGTGGGTTCGAATCCGGCCGTGCATCAATGGACTTTTCGTGTCGAAAAATGTATTTGCACTTTAACACGAGCTTTAAACGGTGAAGGAAAACATCGTGAGGAAACCCGCGGCTAGTCAGCCCCACACGTATTGACCATTGCCATTCCTGCGGATAGGGCCGGTTAAGCTGAGAGGATGGTTTAGGTGCTGGGCAAGCCATCTCAATCTCAATCTCAATCTCAATCTCAACCTCATGTTCCATCTCAACAATTTCCCAGGCACTACAGTGTCCCGCAAAAGCTTGCCTCCTGCATCTGTATAAATCATCTAATAAAGATGTAAAGGCCTGAGTAGAATATAAAATAATTTATTTAATCAAAATTTTGGATTGCTTCCATCCAGTGAATTCCAGTGGTACGTAATTAAAACACATAAAATAAAAATCATTCATCAAACAAAATACATTTACGCATTCACAAAGCTAAAATAAAAATGTCTAAACCCAACCCAGTTACAATAAATAATATGGATTGCAATCCATTTCAATATTTTTTGTAATCTGAAGTACAGTCAGTGACAAAACGTTCCAGTGATTAGAAAACGTAACCCGATAACACACGTAAGTGTTGCTGTTTATGACATGTCTTCAGCGCTAGCTCACATACTCGTAGCAAAAATAATATTAGACGTGCAATACAATAATAAATAAAGCAAATAAATCTTTGGACATTTTTACACAGCGTCCCAATCAAAGCAACTTAACGATTGTATTTTGGTACCCAGATAACTGATATTTGATACTTTCGATTATGTACCTACACTTACTGTCGCACATATTTCTGCAATTTTTTATGCATTAGTAGCTCGATCAATGCATGTTGTTATAAAATAGAATGGTTTACATCCTAAGTTTGGAAACCTGAAACTAATTTGTATATGACTGTACATTTGACAATCAAACCACGTTGGGTAGGTATTGTGTTTCATTTAACCAATCAGCGGCTGAATGCCTCGGGCGGAATTTGACTATTTACTTCTGGACACCAAAATTATGTTAGTTCTTTCACAGTTACCTACATAAAAAAATACCACTAGTTAGTATACAAAACTGTTATGTTTGAAAAAAACTTTGAATCCTGCTTATATTTAGTAAACAATTGTCTTGGCGAATATCTATTATTACTTGGTTTCCGCTTGAGTGCGGTTTCTATCAATTAGAATATTAGCTTTCCTTACTAGATTTAAATTACCTCTCAGAGCTCGTAATAAACTGTCCAATATAAACAAAAAACGTTGCTTCAAGGCCGGGATTTGAACCAATTATAACCTTTAGATGGAAAGTCAAGGGACTATCTCACTTGACTAACAGTAGAGCCTTGTCATAGAAATGCATACAATGAAACTTCTGTTGTCCAATAGTTGAACGATCCGATGTTCCACCAATGAAACTCTAAATTATTTACAGTTACCTTTGAATAAAAACCAGAGACAAACCAGAATATTTTCAGTGAACGGCCGCTGGTTTAATTAAAATTTAATTTTCGAATCCATTTCTGTCACATTCACTGCATCGATGCAGTTTTGTAGGTTATGAAATAGTTACATGATTTTCATAGGTAAAAAAATATTCGCTATGACGATAACTAGCACATTTAAATCATCACAATGATGTCAATTCAGATGTCGCCAAAACAAAACTATACTACTAGTGTATTATATAATCTGTGACTATACTAATTTGACAGAAAATAGCCCGTAGAAATTTTCCTGCGAGTGCGTCCCCAAAACAAAGGTGTGATTGATTGAACTCGTAAAAACACTGTTAAGCCAAGCCAATGCAGAGACTGTAGCCATTATCAAACGCTTCGTATTGATTCTCTTTCTAGCATTGCCACAAATTACTCGGTTTAGGGAGTTTTGGAACAGGCATTAGAATCACCTAGCATGTAAGACGAAACTGAAGGGATCCTTGAAGTCCTACCAAAATAAATGATTTTTCTTTCTTTTTTTCTTTCAAATTTATCGTGGAACTAACGACAATTTCATTGTAAAAGCGTAATCATCTTTCTTCTAGCACTAAATGTTACTACAGCGCCCCTCTGCTCTGTCACCAGTCCAGATAAGTTTTTATGGCACTGTGCCACAGAGGTTGTCAAATCAATGTTCTGATTTGACAACCTCTGTGGCACAGTGGGCGAAAGCCCGCCTGAGACGCGGAGGTTGCGGGTTCGATCCCCGCCGCGAGACAAATGTTTGCATGTTCTGCAGATTTGTTCCGGGTCTGGATGATTTTCTATCTATACTATAGTATGTATGCATTAATGAAGCGATTCTATTGGCTATTTACTAACACTCGCAACGCATCGCCCGTCTCTGATAGAAATGCAGCCTCAAGGCTTTATAAAGAATTTTTATTTCAAGAATATAGCGTTTTATCCATCATCACGTGAAGTTTTGAAAGTGGAAAGCAATTACAGCGACGGATAATGTAGGTATAAGGTGTAACTGCGAGGAAGTTTCGTCTAGGTGTATGCAGTTTGAGGTAATGCGTTAAGTTTGAGACGCTCTGGGTGATACGTGCTCGTGCTGGGGTGCTGTCGATGATTCTGGATTTTAATATCGATAAAAACGAAGATATTATAAAACATATGCAAACGGGTATATATAACCCGACGTTTCGACGGGAAGACCACCACGCGACCACGGCTGGTGCAATCCGGTCGAAACGTCGGGTGAATATTAATGGTAAAATTCGTGATAAATACCTACCCGTTTGCATATGTTTTACGAGTATAATGTGTTCTGATCGCGAAAGTTTAAAAAAGACAAAAACGAAGATATTAAACAACTAGCAATCCCAGCGAACTAGAATCACCTCAAAATATCATGAAAACGCGATCACGGTGACATACAAGGTTCAATTTATTACAGCTTTTAAAGAGTAGTAAGGTGAAAAACATACAAATACAACATATAATGACACTCTCAATACTTTTAGCATCCTTTGTAAACAAAGACCCTTAGGTATGCATATTGTTTTATTTTTTCAATTTAGTGTATCTACTTTAGCTAAAATGGATATTAAATCTGTTGCCTATCCCTTTTCATTGTTTGAATTTATCATAATTTTTTAACTGTATTGATTTTATTTTTAAAATTATTAAATATTTTTATTTATGTTTGTGAGAGAAACAAATAAACGATTTGATTTGATTTGATTTGATTTCATTGACATGAAAAAATCATTCTTACCTATATTAAACTGACAATTTTTTATGAATAAGACCATAAGGCGGTAGTCATAAGTTTTGTCATTACATATTTACATCGATAAATCACATATTCTGTTGATCGCTACGTTTTCTATTGAAGTGCTCGTGGTAGAGCTAAATTAACCTTTTCAGATATCGCAGAAATTAAGCGTTATTCATCGACAAAATAAGAATATTCAAAGCGAAGCACAACACTAGTAGTTAATAGTAACTCGTCGTCTCGTAGAGAACGTCTTTGCTCTCTTAAGACAATTTCCAAGAGTACACGCCATTGCATCCAGTTAAAGCGTCGTTTGGTGCACCTACTCTGGATAAACAGGATAATTTGATACTATCAGTTACGTTTCAGTTTAGTATCAATTTCTGCTGGATAAACGCTTGTCTTCTTTATTATTTACTTACAGCGCTCCGCGGTAGTTCTAAAAATAGCCTATGTGTCACTCCCGGTCATAAACTATGTATATTCCAAGTTTCAGCCAAATACGTTTAGTAGTTTTCGCGTGAAAAAAAAAAGTAAACAAGCATCCATCCTTAGGTACTTACAAACTTTCGCGTTTATAATATTAGTAGGAAGTAGGATAGGAAGGACTCCAATTCCAACCGAAACAACTGGCGATTTATGAGGGAGGCATATGTCCAACAGTAGACGTTCTGTGGCTGATAATGATGATGAGATTCTTCTGTACCTGCCAGCCAATATTTGTGTACCTACAGCCTACAAATACGTAATACTCTCGAGTTTCCGGTCCTTCCCCGTGGTCAAACTCTTTTGTCAAACTAGTCAAATGATCCTCCCTGTATCATGTCAATTTAAAAATATGTACAGTCAATCTTACGTGTAGCTATTCGCTCACATTTCTACTACTGTCGCTTTTCTATCCTAGTCCAGAATAAGTATGTTTTCCTCTACGACACAAGCCCGTTGGTTGTTTTATCTGAATAGCCACTAATACAATATTATCGCGCTAACGTTTCCCACGCCGTTGCTTGCTCATTGATTTTATATTGAAAAATATTTATTCTCCAAATGTCTGCGGGTTTCTTTGTCTATAATGTTATCGTTTCAAACTGCAGTCGCGAATGGTCCGAGATAATGTTTAGATTTTTTTAGTAGTTAGAAAGCGCTCGTGGCGAAGCTTGCTAAGACGTTCCTGATCCTTGAAGTTAAGCAAAGTTCTGAGCGGTCACAACTTGGATGGGTGACCGCAAGTGGCATTATCAGCTGAGCGCTTCCGCGCTTCGGAGGGCAAGTTAAATTGTCGGTCCCGGCTTTTAAAGTCGTTAAGCCATGACGGAGGCCTTTAGGCGGCCTAAAAACTCCGTCACCAGAGTTGGCCACTTGCTCATACGATCTTACTTACTTTAGTGAATATTTTGGTTTAAACTCTATCGAATCTTTGGGGAGACAAATTGTTATTGCAAGTGATTTTATATAAAAGTATTATTTATTTTTGAAGCTTTTGCGATCGCAATTCAAACTTATTATCCTATTAATATTAAAGTGAAAGTTTATGTGTGTGAAAGTATAAATAATAAATAAATAAATAAGTGAGTAAGTGTGTTTGTAACTCTTTCACGCTGTAACGGCTGGACGGATTTAAATTAAATTTGGTACAAGAATTGCTTATACCATGGATTAAAAAATAGGTTACTTTTCATTATGGTTTTCCCACGGAAACAATTCACCGCGGGTCGTTTAGCTAGTATAATATAAAAAGGTAAACGACGCGATAAATTACTATTTTTATTTATTGGTAGGTAGAGATTAGTATTTTAGAGGATTATTTCTATGGTAGCTTAGGTTAGGTACTTTGTTTCTATGTTGAAAATCGAATTTACTAGGCTAATGATTTCTATTACTTTGAACAAAAGATAGAAGGTTAACGGTGACAAGTAACTATCAATAAAATAATTCAATGAAGTTACCTATAGGTATAATCAAATATTGGCTAAATCTTCATTCTGGCGCGCATTCATCATTCGTGGCTAATGCACTGAGGTAATGGATCGGGTAATACCTTTGTGCATCTGCTGGGCCACGCCGTCAGTTAGCTTGATGCCTGATCAATCAGTTTCAGTCAGTCACTGCGATCTCACATTTATTTTCGATTTTATCTTAGAACTATAAACCTTGATTTGAAGTAGTCAGAAAGCAACTTGTATTGAAGATAGTTGCTTGATGATATGAAACAAAATTAAATTATGATCATAACTGTGTTCCCAAGAGACGGTAGACATATTCTTTAGATCTTTTAGACATCTTTAGATCCTTTGAAGATGTCTAATGGGGTAGTCAGAGGTATGTCCAAATACATATTTCGTAGATGCAAAAACTTTGCAAAAATTTACATTCGTGACATCGACGCTACTAAGTTGCTTGATTTGCAATCTAAAACTGTGGAGCGCGCAAAATCAGAAATATCGATTATTGTCTAATTCTTTGACGGCTTCTAGTCTATTTATACGGTAAAGATTACTTACTTACTTACTTACTTTACGGCAAAGACGATTAATATCTAGAAGACAGACAAAGGCCATACACAAAATCGTAACCCTAAAAAATAGCCTGAAAACTTTAAAACATCATTTTTATCCAAGAAATTTCAATTACTTTCTAGTTAAAAAACTTTTTATATTGAATATTGTTGCTACCTACTACTAAGTATTGAAATTTCTTGGATAAAATTGATGTTTTAAAGTTTCCAGGCTATCTGATACTGCGGGATAGGGTTACGATTTTGTGTATGGCCTTTGTCTGTCTTCTAGATATTAATCGTCTTTGCTTTACGGTAAAGATTATTTACAAATAGCTAACCAATCATGTATGCAAAACCTCAGACTGTAATACGAATATAAAAACTGGCGGTATGCTGTGAAAAAACAGTGTTGAGAACTAAATGCATAAAAACTTCTTAGTAAAAGTCGAAATGATATTTTCGCTATTTAAGACAGAGATTTTACTAATCTCTTGAAATATTTGATATAAGCACTTACCGCTACGTCAAACTATCATCAGTCTATCTCTATGCTTGATAGTCTATCACCACCTTTAGTATTGCTCTAAATACGCCAATATTCCATTAGAATGATGGTTTGTGAATACATGAGATGAAATTTCAGTTTGTTGTGCACATCGTGCACGGCCTGTGGCCTGCCTTTTCACTGTATGGAGTTTGAGTGAACCCGGACTGATTGTTAATTCTACCAACGGATTGAACATTCGGACTGATTTGAAATTGTTATCGGACTCAGCTGTATCTGACTATCTAGATTGTTAAGGTGCCTGTATGGGTGAAACTAGCGCCACCGCCTATTTTATTTTATTATTACGTTGAACAAGGAATAAAAAAAAACTGAATGTACAGTTTGTGAAATCTATCATAAGCTTAATACTTCTGTGATAGTTTAATTTTGTATAATTTAGGAAGAGTAGCGATAACAGAGTTTGGTGGCCGCCAAGTGCAACAATCTTTGTTAAACGTTATAATAAAATAAAATAGGCGGTGACGCTAGTTTCACCCATACAGGCACCTTAAGGGACCGCTTTTAAAAAAAGCTAGGCCTTACACCACCGGCTATGAATGCAGTTTAAGTATTTTTAAATTAAAATGAAGTCTTTTTCTTTATTCTTTATTCTTTATTTAATGAAAGTCAATTTATTTTTATAGACACAAAGAAACACACAGGAACAAAAAATATCTACACTTCTTAACCTAAAAAACTAAATAAATAAAAGGAACTCTGTATTCTATCTAAAATATATAAGTATTTTAACTAAAGATAGAAGACAGAGTTCAGGTCACCGACCGCAGGTAGAGTACCCAAAAGGCTGGCAACGTTACCTCGTTGAATTGCTATACTTATCCTCTGTCCGAGGTAAGCACCAGCCCTTTGGTCATTGGTTTCGTCTATTAGCCTCTTGGAAATTTCACGATAAAGAAGCCACGCCTCTGGACCCCATGATCCTAAAGTTTCTACACCAAAAGGCAGAAATATATATCCATCTCCGATAGATGTATATTTCCGCCTTTTGATGTTTTCTGCTGCTGCCGCCGCTGCACCCGCAACCTTGGAGGTTGTCGATAAATGAGACGCCGCCAGCGTGTCCACGCAAGTAGCATCCCACACCAGCGGCCTCCCACGGCTCCAAGGAATCAACGACATACCGTCAGGCCGTTTACCATCATCACGTGCGATACCGTTCGGCTCTAAAATGGCCGGCACGTTAATGGTGGCAAGGGCTCGACGAATTATGTCGTTGAGACTGGCATGGCGGGAAAGGCGGCCTGCACAGCGTCGACAGGATAGGCCGTGATGGCCTTGACGATCGACTGCGCTACCGCAGTGGCACTGATGGGGCTCGTTGGTCGTGGCTCCAATACGCAGACTAATGGCCAAAGAAAAAGTTATGTTGTCCAAGAGGGTGCCTAAGTTCACCGAGGGCAAGGCTTGAAGCCAGAAACCAGATTCCCGAGTTCCAGAGGCAATAAGACGAGCCCTGTCCGATAGAGTCGCAGCAGAATCAATTAAGTCCTGCTGCATCTTCTTACAAACAGGCTCGTCCCAATGTCTCTGTAGGTGAAGTTTCTCGGGAATCGATTCAGTTGGACAGATTAAAGCCCACGCATTCTTAGCTTCGTCCATAGCATTAATTTTGATGTTACCTAAAGAAGCATTAATGATTTTTGAAAAAAGGGCCGATGTGCTATGTACAGAGGATAAGAACGCCGGAAGAGACACACTAGAAATTTTACGAATGCCTAGACCACCAAACCTTATGGGAAGAGTGGCCTGACACCAAGAAACATCTGACAGGGGACAATTTAGAATTTTAACTAGAACATCTTTTAATGCATCGTCCAAATTAGATAAAAGGTCATTAAACTTCCAAAGAGGGCTGCATCTAAGAACATAGGTGAGCTGAGGCACAAAAAGACAAAACCGAATGATATGAAAAGCTATGTGACGGTGAATTTTGGATAATCGCTCAGAATAATCATCGAATTTCGCACGCTGCTCTGTGATGAATGATGGAAACGATTCATCTAGAATTGGGGCACCTAACAGGCGTAGAGTTTTTTTTGTAATAATTTTGATGTTAGGTGCCAAAAAACTGAATTTTGAAATGATTTCATCTTTTTTGGAATTTTGAATGGATTCATTTATAAATAATTCACATTTAGAAAAATTTAAAACCAAACCGATGTCATGAAATTTGTTGATAATTGTTTTTAAATCCGATAAAACTGTCTCTGAATCGCCTCCTAAAGTGCCATCATCTAGATACCAAATGTTTAATTTAGAATTTAACGCAGAAATGATAGAATGGATCGCAAGACTAAATATTGCAGGACCTAGGGGATCACCTTGTTGGCAGCCGGTAGATGATGAAATGTTATGCGTTTTATAAGTGAGAGTGGATTCTGAACCGTAACATTGAAAAAGGTAGTCGAAAACTTCGGGACAACAATTTTGAATTTCATTTAGGATGGTGTTTCTATTTACTGAATTGAATGCGTTTTTGACATCAACCTTCAGCAGTACTTCACCTGCATCTCTTTTTAAAAAAGTTCTTACTGAATGAACGGCGGCTTCACATCCACCCCTGCTGCCGAAACCTAGCTGTACTGGTTGAAACCTTGCAGTCAGTTGGGGTAGAATGTTTTTGCAGCAGATTTTCGAGGCTATGCGACGAAAGGTATAACCCACTGCAATGGGGCGAATGCCACCGTCCTTTTTCTTTAGGGCACACAAATTTGCCCCGTAAAGCATATGGGTAATGTCTCCGTTAACTTTTCCTGCAAGCATCAAATTGATGACAGCGGTTAAATTCGTTAGAACAGCTCTACCAGTGTCCCCTTGAATATTGACTAGGTCTTTAAGATGTTGTGGTGTGATACCATCAGGGCCACCGGCAGAACCATTTCTAAAGGACATAATCGCTGCATATACATCTTTATTACTTGCATAGATGGGCTGTTGTGTGTCACCTAAAGGAGATGAGGTAATTTGTACTGGAGAAGGTGGATGTTTCTCTACTAGAGCCCTAAGTGTATCCGGAGTATCTGGAGCTAAGATATCACTGCTAAATAACAAATTCGAAGCTCCTTTGATATCTCCGTCACTTACTTTGGACTCTATTCTGTGAATGATATCGTGGGACTGTGTGAAAAGCGGATGTTGAGCGTATGTAGAGTCTGATGAGCTATAATTTTGAAGGCAGTTACTCTTGATGGATGAAGTCAGTGAAACATTGGGTTTTCTATCAGAATGTAAAATTTGATAAGAAAATGAAAAAAGGCTCTCCCAAGCTTGAATTGAATTTGCCGAAATGATTTGTTTTAATCTTGTACAAAAATTTTGAGCTACTGAATGACGAGCACCTTTAGGAATGCGTTTCACTAAAGGTACTGATGATTTTAAATGTGATAAGGTTTGCCAAAAAGGATCTTGTAGCGGAAGGGAAGCATGAGAAGTACTAGCAACGGGGGAGTGAATGAGTGGGAGCCTGTTCTCGCTTAATGTGGTTGATGATTTATGGACTTTTCCGATATGAATATTTAAACCTTTTATACCTTTAAAAAATTTTGGATGTGAGCACTGAGAGCATTGTATGAAATCCGAGGATGAGGGAGTAATCGAATTGGTTCCTGAATTACCTGTGGTCTGTGACATGTTATGCTGAAAAAAAACTATTGTACAACCTAAATGCTACAAGACTTACAAATATTAGCGATAAGCAGAAAAAAATCATAAAAACACAGCATAAAAACAAGGACTAAAAAATCACAACACAAACTGAAATAAATGTCAATTCAGATGATGCGCTGCGTATGTCAGGGCTCCGCTAACGAGTAGTTGTAGTAGGTTTTATTCCAAATGGACATTAGTCGGACAAAACACAGTAAGTATATTATTATTGTTTCTGGAGAGAATGGTAGGTACAATCATGGGTACAATGCGCAATTGACACTTTGTGCACAATCTTGCTCTTTTTTCTTGCTGGTCTTTTATTTTGGGGTATCATCATGAAAATTTATGAAAATTGGTCTTTCAAATAGCAGTAATTTAAATATTTATATTATTTGTTGAAATTTTTCATTATTTCTTTCTGCCATTTTTTGACGTTCAAAATAAACTCATTCTTTATTGTACACAAGAAAAAATACAATTAAAAAAACTAAATTAAAAGGCATCTACAAAGGCGAGCTTAACCCTAACTAGAGTTTTCTTCCAGCAAACCTTTGAGAATAGGGAAAACTGATTCAAGTTGTGGGTACGTGTACGTAAAACCAAAAACAAAATAAAACATTGTAAATAATAATAAAACATACATAATGTCGTCCTTCAGTAAAATTGTCTATCTACAATAATAAGGTACTTTCCCTCCATGTGGCATGGCTGTGGGACGCCCTGTATATACCTACAGGGTGAATTTTTGAGACGGGACAGTAAGGGCAGGTACCTTAAACGTTATAGTTAAAGGAAAACGTTTTTAGGAGACTATCCATTATTTTTTAAAATATGATGAACTGCATTTACAAATTTTGGAAAAAATGTAGGTACAGTTAGCAAGAAAATGGTCATTTTACACAAAAACTTTTTTATGATGCCAATCGATTCTGTTTCTTAATATAAGGATCTATAGGACCGACTGAGGTTTGAGTACTAGAAATGTCAGAAATCGCAAAAAACTTTTTCCATACATTTCGGTAAAAGTGCCAAACTTCAAAATTAGCCAAACTTTTTTTTATGGGTAGATCCGCTATAATCCAATATAAAGAAAAGTAACTGTATAATAATATACAAGAATTGCTCATTTAAAGATATTAGATTATAAACAAAATTATAACAATATCTAGGATAGGCACCTATTAGTTTGAGCCCCGCTCAGCTTATACGAGCTTACCGACCAATTTCATGCCAAATTACAGCTAAAATATCACACAATGCCATAAAAGAGTCATAAGTTAAAATATTAATGCCATCATCGAAAATTTGCGGTAACGCTGAGTGGTCATTATACGTAAAAAATCTCGAAAATTCGTTTTCCATGTCACACGGCGCCATCAAGCGCAGTTGAAATCGCACCATTATTTTTTATGGCCCAACGTTGGGCCACGGAAATGGCTGGTACTGAAAGTTATACTGCTTTGTACTTATGTTTTATTTTCTTACGTATAAATTAGGCTGTAGATAGTCCGTCACCAGAGTTGGCCACTTGATCATGCGAACTTACTTTTAGTAGATAGTCTGAATGTTCGCGTAACTACGGTTTAATCAATTTTAGTGAAACTATGCCTAATATATAGTTAAGGAACAGACGAAAAAATTATTTCAAGTTATGGTTACCTTTAAAGATATTTCAAACTTAAAAATAAACCTCCAACCGTAGGCATATCTCGAGTCAGGTAAAAATATTTGTTTTTTGTCTAGTCTTGAAAATATAAATTTATCGTTTAAATTAAGAATATCTGATACAACAATTATTTAGAAACTTGAAATTTTATACAAAAATAACATAATAATATAACAATATTTTGACAATAAATAAGTTCCTATGAGCAACTGGCCAACTCTGGTGACGGAGTTTTTAGACCGCCTTAAGGCCTCCGTCGTGGCTTAACGACTTTAAAAGCCGGGACCGACAATTGAACGTGCCCTCCGAAACGCGGAAGCGCTCAGATATTTTGACAGAGCAAGCAGAAATAGACAAAACATTTTTTCATTAGAAAATGAAAAATCTTACGAAAAATTACAACTTCGACGGGATTCGAACCCGCGTGCTTCAAGATTTTTTCATTAGGTATTTTAAAGTTTGTGTGAGGGGCACTTTCCTTTTGTTTTAAAATGAACTTTAGTTTTGTGGCCTGATATTATTGGGTGTTCAAAAACGGGGATATTGGGGGTAAAATGAATGTTAAATGTTTGTAAATGTTTGGAGAAGGGACACGCTGTATAATTTGGTGCCATGTTTAGTGTTACGGCTGTATGGCGTAATTGGGTTAAATCACAGATTTTTGCCCCCGACTGTCGCTGGATTTCCTTAATTTTCGTGATAGGATGTTAAAATTACGTTGCATAGTACGCGGCATGTAAATAGAACGCTGAACATTTAACCTTTTCTCATCATCATCAGCCCTTATCCCACTGCTGGGCATAGGCCTCTCTTCGCTTCCGCCACTCGACTCTGTCTCGCGCTAATCTTATTTCATTTTACCTTTACCTTTTTTTAATATATATTATTATTATACAAAGAAAACACCCAGACTCTTTAATAACATTGATAAAAAAATCTTTTTAAAAGTTACGGACTCTGATGGGATTCGAATCCGTGATGATACAAACGATTTACGCCCTTTAGCCGGGCTGCCTTAAACCACTCGGCCACGGAACCTAAGTGTGGTTTAACATTATAATAAAAAAAATTAACCTATTTTATCCCACTGCTGGGCAAAGGTCTCCCAATTTATAATAAAATATACAAAACTATTGATTACTTACTATAATTTTGTGCATAAAAATGAGTTATACTTATAAAACAGATTTTTATTTATGATTTATACATAATATTACATTGTTATACCATACAATAGTATTTAAATGACTCGCATGAATCCCGACACTTTACAGCAATCGCCATTTTGTGTATAACGTACAATTCAAAATAAAATATGCATCCGCGGATAATTATACAGCCCATGGCTAATTTTTACAACCTTAATCCAAATTGTACGTGCCAGAGGATTTCCGGCCCACCTGTGACGCGGTTTGTAGCGATCGCAAAAAAAGTCGTGAGAGCCTGTCCAGATGGGGCGTTTTGCGCGCGAGTGCCCTCGCGCGTAAAACATTCGCGCGTTCTCCAGATACTAGAGCGCTATACATTCCGTCCAGATGCTGCCGTGCGATTCCTATAGCGCTCTAGTATCTGGAGAACGCGCGAATGTTTTACGCGCGAGGGCACTCGCGCGTAAAACGCCCCATCTGGACAGGCTCTAAGAAACGGCTAGTTCAAAAATATACATAAAATCGTAGGGAATTAGGTACCTATGTATTTCTACTTGCATTCGTCTTTATTATATTTCTCATAGGCTTTGATGTGAAGAGTAACTTTAGACCTGGCATTTAATTTTCTCCAAATGTTTATTTATCAAACAAAATCCACAGCTCTCAGTATTCACAAACTTATTTATATTTCATACAGCCAATGACGAATTTACATTTTTTGAGTAGGTACTACTTATATTACGATTTTACCTATCTGTTTTTATCCTATCCGTTTCTTTCTGTAGCAAACTTGTACGAAGGCTGAAGAGAATATCACATAAAGAACATAATTATAGAACCTCCTTTTTTAAGTCAGCTAAAAAAACATGTCGAGAATAAAAGAAAAATCTTACTAAAAGTTTACGGGTTCGACGGGATTCGAAACCGCGAAATACAAGCGATCCTCTTTAGCCGGGCAGCCATAACCTCGGCCACGAAGCCTATGACGCCGAAGACGAAACTATCAGTAAGATGATATTTCGGTTAACGTAGCAAGTGTACGTATGATGCCAAATATAGAACGCTCATGTAACTATCACTATAACATCACTGTTAGAAGATTAATTTCTGACGTACATTGTCATTTAGTACTATCCTGTCTGGTTAGTGCTAAAATCGATAAATATGTGATAAAAACTAAGCAAACAAAGTAAGACGATTCTTCTAAATCAATTAACTAAATACTACTTACCTTATACTCGTATAATAATCTCATTTATTTGTAGCATTTTTAGCAAAATATATAACCAAGAACCATCCGGCACAAATCGCCCTAATAATTATAGCAATTAACAAAAATACTTCCCACGTTTGACTGTTATTCCAACCATACGCTTTGTTTTATCGGAAACCTCTTTGTCCAAAGTTTAATGTTTTTTCTTAAGCATTATTATACCTACACCGTTATATTTTATAGTTCTAAGTGTCATAAAGACACACCAAATGAGATCACCTTTGTTTTACTCGAATGTAATGTAATTAGTTTTTGAATCACCGTGTTTATATGCAGTTTATAAATCGTAAAGGTGATATTTTAATGTGTACGAGAAAAACTTAGCTTTTAACAATACAGTAAAGTGCGCAGTTAAAAAAGGTATTAAATCGTTATGCGAGCTTTTGGTCAAAGAGGTCAAAGAGCAGAGTAAATGTCTACCGTACTTCGGGGATATAGTATACATCAAGTTTAAAAAGTGTCGTCACCTGAAAGATAACATTCCACATTTAACAAGGCTTTGAAATTATGATATTTTTAGGCAATTATATAAGTATTTTAATTTAACATTAGTGGCAATTCGGAGTGTCGCAAAAGCTAAAATTAACTAACTTAAAATGTTGCCGTCCCTTTCATAGCGATGGAAATAAAAAGGATGGCATTAATTTTAGTTAGTTTAGTTTAGCTTATGCGACACTCCGAATTGCCACTATTGTATAGAGTTTTGTTTTGTTGCTTATTTTAATAAATTTAGTTTATTTTTTATTTTTTATTACTACGTAGGTTCATTATTATTAATGATTATTAAATAGTGCTGTACATGCCTGTAATAATTACAGGCATGTACAGCACTATTTAATAATCTTTAATTATTGTGACTCTTTAATACTACATCGATGGGCTCGATGCATCCAACACAACTTTTGACTCGTTACCTACTCATTCTTGATCTTGTACATTTGCGACGTCAATTCGGACATTACCATTTACTATTCCTTTTGACACCGGGATCTTAACTTATTTACATACTTATTTCGCATGTAGGCTCGATTGTGAGTACATCAATCACAATTGTGAAGTACATGTGCATTTTATAAGAAAGTAAAACATGTGCAGTTTATGATGTCTTGTGTATTTTATGGTGTATGTGTGTGGCTAATTCTATTTCTGTTAATATATAATATGGATGTAATTTTGTCTGAAATAAATAAATGAATTAATGAATTAACTACAGATCTACAATATCTACTGACTGATGAGTATGATTAATTACTATATAATATATTGAAACAAAGCGCTTATTTATAAACATGTTGCAGCCATCAGAATCATATCATTGCGGAGTTAGTCACGGGTAACGCTGTACTGTAATTAATATCGCATCACGAGAGGACATACCTACCGATATGATCTCATCGACTCCCCATTTGTGGTAGATGGGTTTATCTCGAATTTTCAAAATAACTAACAGGTTACTTCGGACAGCGTGTAAGAGGAATGTAATGAGAGTAAATGAGGCGAAAGAGGCGTGTCAGGATCGTAGCATGATCGTAGCATCGTAGCAACTGGAGATCCGTGGTCTCTGTCTACCTCAAGAGGCTTAATTTTATGTATGTATTGTTTATTTTTTACGTGATTGTTGACGCTCTATTTAAAATTGCTAAAAAGAACCATTTTGCGACGTCTGAGTTATTAGTTGTATGTCAAATAAATAAAGCTGTGAGCTTTAAAAACAGACAGACCAAACCCTTTAATTAAAATATTTTGAAGAT
Source organism: Xanthorhoe designata (assembly GCA_963582015.1). NCBI lineage: Eukaryota > Metazoa > Arthropoda > Insecta > Lepidoptera > Geometridae > Xanthorhoe > Xanthorhoe designata. Next base: position 1,076,167 of record OY757049.1, read on the forward strand.
AGACAAACTAATGCTCGCAAGTCTTCCATGCCATGGTAGCGCATGCAAGCTAGCATTGGCTCCGACAATCTGGTAAAAATGAGCTTACATTATTTTGAAAGAATTGATCAAAATCACTTAATAAACAACAATTAAAGCCTTATTTTAAAGATTATCATTGCTATTTTTAAACCTTTGGTCGAAAAGAGACATAATAAAAAAAAATGCACTTATATCGTTTGGCATGCAGTGACCAAACCAACAACAATCGAACCTGAACGGTACAGAAATTATCGCGCTACAAGCCCGTGAAGCCCCTGATAACCATCTACAGCCTAACGACTGCTTTCCGAGAATCCACGATTTCTGACTTACACACCTTTTGACTAAGCACCACTAAAATATAGGTACTAGCGATATGGCGGTCGGTTTTTTGTAGCGTTTTTTGTGTTACTGCACTTTTTTTGATACAAGGTGTTCTATTTTATATCTTTCATTTGAAAAACTGACGAGACGAAGTTGAAAGGAAAATATAAAATGTTAGTTTATTTTTAAACACGAATTATGATTACGGCTGTATCCCCAAGGTGCAGTAGACTTTACTCTAAAACTTAATAATGAATAAACGGGTTACCACTGGAATTTTCAAATAAATGTAGGTTGTCAAATGTTGTAGATACTGTAAAATCTAGTGAATAAATAAATAATAAATAAATATCCTTGGACATTTCACACGGCGTCATCTAGTCCCAAGCTAAGCACCTTAATGCTTGTGTTATGGTAACCAGATGACTGATAAACTACATAGATACATATTTTTTATGTAAATACATACATACTATAGATAGAATAACATTCAGACCCGGAACAATGGCTGCAGAACATGCAAACATTTGTCCCGTGGCGGGGATCGAACCCGCAACCTCCGCATCTCAGGCGGACCTTTGCCCACTGCGCCACAGAGGTCGTCAAATGTGCCTAGGTTTTTTTTATATTTTAGAGCTCGTGTTATTTATTATTTACCATTATTATTAGCAGCACTCAGTGTCCCACTGCTGGGCAAAGGCCTCCCCCCACTCTCTCCATTCGTCCCTCTCCTATGTGAGATTATATTATAATATTTTTGATATGATGCTCGACTAGGATTTGATCCTAAGACCTCCTGATCGAAAGTCGAAGCATTCCCACTCGGCGCTAACGCGGCTCTATTGTTTTTTAGAATTTTTGGAAATTATCATTTAATATACAGTCAATTAAAAAAATTTAGAACACTCTGTATACATTTTAAATGTAATAAATTATAGGTTCTGGGAGCGTATCAAGTAATGTCATTTTTTGCGAATGTTCATTGCAGAGCAAAAAGTAATTTTAATCACTCAATTAATTTGAAATCAATATGCATTGTGCCTAATTGTAGAATCTATTCATAGATTCTTTGTAGATTAACAGAAGTTTAATGATGTAATATATTTTTTGCGATTGGCCAATTTTATAGGTCACCTTTGAGTCTATTGTGAGTCAAAATAAAAACAGATTGATTTTAGATTCGTTCTATAAGAAAAAAATAATTAAATGATCACGACTTCCCAAGAGGTAGACATATTCTTTGAGATCTTTTTTAGATTAGAACTTAGACAGGCGGTAGACATATTCTTTGAGATCTTTTAGACATTTTTTAGATCCTTTGAAGATGTCGAATGTGGTAGTCAGATGCATGCCCAAATACACATTTGGTATTTGCAGAAGCTAACATTCCATACGTGACAGGTTGCAAGCCCATCGACGCTACTAGAAAGCTAACTGGTTTCCTCACGATGTTTTCTACGATTTTTTTATTAAACCATGACGCAGGCCTTAAGGCGGCCTAAAAACTCCGTCACCAGAGTTGGCCACTTGCTCATACGAACTGACTTACTTACTTATTAAAACACGATTGGTAAAAGTTATCTCGATAATATATTTTTGACACACATTTTGCTAATCTCATGTTGGGTTTTATTTTGTCAATGTGTCTATCGCTCTGCACTTACTCACTCACGAGAAAAAATATTATTTGCTATCCCGGTCCTTCTTCGGCAATTTTTCGCTTAGTATCATAGTATTTTAATGACGATGTAAGAATTAAATGTCGATAAATATACATTCCAAAGGGCGGTATTACTCATCTAGTTTTTGTTCTCATTGCGTCAACAAAATGCCGCGCCTCATGTTCTCACGATCGTTTCCCGACTCATTAGCTTTCCTTGTACGAGTTTCTATAGAGCTCGGTATTTGTCATGGCACTAGAATTGAATGAATGAATGAAAATTCTTTATTGCACACCTTATTTTCTAGGACAAAAATACAATCAGTAATAAAACTACGAACATGCGCGGCCTTATTAGAATTGAATGGTAAATATCCTTGGACATTCCACACAGCGTCATTTAGTCCCAAGCTAAGCAAATTAATGCTTGTGTTATGGTAACCAGATGACTGATACACTACATAGATACATTTTTAATTAAATTATAAATAGAAAACACCCATACTCGAGACAAATATTTGCAGATCATGCAAAAATGTGTCCCGCAGCATGTGATCGAATCCGCTACCTCTGCGTCTCCGGCGGGCTTTCACTCACTGCGCCACAGAGGTTGTCAAAAGGTCGGTGTTGTTCTATAATTTTACGTTTTATCAAATTTAAATTTTAATAAACATACAGGAAGGCGTAGAAATAATGATGTGGTTAGGAAAAAAATTCAACAGTGCATTTTGTACCTAATACTTTAAGCAATTTAAGTGTGATTATATAATATTTTATTTATAAATCGATGACCACTTTCATCCGATGGTGATAACGATGCTATTTTCTCATACTATTCTGCATGCACCATACCATCTTTATAAAATTATAAATCGTTTGACCACGTTTTCATCCGATGGTAACTATCGATGATACGTATTCTTAGGTGCCATATTATTGGTCGAGCGTTGTATTTGAATGTCGCACTAACACTTCATGGTCGCCTGTCTGTCTGTCAAAGGCAATTCCCTTATTTATAAGATGATTAATTACTAAAAATGTAAGATGGTTAGAACATTGTTATTGATATAATTAGAGCAATTAATCATAAATTAAAAGGGACAAATGGATTAATATTAACAGACAGCGTGGCAATATTCATCATCGTACACAAAAAATCGTGGAATTAATTAAGGTGAAAAAAAAATTAAAAAAAATTGAAGATTTTTTTTTCACCCCAGGGAGCGGTAGACATTTTCAGATTTTTCTATTTATAAAATTGGATGTCGCTTATGTGGTACATTTAATTATATCGTGTGCATTAACTTATTATTCTTCTCGAAGCGTAATTTAAAATTGTACACAGGAGATACCTAAGGTTTAGTGACCTCTTTAAAAAAAGAATTAGTACAGCCTACACAGAAACTGTCTTGCTTTTGTATCTTGCAGGTTTTTTTTAATACTTATTTTTATAATACTCATTATGCTTTTGCTAGGCGCAAACCTAGGCTATAAAACTAAGCAGTTTAAATCAGTTCAAGATTTTTTAATCTTTTCCATATTTTACGAGATTCACACACAAACTAAAACAAAAATTATAAATTAAAAAAATAAAAACAATATACATTGAATGCTTTGAAAAACATCGGTTTTGTAGCTTTTGTATTAATATTAGTAGGTAAGTATAAATAAATAAATAAATAAAATATCCTTGGACATTTTACACGGCGTCATCTAGTCCCAAGCTAAGCAACTTGTGTTAAATATGTATAGATAATAAAATAACTATAATGAATAAATTACATGCCATATAATAATAAATAGTGATTGGTACATGCATCTACTTATATTAGTTGGTGGTTATGGCTTAACTTGGCACTTTTAATCTGTGGTTAAGGAATTACTTGCATTATTTGCCTATAAGACCGCAAAATCAGTGGAAAATGGCAAAATGGCATTTATTTAATACTAGCTTACTCGACTCGGCTTCGCTCGCGTGGTACCTGGATTTAATGTAGCTTGGTAATATTCTACGACCTCTGTGGCGCAGTGGGCGAAAGCCCGCCTGAGACGCAGATGTTGCGGGTTCGACCCCCGCAGCGGGACAAATGTTTGCATGTTCTGCAGGTATTTGTTCCGGGTCTGCTTGTTTTTCTATGTATATATAATGTATGTATTTACAAAAAAAATATCTATGTAGTAGGTATAACAGTCATCTGGTAACCATAACACAAGCATTCATTGCTTAGCTCGGGACTAGATGACGCTGTGTGGAATGTCCAGGGATATTTATTTATTTACCTATTTATTTATTTTATTTACAAGCTGCGCCCCGCGGTGTTACCCATTGAGGTTATTTCTCGTTCCCGTGGGAATACCGGGCTCAAAAGTAGCCTATTTTTCAATCCAGGGTTGCAATTCGAGTAGCAAATTTCATTCAACTCGTCCAGCCGTTTGAGCGTGAAAGAGTAACAAACACACTGTGTGTGTAACACACAAACTTTCAACTTTATAATAATTAAGTAGGATTTTAGTTGTGTTCTCGAATAGCTCCTACTTACTAGACCACGACGGCGCGGCGGCGCCCAAAAGATGATGCAGTTGATTATTTTAGGATCTTAAATTCCGAAACATAGGTACATTATCTTTCTTACATGCCTTCAATTTATGCAGGCAAAGTGACCGCTCAGAACGTTGCTTAACTTCGACGATCTATCAAGAACGTCTTATAAGCTTCGCCACGAGTGCTTCTCTGTGATGATGGTTCTCTGTGTGGTGACTGAGAAGGGACGTTTCCAGCCGTCCATACTTCTAGGTCCATTGTAAATAGTTTAGTAGAACTTTTTATAATGAATAATTAAATAGGTTAAGTCGTCTCTTATCTGCGCAGTATAAGTAACAGTAGCTTACTACGCCGCATTTTATTATTTATCGTTCTTGCACTCCTAGCGCTGACAGATAACATGGATGTTGTTATGCAGCTAAGGAAAAGTAATTGAATTAGTCATTGAATCTTTCGTTCGTTCGTCTAATTGTCTCTTTTTAGCCTCAAAAGTTTTCTAGAAGAAAACTCATTTTAGCGTTAACCTTGCCTTGGTAAGGCTGCCTAAGGCCTTACATTTTTTTTTTTATTATTATTTTGGTAAGTTGTCATAGCAACGTTTGTCTAAAAGTGTCATACATTTTGTGTTGAATAAACAACGTTGCTATGACGACCGACCTACGGACATCCGTACGTTGGATATAGGAATCGGGGGTTAGAGAACAATAAGAACAGGCTAATATATAATTTATTAAAAACAATAAAATAAACTTATCTAAGACTGTATCAGGGTTTTAAGTTCCCCTTCATACAATCGTAGATAATATATATTTTTTAGGTCTTTAGGTGGCCTAAACAACTCCGTCATCAGAGTTAGCCACTTGCTCCTAAGAATTTACTTAGTCGTAGCAAAGACGATTAATATCTAGAAGACAGACAAAGGCCATACACAAAATCGTAACCCGTACCAGATAGCTTGGAAACTTTAAAACATCAATTTTATCCAAGAAATTTCAATTACTTTCTAGTTAAAATTACCTTAATTTTTTTTTATATTGAATATTGTTGCTACCTACTAGGTACTAAGTATTGAAATTTCTTGGATAAAATTGATGTTTTAAAGTTTCCAGGCTATCTTATACTGAGGGATCAGGGTTACGATTTTGTGTATGGCCTTTGTCTGTCTTCTAGATATTAATCGTCTTTGGTCGTAGACATGTTTATTTTTTAGCTGTTTTAATTTATTGTGTTCATAAAAAAAGCGGAAGCATACCTCCTATACCTACATGATTTGATAGCAACAGATAAAAGAGAATGACATGCTCTTATAGTGGTTAACCCGTGGAGGTGAAATAAGATATTGTTGAATAAGATTTTAACAAGAGTTTGAATACAAACTATAATGTGTTGCGTAAGCAAAGATTTTTAGATTCTTATAATGAACTCATTTAAATTGAAAATGTGAAGATAATTTCATTATTTTCTAAAGATCAACAATTCTTCATCACAGTTTTCTTTTAAATTGATTACAAATTAATAACATAAATAATTAACGTGTATAGCCTCCCTTAGTGCCATCTGCCAAGATCCGCGCTAATACGATCCATTTAAATATATTAAATAAAATTAATTGTTTCCTCTCGCATAACACCATTCATGACCGCCAGTTGCGCACGCAGACGTTATCGTAGTTTCACTTTTAATTACAATTTAAACAACATAATTAATTATTTAAACGCAATTTTGTTTTGTTATTATTATTTTATAAGTGATAATATAATTGCTTGTACGTTTTGTCTGGTGACTGTCTATAGACTTTCCATTGTACTTAAGCTGATACTTTTTGAGTACCTATGTTATTTTGTTAGGAAATATTTTTTGGGTAATGTTTTGCTTTTGTACTTTTTGCGCCAATTTACAATTTACACTTGTGAAGCGCACGTGGCATGGCAAAGCTTGCTTAGACGTTCTTGATAGATAGTCGAAGTTAAGCAACGTTCTGAGCGGCCACTTGGATGGGTGACCGCAAGTGGCATTAATATCTGAGCGCTTCCGCGCGTGCTTCGGAGGGCACGTTAAATTATCGGTCCCGGCTTTTAAAGTCGTTAAGTCATGACGGAGGCCTTAAGGCGGCTTAAAAACTCCGTCACCAGAGTTGGCCACTTGCTCATACGAACTTACTTTTACTTGTGAACCGAAAATGTTCTTCCTCTAATGAAAAATAACGAAACATAATCATTTTTGTTTTTTCTATACCTACCGATTACACAGAATACCTATTAGAAATTATTATTTTACCATAAAAGGGGATTTTGACACTAAAATTCCCGTCTAACTATGACATGGGGATTTTGACTCAGCGGCGCAGATAGATAAGATTATAATCATAACTACATCTAGATTGATCGTTACCGACTTTAGGAAGGTTCATATCTGACGGAACATGCGTCGCGTATTATACGCCAGAACAGACAAATGTATAGAAAAACACTTGACCGTTCACACTCAATCGATGATACGTTAGTACGCTAGATGATACGCTCGGCGTATTTTACGTCAGATATGAACCTTCCCTTAAGTTTCCCGAGAATATTGACAAAATATAATAATTAATATCAAATTCTCATAAATTACTCTAACATCGATAATTCACACTCTTCAGAAAACTGCATTGAACAGATATAATTAGACACAGCTGCGGGTTCAAAGGGTCAAACAAAACACAAATTACTGAGATAAATTACTATACTAATTATTCTAAGCAGTTCTGTATGTAGAAGCATCAGGCATAAAACTGAAATATTAAATAAATAAAAATATAAATAATAAGTACCTAAGAAAGGAGTGAGAAAATGGAAGAAGAAACTTAAACTATTTAAGTTATTAATTAAAATTTAAAATTGTGGGATAAGGGCAGGAAGAAGACAAAAAGTCCCGCGCAGGGGAATGAACCCGCAACTTCTTACGTCATAGGCGGCGTAGTGGCCTTCAACCACTACGCCGCAGAGGTCGTGGAAGAAAAAAAATGTTGCACCGAATGTGGGACAAGGACAGGAACATAATAATAACTATATTCTAATCTACAAATACAAGTGAAGTCATAGAACTAACTTGTTAAAAATTAGTAACAGCAAGTGTTAAATCAATCACATTAGCGATAACCTTGCTGTCAATTGCTTACACGAGTTAATTGTTAGTGACGTATTAGTAATCCAAGATTTTCTATTATTCTGCCTATAATTTAAGTAATCTAGAGCTAATTTAATTACACGCATTGTGACTTGAAGGTGACGAATGATACGATACTCTACTTGTATGGAATTCTTTAATTAATGCAATTACTTGTATATAATTAATTATATAGGACTAGTATGCGCCCGTGGAATCGCTCGCGTTAAAAACCACCATGATAAAAGTAGCTTATAGTTATTCCAGGTCATACGTGTAATCCAAGTTCTTTTTCATTTGGTTAAATTTCTTTTTATAACTTTGTTTTTTATCCAGAACCAAATATAAAAATGTTATTTTTATAAGGTCAAGTATGTGGCGTTGAGGCTACAATTTCCAGCTCTCTTCGTAATTTTTTGTAATCTGTCTCATGTATCTCTCATGTAGCGTGCCCAAGACACTGGCAGCATTGCCGCGCTGGATGGCAATGCTGATCTTTTGAGCCAAATAAGTGCCAGCCCTCGGATCACGCGTCGCTTCGACCAGACGCCCCGATAGAATTTTAAAAACGCGATGAGCCAAGTTATATTAGTTCTCATGTAAGTGATTCATTTGCCTTTTTTTTAGAATAAAATACCTATGAACTGAAAAGAAGACAGAATTCTGGCACGCAAAATGCAAATTGATACACAAATGTTATACTTACGTTCGAATTCATCATAATGGCCCATAATTTGGGCCGTAAGGGGATCAACAGGCAAATAAAAATTCGCGGTTTGATGCACTGTTTAGGGGCTCACACACGATAAATCCGTTTTTATAGTGTAAACTCGCCTTTATGGACTAAAGGCACAGACATTTGGCTCAATGGATGCCAGATGGTAACAACGAATTTAGCTTGAAATGAATTTGAGTTTTTTTCTGTTTTGGAACGATCTTTATCTGTAATGTCATAAGTTCCTAATTTAAATGATTGGAGATGTATATAATTAGAGTATTTTAAAAGAAAAAAAAACAGGTTCACGACTTTATCCTCAAGGCACGGTGGACATTTTCTCATAGACAACGAGCCTCAGTTTGTTTGACTGGCCACAAGACCCACTCCTAGCTCCCTACTAAAAAAACTCAGGCCTTTACATCATTTACTAGATGATTTATACAGCGTCAAAAGGCAATATTTGCCTGCACTACAGCGGGAAACTGTAGTGCCTGGGACATTGTTGAGATAGAATAGGCTTGCCCAGCACCTAAACCATCCGCTCAGCTTAGCCGGCCATATCCACAGGAAAGACAAAGATCATTACGTGTGAGGCTGACTAGCTGCGGGTTTCCTCACGATGTTTTCCTTCACCGTTTAGAGCTCGTGTTAATGACCATATACATTTTTAGAAAATAACAATCCATTGATGTCTTGTCGGGATTCGAACCCACGACCTTCGGAGCAAAAGTCGAGAAACATTCCACTCGGCCAACATGATTCACTAGAGCTTAACTATTTAGATTTGAGCGGATGGATCACTGAAAAGAAAGCTAGGACCACACCTATTTTGTTTCCCTGATTCTTCCTGGTGTTGGTCGTGATAGAACAGAATTACATAGCTCATAAGACATTTATGTGATCATAGCGGTCCTTTGATGATTTCTCATTTTTCGATGAACAGACGATCCGTAAGCGGTATTAAACGAAAATTAACATTAGTCAGAACTTTTTCCAGCTGAATGCTAGCGCTTAGCGTTTCACCATATTTTAATGGCCGTAATAGTTGGGCTATAAAGTCGTCTGATTTATTTTATGACTGCTATAGGAGTAGGGTCAGAGTAACAGCGGACTGATCATGATTATATTTGTTTGTTTTTGATTTTTTTTAAACAAATGAACACGATGTGTTAGTTATGATACACTCTAAGTATTTTAAGTATTTTTTCCTGTTTTGCCTTTTTTGTAGGGGTGCAGCATCTACCTACTTTTGTGGGAGTGATCTGCTCTCCCAGCGTAGATATTAAACTGACTTATATTTATAAATACATGTACACGGGATTTTATCGCGTTATTTACCTTATTTCTTTTCTTCCCGACGTTTCGGCTATGTTGCAATAGCCATGGTCGCGGGTGGACTGGAGTATGCTTCAATTTGAGTTTCGTTGTGTAGCGGGTGGGTAGTTTTGTATCACTGGTAAAACTACCCTCACAGATCTTCAGAATTCGGATCGGCTGCATTTACACCGCAACACACCACACTAACAGTATCTTCACACCGAGAAGTCATATTACGACGTGCATTGCATCTACTAATCACAGGATTCCAAGATGATGGGAGCCTAAAACCATCCTCACGATTGAAATTCGGATACTTCTTGATTTCAATTGCCTCACGAATCATTCGCTTATAATATTGGCGTTCGTTGGCAAGAATCTTGGGATCGTGAAGTTCAATCCAGTGATTGGGCCCGGAATCCACTAGGTGCTCCGCTATCGCTGATTTATGTACCTGGCGGTTCTTAACTGCTGCAATGTGCTCCTTTATTCGTTCGGCTACAGTACGCTTAGTTTGGCCAATATATGAGCGACCACAGCTACAGTCTACTTTGTACACGCCAGGTACTTGTAGCGGTATGACATCCTTCGGCGATCTCAACAACTTAGCCACCTTCGTTAGAGGAGTAAAAATGGTTTTAATGGAAAACTTGTTCAAAACATTACCAATTTTATCGGTTACTCCCTTCACATATGGCAGATACGTAGGTTGTCTGCTTACATCAGGTAATTTATCTCTTCTCGTACATGTTGGCTGTCTCTTTCTTAAACCTACATAACCATTACGTTTAAGTACCTCCTGAACATGCCCCAGTTCTTCCTCTAAATGCTCAGGGTCACATAGATCATAGGCTCTGCTAGTTAAAGAAGAAACAACAGATTGTAAATGACGAGGATGATGATGAGATGTAGCGTGTAGATACCGGTCTGTATGTGTTGGTTTTCTATAGACTGAGTGTGCCAAGGAACCATCAGTCTTCACCATTACCTAAACTGACTTGTTTACGTAGAACACTATTTAAGTAAGTAGCTAAACACAATAACAACACGAGTAATGAAGGCAGAAACAGTGGGCCAAGATTATCAGAGCATTTCAAATATCAACCCAGTACCAGTTCAAACATGTGCGTGTCAGTAAGAGTGAATGGTTGGTAATGGCGGCTTGTCAAAACTGACTTGTGATGTCGCCACACTTTCAAGTAGGCACGAGAAAGTGAAATAAGCATTTCATCGGTTAAAATTTTTCCGCTTGTTCGTTCGTTCGTATGAGCAAGTGGCCAACTCTGGTGACGGAGTTTTTAGGCCGCCTAAAGGCCTCCGTCATGGCTTGTAACTGTTCAGGACAGTACAACTAGTAAAACATAGAGAGCATAATAATACCCTAAAAGCTAGAATAGGTTATCCATCATACAACAAAAGAACTATTAAAACCACTAATTTAATTTACAGTTTAAATTCAAATTAATGGTTGACGTTCGTTTAAGACGAATAAATAAAGCTAAATAATTTACCAACCGCCTAAGCGACCAAAAGTATGTAGGTACAGCCATACTAGTTGTTGGATAAAAAAAAAGTCACTATGCCAATTCTTAATAAAACAATATTTGTTTTTTTTCCGCTGCGAGTGTGACCACAAACGAACCAGCGCGAACACGCCCGCGCTTGGATTAGATAATGGACGTTTTCAAGAATGCCGAATTTTACGCTCTTTTAACGATGTTTTGACGGCATTGTAATTAATATGGACAAAATATAATAAGCATGCTTTACTTTTTACTTTTTGGTTAAAGTTTTTTTAATTTTTTAAATAAGTGGGCATGGTCAAAATTGTTTTACCACGTTGTTTGATCTAAAAATTAAAGTATGACTGTACAAGTGTACATACTTTTGGTCGCTTGAGCGGTTTGTAAATCATTAAGACATAGTTATTCGTCTTAAAAACTAAGTACTTACTTTTACTCTAGTTTCATAGCGACCAATATCTACCAACCGTGAAAGAGATGGTCTAAGCCTGACCTTCTTTCACGGTTGGTACGCTAGACTCTAGTGAATCCCCATTCAGTTAAGGCCTCACTCCACCTGACATCATCAAGTCTTGTGTCCTGCCCAACTCCATTTCAAGTCCATACGTGCTTTAGTTTACCTGAAATGATTAGTTGATTCTAGCATTCCTAATGGGAACCCATTTCGTCTCCGAAAATCGATTGTCCGTAAATCACAATCAATAACAAGTGTCTCCGAAACATAGGAATCCATAATATTATGGTCCCATAACTATAGTTTGTAATAAGGTATTGTTCATCCTTATGCTCCTAATCCATAAATTTATGTTACCTAATATTATAATCCCCAATTTTCATCGTTATAAACATATGTGTCATAATAATAAAGAATCATAATACTTCCACTTCCGAATCATAATGTTTTCGAACGTTTATAAATTATGTAAGTAAAACAGAAACAACTTCGGTTGTATTTACCCAGATCGAAATCAGTTGGTTAGGTTAGGTTTGAACAGTGACCACTAACGCGCGAGGCTAGCGAGCGTAGCGAGCGTGCCGCGGTAGCGGCCGCCGAAGCGCCAATAAAATGTGGAATAAAAGTAATCAGCCACCCAGATCGAAATCAGTTGGTTAGGTTAGGTTTGAACAGTGACCACTAACGCGCGAGGCGAGCGAGCGTAGCGAGCGTGCCGCGGTAGCGGCCGCCGAAGCGCCAATAAAATGTGGAATAAAAGTAATCAGCCACCCAGATCGAAATCAGTTGGTTAGGTTTGAACAGTGACCACTAACGAGCGAGGCGAGCGAGCGTAGCGAGCGTGCCGCGGTAGCGGCCGCCGAAGCGCCAATAAAATGTGGAATAAAAGTAATCAGCCACCCAGATCGAAATCAGTTGGGAACCCATTTCGTCTCCGAAAATCGATTGTCCGTAAATCACAATCAATAACAAGTGTCTCCGAAACATAGGAATCCATAATATTATGGTCCCATAACTATAGTTTGTAATAAGGTATTGTTCATCCTTATGCTCCTAATCTATAAATTTATGTTACCTAATATTATAATCCCTAATTTTAATCGTTATAAACACATGTATCATAATAATAAAGAATCATAATACTTCCACTTCCGAATAATAATGTTTTCGAACGTTTATAAATTATGTAAAACAGAAACAACTTCGGTTGTATTCACCCAGATCGAAATCAGTTGGTTAGGTTAGGTTTGAACAGTGACCACTAACGTGCAAGGCGAGCGAGCGTAGCGAGCGTGCGCGGTAGGTGCCGCCGAAGCGCCAATTAAATGTGGAATAAAAGTAATCAGCCACCCAGATCGAAATCAGTTGGTTAGGTTAGGATTGAACAGTGACCACTAACGCGCGAGGCGAGCGAGCGTAGCGAGCGTGCCGCGGCAGCGGCCGCCGAAGCGCCAATAAAATGTGGAATAAAAGTAATCAGCCACCCAGATCGAAATCAGTTGGTTAGGTTAGGTTTGAACAGTGACCACTAACGCGCGAGGCGAGCGAGCGTAGCGAGCGTGCCGCGGCAGCGGCCGCCGAAGCGCCAATAAAATGTGGAATATAAGTAATCAGCCACCCAGATCAAAATCAGTTGGTTAGGTTAGGTTTGAACAGTGACCACTAACGCGCGAGGCGAGCGAGCGTAGCGAGCGTGCCGCGGTAGCGGCCGCCGAAGCGCCAATTAAATGTGGAATAAAAGTAATCAGCCACCCAGATCGAAATCAGTTGGTTAGGTTAGGTTTGAACAGTGACCACTAACGCGCGAGGCGAGCGAGCGTAGCGAGCGTGCCGCGGTAGCGGCCGCCGAAGCGCCAATAAAATTTGGAATAAAAGTAATCAGCCACCCAAATCGAAATCAGTTACATTCCCTATGCTGCCTTATGCTTGAGACACAATGCTCTTATGTTAAAATTATTCGCATAAACTAATATGAAAATAAAGTTATGAGTTAGTTACATTATGGATTATATTATTTATTGAGAATTATTTTATGTATTTTAAACATTAGGGATGTTCATATTAGCCGTAACTATATTAGGGATCCTTATATTATAGATCCTGATTATACGGGCAATCGATGATTATGAAAACCCAATTTATAGATTTTTATTTTAGGGGTATAAAATTTCGGAGACAAAATAGAGACCCAAATCAGTTACATTCCCTATGCTGCCTTGTGCTTGAGACACAATGCTCTTATGTTAAAATTATGCTCATAAACTATTATGAAAATAAAGTTATGAGTTAGTTACATTATGGATTATATTATTTATTGAGAATGATTTTATGTATTTTAAACATTAGGGATGTTGATATTAGCCGTAACTATATTAGGGATCCTTATATTATAGATCCTGATTATACGGGCAATCGATGATTATGAAAACCCAATTTATAGATTTTTATTTTAGGGGTATAAAATTTCGGAGACAAAATAGAGACCCATTCCTAATCCTATACCTAATTAGCTATCAGTTCGTGCTTGAGCTATTAGCTTTCTATGGCGACATAGCGAGGAGTCGGCAGTCTAATTAGTTAATCAAGTCGGCTACTTGTCTGACTTCGACTATCAGTATTCAACGAACTTGTGCGGAGTTAAACAGGTACAGGGGACACAGGGGATGGAAGACAGAAGGGTAAGATGCTATACCAAAGATTGCAGCTGTCGTTGAGTTGAATTGAGATATCAATTATTTTTTAAAAGTTAACAGTATGTAGTTCGTATAAGTCGGCCAACTCTTGATGACGATGTTTTTAGGCCGCCTAAAACTTTCGTTTTATCAACCTTTTTTTTATCAAAGTCATCTTTGATAAAAAAAGGTTGATAAAACAAGTGCATGTGAAAAACTTTTAAAATTTTAGGCATTAGAATCAGACGTTTCGAAGTGATCATTGAGGTCCTACAATTCTAAGATTGATGAATATGGTTGATAATATTTTTTTTTACCCACCTAGTTTACGTAAACAGTTATTCTATTCTATTCTAGTTGGCAAAGATAAAAAACTGAACATTTTTCGTATAAATGTTACTCGCATCCGCATTGTCAGTCCCAGCTTTTAAAGTTAAGCCATGACGGAAGCATAAAACTCAACTCATAGGTACTTTCTGAATTGTTATACTGATGCCTTTGCACTGTGGCATCACAGCATTGAGGACACAGAGCAGCGGTGACCATTCAGTAAGTTCACTCCGTCTTGTCGTTTCGAGACTGTTTTCAAAAGCTGATCTCGACTAACTCGCGGTCAAATTCAATGCGCTCTGAAAGCTATACTCTGTTTTGAAATAAGATTTAATTAAGATAAGTATTTCGAAGTTTTTGAATGCAGATATAACTTGGATGTTGCTGAATTGGTAGCGAAATATTTGAGTTTCAAAAGTCTGGGCTAGTCTCATAACCTATCTATCTTTGGTTTTGCTTACTGCGGGTAGATATTTGACATTTCTTTCATACAAAAAACGTGAAATAGCTACTGACAGTAAGCAAAACCAAAGATAATTAGGTTATTGAGATTGGATGTAAGGCTGTTGATTGTTTTGATGAATGTTGATGAAGTATTGTATTTTAAAAGAGACAAAAACATTTTTGCATCAGTTTTCGTACATTTTACGAATGTTATATGGAACTTTGCACAGGCGGAATATCGTCCTACACTTACACTTTCTAATTCCTACAGCAAACTTCGAATTAAAAGACACCACTAGGCCAATTACAACTCCTACTTCAGAACTGCAATATTAACCTGATCCATAAACCAGAGTGCTTTAACCTCTGTCAGGGAATCCTATGACGTCTGCTCAAAAATTCTACTTCAAATCTTCAATATAGTCAGCCACACGTAAGCATGTACATTTCTATCTCTATCTCTATCTCTACATATAATAAAGCTGTAATATGTATGTCTGTACATTTGAGATATTAATGTAAAACTAATATGGGGTGTTTATTGGAGCAACAGAATCCAAAAGAATAGTTTTTAAAATGTCTGTCTGTATGTATGTTTGTTAGCGCATCACGCAAAAACTACTGAATGGAATTGAATGCAGTTTTTATCGATGTATTGCCTGGTCTAACTTAGGAAATAGGCGTTTTTGCCGCAGGTTTACCCCTTCAAAGGGTCTTAATGGGGTGTCAAAGAACGTTTTAAAGGAAAGTGCAATTAGATAGAAACTCGGTTGGAATACTATGTACCTATGCAAATTAAATAGGCTCTAAAAATTTTCCTAAAATAACCCTTAAAAAGTTGTGAGATAAGGAGTCAAAGTTTCTACGGAAAGTAGCAAGTAACAACACGCAAGCAAAGCCG
The DNA here is from genome assembly GCA_963582015.1 of Xanthorhoe designata. Lineage (NCBI taxonomy): Eukaryota > Metazoa > Arthropoda > Insecta > Lepidoptera > Geometridae > Xanthorhoe > Xanthorhoe designata. Next base: position 1,092,220 of record OY757049.1, read on the forward strand.
CGCGGGTCTGCTAGTTCTTCCAATAAATGCTATTCACGGTGGCCAACATGTAAATAAGAACGGCATAAAGCTGTAAGATAGCATCGCATCTTGCCTTTATTTATCTGTGCACACGCGCCGACGGCTCTAAGAAAAATGCCGAGGAATTATTGGGATAGTCCCGAGGGTAATGCTTTATGGAGCTGATTACACGTTAAATTATGCTTGGGAAATAAGGTTGATCAGTTGACATTGTCTTAATCAAATTTAAAGTTCACGCATCTCGTAAAAGGAATGTTTATGAATAAATGAACCGAACTGAACTGATATCTCTGAAGAACCTCTGAACAAAACACTATTTCCACACTATCTAAACTCTATTCAGAACCAATGAGACATTTGGAAGGATAATGTATTTTCCTTGAACATTTCAAATACTACGTAGTTCCACAAAGCGCTACCTTGACATTGGCGAGTCCTTCTGACAAGGTTTAGGGGCAACCTTGGTGAAAATAGCTTAGAGATAACCAAGTGACTTGATAGCTATTCGTTTTTATTGTATTTGTTCTATATCCTTTTATGCAATGCAAATCATGAAATGACCTTTATGGCGCAGTGAACAAAGCCCGCCTGAAACACACAGAATTGTAGGTTCGATTCCTGACGCGAGGCAAATGCTTGTATAAACTGCAAATATTTGTCTATGTATGATAAATTAACAAAAAAGTATTTTGTATGTCAGTCATATAGTTCCAATAACATAATGCTCTTAAGTTACTGGGGTGAGATACTGCACTTTTTTTTATTTAATGCTACTGCAAATACTGGAATGTTTCTAGTGGACGTGTCTCAGACTACATGCAATGCTACAATAGTTCATATGAATCTTGTACTTTGACCCCCATCTCAGTAATGCTCCAGGCACTGTAGTGTACAGATTGTCTCTGCTGTATAAATCATCAAGTAAAGGTGCGCAAACGCAAGCGGTTCGCGCCGCGACTGCGACCAGAGGCCGAGACAGGAGACCGCGACAAGAGGGCAGCAAACGTCGCACAGTCTCCGGTCTCACGTCACTGTCTCCTGTCTCGGTCTCGCTCGCGAACTGATGCTTATACATTGCCTAAAGTCCAGTAACGGTCTCTCGTCTCGGTCTCCTGTCTCTGTCGCTTGTCTCTGTCGCGAACCGATACCTTTAAGATGTAGAAGTTTGTCATTTCACCTGCCATTAAGTTTACAACTTCTTCGCCACTTCATTTATTTTGTTCACAAGAAATATTTTTTTGCAAAGTTACAAAAACATTCGATGAACTAACATCAAACATTAATATCGATGTTGAAATATAGAATAAAGTTATAACAAGCTATTCGTGGTCTCTATCAATTTGATTCTTGTTTTTAATAAAATAACAAGATACTAAAAATACAGAAAGAATATCACTATATCTGTATTCACTCATCGTTAAATGGTATTTTCTTCTGATGTTTATTTGAGAATATGAAAATCATATCTCTTTTGAGCTTTTTGAGCGTGTTTTAATAACATTGTATAATTTGTACCTTTATTCTAATGTGTCAATTTTCCATAAGCTACTGAAAAATTGACAGTACGGCTAAGATTAGGAGGTACTAGTGTTAATCTCTGCTGGATACAATTTTTGACTCATTATTAAATTAAAACTTTTATACTTTTATAGTGATGAAAAAACGACTGACGAAATGATCACGACTGTATCCCAGGTAGACATTTCTTTCAGATCTTAATGCAATTTTTAGATTATTTTGAAGATGTTTAAGGGGGTAGTCAGAGGTATGTCCAATATTTGGTACATGCCCACATCTTGATTCACATTTCACATCTTATAGTGATGATTTAAAAAAATCTATATTCATTCCGAAAATGTTTGTGTATTTCTATGCAAGATAATGCTACATGTATCTATTTTCAACAAAACATTTTGCTACACATTGTGTGAATGTGTTAAAACTTTAGCTTCGAACGAAACTAGAAAAATAATCTAATATTGTTTCATAATAGCGGTGCATCGCTTCCTTATGGCGTGGTTGAAATATCTCACCAGTTTCTCATAGCAAAGTCAGCTTTAACGCGAGGAATCTAAGGCCTAAAGTGGTGTGCATGCTCGTGTCATATGTTTATAAGACCTGGCAAGGACATGACGGGCGTCACTTTACGCGGGAAACGTATTTTATTAAAATTTTCCATCTCTCCGGCTGTGCTCGCAGAACATAGAGTATAAAAGATTGTTTAATAGATGAGACTGCTTTGAATAGTTTTTAAATCATAGTATTCTAAATTATAGCCTTTATTACTAATCTTTTATGTTATACATACATACATAAAATCACGCCTCTTTCTCATGGGGATAAGAAGAGACCACGGAGCTCCACTTGCTACGATCCTGACACACCTCTTTCGCCTCATTCACTCTCATTACATTTTTTATACACGCTCTCCGGTTTAGGGTACTTCTGACCTGGCCTTTCTCCAAAATGTCACCAATTTGGTTTATGTCATACTCTCTCTCTTTCTCTTCCAAGCTGTTATGTGTCCCACATGGTGGCGGGGTCAGCTTTCCTAACAGATTTTCTCCACTTCGCTCTGTCCTCGACGTCGTTTTCGGAAACTTGACACTCTCTCATATCTTTTAACACTACATCTCTCCATCGTATCTTGGGTCTACCCCTAGATCTGCGGCCAGGAATGGAGAGTTGTAGTGCTAAATTTGGTTAATGGTTATAATTGGTTTATGTCATACATTTATCTTAATTCTACTAAATATTATAATCATATTAGACACCGAATTTTTTGTTGTCTTACTTTTCTACATAAACCTCCCCAAGTGTTCTCCACAAAGATCTAAGTATCTCTTACTTTTCTCTTCCAAGTTGTTCCTGCCAATTTTTTTATATCATCGTCCCATCTACGATACTTATCTGTTTGTAGTAGTATTCCTAATCATAAACAAATCTCTCTACTTACTTAGCATTTACCAGTTTGACAACTGTTTAAAATGCTTCAGATTTGAATCTATTTGAACTTATCTATCATCAAATGGTATTTCCCCTTTTTACACGTATTTCTTTGATTCTCTTTATCCTTAACTTATCAATGGTGGCGATTCTGTTGCAACACTGACTAGCTAAATTATGACTAAAATCAAAAGCTTTTATTACATTCACGCTAAAGACCAATCTAGCATAGCACTGAAAATAACATTTAACTAAAAGATCAGAAGTAAAACAGGATGAGAAAAGATTGCCACAACAAGTTAAGGTCAAATCGCATGTTTGTCACGATACTTTTTGTTCTCTGAGCCTTGCATAAAAACTCCTTGATGGATTTACTTTAGTACTAACTTTGTCGTAAATTAACCTTATTGGGCATTTATATATTTAATCATTTGAACTGTCTTAAAGGCAGTTGGTTCTCAAATTCTTTTGCGACTAAATACCGCACATAACCAGTTTTATGCTCTTTTCAGTTTTTTCTTAATAATTTCTAAATTGTCAAGCTTCAGTAGAATTCCGTTTGAATTCGAATTGAAGCGCTCATGGCGAAGCTTGCTGACGTTCTTGATAGATCATCAAAGTTAAGCAACGTTCTGACCGGTCACAACTTGGATGGGTGGCAAGTGGCATTATCAGCTGAGCGCTTCGTGCTTCGGAGCCAGTAAGCCAAAACGGATGCCTTTAGGCAGCCTAAAAACTCCGTCACCAGAGTTAGCCACTTGCTCATACGAACGAGTAGAATTCCAATCAAAGCAAGCAATGTTCGTCACAGGTAATGTAGGTACAATTTTCATCATGAGCGACACATCTGCCTAACGACTTAGCTTATCTATGACTTAATGCCTAACTCGGTGTAAGCTAATGAGTTCACTGTTGCCATCTCCAACTCAGCCCCTGGATTCACTAATTAGTTATAGGTGTTCTACATCCAGGCAATTCTACAGCCTGTTTAATAGTTAATTAGAAAACCACGTGACTAAATCTAGCGTAAAGTTAACTTAGTTAACGAAATTAATTGAAGAAGAAACCTCTCTAAGAAACTTCTTATGAATACAAAAGCAATTTCTCTTTAGTGAGCCATTTTACGATTTTCCATAGAAAACTGCCAAACAGGTGAATAAATCGCTTGATGGCAATTAAATTATGAATTGGTACTAAGATTAGGCCATTTTACGATTTCAAAATATTATCAATTTCAATAATTTCAATAATATAATATTGAAATTATTGAAATTGATATAAATAATTTCAATTTCAATAATAAGATTCAGCCAAAACGACCTTTTAAGCTCCCCTGAACTTCTTAATTACATTCGCAATCGCATTGACATCAACAAATTCAGCAGTAATTTATGCATAAGGAAGCCTAGTAGTCTATTCATTCGTTCGTTCGTATGAGCAAGTGGCCAACTCTTTTGACGGAGTTTTTAGGCTGCCTAAAGGCATCCGTCTTGGCTTACTGGCTTTAAAAGCCGGGACCGAAAATTTAACGTTTCCGAAGCACGGAAGCGCTCAGCTGATAATACCACTTGCGGTCACCCATCCAAGTTGTGACCCAAAACGTTGCTTAACTTCGACGATCTATCAAGAACGTCTTAGCAAGCTTCACCACGAGCGCTTCAAAGTAGTCTAAGAATAACAAAGTTAGTATTTCATTACCTACCTCTAGACTTAAAATGACTTCACTAGTGCGGTATTGCAGTATTATTGGAAATCGCTAGTTTATTAGGCTGTTAGTTGTAATTGGAACCGTTTCCTCTGCGCCGCGCTATCTGAGACCATTTGCGTATTTTAAGGTAAGTCGGGAGTGTAAAGTACAGGCTTTCGCGATTTGAGATATTCCTAGTTATTTTTCGTTACAGGACTTGGCTGTTCACATGACTGAACAAATGACTCAATCACCATGTGCAAAATAGTACGAGAGCCAAAATGCACAAAAGGCACAAAATATGCTTGTTTGAAAGAACTATTGTTATAATGTATTATAGTCAAATAGTATAGTCAAAAAGTACTAACTGTTACAAAGTGCATTACATACAGCCAAGTCCTGTAACCTTATTTTTTAACTGACATCAATAAAGGAGGAGGTTCTATGTTCCACTGTATGTATTCTCTTTTAATTCTTTTTTTATTGAAAGTGTTTAGTCCTGAAGTGGTCACATTAACTAAAACTTTTGCTAGAACCTCAACCTTTTCCTTAGTACCTATTAAAATGTTAGCATTTGGATTCTGGCCTCACATCTATAAACCTTTTTTTTAGGGATTATTTAAGGAATTAGATAGTACAGTGTTAACCTGTGTTGGGTGCCCAATAAGCCTTGAAGCGCAAAGAGTGGAGATTGAAGGGGGAAACCTTTGCCCAGCAGTGGGACAAGATAGGTTAGCAAAAAAAGCGTTTTTTTACTAAAATTCACAAATACCTAAACTGGCCTTCTCTTAAGACTTGCGTCGCAGATAAATAAATAATTCATAAGTTGAAATACAAGCAATCAATTAAAGACATGTACGCTGTGCCCTGACGCGGGACAGCTGGTACATTTGAATACCACACATAGCACTTACGGTTTCAATGTGAAGGACGTGGGAATAGGTTACTTAATGGTTTTTCTATTCCAGCATATTATTGTTGTACCGTGGCAGAATTGCAACAACTTTCGACCCAAAATGTCCTTATTTATTTATTTATTAAGGCAACGCCAACAGTACACACCTCTGGTTGACGACCTCTGTGGCATCGTGGGCGAAAGCCTGCCTAAGACGCAGAGGTTGCGGTTTCGATCTCCGCTACGGGACAAATGTTTGTATGATCTGCAAATATTTGTTTCGTGTCTGGTTGTTTTCTATGTATAATATGTATGTATTTAAAAAAAAATTAGCTATGTAGTTATCAGTCATCTGGTTACCATAACACAAGCATTAAATTGCTTAGCTTGGGACTAGATGACGCCGTGTGGAATGTCCAAGGATATTTATTTATTTAATTTATTTACATAATTACTTACACATAGTAAAAAACATTCATATAAAAATACTATGAATGTGTACCCATTACAGGCATGCACAGCACTATTTAATAATCATTAATAATAATCTATATAATATGAATCTACGTAGTAATCAAAAATAAAAAAAAGTGTTGAGAGCAACGTTTATTCTTAGGGTTTTTTTTTATTATTATGTTGATACCGCAGCAAGGATGGTATCCCTTTGACGAGTAGATCGTAGTCTGACGATTACAGCACGTGGTTTCTTGCTATCCTTATTAATCTTGGCCACTCTGGTCACATGCAAAATTTCGTCTTGAGAGATCGAGCTATCAACTTTTTTTGTAAGGTCAAGGATAGTGCTGACAAGATTCTCTTTGTTGTGTTCAGGAATTCCATTTATTTCGATGTTATTCTCACGCATTTGTTGCTCAACATTCCCGAGTCGATAATTCAATTCACCTACAGTTGAACATAGTTGCACATTATCACTTTCCAACTTTTCAATGACTTTATCCTTTTCCTCAATACGATTTTTCATTTCTTCGAATTGACTATTAAAGTATGTAAATGCTTCGTGAAAACTGGTCATCTGGTCATGAATTGACTTCTGAATTGATTGAATGAACTGATGTCTTGGTCATGCATCAGTTTATTTGCTTTCAGAACAGTAACTTTACTGTGTCTAAAAACTCCGTCACCAGATTTGGCCACTTGCTCATACGAACGAACAGACGAACTGTGTACACCACATATTAACTTTGTAGTTCTTAGGAGGAAGAAGGAATAGATCGCATCATAAGTTTATAAGGGAAACTTTAAGAGAACTTCCGTTTGATTGTAATCCAAGGTGTCCAGGTATAGTTTGATTTTTTTTTTATACCCCAGATACTTGACCTTTGCCCAGCGGTGGGACAGCCTAGGTTAGAAAAAAAAAACCCCAGATACGCGGATTTAGACAAGCTACTTTATTTAATTTATTGTAGAGATGGGGTCCCGAGAAGTACGAGGGAAAGAAAAAAGAAAGAAAAATCTTTATTTTGTCATTACAATTATAAAAAAACACTTATATATAAAAAGACAAAGATAAAACAAGAAAAATGACAAAAATGGCTACTACTCAGCATGATGCTTTGGCAGGAACCAAGGAAACTGTCAAAGGTCTTCCGTAAAAAAAAAAGAAAGTATTCATTAATTCCAAATTTGGAGTTACTTTATGTTGTACAAGGTTTACTTGTTCTATTGAGAGTTTTCGGACAGATAGGACTTTTCAATCGTTGTATAGTTGCGTTGGAGTAAAGGCAGTATGCTCTTTTGAGAGAAGAAATTGATCGTAGGACTGGAACAAAATCTATTTTATATCATGGGTACTTTTAAAATAAAATAAAAAAGCCTTTTATTTCTACTGCCTCACAAATAAGTATCTTACTATCTACTATCTAATAATCTACGTTTCTGCAATAGTCGCCTCTACGGCGTAGGCCTCCCCTAAATCTCTCCATACGTCTCTCTCCCTCGCTTTCCTCATCCACTCCAGGCCACATCTTTGGATAAATATGTCTCTCCATCTCCTTTTAGGTCTGCCCTGTTTGCGCTTGCTATCCAGTGGAATCCATTCGGTTACTCGCTTAGCCCATCTATCACCCTCCGATCTACAGATATGTCCCGCCCAACTCCATTTTAGCTGCCTTGTACGTATCTTTATGTCCATTACTTTAGTTTTTGTCCTTATTGTTTTATTGTGGGTACATGGGTACTTACTGCGAGTAAAAATTTTTATCTACGGAGGTGATATGAAAAAGATCCCAGTGGTCTTAAATAAATGCTTATTGACAGGAAGAATAAAAGAAAATCATTTATTTTGGTAGGACCTCAAGAAGCACTTCTGTTTCGTCTTACATGCTAGGTGATTCGAATGCCTGTTCCAACGCGACTCCCTACACCAGGGAGAGAGACAGGCAAGAACTTGATAGTGTGACAACTTTACAACTTCTTTATTCTTTATTGTACATAATAAAATAATACATTAAAAATACAGACAGTAAGAGCATGTACAAAGGCGAGCTTAACCCTTAAAAGATTTTTCTTCCAGCAAACCTTGAGGCTAGAGAGAGACGATTAAAAGCACAGGGTCATAGTGTACACAAGAAAATAATAATAATAATAAAATAGTTTATTTTGTGCCACAAACATAATAATACAGGATATATTTTATACATACTTAACGAAAAATTATAAAATGAAGTTTTAAATTAAGTGAGAATAGTTCTTAAATTGTAATCATGACAACAAAAATGGTCGTCACTCAGTAAATGTTGTAACAGCATTCACTGCTACAACGCTGGTCTTCCGTGACGCCAGTAATAATTAGATAGTAACTTAGATTCATATAAATTTTAAAACTTATTCATAAATATTTAAAAACTTCAAAACGAGAACTAATTTAAAATCGAACGTTTTAATTATTTTAATACTAAATATTTTAAATACTTGGAACCTACATTTTACGAAACAATACAATAAATTGTCTTTTTATTTGACATTGAATTCATTTAAAGACATTAATTAGTGAGCAACTTAGGAGCGGCGGTGTCTTTGTTCTTTATACTAATGTAGACAAACTTATACATGTGGTTTCTCATAAACTTGTTATTTCCAGGCATAAAATATAGCTTATAACATTATTTTATGAAATCACAGCTTGTGAATAATATATTTTCGAAACTTGAACACATTTAAAAAATATATTACCTAATATCTCTTATTTTACAGTAATATACATTTTCTTCATTTTCATTTTTCAGTCTTTTTTGTAAGCAAACCACTTATCTAATCAAACTAATATTAGAAAGGTGAAACAATGAAACTGAACACAGTTTTTTCCTATTCACTATTAGCTATCCTACTATCTATCCTACTATCCTATAACATAAAGATGAAAGTTTATGTGTGTGTAAGTATGTAAGTGTGTTTGTTACTCTTTCACGCTGAAACGGCTGGACGTATTTGATACCAGAACTTCTAATACTCTGGATTAACAAATAGGCTACTTTTGATCCCGGTATTCCCACGCAATATAATATAGCAATCTGAGGTTCAATAGCCAAATTACCGAATCAATAGTTCAGTAGAGACAAACGTAAAATACAAATTATTAAACAACATTTCACATGTTTATTTGTAAATAGTTTAGTGCTAATTAGTACGCTGCGCTTTGTACTACCGCCCTTTGATCTCCGTGTCAGAGATAGGATGCTGTAATGGATGGTAGTACATTATTACGATTATTGATTATAGTTCAATTTACTAATGATTATACCTAGTTCAATATAATTAAAAACGTTTTAAATTAGATAATAAATATATAAAAAAAAATTACAATACAATACGTATACAACAAACCAAGTTAACGCCAGTTTACCGTAGTATTGGATACTGTCCTCGATACCGAGATACCTTTATTTATTTATATTTATTTATTTATACTACACAGAAACCTCTGACGACCTCTGTGACGCAGTAGGCGAAGGCTCCGGGTTCTAATCCCGCCGCGGGACAAATGTTTGCAAGTTCTGCAGAAATTTGTCCGGGTCTGGATGTTTTTCTATCTTTAATATGTATTTACAAAAAAAAAAGGTATCTAAGTATTATAATCAGTCATCTGGTTACCATAACGCAAGCAAGTTGCTTAGCTTGGGACTAGATGACTCCTTGTGAAATGTCCAAAGATAATTTATTACTTTATTTTTTATTTTATTAAACCGTCGTTTCTATTCTAAAACAATAGTACAAATGTAAGATGGCTAGTGTAGCTGGCCTATAGGTTTTTTAGCGATGGTATTGGTTTCCCGTTGGTCGTCCAACGTTGGTCGTAGGTGGTCGTCTGTAAGTTGGTGTGGTGGGTCGACGACATAAGACAAGTCGCGGGCAATTCCTGGCTTGGCACAGCGCAGGACCGGATTATGTGGCGTTTGCGAAGGGAGGCCTACACCCAGCAGGGTACCTATGGGCTGTGGATGATGATGTTTGGTTTTTCATTATATTTTATAATCCCAATATGGTGTGGAACAGTGTCACGGCAAACGCAAATAAAATGCTAGACTTTACACCTGCGTCCGTAAAATAGGGTAAGCGGGGTGGATACAAATACCCCTTTTTAATTAAATACGACAACGGCAATAAACTGTTAATTTTAACATTCCATGAAACAATACCTGCTGGGCTATTACGTGGCTATTGCTATTAGTCTGCTATTAGGCTATTGCTAGCTTTGAGACTTCTAGCTTTTAGATCTTTGTTAATTATGGTTAGCGATGAAAATGGGTTTTAACTGACTTTAAAAAAGAAGTAGGTCGTTCACCGATTATACCGTCAATAGTTGGCCGAATTTGAAAATATTTTTTTGTTTGCAAATGCAGTAAATTGCTCTTTTGATGTCTATTTTCATAAAAAAACTGCCACTTCTAAAGATAGTTTTCTGTTTTTGTATTCACACGAGATTCGTTGATGTGCTCTCATCATTGAGATGTATTCAAGAGTCACAATCTAATAGCTACCTGACAACACTCAAAAAATGCGAGCAAATTCAATGTTCTACAATGACAATTGACATTTGAATGTAAACATTATGTCGTTTGTTTTAATGTTCAATGTCGCTTGTATGCAAAAAAGAAAAACTCGGCGTGTTAATGAAAATACGATCATGAATTGGTTCAATTTCATAGATGACAATAGACACCACTTGCTATGAAAATTCGTAATGAGTGAATATTGTGTAAAATGAGTGAAATACTGTGGAATCCCGATTACAATAGGGCGTTGTAAACAATGCTTTGACAGACAAATTCGAATCGAGTTACTGACAGGATTTCATTTTATTATTTACATTTGCCGACAAATGCTTTACATTATTTGTTATTAGCTTCTGCCTACAACTTTACTTATAGCAAAAAGAATCTTATTTTGTTTGAAAACACATTATATCTAGTTTTATTATAATTGCTATTGCAACATAGCCGAAACGTCGGGACGTAAAGAAATAAGGTAAATAACGCGATAAAACCCCGTGTACATGTATTTATAAATATGAATTGTGATCGCGAAAGCTTAAGAAAAACTATTTTATTATAATTGTTTAAATGTATACACATCATTATCCTTCTAATATTATAAACGCGAAAGTTTGTAAGTATGGATGGATGTTTGTTACTCTTTCACGCGAAAACTACAGAACAAATTTGGCTGAAACTTGGTATATACATAGTTAATGACCGGGAATAACACATAGACTACTTTCGATCACGGTATTCCCACGGGAACGGGAACTACCGCGGGTAACACCGCAAGGCGCAGCTAGTACATAATAAGCCATGATACATTTGTCCCTGGTAATAAGTTACTTATAGTTCTCCGTCATGGCTTGACGCGTTCAAACGCGTTTAAGAGGCATTAGAATTACCTAGCATGTAAGACGATACTGATGCGATCCTTGAGGTCGAAAATGTTTTTTCTTTCTTTCTTTCTTTCTTTCTTACTGCCATTCTATGTGGTGCTTTCCCAAGAAGCCTCCACTACTCCATACAGCTTGTACACATATCCGGTAGAGAGTTCAGAGTCACCAAAAGTTTTAACGACTATTTTGCAGTCAAGCGTTACATACATTTTATTTACCCAAACCATATCCCTTTTCAATTATTATACGTAGGTAGGTACTTCAAGATTTTTTTAAATTCCATTTGTTGTGCCTTTAAGTATGAATACAATTTATTCGATTTCTATTTCAACACGAAACAAAATTTCATTTTGATTGACTAACTGAAAAAATGAAATCTGATCACATTAAGATTTAAAAATGTACTGTGAGCGATTCAGAAGTATTAATTAAACTAGCTAAAATTCTAACTAAAAATTCTAACTTAGAAAACTGTGTCATTAGAATTTTTAGCTTTTCATACTAAGTTGAGTAACTAACTAAATTTTAGGAATTTCAAAAATTTTAGTCTGATTTTAGTCTAGTTTGATGCCAAGTGAATAACGTTTTCGGTTCCATTTACTAACTAAATAGTCAAGCAATGTAAGCGATTCTGGTGACACGAAACTAGACTAAAACCAGACTAAAATTCTGACTCAGCTAAACTGTTCCACTTAATATGGCCAAAGACGATTAATATCTAGATATTTATCGTCTTTGATATGGCTCATATTTATTATATCATTAAGGAACTTATTTTAAGAACAGAGACAAATTAAACTACCTCTGACAACTTCTTTGAAATAAACAAGTTCAAAGAAGCACATAAACAATTCATAAAAACCACAAAAACAAGGTAATGTAAGCGCATAAAATAATTATAATTATTTTACTGCAAATTAAAACCTTATCAGTCTAAACAGCAAAACAATTAACTCTTATCTCAACGCAAAAGCCATCAAAATGGAATGAAAACTTTTAAAAGCACTATAACATCAGGGTGGAGCTATAAAGTGAATTAATAGCACATAAAAATCTCACTCGTATCAATCAGAGTTCCGCTAACATATTTGCATTGGTATCGTTTAGATATGCTACGAAAATTTTGCCCAAATTTTTTGTTTGTACACTTATGAACGAAATTGACAAAAAAATATCGCGATAAATTGCTGTGTATTTCTGCTAGGTATTACTGCGAAATTAATTCGTTGAAGCGCGTTTAATTATGAAGTTTTTCAGCAGAATAGTATATTTGTATAGTGAGCCAGTAGACCCGCGCGGCTTCGTTTGCGTGTTACGATACTTTCCATAAAAACTTTGACACCCCATTGCAACCCTTTAAGAGTTATGCGGTAAAATGGCGCTTATTTTTTAATTAGACCTCTGACAATACATCGGTGAAAACTGCATTCAATTCCACTCAGTAGTTTTTGCGTGATGCGGGAACAAACATCCATACAGACAGACAATTTTAAAAACCTTTGTTTGACTTCTTTTTTTTTTTAAATGTAAGTAATTTTATAATAGCACACAGGAAATTACTCACGTAAAATTATCGTCGATTTAGATACCGACAATGTTTCGATTCTAATGTCTAATACAACTCACGATAGTTTTGAAAGTGAAATAGTAAGTAATTTTATGTGTAAAGTATTGTGTGCAGGTCTGTACTCTTATATTATCAGAAGATGCGTCGGCTTCGGTAGAATTCGTCCGTTCCGCGCGCTGGACACGCGACGGAGCGAACACATTTTTGTAAATCTTTAATTTTGGGTAAAGCATCCTCTACCATGGAATTAAAAAAAGGTTACCGTCGCTCGAACAATATAAACTTAACAAGGGTTATAGTGTTTTTTTCTTACACTTCAATGAAAAGAAAATGCTTATTTAGAAGCCCGTTGAGTTCTATATTTTTGGATAGGATAGAATAGCGTAATATAGAAGAGGCTTATACCCAAGAGTGGGTGAAAATAGGCCGAAATAATAAATAAATATTGTTGGACATTTCACACAGCGTCATCTAGCCCCAAGCTAAGTAATTTAATGCTTGTGTTATAGTAACCAGATGACTGATACACTACATTGATACATTTATTTTAAATACATACATAATTATACATAGAAAACACCAATAGGTACACGAGTCAAATATTATGCAGACCATACAAACATTTGTCCCACAGCGGGAACCGAACCCGCAACCTCTGCGTCTCAGGCGGGCTTTCACACACTGTGCCACAGAGGTCGTCAAAATAATGATGACGATAATTTTTAAGCTTTTTATTTATGTTGTAAATTGTTTAAGTATTTAAAAATGTGATTTTTTAAACAAGCATTGTGAACTAGCCCTAACATCATTGGAAGAGAACAATGCAGCGTTGCAATAAAAAAGCGAAAGACGTGTTTGGAGGTAAAATAATGTTCCAACGAGGCAGGCCGACCGTGTCGCGGGCGCACTTGCTTGTACCAGCCTGAAGAACATCTCATCATATTTGATTCTGATCGCTTAAATGGGATCTTTTTATTTCAGCAAAAATAAAGTTCATAAGATATAATATATAAGATATAATCTTTGCCCAGTAATGGGATAATTCAAGAATACCTTATTGATAGTTTAGTCGTCTAATGCCGGGTTCCTATATCCAACTAACGGATGTCCGTAGGTCGGTCGTCATAGCAACGTTGTTATCTGTCAAAAAGTCTCATACATTTTGTGTTGAATAAACAACGTTGCTATGACGACCGACCTACGGACATCCGTACGTTGGATATAGGAACCGGGGGTAAGGTTTCTTGGCCGCGAATGGCAACCCGGCTAAAGAGTGATCGCTGGTATCATGCGGGTTCGAATCCCGTCGAAGTAATAAACTTTTTTAAGAAGTAGACCCTTGAGTTTAGTTACGTTACCAAGAAAGTGGTCTACCAGTTTTGACAAAAGTTTCTTTGAGATCTAAGAGTATTTGTACTTCAATTTAGTTTATAATTGTTTAAAATGTCATAGGTATAATGTACATTAATAGTTCGTTCGTTCGTTTGTATGAGCAAGTGGCCAACTCTGGTGACGGAGTTTTTAGGCCGCTAAAGGCCTCATAATACATCAATAGTAAATACCTTTAAATATTGGGCAGCTTCAGAACCCTACATTGGGCGTGACCCAACACGCACTTGGCCAGTTATTCTATTTGCCTCAGTGAGGCGTAGGGCTTCTGTCGGCTAGCTAGATGAGTAGCCACTAGCCATAGAGTTGTCCCGTTATCTCGAGGCTCATACATCTTGTTGTTTGTTGTTGTTGTTTTTAGCCTGTAGTGTCCCACTGCTGGGCAAAGGCCTCCCCTCGAGTTTTCCAGTCGTTTCGGTCTAACGCCATTGCCTGCCACTGATCATCCCTAAAGGTGTCCAGCTCTTACATCTAAACTTTATAATTTATAAATAGTATCGCAAGTCATTGTCGTAGAAGTAAAATACTTTAACAGATCCTGTAGACCGCACAGCGCCAAACCTTGAGTCTGACAGACACACAATAGCCGATAAGACATGTCTGATAAACAGGCATGAACAAAGAACATCAAACTTAGGTACCACTCTCATGGATTAGCGTATGTGTCGTCAGGGACAACATATTAATTCAGTAAATCCTACTATCCTACATTATAAAGGTGAAAGTTTGTGTGTGTAAGTGTGTTTGTTACTCTATCACGCTCAAACAGCTGGACGGATTTGAATGTTGGTAGGTACCAGAATTGCTTATACCCTGAATTAAAGAATAGGCTACATTTGGTCACGGCGTTCCCACGAAAACGAGAACTGTTCACCACGGGCCTTAGCTAGTTAGATAGTATTTAGAAAGAGAGATATTTATTTTTGTCTCATTCATTCCCAAAGGATATTCACAGTTTCACTCGTGTGTGGTGGAAATCCTATGAGCTGTCAATTATTGCTAATCTTCAAATGGCACTATGCCAGGTACGCGAGGAAAAAGCACTCGGTTATAACCTATTTATATGCAAGCTATGTACTGTTGTGTGGTTGTACGTGACATTCGGTTTATGACTTATGTGGCATTATGGAAATGAGTCACAATATAACGCGTGTCCGTCTGTGCGTACAATGTTACCTGATTATTTAACACGCTCATGCTAGCTTCCGGTTAGAATTTTAAGCTATTGCATAGCTTCTATCGCGGGCCTTGAGCGTGGAGACCGAATCCAGAAATTCCGTAACGAAAGTAACCTAACACCCCCCACTCCGAAAAATGCTATGCAATAGCTTTACCGCGGCAGTCTCCGAGTGCCACACGTCTTTTTTTATTTTGACAGTGGTGGCTATTCGGGATGTCGCAAAAACTAAACTAAACTAATTCGACAGCACTAAAATTGATGCCATCCTTTTTATTTCTATCGTTATGAAAGATGAAAGGGACGGCAACATTTTAGCGCTGTCAAATTAGTTTTGTTTTGGTGACACCCCGAATAAATAAATAAATTATCCTTGGACATGGCTCAACTAGTTGAAAGTCGAGATCGATCGTTTTATTGTTAACTATGAGGGCATGGTGACAAATATGTTTTGGACATACCTAACTACCTCCCTAAAGTTAGGTGCATTTCTGAGGTACTAGTGGCAATTCGGAGTATCGCAAAAGCTAAACTTAACTAACTAAAAATGATGCCGTCCCTTTCATAGCGTAGGAATAAAAAGGATGGCATTCATTTTAGTTACCTAGTTTAGTTTAGCTTTTGCGACACTCCGAATTGCTACTAATGTTTAGTTAGTGATACAGTCAAGATCATACTTTTATATTTAAAGGACTACTTTTCAAGTTTTGTACGATAGAAGTTGCACTAACTTGAAGACAATGTTGTTTGGCTGTGGGCCAGTCAATAAACGTCGATTTTATGGTGATGTTCTGACACAGTAGGTACCTATCAATACAATAAACATGCCTACGTCTTGTTTGGTCCGACTCAACTGCGTATAAATTAAATTACATGAAGAATAAAACAAAAATGAATACAATTTGATTATTTTCGATTTAAGTCATCAGATTGTGTTACAATTACAATGTTCATTTAATCCAGTAACTAGATACTGAATTACTAGATGCCCACTTCTGCACAAGTTACATTCCATACACGACAGATTGCAAGCCCATTGACGCTTTTAGATAACTAACTCATTAACTACTAATCCGAGTATTAATTTCACGTGAAAGATTGACCTCTATCTTTTCATAACGCTTAGAAATCGAACAGTATATTTTTAAAGAACAAAAAGTGTTTTTTCTTTATTAAATTTTATTAAACTTAATGACCCTAAGGCTCGTATTCAGTACTCAAGCGTGCATCGTGTCTCAAGCAGTGATTCATCACTGTTCACTCAGTTTCCTCAAAGAACTGTCATGTCATGACGACCTCTGTGGCGCAGTGGGCGAAAGCCCGCCTGAGACGCAGAGGTTGCGGGTTCGATCCCCGCTACGGGACAAATGTTTGTATGATCTGCAAATATTTGTTTCGTGTCTGGTTATTTTCTATGTATAATATGTACTTATGTATTTAAAAAAAAAATGTATCTATGTACGAGTAGTATATCTATCTGGTTACATAACACAAGCATTAAAATGCTTAGCTTGGGACTAGATGACGCTGTGTGGAATGTCCAGGGATATTTATTATTTATTATTATTATTATGTTTCCATAAAAAATCGGTGCTTGAAGTCTGAGCGCAAACTATGAATACGAGCCTAAAACTCGAGACCTCAACAGTGCTTAGTGATGTGCATTTATCCAGTAGTAGGCTTCAGGCAGATGATGATGACCAATTTATATATATAAAACTTAAGAGCTCAGCTCTTGTCGGTGTGATGCAATTTCCTCCATATACTTCTTTCCAATGCGATCACTTACTTCTTGATACGACATGACAGCGACATTCTCTTTTATCTGACATATGTAATTTATTCTCGGTCTTTCCCTTCCTCGCCTTCCTTCTACTTTTCCTTCTATGATGTTCCTTATAAAGCTGTCATGTTGTATAAGATGACCAATCATTTTTCCTCTTCTATACAGAAGCATTATTTATATATAGTTTATTGCTAAAACTAGTCCTTAAAATTTCAGCTCGTAAATTCTGTCTCCACTTCTGATATCAGAAGGGGAATTCAAGGCGTTATGTTTTACGAGAGGCACACTTGGCCCATTATCGGCGGAGGCTTGATGGCGCATAAACTGGACGCAGCTGTCAATCGCCAGTACGCGACCCGTCACGATGCGCTAGGGGAACTTGCTAGAAAAAAGATTATCAAATTATGTATTTCAGTATTTATTTATTTTATTTATACTTGTTGTCCTGCCCTCTGTGCCCTAACAACTGTAAGAAAGAAAGAAAGAAAAGAAGGAAAAATCATTTATTCTTGTAGGACCTCAAGGATCACATAAGTATCGTTTTACATGCTAGGTGATTCTAATGCCTGTTCCAACGCGACTCCCTACACCAGGGAAAGAATCAGGCAAGAACCTGGTGGTGTGGTGTACCCGTGAAGACCTTGTTTCGGCCTCAGATAGGGCTAAATAAATATCCTTGGACATTCCACACAGCGTCATCTAATCCCAAGCTAAGCAATTTGATGCTTGTGTTATGGTAACCAGATGACTGATATACTACATAGACACATTTTTTTTTTGCAAATACCTACATCCATAATAAAGATAGAAAAACATTCTGACCCGGAATAAATATCTGCAGAACATACAAACATTTGATCGAACCCGCAACCTCCGTGTCTTAGGCGGAACTTCGCCCACTAAGCCACAAAGGTCGTCAAACTTTATCGTCACATGAAGCGACCCGCACTGCAAATGTTGGTAAGGCGTTATTCTTATATTTCTAGTTTTACAGCCCCGCGCCGCGCCGGTATCGGGCCCCGGCTATAAAACGTGACGTTTTTGGATAATTACATCTTAGGACCTAGGTATTGCAGATGGAAACTACTGTCTGAAAACCATTATTCTTCATTATTCATTGTCTGTGACGCGCTACATACTGCGGCATCACTGAAAACCAGCGCTGTAGTTGCTACTTCAGCTTCTACAGCAAAATGCTGAGTGGTGACCAATTTGCTTCACTCATATTTCCTACAAATAATTGTACCTGTACCTACTGTAATGTGTGTGAGTGAATGTAAATAAATATTTTTCTATTTCTATTTCTATTAGACCATAGGTCATGTAGATTCATTTGACGACCTCTGTGGCGCAGTGGGCGAAGGCTCGCCCGAGACGCGGAGGTTGCGGGTTCGATTCCCACCACGGGACAAATGTTTGCATGTTCTGCAGATATTTGTTCCGGGTCTGGATGTTTTTTTTTATCTTTAATATGAATGTATTTACAAAAAAAATGTATCAAAGTATTACGAATCACATTGTAAAATGAGCACTAAAACCGATGTTTATCATCATCACAACAGGAAGCAGAAGAGCAGTCGCCTACAGCTTCTCACCTTCACGTCTTCCCGAATTATCAACTGGCCGGACGATTGTTGATAAGCGAAGCGATAAAATATCGCTAAGTATATTTAACTAGCTGCGCCCCGCGGTGTTACCCGCGATGAATAGTTCCAGTTCCCGTGGGAGTACCGGGATCAAAATCAGACTATTCTTTATTCCAGGGTATAAGCAATTCTGGTATGAAATTTCTTTCAACTCTGTCCAGTTGTTTGAGCGTGAAAGAGTAACAAACATACTTACACACTCACAAACTTTCACCTTTATAAATAACAACCTGAGTGACATCTCTAAAATTACTATAATTTAGTAAAATTAAAGTGTATGTAGGTAGAATTGATCAAGACCATTTTTGCTTCTGACTAAAACTACCCTGAAAGATGAAAAACAAGGTTAAAAGCACCTTGTTCTTCAAATGTTAATAATCAATCAATAATCTAGATTGGTCCTTAGCATGAGCATAAGAAAAACTTTCGGTTTTAGTCATAGTTTAGCTAGTTAGTGTTACAACAGAATCACCGCCAATAAACCGCTACCGCTTATCAATGTAAGCGCAGTCGGAGTGCAACACACTGCGCGTACGGCCGTGACTGGGCTAAGGCCAATCGCTTTGGTTAGCGCAACTCCTACGATATACGCATCGATGATGGATTTATCATAGCTGTTTACAAATAAAATAAGCAGGTAATCAAAAAATATAAGTGCCGTAACGGCCGAGTGGGTTATTTGTTCTTTCGATCCGAAGGTCGTAGGTTCGAATCCGGCCGTACATCAAAGGATTTTTTGTTTCGAAATGTTTTTTTCGATTTCAAATTCTCTTTAACAGGAGTTCTAAACGACGAAGGAAAACATCGTGAGGAAACTAGTTAGCTTTCTAACAGCGATGGGCTTGTAACATTGTCACGTATGAAAAGTTCGTCTATTCCCGTTGTCCCCGTATTCCGTGTGCAAAATGTGGTCATGTGCCAGATATGTATTTGAACATCTGTCTACCCTCTTAGACATTTTCGAAGAATCTAAAATTGCCTAAAAGATATGAAAAAAAATGTCCCTGGGAATACAGTCGTGATCATATTTCATTTCACAATAAATATAATGTAGTTACCATGATATTTATTACATGTATGTACCAGTTACACAGTTACATGTATGTACCAGTCATGGGGTGACTTCACATGACGTTGTAAATGCGCATGACAGTGATGATGATGTATATGCAGTCCCAGTCACTAACCAGTGAGCATCAGAGGCACTTGTACCCAGGACCTTGACTGAATGCGGGCGCTCGGCCAACAGTGCTAATATAATGCTAATCGGCAACTCACGCCTTCGTATGGACTCGAACATTGATCCTTTTATGGTCTACGTCTTTTCGATAGAAATAATGATCATGATTTATTTCCAAGGTATGTTAGACGTATTCTTTCGGATCTTTAGGCATTTTCAGAACGATGTCCAATGGAAAAGTCAGAGTTAGTCCACATACAATTTGGTAAAATAATGTAAGTTCGTATGAGCAAGTGGCCAACTCTGGTGACGGAGTTTTTAGGCCGCCTTAAGGCCTTCGTCATGGCTTAACGACTTTAAAAGCCGGGACCGACAATTTAACGTGCCCTCCGAAGCACGGAAGCGCTCAGATATTAATGCCACTTGCGAACCCATCTAAGTAGTGACCGCTCAGAACGTTGCTTAACTTCGACGATCTATGAAGAACGTCTTAGCAAGCTTCACCACGAGCGCTTCATGGTACATGCGGAAGTTCCATTATCATTCCATACGTGATACCTTTCAAACCCATCGACAATAATAAAATTAATGTTAGATTAATCTTCATTCTCCATTACAATACATCTTTTTTAGGAAAAGCAACTAACCGAGACACCAGCTACTTTACCATAGCAAAACCCTCTCACAACATTTTATTTTGAGCCAAGTAATAATTCACTATTGCGGCATCTCGCGTAAATCTTCTGAGCTGGCAGCACCGCGGGATAATGCCAAAACATATGAAAAATCAAACGCAGGTCGCCGTCGTGATATACAACCCTAGCTTATTATTTCCCTCCATTAAAATTACGGATGCCCATATTCGGTGATGCCAACTCTACTGGTCAAAATGTGTTTATGAAGTTTATTTACGTCTAATAAATGTAAATTGTAATTAAAAAATAAAATGTAAAGTTTAAAGGAATACATGGCATACGTTAAAATACTTTTAAAACTTCATATGAAGTTCTGAAGTCCTTAGGCTAATTACTGAACACTACTGTCAGTATTTTTACGCAATTAAATGGCAACTTTTATATTATACCTACCTTTTTTATCGTTTAGGTTGAAGTGGGTCCAGTAGACAAACAATATGAGATGATGGCAATGTCTTCCACGGCTCCCAAGGAATCAAAGTCATACCATCAGGCCGTTTACCATCAACAATTTTGTATGTTAAATTCAAATGAATTGAATTTAATAAACATACAAAAAAGTGCCGTAGGTACCTACTCCATTCCATATTCAAACTCTGCAATTCAGTTTATGCAGCAATAAAATCGCTATGCCGCCCAAAAAGGTGCTAGATCTGGCGCACACCTCGCCAGTTGTCGGCGCTGTCCATATTTTTTCACAACAGTAGGTTTTTTGGCACAACGCCGGATTCTGGGCGCTGTATGATTTTATTTCACCAAAACCGCTCTGTGCTCGTAAATCAACTTCTGCATTAAGTAATTGAATTTATGAGCTGTTTATTGCTTTTGAAAATTGTTGGTAAGCGACTATTATTTTATTACGATTGTTTTAAAAGCGCTGTTGGTTGAATGCGACATGATTTTTGGTAAAATTTCAAATTGGTCTATAATGAGAGCTGAATGTCTGAATTTCATCCGAAGCAAATGAGATTTTATGAATTTGCAAATACATTCTGGTTTTATCTGGGCCCTTACTCTGGAACAACAAAAACGAAGTTTCGTGACAATTTTCGGGGTCAGCTTATGTTGGTGGATACTGAATTCGTAATAGTTCACCAACATAATTAGAACCCGAAAATTGTCACGAAACTTCGTTTTTCGTTTTGCAGAGTAGACGCCCTGTTTTGTTTAAGCAATATTAACTGGTTACTTAAATTACAATTCACAATATATTATTTGGTTTTAAAGTTCTTAAATTCTATTTAAACTTTTTTTTCCTATAATACCTACCTACTATTTTTCACATTTGAGAGTCTGTAAAAGCGGAATAACAAACTTCATTTGACTTCTTCTCTATGGCTACTGCGACTTTTGACTGTCACAATTCTGCCAGAAATAACAGAAAGTAGATCTAATAACCAGCTGTACTAATTATGACAGTGACATATAAAACTTATGCTCTTTTTTACGCACTGGCAGAATGACGTAAACCATCTCACTAAGACTTATTTTTTATGATCGAGCAATGTTGCCAATCTAATTAAGGCGAAACAAACAAATGTCCTACATAAAGGATGATTAGGACCACCAAAAAATGCCGACAAAAAGCCTCCATCTCGCGAGCTCATGACGGACCTAATTTCCTGTACATTAACTTTAATTAGGCCATAAAGCCCTATTGTCCATTCCATCCCGCCAATATTACAAAAAGTCACTAGATTGTTGCCATCTCAACTTGTTTACGCTAGATCTAACCATTTGTTATAGGTCTTAGGCACTATGCGCTTTAAAATGAATGGTCTATTTAATAAAGACACATTTTAATCATCTTTGTACCGCAAAAATATAACACAGAAATATTCCAGAGGTAACGGGTATGTTAACAAGTATCTTAAGTTATTATCAATATCTTTATAGGGTAAGCCCTATATCGTAAGTATCGTTTCTAATCGTAAGCTACATAAGATATTTAGCTTACGATTTATAAAAGCATTTTTTAAACAAAGATCGCGATAGGTTTAGAAGCCGCTTATGATTCGTCAATTATGAATAATTAGATAGGTAACTCTTGTCGTCTATTTATTACCAATTTGTCATGTCTTTTGGTTGGATAGTTTTGACATAAAATCGATTTTACTTGTAATACAAATGGCCACAACTCACAAATCTAAGCATTATGTGAGATGGCAACCCCGTTGTTAGAACGTTGTACGTCTCATAAGGAAATGACGTTTCTTTCATTTTGCAACATTTTCTTAGGCATGGAGAAATCCGTTTGGGTTATGGGGTCCTTAGTTTTTCAATTTAGAGACTGGGCTTTCTTTTGCAAACTTGTCTACTTTAATATCATAATAAGTTAGCTCTTTATCTTATCTCTCCTTAACAGTTTAGGGAATGAGAGCGAATTTATTATGACAGTAACGTAAAAAGTCGTGTTGGTCAAGTGGATTAGTACCTCGATTTTCGATCTGAAGGTCGTGGGTTCGAATCCGGCCTTGCATCAATGAACTTTTCGCATCGAAAAATTTATATGCGCTTTAACACGAGCATAAAACGGTGAAGAAAAACATCGTGAGGCAACCAGTTAGCTCTCTAATAGCGTCGATGGGCTTGCAACCTGTCACGTATGGCAAGTTAACTTCTGCAAAAAGTGGGCATGTACCAAATATGTTTGTATTTGGACATACCTCTGACTACCCCCTTAGACATCTTCAAAAAGATCTAAAAATTACCTAATAATCTGAAAGAAATGTCTACCGCTCCCGAGATACAGTCGTGATCATATTTCATTTTTTCAGTAATGTAGAGAAGTCAAGGGAAGCTCAGTGTCTTTTAACAAAAAAGTGACGCCCCTAAATCGTTGATGTGTTCATTGTTGTCATTAAGTAGTGCCCTGTAATGCGGGCACCACACATTGGCTTCAACTTCAACATTGTAATAATAATACTAGTAGACCTGCGCGGCTTTGCTTGCGTGTTGCACACGCTACTTTCCATAAAAACTTTAACACCCCATTGCAACCATTTAAAGGGAAAACCTACGGTAAAATGGCGCTTTTTTATAAGTTAGACCTTTGGGTGGAAACTGAATTCAATTTCATTCAGTATTTTTTGCGTGATGCGAGAACAAACATCCTTAAAGAAAGACAGACAAAAATTTTATAAACCATTTTTTTTGCTATTTTGCTCTAATAAAGACGAGTTTTTCATTAGTATCTCAAATATACAGACATCGACGTGTTACAGCTTAAATATAATATGTAGAGATAAGCCTTCCTCTTGAATCAGTTTGTCTATTGATGAAAACCGCCTAGCAATCCGCTGCATAGTTAAAAGATCTTTAAGCACAAAAACGGGAATCAACTTTGTATTACTTAATACTATGTTTATGAGAATTAAACATTCAAAGGTGTGTTCAATAAATAAATGGAAAAGTCAATAGCAGGGAAGAATAAACATAATAGATTATCTTCTGAATTACAATAGGCAATACCATTTGCATGATTATGTACGTAAAACTATAATTTACCTTTAAAACACCATTTTCACTAGAAAATAATACTGAAAAGGGAATATTACATCGTTTTCTGCATATTTTAACGCAATCATAAATTAAATACAAAAACGCGAAGGTAAAATGGTCACACCTTAGTTTATGAGTTTGGACAGAGGCGTAAAATGAGATGTTTATTTAGGTCTTTCTAGGTCTCCTAGGTCTTTCTGTTCGTTCGTTCGTATGAGCAGGTGGCCAACTCTGGTGACGGAGTTTTTGGGCCGCCTAAAGGCCTCCGTCATGGCTTAAGGTGCCTGTATGGGTGAAACGACACTGTTCGAACTTCACTGACGTTTGTTCCTCTGACTTTGACATTATTTTTTAGAGTTCAGAGTTGTATTGTTCATACCCAACAACTCTATTGGTTCATACTACTCTCAGATCGTTACCCAAGCCTCAAAGTGCCAGTCCTCCCATAACCAGGTATAATTTGGAGCGACAATGTAAATGTTATTACTCCGGTCTCTAAGGCCATCAATTGCACTTCATTACTCTGAAGGTATTTAAGGGGTTAAAATGTATCAGTTTGTAAAAAGAGGATAAATTCTCCAGGTGTGGTCACAATGGACATTTTATGAGCAAGAACCTTGGAATTGGAAATAAACAGCTCATTAGACTATGTTTAGACTTTTTAGAGATCAGCCCCCTGATTGTGTAACTTGTCTCGATTATATAAAAGTTGTATCAAAGCAAAAATTACAGTAAATCGAGAAAACGGTCAGATTTAACGCTGATTAAGTAAATTAGTAAGTAGCTTACTTAATTACTGTCATATTTGACTTGCAAACATTTGTCCCGCGGAACCCGCAACCTCTGCGCCTCAGGCGAGCTTTCGCCCACTGCGCCACAGAGGTCGTCATGTCAAATGTCCTAGGAACTAAAGTGTTTCATTAAGTGCAGACAAAGATTACATCCTGAAGTCCTGAGGGCCTAGCCAACCGGCATACGCTATGAAGTGATTCGATTTCTATCATCGCTACACCTTTGATTTGACATTTCTGATCGCTCGAGTTTTCGTCATCGAATGTAAATTCCTATACATTTTTTTTAGTTTCTAATCGAAAGCGACTGTCGAAATGTAACATGGCTAGGGCAGCTGATGCTCTACAAATCATCTAGTAAAGATGTAAAGGCCAAAGATACATTTTATTCACTTACATTTGACATTAGGTAGGTCTACAGAGCTCTAAGCGTGCAAATTCCAAAAGCTTTAACACTTTCCAATTCTCTTTTCAAAAAAGTATAATTAAAAACAGTCGCCCTTTTGCCTTATGGAAAATAGCATAGAAAATTCCAAATAATTTAAAGGTTTTCGACGTTGATGGTTTAATTTGAGGGTAGTCCACAATTGTAATTGGTTGATTGGCGCCGCTGAAGGCTTTAGGACTATCGATTTGATAAACGTTTATTTATAAGCCTTGTTGAATAAATGAATTAGTGCGATTGATTATAAAGGTTTTTAGGTACATAGGTACCAGTGAATGAAGTCGGACTGCTAGTGGGCAGAATGACGATGAGATATCATCTCATGATCATTGATTATCAACAACAAAGCACAATATTGTAAATGATCTGCAAATATTTGTTTAGAGCTTGGATGTTTTCTATGTATAAAAAGACGTGTGGCACTCGAAGACTGCCGCGGTAAAGCTATTGCATGGGGGGTGTTAGTTATTTTCGTTACGGAATTTCTGGATTCGGTCTCCACGCTCAAATCCCGCGATAGAAGCTATGCAATAGCTTGATAATGTATGTATTAAACTTAGAACTTCACTCTGTCCAGAAACTATCGAGAAGTACGAACGCAACGAGGTATTCGCAACAGTATGTATTCCCAAAAAAAGTCTCAAGAGTCACCAGAGTTGGCCACTTGCTCATACGAAAGAACGAACTAACAAAAAATTTGTATGAGTACTTATATCAGTCATCTGGTTACCATAGCACAAGCATTAAGGTGCTTAGCTGGGACTAGATGACGCCGTGTAAAGTGTCCAAGGATATTTATTTATTTGTTTATTCTCTTTAGGTATATATTTCCTATTTGTACCTACCTACCTACCTATATTACCTGTCTTGTGTCCTTCCCTGATTTTTTTTTTTATTGTGTGTGTGTGTGCTGAATAAATTTTTATCTTATCTTATCTTATCTAGGTATAGGTATTTTTATCATTTATTCTAGAACATCATTCTCTACCATTTTGTAAAGTTTAGAACCAACGGCAAAAATAATTCTTGGTTACCACCGTCTCTTCAGCAAGCTTTAAATATTTAACTGTTGCCTTTAGAATCAATGCTTAGCATTCGAATGAAACAAAGTAACACTTATGAATAATTAAAGCAGCATTATTCCTTCCGTAAAAACATCGAACAGAAACCTCGCGGAAAATACTACAGTTTTTCACCAGTGCACGCTTCGGTGTTAGCATACGACGCATTTACACAGAAAACTTGGAAATAAGAATTAATTAAATAAATAGAAAAATATAATATTATTTTTGTTGTGGGTCGAAACACCGACATGTTTTGGGGAAAAACACAAATAAAATATTATGTGCAGTTCGAAGCTATGGGTCTAAACAGCGAAGCCCTTGGACATTTTACACGGCGTCATTTAGTCTCAAGCTAAAGAACTTAATGCTTGTGTTATGATAACCAGTTAGACTATTATTATAGGTCTAGTACCGGTACATTTTATAGACTTCCCGTAGTTAAGTCACAATAACCGCTTTTTGCTATTTGTCTAAATAAAAAAGTAGAAGCTAAAGTGTGTCGCTATTCTGCTACACAAAAATTGCACCATTGCATTGCTGTAAAAATACGAATCTCAGATTTCTATGTAAATGCAACCTCCAAAGGGGGTGATACATAGTCCGGTTGCGCCGAGCTAATTTATTATTTACCGACGGACGGCAGTACGTCACGCGAGCGACACGGCTGCAACTGTCGACTTACCGAAAGACACTTCACTTTTATTACAACCTTTTATTTAGAAGTACCAATAGACACGAGAAAGATCATCGGGCACCATAGTATGAAACCCATATCCACGCTGTACAGACATAAAATAGAGTGAGATAGATAGATAAAAGTCGTTAGCTTAGAGAAAGTAAGAAATAGAGCGCTGTATTCCTTCGCTTTTATTCTTCGCTGGGCTGAGCTTTCTATTTGATGGCAATTAACAGCTTGTAATTACACAAGTGACATGTTTTCATATAACTTTGTGAAGCTTCAAATATAAAATCAACAGATTAAAATGTATATGCATTCACATAATTGGACGACCGTGCTCAAAGGACTTTTATTTGAAAATGAAATACTTGTTTGGTTTCGATTCATGGAAATATTAAATATTGGTTTGACTAAAAAGCTTCGCAGCGCGGAAACATCATTTAGAGTTTAATAATTTGTGTAGTTATTTACTAGTTAATGAAATATGCAATTATTTACTTATGTTTTTTTTCGAAAGGTGACTTGATCGAGAATGTTCTTAGCCATGTTTGATGGAAATCGGACCAGCCGTTTCCAGTAATATCCAGATAATTTGCTCGGAAGCCTGAATTTCAGGAAATCTGAGCATAATTTCGACATGAATGAATGAATGAATGAATGAAAATTCTTTATTGTACACTCAATTAAGATACATTTAACAACCTGTGAAAAAACTAGGTACCTAACAATGTACAATGAGCGGCCTTATCGTCATGAACAAAATATGTTTGAGCTTAAAGCTTTAGGTATCGAGTCGTGTCGGCGGTTATTTCTAATTTTTATAAAACACCTGTTAATTTCTGTTATTTCAAATCTATCTGAACTTTCTAACCGAAAACTTGAATCAATTTAATTTATCTTGTAATGCGGAGCAAAGTTATTTCATTGGGAAGCCCGGCTTAGCGGAACCAGCGGAACAAAATGGAGCTGATTGGAAACACAAGTTCGGGGCATCTAGCGAGTAGATCAATCAGACGGACTCGAGCTATGCTTTGAACAAAACAACACAGCTTCCGACGGGGAAAGCAATCTGGTTCTTTCATGGCCACTATAGATTAGTACGGTTTTGGAATACATTTCCTGTTAGCTCATAGCTAGTATTTAACTTTCAAAATTAGAGATTGAGTTGTACCAGATTTTAACACTTAATAATAATTGTTGAATTGTAATCCTCTGTTTGAATTTCGCGCCTTTTCTAGTAACTTAGGCTATGGTGTTTTACCTTTCACTCAAAAACTCTCTCTCTCTCTCTACTCTGTGACATCAAGCGTACACGCTGTACTTTCTCTATTTTCGTTATAATATAGCAAATATTAATTGTAAATCGGTGTTTCTTTTAATAACCCATCAATAATAAATATCCTTGGACATTCCACACAGCGTCATCTAGTCCCAGACCATAAAACAATGAAATAAGTATTAAAAGCAGACATTTGTAAGGAATTAAAAAATAATTGAAGTTTTTAATAACTTATAAGCATTGACCAATAACGGCATGTGGAGTACAGCCATCATCCACAACCGGTGCCATGCTAATCACCCACCTGTGGTCATCACTCGTTATGCGTAGAGCGATGTCATCAGATGCATTTGCATGCAGACAAGTGCAATGACAATTTAATTCACCTTTAATAGAAATGATCTAGGTGATTTAGTATTTCTTTAATGCGGACAACACACATTGGTTTTAACTTGGTTCCAAAATTAGAATGGCCAATGGCAATGCTCCGTTTGTGTTGAATAACCGTATATTTTCAAACGGAGCATTGCCATTGGCCATTCTAATTTTGGAACCAAGTTGAAGCCAATGTGTGGTGCCCGCATAAGAGTAGCAAAAACGAAGTTTGGTGGCCACCAAATGCAACTTCGCAGCAGCAGCTCCTCCTAAACTATACAAAATAAAACTATAACAGAGGTATTAAAATAGCTTATGATAGGTTTCACAAACGTAGCAGTTTTTAAAAATCCCTTTGTTCAACGTAATAATAAAATAAAATAGGGGGTGGCACTAGTTTGACGAATACAGACACCTTTAATCTCTATCTAGTCTGCGGCATCACTGAAAACCAGCGCTGTAGTTGCTGCTTCAGCTTCTACAGCGAATGCTGAGTGGTGACCGATTTGCTTCACTCATATTTCCTACATAAAATATTTTAATTGTACATGTGTGTGAGTGATGTAAATAAATGTTTTTCTATTCTATTCTATTAAATGTAGGCACAGGCTGCTTCCTGACGCTGTGTAAATCCTCTAGTAATAGATAAGGCCTAAGTTTAAAGGACAAATTGAAATAACGATGCTTATGCTACATCCGTTAATGTTTTTCAGGCTATAAGTATAAAAATACTAAAATACTACATGAAAATTCAAAATAGAATGCAAAAACGTGCGCATTAGCAAAACATTGAGGTAAGCGCAGTAAACTCATCTCACGACAATGACCGAACAATAAAGTTCCTTGCCGTTGAGATCTGACGTGACAATATCAAAGGCATTTTTAATAACACCGAAAGATTTTGGGGTTCCGCTCAAGAAACAATTATTTTTTATGTTACAAGAATTATAAGAGACTGCCAAACGCAAAAGTAGTGTAAGACGCGACCGTGAGTCTTATTGTCGTCCCTTTTACACAAACTGAAAATGTCGATAGTTCAATCATAGTCGTTAAGGTGTTTACCAAACACTTTTACACGTCACAATTGATATTAAAAGATAGGTAGCTGGTACGAGTACGTCTAAACATTAAAATTTGGAACATGCCCACTCTCCAATTAAATCTGATCCCGGGATCCGTGGACACAAACCCCTTTGAACACCTTTGTTATGAAAGAATTTTATTTTGTAAATTTCCAGTACGAGACTCAAGTCAGGAATGGTAACACATCTATCTTGTGTTATGCAATGGTTTTTTTTTAAGTAGGTAAGCCGGACAGTATTCGATGACTAAAACTTAGGGCATTATCCCATCAATGGATTAGATTTCACAAACTTAGTGAGGCCTATACAGGGTGAATTTTTGAGACGGGACAGTAAGGGCAGGTACCTTAAACGTTATAGTTACAGGAAAACGTTTTTAGGAGACTATCCATTAATTTTTAAAATATATTTGAACTGCATTTACAGATATTGGAAAAAATGTACAGTCAGCAAGAAAATGGTCATTTTACACAAAAACTTTTTTTGATGCCAATCGATCCTGTTTCTTATAAGGATCAAAAGTCTCTACTAGACCGACTCAGGTTTGAGTACTAGAAATGTCAGAAATCGCGAAAAACCTTTTTCGAGCCTCGTGGCTTACTGTACCTAGAAGCAAAAGCGCCTAAAAGTAGAAAATAAAGTAGAAAGTAAGTAGAAAATCATCAAAGTTGCATCGATAATGTTTTACAACATTAGGATTGAAACAATTAAAATAAAATAAATCATTTTAATATGTTGTACTTTAGACACAGGCAAAAATAACTACATTTACTTAGATGATCTACGAAATGAATTGCTCAAAATGACATTTTAATAAAATTAAATTTTAAAACAAGAAGTAAGTACCTATGTACATAAATTAATTGCAACTAACAATCTAGAATTTTCTCATAACAAACATAACAATGACCTGAAACAAACCAAGAATTCAAATCGAATTCGAAGTTTGAAATTTAAAACTTTTTTACTGACCTATTTTTTTCAGCCAGCCTTTTTTTTCTTTATATCGGATTATAGCGGATCTACCCATAACAAAAAGTTTGACTAATTTTGAAGTTTGGCTCTTTTACCGAAATGTATGGAAAAAGTTTTTTGCGATTTCTGACTTTTCTAGTACTCAAACCTCAGTCGGTCTAGTAGAGACTTTTGATCCACATAAGAAACAGGATCGATTGGCGTCAAAAAAAGTTTTTGTGTAAAATGACCATTTTCTTGCTGACTGTACTTTTTTTCCAAAATCTGTAAATGCAGTTCAGAAAATTTTAAAAATTTATGGATAGTCTCCTAAAAACGTTTTTCTGTAACTATAACGTTTAAGGTACCTGCCCTTACTGTCCCGTCTCAAAAATTCACCCTGTATACATAAGCCTATTTAATTATACCCATCAGTTGGTAAAGGGGGCTGTGGATGATGATGACAACTTTCAAACTTTTTGTTTTTGTAAATGATCCAGACATCTAATTAGTTATTTAGGAAATTGATATCACTTTCTTTACATAAATATAGACGTTTCTTTCGTACTTTTTCAGTTCGGAACCCTGACTGTGCTAGCCCGACTCGTACCTGACCGAGTTATTCAAGTTCAAAAACCGAGATAATTAGGAAAGGATACGGTGTTGCAACGCATTGTCAAGAAACAAGTTTCAGGAAAACAATATCTACACAACGTGCCAACTTTGTATTAGAGTCAATTTTCATTGTTTCGACTAAGATGAATAGGAAAGTAAAACAAATATTTTAAGCATAATGTTATATTGTATTTTGAACTCTAATTAATGATCTTTGTGAATCATCAATAAAACAAAATATCATACTAAACTAATATTATTAATGTAAAAGTTTGGATGATTAAATGGATGTATGGATGTTTGTTATTCTTTCGAAAACTACTAAACGGATTTGACTGAAACTTGGACTATACATAGTTGATGACCAGGAATACACCATACATATACCACACATAGGCTACTTTTGTTATTGAAACGCATTCGTTTCAATATGTACGGATGTACTGACCGTTAACGAAGTTTGTAAACACGCGTTTCAAAAGCGCGCTTCAAAACGCCTAATGTGTGGGTTTAGTGTCGCCTCGGGTGGACGTGCCTTTTGCGATTACGGTAAATAAATTCATAATTGTGTAATGATATTAATATGCATCGCGAGTGTATTGTCCTTTGGCATATTTCCCTTTGTGTGTTTCCGCGAACGCAAAGTGAAGCTGAGCTAATTAGAGAACATACGGGGGGTAATTTTGTACGGGACAGTGGCGTTGATTAAAGGAAGTTTTGAAATGAATCTCAGACTAGCTTTTTGTTGAGCTCAATTATTTACAAACGGATTTTTAGTATGAAAATGGAATGGTTTGCATATTCTCTTTACATTTAATTCGGTTACGTTGTCTCCTGCAACGTATTATACTAGTTTTGGAGGAGTAAATTTTATCCACAATGCATTCATTTGCCTATTCAATGTTTTTACTTACGTATAGTAGGTACTACCTACCTACTAGATACCGACTAAAAAAATAACTACTTAAATGGAAAAAAATATTTTGGAATAATACGACTATTTAGATAAGTACTTATTGTATTGAATTGGCCACTTGGTTGGCCACTCATACGAACGAACGAACGAACGAGTGCAGTGTTTTTTCGTCTTTACTAATCTTTAAATCCACCTATCTTTCACCTGTGTTTTTATCACGGAAGATCTAGTACTAGTCTTGTCTGTCGTAGAATAAGCTGAGTGGAAGTCATTTTGGTTAGGTACCTAAAATTACATTTCCAATAATAAAATTTCTAGTTTTGATAACTAAATAAAATAATTTTGATTTTATTAGACATTATAATAGCACACAGGAAATTACTCACGTAAATTATCGTCGTGTGTGAGACGCAACCGCGAGAAGACCACACTCATACCCAGATGAAGATTCTCCGGAAGAATCGAAACATTGTCGGTATTTAAATCGACGATAGTTTTACGTGAGTAATTTCCCGTGTGCTATTATAATGTTGATTTTATTAGTTTGATACAGTGTTGTCCAAAATATTCACCCGTGAGTCGCATCGGCATAATGTTCAAGATATGACAATGCACTTTCGAGTCATACGTCCCATTTGACACAACTGGGTCGTGAAATCGATTCTCTGCGCTCTCTTCAATTTGTAATCTTGATTCCTACTCGTACCTACCTCTTTGGTATTATTGAATAAGAATAATTTTTAAGTGTTTAATAAGTGTTTAAATTTCAACGCTATGGTGATCGATGATACATTTACGGAAACAACTAAAAGTAACTAAAAGTTCTAAGATCTAAAAGTATCGATGCAAAAACTTATTAATTACGTTACATAGAAACTTTTGTTTTATCTAAGGTAGAGATTATCTTGGTAAAAAGTAAGTAAGTTCGTATTAGCAAGTGGCCAACTCTGGTGACGGAGTAAAGTGACGACCTCTGTGGCGCAGTGGGCGAAAGCCTGCCTGAGACGCGGAGGTTGCGGGTACGATCCCCGCCGCGGGACAAATGTTTGCATGTTCTGCAGATATTTGTTCCGGGTCTGGTTGTTTTTCTATGTATAATATGTATGTATTTACAAAAAAAAAATGTATCTATGTAGTATATCAGTCATCTGGTTACCATAACACAAGCATTCAATTGCTTAGCTTGGGACTAGATGACGTTGTGTGGAATGTCCAAGGATATTTATTTATTTATTTATATTTAGTCTCTATAAAAAACTTACAATCTTTGGACATTCACTCGTTAACTTGTATGTTTTTTTGTATACATATTTTTATACAAAAAAAACTGTGTTATTTCTACGTAGAAAGTACACAATTTTATCAACACGGTAATTGGTGATGATCTCAAAAGTAAACTTCGCGTCAAGTAGCCAAACATGATCAACAGGATCCGTTTATAATGTATGACACAAGAAATCCGTTGTCCTTAACGTGTATCACTTTCTCTTACAAGATGACACAGTGTATGAAAATACAGAATCCTTACTGCTATTTACATCTTACATATTTATATTTTGAAAGGTTAATTATTGATTCTTTAAATGTTTTTAACAAATAAATTTTTAGTAACGGGAGTAACGGGGATTAGTTGAATAAACCTCAAAGAACACACTCAGCAGAACTAAGCAGAGCATTGAGATATTCAAATGCCTATCTGAAAATAACATGTCTACTGCTCTTTGGAATACAGTCGTATTCATATTTTTTCTCAGAAAACCTGAAAGTCTTGTGCTTTTGTATGTTTCTGCTTCTCTGTGCTCCAACCACACAATGCATATAAAATATATCTTTCCGTCACGGTCGAGCGGCCTTCACACGTCCTATTTTTAGGGCTTCACAATTCTTAAGCGGAACGTCCACCGACAGTTTAAACATATTAAGAACTAAGCTAAGCTAAACTGGGAAAAAGTAAATTTAACTGCAATGATAGTTTGAGAGAAAGAAAAGGTTTATTGACAACACACAAAAATTGTACAAATCAAAATTCAAAAGACAGAGCATAAGGAAAGGTTCATATCTGACGTAAAATACGCCGAGCCTATCATCTAGCGTACTAACATATCATCGGTTGAGTGTAAACGGTCAAGTTTTTCTATACATTTCCCATAGGGAAGGTTCATATCTGACGGAACATGCGTCGCGTATTATACGCCAGAACAGACAAATGTATAGAAAAACACTTGACCGTTCACACTCAACCGATGACACGTTAGTACGCTAGATGATACGCTCGGCGTATTTTACGTCAGATATGAACCTTCCCTAAGGCAACAAATATAAAACAAAAACGTAACTAAATAAGTATCTATGGGCGCTCTGACTAAGGGCGTTGTCAAAAGGTCCTAACTTAGCTTTAAGCTAGCTTCACGAGTGCCTGGTGAAGAAGCGCTGGTTTTCAGTCTGGACCTGAAGTAGAGTGGCGTCATAAACAATATATTTATAATAAAATAAAGAGACGCATTTCATATGAACAAGTTTCAAAAGGGTAAAATATGTTACGCACTAACATCGCATGCAAAAAACTTGGTCACACACACACCGAAACTACTCATCGTTGCATCCTCCACTCTACAGTTGCCAGTAGTCAAGTATAGGCGGGCTCTCACCCACTGCACCACAGAGGTCGTTTAATTACCTATACCTACTTTAAAAAATCAGGCTCACGGCTATAAATTCAGAACATCAGATAAGGAGAGCTGTTTAATATGCACATCAAATTTATACATTTATTATAAGTAATTTTAATGAGTGTTTGCGTTATGGCAAGTCACACGCGGAAGTCTGCGCCCACGCATAGGATCATTGCACGTCGTGACGCCAAGGCTACCAACTCATACACATCATATAACACTCATACATATACTTAGTAGGTACCTAAAATACAGAGTTATTTTTAAATCAGCAGAAACCTCTCGGCCCTTACTATCACTAAAAGCAACAACGTTTGTTATGCGACTTTGTCTATAGTCTATATTTTTGTTTTATTAAATATTTAAAAGATTCACACTTTTCATTTTCATTACTCTACGATCTGCCATGAACGGCAACGTCTTACTATGGTTTCGTCTTACGTCGTTTTACATCTTACGTGAGTTCAACCTCTACTAGGGAAAATATAGTAAAGGCTAATGCTAATGGTCTTATTCATAGAGATTTGTTTTATAAGTTAATGCTTTTTCTTATGTCAATGATAAGAGAAAGCGGTTTAAGGGACCGCCTCTACGGGCGAGTGTATCGCGACGATTCCGTCCTATCATCGGATAATTTCCACGGTAAGGCAATTAGCATAATATTAAATTTGCTTGTCAATGTCACTCGTAGTATCATCGCGATGAAATCGCCGTATGGAGACACGTTCATACAAATACATGGCACGACGATAATATCGCCGCGATTCTCACGCTGGTGACAAGACGTCCCTTAACATCCGTTTTAGGTAAAGTATTTTTTTTTTTCAGTACGATCGTTTATTTTGTGATTCTACTGCCTGTTCCAACGCGTTTACAAGTTTAGAACCAATGTGCTGAAGGGGGTTAAACTGCAGCTAAAAAGTACGAAGAAATACAGCAAAATGAACACTAGACAAAAATATACTCTCGAAGGTACTTAAGATTGTAGATATACGTCAGTAAACACCGCGGTACTGACAGAACGATGCAGCATCAAAGATGCATCAGCCTTGAGCTGTTCGTAAGTCCGGAAACTCCTGCGCACGTTTATTTCACTCGTAAATATTAACGATCCTGCTCTACAGACTATGGAAGTGACTGTTGATTCTTCAAAGAAGCAGATGCCTCGGCTGCGGGTTCGATCCCCGCCTCGGGACAAATGTTTGTATGTTCTGAAGATATTTGTTCCTGGTCTGGATTTTCTATCTATAATGTGTATGTATTTACAAAAAAAATATCTAAGTATTATATCAGTCATCTGGTTACCATAACACAAGCATAAAGTTGCTTAGCTTGGGACTAGATGACGCCGTGTAAAAATGTCCAAGGATGTTTTTTTTTATGTATTATTATCTTATCCTAGTTGCTTAGTAGATATCACTTTAAGCGATAAGTCTGTCAATTGTTTTTAACTTTGTGTTGAAATATTTAAGATATGTTATGACTTATGTGGTAAACAATAAAGGAGTATCTTTCTTATCACCTATCCAAAATCATAAAAGACAGTCACTTCTAGAATCGTTGTTTCGCTGTCCGCGCTCTTAGTGAAGCAATTCAACTTTATGGCATTAATATGGTGTTATTATAGCGCTTTATGGGCGTCCAATTCTGCGCTTAATTCTCTCGATTTATTTGCGTACTATCTTTAGCTACGATGATAAAGTGAAGTTCTTTTTTTACTCTACTAATGAGAAGACTCGCATGAGACTGAAATGGAGATGGGCAGGACATTTGGCGAGACGTGGTGATGGCAGGAGTAGGGCCTTAACAGAATGGAAACCTAGGGGGAATGAATGCAGTGCTGGCAGACCACCTAGATGGGTGGATGATATTGTTAGCCATTGGTCGCCAACAAGACCTGGATGCGATCGGCTTAGCACCGGAACGAGTGGCGGTCATTGGATGCCTACATAGAGGCCTTCTGCATCCGGCGTAGAGGCCTTCTGCACTCGCCAAAGCCCGGTGAAGTTATAAAGGTCCGGAAGACCACTAAACATAAAAATCGGTCCGAAAAAAAGGGTGCCTACACCCGGCAGTGGGTTGACACAGGCTGAAAATGATGATGATAAATGAGGCAATAGCGCGATGCTACAGTATTAATTAAATAAAGGTTTGTAGGTGAAATAATTGAAACTCGAATGAATTTAATAATACCTAAGTGTGGTTTAAAACTTTTTTACTAATAAAGCCATCAGCCGACAAGTTTACACATATTAATATTATACATGTAGGTAGATACAATAATAAATTAATACAAAGAAACAAAGGGACATGAAAGTGTGAATCACACAATTTAATTAGAGACCGCAATTTACTTTGTATTGTGCAGACAGACAGACAGACAAATAAGGGTTCTGTGGATTGCAATCTAATTGATAAATTTGGGTCAAAGTCGATATTTTTTACTCAAGAAGAAGGTAATAACAATTAACATAAGTTAACCTACATCATTTTTTAACAAATACAAAAAATGTGTTTCTCTTATTTTTACCCGACTACGGCGAAGCAAATAGGGTTATGATTTTGACCGGTATGTATGTGTGTTTGTATGTATTTACAATCAGAATGTGAGCAGTCTCACGTACCGTGGGTTACACGCAAAAAGATTTTCACTCTAAAGTTCCAAGACAATTTCCAATGTTATTTAAATGTATAATTTTATATCAAAAGAAAAAAAAATGCTAAAGCACTTTTTAAGATTGATCTAGGACTCAGGACCTCTTTTGAAAAAATATTAGTTTTTTTTTTAATAGCTTTAGTAGTAGACTAGTTTAATGCTTAAAGTTTTTTTTTAGCTATAATCTTAGTCTAGTTTATCATAATAATGTTCTGGCAAATAAACGTAAGTATCTATCAATCTATCTATCTAGTCATTTGTTCCTAGCATTTTTTTGTATTATTTATTTATTTATAATTTCTGATACCAATAACAACAGGCATCCCAACTTTGATTGTGTAACTGGGTTTTATTGATTTATTTTATTTTTACGTAAATAGCACCTACCTAAGTACTTATAGGATGCACTTATACGGACTAGTACTACTTTCTTTATTTCTAGGAATTTTATTTATTGAAATAATTTATTTACAATATTAACTAAACTAGGTACCTACTACATATTTACATAACTGTGCAAAATACAATTAGAACCAGTTGAGCCACCTAAGGATCGTTACAAACGATCTATAGGTAGCTCAACTGATCCAAACCACTGCCAGACGGAAGCGTGCCCAAGACACTGGCAGCATTGCCGCGCTGGATGGCAATGCTGATCTTTTGAGCCAAATAAGTGCCAGCCCTCGGATCACGCGTCGCTTCGACCAGACGCCCCGATAATAAATAATTTCTAGGTAACTTATTCAATAAATTTATCTTTGCGTGTCATCTCCAAAAATACTGAACTCAATCACAACCTTGAACTAATTCTAAAATTTGATTTTACACACACACACAATGAAACGCTGACTAATCCGACCTACTCATAATAATAATTAATAAAGCAATTCATTTTCCACGGAACACAATAGCATCTAATTAGTATTTACACGGCCTGGTTCCATTTCAAAACCTGCGCAGTGGCAGATTTCCATCATTTTGCGTATTAATTTGTCCCTTTATTACCTAAGCTTAGTCATAGTGACTCACGCTAATTTCTTTAATTATTTCTGCCAAGTTTATATGGACTTTCATTAGGAACAACAAGTGGCCATTGTTTTATTAAAATCGACTTCAATTTCGTGAGTAGAAAGCAATTTCCTGCAATCTAGGTGCATTTCTGTACATAACTCCCAGGCACTACAGTGTCCCGTTAGGTGTAGGCAAAGCTTGCCTCCAGACTCTGTATAAATCATCTAGTAAAGATGTAAAGGCCTGAGTTTTTCTCGTCACTAGAGTCTGGTTGATTTGACTCAAAAATAACGTCTAAAGATACCAAACATGAGGATCAAGAAATGACAAATAGAATATACTAATCGTTTGTCATGTAGGCAGTCGCGTTGGAACAGTCATTAGAATCACCTAGCATGTAAGACGAAACTGAAGTGATCCTTGAGGTCCTACCAAAATAATTGATTTTTCTTTCATTCCTTAGTTTAAAATAAATAAAATAAATATTCTTGGACACTTTACACGGCGTGATCTAGTCCCTAGCTAAGCAACTTTATGCTTGTGTTATGGTAACCAGATGACTGATATAATAACTTCGATACTTTTTTTTTGTAAATAGTACATACATAATTATAAATAGAAAAACATCCAGACCCGAAACAAATATCTGCAGAACATACAAACATTTGTCCCGCGGTGGGATTCGAACCCGCAACCTCCGCGTCTTAGGAGGGCCTTCGCCCACTGCACCACAGAGGTTGTCAATTAACAAAAAACTCATGACAAAACTTATTAAAATCTGCGGAATTTTTATTACATTACATTTTTTTTTATTATTTTACATTTATTATTAATATATAAATTTATTACATTACATTAATTTATTACATTAGTAAATTAACTTTTATTGCAATAGTGGAATGTAAATGAAAGTTACAAAAGCTAATAATTGTTTCAAACAGATGATTCCTTCCGAAACGATTGAAAATGACAATAAAAGATTAATCAAAATAAGGGCTTGTATCGCCGAGATTTATACCTTAACATCCCGCAAAATACTAATTTCACTTGTCACATAAACTTTGAAACGTCACATAAACTAAATGCACGTCAACTCTGTTTGTTTGTCATTGCCAACCAAAAATACACTTTATTACAAAACAACAGAATTCATTTTTATTTAAGCGATACACACAAACAAGACGTAATAACCAAGGCCAAAAGAGAAACTGAAGAGACATCATTTCACAATAACTTGCAAGGGATGGCATTTAAAAGTATGTAAATAAGAGTTATATTTGTGTAGCAGTACATTAATTACTTTAGTATTTTTCCAGCAGTAAATATATTAAAGAAAACGAGATGTTTCTGCTGTTTAAATAAAATAAAGTTTGAGTTGAAATTTTATTTAGACTAATTTTTGTTTGTGGATTTGCTTATTTCAGTTAGCATTCTGAAGCGCTGGTGGCATAGCTTGCGCGTTCTTGATAGAACGTTAAAGTTAAGCGACGTTTTGAACGATCACAAGTTGGATGGGTGACCGCAAGTGGCACTAACAGTTGAGCCTTCCGTGCTTGAGATTATAAACCATGTTTTTCGTGTGAATATGGCTGGATACAAGCTAAGAGGATGGTTTAGGTGTTTGACTGGCGTGCTCCATTTCAACAAAGTCTTGCTGTCACATCACTTCCGCCCAAAGGTACATAAAATATAGCCTATATCGAGGTAGAGATTACATTCTACAAACAAAAAAACTTTACCTCATTAGATGGTATATTAGCGTATTTATTTAGGCAACGCCAACAGTACACATAATTACACATTGTAAAAAAATCATTCATATAAAAATACTATGATAATTATGTGCACCCATTACAGGTATTTAAATAATCATTAAAAATGATGTACCTAGTAATCAAAAGTAAAACTAAATTAATAAAATCAAGTAGTATTATTAGTGAGAAGTGTAGTTATCTACTAAAGTACCAATAAGTTAGATATTCGTAAATAGGCGACCTATTCCTTATCTTCCAGTGATCTACTGTCGCAAGAAGGTTAACGCCAAGTAAACACTTAATTACAAAAGAGTTTGCTCCGCGTGTGACAATGTGTCTCGATAATCACGGGGCGGCTAGACAGCTGTTTACTTGAAGCCTGTTCGAGGCTAGGGTTGCCACGTCAATATTTAGCTTAACTGCTTAAAAGAAGCGCTCGTGGCGAAACTTGCTAAGACGTTCTTGATAGATCGTCGAAGTTAAGCAACGTTCTGAGCGGTCACTACTTGGATGGGTGACCGCAAGTGGCATTATCAGCTGAGCGCTTCCGTGTTTCGGAGGGCACGTTAAATTGTCGGTGCCGGCTTTTAAAGGCCTTTAGGCGGCCTAAAAAAACTCCGTCACCAGAGTTGGCCACTTGCTCATACGAACTTACTTTACTTAGCTGTTTAAAGAAATGTACCAGGATCGATCGCGAACGTATTTTCTATTCACGTTACACCATATCTTTATGTATTTTATCCTCACCTTTTAAGTTTTCTCATAGGTTAGTCAGTGGCATTATTGGAATGACCTATCATTTACATTTTCAAAGTTAGAATTCTAAATAAAAGGTGTCTGTAGTGTATACCCGAAGAAATCAGTAAAAAGTTTTTACTATTAAGATAGAGTTTGAGGTGGCAACTCGCTTATACGAGCTTACTTACTTTTTTATACTACAAGATTACTTTAAATATTCGGCGTTCCTATCATAAAAATATTTGATGAGATTTTTATAAAATTGTTTTTTTTTCAATGAAATAGCAACCCTGGGCCTCTAGCGCCTTTACTTTTAATCTCTCCGTATTTTCCGCGGGAGTGTCGTGTATTTGTCTTTTGTTTAACGATTCCATCCGACTGGAAACAGGATATCCTATCTCCACCCAACAATTGGGGAGACTTTAATACGTTTTAAAGGACACGATAAACCGATAAGATTTGAGATTAAGATGCGAGAAGTTTGAGGAAAATTGTAATGAAAAACTGCTTTTAAGTTAGAAGTTCTTTTTCAAGACAAGTACTTTTTTCTTGAACAATTTCGATAACTAATATTGTGTCTGCCTGAGGTGTCTGCTATGCAGGACGTACCAGTTGAGTCAAAGATTAATTTATTTATTAATCAGCTTAAACTGTTCCACTACTGGGAACCTATCCCTGTACCTTGTACTTCATTTTAATTATTCTTAGTGTTTGTTATTTGATGTAATGTCCATGTGGTGTACAATAAAGTGTTAATCTATCTATCTTCCACTCTTTGTGATCTTCTGCGATATCTCTAACTTCAGTTAATTTTAAAACGTCCATAAGTGTGTGAAGAAGCAACAGATTACAATAATCTGTTGCCGTCGCGTGAATTAGCCGGCAAATACTCATTTTTCAGGCGGAGACGGTAATGCGACTACCCGCGGTATTGCACGTCATGGCTGGCGGGTCACTCACCGCGTCTGACTACAACGAGCCACGAACGTTTACGAGGGTTTGTTTCGGTAAAATTGCCGCTGTACCTGGGGCTTGACAGCCGTGTTGGCCAAGTGGATAAGTACTTCGACTTTCGATCCGAAGGTCGTGAGTTCGAATCCGGCCGTGCATCAATGGACTTTTCGTGTCGAAAAATGTATATGCACTTTAACACGAGCTTTTAACGGTGAAGGAAAACATCGTGAGGAAACCCGCGGCTAGTCAGCCCCACACGTATTGACCATTGTCTTTCCTGTGGATATATGGCTGGCAGCTGAGAGGATGGTTTAGGTGCTGGGCAAGTCTATTCCATCTCAACAACGTCCCAGGCACTACAGTGTCCCGTCAAGTGTAGGCAAAGCTTGCCTCCTGACTCTGTATAAATATCGAGTAATTAGATGTAAAGTAAAAGGTCTAAGTTTTCTTTTCTAATTATTATTATTCATCATTTAGGTGACTTGCAAACAACATGAAGAATAAAACGTCAAATGCCTTCTCCATGGTCAACGGTCATTCACACATCCGCAGCCATGTCTCGGCATTTAGTATATACCTATCAGACTACTAGCAGCGGCCAAAGGACACTGTCGTATGATATTTTGAATTTAAAGCTGCAATTTCACAGGAAACGACCATCGTTCTTCACTTCAGCGACTATTGCTTACAGAGTATTTAGTGACCGTGAATGAACTAACGAATGAATGAATGAAAGGTTAAACATTTATATTGTGCACCACTTTCAGGCATTCTATATTTTATCTGTGGTTTTGGTTTACTGTAAGATATTTGACATTTTAATATAGAATATAATAATCACAATAGGTAAACATATAATTATTTGTTTGTATTATTTATTTGGTTTGGATCAGTTGAGCTACCTATAGATCGTTTGTAACGATCCTTAGGTGGCTCAACTGGTTCTAATTGTATTTTGTACAGTTATGAAAATATGTAGTAGTTTCGTTTCTGTAAATAATACATTGTATAACATTTAATATCAAAACTTAAGGAACATTAGGGAACTTAACGTTCGTGGGTGGTGCTTTTGGTATTTTATATACCTACTTGTACATAATAATCTTGATTATCTCGTATCCTATCAACCAAAAATAAAAAATAGACTAAATAATATAGATATTCTAGTTTTATCTACATTTATATTTGTTTACGGACGGAAGTGAAGTCACGGGCGGAAGTAGGTAAAA
This sequence comes from Xanthorhoe designata, assembly GCA_963582015.1. Taxonomy (NCBI): domain Eukaryota; kingdom Metazoa; phylum Arthropoda; class Insecta; order Lepidoptera; family Geometridae; genus Xanthorhoe; species Xanthorhoe designata. The sequence continues at coordinate 1,135,817 of OY757049.1, forward strand.
TAAAACGTGTGTCTCCCACATTAAAATAAGGTTTTCACAACGTTCCATAAAACATTATTATATTTGTCCATTTAATTTAACATGATTGTACATTATTACTCAATTTTCACTTCACACACTAATTTATTTACTGAATTGTGTACCAATAATTAAATTTAATATGGAAGCAAGGTCTCTGGTTACCAATTAATAAGTTGTTATTGAATTCGGCGCGAAATAATTATGTCATTCAATTTTGGAGGGCTGATTGGAAATGAGAATTGTAACGCTTCAGTGGCTGTTTTGTCAACTTTCCAGAACGAAATATTTATGAGAGATAAAATCATTTAGCTTGAACTACCATCATATCTAAAATGTCATCAGCCTTCTGATAGCTAAATAGATAAAGCCACTTAAAAGGCGGAATAGGGTTTCACGACTCTTTCCACATAGCACATTAGTCACTTTCTCAGATCTCTTAGAATTTCATTTTCTTAAGATCATTACAAACGCGTGGCAAACAAAAGGGCAAGCTGTGACCGTGCACCATGGACCTAGTATAGTACTGGACGAACAGTGAGCGTGCTGCTGAGAGGGACAAAATCTGCAGTGAATCCATAGTTTCGTAGTACAAAATTCAGAGCATCAAGTTTCTGGCCATACAAAAAAGCGGCACGTGATGAGGGACAAAAGATCTGCTTTGTCTCTTTTACTCACAAGAATGTTGTAGTATATATTCTTCTTTGTTTTTGTGACTGAGAAAGAAATATACAGCGCTCTATTTCTTACTTTCTCTAAGCCGTGCACACTATCCTCGCGTTTGTGAAACGCGCTGCGAACTAGCAAGTAAACGCGCCTGAAAAAACGCGCAGTAACTGCCTATTCGAAAAACGTAGTGTGTCTAGGCTCCAACTTAACTATGCCGTCTAAGACAAAATGGAAAACATAGAAGAGTTTTACAAATTACTTTGTACTGTAATCATATTTTTTTCTGTGTTGCTGACGATTACCTTTTTACGAGCTCTCCAACGTCCCTAAACAGCCGGGTCATAACACCAGCTATTCCAACTACACTATACACGGCCTAAGCTCCTTATTAGCCCTTAAAAAGCGTAACGGTCATCGCCTATTCCGCAATAAAAAAACTCCCACTTAAATTTACAAGAGCACCTCGCAAACTGAAAGTAGCCTCGAAGTGGGACACATAAAAAAGGTATAAAACCATCCTCCATTGAAAACAATAGACCACGTAATTATGCCGGGAAAACTCGTAAAAACTCCACTATACGGCTATCAAATATTTTGCACCTAGGGCGTGGACTATAAAAAAGTTCTCATAACCTTTGGATAAATAATTCCGTGGCCTACGTGGATGGGCGATTTGAGGCGGGGTAAGCGGTTGCTGTGAATATTAATATTTAGATAGATAGATAGATAAATACTTTATTGACACACACACATTACAGCACAGATGGAAAGGTTTAAGTACAGAGTAGAAGAACTTAACTAAACACAGAATGGTACCTACAAACAGGAAAATAATATAAAAAGGTAGGTAATGCAATAGGCCTGTGCTAAAGTGGGTGAGTCAAAAGGGACCAGTCTCAGCTTTTTGTTACTCTGCGCCTGACGCAGAACAACACTGATTTTCAGACTGGGCCTGGGTGGTTGTGACTCCACGATATATTTGTTAGTAGCATGTCAAAATTGCCTTAAGCATTGCAGGTTTTGCACTTTTCTGAATTTGAACAACATGTGCGTCATGGGCACTGAACGCGATAGTCTATGGCATAGACTATCGCGTTCAGTGCCCCTATGCTATTGACAAATAGCAACGTGTTGGTCGAGTGGGTGGGACCTGGACCTGGACTTTCAATCTGAAGGTCGTGGGTTCGAATTACGGACGTGCATCAAAGGATTTTTCTTTTCTAAAAACGAAGCAATAAGCTCTTAACGGTGAAGAAACCTGTGGTTTAGTCAGCCATACGTATTAACCATGTATTTCCATGTTAAACAAGGACGGTTTGGCTAAGGGGATGATTTGGATGCTGGACGAGTCTTTTCCATCTCAAAATTGACCCGGGCAGTACAGTGTCCCGTTAAGCGTTGGCAAAAGATTGCCTCCTGATCTTGTGAGTATAAAAATATGTAAAGGCTAAGTAAAGTTGGAGACATACACCAAAGCAAAGCTCAATGAAGTGCTGCTTCTTTATTAGCTACAAATACAAATACATGACGGAGGCCTTACGGCGACCTAAAAACTCCATCGCCAGAGTTGGCCACTTGCTCATACGAACTTACCTACTTACTTACTTTTTGCTACAAATACATTAATACTTGACAGTTAAAGGCTTTGACAGTTCGATTAACGTATCTAGAGACAATTTTAGTGTTGTGAAACGCTCTTCGAATAGAGACTAAAAAATAACGTCTTTTGTACTTCGAACTTTGCCATTCATTGTTGGATTAGTAGGATATCTTGGAGACTAAAAAATAACGTCTTTACTTCGAACTTTGCCATTCATTGTTGGATTAGTAGGATATTATCTCTTGTACATTGCTGGTGCAAAAATAAATTTTAAATTGAAGCTTTGGGGGAAACCGTCAATACGGTTTATATCATTAGTGATGTATGCACGCGGCCGTTTTTATTACGGCCCGGTTTTATAGTTCCGATGGGCGTTGCAAGTTTAGGGAATTATGTGGGGCTTTGAAACAAGCGAATTTGAATTAACAGCTGCCCTAGCCTTGTTACATTTCGACAATCGCTTGCGATTAGAAACTAAAAAAAATGTATAGGAATTGACATTCGATGACGAAAACTCGAGCTATCAGGGCGCGTAGACAAGTGACAAATGTTTCGTATCTATTCTCTTTCTATCATCGCTACACGTTTGATTTGACATTTCTGATCGCTCGAGTTTTCGTCATCGAATGTCAATTCCTGTACATTTTTTTTGTTTCTAATCGAAAGCGATTGTCGAAATGTAACATGGCTAGGGCAGCAGAAGTGTCAAATCGAAGGTGTAGCGATGATAGGAAGAGAATAGATACGACACATTTGTCACTTGTCTACGCACCCAGGATCGCGACTGTGGTCTGCTCGCTTACCTAAATCAAGTAGCATTTTTTTTTTATAAAAGTCCACTTCCACTTTATAACTAGAGCAACTTTTTGCAATCTTGAGGTAAATTTCTGTTGATAACTCTGGTTACCAACAGTTTACTAATTCTGATTCCATACATAGTTTTTTTTTAACACTAGCTGCGCCCCGCGTTGTTACCCGCGGTAAATAGTTACCGTTTCTTTGGGAATACCCTGATCTAAAGTAGCCTATTTTTTTAATGAAGGGTATAAGCAATTCTGGTACCAAATTTCATTCAAATCCGTCCAGCCGTTTGAGTGTAAAAGAGTAAGAAACACACACACTTACACACACAAACTTTTACCTTTATAATATTAGTGTGATAGTGTGATGACTTTAACCAACATTTCCTAGAATATTTGTTTAAAAATAAGCGCAGAAAATGACTTCATATCAAACCACTCTGCAATCATTATAAAAAAAAAAGTATAAAGTAAAGTAAAAAAAGTAGATAAAGTCGCAATTGTCTCATGGATTTAAAGTCTCTTGTGAAACGATTCTGTCTATTTGTGCTCAAGAAAGCTACGCGTCAAGGCTTAAGATTGAGATCTACCGTCGGCTCCGTGGCCCAACCTACCCACTGTGACCACCCCCTAATCCGTTTGTTTTACGACTAGCCTTTTGTCGCCGGTCGGCACCGAACCCGCTACCATTTTCATTTATCGCGACGTATTGTCCTCTTTACTACCCTACATAGATTTGGTTTAGTTTGTTACGTCATATAAAATTTGTAACTGCTTTTTGCTTTTTTACTGTCTGGTTTTTCTGTAGGTGACGGATGTTGGACAAAGGCTGTTTGGATTTAGATAGTCGGCTGTATGAATACAGGTGGGTATTGACCGGCGTTACGGGACGTAACGTAACGTGTTAGCCCCCATTCGCACGAGAGCTAAAAAAGCGTTGCGTCAAAGCTCGGCGTTGGCGCTTTTAAAAAAGCTTTCGTGCGAATATGGGCTTTAACGTCCAACGTCCAGCGCAGAAAATACAACACTGCTTGATAAAAAACCGTCGCGTTTAAAAAGCGCTGACGTGTGAACATATACTTGGGAATACATTTGTTCTATTTGAACGCTTTTTTAACGGACGGTAAAAAAGCTCTCGTGCGAACGAGCACTTACACCGCGAGCGTTCGTGTAGTCAGTACGTCGTGTTACGGGGAAACCAGCGAGTAACTCGATGCGTAACACGCTCGATGCGAATGTTACATTACACCTCGTAACGTTGGTCAGTACCCACCTTACCTGTTTACAGGATTTTATGTTTTTGATGTGTCCTGTTCGGGCATGTTTGGTGGACTTTTATTACTCTCGGAGGGAATCTTTCATAAAAATTGTGATAGCAGATTTGTGATACGCACTTTTCTATAAGACAAAAAGGAAAAGGTTTACGACGCGGAAGCTCATTATCGTATTCAATTGTAGTTGTAACTGTAATTGGCCTTCATGATCAAATGTATTTCTTTACGTATTGTCATTATTTAACTGCTTTTCTATGTGCCTAGCTGTAAGTTTTCCTAAAACTGCTAAAGTAAAATAAAATGTATAAGTGTAATTATAAGTGTAGTGTTATTGATATCTTCAAGCGTTTTAGGCTCAACTCACACCAAAAGAGCGGCGAAGCGCAGCGCGGTTTCAGTGTCCTATGAATTTTAACTTTATTTTCATTACTATAATACTTATTATCGCAGAAAAGGCGCGCGTATTCGAATTCGCCGGAATTCCCGAGAAGCCGCGGGTATCCGCGCGACTCGGTCGAGTTTCTCATGCGATAATAAGTATTATAGTAATGAAATTCCATCTCAACAATGTACCAGGCACTACAGTGTCCCGTTAAGGTGTAGTCAAAGATTGCCTCCTGACTCTGTATAAATCATCTAGTAAAGATGTAAAGATGTGAGTTTTATTTACTTAATAAACATAATATAACATCTATGTATGACACTTTTCAGAGGCCTGCCCAGGACACATAATTTATATTGTACTTTGGTGGTTACGTAATCTACGGTTCCCGAGGTCAAAACCAGAAAGTAGCCATTCCTCGGAGCACTCAATTCCTCGGACGATCAAACGTGGGTTCAACTATCCCAAACCCTGACCCCTCCCATCAACTAATACGTAGCTTGGCCTAAGTACCGAGATGCTGCGTCTACTGGGATGTTTCTTAAAAGGTATATCTTGACCAAAACTGACCTTATTAATGTATATGACGACCTCTGTGGCGCAGTGGGTGAAAGCCTGCCTGAGACGTAGAGGTTGCGGGTTTGATCCCCGCTGCGGGACAAATGCTTGTATGGTTTGCAAATATTTGTTTTCTATTGTATAATTATGTATTTACAAATAAAATTATCAATGTAGTTTATCACCTAATTGACGTTCAATAGTTTTAAGCAAGTGTTGTTTAGTTTAGACCATGCAAGTCATGATGACAATCAATTTTGTATGCAACAGGCAAGAATCTTGCATCGTGTAAATGACACTAACCAATGATAGATAGGATATCAAGACTGGCCGTTAAGGTGCCTGTATGGGTGAAACTAGCGCCACCGCCTATTTTATTTTATTATTACGTTGAACGTAAAACAAGTAGCGAAGTTGCACTTGGTGGCCACCAAACTCTTTTTTCGCTATTCCTACTACACTATACAAAATGAAACTATTACATAGGTATTAAAAAAAGCTTATGACAGGTTTCACCTACTGTATATCGCTCCCCCCCCCTATCCCCCCCCCCCTCTCCTTCCCTTTCCTCATAGGTAAGGCTGAAAAACAGCGTCTGGTTGTACAACCAGACACAATGCTGAGCTCTTTCCTTTTCAGCATGCGATCAACTGTTTTAGTTGAAGATTATTATTATTATTATTAGTAGTTAGTGTTTCACAAACTGTACATTCAGTTTTTATAAATTATTTTGTTCAACGTTATAATAAAATAAAATAGGCGGTGGCGCTAGTTTCACCCATACAGTTAAACTTTATAAAACTCGCTTCAGCCCGTCCCACCCGCGCCCTCTGCAGGGAATCCCTCGTACTAATGGGGCACGGTTGAGAGCTCTCGTGTTTACTTTTATTGTCAAAATAAATCTGTCTTAACTGTCTCGATAATCGCTACTAACTGCCCCGGGATAAATATAGCCCCGTTTTAATGGTCAATTGTTAGCCAAGGAAAAATTGAATGTAATGTCTATATACATGAAGGTTGTGGAATAAAATGCATGCAACAACTTAAGTGATGGTCGTAGAAAGTGAAGTTTATTATCAATTTGTGTAGATGATTTGCCAAAATGATATAACCTTTGTGGCGCAGTGGTTGAAAGTCCGCCTAAGACGCAGGGGTTGTGGGTTCGATCCCCGCTGCGGGACAAATGTTGCATGATTGGTATAAATCCCTAAAGCACTCACTAGTGAATGGCAAATGTCGATGAGCTTTTAAGTTGTTAGAACTTGTCAGATCACTTTTAATCCCATCAGCGTCAAACCAACAACCAAATCAATTTAAGCAAGCCATTTAAACCCAAAGTACCTACTACTCAAAACTATATTATAAACAAAGACGATTAATATCTAGAAGACAGACAAAGGCCATACACAAAATCGTAACCCTGATCCCGCAGTACCAGATAGCCTGGAAACTTTAAAACATCAATTTTATCCAAGAAATTTCAATACTTAGTAGTAGGTAGCAACAATATTTAATATAAAAAAAAACTAGAAAGTAATTGAAATTTCTTGGATAAAATTGATGTTTTAAAGTTTCCAGGCTATCTGGTACTGCGGGATCAGGGTTACGATTTTGTGTATAGCCTTTGTCTGTCTTCTAGATATTAATCGTCTTTGATTATAAACTATATTGAAACATAATCTGATCATGCAATGTTTACCCCATAACTGGTGTATCCTTAATGCTCCATCCACATCAAAGGTTCTCTACTTAAGGTGGCCCTTCCCGGTGCGTCTATCATCGACGCGGGCATAGCTGAAAAGCTTGTTGTTTCATCCAGCGCAATGCTAGAAAAAGAAGCAAAGCGAAAAAAGAGAGATAGCGCCTCAGCGCTCGGCATTCAGTAGGTACTTTCGCCGCTCACTTGCTCACTCGAAAAATAGTGTGCGGAAATTTCATAAAAAGTGTTCCAGGAAATACGTTTTTTTCAGTAAGCCTAACAAGTTTGTAAAATAAATATTAGTCATTTAGAATCTCCATAAGATTTGCAAGGTTTCTATGACAATATTTTCTTTACGTTTACAATTTATGAGTACATTATGAACGGCCAAAGTTCAGGTAAAATTTATGCTAAAAGCAGGTTTTTGGAAGCTTATACTGAATTTGTTTCTCAAAATTTTGATTTTTAGTTTCGATAGAAACCTAGATATAGTGCACAAGATACCTATTAGTCTAAAAGTTTAAAAGAAAGATCTTTTACAACGGCATAATCACGTACGAGCGTTTGTATGAAAAGTGAGCCGGGTTGACCGCTCTTAAACTAGTAAATACAATTACAGAAAGCGTACGTACAAAGGGATGCCAGAAAATTATAGGCTATACCCAAATTGATGGGAATTAGCATTCACTAGTTGGGGTCTTCTCTTGAGACGTGATCTTCACTGAGAACATCATCATCATTGTCATCATCATTTGACGACCGACGACGAACATCATCATCATTTGACGACCTCTGTGGCGCAGTGGGTGAAAGCCCGCCTGAGACGCAGAGGTTGCGGGTTCGATCCCCGCCGCGGGACAAATGTTTGCATGTTCTGCAGATATTTGTTCCGGGTCTGGATGTTTTTCTATCTATAGTATGTATGTATTTACGAAAAAAAAGTGTATCTAAGTAGTATATCAGTCATCTGGTTACCATAACACAAGCATTAAGTTGCTTAGCTTGGGACTAGATGACGCCGTGTGGAATGTCCAGGGATATTTATTGTATACCATCGATATTAAATATCGATGAATAGCAATATCGGTCGTGGCGAAGCTTGCTAACCCCCGGTTCCTATATCCAACGTACGAATGTCCGTAGGTCGGTCGTCATAGCAACGTTGTTTATTCAACACAAAATGTATGAGACATTTTGACAGATAACAACGTCGCTATATATATATAACGAACAACCTACGGACATCCGTTATTTATAGGAACCCGGCATTAGACGTTCTTGATAGATCGTTGAAGTTAGTGTTCTGAGCGGTCACAACTTGTATGAGTGAACACAATTTGGAAAATTGACAAAAAAAGAAATATTTTCCCATACAAAATGTTTACGGGTTTCTAATAAACTGCCGTCAAGTAGGTAGCACAGAAGCGCTGTATAAATCACCTGTCAACAAAAGATTCCTGAGCTGTATAATTTTGCTGAACAGCGTTAGCAGCGTTGTAAGTGATTAACATCTGAGCGCTTCTTTGCTTCGGAGGACACGTTAAGTTGCCGGTCCAAGCTTTTAAAGTCGTTTAGCCATGACGGAGGCCTTTAGGCGGTATAAAAACTCCGTCTTCAGATTTGCTTGCTCCTACGAACTTACTTAAAGACTAAATGGACCTTTATGTACTTACGTACATACACTGTACTCTAATCTGTGTGCGTATTGAATTGAAGTAGAACTCGAGAAAGCCACTGACTTTCGGACAATTTGTGTATTAGTTCTACAATTTGCTTGAGTAACACTTGGTGGTTATAGTGAGGAGCGATAATAAAAATATATATTTCTGTTTAGTTTATAATAAAACATACATTTACGGGCATTTATCGTTATTTACCTTTAGATTACATACGTACATATAGGTCTATTCAGTCTGTAGTAAGTTGGTATGAGCATGTGGGCAACTCTGGTGACGGAGTTTATATTTCGCATAAAGGCCTCAGTCTTCTTTTTTTCATATTTCATATTTATTTATTCATTAACAATCATACAAATTGTGTCTGAAATTTCTTAAAACTACTGATTATATCTTATTTTTCACTTAGTTAACAATTACAAAAATAATAATAATAATAATTACATCAATAAAAAACTAAATTTCATGTGTTCTGATCGCGAAAGTTTGAAAAAGTCTCTTATATTATATCATTTTTATATCGTTTTCATATCGTTTTCATACTGTTCCGCGCTATTTTCCGTTGTTTTTCCGTCTTAATCTCGCCCACTCGCAAGATTCCAATTTCCCAATACCGGACTCAAAGGATCGGAGTAACCGTCGTATTTGCAACTCATTGATGTTGCTTGGCTTTGGCGAATAGTTGAGGTGTAGCGATGCTTACAACCTAGCTATTACTTACTTAGATAAGACGTGTTCTGTTAGTAAATTGTAGTCAAATGATTTAGTTCGTTCGTTCGTTCGTATGAGCAAGTGGCCAACTCTGGTGACGGAGTTTTTAGGCCGCCTAAAGGCCTCCGTCCGACTTTAAAAGCCGGGACCGACAATTTAACGTGCCCTCCGAAGCACGAAAGCGCTTAAATGAAAATGCCACTTGCGGTCGCCCATCCAAGTAGTGACCGCTCAGAACGTTGCTTAACTTCGACGATCTATCAAGAACGTCTTAGCAAGCTTCACCACGAGCGCTTCGCTTTGAATGATTTTAATGATTTAGTAATACTTCCTAGACTAACATCCAGTCTCAATGCCCTATCTATCTGTGCCTAATGATTTACTAATCTAATATTGGTCTAATATTATACTGGTTTTATATAATATATAAAACCAGTGGAGACCCAAAACTTTAATTTCTCAAACTATAACACATCCCTCACAACAATTCAGCCCCATAATAACCTTAAATAAGCTTATTCCAATAATGTACAGTCAACAAAAGAAACCAGTGAGCAATCCTATTACCACCGCGTGGCTCCGGGCGTCAATATCAAAATTCAAAGGCTTTTAAAGTCAACGCGAGTGTAAAATTAGTTGCCTATTGAAACGTTCGAAATAGTGCAAGAGCTCGATTGGATATCCAAAATTCGACCAATTATGTTTAAAAAAAGAAAATAGTCAATTATATAATCACAGACTAAAAAACAGAAAAATAAGTGGTCTTTGCTGACCCCGGAAAAGGGGGCCATTTTATGTGTACAAAGTAATCAAGAAAGGTGACTGTAAAGGTAGGTACTTAAATCTGGAATAGCTGGTAATTTAAACAGATGCGAGTAACATTTGTCTTCTTGCTGAACAGGCAAAAAGTCAGAAACCAGACGCTGGTTTTTAACCTTACCTATAAAAGAAAAAGAAATAGGACTAATTTTGCATTATTTAATCTTTTATGGCGTCATCAGATTGTATTTTTTTTTTTTTTCAAAGCAGGAACGGGTATGTTTCTTCTCAATATTTCCTTCAAGTCCAACGTTTATAGTTTTCTAAAACATTTTGTTTAGATATCTAGGAGATTCCTCAAGGAGAGACGATCTCGATGCTTTTGAGAGATTGGTGTGAGGTCTCAAAGGACAGAGATGGTTGGAAAGAATTGGGGGAGACCTTTGCCCAGCAGTGGGACAATGTAGGTTAAAAAAAATCTAGGAGATTAGATAAATAGATAAAAATATTGACCACTACTTACAAAACACAGTACAACAAAAATCATCATCAATGAATCAATATAGAAAAAAGAGGACAGTTGGAGACACGTTTAAACAAATAACCATTTTAAACAGTCAGTTTTTAAAATAAGATTAACTTATTTGATTTTGATATAAAAAATTCGAATCGAATACTATTTGGAAAAAACGGCCTAAAAACTCCGACAGCAACCATTTGCTCATATGACTTTACATTTTGGAAATATATCACAAGCTCCCGGTCTACAAGGCATGATGGAGCAATATTTCCGCTGGCAAGCTCGTCAGCCAACAGCATTATTCAAATTTCGATTAAATAACTTTGGATTAGCGAGTGATCTTTCATCGGCAGAGAATTATACGGCTGACTGTACTTCATATTCGGGTTTATGTTTTCAGTTGAGTGAATTGTTTTGTTTTGTACTTACTTATTAAACAACATCTAAGCTTGCTTTATCTCAACAATGTCGCAGGCACTCAGTTCGTTCGTTCGTATGAGCAAGTGACCAACTCTGGTGACGGATTTTTAGGCCGCCTAAAGGCCTCCGTCATGGCTTCATCATCATCATCATCATCAGCCCTTCTCATCCCACTGCTGGGCATAGGCCTCTCTTCGCTTCCGCCATTCGACCCTGTCTCGCGCCAATCTAACCCATGTCCGACCTGCAGTTTTGACTATGTCATGGCTTAACGACTTTAAAAGCCGGGACCGACAATTTAACGTGCCCTCCGAAGCACGGAAGCGCTCAGCTGATGATGCCACTTGCGGTCACCCATCCAAGTAGTGACCGCTCAGAACGTTGCTTAACTTCGATGATCTATCAAGAACGTCTTAGCAAGCTTCGCCACGAGCGCTTCAGTGTCCCGTAGGCATAGATTACCTCCTGTCGTAGGTATGCTTTTTTTATCATCTATGAAATAGATCATAATAATGAAAAAGCCGTGATGGCCGTGATGGTCGTGGGTTCGAATCATAGATCAATAACAGATATATCATCAATTAATTTTTCGTTTCGAAAAATGTATATGCGCTTTATCACGAACTCTAAACGGTGAAGGAAAACATCGTGAAAAAACTAGTTAGCTTTTCCAGTAGCGTCGATGGGCTTGCAGCCTGTCACATTTGGAATGTTAATTTCTGCAAAATGTGGGCATATACCGAATGGGTATTTGGACATACCTCTGACTACCCCATTAGACATCTTCAAAGGATCTAAAAATGCTTATAAAAGATCTGAAAGAATTTGTCTACCATATCTTTAAAATACAGTCGTGATCACATATCATTTTTTCATTTTTTTATGAAGTATAAAATACTCATACCTTTACATCCTTACTAGAGGCTATATACAGCGTCATCAGGCAATGCCTAATGTTTAACGGGACACTGTAGTGCCGCGACCTTAACTACACTGTACCTACCTAGTGCCGAAAGTCGGGGTACCAATCCACTTGGCCAACACGGCTTACAATTCTACTAATCGGATGTACATTAGCACTGATTCTGTACAAAAGTTTCGCCGCGAACGCGTCTTCCATACTAATTGACATCATATAAGTAAGCGTAGTAGGTACCTCAACTAAAACCCGCAAAAAAACGGATATAGAATCGGCATCCTTATCTTAACAACGTGTACTTCCTAACGCCATACTTCACACGAGGGAAGAACACTATCTTTCACAAACACCCTCAAAACACAACCTTATACCTACAACATAAGGTCTAAAGCTGTGGTATAATAGGTACAGTTGTGAAATAAATTCGGTAGCCGCTGACCGCTTCCTGGCTCGGCTGCCTTTTTTGCTATCGGTCCGGGTATTTTTGTCAACTTTACTTTGGTACATTTAAGTTTGCAATTTTATTTAATATTCTGGGTCTTTTTATAGAATAGAATAATAAAAGGTTAGCCATGACTTGACTTTTTTTAGTACCTACCTATAGGTACTTAAATAAAAATAAAAATAAATAAATATCCTTGGACATTCCACACGACGTCATCTAGTCCCAAGCTAAGCAATTTAATGCTTGTGTTATGTTAACCAGATGACTGATATAATACATACGATATATATAATAATATATACGATATTATAATACGTACGACATAGACACATTTTTTTTGTAAATACCTAACAAATATCTACAGAACATGCAAACATTTGTCCCGCGGCGGGGATCGAACCCGCAACCTCTGCGTCTCAAGCGGGCTTTCGCCCACTGCGCCACAGAGGTCGTCTTATAGAAGGCAACAAAATTTTAATTAAACTATAACGCCAAACTCTACTTATTGTGGTGCATATCATTGTCATTATTTGACAAGTAAAAATTTCTCAAATGGTTAAAACGGTCTCAGATATTGAAGTTCGTTTCAAAATTCAGGCGTAACTTAATTAAGTTTTATTTATAAACCACAAAATCTCATCAGATTGAGTATCCAGCTTTATTTCAATTCAATAACTTTATTGCTTCAAGTTGGTTTATAAAGTAATTGAACTAAAAAAGTATTGAAAATGTATCTTAATAATACTCCTATATCAGTCCTCTAGTTACCATAAAAGCATTAAGTTGCTTAGCTTGGGACTAGATGACGGCGTGTAAATGTCCAAGAATATTTTATTTTATCTAAAGATGTGAAGGCATATTTTTAAAACCCACCGTTGTTAAGTTACTTATAATAAATACAAAACATTAATGTTTGTTTGTCTGCTTGAGGTTTTCCCTTCAACAGACGGTAATTCGATAAACCCCATTGCGCCGGCTCATTCTATCATTTTATGCTTTTACAATGATTATGGCTACAAAGATGAAAGAGCTTTTCAGTTAGTTTTATTATAAAGGCTTTGCAAAAATAGCTTAACAACCTTTGATGGCCAAATGTTGCTACACATACTTTCAATTGGTAAAACGGTAATCTACAAGCATCTTGTGTATACGATAAAATTAAATGTTTACATGTAACTGAGCACAATTTACACTACGCTAGTAACGAATTATGAAATATTATCTAAAGCTTTGCTATTGCTTTGCAGTTGACTCGGAAATATGAGTCACGCAGATTTTTTTAAACTTATTGTTTATAAAAGAAGTGTTGGTAAAAAATATCTGAAAGTTTATGTTGCAGCGATGGAAAACTTTTTTTTTTTTATTATGAAAAACTTTGAAAATAACAGAAATAAGTTTATTCAGCACTGACTTACATTCTCAAACTCATATAAAACCCAGTTATGAATAAAAAAAATTGAACAAAGCAAAACTAAAACAGGCTCACGACCGTGTCAGAGCCAAAATCGGCACATAACTTGAAACATTTTCAATTATTTTAATTTTAAATAATCTGAATTTTGATAAAAATACCAATTTAAACTAAACTGAAAATAAACTGAACAAAATACCAGTTTATGCAAAACGTAGCTGCTCAGGTACTTCTGACGCTTAAATAAAAACTACCTTTTGCAAAAGAATATTTATGCAAAGGGAATTGTTAAACACTAGCTAATGGACACGGCTTCGCTCGGGGCTTTGCGTCCACCATTCCAAATTAAATGGAACAAAATGCATCTAAATACGCTCGCTACAATCTGCGCAAAAATTACAAGCGTACTCTTAGTTTTGTGCAGGTTGAGTCAATGGCGTTTTGTGTGAAAATTTAGGCATTTACATCATTACTAATAATAATGATAAATAAATATCTTTGGACATTCCACACGGCGTCATCTAGTCCCAAGCTAAGCAACTTAATGCTTGTGTTATGGTAACCAGATGACTGATATACTACATAGATATTTTTTTTTGTAAATACATAAATATTATACTTAGAAAATACCCAGACTCGAGACCAATATTTGCAGATCATACAAACATTTGTCCCGCGGCGGGGATCGAACCGAGAAATTAGTTGAAGTAAAAAAAAATTGTTGATTTATTCTTCTAATTTTACTCATCTTAATTTCCTCGAACTTAAATACGTTGAATTCAGCGGAGTAATACTCTTTGTGTAAACACATGGCTATTTCATCGCTAATTCGCGAACAGAATTTTGCGCCCGTTTTTGAAAGCTAATGAAAATGTATGAGCATGTTGACAGGTTTACGTGTGCATTGTCTTCTGCAAGGATGAAACCCTGATTTCTTGAAAACAGTGTTCATTAAAACACTTTAAAAGAGCACTGATCATTATAAAGAACGTGTCCACATCGATAAACGCTTAATAAAGTTAATAAAATAAGTTTTACGATATACTTTCTGAATCAGTAGTGGCAACTCGGAGTGTCGCAAAAGCTAAACTAAACTTAACTAACTAAAATTAATGCCATCTTTTTTATTCCCATCGCTATGAAAGGGACGGCAACATTTTTAGTTAGTTAAGTTTAGCTTTTGCGATACTCCGAATTGCCACTAATACCTACCTATAATTATTCTCACAACCTATATCACTGAAGCACGATAATATATAAGTTCTATGAAAAAAGTGTTAGGAGGCAATTTTGCCTACTTAACGGGAAATAGTGCCTAGGACATTGTTGAGATGATATAAGCTTGCCCAGCACCTAAACCATCCTCTCAGCTTACTCGGACATATCCACAGGAAAGACAATGGTCAATACGTGTGGGGCTGACTAGCCGCGGGATTCCTCAAGATGTTTTTAACCGTTTAGAGTTCGTAAAGTGCATGTAATTTTTTCCGAAACGAAAAATCCAAAGACACAAATGCACACTGACGGTTTGAAAATGTTCATCACCTTAGAGTCAGTTTTTGCTTGCGCCAGATTGCAAAAATCAATTTTTATTGTACCAACATTTACCAGTGACGTTACTTTTTCAAGTTCCAAAAGGGATTATGTGCTCGTGCTCGTTGAACGAATCAAGTTGAAAACCGACGAACATTTGAAAACCGTCACTATACTACATGCGGAACAGTTTCAAAATAATAGTTCGGCATCTGTGTAATAGTATAATTGCGCGGCAAAAAGGGTGACCTACCAGACCTACATAAAGTACGGTGACAGGCTAACGGCGCGTCGCGTGCCCTACATGGCTAGCGTGCGAGGCTTTTTATAAATGTACTCTGTACATTGATGGCTTACTTAGTAACTAGATCACCCCCGAATACTGAAATGTTTAATAATAATAATAAATAAAATAATAAATATCCTTGAACATTCCACACGGCGTCATCTAGTCTCAAGCTAAGCAATTGAATGCTTGTGTTATGGTAACCAGATGACTGATATACTACATAGATACATTTTTTTTTGTAAGCGTTTGAAAGCGTATTAAATTAAATAATAAATAAATAAATAAATAAATATTATTCTCATTTTACACGACGTCATCTAGTCCCAAGTTAAGCAATTTAATGCTTGTGTTATGGTAACCAGATGACTGATATAATACTTAAATAATTTTTTTTTTGTAAATACATACATATTATAGATAGAAAAACATCCAGACCCGGAACAAATATCTGTAGAACATACAAACATTTGTTCCGTGGCGGGAATCGAACCCGCAACCTCCGCGTCTCAGGCGAGCCTTCGCCCACTGTGCCACAGAGGTCGTCAAATTCAAATTCTTCTAGATCACTCACCCCCGAATACTGAAACCTATATGTTTGGGAGCGTATTAAATTCAAATTCGAATTCTTTATTTACAAAAATTAACTACAACATCACAGAAAAATTCCAAATCATTATAATTAATTAATAAAATGCCGGAACACATAAAGCAAATATCAGTAAAAAAAATTTGTTAAAATTAGCCATTTAGGACGCTCTTACCTGTTAGATTTGTATAGACAAACGTCAACGAATGGAAACACCATTCCTAGGACTTCTACCTCACCTGCAATAAGGTCGTCCGTTGCACGTTTTGTTTAAAATTTCCCCCTTAAAATTTCCTATTATACAACTTGCATCCTGTGTGTATGTTTACGTATCCACTAGACAAATGACACCTTTATTTGCACTACATTTAAGCTACTTGCTTGTACATTTATAATAATTATTATTGTTTTATTTCAGATAAAAATCCATAAAAAAATGTTAATAATGTGACTTAAAATTATATTAGTAAGAGTTAAAGAGTTAATTCATAGGGATAGGTATTAATGCCATTTTTGTATAGCGGACCATCGAGTTTGTCTCCTATCGTCATCAGGATGGTGTTGGTGCCCATATTAGCTAATTGGATAATATGCAGCTTTATAGGCGGGACTAACAATTAACTTTGACATTGATATACGGCTGAGAATCAACGACTAAACTCAATAATATCTGCGGTTAGAAAATTGAGATGAGAGCAATATTCATAGAAGTAAGTTACTTTACCTACCTTTTTTATCAGTTAGTGGTTAATTCCATACCATAGTAAAAAAACATTAGAAGCAAACCAGCAATGTACACAGCACACCGCGATAAAACAAAACAAATGCTATCGTGAAAGTACTCGCCTCGGGCGCAGACCATCTAATGATCGCCGGCGCCACCTAGCGGTAACGGTCCCTTGATTGGATAATTTATGTTTACACCTTAATTTGAGATTTGAAGGTTGGAAGCTGTTCATAATTAAGCAGTTTAAAACTGTTAGGTGTTTGTGCACTATCCGATTTTATCAGTATTCCGATTTTTCCAAATGTCTTTGTCTAATCTATCGGTTACAAATATCATACACATCAGACAGTAAAACAGTAAAATTTCTTGTAGTACACCAAAGCCCTTCGATATTACGAGGTAATAATTATGAGTACTAGCTTACTCGACCACGGCTTCGCCCCCGTGGTACCTACCTGGATAGAAGTGGCCTATATGTTATTTCATGTCATAAATTATGTATATTCTCATTTTCATCCATACATATTCATTTCGTATTTATATTAGTAGCGAAGCCGTTCACTTTTAGAGATTTTTCATTCAAGAGCATTCAAACGTTATATTTATTTGGTAGTACCTATGCTCTTAAGAAGCGCTCGTGGCGAAGCTTGCTAAGACGTTCTTGATAGATCGTCGAAGTTAAGCAACGTTCTGAGCGGTCACTACTTGGATGGGTGACCGCAAGTGGCATTTTCATCTGAGCGCTTCCGTGCTTCGGAGGGCACGTTAAATTGTCGGTCCCGGCTTTTAAAGTCGTTAAGCCATGACAGAGGCCTTTAGGCGGCCTAAAAACTCTGTCACCAGAGTTGACCACTTGCTCATACGAACGTACGAACGAGTATGCTCTTGCACTATTCGAATAATGTACGTACACACACATTAACACGTCTATACGTTGAAGGAAAACATCGTGAGGAAATTCCTCGTGGATTTTTACACACAAGTATCGATTGAAAAATTGTAAATTAAATATTAAATATTGTATACAAAATACCCAGACTTGAAACAAATATCTGCGTCCCGTGGCAAGGATTGAACTCGCAACCTCCGCGTCTCAGGCGGCCCTTCGCCCACTGCGCCACGGAGCACGTAAATACCCTTGCGAAAATCTGAGTATCTTAAATTATTTCACCAAAATAATCCCCTCTGTTTTACGCAACTGTCTTAATAAATTCACATTTGCAAATCAATGAAGAGATAAGACACGATTTACAATACTCGAAAATTTACTACGTGACGTGACTTAATAACATTGAATGCTTAACTTTTAACAAAGCTTGTGGTTCGGGCATAAGAAACTGAACGTCTTATAGATCCAAAAATAGCTTAACATGTAGAAAGAACAACTTTAGAGCACTAAACCAAAATAGTAATTAAAAAATAGTAATTAAAACCAAATTAAGTAATTCTTCGAGCACGTGACTTCTAACATGACTCTGTTATGGTTGTCGGAAATAAGTCGCTCATAGCGATAAGTCCGCCCATTGTAAGTACTTCATTTATAATGTTCTAGTGTCTGTTATCTGATTTAATGTTCATAATGGTGTACAATAGGGCCTATGCTGGAAAGCATAGGCCCTATATCCATATATCCCTATATCCAACTTATTAGACACCGGTGATTGTCTATCACCGGTGTCTAATAAGTTGGATATAACATTTTCTTTATATTTCATATTTCATATTTATTTATTCATTAACAATCATACAAATTGTGTCTGAAATTTCTTAAAACTACTGTATATATCTTATTTCTAACTTAGTTAATAATTACAAAAATAATAATAATAATAGTTACATCAATAAAAACAAAATAATAATAACAATTATAAAAACGCAACAAATTAAAGAAAAAAATAAAATAAAATTAGTCATTAATTACATATAAAACCTTAAATGTCAAAATCGTTATTCATAAAATCGTCAATGGAGTAGTAACACCCTTTCAATAAAAGTTTTTTCAATTTAGATTTAAATAAGTTAAGACTGTCAATTATTTTCAAGTCAGTAGGTAATGCATTGAATAATTTTACGGCCTGATATTGTTAAGTAGAGTTAAGATAAAAATGTAAACATTTGAGATTGTTAATAAAGGCTATTATTATTATTATTATTTATTTTGGTGTACAATAAAGTGTTAATCTATCTATCTTTTCAATAACTCTCACGTTTTGAGACTTAGCTTATGTTGCGCTCAAAAGACTCACTCTGCAATGCACAATTGTCATTTAATAAGAAAATCACAATTACTAATACAAATTCTGTTATTGTAATTATATATTTAACTAACTTTACTTTTCTTCCAGTTCTGTTATTTTGTTATTCTTTTTGTAACCTGGTTTTTTGCTACTTGTCAAGCAAGCACTAATAATAGCTTCAATAGGTATGCGAAAACCTCTAAATGGTCTTTAGTGTTATAATTAGTTATTTAATTTCATTATAAATGAAAAATCTTACTAAAAGTTAAAGGCTCCGGCAGGATTCGAACCTGCGTAGATACAAGCGATCGCTCTTAAGCCCAGCTTGCCTGACCACTAGGCTACGGACCCTCTAAGCCGAGGCCCGAAACCATTAGTAAGATGATTTTTATCGGTTAAAGCACCGATATCCAATACCTAAGTGTGGTTTAACACTGTAAAATAATAAATAAACTATAGTTATTTAATTTGTTTTTTTATGACTGTTTGTTTTCCTAAGATGTAAAAATAAATAAATTCTAATTGAAAACAGTAACTCCAGGTACTTCTTAAGATCGTTAACAGTTAAAATAAACAGTTAAAAGAGCACGTTAGGTATTTACTTGTAATTGTAAACCCAGAAGTGAGCAGTACCTATTTATTATTTACTCGCAAACACATAAACCCACATAGATTTATAGCGTACTAATTGAAATAGGTTCATAACCGTATACTCAGTATGGACCTAGTAATAGAGTACTTTACCTTCCATGAAATTCCGTAGCTTCAGGCCCGGATCTAGGGGAGGCAAACTGGGGCACTGGCCCCGAGCCAGTCCAGGGCGCCCCAAAATTGTATTTAATCTATTAAACATTTTAGATTTTTGCGCCCCCCTGACTGAAATCAGCGCCCTTATAATGGTTAAAAAAAAGCGTAGATATTTAGCTACGTAGCTTGCTTTAGGCGTTCTATTGTTAAAGATAAGTGACGCTGTGAGCGGTAATTAAGTTTATTAATTTATTTATTAAGACAACGCCAACAGCACACATAATTACACATTAGGGTGTCCCTTATTTGACCAAAAAAATTTTTTTTTCGAAATTCGGTATGCATACCCTCTATATTTTTTATAAATGCTAAGACGTATTTAAATATAAAATTTTATCTTTCTAGCATGATTGGAACCCGTGCCGACAGAGCCACAAAGTTTATCAAAAATCGTGTTTTGCCCAGGTATATTGGTTTGATATAAAACTGATATAAATGCAACAAATGAAGTGAATCAAAATTAAAATAAATTAAGATAAACATTTTAATTCATTTAAACACGTAATATAATAACAATCAAGTAGGGTAACTTTTCTTTTAATGTCGTTTGTTACAGTCCGGTACGAATTTCTATGGTCGAGGACATAGCGCAACAAAACCGATTTTTCTCTTCTTCAGCCGTGACAAATCTGTTAAAATTTTGCATTCATTTGACAGCCCATTCAGTTGTGTCATTTAAAAACCTTACAAAGACCTTTTCTTAGCTTCTGGAAAAGCATAGTTACCATCCTACTAGGATCAAACTTCTTGGAGAAAACTGTCGTCGATCTGCAGTCGACATAAATTTTTTTTGCCTTTTCCGATACGAAATCGTCCAGTGCCTTGACTATAAAAGAAATACAGGTTAAATAGGAAAACAAAAACCAAAACAAGATGTGTAGAAAACCTAAAAATAAATACTTCGCTTACCAAACAAATTTTGGGACAGTTCTTCCTTTGATGGCACGTAACGTTTGATAAAATCTAAGCTTTTGTCCCTCTTTAAGTTGGCAATCATTTTAATTTTAGTTTGTTTTTCAACTTAACCATATAAAAGTGATAGAACTACTGTCTCATCACTTAGATTACAAGGCACAATTGATGGCTTTTGATTATAGGAACTTAGAAATTATATCAACTTTTTTGTATTCTTTTGACGCCTTCTTGAAGCAAAAATCTTGATTAAGAAGTTTAATTTAAAGCCAATGTTTAACATGCAATGTGGCAAAAGTCAGCACGTAGAGCGTTTTTGTCCTTTTCTGAATTGTGACTTAAGCAAGCATACTTTTTAGGAAAAAATAGCTCTCGCCTTCTTCAGTTTTCTTTTTTTTGTAATCTCTCTTCAAACATGATATATACACCAAAAAGTACAGACCGAATGAAACTTCACATTTTTACTTTTTTAATTTTTTACATTTAGCTAATAAGTATTCTCATGTAAGTGACTTTGTCTTTTTTGAGAATAAATATCATTAACCCTAAATTTTCTTCAAGCGGTAAAAAAATGACTTTTTGGGAATTCTTATTTTTTTTATGAACATAATGCACTCTCTAATCACAAGATTTGCACATTCACTGACAGTCAGATTGACTTAACGAATTTTCTTCAAGTAAAATTAGACTACGAGAACTTGTCGACTAGATATTTTTATATATTATATTATAGACCATTTTTATTTAAAATAATTTATGTTTCTCATTGCGTAATACCTCTAGCATCTTAACACAATAAACAATAATGTACTAATCTTAAAAATCGTATATAAAATGACAAATGAAACACGTAGTTACGGGACGCAGTACTGTACCAGCGTAAATTGTATGGAAAACTAAAATCGCGATTCGGCACGGGTTATCGTTTATAAATCGGGCCAATATTTATTTCTAGACTATACAGGGTCCATACGCACGATTTGAGAGGGTATGCGTAAAAATTAAGCGAACTTGAAAAATAAGGGACACCCTATTACACATTGTAAAAAACATTAATATAAAAATAAGTTAATAATATTAATAAGTAATCTTTGGGGGGTTGAACCCCCACCCCTTGGCTACGCCCATAATTCTAGGTCATAAACTACGAGTATGTTAATTACAAGTTTAAAAAAAAAGTTTTAGCTACATTCAGTAGTTTTTGTGTGAAGAGTAACAAACATCTAATGCAAATGCGTTTATAAAAGAAAGAAAGAAAATGAGTTTATGCAGCAAAAAATTTATTCAACAAAAATTTCATAGCGATTGGAATTAAAAGGATGGCATTAATTTTAGTTAGTTTAGTTTAGCTTTTGCGACACTCCGAATTGCCACTACTAACAAAATAAAAAAACTAAATTGAAACTAAAAATATTAGCTGAATTATAAGTGGGATTGAAATTTCCGGTAAGCCTTCGATGGTAATACGTTTACCCTACTGGTAGCAACACTGTACGCTCTTTTTGATTCAAGTCACGCGCTGTCAGAGGTCGGCATGACAGGTACAGACTCCAAAATTGAATTGATTTTATCAAGCGAACGAGGGCTAAGACTGCGATTTTTTAGCTTACTCCTCTTTTTATTATTTGTCATGGAAAGGGGTCATTTTCTTTGGTGGCGCGAGGAATAATATTCGGAATGAAAAATGAGTAGAAGGCAGTAGAATCCCCTAGTTTTAAGAACGTGACATGTCAATGTGGTCTATAAACGATCGTACTGAATAAATACATTTTTAGTTTGAGTTTGACTAGGCTAAGGATAATTAAATTGATTTATAAAAACATGGTTTGGATCAGTTGAGCTACCTAAAGATCGTTTTAACGATCCTTAGGTGGCTCAACTGGTTCTAATTGTATTTTGTACAGTTATGTAAATATGTACTTAGTAGTTTAGTTTCTGTAATTAATTTAATACTTATAGATTTATTAAAAAAAATTAAAAACATTAGATTAGGTATATTTTTTGTATATTTTGATATAGTGTCAACCACACTTAGTTATTTCATTTTAATATAATCTCATTATAATCGCTGCTTTAACCGAAAATTATCTTACTGATAGTTTTGGCTTAAACGTCATGGGTTCCGTGGCCGAGTGATTTTAAGAGCGATCACTTAGGTATATTATCATCGCGATTTAATATTTATAATAATATATTTTTATAAATAAGTATTAATAGCTCAGAGTATAATCTTAAATTTATAAAAATGTTCAGAATATCTTGTATGCCAAAAGATCTGAGAAAATGTCTACTGCATCTTTAAAATACGTGATTTTATTTTTTATTGAAACAAAATTCAACTCCTATCTATATCAATTCCTTCATTAAGCCCAATAAAGAGTTCCAACATCTATTTCCATTCTTTTTCTCTAACAATCAATATAGTCTCTATCGCGTTATCCATAAGGTGCACATCAGTGCAGTATATTCGCAAAGTCCACACTTATGTTCCACAATTATGGTCCCTATGCTTTTTAACATAAGGGCGATAATCGTGCAGTGTGGTCACAGTGTCCATTCATCGCGGCAGGCATGGATTGATGGGTGTGGTTCGTGGAGCTAGATGGTACGCCACAAGACTTGGCTTTTAAACTATACGATTTCATAATGATGGATTGAAGAGTGTTTAGTCTTTTCTAAACTTTCGCGATCAGAACCCAATAATGATAAAACATAATATAAACCCTTCGCTTTGCTGTTGTGTACCTCTAACACTTCAGTTTGCCCGCGACCACGGTTGCAGTCCAGTCGAAAAGTCGGGATAAAATTAAATAAAGGTGAATAGCAATAAAGGTGAGTGGCGTGATAGAGAAGAGGCCTTTACTCAGCAGTGGGTGTTACCGGCTGATTAGATAGATAGATAGATAGAATAGCAACAAATAAATTGCCGTAAATATATGTTTTATCATGAAGAGTGTTATTACTACGACTTGTCACAGTACGCGCGCGCTAATGGAAACAAGTAGGAGAGATCTTTGTTAGCGTGTAGTTTTTTTTTTATATTTAATAAAAAAAAAACTAACAAAGATCTCTCCTACTTGTTTCCATCTTTCTTGCACCTTTAACATTAAGATGTATTAAAGAGTCACAATCTAATAGCTGACAACACTAAAAAAATGTGCGTGCAAATTCAATGTTCTACACTACAAAGACATTTGGCATTTGAATGTAGACGTTAGGTTGTTTGTTTTAATGTTCAATGTCGCTTGTACGCAAAAAAGAAAAACTCTGCGCACTACGTAGCGTGCGCCGAGTTTTGCGTTTACATTTTATTTGTCTGATTGTGGCTCTATAATACAATTCTCAATGACCTTTAACTATTAAGGTTTGTCTAAGGTGCATATGTTAAAAAAAGGAAATATTACATATTCAACACCAAATGTGAACAGAAACCATTTTAGAAGTCTAAAGTTATTGAAACAAATACTTTTTTATATTTTACAAAATGGTGTCGTTGACATTAAAGAGTCGCGGAGGTTAGTACAGATCACAAGGTGGAACTAAAGTTGATGTATGAGAGGTGATCAAAATAAATTTAGGTGAAATAGTGCTCTTAAAGCGAAGATTTGACTGCCAGGAACCCATTCAGATACTCAGCTTCCTTGGAAGTTAAAAGATTCTTCACCTTGCAAATAAATATAAAATGACGATGATTTTATATCTCTCTTACAGCTACATACTTTACATTGTTGCTCCATTTTTAAACCACCAATTAGCAGCTTAACAGCTTTTTACAAAATCAAGTTATACTTAAAAAAAAGATACCTAATGCTTTATTGTACAACATAGACATACGCAGGAAAAATTGCCTTCAAATAGAAGTACAATAGCGGCCTTATCGCTGCAAGCGATTCCTTCCAGGCAACCCGGGAATAAAAAGCTACTTGAAAGTCCGATAGTAAATATACTGTAGTCAAATGCCCTTGCAAGTACCTACCTAAGGTGCTTTTGCAATAAACTTTCACATTGTAGCGAAACAGTTCACTAAATCCATAAACCCAACAAACACATTAAAACACGCCCTAACTCCTGAACAATTTGGCTGCTACACAAAAACTTTGCAATAATGTATGATAACAATTCAAACGAAGAACTGCCACTATTAACACTGTCCAGTTTTGAATGTAACTCTGAAACTATCATTTGCGGCTACCCTCATATTTGTACAACTTTATCTACTTGAATATAAGGGTAAGTTTTGATTGGCAAAGTGTTTGTCAGTGGTAAGTCGTGGTCAAGCTATCTTGGCAGGGTTGCCAACGTGGTTACTGGTGAATTGTTTAGTTGGTACCAACCCTGGCGGCTTCGGCTTGTGTTCCGTACATTACTGGATATACCTATACCGGTGTAGACGTCTACAGAAGCGAACTAATATTTACTTGCTAAGCAATCAAATCTAACTAAATAGAATATCGCTTGCCTAGCTGGTCTTAGGTCAACTAAGTAATACTCCATATTAGAGGTTTCTTATTGGTTGAGTGACCATTAAATGTTACTTGGTGTCAGTCTTATTGGCCTTTTGGTTGTTAGTTAAATATTAAATCAAAGCGTGGCGTAGGTTTAAAAATTCGATCAACGACAGCCTGACATTTTTGATTCCAAGTATAGTAGACTATAATGAACACTGTTCTACAATTAAATAAATAAATAAATAAATATCCTTGGACATTCCACACGGCGTCATCTAGTCCCAAGCTAAGCAATTTAATGCTTGTGTTATGGTAACCAGATGACTGTTATACTACATAGATACATTTTTTTTTGTAAATATATACATATTATACATAGAAAACACCCAGACTCGAGACAAATATTTGCTGATAATGCAAACATTTGTCCCGTGGCGGGAATCGAACCCGCAACCTCCGTGTCTCAGGCGGGCCTTCGCCCACTGCGCCACAGAGGTCGTCAAAATTAAGATCCTATTAGATATCTTGAGGACCAATCAAAGGCACGTGCAGCGTCTACGTACCAAAATTTCTAAGAACAATAGTTCAATCAAATTTGTGATAAAAATTGTGGTACACGATAGATTTTTCTCCACTACGCACAAATGAACTTATAATTTTACCCAATTTTAATACATTTAAGTATTAATCTCTACATTAGCTATACATTTGAGTATTTATATTTATAGCTTTTATCAAATTTACTGTTTATGATACCCAAGTCAAACAATATTGACTTTTCCAAAATAAAAAATATAAATAATCATAAGGCAAAGAAAGCAGTCGTTTCCTTCGTTGTCATTAGTCGATACAAATGCTCTTGGAAAAACGGCAATGTACACAAAACAATAAGGAAAAATCACCTACAATGTCAGTCCGTGCGAACGGAGGTGGCAATTTCTGCCGAATCACTGAACAATATTAGAGCTGAGGCTAGTCTTTGCTAATAAACTGATACCGCATAATTACGGCCATACGATCAAATAACCAATAATCATTCTTCAGTTTTTTTTTTTAATAACCTATAATGTGTCCCTCTGCTGGGCAAAGGTCTCCCCCATCTCCTTCCACTTCTTTCGATCACCGGCCGCTTCCCACCACTCCTCCTGGAAAGCATCTATGTCATCACGCCAGCGTCTTTTAGGCCTGCCTCGGCGTCGCCGTCCGTCTTCAGGCTCCCACTTGGTTCCACCTTCAGTATTACCGAAAAGAATTACGTCACCTTAAAGAATGTGTCTAACTTCCTATTTTTTTTGGAAATAAAGTCGTAGGTACTTAATCATATTTAATTATGAATGAGCAGAAAATGGTACTGGGTTGCTCTTAATCTCACTGTCCACTCAACGCAGCACACGGTAAATTGCTCCCGTAAAAATATCGTCGATTTAGATACCGACAATGTTTCGATTCTTTCAAAGAATCTTCATCTGGGTATGAGCGTGGTCACTCCTCGCGGTCGCGTCTCACATTCAAAATAAATTAATGAAATCGACGATATTTTTACGTGAGTATTCCCGTGTGCTATTATAATGTTAAATATTGACGTTCATCATTTGAAAGTAACGCTTTTTAGTAGACTCTGGCTTAAGCCACTGAGTTTTTCGACGGATATTCGCTTTTCAGAGGGAAATTGCCGCTGTACCCCGCTGTTTTAGAAACAATTTAGCCAAAATACTGCGCAAGGTTCTGCAAAAAATAACTGGCAGCATTCTCCTTTCTAGAATGAAGTCGGCTAATTGAACTGAATCTCTACAGCATACCTTGTACGTTCATATTATTGGCACAATAAGAAGTTTGACTATTGCCTATTGACCACTCTCAAGAACCTAATCTATCTTTGGTCTTGGGTCGTTTGATGTTTGACATTTCCATATAAAAAACGACAAATATCTACACACAGTTAGCAAAACCAATGATAAATAGGTCATTGAGCCTGGCCGTTAACCAATTCTATGACAGTAGTCGTAGGTGAAAGTATATTTTTACTACGGTATACATAATATCTTTAACGCTAATCAAGCAAAGCCCATGGTTAGCTCTACTAATTTGCCTTTAAAATTGTTAAGCCATGACGAAGGCCGTTAGAGAAACGGGAGGTATATAATGTATAAATTTATTCACCGCGGGTAACACCGCGGGCCGCAGCTAGTTACTAAAATAATTACTTCAATAATTACCTCGACAATCACTTGCAACTAAAATAAATAAAGATCTTAAAAACAAGGGTCATCAATCAAAATCAAAGAAGTAACAGTCCGCCATCGCTCATCACACGGCATCGAACCCGCTAATTTTACTCACTGACTCACACAGTGTAGTAGGTAGTTGTAATGAGTCAGCTCGCGTCCTAATATAACTTAACTGTTTCGGGAATTAGACTTTTATTTTATTTGTGTGCCGGGCTAGTAGTAACTTTAGCTTTTAAACCGAGGATTGTGAATAATTAACCGACTTCATATAAAGAGGAGGTTCTATGTTTCATTGTATGTAATTTTTATGTATGTTCAAAAGTCTCAGCTCAAGATTTGCCAGAGAGCGATGGAGAGAAGCATCCTCGGCGTCAAACGTACGGATCGACATTGAATACGTAGGCATCAAAACAGCTCGCTTGAAGTGGGATTGGGCAGGCCATGTAACTCGAATGCATCCTGGACGTTGGGCCAATCTCGTTACACATTGAGTGCCAAGCAGGCAACGAAGACGCGGCAGACCCAAAAAAAAGGGGTGACCTGGATACATTTGACTCTACATGGCCAGAAATGTAAATGTTCGAGGATATATATTTATTTAATTAATTCAGAATAACTTTCCACATAAAGGGCCTGTGAATTCGTGTCGTATCTTGATAGATAATGAAAATTGTAATAAAATGAGGTACAAGGTTCCGTGTCACCGTTGCATCTGTGCAAATGTTTGCACTCGCTTTGTCCATCAGACACCGAACCTGCGCATGTTTACGAAGGGCTTTTGATAACGGAGGATTTTGTGACTCACTGAGTTTTCTTGTTTGGTCCAATATGTATGCAGATTTTTTGGTTTAAATTAGTACATTGATTTGTTGAGAGATACCTCGACGATTTGGTAACACGTGTTAGTTGCTGCTGTGTTACTACACTGCTGTGTTACTGAAAACCAGTGCTCCAGCAATCTTATATTGCTGTAGCTTTTGCTGAGGGGCTACATTTTTTCTGTCACTCGTTTGTACCTAGGTATAACTTCATTATGTAAATGTTTTTATTTTTTGATTGTGACGATAATCAATATTTTCTATACTATTCTATTCGTCTGACCATTGCGAGGGCGGCAGGAGAACAGTGGATCCGGCTGGCACAACACCGCCAGGAGTGGCGTGATAGAGAAGAGGCCTTTACGTGACAGAGAAGAGGTGGGTGTTACCGGCTGATTAGATAGCTAAGATTCTATTCGTACTTGTATTTGATTTATTTTTATCGTATTTATTTTTAAAAATACTAGTTATAAGTCTCATAGTTTCTGTGTTTTTATTTCTACTAAAATTATGTGCTAAAATGATTACAAAACAGTTCAATTTGCAATAACTTTTTTGAAATTAATACAATGTAATATTCAGACTGATACTTAATTCAGACTCGTAAAATGAAGAAAGAAAATAATTCTTATGTATCATCTAAAAGGTAATAGGTACATGTAGTTTTAATACATATAATTTATTTACAGAAACTAAACTACTACATATAAAACCAGTTTTTGTTGATAGATGGTAGAAATAAATTTGCAACCAGATATAGCCTAACATACAAAAACACAAAATTAGAATTCCCAAACTAATATTTAATTTAGCATCCATTTTAGCTCTACTGGTACTGCTGTCCCCGTCTCGCAGTCTCTTAAGGCTTGAGCCACCAATCAGCGATGTGTAATAATTAGTGCTGTGCGATCAGCAGAACAAATCCACCTCATCAGTTCAGTTCATTCCTCAAATAACTGAAATGTGTTTAACTAAGCCGATTTTACGCTAAATGCAAAACTTTTAGTAGGTAAATACCTCTGTGGCGCAGTGGGAAGGGGAACTGAGACGCGAAGGTTCGAACCCCGCCGCGGGACAAATGTTTGCATGTTTAACAGATATTTGTTTCGGGTCTGGGTGCTTTTCTATCTGTATGTATTGACAAAAAAAACGTATCTAAGTAGTATATCAGTAATCTGGTCACCATAACACAAGCATTAAGTTGCTTTATTTATTTATAGATGTAAAAGCATTAAGCACTAAAAACTCTACTACACCACTAACATCAGAACATTTCATTATCCGTAAATGATAATATTTAGTTAATAAATATTGTAGTCCGATTGTAATCCAGTGATTGAGTTTGCTAAACTCTTGCTATTTTGAAAAATCAAGGTGTTCCAATTTATAAATATCCCTGGACATTCCACACATTCCACACAGGGGTCCATTCACACCCAAGATAACCTTTTAATGTAAAACAAGGCGCTTTTTGGTGCAACAACGACATTTTACAAACATTATTGAAAATGGGTGATCTTTGTAAGTAGAAAAGTCGTAATTATTTAATTTAACGTGGCACAATAGTGACACTCATTTAGTTATTATAGTTTTCACTTGAAGGTACCTATTTAATGTTAATAAAAAAGGCGTAATTCTAATCCTATTCCTGAAAAAATCACGTTTTTTGTAACGGCATATTTACAAAAGATGTTTTTACCAAGAAAAGTACTAACTTTGCCTTTCTACGCGCCAAAGAAGCGGCAAATTGCAAGAAGCCAAGCTGATTTTTCTGTGCACCATACAGACAGTTTTTCACAAAGAATGATCGATGGTATTAGACCAGCTGCAAGCACCTGAGTCATTAGCTTATCATTATGCATTATTAAGCAGGAAAACAAAGGCTTTATTTTTAGCTCTTCGCGTGTCATAGTCATTTCAGTTTTATACACTTTTACAGAACAAAAACCTTTTAAACTCTGATAACTTAACTGAAACAGGAAATGTCGCTGTTTAAGTTAATAGAATTTTAATCGTAAGGAAAATTTCACGTGAGTTATATCCTTGGACATTTTACACGGCGTCATCTAGTCCCAAGATAAGCAACTTAATGCTTATGTTATGGTAACCAGATGACTGATATACTACATAGATACAATTTTTTTGTAAATACATACATACTATAGATATATATATATATACTATATATAGTCCATGTGGTGTACAATAAAGTGTTAATCTATCTATCTATCTATCTATCTATACTTAGATAAAAAACATCCAGACCCGGAACAAATACCTGCAGAACATACAAACATTTGTCCCGCGGCGGGGATCGAACCCGCAAACTCCGCGTCTCAGGCGGGCCTTTGCCCACTGCGCCACAGAGGTCGTCGACTCGACATAGGATCTGGGAAAATGTCTACATCGCCTTGGTGCTACAGTCGTGGTCTTAGTAGGTATATTTTGTTTTCACCAATTGATAGTTTAGTCATTTTATACGTACGTATTTCTAATACCTAGGTACTTTGTTCAGTCGAAATTCTATAATGATTATACAGGGTGTTACCAGACCACTACCGAAAACTTAAGGGGATGAAAGTACCCATCAATATGAACAACTTTTTCTAAGAAACCAACACTGTGAACGCGAAAAAAAAAACAGCTGTTCCATACATAAGTTCAATACCTACTTGGCTAAAGTGTATGAAACAGCTGTTTTTGTTTTTCGCGTTCACAGTGTTGGTTTCTTAGAAAAAGTTGTTCATATTGATGGGTACTTTCACCCCCTAAAGTTTTCGGTAGTGGTCTGGTAACACCCTGTATAACGTAAAACATGACAAAAAACTTCCTAGTACCTATTTTTGATAGACAACATAATACCAGTAAATTATCACCTGTTTAGCTTTTTTAGTAGCTATTGTGTTTGAATTAATTTAGATATAAATCCTATATAATCGGAAGGTTATACAAAAACTGAAGCTGGTCAAGAGTGAAACTCATTTATACAATCATGTACAATTTATTCGTGAAGTACTAAATTTACATCATAATATTGAATGGTACAGATTATTTATATAATAAAACACAATCAAAAGTGTTACAGAATAGAATAGAATAGAATATATATTTATTTCAAAACACCACATTATTATACAGTAAGAGGATACAATGCTTAAATGTTAATATATTTACTTACCTATTAAAAAATTAAAGACAAACATTAACATCAAAAATGTGTTCGTGGTGATGAAATAGCCATTAGCTCAGCTTGGTACTGCCGCATGTTGCCATACTGCAGTGCTGGTATTCTGCTAAGGGCTGTGTTACACGCCTTTCTATTTAGGTAAATCCTATTAATATTATCAAATCGAAAGTTTGTATGGATTCTTTACATACATTATTCTTTCATGCAAAAACTACTGAACATATTTGACTGAAATTTGGAATATTTTTTCTGACAAAATAGTCAGGACCTAAACAAAAGACAGGAACGTTTTTGAAAAATCCACCGGTATATTTTTCCCCAAAATAAGGGCTAGGAAAAATCCCCCGGTATATTTTTCACCAATATACCCGAACAATACCGTAATGAACATGTCTGAATAAAAATTACAGTAAATTAATTTTAGTAGCTTTTAAAATGTTTAAAAAACTTATTTCGATTGAAACTTTAATAATAATTACTGTCTTACAAACTACGGAAACCAAGTAACACAAATTTATTGACCCAAAATAATTCGACAATTAAATGAACCACAGGGGCCCCAGTAATGGGTTTATCATGAAACCCCATGCGACAGATATGTAAATAATTCTCGTAACTTCAAAATTGGTCGGACCTTCGCAAACGCAATTAAAAGGATCCCTAAAGTTAACCGTCTGACCTCAAAACCCAAACATTTTTACTTCGTTCAAAGCAAACTAACCGTGAAATTAAACTGCGTTTCTCAGAAACTAATATGAGCGATTACCCACGTTTTCCTGTTGGACCTTTTTCGGATTTGTACAATAATTGGTTATTGTGAAATCTGTTCAGCTCTCAAATTACAACAAGGTATTTTTATGTAACTTTAATAGCCGTGTTGGCCGAGTGGGGTGTACCTCGACTTTCGATCCGAAGGTTGTGAGTTCGAATCCAGTGAATCAATGGTTTTTTCGTATCGAAAAATCATATAACACAATCCTACTTTCATGAAATATAAAAATACCATAAGTATTACAGTTAGAATAGATTGAGTAAAAGATCAGCTACTAATTCAGTTTTTCATCGGAAGCCAAGCCATGTTCATCTCTGGTTTTATTTAATAAATGACAAAGTTAAATGTCTTTACATAAGTCAAATATACACATCAGATGGCTGCGGCAGATCAAAGTGATCGTTTTTGTTTTTTTCGCGTGATTTACACTGACGCATAACCATTAATAAAATTTTGTTTTGCACGAATGTAGAGAGAGTTATGCCCATTGCATTATTACACTTATTTTTGTCGCGAATGTTTATCAATGGGTTTGGTGAAATGAAACCCAGCGACATTCTGTTTAAATGTTTTTAAATTCTTTCAATTTTATTTTTTACTAGAGAAATTAATGAAAAACTAATATGGGGGCCATGGGGGTCTTTATTGGAGTAACAGAAGCAAATATATGCTTTTTAAAATTATTTACAGTCTGTCTGTATGGATGTTTGTTTCTGGCATCACGCAACAACTGCTGAATGGAATTGAATGCAGTTTTCACCGATGTATTGATA
This sequence comes from Xanthorhoe designata, assembly GCA_963582015.1. Taxonomy (NCBI): domain Eukaryota; kingdom Metazoa; phylum Arthropoda; class Insecta; order Lepidoptera; family Geometridae; genus Xanthorhoe; species Xanthorhoe designata. The sequence goes on from OY757049.1 coordinate 1,168,995, forward strand.
GAGGGCTAACTTAAAAAAAATTACCTCAGGTTTACCCCTTTAAAAAAAAATGGGGTGTCTAAGTTTGCATAAGAACGTGTGCAATTAGATAGAAACTCGGGGTGTCAAAGTTTTTATGAAAAGTAGCGTGTACCAACACGCAAGAGAAGCCGCGCGGGTCTACTAGTTTTTGAATAAAAATGAAAAGTGATAATAATTTATTTATCTATAAAACGCTAAATTTAAGTACACTTCAGAATCAATTTTCCGGTAAATATTTATTACCTAAATAATTTTGCAATGGGCCGGCTTAGAGCGCGGTAGACGAGTAGGGTAATCGGCTTACGTCTGCCGGTCTATCATAGAGTAGACTATAGTTTTATGCACAGATAGGAATAAAAGGCTGGTAGGTATATAAAATAGAAACGATGTGTTTGATGAATATTATAAATAAATAAATCCTTGGACATTCAACACAAAGCGTCATCTAATCCCAAGCTAAGTAATTTAATGCTTGTGTTATGGTAACCCGATGAACGAACGAAGGAAGCTGATTAACTACATAAATAGGTTTTTTAAATACATAAATATTATACCTACATGTAGAAAACAGATAGCCGGGCATAAGTAAGTTGCCTACCACCATGAATTTTTAGGTACAAAACATTAGGAACACTCCGAATGTCCTTTCTGTAAAATGCACAATCTATCGCAGGAGGTTTAGGGGCGTAGTGGAAGTTTCAAATAGCGGTTCATATGATAGTGCATGAATATGGCGTTGTATTTACCTGGGAAGCGGCATACGGTTTTAATTGACATTATTGTAAAACTGAAGCTACATTCCCGCCACTTTTCTAAAGCGTTAAGGCTTTATTAATGAAATGAAAAATAAAATGAAATATGATCACGACTGTATCCCAGGGAGCGGTAGATATTTCTTTCAGATCTTTCTTAGGCATTCTCAAATCATAAGATGTCTGGGGGAAGTCAGAGGCATCAATATGTTTTAAATGTGTAAAAGATTAGTACAAAAAAGGGCCTAAGAATACTATATATTTTTATTAGAACCAATAGAGAATTCTGTTACTTTAAATAAATAATATTCTATATCTCAAAGATTATTATAGATCATTATAGGAGGGTAGATAATCTCACAAACGGAAATTTCCAGTCGCTTGTCTGTTGGCATTCTTTGACCGGAAATTACAGAAAAGATTTTGTTTCTCAATGTTGTACATAGTTTTAAGTTTGGTTTTCATAGCTCGAGTCTTTACATAGGTAAGTTTATATATCGATTTATTATAATTTCATTTAATTTCATTTATTATTGCTAATTTTAACGTAAATTATACAGGGTGAATTTTTGAGACGGGACAGTAAGGGCAGGTACCTTAAACGTTCTAGTTACAGAAAAACATTTTTAGGAGACTATCCATAAATTTTTAAAATTTTATGAACTGCATTTACAGATTTTGGAAAAAAAGTACAGTCAGCAAGAAAATGGTCATTTTACACAAAAACTTTTTTTGATGCCAATCGATCCTGTTTCTTATAGGGATCAAAAGTCTCTACAAGACCGACTGAGGTTTGAGTACTAGAAAAGTCAGAAATCGCAAAAAACTTTTTCCATACAAGTCGGTAAAAGAGCCAAACTTCAAAATTAGTCAAATATTTTGTTATTGGTAGATCCGCTATAATCCGATATAAAGAAAAAAAAGGCTGACTGAAAAAAATAGGTCAGTAAAAAAGTTTTAAATTTCAAACTTCGAATTCGATTCGAATTCTTGGTTTTTTTCAGGTCATTGTTAGGTATGTTTGTTATGAGAAAATTCTAGATTGTTAGTTGCAATTAATTTATTACATCACATACTTTCTTGTTTTAAAATTTAATTTTATTAAAATGTCATTTTGAGCAATTTATTTCGTAGATCATCTAAATGTAGTTATTTTTGTCTGTGTCTAAAGTACAACATATTAAAATGATTTATTTTATTTTAATTGTTTCAATCCTAATGTTGTAAAAGATTATCGATGCAACTTCGATGATTTTCTACTTAGGTAGGCGCTTTTGCTTCTAGGTACAGTAAGCCACGAGGCCAGCTAGACACTCGCCATTTAGGACTCTCACTAATTATCTTATGCGTATTTCCGTATAAACATTACAATTTCGAAAAAGGTTTTTTTGAATTTTGAAGTTTGGCTCTTTTACCGAAATGTATGGAAAAAGTTTTTTGCCATTTCTGACTTTTCTAGTACTCAAACCTCAGTCGGTCTAGTAGAGACTTTTGATCCCTATAAGAAACAGGATCGATTAGCATCAAAAAAAGTTTTTGTGTAAAATGACCATTTTCTTGCTGACTGTACTTTTTTTCCAAAATCTGTAAATGCAGTTCAGAATATTTTAAAAATTAATGGATAGTCTCCTAAAAACGTTTTCCTGTAACTATAACGTTTAAGGTACCTGCCCTTACTGTCCCGTCTCAAAAATTCACCCTGTATACGATCCTGAACTTCCCAAGATCGAAGTATGTGTCTTCATTTCAAAGTTGAAAGGTAATTTTAACCAAAAACATTGTCTATTCAGTCGGGTAAAAATACAAGTGCACCCAGAAATGAAATAAAAAGTCCTAAATGCCTTTTACAATAAAGCGGTAAAACATCGCTGGGAGATGCTGACCACGTAGCGACGTTACTCATTTGGGCGGGCGCTGACGAGGGCCGCCGCCAGGGCCGGACTTGAGCAGATAATCATTTTCAAAAAAAACATGAAATATGATCACGACTGTATCCCGGGAGCGGTAGACATTTTTTTCAGATCATTAGGCAATTTTTAGATCTTTTTGAAGATGTCTAAGGGGGTAGTCAGAGGTATGTCCAAATATATACATATTTGGTACATGCCCACTTTTTGCAGAAGTTAACTTTCCATACGTGACAGGTTGCAAGCCCATCGACGCTATTAGAGAGCTAACTGGTTTCCTCACGATGTTTTCTTTCACCGTTAAAAGCTCGTGTTAAGAGCATATAAATTTTTAGATGCGAAAAGTTCATTGATGCACGACTGGATTCGAGCCACAACTTTCAGATCGAAAGTCGAAGTACTAATCCACCTGACCAACACGGCAAAAAACATATTAGTTGTTTATGCTGAGTTGAGGCACCATGAAATGGCCTGTTGCTTTACCTGTAGTTTGTAATTCAATTAGTTTTTCTGGAAAATATATTAAATAAATAAATAAACTTACTACGACCCCTGTGGCGCAGTGGGGGGAGGCCCGACTGAGACTCAGAGGTTGCGGGTTCTATCCCCGCCGCAGGACAATATGTGCTGCAGATATTTGTTCCGGGTCTCGGTGTTTTTCTATCTTTAAATGTATGTATTTACAAAAAAAAAATTATCTATGTAGTTTATCAGTCATCTGGTTACCTTATCACAAGCAATAAATTGCTCAGCTTGGGAATAGATGACGCTGTGTGGAATGTCCAAGGATATTTATATTTATTCCGCTGGTGACCTAGAGCGGCCCTGTGTGGTGGCGGGAGGTTTTTATCGTTTTGCCGTCACTTGCTATTGCGGCAGTTCAAAACGTTTAAATTGCTGAGTGATTTACTATCGGGAAACGATACCGGATTTTTTGCGTGATAAATTCATATTTTCTTCTATCTACATGACGATATACTTAGGTTAAATTAAATGAGATAAAGTCATCCCCATGTATAATGACCAAACGAACGTGATGTATAATTTATTCGCTTTTTTTTATTAACCTGTCTCGTCCCACTGCTGGGCAAAGGTCTACCCCAAACTCTTCCAACCGTCTCTATCCTTTGCCGAGTCCTATTAATCGCTTTATAAGTTTAAGTGCCTATACCTATGTTTACTATCGTTTATTTCTATTCACGTTATTTAGGTTATTATGCTATGCCACGATCTATGTTTTTTCTAAGTAGGTATAAATTATCCAAACATACCCATATACTTTTAGCGATCGCTTGTATCATCGCGTCATATTTATATAGAATGTTATATGACGTGATATAAGAAAAAGAACTAAATAAAAAAAAAATCTTGTATCATCTTAATCATCTTATGTCAATGATACAAGCGCCCTTTATCCGGGCTGCCACTCGATAATAGAATGATGAAACTAAAAAAAATAAGTACCTACCTATGTCAACTGGTATGTGTACGTGTAGGTATATTGGAGTTCACTCTACCTGGTTGTATTTCAAGTATTTCCTTTGTTCATTGCAATATAAGTTAATTCTGATTAACAAAAAGATACTATCAGTTAATTTACTTTACTAACAACTAAATAGCTACATAATATAGGTATATGTAGTTCTAAACAAGATAATTACTTGATTTGAAAACTCAAAGAGAATGTCGTGCTGTGCACTTGCGCATAGTAAATGTTGTTGTTATAAGCTGCACTTAAGTAGTGAGGGGACTCATAATACATTCAAGACTTAGTTTGGTCCCTTGTATGTTAGTTTCTAAGAGTCTTGTTTGATGAGAATATCGCCTTCAGTTCTAAATCATGTTTCATTTCTGAAAACTTTGTCTGAACAACAAGCTCTAAACTATGAAGAAAAAGATTGTAAGTATGACATTCAAATTGATTGTGAAATGATAGATCTGGAATCGAGTAGCTCTTTAAATATATTGATATACAATAATGTATTGTATACATTTTGTAATACAAAACTTTGATAATGTAAGAGGGGTAATCAAAACACATCCATTTAACGTTGAGCACATACCCTCCTCTACTTTTGTTAGGTATAAACTGCTCTCTTCGAAATCTATCATAGAAAAGCATTAGGAGTTTATCTCGTATTATATAATATTAAGATTAAGAAGTAACATGTATGAATTTGGACGTACCTCTGACTATGCCCTTAGGTATTTTCTGAAAGGATCAAAAATTGCCTAAAGATCTAAAAATGTATAGGTAGTTATGATCATTTTTTTTTATTTTACAACTCTAGTCTTTTTTTTTTTTTTTTTTTTTTTTTTTTTTTTATTGGTTCTCAAAACTGGACGATACACTATAAACATTGCTAAAAAAGTCAGGATAACTGCAAGAATACGTACAGGAGTGTTCGACCTTCTGGATGAGAACACGGCATGCGCAAAGTGTGTACAATAATAAGTTACAGTACTCTAGAAAGTAAAAAATAAAAAAATAAAAATACATTAATTATGAACCTAATCTTTACGAAAATTTTTTTAAAAATCTCTTAATAGAAGAGACCGGTGTGAAAAAGATATCGATATCTTGACAAATCTGGTTATATGACGAACACATACGGTAAATAGGGGAATGCTGGGCATAATTGGTGTGAGTGATATAGGGAGGCTGAACGTTCTTCTATTTTCAAGACGGCTGGAGTAACGAGGTATGGCTAATAAAAATTTATTAATTAGATCGGGGTTATCAATTTTTCCATTGACAATTCTATGCAGAAACACAATATCGGCGAGGTTCCTTCTACGCTCAAGTGTATCCATCTTAAAGTAAGTAAGCCTAGAACTGTAAGAATCCAGACTGCGACATAAGTTATTGGCGTAAGTGAGATGGTACAAAAACTTTTTCTGTAGTCTTTCAAGTCTACCGATGTGGACTAGATATGAGGGGCACCAAATAGGACTGCAGTATTCCAAAAGGCTACGGACGTAGCAGTTGAAAAGTAAAACAGGAATTTCATGGTCTTTAAAAAATTTAGCTTGCCTAATTGCAAATCCTGCTAAGCGAGCGCCCTTTTTTGTGATATAGTCTATATGTCTTGTTCTGTGTCCTGATTAGGCACATCCCTACCGCTTTCCTAAAGCAAACAAAATAAATTGGTTGAAAAACACAGGCAACCATGCACTGTTTAGCTGTGGCCTCTTTGGCAGGTCATTTTATTTTTATCAGATCGCAAACAAACCATCAATAATAAGTATAGGCTAGCATGCGAGTGTCATGCTTTTATCTATCTATCTATCTAATCAGCTGGTAACACCCACTGCTGAGTAAATGTTTCTTCTCTGACACGCTATTCTCCAAGTTTATACAATGTAAAACTAGGCCAGAGCTAGACGATCCCCTTTAGTACCCTAATATTAAAAAAGCAAGTATTGTACTATAAGGTAAAAACTCACATTACAGACAGATTAAGTTTGGCTTTGCCCCTACTATAAAAGACAAAGCAAAACTGCAGCAGACCGATTTTCCTTGCTACGTGAAAAACATCAGGGGCATATGTTAATAAAATAAAAAACTAAAAGATAATCATACAAAATCAATTAAGTCCTCGCTCAGACAAATCGAATAAATCACGGTAGAGTCAGCAGAATAGCGCTTAGTAATTTAAAAACGTAGGTCCTTAGATTGCGGAGCGGAGCGTCAGCAAATATATACCTTCTATCGGCCACTCGCCGCTGTGGATTTGTCAGACTGCAGCAGCCAGCCGGCAGCCGTTACGGTACCGATACCAAAACAGTCTAGATATTTCCATAACTTGACACCAGATGGAATCTAACTAGGTTTCAGTAGAAGGGATTTTGCAATGCCGGGAATGTTAGCTTTCTAGACCAATCTGTTTTATTTTTAATACAAAAAATGGTATCTTAAATCTAGTTTTTACTCAAACTAACATTTTCAAGACACTACAGCAATTACCCAAAATATGTATCATTTCATGAAGGTCTTTATTACATAGGTCAATTACCTACCTCATACAAATAAGTTCTAGGTCATACAGTTTTTTTTAGTTTCAGCATGTTTGTACACAAATTATTTCAACCAACAATATGTATACCTATTATAGTGAAAGAAAAAACGCTACAGATGACTGGCACGTTAAATTGTCGGTCCCGGCTTAAACGTCGTTAAGCCATGAAGGAGGCCTTAAGGTGCCTCTATGGGTGAAACTAGCGCCACCGCCGATTTTATTTTATTATTACGTTGAACAAAGGAATTTTAAAAAACTGAATGGACAGTTTATGAAACCTATCATAAGCTTTTTTTTAATACCTATGTAATAGTTTCATTTTGTATAGTTTATGAGGAATAACGAAAACAGAGTTTGGTGGCCACCAAGTGCAACTTCGCTATATCTTCAAACTGTTTTTAAAAATTCCTTTGTTCAACGTAATAATAAAATAAAATCGGCGGTGGCGCTAGTTTCACCCATACAGGCACCTTAGGGCAGTCTAAAAACTCCATCACCAGAGTGGGCCACTTGCTCATACGAACTTACTTACGTTTCTTTTGTCTTCAAAGAATTTCTCTTGTTATTTTGTCGTCGGTACCCCGCGGGAATCCTACGCTCCTCGCCGGGAAATTGAGTGAATGTTTTCGAATCTAATCGCATCTGCTTGATACTCGCTAGACTCAGCCTCCGCCGGGGGCCAAATGAGTAGGTGTTGCCGCAACCCATTCAATTGTACCGGGAAGCTATCGAAAAAGATTTAGAAACGATTAGAAAATTCCCTTTTTAGGAATTTTCTAATGGTTTGTAAAAGTGTGTTACGGTCATCAGATGGTTAAAATGTAGTTTGATATGAAAACAAGCCCAGTATTTTTATATATTTTCTATGATCTTTATGCTCTTTTAGGAATTTGTGTCCAATCTAAAGAAATGTTGGTTTATGTCGTGATTTTGAATACTTTAGAATTGGGAATTTGTAATTATGGTGTTAATCGCTCTAATTGACATTGAAAAAGTATTAGCTAAAGCCTTGCTAATTGTGCATTAATAATTAATAAACTAACTGCTGTCCACGGCTTCGCTCACATGATACGGTACTTGGATAAAACGTAGAATATCTCATTGAAAATTCTATCACTAGGAAGTAATATTTTATTTCACTGCTATGAACTAAAATATTACTTCACAAGCATTCAATTGCTTAGCTTGGGACTATATGACGCTGTGTATAAAAGTCCAAGGATGTATTTTTTTTTTTTACTTCATAGTGATAGAATTTTTTAAATTCTGATCAGCAGTTCTAGAGTCTGTATTACATTCCAATCTACTTAATTGAAGTTATTTAAGACCCACCTTTAAGTTTAGTCTATTTCATTAGAAGGCAAACGGACCAGTGTGTAGAAAATCCATGCTATCATAGAGGTTCTTTTCGAGCAGTATCGAATGGAGTCGTTAGGACGTTGTATGGCGCACGTAAGGCCATTCATGAAAAAGCTGAGCGAAGGCAGCAGGTAACTGTGATAGGGAAGGGCGGACGCGGGACTTTGATAGTTAAGTGTTCAGTAAAGTTGCTTAGTAACAATGTGAATTTAAAAAATATGAATTTTTAAAATCAATCGTTAGTATAACAAAGTACTAGGCTACTTCAAAAAATTGTTAAAAGTTTCTTAAATAGTTATGTCTACGTATTGAGATTGGCGGCGATTGGCTTGCAACCTGTCGCGCATCTTAACTTTTGCAAAATGTGAGCGTAATTATACCAAAGTATTTAGACATGCCACCTTGAAAGGCTCTTGAAATATCAGCAATTTAACAAAAAAAAATTGTGAACAAAAAAATCGCTCATTCGGGAAATTGCTTCCAGGGTGGTCGCTCCTTGTACAGTATTTATTTTTATGTCATATTTTTGTTTTTCCTGTGTGTAAAATAAAGTATTCATTCATTCATTCGATACCAGCACATCTCTAGCCAAGAATCCTGCAGGGAGCGTTTCGCCACGTAGCGCCTGTCAAAGGAGCGTAGTGCGAACATATCTGTTCTACAGACGGTTGGAAATATTTGACACTTAAGGGTCCATAGGAGCCTTCAATTTCATGCAATCGAGGCTTGATCAAAAAAGGCAATGATCATTAAAATTTACTAAATTACCAATCAAATTCATACAAGGGGAGATCATTGTAATAGAAGTGTCAGAATTGTATTTTGCAATATTATTGTGTTCGTTCGTTCATTCGTTCATACGAGCAAGTGGCCAACTCTGTGTATTATTGTGTAATTATGTAGGTACGACATAGTTTGCAAACATAACTGAGCGAATTATTTGCTGATAAAGTTATGATTAGTAGGTAGGTATAATAGTAAAGAAAAGCCAAAATACTGACTATCTACTTACCTAGATTTTTTAATAATTTACATTTCTACACTTGAACAACATAGTCCTTTTTCTGGAAGAGATTGCTTCTTAGCGAAAAGGCATACCATTGTACAATATTTCTTAAGGTAGTTCTTAAGTTCTTTTTGTTAATTTACAATAAAGTATTTTCATTCATTCATTCATTCTTCATACACAATCGGTTAAATAAACAAGTTAGCATAGAAATATTTAGGTTTAATTCTTAAGTTTCTTTTGTTAATGTACAATAAAGTATTTTCATTCATTCATTCAACCCTTCATACACAGTCGGTTAAATAAACATGTGAGCATAGAAATATTTAAGGAACACAAATAACAACTATTATTCTGATCTAAAATGTATAACGTAGGTACCACAAATACTTATAACAAATCATAAGAATTTAAAAGTAAATCAGTATCACAGTACCATTATTCAGGTTTGTGATGGGTTATGGAGATGGTACATTATGCGGTGGCCGGTAATGCATGTCGGAACATCGCGATGTATGGCAAATGTATGTTAAATGTACAGACGCGTACATTTTCCTCCTATAAAGCTTAAGAAGGTTCTACGTACCTACGTGGTATCTCTAGGTATTTCAATACTTATTGTTTGAATGATTTGGACAACAAGGTAAATAAATAATTAAGCCATTATAATAACTGTCGCCGAAGAATGAACCTACAGTATTATAATATTATAATAATAATAATTTATTTAATAAACATATGATACAAAAATTCAAAAGACAAGTAATTAAAAAGAAGTTCAAAACGATTTTCAGTATTACCAAAGACGATTACTAGATATTAATCGTCTTTGGTATTACTATAAAATGTCACTGTCAAAAACTAGGTTGTCAAACTTTCCCGCGCTCTTTTAATAATAGCTGGCATAAAAAACATATCATTTATCTGTTTAAAATATAGCTAAACGTAAGACTTTTGTACCTGACTATCTTTTAATGGCGTCAGACAAAAATGCATGCGAGGCGAGGTGCTAACACTAGTTAAATCATCGCAGAGACAATTTATGGACGCACGTACAGCGCCTGACTTTTCCCGGATAAGCTTAAGCTGTGGGCTTCTAAGAAACGACGACCGACATTTTAAATCTACTTATCACCACACTGCTTGATGGTCGATATTGCAACTAAGTATTCAAATCGGGATCGACAATTTAGCTGTTTATCACCTGGGCCATCTGACTGATCTTAACATTGCTTTACTTCAACAATTAAGTTCCAAGATGGGCTTTTTGACGGGAATTTGAGATGTCATGTTGTCTTTTTGTTTTATTTTCCAAAACTTGTGTTTTAGCGAATGTTTATGTGTAATTAATGGTGGATTATTAACTGTTGAGTGTTCGTGAACGTACATAAGTGTGGGCAAATGAAACAAACTGGAGAACATTGCATTTTGAGTTCTCACAAAAAGTCCATGTAATGCTTCAGTAAAGACCTACATCTTTACTGACTCTAACTCTGACTCTGACTTTGACTTGACTTTTGACTTTGACTAACTTGAAATTGAAATGACATGGTAGTGGCTAAATGCGTGGCACCAGCCGTGCGAAAGCCAAAATAAAAGAAGTGAAGTGGAGTACCAAGATTGTCTGCCTGCTAGCTTCGGAGTAAAACACTACACTACACTATACGTATTGTTATATCTCCTTACTTGGTTATTACTTAAAACCAGCAAATTTATTAATTGCTATTTATTTTCAAAACCGAACATCGAGTTGACACTACCTTTAACCTGCTGCAAACTAGTGTTGCCCTCTATAACAAACTAAATTAATATCCAACACGTATGACTGTTTTTTTAACTTTAGATGTGCTTTCCTAAATTATGTTATTCAGTAATTTATCGGACACATAATAACAGCTAACGCTTTTCAAGAAAAGAAGTTACCAGCTTGGTTTACGATGACTTTTCTAAATTGAATTTTTATTTTAATTTTTACTCTATTCTAAAATTTATTTGAAATTCTTGGATGTTCTTGTTAGTTACTCATGCTTCTGATTAATATCTTCAAGATATTATCTTGAATTAAAGTTTGAATTAACCTCAAAATGTAGTAAGTAATTGTTGCACCTATGCAAAAAAAACTACAAATTAGGCCTTGTACATCTATTCTACGAATTTTTAACAGCGTTAGGGCGTTTTTGCACTACACGGAATTTTCCTGTTTTCCGGTCCGAAATGTCAGTTTCAAATGTCTTGTCTCCTTATTTCCGATAAGTTAGAAGGGGACAAAAACATAAAAACATTTTCCGCATCAAACCATTGCAGTTGAGGTGCATTTCTGTTCATATCCCCGAAGAACCTTGCCAGATCTTCAATTTTTATGGGAACACAGGGTACTGTGGCTACACTTTCAAACAAAAAAAGAAATAATCGGGGAACATAACAAATAATATATAGAGTGGAACATAAAACCTCCTTCTTTTTTAAAGTGGGCTAAAAATACGTTTCTCTATACCATTTATTATCTTGAGCTTTTACGATTTTAGACCGAATTGGCGAGACCAGATATCCAAGATGAAATTAACAGAGCACTTCCAATGAGTTTAAACCTGATAGTTGGTGAAAGAGCTATCTTAATTAACCGAAAACAAATCTTTCGGGGTAATAAAGTTGATTCATTAAACAATTTTAATTTGCAGTATTTCATCGAAACTGTTCTTGGCTGTGGCTCAAGTCATAAAATTTTAAGGAGCTTAAGAAAAATGACAAAAACGTGGCTCATCGTGGCCCTATTCCCACTTCTTAAGGCTTTAAGAGTTTAATTTATAATATACAAAAAACTTATTATGGAATCATAATAATCACGAAATTGTTGTAGAAAGAAAAACATCCAGAAATCGAGCTGATTCCAAAAAAATAAATCAATATTTTCTCTGGTTGAAATTCCGAGTCTAGGAAGATAAATTGCTGTTGGGAAAAAAATATCTATAATAAAAGTTAATATTAGTTAGTAGTACCTACTTCAGAAATCAAATGTATTTTAGCTATATCTATCTATCTATCAGTCAGTAACACCTAAGTAACAGTAACACTTACTGCTAGGTAAAGGCATCTGCTATCACGTCACACACAAACAGCCAGCAGATTGATCACGTATCTCGCGACAAAAAGGAGACAGCGATAGTTGTACAACTTTTACTTCCAAATCGCTATTTCGTATTATATGAGCGATGGCAAAGTTGACGTCTTTTTATCCGTTTGTTTTTGACGTCTAGCAATCGGTCGCGCGATAACTGCGCGACAATTGTACAACTGTACTTTGGCTTTGGTACCGTGAGATATGTAAAGCCTGCGTATCCCCTATTTAGCCTATTTTCTATTTTAGCTCTACGCATACCATAAATAATAATACATGAAATATCCTTGAACATTTCACACAGCGGCATCTAGTCCCAAGCTAAGCAATTTAATGCTTGTATTATGGTAACTGGATGACTGATATACTACTTATATGTATTTTTTGTAAATACATACACTCGAGACAAATATTTGCAGATCATACAAACATTTGTCTCGCAGCGGGGATCGAACCCGCAACCTCTTCATCTCAGGCGCGCTTTCACCCACTATGCCACAGAGGTCGTCGTCCATTTTAGCCCCCCGATATTCGCTCGCAACCCGTGGCTCCGACCACGCCTTGCCTTGAGTTACATCATCAGAATATTAATTTTTGCCCTGGGAAACGTTTCATGATGAATTTTATTATCTGGCCGGTCCCGGCTGAATCCAAATTGGGCCATTACGCCAAATTGATAACACACTAGAAGAACGAACAATCATTTTTGTCCCGGAGAAGATTTTCTGTGAGTTACAACCTCTACGTTTCGATTAGACGGGTTTTATAGCAGTTTAATGGGGGATTTGATTGCTAATGGTGTTTTCGCGGTTTTGGAATGAGTCTACGTTTTGTGAGTTCCCACTTAAGAATTAATACACAGATAATATAATACTTTACCAAATAATGGGAATGAGAATACATTAGTACGAGTGGGTACAGCATTTAATTAATTACAATGGCGATAAGTAAATGTTTTATGTGTTTAATGTTTTATGCGGTAAATTGTGTTTTTTTTACATTCTTAGACCGACTGCCGATTATTGCCCGGTTCCTATATTCAATCCGACGATCGATCGCAGATCTATCTCCTTTAGCAACTTTGTTATACAAAACAATTTGTATGCACTTTTTGACAGATAACAGCGTTGCTATGGCAACAAATTAAGTAAGAATATAAGTAGGAATTGGGGGTATGTCAAAAATGACGGTTAACACACCCTAAAAATTATGAAGTCTGAAGTTTTTTTAATATTATGTATGTACCTATGTGTATAATATTCATCTACCTACACTAAAATTTGTACACAAAGATTTGTATTTTTGCATGTAACGAATAAATTCAAAAACTACTGGACCGGTTTCAAAAATTCTTTCACCAATAAAAAGCTTCATTATCACTGAGTATCACCTCAGTATTCCCGGATTACAAAAACGGGAATTGCTCAGGTGAAACTGCGAGGTACGCAGTCTTGAATAATTATATCTGAAAAAAGTCTTTATAGTTTTCCTACAGGTAATGATGAGACAGAACTACCCATTCAATAACCGAACCCACCTCGCGCCTTAAATATTTTTTGCGGCAAAAGTTCGACCAGCGCTGTCCAAACTTTGTATCGCATAACGAGGCAACTTGGGCCCGCGGCCTTAACAAAGAAAAGTTGTCGAAACGAAACTGTCAGTGGCAGGTATCGGGCTGCAAGCCCCAAGGCACGCGAGTTGAGGATACCTGCTCTATTCTTCTGAAAAATGAAAATATTGTTCGAACTTTTAAAGAAAATTAAGTTAAAGACATAAGTTCAAAGAAAACAAGATTATTATTATAATGCCTTGTTTGGACTTTAAAAGTAATTTTAATATTCTGGGTAACTTCTCGACAGGACATTTTCAAAATATAGGTACTTAGGTAGGAATTTTCAATTGTTTACGAAATCACTATTGTGTACCTATCTGTTCAATAAAGCAAACTTCTGCATGCGATTTCTATAAGCACCAGAAACCAGTAAAATTAACAGGACAACCATTGTCCATTTTACTTCCTTCCACATTACATTTAAAGAAAAGGGCAAAAAATTGTTACAAAGTCGCTTAACCCCTGGATCTCCATAACCAAAGATGAATTTAGTTTTTTTTTTATTGCATACAATGAAGAAATGTTTCATGCTGAAAATCGTTCGTTCGTTCGTATGAGCAAGTGGCCAACTCTTGTGACGGAGTTTTCAGGCCGTCTAAAGGCCTCCGTCATGGCTTAACGACTTTAAAAGCCGGGACCGACAATTTAACGTGCCCTCCGAAGCTGTACGCTCAGCTGTAAATGCCACTTGCGTTTACCCATCCAAGTAGTGACCGCTCAGAACGTTGCTTAACTTCGACGATCGATCAAGAACGTCTTAGCAAGCTTCGCCACGAGCGCTTCTGCTGAAAATGAACACGTTACATCCACTTTTGTACCGCGGCACACTAAAGATACCCGATAGTTGGGAAGTCTCGCGATTTGTTTAAAGTTTTTCTAAGGTGCAGCCTGAGGCTGGGTGAATTGTTTCACAGTTTTTGTAACTAAATTCACTCGCGATACAGCATCGCACTTATACAGGAGTTTTTTTATAAGAACATTTTTGAATTAATAAAATTAATGCAGAACTTATATCTTTTTAATTGAGCACGTAACTCTGACTTGACTTCAGTAGCCCTAAAAACCATGTACCTATGTATAATTGTATAAAGTAGAATTGATTGTGTGTTAAAGAGGCTACCGATAGTTGTATATAATATATCAGTAGTCATACAGCACTCACCCATCTTTCAAATAGACAGTAAATGAAGAACAGTTCATGCAGTTCCACATCCACTTACCTACTACAAAGAGACATGTCCTAAAAATACCTAAAGATCTGATAATGACCGAGCTATGGAATATACAGTCTTTATCATGCTTCGATTGTTTCATTTCGTTTCACGCTCGAATTTTCGGCGCCCGGTGTCCTCTTAAGACAAAGTGTTTCACCGTTGCATTTGTTTGACTAGTGATGTGAGATTCCGAGCTCATTACACATGAGCACTCAAGTGATCTGGCACAAGCACTAAGTAGTCGCTCGCCGAGTGCTCGACTCACCGCTAAGCTCATTTCGCCCGCTTTGCTTTTATAAAACTGGCTAAATTCCTACACAAAATACACTAAATGATGTTTGGTTTGGATAAGGCAGTTCAGTATGGCTGGATTTCAGTCAGATTTGTAAACAAAGCGTCGAGAGTTAGTTCGATTTGCACTTATGTAAATTGATCTATCCTCCTCTGAATGATAGTGGTGATGACGAAAAGAAAATGACGAAAAGGTGATGACGAGGTAACTATATATTATGATCCCTTTTCATTTGATGATTCTTATTTATCACTAGATAAATAGGAATTGTACAGAAAATCATACTACGTTTCTAAAAAAATAGTCTCGAGCTGCTAAAGAGCCTAGGGGTTGAATTCGGTATACCTACACCAATGTAACGAAAATATACCTATTTTCTTCCTTTCATAAGAAAATTTCAGAGTTCCACAATACCACATCCAAACCACATCGAGTTAGTGCATCTCCATCATTTCTCTCGCAGTCCGCAAACTGAATGAAATTTCAGTAATTTGGTAAAGCGAATGCAAGGTACGGGTCCCGAGCGGGATTTTCTTACAATCCTTGCTTTGTTACAAGTCCGGTCCGACCGTCCACACCTGACCCCTCAACTTTCAAAAATCCTATGCAGCTTGATAAGAACCAACGGCTTTTCACAGCTCAGGATGTTTGGTCTACAATTTGCAGTGCCTTGAAACTTATTGCGATGGTTATAGATGCTATAATCGCTTGGCTTGGGCAATATCGCTAAGCTGAGATATTAGAAGGATTATGGGATGTTGCTTTTCGTTTTGATTATTACCTTTTGTCGGGAGTATAGTATATTGTGGTCGCTCGCGGCGGAATTATGTAAACTCCACACTACCCTCTGTGTTGTTGGCGTAGAACATTGCTATTGTTGTTTGTTGAGATAAGAGTACATCAACGTCACTCTATGTTAAAGTTACAAGAGGAGTATGGGTACTATGTTTTGACTTGTGCAACCTCACAAACATTATACCGTTGTTACTTCTACCGTCGGGGCACAATTTGCCGTGGTCGGTTTGGAAGTCACTAGCTCCGCTCTCAGGTTAGCCGCTGTCGACACAATATGTTTAAATGGGGGTTCAGGGAGCCAAATTTGACACAATGTGACTGCGGTGAACCCAGCCAGACAATGTAGCATCTCCTGGAATGTTCGCAGTGCCCGAACAGTTGCACGAAAGAAGACCTAAATGCGGCCTCAACCAACGCCATAAACTTGACTACATATTATCTCGCTAACAAAATTTAAAACCATTGACACGAAAAGAAGACAAACATTACTGTATTTAAAAACGAAATAAAACTCAGGCCTTTACATCTTTACTAGATGATTTATACAGAGTCAGGAGGCAAGCTTTGTCTACACTGTAGTGCCTGGGACATTGTTGAGATGGAATAGGCTTGCCCAGCACCTAAACCATCCTCTCAGCTTAGCAGGGTAAGTGAAATATAGCGCAATCTACTCATGGCCACTGTAACTGTAATGTCATCCCCTTCTCAACAAAATATTATTTATAGAAACAGGTAATCCGGAAGCCCCATTTGTTCTTACCAATTTAGTCTACCATGAGTAAGCTCATATACCTACTAGGTACGTTACCATGGCAGCCCTTAGAGATAGAACTTGATATTTTGCGGAGCAGACCCTCGGTACTCTAGGGAGGGATTTAAAGACGAGATATTCGACCTTCCGACCTCAGTAAAAAGGACTGATAACTCTCTAATAATTTGATAAATCTTTCCTCGTCAGTTTAGAGTTGCAATGGAAAATGACCTTTATGAAAATGGGATAAGTAAGTTCGTATGTGCAAGTGGCCAACTCCGGTGACGGAGTATTTTAAAATGGGATAATATATTGTGTCACTGGTTTTTGATGACAGTTGTGTTCTTGGGCACTTTTACAGAGTATATGTGGACGTGTCTCTAACTAACCTCTTACTGCTATATGTAAATTGTGAGCTGTATCTATGTATCTAACCAAGAAGCCTATGACGCCGAAGACTAAACTATCAGTAAGATGATATTTTTTAAAGCATCGATTAAGTTAGTAAAAGTAAGTAACTACTCGGATAGTCGATTAACTTAAGGATATTTCATTATAAATGAAAAATCTTACTAAGAGTTAACGGCTCCGGCAGGATTCGAACCTGCGTAGATACAAGCGATCGCTCTTAAGCCGAGCTGCCTGACCACTAGGCTACGGACCCTGTTACAGGGTCCGTAGCCGCTGCCGAAGCCGTAAACTTTTAGTAAGATTTTTCATATAAAATGAAATATCCAATACCTAAGTGTGGTTTAACACTGTACAATAATAAATAAATGATAACTTCAAGGATCTAAAGAACATCTTCGCCACGGGCGCTTCATAAAAACCACTTTCATATAATCATGTGTAGAAGGTACCTACTGCAATGAATTGGAACAATTCTTGTAACAAAGCTTGCATTTCCTTGGATAAACCTTGGGGGGATACAAGGTACCCGCTGTGCTTTCAGCAAACCGTCAAAGAATAATCCCTGAAAATTTTTGCTGAATAAGATGCCTTCATTTGATAAAGTAAGTAAGTATCTACTAAAAGTTACGGAATCCGACGGGATTCGAACCCGCGATGGTACAAGCGATCGCCGTTTTGCCGGAGTCCGTAACTTTTAGTAAGATTTTTCATTTGTAATGAAATACCTAAGTAGTGTGGTTAAACACTGTAATGAAATATACAAAACTATAGTACTTACTTATGTACCTACCTATCCTAGATAGATAACTTTATGAAAGAAAATATAACGTAGGCATAAAAACTATCACGTCGTATGCAAAATAAGTGTCAAATTTCCTTATGTTTAAAAATACTAATAACTCCGTCGCCAGAGTTGGTCACCTGCTCATACGAACTTACTTATACTATATATTAGGCTTGTTCCGTCTAGGTAACCGGGATTAGGTAACCAGTGATCTGTGAAGAATTTTTTTCCTCCCAGGCCACTGGTTAACTGCAAGGATTAAATTTTCCTTGTAGTAAACTGATATTTTCGATAGTTCTCTGTAAGGAAAAACAGTTCTTCCCAGGCCACTGGTTAACTGCAAGGATTTAGTTTTCCTAAAAAAAAAAACAAAACTTTTTCACACCTTCATTTCAGAAAAGAGCATTTTCTTAAATAAACATGACGTAATCTATTTTTGAAGTATTCTTCATTTGTTATCGGAATATTACTGTGTGTTAGACTCAACTCAAGTCAACTCACACCAAAAGAGCGGCGAAGAGCAGCGAAGCGGAGCGCAGTTTTAGTGTCATAAATATGAATTTCAACTTTATTTTAATTACTAAGTATAATACTTATTATCAGCATAATCATAAGAGCAGCATCAGCATAAGAAACTCGAACAAATCGCCGCGGGAATTCCGGCGAATTCGAATATGCGCGTCTTCTCTGCGATAATATGTAGGTATTAGGTATAGTAATGAAAATAAAGTTGATATTCATATGACACTGAAATTGCGCTCCGCTTCGCTGCTCTTCGCCGCTCTTTTGGTGTAAGTTGAGACTTACTTGCTTGCTTTAGGCAAAGAGATGACATGCGTTACAAGTTTACTCAGGTCCTTATTCAGCTCAATCAGATATGGTGAACATTTACCGTCGCATCTGTTCCGTGACTCTATGACAGAATTATCCAATGCATTGAGTGAGATCACTGGCAGGGGACCTTGGCCCTTTTCTTAAGGCCAAGGATAACGCGAGGACGCTCTAGCTACTTTATGTAAACCTTTATATACTTTCTGGTTTTCCGTAAATGGATCCCGAAACAGAACGGTTTTATATCACAGTCTTTATTTTGGTAAGATTAAGAATGAATTACATTTGAAGTATTAAAAAAAAATGGCGCGAGGTGGCGCGACGAACTTGATGCTTTTAACACAGCGTGGGTCCAAATGGCACAGGACCGTGATGAGTGGAGAGACCAAGGGGAGGCCTTTGCCCAGCAGTGGGACACAACGGGCTAATAATAATAATAATAATCCATGCATGCCTCCAAAGGTCCGGAACTCCATAGTGCCGTGATGGTAAACCTTGACATACCTACATAATAATAACAATTTAAAAAAAAATACAACTACCCTCAGTAAGCAAAACCAAAGATAGATAGGTTATTGAGACTGGCCGTAAGTCAGCCTCAACATACAAACACATACCTTCTCGTTTTGTATCAAAGTTTTCCACCAATCCGACCCTATCCTCATTTAGCAGCAATAGCGCAATTCCTCCCAATTTTACAAAAAGGGTATATTCGTGCGACCCTCTGTCAAAACAAAATGTCTACTTTTTATCGTGTTCACGCGGGGCTCGCGAGCCGACAGGTTTTACTCAAGTACAGATTAAAAATGCTTCGCTGACTATTATTAGAGTGATCGATATATTTATCGAACGAATGACAATCTAGATCGAATGACAATCAACTTTATTCGTTCGTTCGTATGAGCAAGTGGCCAACTCTGGTGACGGAGGTTTTAGGCCGCCTAAAGGCCTCCGTCATGGCTTAGCGACTTTAAAAGCCGGGACCGACAATGCCCTCCGAAGCACAGAAGCGCTCAGATGAAAATGCCTTAAGAATGAAAGTTTTTTATTTTCCGCCAGTCTAAAATAGGTATTACCTATTTATTCATTCGTTTTATTATTCAGTGGTGCAGTAGAGCTGTGATCTTTTTCACCACCTCTGTCATTAACGATAAACTAAAAACACAGTTCAATAAAGGTCTATACTTATACCTACCACAAAAAGTTACACTATCACCATTGCACCAGTTAATCACCTTAGATATAATCGTTCATCTAATAGTATGTTTATAGGTACATAAAGGCTTTAATGAAGTCGTAATTGTTGCTTCTACATACTTCGTTGTATACGTATTAATTAAATAGTGGCAATTCGGAGTGTCGCAAAAGCTAAACTAAACTAACTAAAATTAATGCCATCCTTTTTATTCCTATCGATATGAAAGGGACGGCAACATTTTTGGTTAGTTAAGTTTAGCTTTTGCGATACTCCGAATTGCCACTATTATCGTAGGTACTACCCACAGCACAAGCAGCACAATATATTATATTGAATTAAATAGATATCATGCTGGACCTTTCACAGCATCATCTAGCTCCAATGTAAGCAGAGCTTGTGCTATGGGAAGTAGGTGACTGATCTACTAAGTACCTGCATACTTTTTTTGTAAATACATTATACTTACACTAAAAATAATAAATATCCTTGGACATTCTACACAGCGTCATCTAGTCCCAAGCAATTTAATGCTTGTGTTATAGTAACCAGATGATGAATATACTACTTGAATACATTTTTTTAGTAAATAAATAAATACATCTCTCTCGACAAATATTTTCCTCGCCGCAGGAATCGAGCCCGAAACCTTCTGTGTTTTACGGGTCTTTGCCCACTGCGCCACAAAGGTCGTCATGTCCATGTTCTCTCTAATGACTTATTATAAAAGTCCAAAACTTATTATAACAGTTTCAAAATATATTTCGCATGGTACCTACTGAAAATATCGCAAGGCTTGCATAATAGCCCCCCTGGCGTGTAACTTACACCGTCACTAATGAACGCCAGATTTTTTTTCGATTTTCATCTAAAACAAAGGGAATATTTTGGCAGACAGGTATGAAGTCGGAGCGATGTATTTCTGCAGCTCTACGTTTATATTCCCCAATGTTTATGTAAATATGAAGAATGTAATGAGAGTGATTGAGAAGAAAAAGGCACACCTATTCTCTCCTCTGTATCAGGATCGTAGCTGCAAGTATAAGTTAGTGCTGAGAAGGCCTTAATAAATAAATATCCTTGGAGATTTCACACGGCGTCATCTAGTCCCAAACTAAGCAACTAAATGCTTGTGTTATGGTAACCAGATGACTACTTAGATATTTATTTTTTGTAAATACATACATATTATAAATAGAAAAACATCCAGACCCGGAACAAATATCTGTAGAAACATTTGTCCCGTGGCGGGAATCGAACCCGCAACCTCTGCGTCTCAGGCGAGCCCTCGCCCACCGCGCCACAGAGGTCGTCTATAAATACATAGACTTACCTACGCCCGAAATTTATATTCAATCCGACGAACGATCGCTGATCTATCGCCATAGCAACTTTGTTATACAAAAAAATTTTTAGAACCAGAGACAGATAACAGCGTTGCCATAGCAATAGATCTGCGATCGTTCGTCGGATTGAATATTAATTTCGACCGTTAATCACGCCTTTTTCCTATTGTAGTTACCAATAGGAAAAACCCATAAAATATACAAGATTCAAATTCCAGTCGTGCTCTAGCAACCCAATAAATAAAGTGCAACTCGCTTCAATACGTTTTCGTTTAATATCGAAGGACAGTCCTGTACTAGAGAAACGTCAGCAGAATATTATTCTCAATTTCCTGAGCAATACATTTTCGCATACGATTACGCAAACCCCGTTTTGATCGACAGTGGCCTTAAAGAGCGAAGGGAAATGGAATAGAAACATCGAATAGTGTCGCGGAAGCATAACTGTCTTTTCAATGTATTGATTTTTCATTTTTTTCCGATCTTTATGTAACTTATCGCGGTATCTAATACCGTCGTTAGATTCTATTGGATCGTAAAATATAACAGTTTACAATTTAAGCTGTCAATATAGACTTTTGACATGCTATAGAGCGATTTTGTGGACTTAACTGGTTTAAATGACGCACACTGTTTCCCGGTTCTGTTGGCTTAAGGACGAACAGGAAATGTAATACGTATTTTTAAACTCAATATTTTAAAATTTGTAATTGATTAATTACCTACATATTTTAAAATTAAGAGACCTGGATGCGATCGGCTCAACACCGGAACGAGTGGCAGTCATTGGAGGAGGCCTACACCCAGCAGTGGGTTGACACAGGCTGAAAATGATGATGAAAATTAAACGTGTATTTTGTGCTTATTTCTTTGTTCCCAATAAAACTCGATGGATTTAATCGGAACAATAAGGGTTTTAATCACGCAATTAAATTATTTGATATAAAAAAGGAATAATGTTCTTGTCTCATTTAACTTTATTATAGAATTATTAAAATATAGTTGTTTTTTTTCATCAGATTTGTATAATTGTTTACTCTTGTTATTCGATAACCTCAAATAAACAGGGCAAAAGACACGGTTAAATTATTGTCCTTTTGCAATAAATAGGAAGAATTTGAGTTAGATCAGTTGATGTTTAATTATCTTCATGTTTAGAATAAAACTCAGGCCTTTACATCTTTACTAGATGATTTATACAGGAGTCAGGAGGCAAGCTTTGCCTACACTTAACGGGACACTGTAGTGCCTGGGACATTATTGAGATTGAAAAAGCTTGCCCAGCACCTAAACCATCCCCTCAGCTAAGTCGGCCATATCCACAGGAAAGACAATGGTCAATACGTATTGGGCTGACTAGCCGCGAATTTCCTCACGATGTTTTCCTTTACCTTTTAAAGCTCGTGTTAAAGTTCATATAAAGTTTTCGACACGAAAAGTCCATTGATCCACGTCCGGATTCGAAACCACGACCTTCGGATCGAAAGTCGAAGTACTTCCACTTGGCCAATACGGCCCTATGTTTAGAATAGGAAACACAGGAATACGATCAATAAACATTAATCGACTGCAATTGCGTTCCAGAACATTTGCTTAGAGCTAACATATATCTTTGCTCTACATCGCATCGGCCTTGTCATATAAATTGTAAGTGCATTACACAACCTTCTATATGTATCATTCATTTTCTTCGGAGCCGTGTTGGCTGAGAGTGTGCATCGTCTTTTGATCTGAAGGTCGTGTGCTCAATTTCTGACTGCATTAATAAGTAAATAAATATCTTTGGATATTCCACACGGCGTTATCTAGTCCCAAGCTAAGCAATTTAATGCTTGTGTTATGGTAACCAAATGACTCATATACCACATAGATAATTTTTTGTTGTACATTATACATAGAAAAAACCGAGAATGAACTTTTCGTTTCGAAAAGTTTATTCCGAAATGGAGAAATCGCAAGAAAACCTGTTTGGTCTAAAATGCGCAAACAATTTTTTTCAAAGTTTTATTCTTACGTTTACTATAAAATCGCCAAAACATTCAAAGTTGTTCCAGCATTATCAGGGGATAGAAGTGAAGATGACAGCGGCACGTCTCGGAAACCCTGAATGTCTGGAGGAAAGCGTTGATTACGCTAAAGTAAATCACGCGAAGACATATTGCTAAGTGTGCGTGTGTGTCTATGGAATTGGCGGGCTTGAAATAGAAAATACTTTAGTACACATTTTTTTATATTTTGTAATAATAATAAAAATACTATAGGTAGTATAATTTTTTTTATATTTCACCGTCATCGACACCGATGAATTAAGTTCAATTGTTAATTGATAAGTTAAATTGTCGGTCCCGGCTTTTAAAGTCGTAATGCCATGACGAAGGCCTTTAGGCGGCCTAAAAACTCCGTCACCAGAATTGGCCCCTTGCTCATACGAACTTACTTACTTACCTACCAAGTAATACAATTTATTTACAGAAACTAAACTACTACATTAACATAACTGTACAAAATACAATTAGAACCAGTTGAGCCACCTAAGGTTACCAAGTTGTGTTATTTAATTTTAACAACATATTGGGGGCAATTCGGAGTGTCGCAAAAGCTAAACTAACCTAACTAAAACTATTGCCATCCTTTTTATTTCCATCGCTATGAAAGGGACGGCAACAATTTTAGTTAGCTTAGTTTAGCTTTTGCGACACTCAGAATTGCCACTATTTACGTACTAAATTCTAAAGCAATCACTTTAAAAAACCGTAAATAGAAAACGTAGACGCAAACGTTAAAATGTCCTCTTCAAAAAATACTACTTCAATATTTTAAGTAAGGTAGCCCGCGGGTTCCGTGGCCGCCCCAGGGGAATCGCAGCCCGTACGCGGGACGCAGCGGAACCCTGATTTATGCGGTACCCATATAAATGCAATCTGCTTAATTGCTGGAGCAGGCTAGTGGTGGCTCTTTCATTCCCATCAAAATCAACCTATTTTTATCAAAAAATACTTCGTTTGTCCGTATGAGTACCTACTAGTATATTATATAATCTGTGGTATGAGCAAGTAACTAAAAATTACTAGAAAAAAAGTTTATGATTACGATTATTAAATACTAGCTGCGCCCCGCGGTGTTACCCGCGATGAATAGTTCCCGCTTCGTGGGAATACCGGGACCAAAAGGAGCCTATTTTTTAATCCAGGGTATAATCAATTCCGGTACCAAATTTCATTTAGATCTGTCCAGACGTTTGAGCGTGAAAGAGTAACAAACACACTTACATGCTTACTCACACACAAACTTTAACCTTTATAATATTAGTAGGATAATCAATGATCAGTGATCACGTATCCCGAAGGCAAGGTGTCAAGCATTTAAATCTCAACTTTTGAACTTAACTTTTTGTAATAATGACTAAGTAGTAATAATGATCAATCGATATAATTACTATGATATCGATATAATTTAGTCACAGTTGACAAATGTTTGTATGTTCTACAGATATTTGTTCCGGGTCTGGATTTTTTTCTATCTATAATATGTACTTATGTATTTACAAAAAAAAATATCTAAGTAGTATAATCAGTCATCTGGTTACCATAACACAAGCATTTAGTTGCTTAGCTTGGGACTAGATGACGCCGTGTGAAATGTCCAAGGATATTTATTTATTTATCTAATAATAACCTAATAAACTTGGCAGTCACATTATAAGTATTATCTACTGCTATTATATCACTACTATTTTCATAAATAGGGATATCTAAATGACATCCAAATGTTATTTGAAATAGTGAGTAAAATGGCGGTATCATCGGAAGGATATACTGGATTTAGAGCCGCTTAAAATATTACACCGATCTGTATTGCCCGCTGGCTCAGTACAGGCGCTTAAGCGGTAAAGGAATTATTATGACCTCATTTATTCCTAGACTTTCTTGTCACTCTCACGTTTTAAGCAGGATACAAATACAAATACTTATAAATACCAATTCGTCTTTTACTACTAGTTCTTTAACTTAATCTATACATAGTATGAAATGCATTTGAAATCAATCAATCAATCATTTATTGAGTTAAAGAAATTACTTTTCTATGCTTTATATTATAAAAAAACTATTTAAATTTCTAATGGTGTGAAATGTGTGTGTGTGTGTGTGTGTCAGTGTGCAAGTGTGTAACTGTGTAAGTGTAAAAGTGAGTACGTCTGAAAGTGTGTAAGTGTGAAGTGTGGAAATGTGTAAGTGTGTAGGTGTGTGTGTGGTAGGTATGATTGATCAAGACTGTATTTCTGGTTACGGTAAACAAATTCTTTAAGAACTTTAGGCATCCTATCCTTCGAAAATATTGAAATTACATTTGGTACATAAACTGATGACCTCAATTCTTGGGAAAGGTATAGGCTACTTTTATCATCATCATTAACACGCCATCATTACGCGGGTAACACTTGAGCTAGTCGTGTAGGTATATGTGATTGTTGAAAAGCATTTTGAAGTTTGAAAAAAAATGAAATGAAAATGAAATATGATCACGATTGTATCCCGGGAGCTTTCAGATCATTAGGCAATTTTAAGATCTTTTTGAAGATGTTTAAAGGTTTAGTCAGAGGTATGTCCAAATACATACATATTTGGTACATGCCCACTTTTTGCAGAAGTTAACTTAACATACGTGACAGGTTGCAAGCCCATCGACGCTCATTAAAGTTTGGAAAGCATATAAAAACATATTTAGGTCATAAAACTTGTAACTACGCTCTAAGTTTATAACTTGAGACCGGGAAAACGGCTCAGCGTGCGTCGCGACTCATGGGAAATCTTTTCGACGCCGACAAGGGTGGAGTCTGCGCGGGATTAACTCTAGTTTAATACGTCAATGTGGTCTAGTGTGGCTTTGCTACTAGCAGAGTTTTAAAACATACATTGCTATTTATTTATTTATTTATATTTACATCTTAGGAAAACAAACAGTCATTAAAAAACAAATTAAATAACTAAATATAACACTAAAGACCATTTAGAGGTTTTCGCATATTGAAGCTATTATCATACAACACATACATACAAACATACATCCCTATTTGAAATGCCACTAATATTGGCTTTGGTACCTACGTACTTAGGTAACTAATTATGTAGTGCGAAAGTTTGTGTTGTAGTTGTGACTCAATTAGAAGGGTTTCAGATGGCTAAATAATTGTCATTATTAATGTAGGTAATGTATGTTCGTATGAGCTAATAGGCTTCGTAGGCTATCCCTAGTGACGGAGTCTTGAGACTGCCTGGAGGCTACCGTCATCTCCAGATATTAAAAACTTATACTATGCAAATCAGACACCATCCTAAAATTATGTTTGTTTATGGGAAGGGAGAGCTGCCTCGCTGTAACACAGTTTAAACTAGCACAGGAGGTATGTTTCCTATTTCATAGTGCATTTATAAATCAACTGCATATTATGTTATCTATAAATTATAATTTAAGCACTATGTACTTGTACCATTTAAGTTGTGGAAATAAATTTATTCTTATTCTTAATTAGTGAAGTACTGGTGACCCGTAACACAGGTTATTTTCTATACCTATTTCAGGCACCAGTCTCTCACAACATTTCTTTGTAATAAGTTAGGACAGACACTTATTTTTGGATTATTTTTAACTGCATTTTTTTTTTAATTTATTTTATTCTCCTGTATTTATATTTATTTAACTGTATGTATTGTTTGTGAGAGAAAATAAATAAATGATTGATGATTTATTGATTGACTTTTCATATTTAGTACTCCTCCACTAACTTGATCTAAACCACTCTAAACCAAACAATTTCGTAATAATTACTTACATGTTTTTTTATTGTATAATCTATAAACAACAAAAAATGTCTGATACTTTTTGATTATAATGAATACTGAAACCAGGCATTAGTTGGTAGAGCAGAGTCCACGAGCCAAGATCGCAGATTCAAATCCATCTGTATTTAAATCTTAAAGAGGGTATTTAAAAGCCCTTTTATCCTGATTTTATATTTCTTTTTAAGAGTACTCTTAATAACATACTGCACCCAGTGACCTGACGAGTAGTTCTGTAGAAATGACCTCCTCAAAGACACGCATTCTCAAGCGCTATCCTAAAGTAGTTCACGCAACAGTTAGCGACATGAGAGCTTCGCTGAGAGATCAGGCCTATGTCACTACATGCATTCAGAAGAAAGTGGATAATATTACTTGGACTTTAGAATCAGAATCAGAATCAGAAATATTTTATTGCAAAACTGTTGTACAAGGGTAGGTCTTAAATGATAGGAACAAGTTTATACAGCTATCCATTTCGGATGTGCAACATTATGATAATTGGTTACCTAGTGATCAAATAACCTAGCCTAAAAAGTATGTAGGTAGGTACTTAGTATCACTTTGGCAAAGCATGTCGTGGTTGCTACTTTTAATCAAGTTTTTAATAATGATTGAAATGTGATTGTACTGAAAAAACGTTGGATTAATGCCTAATGGGGTAGTCAGAGGTATGTCCAAATACATATTTAGTACGTATGCACACATTTGGCAGATGTTAACATACGTTTCAAATACATGTTTGGTACGTGGCTACATAACGTGTCAACGTAATTCCATACGTAAGTTTTCCGCAAGTGAAAAGCAAAGTTGTCACTATGGTTAGATCTGCAGGCACTCTCAGAATGAACCCTAAGCCCCAGGCGCCCGAGAGGCCTGCAGCCGAGCCCTTGCGCACACACGCTTGAACATAACCGCTTCTTAAGAGATGTGCTGGAATGAGGACAGAGTTAGAGGGTTTAAATAATCTTCAAATATACCCCGTTATTTAAATTAGACTAGTTAACTTATTTTAGCTATAACTGATAAATCTGTTGCTATCTCTTTTCATTCCACTCTTAGTACCAATTTTACTCTTATAATAGTAACAAGAAAAGACATTATTTAAATGCATATTAAATTGACAAATCTTCATGAATAAGTTTTCTAGTTGTCCTTTAGTTTTGTAATTTTGCCGTTACAATACTTAATGGATTTGGTTTTAAATGCATTCCAAAATTTTATAACTATAGAATTTTGCTAATTAATCTACTTTACTACGAAAGAAATAGTGGCAAAATCTTTCTTTCTTTCTTTCTTTCAGCCAAATCCGTTCAACAGTTTTTGCGTCAAAGAGTAACAAACATCAATACAATACTCACCTATGGAATTGAAAACGGAATTGGAAATTTTTTATTTTTAATTTTAAATCATCCCTTTTTTTAACTAGAAAGACACAGTGCACCGCAAATCTGATGTTTTCCGAAATATTTCCCTAAAGCCCCGGCTACACTAACAAGACACCCACACGGGAGCTCATTACTGAGGCCGCGAGATCAAAAGGGCGTCTACTCTGTTTATTTGTGAACTGCAATGTGAACTAGGTTTTATTTCACCGTCTCGTCGCTAACGACCACAGAGTTAGCATGCTATAAAGTCAAATTTGACAGGAAAATCCAGAATCAACAACATTTTTTCTGATGCTATTTCTGATGTTTCTTTATACCTAAATACAGTTTAAAAACACATGAACTAGATGTTTTTAAAATCTGTCAAAAGTGGTTTTGTAGCTGGCTGATTTAACACAGTTTTTAATGGCGGAAAAAAATAACTAAGAAATAAGTCTTAGGGAATTTATGAAAGAATTTTATGGAGTTTATCTAAGTCTGAATCTTTTTCAGCTTTACAGGTCTTTCTTTTGATGTATGGGGATTTCAAAAGGTCCTAGAACCAGTCTGAAAACTCCCAGTTTAAATGAGATATACTTTTTCTTGTTTGTGAGTAGATTGATGTCAGATTTATGATAAGAAAAGTATTTTCAGACCTTTCTTGTACGAGATGAAGCGTCGGAAAATTGCTCGATTTCTTTCTTTGGATAATAAATGAAGTAAGTAACATTACTTCTAAATACTATGTACTTCATTATTCAAAGAAAAAAAACATATTTTTTACAATCATAGAGCAAATGTGACTATTTATTAACCGACTTCTATGTATCCGAGGTTCTATGTTCCACTGTATGTATTTTTTCTTGTTAGATTCCAAATAGATAGAATGTTAGACCCGTTAGACATCTTCAAAGGATTTAAAATGACTAAAAAGATCTAAAAGAATTTGTCTACCGCACTTTGGGAATACAGTCGTGATCATAATTTATATTGGGACTAGATAACGCTGTGTGGAATGTCCAAGGATACTTATATATTTTTTCAAAGCAATCCCATTAGACTTATTGACTTTAAAACTGCATGTAGAATGTTTGAGCTTATACGAGTAGTGTCGCTAAACTAAACTAACTAAAAGTAATGCGATCCTTTTTATTCCAATCGCTATGAAAGGGACGGCAACATTTTTGGTTAGTTAAGTTTAGCTTTTGCGATACTCCGAATTGCCACTATTGTTAGGCCAAAACTACATCCGCACAACTTGATCACGTGCCGGTCCTGCCTCCTAACATAAATAGATAGCAAATGTTTGTAGTTGTAAAGTTATTTCACAACAGCAAATTAAAACAATGCAGTTTATTTGTGCTAAACGAAGTGGAAGTAGTGGAATCAGCGCTTCCTCGTCAAGTTGGCAAAAACAGCGCTACACGACCTTAATCGAATTTCGTATACACGTGAACAATAAAACCTGGGTATTCATCAAGCGGCTTTAAGAGCACCTCTACTATTAGTTACACACACACACACACCCTCACACACACACACACACGTCTTACAAACGCAGACGTTGTTATTTGGAAATTTTAAAAGTATGCGTATATAAACAAATTCTTAAATCACTGTCAAAGGCCACTTGCTCGAACTTACTTTACTTACTGTCCAATAATACTTATAAACCACAATACGTTGGTTTGTTTGTTTGTTTGTATGTTTAGGGTAATCTTCGAAACTACTCATCCGATATTAAAAATTATTTCACCAATTTGTAGCTCAGACTTTCCGAATGAACATAGGCTATATTTTATCAAGGTGGGTTACCACGTGAGCGAAGCCACGGGCAAGTTAGCTAGTCTTGAATATAGTCAGCTGTAAGTAAAAAATTACCAAAAAATTATTTCAAAATTATTATTAACTTACTTACTTTTAGCTGTTACTTTATTATTTAGACTGCTCTTTGCCTTATAAACTATTATATTTTTTTGTAAGTTACTCTCCACAGTAAGCCAAGGTCAGATATAAATATTCGGCTCACCCATTCTTTAAGCTTTTTTTAAATTTGTTTAACATTGTTATTTCTAAGAAACGTTGATATTAATTCATCCACTCATTCAGCCCGGTAAGTAAGTAAGTTCGTATGAGCAAGTGGCCAACACTGGTGACGGAGTTTTTAGGCCGCTTTAAGGCCTCCGTCATGGCTTAACGACTTTAAAAGACCGACAATTTAACGTGCCCTTCGAAGCACGGAAGCGCTCAGATATAAATGCAACTTGCGGGTCACCCATCCAAGTAGTGACCGCTCAGAACGCTGCTTAACTTCGACGAACTATCAGAACGTCTTAGCAAGCTTCGCCACGAGCGCTTAGCCCGGTTGAACCTAATGTTATTGCATCAAATATACAGATTTCAAAAAATATAGCGAAGCGTCTTCCGGATAAGTCGCGTCATGCATAGCCAGCTTTACACAAGGTATACGATGTGATTAATCGACCAGACGAAGTTGTATCTACAGCGTGTTCCGTTCTGCACTCAACAATGATGGATCACCCTGTGCAGTCCACTAGTTTACTTGAATACTCCCCGTCGTTTGTCACAGACTGTTACACAGTTTGTGTAATGTTGAAAAGTTAAATCAAACTTCATATATCTAGAACCACAGATTATATTTATAATGCTAGAATTTATTTAAGTGCTACATTAACTCTAGGAACAGATCAAAACCCAACGGTGATTTTTGTGGAGTAACTGACTTACATACTTACTTACTTTATTATCTACAGCTACAGTAAGACTTAAATGCCACTATCAGTCGCCGATTCATTAGAGGATCTTGGTGTTAGTCTATTGACTTTTCAGCCAAAAATTTTCTAGATAGCTTTTTGAGTTATTGAAAGCCTAACGAGTACTGAAACGCTACTTAGACCTTATTAACGTACCGTACAACCGTATTTGAGACGTTCTTTCACATTTGTACAGACGTCCTTACTTCGGAGGGCACGTTAAATTGTCGGTCCCGGCTTTTAGGGTCACCGCACACGGGCCACTGGCCACTACCAGAAACCCCGCCACGAGAAGCTAGATGCACCTACAAAAGTAGTTGAAGCGCGCGACAGCCACGTGACGCGTGTGCGGCAAATCCATATAAAATGTATGAAAACTACAGGAAATATGCCGGTGGCAGCGTTTTGTGGTTGTGGCCGGTAGCTCGTGTGCGGCGACACGTAAAGTCGTTAAGCCATGACGGAAGCCTTTAGGCGGCCTAAAAACTCCGTCACCAGAGTTGGCCACTTGCTCATACGAACTTACTTTTTTACTGTACAGACAAACTTCAAATGATGTCAAACAAGTGGGATGGCGTCAATTCTTAATTATAACATTAATTAGACTATTATTATTATTAATTAACATTATAACATTTAATTAGACTTGGAATAAAAATGTCCAGCTGGTTACAATGTAACTAAGTGGAACGGACGGACGAATGCAGTTGCGAACATTTTCAAAGAAAGCATATTCCGATCAAAGATTTGGGAAAATGTCTACCGTGCCTTAACTACCTTGGGAATATGTGATCATTAAGTTTTGTTTTATCGACATTAGACAAATAGCTAGTCTTCATACATTATCATATTAGAGAAGTCGTCTAAGGGCGGTGCACACAGACCGTAATAAATCAGAAGAATGATTTAAGCGGTGTTCACACCATCCCTATTTTTATTCGCCGGCATATCATGCGCACACATCTACATATTTTGTACGTATCGTAAAGATTCTGCACTAGGATTTATAATAAAATGATGTGCTATGCTAAAAACTTATGGTCATATTCATAAAGATTTGTTAATTTAATACAGATTTAAAACATGTTTTTTTCTTGTTACTTACTCTTATGTCAATGAAAAGAGATAGCAACAGATGTAATATCCGTTTTAGCTAAAGTAGGTTTACGATAACCATTATGCATAAGGGGGTTAAAAGATACATTATTAGACTGCCATCCGCCTGCGACTTTACTCGTCTGCCACTAAATTTTATAAATACAATCTTTTACTATTCCCCACACCAAACTTTTGGATTGAAATTATTAGTCACTGATAATGATAAAAATAGGATAATACAACCTACAATGCAGTTTCTGGGACATTCTTTGAGATGGAATAACCTAGCACATTTTGCATGGGGTAACATTATTGTATAGATACTTAGAGACTTATGGTAGCCTCTAGATCTAGAAGAAGTCTGTGACTTGGTCAGCTCGTACGTATGGATATGGCTTTCTCTTTGACAAAGCTTAAAGCTAAGAGGATTGTTTCCAAACACTATTAAAAAAATCTTTCAGACACTGAAGTTGAGTTTAGGGATATTACCTTTAACGATTTATCAATAACGTCTTAGGATGCCAGGAGCGCTCATTATAAACAATTGGGTTACTTTTTTACACATACCATATCCACATTTTCTTAATGCCCTACTTTATTCACTACCGAAATATAATGTACCCTCTTCGAATAATATAGCGATAAGTAACGCCCGATGTCAACTGGTCAAGCTTTAATATCGAGCCATTTATTTACTCATTCACAGCGTGGTGGACCTAGGCCTTTAATAATAATAACAATAACTCCTACAGTGCCACAAACTTATCTTGACCGTGTGAGGGGCGCTGTTGTAGCATTTAGTGCATAAAGAAAGAGACTGGATGTTAGTGCTCGTTCGCACGAGAGCTTTTTTAACGTCCGTTAAAAAAGCGTTCAAATGACGTTAAAAAAGCTTTCGTGCGAATATGGGCTTTAACGTCCAACGTCCAGCGCAGAAAATACAACACTGCTCGATAAAAAACCGTCGCGTTTAAAAAGCGCTGACGTGTGAACATATACTTGGGAATACATTTGTTCTATTTGAACGCTTTTTAACGGACGTTAAAAAAGCTCTCGTGCAAATGAGGGCTTATAGTTTTTACAATGAAATTTTTGTCAGTTCCACTTTCGGCCACCGGTCCAGGGCGCGTAGACAAGTGACAAATGTTTCGTATCTATTCTCTTTCTATCATCGCTACACCTTTGATTTGACAATTCTGATCGCTCGAGTATTCGTCATCGAATGTCCATTTCTATACATTTTTTTTAGTTTCTAATCGAAAGCGATTGTCGAAATGTAACATGGCTAGGGCAGCAGATAAGTTTAGAATAGAATAAAATAGAAAAAGTTTTTATTTTCCATCAATATAAACATGGGTAACATACATGAAAAATACTTATTGACAATCGAGTGGCAAGAAAATAAGGCTACCCCTCAGTATTTGCTCCAAGCAGCATCATGACTGCTGGAGCGCTGGTTTTCAATGGCGCCAATGTTTGTGGCACTGTATAGTCGTATTGGATTATATGAAAGTTGACATGAGTAAGAAAGAGCTATCGAGATGATGGCTGACAGAGGGAAATGAAGGAAGAATACAATGTATGTTGTGCCGACCCCACGTTATGTGGGTTTAAGCTATCTACAACCCGTGTTAACTTGAGACTTCAGGCTGTGACGTCTCGTGATGGTATGCTTGGTAAGCTATAGCATGTAAGCCAAGTGCGGGGTGGCGAAGCTTGCTAAGACGTTCTTAATAGATCGTCGAAGTTAAGCAACGTTCTGAGCGGTCACTACTTAGATGGGTGACCGCAAGTGGCATTTTCATCTGAGCGCTTCCGTGCTTCGGAAGGCTCGTTAAATTGTCGGTCTCGGCTTTTAAAGTCGTTAAGCCATGGAGGCCTTTAGGCGGCCTAAAAACTCCGTCACCAGAGTTGGCCACTTGCTCATACGAACGAACGAACGAACGAAGTGGGGGGTGCCGCAGGACATGCGGTCGCACGTGTTGTAAGTTGATGCTGATGATGATGCCTCATCTTGACTATTTGTTGTCCATCGATCGGACAGTGGTAAATTGTTTGAACAGTATACAAATAATAAATAGTTCGTTTTATACGGCATGTAAGCAAATAAGTATTCAGAGGCCCTACTACTAGCCTTTATTTTTTATACCATTTCGATCGAAAATGGGTTTAAATCTACTGGCCGTAGGCACATTAGTAAAAAAATGTATCTATGTAGTATATCAGTCATCTGATTACCATAACACAATTGCTTAGCTTGGGACTAGATGACGCTGTGTGGAATGTCCACGGATATTTATTTATTTACTTATTTAATTTAATGCTGCCAGTGTCTTGGGCACGCTTCCGTCTGGCAGTGGTTTGGATCAGTTGAGCTACCTATAGATCCTTAGGTGGCTCAACTGGTTCTAATTATGTAGTAGTTTAGTTTCTGTAAATTTATTTATTAGTGATTTTTTGTTTTAGAATTTAATTTACTTAATGTTTCTTTCAAAACACAAAAAAAAACTAAAATTTTTATAACTGACTTCAACTTTCCTTCTTAATTTCTCAACTTTTATTAACTTTCAATTTCCTCCACTCTCGAGGATCATAACTCCGAGGAAGCTCATCAGATCCTCTAGATCGGTCTTCTACATCATCATCATTCTCCTGCCCTTATCCCACGCTAAGTGGGGTCGGCACAACATGTCTCCTACATACTTCACAAAAATCGGTCTTCAACATACATAAAAAAATACATTTATGTGAAACATAGAATCTCCTCCTTTTTTGAAGACGGTTAGTCATTAACACTGGAATTAATCACGTAAAAATACCGTCGATTTATACATGACTAGCTTACTCGCTAGCGGCTTCGCTCGCGTGGTACCTTGATAAAATATTCGGAATCATTCGGAAAGTCTATGCTACACATCGGTGAAAGAAATTTTGAATTCGCATGAGTAGTTTCGGAGATTACTCCAAACATACAAACAAACAAACCAACTTTACCTCTTTATAATATTGTATTATTATTAAGTAAGTATAGAAGTATAGATAGCATAGATAGATGTAGAAGTATAGGTACATAGATAACATGAGTAAATTCCGAATTTTTGTAAATTCAACAATGTGGAACTTTATGTTGAATTGCAAATTGTTAGGCAGCCACTTTCGTAATAAAATACAGGTACATTTGCTACTAAGAATTAATATGAGACGGGTACATAGTGCATCATTGCATTAGCAAATCTATGTAAAAAGATACCCTGTGATTTGTGAATGTTTGTTTTGTTTCAATCACGCTATAACCAGTGGTCATATTTGAATAAAACCTTGGATGGAATGTATAGTTTGTTTAAAATATTCGTATAATACCACGAGAGAGAGCTAGTCTTGTATATATTTCAAATTATTATGATGGCCCCGGGGATTCACTAGACCTGGACGACATAGTTGCCGTACAGGGTAAGACCTGGATGCAAAAGGCCCAAAGTAGAGCTGATTGGAGGTTATGGAAGGAGGCTTATGCCCAGCAGTGGGTC
Organism: Xanthorhoe designata; assembly: GCA_963582015.1. Taxonomy (NCBI): domain Eukaryota; kingdom Metazoa; phylum Arthropoda; class Insecta; order Lepidoptera; family Geometridae; genus Xanthorhoe; species Xanthorhoe designata. The sequence goes on from OY757049.1 coordinate 1,205,008, forward strand.
ACAAAAAGCTGAATATGATGATGATGAAGAAGTACAATCAATTCCAAATATATTTGGCAGATGCCCACTTGTAACTGTGTGCCGTGATAGCATATCCATCGTCATTTATTACAATTTATTTTACACCGATGGTAGTTCCCAGTATAAACATGGTACTTTTGCAAACAAGTATTCAGCCAAAAGTAGGGTGGATATAATTGTGGTATAACAGACATTCAAGTTATATTATAGCGTATATACTTTTGTATTAAATTATTCTACGTTAGACGTTCTTGATATATATCAAGAACGTCAATGATCTCATTGAAGTTAAGCAACGTTCTGAGCAGTCACAATTTGCATGGGTGACCGCATTAACAGCTGAGCGCTTCCGTGCTGGAGAGCACGATATATTTTTGTGTTTTAAAGATGTCCAGTCATGATGGAGGCCTTTAGGCGGCCTATAAACTCCGTCACCAGAGATAGCCTCTAGCTCAAATAAACGTACAAAAAAGTTTAACATCAGATGTTCGAAACCTCGTCCCAGTATAAATCCGAATGATATCCACAGCATCCATGAAATTCCACGTTTCATCCTGTTTACATTTGATTCGACCGTAATTAATGATACGTGAAGCTTAATTTTAAAATTTATGATATGCGTTCCCGCGCGCGCTTTACGCCATTGAAAATATCTCCAGTTATCGTATATTGGATGCTAGGGAATATTTTATTTCAATAAAGATATTTTAATTAATCCGAATTATTATGGCATTATTATGTAAAAATACCTTTGATGTATTCAAAACTGAGAAAGAGGCGTGATTTTATGTATGTATGTATTTAAAACTGGCATTTCTGGTGGAGATTTCAACATGATATGAAATTTCACTTAGAAAATCAAGAAACGGGTAGCTTATAGCTATTTGTCTTGTTCCTTTTTTTTCGTGTCTTTTTTGTCCTGACGAGAGAATTAAACTTACATCTTGAATTTCATGTAAGCACGCACCCGCTGGACCAATAAGGTCGTGTCGTAGTCTGATTTAGGACCTAGTCCATCAATTAGTTTGTTATTTAACTTATCAACTAAATGTAAAACCTATTTAATTTTAAAGCACATGCGAACTTTAAACCGAAGTTAAAAGCAGTGCCACATGAAAGTACACATTCGATAAGATTTTGTTTTCACAACAAGTACTCTCAACTCCGCGCTCATAGGGTTGCCCACCATCTAACTCTCAAAACAGCTGGATTATATAATCAGTTGTGAAATTGGTTATGTTGTAAATGCTTGTCCTAAATGTATTCTTCATCACTTTCCATCTAGCAGCCGTCATCTCAACATTCACCTCTTTCTTACTCATGACAACTTTCAAACTATCCATCTCCCTCTACCAATACATTCTTCTACTTGTATATTAAGCACTCTTCTAGTTACAATTGTTATACTCGTATATAGGTAAGACCAATGCTGGAGATAAGTGGAGACTTACGTTAGTAACAAAGAAGACGGCATTTGTGTTGTGCGTCTATTTCTAATGTGTAACAAATCAAGCTGCATCATGAGAAGCCGCATTCATTAATGATGGTATTATTTCCTAAGTGAAATTTCCATCGGTAACGAACGTTGGAAATATGGTCTTATTAATAAAGATTTGTCCATTTAATACAGATTTAAAGAATGTTTTTTCTTGTTACCCAATGGAAAGAGATAGCAACAGATTGACTATACGTTTTAGCTAAAGTAGATTTACTAGGTAAGTCTGTTTAGCTGACTTCAAAGCAGGAGGTTAGTTCGTCTACCGCACCATGGAAATACATTCGTGATTATATTTCTTTTATGTTTTACAATTTAAAATACAATTTAAATTAAAATAATTTAGTCTATTGTTTCACGAAGTACTTATTATTACAAAACTAATCGCATTCCCATTTGGTGACAGCCCTAGGGTCCGCTAGGGGTGCGTCGGGTCGTCGCCTCACCACTATTTATGGGTCAATTACCGCTCCTTAATTAAGACCATACCTCAACTAGATCTCAGCTTTTGCCAAGATTGCTTAAATAAATTTAAACTGGAGATTTCGGTAAAGCACTTGAGACGCCGCGATATCCACCGATTTCTCTTTAAACAAACAAATAACTTTAAAATGCGGATTTTTCACGTGGATTCTAAAGCAAAATGCATTTCAATTTATTTTGAAATACCAGATATATCAAGAAATCATTTAAATAAAAATTATCTAGGGCCAAAGACGATTAATATCTAGATATTAATCGTCTTTGCTAGGGCTTAATTAATAATATTTGACAGATTATGTTTCATGATGATTAAATTATAGACAAACATTTTTAGGCGTATGCCTTACACAAAGAAAGAAAGAAAAATCGTTTATTTAACAGGACCTCAAGGATCACTTTAATTTCGTCTTGCATGCTAGATGATTCCACTGCCTGTTCCAACGCGACTCCCTACACCAGGGAAAGAATAAGGCAAGAACCTGGTGGTGTGGTCCTACCTTTTTTTTTAAAGAAAATGTTTGCCCTGGTTGGGAATCAAACCCGAGCACTACAAACGTTACTTCTACTGAGTTAAGAGGCCAGTTAAAACCTAAAAAAAATCGCACCTGAAAACCTTATTTAAGATAATTATACTGAGCTACTCGTAAGACGCCAGTTAAAACGCAAAAAAAAACTCGCAGCTGCATAGGTACCTTATTTAAGATATTATAGTTACTCTCCGATTTTTTGTTTTTTGATCAGGACACAGGAGTTCATTTCTTCAACACATTTTCATTTATTACCCTGTAGGAGCGGATATCATCATAACTCCTCTGAAACGAGTGTCTGCGTGTCCCGCGGCGGTCCAGAGATTTATCTAGGAAATAATGTCTTCAGTATCGATCTTACGGCTGGGATGTGGATGCGACTTTAAGTCTGGGTGCATTAATGTGTTACTTATCACAATGATATTATATTAACGCGCGTTTAGTAGTTTTTGAAAGAGCAACAACAAACATCCATACATCCATACAAAATCATGAATTTGGCTGAAACTTGGAAATAATAGTTTATGAACTACAATAACACAAAGGCTACTTATTAAAATATTATTACGCTTGGGACTAGATGACGCTGTGTGGAATGTTCAAGGATATTTATTTATTTATTAACCAGGTAGGTACTACGGGGGCGAAGCCGCAGCCGAGTAAGCTAAGTCATGTATAAAAATATAAAAAAATTAAGATGTTCTTACATTCTCTCTACTCAATTGTTTATTTCTTTAAATTATCATTACAGATTTACATCAAATTCTACTACTCAAACTTCCGTCAACTCTGGCAAAGACGATTAATATCTAGGTAGACTCTGGTGACGGAGTTTTGAACTGACTTGCGCAATTATTCAACCTTTTCGAGTTACGAACAGTTCACTAAAAAAAGTCTTATCCATAGAACTCTAGAGAGTTCCAACGTATGATAATTGACACGTGTTTTCCGAGATAACCCAGCGACATATGATATATTACATTGAAAGTAAGTTCGTATGAGCAAGTTGCCACCTCTGGTGACGGAGTTTTTAGGCCGCCTTAAGGCCTCCGTCATGACTTAACAACTATATATTATATTACATTGAAAATCTAAAAGTTTTAATAATACAAAATACACACTGTTTTCAAATTAAATTACTAGTAATGACTATCAATGGTTAAAATTTACCGGTACAATTGCTATGATCAACTGTTTGTACCAACGGGCGTATCTCTACCCATGGTCCAACTGGTTGTTTAACTGGTAAGTAAGTGTCCTATAGTGCAAATAGTTTATAGTGGTACAACCACGGATATAGTATAATCTACCATTAGCCACGTCGAATAGGTATAACGTGTACGTAGAGTTTAGTCAACGTTTTACTTATTCTGTTAAACGCTCGTGGCAAAGCTTGCAAAGACGTTCTTGATAGATCGTCGAAGTTAAGCAACGTTCTGAGCGGTCACAACTTGGATGGGTGACCGCAAGTGGCTTTATATCTGAGCGCTTTCGTGCTTTGGAGGGCACGTTAAATCGGTCCCGGCTTTTAAAGTCGTTAGGCCATGACGGAGGCCTTTAGGCGGCCTAAAAACTCCGTCACCAGAGTTGGCCACTTGCTCATACAAACTAACTTAATTTACTTATTCTGTCCTAGTTTTGTAATAATGTGCTTAATATTACGACACATTCTTTTATTTTAGTAATGACTCGATTACCTCGCGGCTTCGATCGCGTGGTACCTACCTTGGTAAAATATAGCCTATGTTTATTCGGAAAGTCCATGCTACACATCGGTGAAATCATTTTTTTTAATCGGATGAATTGTTTCGGAAATTACCCCAAACATACAAACAACCCAACTTCACCTTTTTATAATACTAGCTAACTTGCCCGTGGCTTCGCTCACGTGGTAACCGCACCTTGATAAAATATAGCCTATGTTCATTCGGAAAGTCCACGCTATACATCGGTGAAATAATTTTTGAAATTGGCTGAGTCGTTTCGGAGTTTACCCCAAACATACAAACAACCCAACTTCACTGATGTATTTAATATTAATTAGAGGAATTAGGTAAAATAGAAAGACTCGTTGTACCACAGAATCATAGAGAAGAGATTTATTCTATTTGTTATACCATAGACTCCATAGAGTATGGACATCGACATTTATAGATAAAACAATCATGGTAGGCGGGAAATTTAAATATTAATACAACACTCCTGCCAAATTCAAGCCTTCCATGTTACATTACCTACTTAAGACTAAATTCAGATACAATAGAGATAACTATTTAATTCAGTTGACATTTACACATCGTAATAAGATAACATTCCAACTTTATTTCGCAGATATTGAAATTTATTTTTAGGTAAAGCCTTAGTTAAAATATCGGCAAATTGATCATTAGTTGAAACATATTTCAGATCAATAATTTTTGCATAATATTTTTCTTTTATGAAATGATATTTTGTATCTATATGTTTACACCTTTTGTGAAAGTTAATATTTTTTATAACACTGATAGCACTTTGATTGTCACACACTGATTGTTGATCAAATTCACCCAAATCACATAGTAGCTGCTTTATCCAGATTGCCTCTTTGGTAGCAGCACAAGCTGCCATAAATTCAGCTTCTGTTGTTGATAAGGCAACAGTGTGTTGTCGTTGACTAGACCATGTCACAGCAGCTCCATTTTTAATAAAGACATATCCAGTAGTCGAGCGTCTGGTTGTGACATCACCAGCATAGTCAGCATCACTATAGCCAGTCAACTCTGATAGTTCCAATGATGGTAAGTAACATATGCCATAATTGATGGTATCTTTGAGATATTTAAAAATCTTCTTGACTGCTGTCCAGTGAGTGACATTGTAATTATTTAAGAATCTACTCACCAAGCTTACAGCGTACATTATGTCTGGCCGACTTACTATGGCGACATGCATCAGAGAACCAACTGCTTCTCGGTAAGGAAGATTCTTGTCAGGTTGGTGCTCACTTTTCTCCAGCTTTGAATGTGGATCAACTGGAACACTGTTGGGGTTGACATTTTCCATATTAAATTTATTTAAAAGCTGTTTAATATATTTAGATTGATGTATGAAGATATACTTGTCAGAAATCTGAATGTCCATTCCAACAAAATTTCCAGGTGGGCATATTGTCATATCAAATATTGTTTTCAAGTCATTTGTTACACATTGCAGTACAGATCTTGACTTTGAAAATAAAAGCCCATCATCCACATATGGCAAATATTAAAGGAATAAAATGTTATCTCTGCATATATTATATGCAGAGATAACATTTTATTCCTTTAATATTTGCCACATAGACACATTGATCTGCTTTACTATTAGTGAAACCAAATTTCTGAAGTACTGAGTTAAATGTAGCATTCCAGCACCGTGGTGCTTGCTTAAGACCATACAATGATTTAATCAATTTACATACTTTATTTGGTTCACATGTTAAGCCTTCAGGGGGATACATAAATATGTTTTCCTCCAGTTCCCCATACAAAAATGCTGTCTTAATGTCAAGTTGAAGAATTTCATAACTATTTTGAGCAGCTAGAGATAATAATAGACGTATGGAATCATACCTGACAGTCGGTGAGAATGTTTCTTTATAGTCTATACCTTTAGCCTGCGCATACCCCTTTGCACATAGTCTGGACTTGAAGCGAGGACCCGTTGGTTGATCTTTGACTCTAAAAACCCATTTAGAGCCGATGACATTTGTATTTTCTGGTTTGTTTACCAATATCCATGTTCCATTTCTTCTATGGGCTTCAAGTTCCTCTTCAATAGACTTTTTCCATTCTTCAGTATTTCCAGAACTGATAGCTTCTTTGTATGTTTCAGGGACTTGCTCATGCAACAAACATTCATCATAACATAGATAAGTTTGTTCTTTAGTTTTATTTCTTGGTCTCAATGTCACATTGCTTTGAGAAGGAGTATCAATCTTGACATCTGGTAAGTAATCATCTGAATCTGAGTTATTTTTAACAGTATTATATGAACTATCTGAGTTGTAAGATTCTTCTTTGCTTTCTTCGTTTGATTCATTTGACATTGAATATTCTTCTTTATTTTTACAATGTATATCTAATGTTTTATTTTCTGTTTCAGATAATTCCAGAGCAGCATAGTTCCTTTTCACTGTTGATTCGAGGAAAACTGCATCCCTGCTCTTTATAATAGTTCTAGTATTCGGTTTTATGAACCTGTAACCTTTTGTGTTTTCGCAGTAACCAATAAAAATCATCTTTTCTGCTTTTGGATCCCACTTTTTGCGTTTTACTTTCGGCAAGTGGACCATAGCTTCACACCCGAACACTTTCATGTGACTGACATTGGGTTTATGACCAAACCACAGTTCTTCAGGAGTTTTGAATGATAATGATCTAGTTGGAGATCTATTAATGATGTATGCAGCAGTTTTTATAGCTTCAGCCCAGAAAAACTTTGCTAAGCCAGCATTCAGGATCATACATCTTGCTCTCTCAACTATAGTCCTATTAAGCCTCTCTGCAGCTCCATTTTGCTCTGGAGTATAGGGCGTTGACGTCTGATGTCTTATTCCAGCACTTATTAGAAAGTCAGAGAAAGGTTTATTGACATATTCCAGGCCATTGTCAGTACGAATACATTTGATTTTACATTCAGTTTGATTTTCAACCTCTGTCTTGAATTCTTTAAATTTTGACAACACTTCAGTTTTGTTGTTCAAAATGTACACAAATACCTTTTTAGAATAATCATCCAGAAATGACAGAAAGTATTTGGCTCCGCCTAATGACTGCGTTTCCATCGGGCCACACAGGTCAGAATGCACCAGTTCCAATTGCTTTGAGGAATGTGACACTTGACTCTTGAAGGATAATCTTGTTTGTTTGCCCTCTTGACATGTTATACAAGTCATATTGTTAATATGTTGTTTATCAGATAACGTAAGTCCTTCAGTATTTTCTTTCAATTTCTTCAGAGTTTCAAAATTTAAATGACCCATCCGTTGGTGCCATAAAAATATATCATCTTGTTTAACATCAGACATGTATGCATAATCAGTATTTATGTTTAGCCGGTACATGTTGTTAATTTTAGTTGCTGTTGCTACAATATTATTTTGACGATTCAGTATAACACAGCCTTTATAATCAAATTTAACTTGTCCTCCATTTTCAGTAATTTGATGTACAGATATTAAATTCACTGCAAGTTCTGGAACATACAAGACACCTCTGAATAAGATTTTGTTTGTCTTATTTTCTCCATTCAATGTATCCAGGGTCACATCACCAGAGCTACTTACTTGAAGTGTTTTATTGTTCGCAACTTTGATTTGTTCTATAGGTGGTGAGTGTTCATTTTCAAGAAGATTGTGTTGTCTTGTCATGTGCATGGTTGCCCCAGAATCAATGTACCAAGCAGAGCTGTTGTTGTCAGAAGGAATGACAAACGCAGCAGCATAAGAACTATTTGATTTAGCAACCTTTTCTTTGGGTTTGAACCTGCATTCTGGACTCTTGTGTCCATATTTGTTGCACTGAAAACATCTAGGTCCTTTGTTGAACTTCTTTTTCACATTTCTGGTTTGAAATCCAGGAGCAGATGTAAAAGCAGAGTTATTGTTTTCAGATTTCACTTCTTGGAGCAGCTTAGATTTAACAGAGTCAGCACTTATTTCCATCCCAGAGCTTTCAATAGCAAGGATCATCGGTTTATAATGTTCAGGTAACCCGGAGAGCAAAAGAGTTCCGAGCCACTCATCATCAACTTTGAATCCTATATTTCGGAGTTTGTGTGCTGTTGACATTATCTTGCTCACGTATTCTTCTATGTTTTGGCAACCGGAGAGTGCAGTTGTACAGAGATCACGAAGTAGACCAACTCTGCGTGTAAGCCCGGAGTCGTCGAAGGCACGAGACAGATTGTCCCATACCTCCTTTGCTGTTTCTGCCTCTTGGATGTGTACGTAGTTGATACTATCGACGAGCAAGATTATTTTGGATCTCGCTTTTGTGTCCTTTTTTTTGTCGATCGGTTCATCGTCTGAGTTCTCGATGCATTCCCAAAGGTCTTCGTGTTGTAGATACGTTTTGACAGCAAACCGCCAGGTGTTGTAGTTTTCGCGGCCTGTTAGTTTTTCAATCAGAACCAGAGGATTGCTGGAAGCCATGGCGTTTGTTTTCACGACTACTTGACGATTTGTAAAACAGAACCACGTTGCTTTTTGGTTATGGCGGATGACACTTTTTCACTTTGCCGGCACGAAACTGTTCATACGAATGTTTATCAATGTGATGAACTTTGCAAATACTTTTCTTTATTACTTTGGCTTACTGGGCGCATAACCTGATGTATTTAATATTAATTAGAGGAATTAGGTAAAATAGAAAGACTCGTTGTACCACAGAATCATAGAGAAGAGATTTATTCTATTTGTTATACCATAGACTCCATAGAGTATGGACATCGACATTTATAGATAAAACAATCATGGTAGGCGGGAAATTTAAATATTAATACAACATTCACCTTTTTATAATATGTATTAGTATAAATAGATAATGACAAGGAAACCGTAGTAATTAAATTATGAAAGCAAGGTTTTAATTCCTTTCGTGTAAACAAACTTTCCTACTTAGCATTAACACACAGTTTGTCCGTAAACTGTGGTTCCGTACGTTATTAATTAACGTGCGCTTCCTTTACTCTTTTTAGGGTACCGTAATGTTTGTGAATGTGTAAAATTATGTTGGAAATGGTTTGTTAATGCATTAATGCAGCTACAGTTATGGCACATTTCAAAAATGAGAAACTATTATTAGGTACTTACATTTATTTTAAAGAGCGTTTGCAATCTTTCAAAAAACAGATTTACGAGTTACGTTTCCCTGGTACGGTAGACATTATTTTTTTTTTTTTTTTCACTTAAAAAATAACAATAACAAACAAAAACTTAATATTGTATCTAAAAAACCTTAATAGGTTTGAGTTGACACTCACATTCGTCTTAGATACCCACGTATACAAAGTTTAAATAAATACAACAATAGTGGCAATTCTGAGTGTCGCAAAAGCTAAACTAAGCTAACTAAAATTGTTGCCGTCCCTTTCATAGCGATGGGAATAAAAAGGATGGCAATAGTTTTAGTTAGGTTAGTTTAGTTTTTGCGACATTCCGAATTGCCCCCAATAAACTAGTATAAAAACAAGTGTCTAAGTTAAATAGAAGTTATTTTTCGTTTTTCAACGATAATGCCGCTGAGTGTGAAACGAGGAGTGATCGTAACGCGAGTCCCTCGCAATAGCGAGTTCTACCGAGTAATAACTCAGGTGAAGATTTTCCGGATGAATCGAAACATTGTCGGGTATCTATGTCTAAATCTATTTTAGCGTGTTTAATATAATTAAACACGCTAAAATAGATTAAAGTAAGATTATTTGTAGCTAACTAAACTTTAAGAATCGTGTGAAACTTATTTAAGTATTTATTTTTAAGGATAGCCAACATAGGGTTACACTGTACATCAATTGATAGCCAAATATTAGAAAACAAAAACTAGTGCTCCCATAATTAAAGGATATCACAACATGCGTTAAAAAAACCATCTTAATTCTGAGTAGATAATTAGGTAATTATAAATTTAAATTAAATTTAAAATTATTTCGAATCTGGCCTCTTATATCTCTTATACTGAACCCGTGATATGCCGCGTTCTGTAATACAGCTACTTCCAGGATTCCGCGTTCTTACATTAGCAAAACACACGAAACCCTAATTCTCGTCCCACCTCTTCGCTATTGTTTCGAATGCATTCAAATCTCCATTGTTTGTGGAATTAGTTGTACACTGCCTACTTGCTCTTGCCCGTGGCTTGGCTCGCGTACAGTTAGCAACAGAAGTTAGTCAACATTAAGGTTTAAAAGCTTTTATTACAAGACTAGTAAAAGAAAGCATTCTGAGTAAACTATATAGTATTCTAGGTCAGCAAAGCTTGCAACCTGTTAAGTATTTTAGTTTTCACTTTTAGCCTCATAACTGCGGTTATCCTAAGGAGAGCGCAAGACATACGTGCGTCATGGGCACTCGACTTGTTAAGATGGTTTGTAGTAAGTAGGTCTAGGTTTTTGTTATAATGACTATTTATAGAGGGTCTACTATTTCGTAGAAGGGCCTACGGTTTCGTAGAGGTGCCTACGATTTCGTAGAGGCTTGCACGAGTATACTATACAGTAGAAGTTAGTCAAGAATCAGAGATGTAAATGTGCCAAGGGTCAACACAACACACTTCAAAGGGTACCTAAATTTTCATACCCCAAAGTCTCTTTATAGCAGCTGCGCTCCAAGTATTCTAACCACTTAGATAGACCATCCAAAACAATGAAACATCCTAGGAAAGCTACGAGTATGCTGTAGTACGTAGTATCTAGCACAAAGTTTAGATTGAGTAAGCTAACCCAGCCTACAGATTAGTTTATAGCTCAGCTTTACTTATATGAAATGTATTTAAGTATTTCTTAACCTATCGCTTGCACAAGATTCTAAAAATAGCAACAAACAATCTAAACGAGATAATTATAAAGATACTTTTTCAGAATGTAATATATCAACGTTGAAAAGACGCACCTTTCAATTGTCGTCTGAAATGTGAAGTATTTAGTACGTATAAAAGATTGCAAAGAATCTGCGGGTACACTGACAAATAGAAGCGGGCGGAGGCAATACGTTAGCTCTATTCATGACTTTTTACTCTAGCAAGTTTTCTTCCAGACTGTACAGTTGGTAACAAAATGAAGATAGCATTTTTGTTAGATCATAAACGTAAATGTATAACGTTTTAACTACTATTTACTTAAGAATATTTTAATACTATACATTAAATTAAGACACGACGAAGATACGTGTCCTTTCTTACTCAAATAGAGAAATGAAGCTACAAAAACGTGTTTTTGAAAAATTCGTAGAGGGTCTACGGTTTCGTAGAGGCTCCTACGAGTATGTCAAATTAAATTTTTACTAGGATATAAAGAAAAACAGGAGGTATAGATTATGCCTACACTACAAAAGTTATTTCCTGCAATTGTCCATCTTTTCTACAAGGCAGGAGGCAATAGTTTGCCAAAGACCGATTTGTTAATGACCTTATAAAAGTACACGGGAAATTACTCACGTAAAATTATCGTCGATTTAGATACCGACAATGTTTCGATTCTTCCGGAGAATCTTCATCTGGGTATGAGTGTGGTCACTCCTCGCGGTCGCGTCTCACACATCGACGATAATTTTACGTGAGTAATTTCCCGTGTACTTTTATAATGTCTAATACAACTCACGATAGTTTTGAAAGTGAAATGTTAATGACCTCTCTGGTGCAGTGCGTAAAGGCCCGCTTGAGAAACTTGAAGTAATGGGTTCGACAAGCAAGTTTATTTTTATTTTTTTTAGTTCGATCCCCGCTGCTAGACAAATGTTTGCATGATCTGCAAATATTTGTTTCGTGTCTGGGTGTTTTCTATGTATAATATGTATGTATTTACAAAAAAAAAAAATGTATCTATGTAGTGTATCAGTCATCTGGTTACCATAACACAAGCATTAAATTGCTTAGCTTGGGACTAGATGACGCTGTGTGGAATGTCCAAGGATATTTATTTTTATTATTTTATTATTTATTAAGAGTATATGACTTATGTGCACAGCAGTACAAGCAACCACGTGGTGTTTCGCCGTCGCTACCTGAATTGAGTTTGCGAAGATTGATTCATGAGCTAGTTTTTTGTAAGGCTTCCGAAGACAATTTGTTTTTTCTTTCAATTTGATTTTCTTTACCCAATGATTTGTATTTTGTGGTTTGTACAATATATAGTTCTGGTAAAACATCTAGCGTCAATTGTTTCTTCTTTTTATGTTTTTTTTTTATTTGTTATACTTACTTACATTTAACATAACTTTATTCAGGTGTATTCATTCTCGTTGTAGTTCTGAATCCTATCTCTTTAAAAGCAGAAATTATATTCCCTCTTCTATAGCATAATATTCTTAAACATCAGAAATCATTTTCAGAGTAAAGCATAGTTTATTTATGTTATCTTCCAATTCATTTGAAGTGAAAAAGCGACAATGTCCGGTCCGACACAATAGTAGGTGTCGGGACGGGACACGGCTAGTGATGTCCCTGCATACATTATCGATTATTTTATTATCGATAGTTTTCAACTTGTTTTCAGTTTCACCAGTTAGTCTTTTGTTTGACTTGTGCTAAGAGATATCTTAAATCGATTGAGGGAGCTGATAGCTGAGAAATCACTGTCATTAATGTACCGTTTCTAGATCTTACCTAACAATAATACCTATTGTTTTATTTAAATGTTATTAAAACATAATAATGTACTGAATACTTGTAATTATTTATTTATTTATTTATTTCAGCACTTTACAAACTTACAGCTAGAGCCAAAACGTTTGAAAGCCACTATTGCATGTGTCATTAATTTTGACTAGTGACATGTCACTATAGAACCTATGCCAATAATCCAGCCTTTTGTCCAGCCACTTATATCATACTCGCCACCCTCGCGCTTAATATGAGCTCTCCGTTCTCTGATGGTTATTAACAGCTAAGATTTAGCGCTTTAGATAGCAAGCTGTTAGAAGAGTTAAGTAGTGTCAAAAATCTTCGGACTTACAATCTCCGTTTAGTAAAGTTTCGTTTAAACTTTATCGATAGTCCCGTGTCCCATCCCTAGAATTCGCGAGTTATTTTTGTTTTGTGCCGGCTTGCATGAATTGCCCGTCGCCGCCTCTAGCTGTCCTTTTCTTTGCCATTTCACTTCCTATTTTCCTGACGCAGCGCGAAGAGCATCATTTTTAACCGACTTGAGAAATGTTTTTGTAAAATATTTTGTATTATTTGAAAAATAAGCCAGAAAGATATCAGGAATTTGTTATACTGAGTTTTGGTTTTTCAACAGATTTTTATCCTAGTAATCATAATGGTTTTGTAAGCTTAGCAACATTAGTGGTTGCATTTGAAACCGCTGCGGGACAAATGTTTGCATGATCTGCAAATATTTGTTTCGTGTCTGGGTGTTTTCTATGTATAATATGTATGTATTTACAAAAAAAAAATGTATCTATGTAGTTTATCAGTCATCTGGTTACCATAACACAAGCATTAAATTGCTTAGCTTGGGACTAGATGACGCCGTGTGAAATGTCCAAGGATATTTATTTATTTATTTATTTAAAAATATAAAGCTTTAGCATGGTTCTTGTATCTATTTAGCTGGTAGTGCCCACTGCTGGGTAAAGGCCAGTTACACCACATATTTATGTGACATACATAACCCTATTTCACCGTAATAAAGGTAGCAATCAATACTTCCCCCTCCTTCAAGACTTAAAATAAATTTACAAAATACTACCTTAAATACTTCATTATAGGTACTAAAACCGGCTTTAAACTGCAAATAATCGAGGATGAAACTAAAATATGCATGGATAGTGAAATTGGAAATACACGTGAAATTGTTGAAATGAAGCTAATTTCGTAATGTACATGTAGAATACTAGGTATTCATCAATTTTAGAAACACGTTGTTGCTATTTTTCTGTTATTACACCTTAAAATGATGACTTCACAACTGAAACTGGTAATTAGTTCTTGTCACTATGTCAATGAAAAAAACAACAGATTATAAGCCAAGTGAGCTCTGGGAAGCATTTAAGTTATCTTTCTAGTAGCGTCGATGGGCTTGCAACCTGTCACGTATGGAATGTTAACTTCTGCAAAGAGTGGGCATGTATCAAATATGTATTTGGTCATGTCTCTGACTACCCCATTAGATCTTCAAAAGACCTTAAAATGCCTAAACTGATCTGAAAGTCTACCGCATCAAAAGTTTCTCATCAAGGTTAGGCTATGCCATAAGCTGCATAATTTTAAAGTTGAAAATAAGTTAATTTGGGCGGAGTTTTTAGGGCCACATTCTGGGTCTGACAATTCATACCCTTATCACGTAACTGCTCAGATGGTAATACCTCTAACGGTCAATTATACCCTCTGAAAGTTAAACTTCTTCAATCTATCTGAGAAGCCTGATTCAAAGTTCAAGTTCTAGGCACTCAGATTACCCTGTCTAGCCTGGTAAGTCTATCCGCCTGTGCTCGGCAGTGTAATCGAACAAAACAAATATCGTTTATCTGACAAAATAGCTGCCAACTACGCCCGATATACATTTCCATAATTTCCCTGGAGTACGGACTAGACGAATCCGGAGTATGGGAAACTCATCTTTAGTTTAAGGTAGGTAAGGAGTAGTTTGGTCTGGAGGATAGAGCTGCTAGTGTTCGACGTTGTGTAATCCTATAACGCTTAGAAGGAGCGGTGAAGGTTTCACCACTGAAGGTATCTCACCTCAAGTGTTTTACTTTGATGTACTTATGAAATAATTAAAAGAAGAGGAACAACTACATTGATGCTAAACATGCATAAAACCTTGCAATTTCCTATTTAGTTATTTTAAATGTCCACAGTCTCAGTCCAATGGTAGTGTTTTTTATTGAAATACATTTTAGATTAATGTTTTATAATTAACATTTATTCAACTAATCTAATTAATATCTTTGCATATTAATGTTTTATTACTTTATAAATAGTGACTGACTGCCCCTGAACTTAAAAAATAGGCCATTTTAGCGCAGGTTTACCCCTTTATAGGGTTGCAAAAGGGTGTCAAAGTTATTATGGAAAGTAGCGTGTACAACACGCAAGCAAAGCCGCGCGGGTCTACTAGTCCATGTGCAAACACGCATTGTGAAAACAGATATTTTCACAATGCGCACATTTTTCCGAAACGAAAAATCAAATGTTTGGAAAAATTACTTGTTAAAGTAAGTAAGTACCTACAACAAAGATTATTACGAAAAGTGCATCAAACAAATTATCGCGCAGTTTATTTAAACATTTTCAAAGAGCTCGTTTTAAATTCATGAATTTCGTTTTGAAATAGCGTAGACTTGGAAAAAATATAAGTAAGTTTTTCAGTAAAAGCAGAACAGAGGAGAAATCCAGCTTTGTTGCACTCGACTGTCAACTGTTTACTAATTAATGTTGCCCGCATGGCAACGCCGCGGGTGACCACGAACAACTAACCAGTTCTCAGGACTTATTCCGAATGTCTGTAATACCGGGATTAGGGACGCAAGTGCCCCAATAGTTCGTGTGTAACAATTATTATGGTTGAATGAGGTGGCTTGATTGACAATTAGAAGAACGTGGATTCGAATACTGGCTGAATTTAAATAAAATCTATGTCACTTCTAAGTTACCATTGGACTCGAATTTGGCAAACTTTGACTCAGTGACAATTTATTATGGTTATAGCGAGTTCTGGAGTCAAGGTGTTGAACGCAACTCCTAAATGGGTGTGTAGTAGTCTGCCCGTGACCACGGCTGGTGCAATCCAGTCGAATCGGGATAAAATTAAATAAAGGTTAATAGCGATAAATACCCTAATATATGTTTTATCATATGTGTTTAAAATCATTCAAATCAGCTCACCTTCTGAACGTTTGTTTTAGATATGATAGATAGATAGATATAAAATTTATTTGGAAAACATAGATCACAGACAATTGTTTTATTATTTTTAACAAAAAAAACTACGTTTACACCCAAAATGTGGTCACCCTAGTTCTCCCGCGCTCGTCGCACCGCTATGTTTTTTATTTGTAATTACTTGATGCGTTTCAGATTGGAATTAAATCTGTCGCCATGCTCTACCCCCATTAGGCGGCGTGAGCATACGTTGGTAATTGTCGGCGGGTTTGTTTATACTTGCTTCTGTATAACTGGTAGATATAACCTCGAACTTAGATATAAAATGAATAAATATCCTTGGACATTTTACACGGCGTCATCTAGTCCCAAGCTAAGCAACTTAATGCTTGTTATGGTAACCAGATGACTGATTATACTACTTGGATACATTTTTTTTGTGAATACATACATACATATTATACATAGAAAACACCCAGACTCGAGACAAATATTTGCAGATCATGCAAACATTTCTCCCGCGGCAGGAATCGAAGCCGCAACCTCTGAGTCTCAGCCTTCGCCCACTGTGCCACAGAGGTCGTCCAAATTACTTATTACCTAATAAACTTATTTCAATAGCTTAGCAACCATCACTTGAATTATAAGTATTTAAAAACTAAATCAGCGTTCATGATGAATTTATTGCATCATACTTTTGCTACCTAAGCACATAAAAGAAGTGAGTATAGGTATCTATATATTTTGACAGCATACCTAATTATCCCGCACTGTCAGCATTTCCTTTGTGAAATATGAACGAACTAAAAAATATCAAATGACAATTAATTTACCTAATGTAAAACATTGTAGGTAATTACTTAGGTACCTACAAAATATGACCGAAATTAATATAATCATCTTTATTATCATGAAGAAAATGGTCAATTTATGAAAAGCTGAAAAAGGGAACGCCACACGAAAATGACAATTTAATGTAAATTGATGTACTTACGAAATTATGAAGCATCTACTGGTGCATAGCTGATTCGAACTCATGGCGCAAACGTAGCAATTTAATAACCTATCACCATCTCTTTATAGTAGTATATAACAGACAAAATTGTTGAGTCCCGCCGTCTCTGTACGCTGAGATCTTTTAAGGTGCCTGTATGCGTAAATTATCGCCGCCTATTTTATTTTATTATTACGTTGAACAAAGGACTTTTAAAATTTAAAGATTTTTTATTACCTCTGTAATAGTTTTATTTTGTATAGTTTAGGAAGAGTAGCGAAAACAGAGTGGTGGCCACCAAGTGCAACTTCGCTACTCCTGGCGACGGGGCGCTAGTTTCACGCATACAGGCACCTTAAATTGTCAACGGATTTTAATGCGGTTTTCATTAATAGACAGAGTGATTTAAGAGGAAGGTTTATATGTATAATACATGCATATTCTAGTATACACCTGTGCAAAGTAGGGGCGGGTTGTAAGTATTCTAAGTTAAATATAACTCTGGTGTACCGGTTAGAAACAAATAAAAAATTAAACAATGAAACTCTTAAACTTTGGTCCGAATCCATAAAGGTTTCTCAATTTAATGTAGGTTTAAAGAATGCTTTTTTCTTGTTACTCTTATGTCAATGAAAAGAGATACCAACAGATTTAATATCCGTTTTAGCTAAAGTAGGTTTACAATTTAATTTTATTTAGTATTTTCCCAATAGGCATAGGGCATAGGGGATAATACCTATACCTATACTCAAACTTTAAAACTCTTATCAGATTAAAAAGTATCTTCAGGTTGATAAATCAAGCGATTTTAGATTTACGAGCCGGAAAAACACTAGCAATTCATTTCGCAGTGGGCGAAAGCCCGCCTGAGACGCAGAGGTTGCGGGTTCGATCCCCGCTACGGGACAAATGTTTGTATGATCTGCAAATATTTGTTTCGTGTCTGGTTGTTTTCTATGTATAATATGTATGTATTTTAAAAAAAAATGTATCTATGTATATCAGTCATCTGGTTACCATAACACAAGCATTAAAATGCTTAGCTTGGGACTAGATGACGCTGTGTGGAATGTCCAGGGATATTTATTTATTTATTTATTTACAAAGTCATCATCAGGAAGGGTGGGTCACGTGAAATTCTGATTTGATTGCAGTAGTTGGGAGCTCAGGGATATGGGTCACCTAAATACCCGAGTAGGGTGAGCACGGGTATTCGATACCCTGCGCAAATCACCAACCGAAAATCTTGTGTTCAAATAAAATAAATAGCTTCTTGGATGTAATGTAATCTTTGCGTTTAAGATATTCTCGGTTTTTGAGCCTCAGATCTGTGAGTAGCGATTTAGTTTTCTCCATATTTATAACCATTGGTTCTAATTCATTATTTGAATTTAAGCCGTGTTGGCCAAGTGGATTAAGTCGACTTTCGATCCGTAGGACGTGAGTTTGAATTCGACCGTGCATCAATGAACTTTTCGTGACGAAAAATTTATATGCGCTGTAACACGAGCTTTAAACGGTGAAGGAAAACATCGTGATGAAACCAGTTGGCTTTCTAATAGCGTCGCTTGCAACCTGTAACCTTCGTTCATGCATGTAATGTATGGAAAGTTCACTTCTGCAAAATGTGGGCATGTACCAAATATGTATTTGGACATAGCCTTATTTATATTGTATTATATTATAATGTATAACAGAAATATTTTTCAGACGTAAATGAAGAAAAAAATTAACAGTTCAATACTTACAAGATTTTCTTTCTCTTTTAGGATTTAAGCCCGTTCCTTTGATTAAGGAATACGAAAATCAAAAATCCCCAGACTCCCCTTCTTTAATCTGATTTATGGCACGTAATACATTAAAGTGGCTGAAATCCTGGTCACACTGACCAATCTCGAGTTTATTAAGCAGAACTTAGCCTTCTTTTTGTTTCAGAGCAACTGAATGCATTTAAAATGAGTGAAATTGCGGACCTATTTGATTCTAAAGCCAGTTGAGTTTAATACTATGTGTAGGTACCTATTAGTAGTTTTAAATTTAATTAATGTAATTAGGTATAAGTTATTGTTTAAGATTCAAACACAATGTAATCATTGTTTTATGAATAAATAAATATGAAATAAATATGAAATATGAAAACGATTCGATCATACCAAGATTCGTCTTTTATTAGGAAGTGACGTAGCTGCTAGGTAAGCCACAAAACCTAATAACCAATAACCCATTATGCAGGTACTGCTGCAACAAATGCTGAGGGCCTTTTTTTCTTCCACTTTTTCATCTTGATTGTGCCGGAAACAAAAAATTTGATAAACACTAATAAACCTTTTTTAAATAAAAGAACTGATTCGCGAATTTTTCAGAATTCACACATGTACCTACTGAGCATAATAATTATGATTGTGTTTACCGTCGGGTAAACACAAAACGGGTGCTTTCACCCCACCTTCCCCTATGTCGCTGGTATGAATGGCTCTCAGTATAAATAATACACAATACCTATCCACAGATATACTTACATCTGTCTCAGTAAGGGGTCCACAAACTGCGCATTGCAAGAGCCACGTGGCTAGTTCATTCACCCCGTAAATCTCACCGAAAATTCACATTTTCAACCTTATGTTAATACCGATAAAGACTTAACAAGCAGTATTTCAAATTTTGATGAACTCTTTCAAAACCAAGAACTCTA
Organism: Xanthorhoe designata; assembly: GCA_963582015.1. Lineage (NCBI taxonomy): Eukaryota > Metazoa > Arthropoda > Insecta > Lepidoptera > Geometridae > Xanthorhoe > Xanthorhoe designata. The sequence continues at coordinate 1,224,779 of OY757049.1, forward strand.
CAATTAGATACACGATTCTCAACCATAGTGATAAGGCTTAAGGTTTGTTTTTACCGCATTCATATCCTTGCACGGGTAGAGTTGGCATGCTTTAGGAAAAGTAGTTGTATTTTGTTAGACCTAAAGGTTCGTATCGATTGTAGATAGTCAATTTTGAAACTGCGTAGATACAGGATTATGAAGATGTAGGTCAAAATGAATTCGTGGGTCAGCTGTTGAGATGAGACGCATTAGATGGAAAATGAAAGGTATCAGTATATTCATGTACTGCTTGTAATTTTCAAATTACACACATATAACCTACCAATATAAAGAACTGTAATTTTACTAAGAAATTTTGCAGCTTTTTGTTTTTTTTTAATGTAGAGCTTCCTAGTCTCTACATAGCTACATATTTGCAAGCAAATAACGGTGAATATGACTGCACTACAAAATATCGCAACTTACTGTTAGACTTACTTATTATTATTATGCAATAAATGACTTAGTTTTGATTTGATTTCAAAAATGTTTTAACAATAACATTCTGCTGGGTAGACAGACTACCTTGAGTGAGACTAGCTGGAGCTTGACTGGAGTTTGACTACTATTCCGATTAATCGGATTAATATATTATTTAATAATAAATGAAGTCACCAATAATTTTTTTTGTTATCCATTCGCGTAAATCTGATTATTCTTCCTAGTGCTACCTAACTTTAATCCTAGAGGCTCACTTTGTTTGACTAGCTCTACACTGAAGCTTGACTATTTATATTGTTTTGGAATCACTGGTTAAAAAGCTAGGCTCAAACCTAAGTTCTAGTCTGATTCCTATTCTTGGTGTGTCGCGTTGGAACATGCAATAGAATCACATTTAAAACATTTCTTGGAAATGAAACCTTTGTCTGTCTTATAGATATTAATCGTCTTTGCTACAACTAACAAATGTTTTTACATTCTTTACTCAATAAATGATTTTTGAATGGAATTTGATTTCATTAGAACAAATACCCTCAACCTGTTTTCGTCGGTTTAAAATGTCCAAAAAATAAAAAAACAGATTTGTAGAATCGTAAAGCGAGTAACCACTTTATTTATCTGTCACGTATATAGTATCCATCCGGAAACAGCAAATACTTACCCAGTTGGAGTAGGCAGACTCCAAACCTGTTTGCCCAGTCTGCCGTAGACATGTTTGCTACCTCCTGTAAATGTTTGCTTATTTATTTACGTGACAAATTTTTATTTTCACCAGCTCGCCAAACGCTTTGAGGGTGGTTTGAGTGTTTGATCCAACTCGGTATAAGTAAATAATATGTTAGTAGAGGTTTCAGATAGATTTTTTATTAAAAATACCTACTTAGCTTTAGTTTTACAGCGGTCTCGAACGCTGGTCAAATAGCCATTCAATTGACCAACCAATTAACTTAATACACTGGTCAAATCATATCGAGTTTCACAAATGCAAATCAGAGATGATTTACTAATAGGTAGGTACTTACTTGGTTTGTATAAATTGTGTTTATGTTCATACTAGCTATCTTACCGGCGGCTTTGCTCGCGTTGTACCAGCCTGGATAAAAAGTAGCCTATGTATTGTTCCAGGTCACAAACTAGGTACTTAAGTAGGTAAGTACTACTTATTCTTCTATCTGCGACAAATAAAATTAGATACCTACTTAAGTTTACACTATGTTATGCAATTTCTAAGAGATTTTTTGTTATAGTTAATACCTACTTACTTACTCCTTTAAATTTAACTGATTTGATTGATTTGATTTGATTGTCCATTATGATTCTGATTTTCTATGCAATTCTAACACGTGAGAAACATTGTGGAAACATTTCCTTATTGAATAAGGTAATGAATAAGGCTTATTCCTATCCTGCGCCAGTCGAATCCCATTTGATCTGATGGGGCATTCCCCATGAGACCAACTTGCTGGTGTTTTGTGACCCCCAAATATTGTGGTCACAGCCTAGTCATAATGTGCATCAGCAATTAGCTCAGCGTAGTATTCTACGCGAGTGCTCCTGAGCTATTTGCTCTCCGTGGCTATGAATACTGTCAAGTTCGTTTGATGTCGGCCGACTGATCGTTTATCGACAAAAATAGTACAATCGAAATGTCAAATTGCCAATCCATTGATATCAGGGCGCGCAGGCCCGCGCGCGCGGTAATCGCTTCCATTTTCAAATACCAAAGTTGACACGAAACTGACAACGGCCATTTATTATGACGTTTAGGGACAAAATACATTATTGTGGAAATAAGTGGTGAAAACGGCAATTAAAACTATACGAAAACCTGAAAATTATGCTTGTAAATTAATGAACGAACCGCCCAAGATGAAGACGTCCATGACGCGGAATAAAGGCCAAGTGTATAGTGTTGGGAACTACCTGATGACGGGCAGAGTGCTAGGGAAGGGACACTTCGCCAGAGTCGAGGAGGCCACTCACAGAATCATCGGAAAGAAAGTAAGTCGCCTATTTGCACATAAACGACGAAGATGTAGGTAAGTTTTGTACCTACAACTCAAACCTAGGAATGGAAACTGAAATGGATAGACAAAACAAACTAGGTACCTACGTACTTTAGACATACCAACAAAAGCTTTTCTAATTGGAAATCGAATAGTTACCTACTTAGCCCTAAAAGTTCATTAAAAATAGTTTTGTTTTTCTTTTTATTTTACTTAATTATACATGTTTATCAACAACTTTATGTTTGGCATGTTCCGTCTTAATAGAAATCACGATAGGAATCAAGTCGAGACGAGTACGCCCCTTGAAGGCTTTTAGATCGTTTGAAGGCCTTCGTCTTGGTACACCAACTTTATAGCCGTCATAAAGTCAAACTTAACAGAGTATATCAAAGATCATACATACATACCTACATAGGGCACGTCATCTCGTTTCTTGGCTGTGGCGTACACAGAGACCACATATTTCAACTTGTTGCGATTTTGACACATTTGTTTCACCTCATTCACTATCCTTATGTTATATTATATTAATTATTTCAACTAGATAGTACTAGAATAACATAATTATATCAGGTATAAAAATGTCAGATGCTTTATAATTTGTTAAAGAAAGTCATCTCAGAAATGTAATGAAAAAAATAATAAGTATAAGTAGCTAAAGTTCTATGAGCAGAACGATCAATGAGCAAATTTGTTAAGACGTTCTTGAAAGAAATAAAGAAAGAAAGAAAAATCATTTATTCTTGTAGGACCTCAAGGATCACTTAAGTTTCGTTTTACATGCTAGGTGATTCTAATGCCTGTTCCAACGCGACTCCCTAGTCTTAGTTAAGTAACGTTCTGAGCGGTCACAACTTGGATAGGTGACCGCTAGTGGCATTATCAACTGAGCGCTTCAGTGCTTCGGAGGGCACGTTAAATTGTCGGTCCCGGCTTTCGTTAAGCCATGACGGAGGCTTTCAGGCGGCCTAAAAACTCCGTCATCAGATTTGGCTACTAGCTCTAGCACTAGTTCGTTCGTATGAACGAACGAACGAACGAATGAGCGAGCGAATTAACATGTTACAGTAGGTACTTTATTAAATAGCTCCTAAATAGGTAGGTACTACTGTTTGCAGGTAGCCATCAAGATAATCGATCTGACGTGCATAAAGGAGGAGTACGCGCGACGGAACCTGCACCGGGAGCCGCGGGTGATGGCGCGACTGCGGCATCCTTGCATTGCTGCGCTCTATGAGACAATGATGGTGAGATGTGCTTATTACCTAAGTACTAGCTTTTGTACTATGCATGCACCTGATCTCATATTTAGTTTACCTAAAAACTCCGTCACCAGAGTTGGCCACTTGCTCATATGAACTTACCTTTATATTTAATTTTTCGTAATTTCATACTAAATTAGTAGCGTGTGAGAGATTAGAGATCGCAAGCTTTAAAATAGCCTTTGAACTTTACCTGTAAAAATCTTGTAACTGAATTTTAAGCTAGATTGTCCAATTGATTGAGCGTTTTGGCGGTTGGTGGCATTCTAAACTTGAATGATGTAAAGGTTCTGAGGCCGGCGACATGTAGTGCAGCTTATAGAAAAAAAGAAGAAAAAAATCGTTTTTTTTGGTAGGACCTCAAGGATCACTTCAACTTCGTTTTACATGCTAGGTGATTCTATTGCCTCCAACGCGACTCCCTACACCAGGGAAAGAATCAGACAAAAACCTGGTGGTAGAAAAATCTCTTACAACAAGCTCTACAATGCTATGATTAATCATTATGCAAATATATATAATGCTGCGTGGCCGTTTCGTATCCCTCTTGCATCACCAATTTACCACCCACTTGACAGATTTGGAGCTTCTGTCATCAGTACATTACTGTCATTGAACCTCTGTTATCAGCACGGTCCCCGGCTGTACGTGGTGATGGAGGCGGCATGCGGCGGCGACCTGTGCGCTCATGTGCTGGCTGCGAGGGCAGCGGGGGCGGCGGGGGCGGCGGGGGGGTCGCGAGGCTTGCCCGAGAGCCGGGCGCGCTCGCTGTCTGCGCAACTCGTGTCTGCCGTCAAGCATATGCATGCGAGGGGTGTTGTGCATAGGTCAGTAACTGTTGTACGAAACTAACAACGAATGTCGCGGGCGGCAGGGGCGTGGGCGGCGGGGGCGTTGCGATGCCTGCTCAAAAGCCGAACGCGCTCGCTGTCTGCGCCGTGTCTGCCGTCAAGCATAGGTATGCATGCGAGGGGTGTTGTGCATAGGTCAGTAACTGTTTTACGAAACTAACAACGAATGTTGCGGGCGGCAGGGGCGGCAGGGACGGGGGTGTTGCGAGGCCTGCAGGAAAGCCGGGCCCGCGGGTTCTCTGCTCAACTCGTGTCTGCCGTCAAGCATATGCATGCGAGGGTTGTTGTGCACAGCTTAGTCAGCGTTGTTGCGGTTTTAGATGCTAATATAGGTAATTCATTGTAGTGCCTCACGAAACTAACAAAGAACGTCACATCACATCATGGCATCGCGCTCCACGCTTAGTTCATACAAACTCTACTCTTGAAACTAGATCACATCACCCTAAGTAAACCTTGTAGTGATCCACGAAATTAAAAGCTAAAATCAGGTAGAATACCTTTCTCTACAACGCGTTTAATTTTAAAAGCTCTTGAAACTGAATACAAAACTAAATGGTACATCATCATTCCACAATAAATAGGTACAAATCGTTTGCTAGTAAGTAGTACCTAGACTTGTTAGCTCTCCAACCGTTGTTAAAACGACTCGTTTTAAATGTATCAAAGTTCACCCACAACATTGTATCAATATTTATTTTGTTCATAATCATAATTATTCAATTTATTTTTTACTCTCTTCTCTTCATCTTAATCTCAATTTCTCTTCTAATTCCTGTAATTAATAAAAAAATATTTAATCGGCAGAGATCTCAAAATGGAAAACATCATGCTGGACGGTACGAAACAGTTCATCAAAATTGTTGGTAAGCTATATACGAAAATTAATTATATAATAAATCAAAATACCTACATTTTTATAGACTTAACGCGCTAGAACATACATTGAAGACGTAGGCATCAAAACAGCTCGCTTGAAGTAGGATTGGGCAGTGACTTATGTCGGGTTCCTATATCCAACTAACGGATGTCCGTAGGTCGGTCGTCATAGCAACGTTGTTATCTGTCAAAAAGTATCATACATTTTGTGTGGAATAAACAACGTTGCTATGACGACCTACGTACGGACATCCGTTAGTTGGCTTTAAGTAGGAACCCGGCATCAATGCATTCAAACAAGTTCGTATAAGTGGCCAACTTTGGTGACGGAGTTTCTACCGAAAGGCTGTCGTCATAGCTCTACGAATGTCTCGTTATTGACTGTTTATATCACTACCTACTGCATCGCTTATTATCATAAATACTTTGTTTGAAAGAAAGAAAGAAAAATCATTTATTTTGATAGGACCTCAAGGTTAAATTCAGTTTAGTCTTATGTGTTACCTAAGTGATTCTAATGCCTGTTCTAACGCGACTCCCAACACCAGGGAAAGAATCAGGCAAGAACCTGGTGGTGTGGGCCTAGCTTTTTTATAAAAGCGATCCCTCAATCTAAATAAGTCAAGCTTCAGTGGGAAGCCAGTCAAACAAAGTGGCATGTCAAAGCAAGTAAAAATATGTTGACATTCAAAGTGCCCTAAAGAAATTTGTCAATGTCTGTCTGTTCAGATTTTGGTCTCTCCAACGTGTGGAGTGCGTGCGGTGGCCTGCGTACTCCGTGCGGTTCGCTGGAGTACGCGGCGCCCGAGCTGTTCCTCGACGGACGCCGCTACGGGCCTGAGGTCGACCTCTGGAGTGTGTGAGTTTAACTTTGCATTAGGCTCATTCAGAGGACTAACTATCTAGTCCTCTGAATGAGCCTAATATAAAGTTACAGTAAGTACATGGCGAAAATAAAGATGTTCGCCATACTTCGAAGTTAACTACTAAACGACCGATTGCACTATGCGCTTCACATGAGCCTTTTGTAATTGCAGAAAGGGCTTGAGAATTTGTCTTAATACTGATAGCACATGCTTGAGTGGCACTTTACCCCTTCGAGATTGATTGATACTAGGAACTAAAATAATAAAAAAGCTTCTCTTTCAGAGGCGTGATCGTGTACGGCATGGTGACGGGCTCGCTACCCTTCGGTGGCGCGGGGGGCACCGGCGGGGCGGGCGCGGGGGGCGCGGGGGGGGCGGGCTGCGGCGCGGGGGAGGGGGCGGGCCGCTCCCGTCCGCTGCTGAGGGCCGCCATCGCTAAGGGATTCTCGAGGAAACATCGCGCAGCACTAGCCGCCTTGTCCCCAGGTGTGTGTAGGTCGCGCCACGTAAAAAGAGCGCGGTCGGGGAAGTAGCGGGGGTATGTTTGCGGCTGTGTTCACTCGCTGACGAACCAATAGCACTCGCTGAATCAATGGTATGAAGTGCGCCGCGTTACCTCTCCACCAATCATCGACCACGGAGCAGTTTGACAGCCAGCGCTCTTTTTACGTGGCGCGACCTAAGTACCTACCTATATCTTCATAGATGATTTTAAAATGTACCATTGATAATGAATGAGCTGTGGGCTAGTCCTACATTTTACATTTCAGATTTTTTAAATAAGTAACTTTATCATCACTAACAGAAAGTACATACCTAATTTTAGTTTCGAATGAGGTCTCAAAACAGTGAAGGAAACATTGACGGGAAACCTGAGGTGTAATAAGTTTCACATTTATGGATCGTATATTTTTTGTGGATAAACTAAGAAAGTGATGCAGCTGCTGAGCAAATCTAAAATATTTAAATATTGACCTAAAAATGCATTAATATTGAAACAGCGCATCCGACTACTTAGGTACTTATTTTCTAAAGCATAGCACAGATAAAAAATAAAATAAATTAGGATTGTTTAAGAAAATAAATCAAAGTAACTTTATCTTAACAATATTTATTTTAAACTTACATTTTGTGTCAATTCAGAAGTCGCAAAAACTAAACTAATTTGAAAGCACTAAAATTGATGCCATCCTTTTTACTTCGATCGTTATGAAAGGGACGGCAACATTTTTAGTGCTGTCAAATTAGATTAGTTTTGGCGACATCTGAATCGACACCATTATGACAACTCTTAGGTAAAAAAATAAGTTACAGCAGAACCATGTGTCTTAAATGACTATTGATCAACTGTGCGCCTGATTTTAGATTTTCAATCAGCTTTGATGATGTTGCGAAGTGGAAACCATAACTCCTGAAAAGATAAATAGATGTTAATTTAATTAATAATCGCTGCTCAACTGAAATATCTTACTGATCGTTTAGTCTTCGGCGTCATAGGCTTCGTGGCCGAGTAGTCGATGGCAACCCGGCTGTAGGGATGATCGCTTGTTTCACGCGGGTTCGAATCTCGTCGAAGTCATACATTTTTAGTAAGATTTTAAATTAATAAAGTTAATTCAATAATTAAATTGTTCTAGCTTCGAAAGTACTGTTTTTCGTTTCCCGAAAGAGGTTCAGAGACGACCAAGCAAGTTGAAAAATAGTAGTCTGTAAAAACGTGGGCTTAAATTGTACAAACAGCTTACTAACTGCTTGAATAACTATTTTGCGGCAGTCAACACGTCTTTCAGAGCCCATGACGCACATACTCTACGGGAGCAAACTCGGTCGCTCCTCTCTCCTTCAGAGAGCACCGCGGGACTAGGGCAGGAGTTAGGTTAATAAACTTATTTCTAGAGTGAGAGGCTATGGTTCAATGTTACTTATTGGTTCGTTCGTTCGTATGAGCAGGCGGCCAACTCTCGTGACGGAGTTTTTAGGCCGCCTAAAGACCTCCGTCATGGCTTAACGACTTTAAAAGCCGGGACCGAAGGGCTGATCCCCGCTACGGGACAGTTTGCACGATCTGCAAATATTTGTCTCGAGTCTTGGTGTTTTTACATTTTATCTATGTAGTGTATCAGTCATCTGGTTACCATAACTCAATTAAATTGCTTAGCGTGAGACTAGATGACGCTATGTGGAATATCCAAGGATATTTATTTATTATAAAACAATGCAAACGGGTATATATCACGAATATTCGCCCGACGTTTCGACCGGATTGCACCAGCCAGAGGGCCTAGCCAACCGGCATTCGCTATGAAGCGATTCGATTTCTATCATCGCTACACCTTTGATTTGACATTTCTGATCGCTCGAGTTTTCGTCATCGAATGTCAATTCCTATACATTTTTTTTAGTTTCTAATCGAAAGCGATCGTCGAAATGTAACATGGCTAGGGCCTCAGATCTATTTATTAATTCCAGAGTGCAAAGTGTTTGTACAGCAACTCCTAGAGCCGAACGTGGAGACTCGCATGAAGGTCGAGGAGGCGGCGAGGCACCGCTGGCTGCGCAAGCCCGGGCTGCGGCTTCAAACTCACCCATTGGCTGACCTTGAGCTCAAGAGCAGCCGCGCGGTGGGTAGTTACGAAAACAGCCTTAGTGGGGGCGATTCTGAGTGTCGCAAAAGCTAAACTAAGCTAACTAAAATTATTGCTATCCTTTTTATTCCCATCGCTATGAAAGGGACGGCAACAATTTTAGTTAGCTTAGTTTAGCTTTTGCGACACTCAGAATCGCCCCCATTATCCCACTAATATTACGCAAAAGTTTGCATGTTTGTTGCTATTTCATGCGAAAACGACATAACCGATTGGGCTTAAAACTTGGAATATGCATAGTTTATGACCTTGCACATAGGCTACTTTTTATCCAGGTGGGTACCACAGGGGCGAAGCCGCGGCTGGGTAAGCTAGTATAGACAAATACGACAAACAAGTTGACCTCTGCTTACAACAAGTAGCGTCACGTAAGTCTAGCGCTTGGCGATACCTAGTGGAAAGGCGCTCTGCGCACGCACTTCTCTGTCGCACCTCACTCCTAATTCTATCTTCTATCTCACGGATCTAAAAATCTACTACTGCCCATTCAAGGTCAGCGCTATTAAACCATGACGCGACCTGCGGGCCTAACATGCGCAACACGACACATCTTCTCGTCGTCGGCAAATTCTCCTCTCCTGCTCTAGCATAGTACGTTAGAGCAGCTTGACATTATCGAGATATTACGTTTGTCGACCGACACGTTGCACATGTTAGGCCTACTGTAAGAGTGGTTGCTCAAACGAAAACGGATATAAGCTCTTGGTTGTCGGACGTGGAGCTGGAGACTTTCTTGAAGTTCAAGCGCAGTCATGCAGTACCATTACGAAAACAAGCTTTTAAGGTTATCGAGGAGGTGATCGAAAACTTTTGAACAGTTCTTCTACTTTCAGATTGCCCGACAAATCTCAGAACTCTCCGGCCAAAGCCTCACGGACGTGGTGGCAGCGCTCAAATCAGACCCCTACGGCAGCGTCGGCGGAATGTACAACATCAAAATCCACACAACCCAGATCCAAAACGCTGGATCTGACATGCTATGGACCAACTCCCCCGACACGCAACCAAGACCTGTCTCCCCTCCTGTTTATCACCCCCACTCCGCCTCGATCTTCAAGAATTTCTCATCTCCCCAATTTACAAACTCTACAGCATACAGACAAGGTTCCCCTTCAACGCCGAACACACCTTTCAAACCTTCCCAATCCAGCACAGCTTACAAACCAACACACACTCCCGCTCACAAGCTTATCACAAACAATCCAATAACAGCATCCCTTTCAGTCTTCAAGAACTCACAACCGACAAACATCCCTTCATACCAGTGTCCTCAAACATACAAACCTACCGTCCAATCCTCCACAAGGCCGCTTATGACACCAACCACCTATAAGAGTTTGCCGTCTTCTCCGGCGTACAATCAACCTTCTTCATTCCGTCCGGTGTCTACCAAGCCCCGTGTAGTAACCCGACCTCTCACAGTTCGCAAGCCTCTATACAAGGTTCACGACAACGGTGATGGTGAACCTCGCCTGCCCAGTATTGACGAACATTCGAAGCTTGATGTGCATGACAAGTATCCAAGAGGCAAGATCAGGACGGATGAGGAGAGGTTGAAACTGCGCAGTTGTCCTGAACGCACGGAGCGCAGAGCGGAGTTTTATAGACGAGCTGGCGATGGATTGCCTAGGTAAGTACAGTTACCGGTTGTTTTTGTGTAGTATATTATTTATTTATTTATTTATAATATTGTTATCTGTCAAAAAGTGTCTCCTACATTTTTTGTTGTCTAAACAAAGTTGCTAAGGCGATCAATCTACGATCATTCGTAAGTTTAATATTGAACCCGGCCGTAAATGTATGGAATGTTTAGTTCATGCAAGTTACCGGGGGAGGCAATGCACTGGATTTTCATACATTTGTGATACTTGACTCGATATCAGGACAGTATTCAATACTACGGTAAACAAGCGTTAACCCCCCAGAAAGCTTTAATAATTTGGGAACAAATTGGTGGCATTTTAGAGGATCTGGTCAAAAGTACCCGGCGTTTGGGCACTATCCGGTTTAACCGGGATCAAAAGTAGACTATTTTTTAAACCAACTACAAGCAATCCTGGTACCAAATTTCATTCAAATACGTCCAGCTGTTTGAGCGTGAAAAAGTAACAAACACACTTACACACTGACACACAACACGCACACAAACTTTCACCTTTCTAATATTAGTGTGATAACTGTTACAGTTGGCGGGCCACAGGAGTGACCACTACCACGTCAGCCAGAATTCTCCTACAGAGCAACGCTACGACTATTAAACGAGCGTCTTTAGGGTAAATATCTAAACTTATACGCTACGAAATATCGCTGTGAGTTTTAACCATTGAGATGTATTATAGAGCCACAATCAGACAAATAAAATGTAAACGCCAAAACTCTGCGCACACTACGTAGTGCGCCGAGTTTTTCTTTTTTGCGTACAAGCGACATTGAACATTAAAACAAACGACATAACGTCTACATTCAAATGTCAAATGTCATTGTAGAACATTGAATTTGCTCGCACATTTTTTGAGTGTTGTCAGCTATTCGATTGTGACTCTTTAATACATCTCAATGGTTTTAACATTTATTTCAATTATTACTGAAGCGCTCGTGGCGAAACTAGCTAAGACGTTCTTATCGTTGAAGTTAAGCATCGTTCTGAGCGGTCACTACTTGGATGGGTGACCGCAAGTGGCATTATCGGCTGAGCGCTTCCGTGCTTCGGAGGGTAGTGTACGTTAAATTGTCGGTCCCGGCTTTTAAAGTCGTTAGGCTCATGAGTTAGCGACCTTAAAAGCCGGAGACCTTTTAGGCGGCCTAAAAGGTCTCCGGCGCGAGCGAAGCCGCGGGCGAGTAAAGAAAGAAAGAAAGAATCATTTAAGTGCCATTTAGACAGGGAGAGTTTCTCGTCTCGAAGGAATATAAAACATTTTTTTCGTCTAAACAATCGCTATTGCTTTGAAATTCTGTTTACACGGACATAATAATATTCCATTACAAGGCAATTGTCGCCCAAGGCAACGCGAGGCAAAGCGAGGAGAGCGATTGTTTAGACGAAAAAAATGTTTTATATTCCTTCGATAATCGTATCTTCGAGACGAGAAACTCTCCCCGTCTAAATGGCACTTTATTCTTGTAGGACCTCAAGGTTCACTTAAGTTTCGTTTTACATGCTATGTGATTCTAATATAAAAGTAAGCTAGTACAACAAAATTTGTATGGCATCAGCGGAGTATGCTGTCTTGTATTATAAGGTTTGCAGATATTTGAAAATTGGCTGTTTACGTTTACATACTTTTTTTTGTGTTACAGAAACATAGCGAGTCCACACTCATCGTCAAACAGCCATTGCAAAAGCGACAGAGCGGTACCGGTAAGTGTGTTAGTGCAATGCATTACTTTGATATGGAAAACAATATTTGATTTACCTCTGACTACCCCTTAGATATCTTCAAAGGGATCTAATTGCCTAAAAGATCTGAAAGAAATGTCTACCGCTCCCTGGGATACAGCCGTGATCATATTTCATTTTTTCATTTCAATATTTGGTTTAACGCGTCTAAGGCTCTTAAGGTATTAAGGCTGTTGTGGTTTCTATTCGCTCTGGGAAATTTAAAAGCATATTAATCTTTTTTAATATTATTAAAAAAGATTTTTTTAAGTAAAGAAAAAAAATATTGAAAAATATAATGCAAAAACCAATTTAACTATGATCACGTTCAACATGTCTCTATCTCGAGTCTCTTTCTGAGTATACGATTTTCTAGTAAACCTATACCCCATAATATGCATATTGTTTTAGTAAACCTACTTCATTGACATGAGTAATACCTACGGATGACCGTAGGTCGGTCGTCATAGCAACGTTGTTATCTGTCAAAAAGTGTTATAGTTTTTGTGTCAGATAACAACGTTGCTATGACGATCGACCTACAGATGACCGTAGGTCGGTCGTCATAGCAACGTTGTTATCTGTCAAAAAGTGTCATAGTTTTTGTGTCAGATAACAACGTTGCTATGACGACCGACCTACGGACATCCGTTCGTTGGATATAGGATAGGAACCGGGCACTAGTGATAATATTTTGATCGTAGGTTGGATGGTATTCAAGAAGCACCAACAAAGAGTCCACCACGCTCCAAAGGCTACGACGCACCGCACCGATCAAATGATAAACGCTTTTTGATAATACTTTTATTTGTATTCATTTTATTGGGCCAGTTATTCACTGACCGCGATTTGGAAGAAAATTTCTGTGTCTTCACAAAAGTATGCTATAAGTACTTCGATATTTTTTAATGTTAAGACTAGATTTAGTTAGCTATGATCAAATGAGTTTTTTTATTGGAAATTGTGTAAAAAGTTGATTTGTTAAAGGAAACATTTTTTCCAATTCGAATGGTAACGAAACATGCATTTTTGAAAGATATTTGTTTTTTTTTGTACAGTGTGTGAATGTGTGATATGCCTCAGTAACTCACCGTCGCCATACTTGACGGAAATTAGGTCACGGATCTTCCGTGACGGTACGGCAACATATCTTGCTGTATATGCTGTTCGGAAGGTAGGTACGTTAAGATTTTTAAGACGTCAAGTCATGGCAAAGACCTAAAAACTATGTCACCAGAGTTAGCCATAGCTCATACGAACTAAACTACTTAAAACTTAATATTATAAGGGCATAAGACGCGGAAATTCCGTCGCTAAACATACTTAAATAAAACGGAATTTCTGTCTAAAATAGCGCTAGCCTTACTCTGACGGACATTCCGTCGCTAAACAACCGCATCGGATCATCCGCGACGGAATATCCGTCTAACATGGCGCTTTTTTTTCTCGCTAGCAGGTAACTTACCTCAGTGTTTGGGCACGTGTGTGGGGTGCGCCATGGCCGCGAGCCGCAGGTGTGCGGTGCGCGCGCGCGGGGGGGGCGCGTCCCCGCCCCCCGCCGCACGGAACACCCCCGCGCACTTCCACGCACCCAGGTACTGCACTGCAACAACGATACCCTCTGTCAAGCCTGCAATACATGTTGGCCGAACGTAGGCGAATGAACGCCAACCAGCGTATGGACAGCATTGCCTTGCCTTGCAATCGCTCGTTATCACTCGCCTAGCTGGCCGAGTCCAAGCAAGCGCTAACGTGTAGATCCCCAAACTATTTTGGACAAGTGACCCCTTTTCCAAAATGAACTGTTACCTCAGAACCCCATCGCTCCGCTCACGCACCGCTCACGCACCGCTCGTGGCGAAGCTTGCTAAGACGTTCTTGATAGATCGTGAATTTAAGCAACGTTCTGAGCGGTCACTACTTGGATGGGTGACCGCAAGTGGCATTATCAGCTGAGCGCTTCGGAGGGCACGTTAAATTGTCGGTCCCGGCTTTTAAAGTCGTTAAGCCATGACGGAGGCCTTTAGGCGGCCTAAAAACTCCGTCACCAGAGTTGGCCACTTCCTCATACGAACTTACTTACTTACTCTGATATAGGTCGCGCCACGTAAAAAGAGCGCTGGCTGTCAAACTGCTCCGTGGCCGATGATTGGTGGAGAGGTAACGCGGCGCACTTCATACCGTTGATTTAGCGAGTGCTATTGGTTCGTCAGCGAGTGAACACAGGCGCAAACATACCCCCGCTACTTCCCCGACCGCGCTCTTTTTACGTGACGCGACCTATACTATACAACACGTACGTTGGTCAAGGTGTTAGTAACTTTGACGACCTCTGTGCCGCCCGGGCCTACCTGAGACGCGGAGGTTGCGGGTTCGATCCCCGTCACCGGATAATGTTTTATGTTCTACAGATATTTGTTCCGGGTCTGGATGTTTTTCTATCTATAATAATATGTATGTATTTACAAAAAAAAATGTATCTAATTAGTATATCAGTCATCTGGTTAGGTACCATAACACAAGCATTAAGTTGCTTAGCCACCGAGAACGGAGTGAAAGTGGCCTCCTACTGGCCAAAAAATAATCTATCAATATTATGACAATCTAAATTAGTTGAAGCATTGATACGATAGAAGAAGAAGAAGTTGCTTAGCTTGGGACTAGATGACGCTGTGTAATGTCCAAGGATATTTATTATTTATTTAATTTCCGTCAAGTGTGTGCTATAACTTACTGCTCCATGTGCGTACAGCCGCGTCATCTCCCGAGGACGCGAGGAGGGTCCCGCAAGTGTTCCACGCGACGCGCCACACGCACGAGGCGTGGTCCTCGAACGCCGCCATCACTTCCGACCGGAACCGGACGCCGCCGGTGCACTCCCTTGAACGAATGAGTGAATGATGTAGAACGAAATACATCCTACGCTGGTACACTCCCTTGAACGAATGAGTGAATGATGTAGAACTAAATACATCCTACACTAATCGCCGGTGCACTCCCTTGAACAAATGAGTGAATGATGTAGAACGAAATACATCCTACTATCACACTAATCGCCGGTACACGCCCTTGAACGAATGAGTGAATGATGTAGAACGAAATACATCCTACTATCACACTTGTCACACTTGTGGCGAAGCTTGCTAACGGCCGGTTTCAATATTAAGCTTACGAATGATCGTAGATTGGTCGCCATAGCAACTTTGTTTAGACAACAAAAAATGTAGGACACTTTTTGACAGATAACAATATTACTATGGCGACAGATCCAAGGTTATTAGTAAGTTGAATATTGTAACCCGGCTTAAGACGTTCTTGATAGATCGTCGAAGTTAGCAACGTTCTGAGCGGTCACTACTTGGATGGGTGACCGCTTGTGGCATTATCAGCTGAGCGCTCGTTCCCGACATAACTTTTTATTATTTCAGGTGATGAACAACGGGTACCACGGGGGCAAAGCCACGGGCATGTAAGCTAGTAGTGGCAATTCGGAGTATCGCAAAAGCTAAACTTAACTAACCAAAAATGTTGCCGTCCCTTTCATAGCGACTGGAATAAAAAGGATGGCATTAATTTTAGTTAGTTTAGTTTAGCTTTTGCGACACTCCGAATTGCCACTAGTATCTATATATAAAACTTAAGAGCTCAGCTCTTGTCGGTGTAATGATGCAATTTCCTCCATATACTTCTTTCCAATGCGATCTCTTTTACTTCTTGATACGACATGACAGCGACCTTCTCTTTTATCTGACTTATGTAATTAATTCTCGGTCTTCCCCTTCCTCGCCTTCCTTCTACTTTTCCTTCTATGATGTTCCTTATAAAGCTGTCATGTCGTATGATGACCAATCATTTTTAGTAGTATCTATATAATTTTTTAATTTAATTGTTATTATACAATGTAAAACTCACGGCAGAGGCTCCAACTTGATGATCCGTACATCCTTGGTCGCAACAGCGAGCAGATGGAAGGAGCGACCCAAGTTTGGTGCAAACGCGATGTCGTTAACCGGTTCTTGCACCGACGATAGGCATTCTGTGCGCGTCCAACGACGGGAACCTTCGCTGTATCTGTTTTAAACAAGTTAGTAGTTATAGGTCGCGCCACGTAAAAAGAGCGCGGTCGGGGAAGTAGCGGGGGTATGTTTGCGGCTGTGTTCACTCGCTGACGAACCAATAGCACTCGCTAAATCAATGGTATGAAGTGCGCCGCAACACCTCTCCACAAATCATCGACCACGGAGCAGTTTGACAGCCAGCGCTCTTTTTACGTGGCGCGTTGTATTGTTGAAAAAGAAAAATAGAATTTTGTTTTGTGTGGTGGGCACAAAGTTACATTAATTATTCCGATCGAAACAACTAAAATGTTGTATCGTTGAGAAAGAAAAATAGTTGATCCGTTTCAGTTTGTCGGTTTAGTTGGTGGGAGTGGAAGTCCTGAATAAACCGGGCCGAAATCTCCGGGCGGAACACAATAAGGCTGCGTTTCCATTGACGCGGAGCTGTGCGGAGATGAGCGGAGAATAGCGGTGAAAAGTGGTGAGTGAAGCGGAGCGGAGCGGAACGGAGCCTCTTCGCTCTCCTAGCTACCCTCCGCAACGCACCGCCCCGCTGTCCTCCGCTCCGCGTCACGTCGCTTTCTATGAATTTTATAAGAATATCCGTTCAGCTCTGCCCCGCTCCGCTTGTGCTGTTTCCATTGAAGCGGAGCAGCGATTTCGAGCTTAGTGATTGGTCAATTCATGCACCGCTAAGCACCGCTCCGCACAGCTCCGCGTCAATGGAAACGCAGCCATGCGGGGTTTACACGAGTGACTATTATAGCTGGTTGATTTCGTGGACGATCTTCATACATTTTCAAGTTGCTAATAAATATTATAAAATGTTTAAATTTTATAAATACATCATGTATTTTATAATAACTGAAAATGAAATGAATCCATATTCAAGGTAAATACTTACTCATAGATGAAAACTTTGCCATTGCAAGCGGTGGTTTTGTCAGTATGCACCGTGGCGACCGCATTCGTTGTGTTTGGTTCGTCGCTCCCCACAGCCAGCATTGGAGGATTATTTACTCTGTAACATTATAAATGTACTCAATAAACATTTAAAAATACTTTTAGGCTCAACTCACACCAAAAGAGCATCGAAGATCAGCGAAGCGGAGTGCAGTTTCAGTGTCATACGAATTTCAACTTTATTTTCATTACTTTACTGAAACTGCGCTCCGCTTCGCTGCTCTTCGATGCTCTTTTGGTGTGAGTTGAGCCTTAATGAATACCATCAAAAACAGAAGAGGAAAAATGATTGGTCATCTTATACGACATGACAGCTTTATAAGGAACATCATAGAAGGAAAAGTAGAAGGAAGGCGAGGAAGGGGAAGACCGAGAATTAATTAAAGTCAGATCAAAGAAGGTCGCGAAAAAAAATTTCAGAATTTGATAACGAATAATGGGGGCAATTCGGAGTGTCGCAAAAGCTAAACTAACCTAACTAAAACTATTCCCATCGCTATGAAAGGGACGGCAACAATTTTAGTTAGCTTAGTTTAGCTTTTGCGACACTCAGAATCGCCACTATTATGAGGAAAGTAAATCAGTTATTCAAGGATAAATTAATTGTCGCGTAAAGCACTACTTACCTAGATAAAGATGGGTTCCATGATAAACAGCTGATGGAGACCTTGGTGGGGATCTCATGCTGAAGAGTCCATTGTGCAAGGTTCATTACATCCGGTGCTTCATAGATCCTGAAATATAATTAGATAATCTGTGACTTAGAATGGAGAATAGCCTAAAAGTATGTTTATTCTTGATTCTTCACAGCATTGGTCTTACAGGAATAGGGTAGCTCTTAAGAGCGGTCAACCCGGCTCACTTTTCATACAAACGCTCGTACGTGATTATGCCGTTGTAACAGATCTTTCTTTTAAACTTTTGGACTAATAGGTATCTTGTGCACTATATCTAGGTTTCTATCGAAACTCAAAATCAAAATTTTGAGAAACAAATTCAGTATAAGCTTCCAAAAACCTGCTTTTAGCATAAATTTTACCTGAACTTTGGCCGTTCATAATGTACTCATAAATTGTAAAAGTATAGAAAATATTGTCATAGAAATGCAAATCTTATGGAGATTCTAAAGGACTAATATTTATTTTACAAACTTGTAAGGCTTAGGTACTGAAAAACACGTATTTCCTGGAACACTTTTTATGAAATTTCCGCACACTATTTTTCGAGTGAGCGAGTGAGCGGCGAAAGTACCTACTGAATGCCGAGCGCTGAGGCGCTATCTCTCTTTTTTCGCTTTGCTTCTTTTTCTAGAATTGCGCTGGATGAAACAACAAGCTTTTCAGCTATGCCCGCGTCGATGATAGACACACCGGGAAGGGCCACCTTAAGACTATTCCCTTGATCCTTGTGGTCTGTTCGCTGGTGATATATTTTTATTGAGATATTATGACACAAGTTATGGTATGGATAAATCACACTATCACATCACACTATCACACTAATATTATAAAGGTGAAAGTTTGTGTATGTGTAAGTGTGTTTGTTACTCTTTCACGCTCAAACGGCAGAACGGATTTGAATTAAATTTGGTACCAGAATTGCTTATACCCTGGATTAAAGAATAGGCTACTTTTGATCCCGGTATTCAAACGGGAACGGAAACTATTCACCGCGATTAATACCGCGAGGCACAGCTAATGAGTAATAAATCAACAAGAATACAAAATAATAATATGATTATAGTTCACTTGGACGACCTCTGTGGCGCAGTGGGCGAAAGCCCGCCTGAGACGCAGAGGCTGCGGGTTCGATTCCCGCTGCGGGACAAATGTTTGCATGTTCTGCAAATATTTGTTTCGTGTCTGGGTGTTTTTCTATGTTATTATACATAGAAAAACACCCAGACATGTATGTATTTACAAAAAAAAAATGTATCTATGTAGTTTATCAGTCATCTGGTTACCATAACACAAGCATTAAATTGCTTAGCTTGGGACTAGATGACGCCGTGTGGAATGTCCAAGGATATTTATTTATTATTATTTATTATTTATTTATTTGTTTGTTCGTTCGTTCGTATGAGCAAGTGGCCAACTCTGGTGACGCGAGTTTTTAGGCCGCCTAAAAGCCTTCATCATGGCTTGATCACATTGGGACTATTACCGTATAATGCCATCTGCAGAACATGTGACAAGCAATAGACCGAGGTGCTTAGGCCCAAACTTGACATCTGTCACTGAAGTTCTAGAATCCACTAGGTTTGAACGTTTCAACCATTGTCTCAGCCCTTTCTCAGAGCCTGATGCTGTTGTGTCACCTAGAAATATAAAAGAACTAAAAAGCCGCTTATATTTAGTAGTGAGCTTTAAACCGTCAGCTATCGATAGAAAAGAAATAAAAAATTTGCGAGCTTCATGTCACTTTCACTTTTCTTTTCTCCCGCGATTTTTCTAATAATCATAAATTTCGAAACAGTATTATCTCCATAAATAATTAAGCTACATGAATGTATTTATCTAAGCTTTTATTGCGAAAAACTAATAACACTATAAAATTATAAACTATGGTATTTGATAGTATCTTTTAATTAATAAGTCTATATTTATTAGTCACTAACCAACTTCCTCCCATATTGCAGCAGTACGGTCAAATGAGCATGTGGCTATGACCTGCCCGAACTCAGGGTGTGCCCAGGTGACCTTCCAAACGGAGCCATGATGGGCCTTCCAGCTGCCTGTCATCCGCCAGTTCCCATTCCCGTCCGAGTCCCATATCTACAAATAAATGTTACTAAAGTAGTTTTGGATATGAAGCTAGGGTGATATTTCATCATCATAACACAAGCAGTTGCTTAGCTTGGGACTAGATGTCGCTGTGTGAAATGTCCATTGATATTTTTATATTTTATTTTTTTTAAGTCGTAAAGCCTGTAATACATGTTGGCCGAGCCTATGCTACGAAGAGGAGCGTAGGAAAATTGATGCAAAGAGAAGTGCTACCGTACTCGCGAGTGGACGCGAGCGACTCCTCGCTATGACAAATGAACTCCACACGCTGGCGCTTGCCTGGACTCGCGACCGGCTAGGCGAGTAATAACGAGCGATTGCAAGTCAAGGCTAATATGCTTATGCTGTGCATACGTTGGTGTTGGCCTTCACTCGCCTACGTTCGGCAAACATGTATTGCAGGCTTAATAACTTTCAAAGAGGTAACAGCCGGCGAGATCCCAACCTTTACGTATTGGTCGCTGGAGCATGTTGCCATTCTCTCCCCGTAGAAGTCGTACGCAACATCGTGGATGAGATCCTTGTGGTCGGCACAAATAGTTTGCGACTCGAATAAATTCGAAGCGGTTAAATCACTCATTTTAGAGTAAAATACAAGAAATAACTCTAATTGTTTTGATTTCAAACAAGACCACTCCACATGATCATGACAGTTTATTTATGAAACGTCAAAGTCATGTTTTAAGATTGTTTTTACTTTACCAGGCTAACGTATCGGTTAATATACTACACCAATTTTTTTTTAAATCCAATCCGACTGTTGCAACTCATGCGTAAGACACAACACAATATTCTGATAATCTATAAAAAAACTCTACTTTTAAAATAATTCTCAGACTACTTATGATAAAAGTGGTTGGTTTTCCAATATATACATAATATATATATATGTACCTATCTATATATTAAAACCAACCGCTTACAGTTTAACCAAAGACAATGAATAACAAGGTTTATCTGATACAGCAGCTTCTAATAATGTAACTTTATTAAAAACAGAAAGCCTAGGTTTTCACGTCTATTACATATTTATTGTAGTTATTTGAATGAATCTCGCAAAATAAAACATTTTTTTAGTAAAGAAAATTAATTTATTGAAATCACATAATTATGCTCATCAACAATAACAACATGAAAACTCATGACTGAAAGTATAACTTTAATACAACATTAATTTGATAAATTATTATTGTCCTTATTAGTACAAGTACATTTCAACATGTGGTATAATAAATATGGCACCATGAGAATGTAAATGCTAGGATTTTGAGTACTTATGTAAAATTGATGTGAATGGTATTCAAATGATACAGGAAGCCAAGCCCACAGATACCTAACATTATTGTACTTCAAAATTCTAAGAGTAACAACAGGATTCTACATGGAACCTATTTAGAACCTTATGAGATTTTAACTTAATATCTTAATTAATCTCATTTTAGGACTTCAGTTATACCATTATAACAAATTTTGTCTCGCTTTCAGCTGATCAATTTCCAAGGCAAGTTTCCTATTAGTTTCCAATAAAGCACTCTGGTTATCCATCAAAGTTGTGACTTGACCACTCATATTTGTGAGTTGCTTCTCTAAATACAGTTTCTGCTTTGTCAATGCCATCATTATGTGAAGGAAGTAGTTACGATTATCATCAGCTACATCAGCCAGGGTCAGTTTGACAAAGTCCTTCAACTCCTCCACAGTTTTAGTATCAAAACTCGAGATGCATTGATTTGAAGCCAATTGTTTTACGCTTGATAAGTTGATGTTAGAACCCCTTGCCTCATCTCCAATCCCATTGGTGATGAGAGGCGAGGGGAAGGCAAAGTCAGCTGCTCTGCTGTTCATCGGAGTTGATACCTTACTGATATTCTTCTCAGCATCCAGCTGTCTGTATCTAGCTTCATGTCTATCACTCTTTCGTTCAAACTCTGAGGTTTTGTTGCCATCTTCATCTAAATCATTTGAGTTATCTAATCCCATCATTACAAGGAAGGAATCAGCCTTATTATCTGATACTGGAGGTGAGACTTCTAAGCTGTGTTTAGGGGGAGTGTCAGTTATGAAAAACATGTCCGATGTCCTGGTCTTCACAGGTGAGGTTAACTTCATTGGTGAAAGAGTTTCTGTGTCTTCTCTTAGACTTATATCGGCTGTCAACAACTTTTTCCAAGCTGGCTGGAAAGCAACTCTACGCACTTCTTCATCATGACCTTTGAGTACTTGGAATGGATTGGTCAAATCTCGTAAATCAAACACTAATACTAGACCATTTTTGGTCCCAAGTGCCACTTGGTTTTCAACATTTATTGCCAAAGATGTAAGTGTATGCGGTGTTCTAATAGTTGAGACTATATTTTGTAATCTCACATCATACACATGCATGATTTTATCAAATCCACTTGACAGCATGACATCCCGGTTTACTAGTGAGAAAGCTAAATCACTCACAGGTGAAGCATGAATGTTCTCAAAGAACACTTTGTCTTTGTTTGTGGTGATATCACGAAGCACCACATGTCCTTCATCAGTAGCTAAACCAAGTAGTGATCTTGATTCATGATGGAATTTCATTGATGAAATACTTCGAGAGTATGGCAGTTTAACAGTTAGTACTGGAATGTTAGAGACAAGACCATAGATCACTGTGTCTCCGTTCTGCATAGTGGCAGCTAGACTTGTGTTTTTGGCATTGTAACTGATGAAGTTGACACTGCATTGCTGTGCTGGGGTGGGGAATGTTTTGGTGACACTTTTGTTCCTAGTGTCCCATATCATAACATTGCCGTTTCTAGTGCCAATAGCGACGTTGCGATGGCCGTCGCGATGGAAGCTCGCCGACCAGGTGTCTTTGATTGGAATGTGCTGTAAACTCCTGACGTCATGATCTGCTGCACCTAAAATTTCAATTATCCCTTTAGAATTGACCTGGAAAGACAAAAGATTGGTTAGTGGATATAAAGAATTGGGTCATTGGCTACGAACAATGCAACTCTTAGCAGGGCGAGGCAAAGATGTGCAGTGGGAAGAAACAAAACTATTATTAGGTTCAACAATCAACTATTTAAGTAATTAGTGTGATGATAATATAAGTATTTTGAACAATTTACCTGCAATATGTATTTACTATCATCACTCCATGAAATATCTCTAAGAATCCCATCGTAACAGCCGTAAGACTTTTTCAAATCCCAACAGTTTGTGTCGTACAGCAGCAGCCGGGAACTAACAGATGAAAAGTACATTATTTACAAATT
Organism: Xanthorhoe designata; assembly: GCA_963582015.1. Classification (NCBI taxonomy): domain Eukaryota; kingdom Metazoa; phylum Arthropoda; class Insecta; order Lepidoptera; family Geometridae; genus Xanthorhoe; species Xanthorhoe designata. The sequence goes on from OY757049.1 coordinate 1,248,190, forward strand.
TGAAAACTGCTGTACAACTTAGAGATTTTTTCTATCTGTACGCTTTCACATCAAGTAATTTCACGCCCATAAAACTAAAATTAATTTTTAAAATTGCTGAAAGCTAGGGATGTGAAAAAATAATCGATTATTAAAAAAATCGATTAATAATCGATTTTTTTAAAGTAAAAATCGATTTTATTACGCGATTTTTTTTTTATAATTAATCGATTAATAATCGATTTTTTTTATAATCAATCATTCAATCAATATCGATTTTTTTTCTTAAATCCTACTTTACTTTCCGTAGATATTCAAAGGTTAGAAAGGTAAGAAAATAATTCTAATAATAACAGTCTTTCTGAAAAGTCTGTGTTTTGAAAAAAAGTTCCTTCTTCGCGACCTTTGTCCCGCGCCGAGCGATACTTCGCACGCAGTGTGAGACGCAACCGCGAGGAGTGACCACACTCATACCCAGATGAAAATTCTCCGGAAGAATCGAAACATTGTCGGTATCTAAATCGACGATAATTTTACATGAGTAATTTCCCGTGGGCTATTATAATGTCTAATACAGCTTACTGTAGATTTGAAAGTGAATAATTATTTTTGTTAATTTATGTGAAAAACATTTTCATTTGAACTAATTTGTTTGCTAAAACTTAAATTTGTTATGATTATAATAAGCTTGCTGTTTCTGTTGTTTATTTTTAATAAAAAAAAAAGTTATTTTTAATTAATTAATTTATTGATATAATATTTATGGCGTTTATTTTGAACTTATTTGACAAATTAGAAAAAAATCGATTAATATAACAAAATCGATTATTGTATTAAGAAAAATCGATTATTTATTAATCGATTTTTCATGCTTCAAAAAAAATCGATTAATGAAAAATCGATTTTTTAGGTACAATGTCACATCCCTACTGAAAGCGTAACATTTAATTTTGACAGCTTATTTATTTCTGTTTAAAAACAAACAAACCGATTGATTGCAGTCAAATGTCATGTCATGTCAAGGATCGGTGTAAGCCTAGCATGAATGACATCAAATTTTTATAATTTTATCGATAATTTTAAACATGCTATTCATTCTCTCATCTCTCAAAAATAAAAACTAGCAAGCAACCGGAAGTTAACCCGTACCATAACACTTAGCATCAAAGCTAGCTAAAAATTATCATCTGTGGTTTTAAATGTCACAATAGCAAATTTCGTTCGGTCTTGTAATTGTAACGTCAATGTCATCTGACGTGTACTTGTTTTGCTTTGCTTTGCTCGTCGAAATTTTGTCCGGCGTCGGCAATTTGATAATTTTAAAGAAACCGTGTAGTGTAAGTTTCTGTCAAAACCATCCAATAACCACACACACCTATCCATCCATACTATGCTCTGTTCAGAAGTCAAGTCAAGAGTGCAAGAGTATTTTTGTAATTCTAATTTGACGACGGACTTGCTTCATCACATCACCCCCATGCCTGTTTATGTTTTAGCAAAGGAACCAACATGATCACCGACATCCAACTGGCAGTATTCTCCAACATTCTGGGAGTCTCCATCTTCCTACTGGTCATCCTGTACCACTACATAAGCGCGAACAGCACAAAATAAAACATGGTATGTATGTAGGTACCTGCAAACTAAACTGTCTTCCTGATCATAAATTAAAATAGTGTACCTACCTACCTACTACAGGTTATTTCTCTCTTAGTTGATATTTTTATTTCAGGAAGTGACTCCGAACTAAATGTATCATTTAGCACTGCTAAAATTAATTACCAGAGTTGATCACTCATACAAACTTACTGCTAAAAGAAACTTAATAAGTATGTGAATCTGTCTCATTAATATTAGATAATCTCCTAAGAATAGAACTGCTAACTCTCCGAATGCTAGTGAAGAATTTAATGAAGAATTTCTAAAACATTATTGCACTGTCAAAATCTTCAGAGTACCTAATGACTCACAAAATAATTAGACAAGTAGGCATCCCACATTTCATACATAAATTGTACCTACTTACCTACTTAATATTATTATGAAATTGATGTCACATAATTTCCGTGACTTTAGATGACTACTTTACTTACTTAACAGGTTAGCTGTCCCGAAGCAAGTTTCGATCTTCTTTGTACACGTCCTCGTAGTAAATAATGACAGCTAACATGAGGCACATATGCCTCATGGACGTACCAGTGCAATCACCCATGAGGCACATGTGCCTCATCGGACAGCTAACCTGTTTAACTTACCTACTTATAGATTATTTTTCTCATGTAAGTGACAAATGTCTTTTTGAGAATAAATTCTTTAAACATAAACATAAATTGCATTAAACAAGTCAGTGGTCCTATCTGGGTGGGCTGGGGATTAGTACCAACTACCATGAGTAGGTGATGTTCTATTTAATTATTTTTTTTGTTACAGGTAATCCAGCTGTCTAGTTCTATAATTCCATTCATTACAATATTATTATATTTCTAATGTAAATAAATTAAGATTTATTGAAAATTTTGTTTATTTGATTTGTATCTAGCTTCCATGGGAGACTACATCAAAACACCACCTATGTTTCATCTAAATACCCACTAGCATGATTGATAGGTACCTACCAAAGACGATTAATATCTAGAAGACAGACAAAGGCCATACACAAAATCGTAACCCTAAAAAATAGCCTGAAAACTCTAAAACATCAATTTTATCCAAGAAATTTCAATTACTTTCTAGTTAAAAATGTTTAAATATTGAATATTGTTGCTACCTACTACCAAAGACGATTAATATCTAGTATTAATCGTCTTTGCTACTACTAAGTATTGAAATTTCTTGGATAAAATTGATGTTTTAAAGTTTTCAGGCTATCTGGTACTGCGGGATCGGGTTACGATTTTGTGTATGGCCTTTGTCTGTCTTCTAGATATTAATCGTCTTTGGTACCTACACACAAATATTTACATACTTTTAGATTATCACTAGGATTAGATTATTATAAATTATCTATTGATGTTCTGTATTTGGCTTCATGACCGATAAAAATTCCACCTAGCTGGTTTCAATATCAGCTGAACTTGAATGAAATAGTTACTTGGCTGCATTATTTATGTCTATAAGTTAGAATTTCAGTTTTTGTAGTATTAGAAAAATAGGCACCTAGGATTAGAAAAATCATAAAATAATCAAGCTAATGTTGATTACTGATTCAAAGAAATATTGAGAAAATCATACCTTCTTAGTAACTATGGTATAGTAGTTAAGAGTATATTTGATATGATAATGACGATCTTGTAGTGTAGATAATTATAACAATAGGTATTTATTGACAAAACCTAGGTATGTGACTGATAAACCCACCATGTGGTTAAAGTACGCAATACATACAGGATCACAACACAATTATAATCTGAAATATCTTTAAGATTGTATCGTTGGCTTGTATGCCAACAGATTTGTGAGAACTTTTCATTTAATCTTCCTCTATCCAATTGTTTTAACGTAAAGTATGTAAGTAGGTAGGTACTTATTAAAAATGAACAAATAATAAATTATAAAACGTGAAATAACTGAGTGCAGTGCCGCTGACGCCGCATTTCGTATCCCCGCCCCGTGCGCGACCGGTGTCTGCTGACTTCACAGTTTTACTCATATAAAACGGCCGAGCGCGCTCAAATCGTCACAAACAGTCAACATGAAGGCAGTCTGCGTCCTTCTCTGCCTCGCGCTCGGCGCCTCCGCTAATCTCTTCAAGCGCACGGAGCGCATCCCCAAGAACGTCATCGTGCCTCAGGAGTACATCAACCAGTACCAGCGACCGCTCTACCGGCCCCAGAAGCAAACCTACCAGGAGTACATCCGCGCTCAGAAGCAACAGCAACAGTCCGAGTCGTCCCAGTCCAGCTCGCAGGAGACCAGGATCGCCGATGACGTCACCTACCGCCGCCCCGTGGCCCGCGACTGGAGCGCGCCTCTCTACTCTGTCATGCCTCTGCAAGAGGGCGCCCAGCCCGCCTTCGCAGAGTCCATCGTCTGGCGAGGCCTCAACATGGCCGTCGACCCCGACACGCCCCTCCAGAAACAGATCCAGATGATCTACGCTGATGCCCAGAAAGCCATGAAGCACCCCACCGAGGAGGAGAAGACCAGCTTTCACAACGCCTATGAAATCGCTTCTGAAAAGAACGACGAAGATGCGCGTCTGAACGCCACCGAGCTGCTCAAGAAGCACGGCTACCCTGTCGAGGAGCACATCGTGAAGACCGACGATGGCTACTTCCTCACCGTCTTCCGCATCCCCGCCAAGAAGCTCATCCGTGACGTCATCGCCAAGCCCGTCGCCTTCCTCATGCACGGCTTGTTGGGCAGCGCCGACGACTGGCTGCTGATGGGCCCCGGCAAGTCCCTCGCTTACCTCCTGGCCGACGCCGGCTACGAGGTCTGGCTCGGCAACGCTCGCGGTAACAAGTACTCGCGCAGCCACGTCACCAAGCACCCCGCCCTCAGTGAATTCTGGCAGTTCAGCACCGACGAGGTCGCACTTCACGACCTTCCTGCTATGATCGACTACGCTCTGAAAACCTCCGGTCAAGAGAAACTGCACTACGTCGGCCATGCTCAAGGCACGACCGCCTTCTTCGCGCTGGCCGCCGCCCGCCCCATCTACAACGAGAAGATCATCTCCATGCACGCTCTGGCTCCCATGGCTTACATGAAGCACGTGCGCAGCCCTCTCATCCGCATGGTGGCGCCTTCCAGCCCGTTCCGCGCTCGTCTGCACCGCCTGGTGGGCCGCAGCGCCTTCCAACCCACGACCGAGCTGATCTCCGCTGTCGGCGGCGATATGTGCGTCACAGAGATCGGCTGCCCGAACGTGTGCTCCAACGTCAACTTCGTGATGTCCGGCGTCAGCATCGCGAACATGGACGCGGCGACCGCCGCAGTCATCGTCGGCCACCTGCCCGCCGGCGGCTCGGCCAGGACCATCGAACATTACGCGCAAGGAGTGGCCAGCGGAGAGTTCACCAAGTATGACTACGGCGCCGTCATCAACAACCAAGTCTACGGAACAGTTGAGGCTCCTAAATACAACATGTCGAAGGTGACCGCCCCCGTGGCCCTGTACTCGGCCGCCGAAGACTGGCTGTCGCACCCGGCTGACGTCGCCCGCCTGCACTCCGAGCTGCCCCACTCCGAGTTCTACGAGGTCCCAGCGCCCCACTTCAGCCACATGGACTTCCAGTTCTCGACCAAGGCGCCCGAACTCGTCTACAAGAAACTCATTGACTCAATGAACACATACTAATAGGTTAATTGTATAATAATCGTTGTTATAAGTTATCGTGCTCTGTCATAAGTTTTTAAGTTAATTGACGTATTAAAAAATCCGTCCATCAATGACTGTATTTTAATCACAGACTTCACTACCTTCATCTTTAGGTACATACATACTTAACAGGGTAGATAGAATAGAATTAGATTAGCGATTAGCCTTTTATTTTAAAATATCAAGAACCTTCAAAGATGTCTAGCTAGAGGTACTTAGGTAATTAGGTAAGGTAGGTAATAGAATATAAAAAAAAATTGTTTCTATTAATTTGATAATTAGCAAGGCTTTAGAGAGCGTGTTTCTTTTTGTCACTATTCATCACATCACCTCAGCCCGGTTGCACCCGCTGCTGGGTACCTATCACAGATAAAAGAATACTGGTACCTATAGGCCTCCTCCCGCTATTACGCCACTAAGTCCGGTCCTATGCGATAGTAATGCATGGGCTCTACCTACCTAGGTAGGTACTTAGGTATAGTATAATACCTCCAGTGCGTTCACTGACAAACCACTAGGTACTGTGGTGCATTACCTAATTCTAATTGTACTTACAGATAGGTAACCAAGTGTTGGGTGTCCTTATTAAATAAATAAATAAATACCTACATAGGTGGTACCCCTAACAATAACAACCATACAGGTAGGTAGTACCTACCTAGGTATTAATTGATAATCTAGTAAGTACATTTTATTCGCTACCTAGTTAAACGGTAGGCTTATTACCTTACTACTAGGTACCTTCTTTTATCTGTGCTACTACTTAGTTTTCCGATTTAATAAATAAGTAGGTAGGTACCTAGGTACCTACCTATGTATTTCTCATTAGATGGTTTGGCACTCGAAAGCTAATAGAAAGTTATCTATGTACTCAACTATTTGTTAGGGGCTATTAGTCTGTCTCTTGTATGATATTTATCCTGATCCTAGCCTAGCATTATGTATGACCTAAGCTAAAAATAAAAAAAAACCTAAAATCTTGCTAAAAAAATTGTGTAACATCTCCGATCCAATAGATGGCGTTTTGATACAGAAAGCGGAATGACAGAATAGCCCACGCTTTGTTGTGTTATGACATTTTCTGTCACCGAAGCGTCGTTGCATGAGCGAGATCGAAATATGAATAACGCTACGTTAGACAAAGATGCGGCGGCGCTGTGACTTCCCGTTCCCGCCGACGACCCCTCCAATCCAAGCTGTCAGTTGCGCTGCGATCGGTCGGTTTGCTGTGCGTTGTTGAAATTCAATAGCTTTTGTTTGGACAATTTTGGTGCTTTTTAGTGCAGGATAGAGTGAATAACAATTTTACACTGAGTGTTGACTCAGTGAAAAGACTGGTGTTCTCATGGATTTAGTGTGAACGATATGCTACCTCCTACGGCCGGTTTATCAGAAGAATACAGTGACCGGCCCGAAATGTCGTTCCAACAGCAGCGTCGAGACGTCAGAGAAATAGCAAGGGAGATTATCAGAGATGCTCGCGTCGTAAATAGACAATCAACGTCGCCTGGAGGTGGAGGTAAGCCGGTCATAATACAAAACGACGCCACGTTTCCGCCATGCTTGTCAAATTGACATATTATGATGTCAAGGTGACACATACAAACGAAAACAACGCTAATTTTGGTGGGAAAATCATAGCATTATTTCCAGGTAACTTCTAGTGCCGTAAAAAGGTCATAGGAGATGGAAATTGGGCCTGTTACGTCACCTGGGTGTGCGATTTCATGAAAGTAAAATGGCGCCAATGCGCCACCTAAAATGCTTATCACTAACCAGACCACTGGTTGGTTTGCTGCTAAATTGTTTCTAGTTGCGCTCTAAAGCCTATAGAACACTAGAATATTGACAGAAATTACATAATTTAGGCTGCCACAGTCAAGCCTGGTGAAATTGGCACGTGCCTGAGCTATATTTAGTACTCCGATGGTTCATCTAGGTCGTCATGTCGCATCGCGTAACCCCGATCAATATTAGCGACGTTTATCATAGCGAGTTGCAATGAATGTTGAAGAAGAAGGAATAATTGTCATTAGTTTCGAAACTTCGAAAGACTATGTTGTTTGTTGTTGTTATTGGAATCCAGTTGACTGGCTGGTTGGTTTGGTTGTAAAATGTCTTTGTGACAGGAAATTGACAGGCAGACAGCGGTCACGGCAAACAAAATGGCCGCTTCATGTCGTCACGCACGTCAAGCTGCATAAAATCACGCGCTTCGCTAGGTGGCAGCACATAAGTTTTGTTTTTTCTGTTTGGTAGTAGGTATAATTGAGGGCAAAAAAAATATTTCTTTTAAATTTTGATCCATTTCCAAAGGGAGGACAATAATTACTAATTAATAATTTTATAAGTATAGAAAATAATAAATGGCCAAGAAAAAACAAATGACTAATAAAAGAAAACAAAAATCTTAATTTAAAAAAAATTGTGTTTCTTTGGCTATTTAAATACTTAAGATGTATTGTGGCAGGCAACAGGCAGTAGAATCACCTAGTTTTAAGAATGTGACATGTCAAAGTGGTCTATAAACGATCGTACTGAATAAATATATTTTGAATTTTGACTGTATGACAATAGGAAGGTATTGTAATGAAACAATTTTCTGCACTCTTGAGGTGCATTTCTGTTCACAACTCCAAAGATCCTCATCAGATCCTCAATATTTTTTAGTAGGACATCCTCGGGAGTCTTGCAAATTATGGTCCACTATTAAGAGTCCTTGGTATCTGAAACCCTCATGGTTGATCCTGCATATCAATAAAAGTATTGAACCAATAACATTGAAAAAAATATATAGTAAAGTTGAGGATATGCACCGGGGTTTATATGATGTGGTAACACGATTACTAAAAAAATTCTCGATAGAAAAAATTCGCAAACTTCCCTCTGAAATTTACTACTTATCCACAGAAGTCAATGAATACTTTGCCTATACTAATTAAACTTTGTATATAAACTCAACTAAGTACAATACAGGTCGTATGTGTTTTAAAATTAAAATGATGTTTTTATTTTCGTTGTTAGAAATTATATTCTCAAATAATGCGTGTGACCAGCGGCCGCCGCACGAATCAATTGAATTCAATCGCGCTCCGGCATTCGAACGGGGAGCACGTGTCGCTTGCTCGCGTTCCTACCTACCTAGATACGTACCGAAAGTGAAGTGTAGTGAAATGGGGAATAATAAGTGTAAGAAGAAGAAACGACGGAATTGGAGAAAAGAGAATGCTAAAAACATGAATAAAATATTGAAGTAAGTCCTACCTACTATCTACTACGTACGAGTCATAAAATGTTTGTTTGCATCTTGCTTTTCTGAGTAAAAGTAAAACAGTAAGTAAGTTAATTTTTCCGTATTCTGAGTTGACATGTAACACGATTATAAGTAGGTACCTACCTACTTACCTAAATGAATTGGTACTACCTAGTAGGTAGTTGGGTAGGTACCTACCTATGTAAGTACCTAAAGTAGATAAGTAGACCTGTTACGTAATCATATCTACCTAACCCTAAATCATAACCTACACTACAATACTAAATCATAACCTAACATTTTTCATTTTCAGAAATAAACAAAATATATTACTCGATACTGACTGCAATAAAGAAAATGTATCGGACGTGGACCTGTGCCCGTGAGTACCTACCTATCACCCAGCTAAGCAAAGCAGGTTATGTACCTACCTACCTACCTACCACTTGCCTACCACCATAATAATTTTATTGCCATCCTCTTGTCTGTTGAATGTAGGTACCTACCTACATAGGTACACACACCTACCACTTCTAAATTAGGGTAGGTTAGGTAGTCATCCCAGTAATTTGCATGAATGTAGTAGGTACCTAGGTATAAACTTCGTAAACTGGATTGCGCAAAAACATGCCCGGTGAGTGAGGGCACTAAAGTAGTAACGCATCTCTTTCTGACAGCACCTACTAGGTAACTTGCTAGACAACCTAACTACCTATACGAGTGCCTACCTATATCAAAGGCTCAACTCACACCAAAAGAGCATCGAAGAGCAGCGAAGCGGAGCGCAGTTTCAGTGTCATACGAATTTCAACTTTATTTTCATTTCTATAATACGAGAAGTCGCGCGTATTGATATTCGCCGAAATTCCCGCGAAGCCGCGGGCATCCTTGCGACTCGTTCGAGTTTCTCATGCGATAATAAGTAGTAATGAAAATAAAGTTGAAATTCGTATGACACTGAAACTGCGCTCCGCTTCGTTGCGCTTCGATGCTCTTTTGGTGTGACTTGAGCCTTATACCACTACTAACTTGCTATATCTACCTACCCTACTAGTGTAGGTATACAAAGTATACAAACTACTACTTTCGAGTCTCATGTGGTAGGTTTTCCTACTCTGAGTTTTGAGAGACACAGAAAAATAAACCTTACCTATGCCATAGGAATTACAGCGTAAGTTTGTATGAATGAAATAATGAAATATTGATTTTTCGTGCGCAATCCAGCTTACGAAGTAGGTTGGTATGTATGTAGGTAGATTCATGGTAATTTGTCATGATGACAATACTATATAATATTGAAAAGAACAAAAGTGAAGTGAAGCATATTTTGTTACAGGATGCCAATACCAGCGGAACTCATGGATGCTCTTAGTCCAAAAAATTCAAATGAGCCTGATTTTACGACATTACAAACTTTAGAATTGTAAGTTTATCTATTTAGCTAAAATAATTTTACTTATTTTTTTAGGGTTGTGATCCCAGTAAGTTGCCATAATCACATAATATTGAGTTGGTAAAAAATTCCCAACGATCCCACTGACCCACCCCAACAGTGGGGTCGTTGGGAATTTTTTTCCCAACGACCCCACCACTTAATTTAGTGGGACCGGCGCCGGCGTAAAAAAAAATATACCAACAACCCCACTGGCCCATCCCACTAGTGGGGTCGTTGGAAATACATCAAGAACAAAAGTGAAGTGAAGCCTATTTTTTACAGGATGCCAATACCAACGGAATTTACGGATGCCGGAACTTATGATATTAGTTCCAAAAATATAAATGAACCGGATTTTACGGCTTTACAAACTGTAGAATTGTGAGTTTATAGATCTAAAATAATTTTACTAATATCTTTACATAAATTTTTTAACTATCCAAATATTGTATTTCTAATATTTTTTTCAGGCTTCCAGAAACAGGTGATTTGGAGCATGACTCTGACGACAATACTACTTGGTAATTGCAAACTTTTCAATAAAACAAAATTTTTAATAATATAGGGTGTTCTTGGTGTGAGGTCTCAAAGGACAGGTGATGGTTGGAGAGAATTAGGGGAGACCTTTGCCCAGCAGTGGGACAATGTAGGTTGAAAAAAAAAACAAAAAAAAAAATATTGGGTGTTCTCAAAATTAAATATAAGTTTGAATGCTGTAATTAGGCATCTTATAGTTAGAAAGTCACATAAGTTAAGTACCTATTTATTTTGAATCTGGATATTTCAGGTATGAAATAACCAGAGAACGCGAGACAGAGAGCATTTTCCCCATGAATGGACGAAGACTCATCGATTTGGGTCATTTTTTTAAATCGCTTCAAACAATAGGTAGCCATAACGAAGTGTTTGGATGTACATTGAATAATGTCCAGATTATTGGAGAAAAAAGAAAAGGACTACTTTCCAAATACACGTTAAAATGCAACATGTGCAATGTAAAATTTATTCTTGACTCAGAACCCAAATCAAACCTGGATTTAAATAAAGCTGCAACATCTGGCATTATATCTACTGGAATTGGCGTTTCACAATTTAACGAATTATTTTCATCAATGGATTGTCCATCTTTCACTCAAAAACATTACAGTAAAGTTCAAAATCAGATATACGATGATTGGCGAAGCACAGCTGTTAGTGTGATGGAGGCGGCTGGTATACGGGAACGTGATGCTGCAATTGCGGAAGGGAGGGTGAATAAAAACGGCATTGCTTGCATAGACGTCATTGCCGATGGTGCCTGGAGTAAACGCTCCTACAACACAAACTTTTCCGCCCTATCTGGAGCCGCAGCTATCATTGGGAAAAGATTTGGTGAGGTATTGTTCATTGGCGTAAAGAACAAATATTGTTGCATCTGTGCAAAAGCTAACAATAAAAACATCGTGCCAGGAGACCATGTTTGCTACAAAAATTATAGCGGTTCGTCTACGGGTATGGAATCGGACTTATTGTTGGAAGGATTCAAACTGTCAGTTTCTATGCACAATCTTATTTATGAACGTATGGTAGCAGATGGCGATTCATGTACATACAAAAAAATTTTGGAAGGACGTCCTTATCCTGATTGCACTGTCGAAAAGGTGGAATGTAAAAATCATATTTTTCGAAATATGTGTAAGAAGCTAAAAAGTATAGGTACAGAAACCAAATATCCATCAAACCTTAGAAAAAAAATAACAACGCAGAGAATACTCGCTATAAGAAAAGTCATTTGCTCTTCGATATCTGAACATATTTCAAAAGACGCAGACTTCAATACAAAAGTAAATTTGCTGTTTACGGATATCACAAATTCACACAATCATGCATTCGGAAACCACGAACATTGCCAACCATATTACTGCAGTAGCCAGAAAAACAGTGAAGATTTGACCTTGACTTTAAAAACGTGTGCTATATGGCACAGAATAAAATTTATAGTCACCACTGTGGCGTCTAAAGCTCGAAGTCTCATGCACAATAGTGATAGCAATAAAGTTGAGTCTTTTAACAGTATTATTGCTAAATTTGTTGGGGGGAAAAGAATTAATTTTTCGCTTCGCCGTGGATATGAATCCAGATGTAATGCTGCAGTGGTTGCATTTAACACAAAACGACCTCTTTCTACTCTACACAGATGCATTTCAGGAAAAAGTCCAAGGGCTGCCGTGAAAAAACTAGAAGGGGATCGTTTCAAAGAACGAGTGCGTGCTTCTAAGAATATAAAAAGCAGAAAGAAGTTATTTTTCAGCAGCAAAGAGAGATCGGGTGATAAAAATTATGGAGAAAACTGTCAAAAACCAGATATGTTAGCTTCGGAGTATAACAGATCCAAAGAAGATTTTTTAAAAAGCTTACAGTGCTCGGTAGAAGAAAGAAAATTAATAGAAAAAAGGACTATCTTGCAAAGAGATTCCAGTGAATGGTTAGAGCTTCGGAGAAAACTTCTCACTGCATCCAATTTTGGGAAAGTGGTGAATAGGCGACCAACTACAAGCGTGAAGAATTTAGTAAAAAATCTGATCTATCCAAAAAATCTAAGTCATGTGCCGTCTTTAAAACACGGAATCGAAAATGAAACAACTGCTCTAGAACAGTTAGAAACGCAACTTCAAATCAAAATTGAGCCTTGCGGTCTCTTTATTGATAAAGATTTCCCGTTTTTAGGTGCAACACCCGACGGAATTGTAGGTGAAGACACCATAGTTGAAATAAAATGTCCAATCACAGCATTTAAAACATCCATAGATGATGCCATAGAAAAAAGAAAAGTTAATTTCTGGAAGAAATCTAAAGATGGACTTGTTATAAATCAAAAACATGCCTGGTTTCTACAAGTTCAAGGCCAACTACATGTTACTGGCAGGCGTAAATGTATTTTCGCGGTGTGGTCCGGAAGTGACAGAGATATCAAAATAGAAACAATTGAAAAAGATGATAATTTTTGGAAACAATCTATGGAGAAGAAATTGACAGATTTTTATTCTTTACACATGCTGCCTGAACTGTGCGATCCCAGACATACTCGGAACATGCCTATCCGGGAGTAGACAACTTTTCAATAGTTTTAAATGCTTCCCGTCCAATTCCCGGTCTATCTATTTTCATCTTTTTTCATCCATCCAAACATCGAAACATTCGTACCTATGTACAAAGTACAGAATTGGACCTGTTATAGTTTTATTATAAGTATAGATTATTTGTTTGTTTCTGTGTTTTTGTATTATATTATTATATTCTATTACTTTTTACGTTGTTTATATGCAATTTCTAGCCCACACACCAAATTTCAGTTATCTGAATTCGGGAATTTCGGCCTATCCCTAATCTTCGAGTTCCATTCTTCACAAATATTTAGGTACTCTGTTCAGTCGATGTTGGAGCGGAAAAAGTTCTTCCACTGTTGACTGCTACACTGTGACCAACTGAAAGGACAACTAGTTGTGCAGAATGGAACTCTATGATCTCACATATCGAGTTAGTTCGCTGTAAACAAAATTTTACAAAAATAAGTAGGTAAGTATGATTTATATTCCCAACGACCCCACGTGCCCACCCCACCAGTGTGGTCGTTGGGAATTTTTTGGTAGTGGGGTCTTTGGGAAAAAAAATCCCAACGACCCCACTGGCACACACCACCAGTGGGGTCGTTGGGAACGAATCGTAAGTAGCGTACCTGTCATGTCTGACCAACCAGTTGATTTGATTGAAACAAAAGTCTTCATTGAGTTTCATTCCGCATGCATTCTTTTTGGTTAGATAGTGACGTTTATAAGTAAAACTGGATATCATTGCTTTTCGTGTTCTCACAAAAAGTCCGTGTAAATGCTTCACTGCGGTTAACACCGCGGGGCGCAGCGAATTTTCTAAAATCGTTTCATTTTATTTCCATACATACGTACCTACCTACTACCTACGTATGTACCTATACATACGTATGTATAGGTACATACGTAGGTATGTATGGAAATAAAATGAAATTAGACACAGATATTGTAGGTACATCTAGTTGGTAGGCTACCTACCAACTAGATGTACTTACATTACAATATCTGTATCTAATACCCTATCTATCGTACGGTCGACTCGTGCGTGCGCGTGACCTCTGCCGGTTGCGTGATGAACTGTGCGAGTGAGATAACTGCGAATACGCGGCACGGCCGGGCAGTTAGGAAAGGGTAAAGAATGCATTTGAGCTGGGGTTACAAGGACTCTTAATGGAATAATCGGTAAACAAACCCACAGTTAATTGTTAATCATCCATGATGGAACCTCCCCCTTTTTTACACGCTTTTTATTAGCTTCACTATTGTCATGTAAAAAAAAAGCGTAGGGTTTTTTTTTTATAAAATATTGTTTTTTTTTTCTTTACGCTTTTATTTAATACATAATTATAATACTTATATTAAAATTTATTTTCTATTTTTTAGTTTGGTTTTCTATAAAAAGCGTGTTTTTTAGTTTTTTTAAACTATTATGTATTTTTGAAGTTAGTTAAAAACATTAAAACATTTTGGATGACTTTTCAGTTGAAAAACTCTTCACCAAGACTAAAGCTAGCAATGGCTTGTAGTTTTATTTGTATGGGTAATTCTAATAAAAATTACATTCATGGACTTTTTTTTTAGCTACTTTTTCCTACCATAATGCATCTCTTGTTGGAAAAGGTAAATTTCTCAAGTCACAAAGCATTGTAATTTGTAATGTTTTGTTTGACCCTACTATTGTTTAGCTGACACAGACTGTTACACAAAAACAAAAATGTTAAATTGCTTAAACTAATATCTAGTTTGTAAAGCTGGTTTATAGATATTTCTAGAAAATTAATAACATGCAATAGAAACTTCTTGATTATCATTAGTTAGACTCTTAATATAATGATTGTTAAATTAATCAAAGCCTTGAAAGCTAGTTTTATAATTTAAAAAAAAATGCATTTTGTTACCATGAAAATAAGGTGTAGGTACCTCAAAAGTGCAGAAATCAAAAGTGCTTTCTTACGAAATTGAAATCAGCTTAATAAAAAATTAAATTTTGCTACTTGTCTAACTCATGTTACCAATGGCATTCTGACATGGAACAACTAAATGCAGTAAAAAACGTAAGTTTGTGTGAGCTAGTGGCCAACAATAAAGTAAGGCTCGCGTCGTTCGTCGCAACACAGAGTACACAGTGTAGGTGATAGTGGCATCGTTAGTTATGTAGTAACTATTTAGTGATCTGTGGCCCGCTAGGGCGTTCAACCCGATCGATCGCCACCCCTCTCTATGTTTACGGAAACTCGAAAGCCTCCGCAATAAAACTTGTAGGTTTATTTACTTTCTCATAGAAAATATCATCCGATATTCAGAAGCATAACATAATCTGAATCTTGGAAACTGCTCCAACGATATTCATAATATTTTGTATGCAAAGAGTTTCGAAGGCGATAAATTGATCTAGGTTTCATTTTAAATAAATGCTGGATCCGCGGTTATCTCGCATTATTATCATCTTAATTATCCCAAAAAAACCGAAATCGGTTCAGTTTACGAATAAATTCATTAAAATACAAGACACAAGGTTACGTTAAATTGAAAATATTCAAGCCGACTATGGAATAAATTTGTTATAGGTACCAATACCAAGGACAATTTGCCAATACCTACCTGCTTTTTCAGCCTATTTCGTGTCGAAAAATTAAAACGAGCTTTAAACGGTGAAGGAAAACATCGTGAGGAAACCCGCGGCTAGTCAGCCCCACACGTATTATTGACCATTGTCTTTCCTGTGAATATGGCCGGCTAAGCTGAGAGGATGGTATAGGACCTATGCCCAGCACCTATACTATAGGTGCTGAGCAAGCCTATTCCATCTCAACAATGTCCCAGGCACTACAGTGTACATTGCCTACACTTAACGGGACTCTGTAGTGACTACAGTGTCCCGTTTAGTGTTAGGCAAAAGCTTGCCTCCTGACTCTGTATAAATCATCTAGTAAAGATGTAAAGGCCTAAGTTTTTTCAGCCTATACCTACAAAATTATGTTAATGTAGAAGTCACGTTTGTGAAGTAGAAATATACAATTGGTATTTAATGTAAACAGACTGAAACCCGCGTTTAAAGGAATCGGGTCGCACATGTTTATGTTTCAATTTCCATCAGCTTATTATAGGTACCTAACTTAATGGTAGGGTTATAATTGTTTCTATTCATGCCCTGCGTTAAAAATTGCAATGAACCTAATACGCGCTCTTGTTACAAGTTTACTGGACATCTGAGAGAATGTCTACCGTACCTTAGGCATACAGGTCGTGACTCGTGGCCCTCTTTCGTTGTGTGTGCACAAGATAAGAACGTACAAACTAAAGCACCTTGCCTGTATTGAGGTAGGTAGATTATACTGCAGCCAAATTAATCATAACAAACTAGGTCGAGTTATTGCAAAGTTTGTTGAGCTTAGAGTTAACAGCGTAGATTGAGCAACACGTAGAATGGACAACCTTTTCATTCACTTACAAGGAACGATAATCCTTAGCAAAAATCTTTCGGCCACACGCTCGTGGGCAGTCTGGAAATGCTAGGTCTATGGTTTACAGGTGTAGGTTGAGATAGTAAGAAGTGCTTAGGTATCGTCAATTACTAACTGTTATGGGTTTATTTTTATACAAAGTAGGCAATGACCCCTCAATTTTAATACAATATATTATGTAATGCTTACATAAACTAGGTACATCATTATTTTGTTCTTCAAAAAACCATGAACATGATGGAAACTTTACTTGATTTCTAATTAAAAAATACATACTGTACTTAATATTATAAATTTGGTAAATCAACAGTAATAGGTGTTCAATAACTTAGAGGATCAGCTTTCGCGCGACATGCATTTCCGTGCAATGTTATTTATCATACTTTCGACTTATGAATCAAATTCCAATAAATTTTGCTAACACAGAATCACAGATGTAGTTTATGGTATTTATTAAGTAGGTACATTAACCTACCTACCCACCATTTATATTTCTTTAGCACGATCTTAAAAAAAATTATAGATGATGCATACATAGATCTTTTTTTTAGGCTTCTAGGCATTGAGATGTATTAAAGAGTCACAATCTAATAGCTGACAACACTCAAAAAATGTGCGTGCAAATTCAATGTTCTACAATGACATTTGAATGTAGACGTTATGACGTTTGTTTTAATGTTCAATGTCGCTTGTACTCAAAAAAGAAAAACTCTGCTCACTACGTAGCGTGCGCCGAGTTTTGGCGTTTACATTTTATTTGTCTGATTGTGGCTCTATAATACATCTTAATGCTTCTAGACTCTTTTTTAAATTAAATTAATATAAGGATAATTTTTCTATTAACATCAAATAAAGCTCAAATTTTTCTCAACAAACATTCACAAACAATATCTACCTTGTAGATCCATCAAGCTGTAGGCAACAGAGTGCAAAGTAATAGACATACACACGTAAGCAACCTAATCATCATCATCAGTGAAAAAAAGCCGTGTTGGTCAAGTGGATTAGTACCTACCTCGACTTTCGATCCGAAGGTCGTGGGTTCAAATCCGGCCGTGCATCAATGAACTTTTCGCATCGAAAAATTTATATGCGCATTAACACGAGCTTATAACGGTGAAGGAAAACATCGTGAGGAAACCAGTTAGCTCTCTAATAGCGTCGATGGGCTTGCAACCTGTCACGTATGGAAAGTTAACTTCTGCAAAAAGTGGGCTTGTACCAAATATGTATGTATTTGGACATACCTCTGACTACCCCCTTAGACATCTTCAAAAAGATCTAAAAAAATGCCTAATGATCTGAAAGAAATGTCTACCGCTCCCGGGATACAGTCGTGATAATATTTCTTTTTTTTTTCCCACAGTGACTGTCCGCGACCGCTTCAACTCCACCTCGTCCACCGATGACAATGACGGCAGCGGCACGGACGGCGAGGGAGGGACACATCGGCGCGCCGATCTGTCCGGCCATTCCGGCACACCACTGGGTCTGGTGGCCATCCGCAAACGGCGCGGCAACCTGCCCAAGCACTCCGTGAAGATACTGAAGAGATGGCTGTACGATCATAGATATAACGCGTATCCTAGTGACGCTGAGAAGATCACGCTCAGTCAGGAAGCTAATCTTACTGTGCTCCAAGTAAGTTGTTTTTAAGATTTTTATTTTATTTTTTTCATAATTTATACACGACACGAGATATACACGACTTTTTTGTCAAAAGATATAACAAAAGTTTTTGTATAAAAAACAAAAAATTGGAATTCACAAGATATGCACACAACTGTTCATTTTCATGGTCACAAAATCCCCCTTCCGGGATAACATACCAATTATGAATAACGTTGTATATCTCAGCATTTTATATGAGCATCCTGTGATGGAACAGAAGTAGAGTCATCATCATCATGGACCTAGTATAGTACTGGACGAATAGGGAGCGTGCCGCCGAGAGGGACAAAAAATGCAGTGAATCCATAGTTTCGTAGTACAAAATTCGGAGCATCAAGTTTCCGGCCATACAAAAAAGCGGCACGCGATGAGGGACAAAAGATATAATGCTTTATCATTTACTTACTCTGGTAAAATGTTGTATATAATTATCCTTTTGTTTTTGTGCGACTGAAAAGGAATATACAGCGCTCTATTTCTTACTTTCTCTAAGAGAATCACCCAGTTTTTAATAATAGAGGCATCCCTTGTGTCTCTGCCCAGTTAATAGTAAATGAATGACAGGTATGCAACTGGTTCATAAACGCGCGCCGACGCATCCTGCCCGAGATGATCCGTAGCGAGGGTCACGATCCACTGCACTACACCATATCCCGGCGCGGGCGCAAGCAGCCGGGCGGGCCGGGGGGCGGGGGGGTCGTCGTGGCCGAGTGGGACAATGTAGAGGCTGTGGTGAGTTATACAAACAAATCATTGATTGACTATTATCATTGAGATGTATTATAGAGCCACAATCATTGAAATGTATTATAGAACCACAATCAGACAAAAAAAAATGTAAACGCCAAAACTCTATGCACACTACGTAGTGCGCCGAGTTTTACTTTTTTGCGTACAAGCGACATTGAATGAACATAAAAACAAACGACATAGCGTCTACATTTAAATGTCAAATGTCATTGTAGAACATTGAATTTGCACGCACATTTTTTGAGTGTTGTCAGCTACTAGATTGGTGACTCTTTAGTATTATAGAGTCATAATGTCACCTCGATGATTACCTCGATGTTACCAACTCACAATATATTGAATGAGCAGGAGGGCAGTGCGGCTCAGGCGGACTTCTCCGAGGGTCTCCTGGTGTACCCCAGCGGAGACGAACTCAACGACACGGAGGAGGGCTACTCGTCCAGCGCAGTCAGCGAGGAGGAACTCAAGTACGACCCAGCCATGTGGCAGTCTGTTATACGGTCAGTACTATATACTACTAGCTGCGCCTCGCGGTGTTACCCGAGGTAGTTTCCGTTCCCGTGGGAATACCGGAATAAAAAATAGCCTATTTGTTATTCCCGGTCATAAACTATGTATATTCCAAGTTTCAGCCAAATCCGTTCAGTAGTTTTAGCGTGAAAGAGTAACAAACACACTTACATACTTACACACACACACACAAACTTTCACCTTTATAATATTAGTAGGATAATATTAGTATTAGTAGGAAGTAGGATAGTAGGATTCTATGTTACAGTTTTTGTATTAAAGTATTAAACCACACTTATATATTTCATTATAAATGAAAAATATATTCATTTATTCAATGTTGCAGTTTGAATGATAAAATATTTAAGCGGAGCATATTGGGAGCTCACCCGCACTGATCGTATGGGAATTTAACCTGTAAACCGGCGGAAAGACCCCGGGGTCGTTGGTACCTTTTACAGAAAGTTAAAATTAAATATTTAAATTAAAAATTTTAATTTAATTTTAATTTTCTATGACTTTTTAAGTTTTAGGTAATCGCTTTTTTAACCGATTCAGATTCGAAATATCGAATTTTCGAATTCGACAGAATTAGCCGTTAGTTAACAGGTAAAATAAAATAAATGCGCTAGCGCTTCACAAGAGTCATTTGTTATTGTACTAGCTTACTCGCCCGCGGCTTCGCTCGCGTGGTAACTACCTTGATAAAATATAGCCTATAATTATCAGTCATACGGAAAGTTCATGCTACACATCAGTGAAATAATTTTAAATCGTATGAGTAGTTTTGGAGATTCCCCCCAAACATACAAACAAACAAACCAACTTTACCTATTTATTAGTAGCAATTCAGAGTGTCGCAAAAGCTAAACTAAACTAACTAAAATTAATGCCATCCTTTTTATTTCCATCGCTATGAAAGGGACGGCAATATTTTTAGTTAGCTAAGTTTAGCTTTTGCGGTACTCCAAATTGCCACTATTATATTAGTAAAGATACCATGAGCTTAAAAAATGTTTTTGTCCCGTCTGTAGCTTACATTTAGGTTCGACCTTCGGATCGAAAGTCGACCTACATCCCACTCGGCCAACACGGCTCGACATGTTGACTAATATAATGTAACTTCCAGTGGCGGGGCGGCCGTGGTGGCGGTGCGCACGCGCGAGGGAGAAGACAACATGGCCGCCGTCACCCCGCGCCCGCGCGCGCGCACTTTGCAGGTATTACATTTATTTATTTATATATTTATTTATTATTCGGAAAACCAACAGCTAAAGTAGACAGATATAGATACATTCATAGTTCTAGAAAGCCAATTACAGGTCCTCACTGATAGAAACATAAAATTTTATATATTATAAAAACATTGTCTACTCGGACGTGCCTCTCACTACACCCTAACATCGTCGAAGGATGTTGAATGACAATAAAAGAGAGGATGATGACCCTTATTTTTTTGTCCCTTGTTAGCAAAAAATCTGGAAAGAAGGGAGGCCTTTGCCGTGCAGTGGGACGATATGGGCTAGTAAAAAAATAAAAATAGTTAGCAAAGTGTAACACTTTATACTTGGACGTATATCTGACTACGCTCTAACGTGGAATGTTTTATCCGACTTGATACTCGAAGAAAATTCTTGAGCTAAGCATTTATTGGATTATATACTCTTAAATAAACATATTAAGTTCGATAGAGTGCAATATTCTAAGTATTGTGTCTGACGAAGTTGTAAGTGAAATGGAACGCAAGCATTTTAGTTCCCTATTTAGGCGCGTGTGGCGCCATTGTCTGTGTCACTTCTGTTGCCTTTTTGTAGCTGCTGTAATAAAATGTGTAAATTATAATTTCATTTACCATCACGAAACTTTCCTTTAGAAGTTTATAATGTTCCCAGGTTGTAGAGAGAACCGGTGAGGGCGAACGTGACAAGTTCAAATGCCTGTACTTACTCGTGGAGACGGCCGTCGCCGTGCGCCAGAGGGAGAAGGAGACGGAGATAGAGACGGAAGAGGTGCCCGTCTAAGCACGGTAAGAAATAAGTATTAACTTTCCTTTAACAAGAATTGTTAAGCGTCGTTTGCAGCGGTCACGGTTTGGATGGGTGACCGCAAGTGGCATTAACAGCTGTATACTCAGCTGTTAATGCCATTTGCTTTCACGGCTTTTAAGTTGTTAAGCCATGACAGAAGTCTAGAAACTCCGAGAACAGATAGATAGATATAGCATTTGTTTGGACAACACAGAGCACAGACGAACATTACAATGTAAAAATAGGAAGGGAGACAGTAGATTTAAAAATTGTAGGTACTTAAAAGTCACAATTTTTTTTTATTGAAGACTATATTTGTTAGACTACTATTTCTGACTACCTTCACCCGCAAAGACGCAAAACTAAATACACGTACTTTTAGTCATATTTATATGACTACCTAATACCATGGACGAAGGCTTTGTCCATGCTAATACTTAATTGTTTGCCTACTGTCAACACATTTTAGTGCCTCTTAAAGTTTTAACGTAATGTATTTATTTCAGGTAATTTGCTTCAATGACTCGCGTCAGCTTTCCTCAACTTCCAGTAGGGATAGGTACGTCCCGAAGTTTTAACTGATATTATGTTTGTCCGCTAAATGTTTAACAACAATAGACTTTGTAACTGACTCTCAGAAACTAAACTACTACATATTTACATAACTGTACAAAATACAATTAAAACCAGTTGAGCCACCTAAGGATCGTTACAAACGATCTATAGGTAGCTCCACTGATCCAAACCACTGCCAGACGGAAGCGTGCCCAAGACACTGGCAGCATTGCCGCGCTGGATGGCAATGCTGATTGATTGAGGAAGTATGGTGTATGGCCACCATAAGTCTTTTTAGTGTAAATCACTATTAGTTAAACTTTTGAAGTAAAATTGGTATATTGTTACAACCAAAACAATGGAATTTCTTGAATGTTCGTTAACCCTCAGAAAGTATACCTACTTATTGCTGACAAGTTTTTTTTATAAGCAAAAATACACTAAGTATTCTTTATTAATACTTGTTTAAATGAAGCTCTATGCGATGTACACAACTCTTAAAATCTGTAACAGCAACAAAGTCTATGGTGATAAATAAATATGGCCTAAATTGCATTTCCCTCACCTATTTCAATTCAAAGTTTATATAAATTTTTAGAAGTTGCAACATAATAATACATCGTAATTTAATCTGTTAACCAAAGACGATTAATATCTAGAAGACAGACAAAGGTCATACACAAAATCGTAACCCGTACCAGATAGCCTGGAAACTTTAAAACATCAATTTTATCCAAGATATTTTAATTATTTTCTAGTTAAAATTACCTAAAAATTATTTTATATTGAATATTGTTGCTACCTACTACTAAGTATTGAAATTTCTTGGATAAAATTGATGTTTTAAAGTTTCCAGGCTATTTGGTACTGCGGGACAGGGTTACGATTTTGTGTATGGCCTTTGTCTGTCTTCTAGATATTAATCGTCTTTGGTGTTAACTCAATTTCTGCCTGAGTGCGTTTTATTTGTAAACTATTGACAAATGATTTGAGTTTCAAGTTTCAATTATCGGAAGTATTTTTATTAAATATTTCAATTGCAACTTGTATTAGTTTTATCATGTTTTATCAACTAGATAAAACTATTGATTTTGAATGAGCAATATAAATAACATAGTGAGAAGCTTATAATAGTGGCAATTCGGAGTATCGCAAAAGCTAAACTTAACTAACCAAAAATGTTGCCGTCCCTTTCTTAGCGATGGGAATAAAAAAGATGGCATTAATTTTAGTTAGTTTAGTTTAGCTTTTGCGACACTCCGAATTGCCACTAATATCTTGTTTATACAGTATACTAACTATATTAATATTTAGACACATAAATATTTATATTTCAAGTTTAATGACTTGCTATAACCGTTATCAAATTAAACATGAAAGCATTTCTTCAAGAGAAAACGACGCGCCTTTTTGATATAAAATCCAATAAACTTGAATTCTTATTGATCATACCGATTCTCCTAAGACCGGAGTGCTTTGACTAACTCAGTCACGGAACCCTATAACGTCCCGGTTTTAGGCTCAACTCACACCAAAAGAGCATCGAAGAGCAGCGAAGCGGAGCGCAGTTTCAGTGTCATACGAATTTCAACTTTATTTTAATTGCTATAATACTTATTATCGCATGAGAAACTCGAACGAGTCGCGAGGATGCCCGCGGCTTCGCGGGAATTCCGGCGATATTTATATTTATTTATTATATTTATCTCTGCGATAATAAGTATTATTATAGTAATGGAAGTAAATTTTAAATTCGTATGACACTGAAACTGCGCTCCGCTTCGATGCTCTTTTGGTGTGAGTTGAGCCTTAATGCCATTGGGATTGAAATTTGCACTTCTGGCGTGTGAATTTTCATTTGCGATAAAATACGGTCTAACTATTAAAAAAGTATCAGAGGCCTTACTCGGGATCAAAGAATACGAAGTTTCGTGACAATTTTCGGGTTCCAATTATGTTGGTGAACTATTACGAATTCAGTATCCACCAACATAAGCTGACCCCGAAAATTGACACGATTTGTTTTCGTTGTTTCCGAGTAGCCTCTGAACTCGGTCACATATTTACCAACGTATGTGTTGTTTTATGTCTGAAAATCCATCCTATTTTCTAGCAAGATGCTTCCAAGTTTTTTTTGTATTCACTATTTGCAGCTAGCACTTTTAAAACCATATATTAGTGGCAATTCGGAGTGTCGCAAAAGCTAAACTACTTAACTAAAATTAATGCCATCCTTTTTATTCCTATCGCTATGAAAGAGACGGCAACATGTTTAGTTAGTTAAGTTGAGCTTTTGCGATACTCCGAGTTGCCACTAATTTATGTTTCACCAAGGACGATATAGGTAATATCGTCTTTGGTTTAAATATACATTTTGGAAGAGCAATAGCAATCAGCTTTATTTTAAAATGAAGAAATCCTGGTTTAAATAAAACTACGGTTTTTCAAATTCAATAAAATCATTTAGTAGTATTTTTTTATATATACTCTTTGGGCGCTTATTTATTTATTTATTTATTTTAAGCCTATTGTGTCCCACTGCAGGGCAAAGGCCTCCCTTCTCTTTTTCCACTCCTGTCTGTCTTCAGCGATAAGGGCCCATTTTGGGCGCTTACGGCTCTAAAATAGTCCATATGGGCTAGTCATATATAAAATTGCAATATACATTTAGTATACAATTTATATGACTGTATAATACTACAGTGTAGTTATTACTAAGATTATAACCCTATATCAATCCTATTCAATCTTGTATGTCTCAGAAACAATTTATTTAGAGACTGATAAATATTTGAACTTACCTATTGTAACGATAAAATGCGTATTTTGGCATTTAATCTCCGATTTGACTGCATCTGAAATTATATTTTACCTTGTCTACCTTGACAAAATGGTTAAATATAATTTTAGATTATTTTTACATTATATTGATTTATATTGGAGCGACTCGCGCGATAAAAAATTGATTATACTCGTACAGCCAGTGTCAAATTTATATGAGCGTCTAGAGTAGGCAAAATGATCAGAAAAACATAAAAGCAATTTGATATACACAGTTCGAATCATCATATTGTTGCAAACTGCTTAGGTATAGGTGCTTGCAACAATATGATGATTCGACGCTCATATCAATTTGACGCTGACTGTACCTACTATATTTCTATAAATTGCTTCTGTCATCCAGAATCAAAACACGTGTTGTTTTCGAAATCGGCATTATTTTCAGATTAACTTACATGGTATAAATAAATGCCAAACGTGTGAAACATCAACCTTTGTACTTTGATATATTAGGGTCAAACTACTTGTTACTTCAGTTCCAGCATTCATTTATGCATTGAAAATGTCTAAAAGGTATAGTCAAGTGATTTCATCCATTCCAATTATTTTTTTTCAGTAGTCATTTGTAATACAGAAACAAAGAGAATCCATTCAAGTTCACAAAATTTTTGTAAACAAACTGCGTCGAAACTTCAAATTCAGTTTAACGAAGTGATTTTATCCACTTTGACTAAAAATATTTAAAGACTTCTAAGTTCTTAACAGCTAGATTTGTGCAAGTTAAACTTGAAAGGGTTTTCATGATATATAATAAATTTTAATGCAATCAGGCTATTGGGACCGCGGTTCCTTTTTCTTGAGGTCCCAAACGGCTGCCTTCTCAACACTTTTTACCATAAACAAGCCCCCAGTTCGCTCGGCCCACAAACTGAAGTTTAGTTATTTATTTCATATTTTCGGTCTGGAGTATCACCATTTTTTGATCACACTATCTTTATTTAGTTTCTGAGACATTAGTGGCAATTCTAAGGCCTGTATTCAGAGACCTTACTCAAGCGTCGATCTGTGCTTGAGCGTCGATTTAAGTATCGTTTCTTATTCAAGAACGTTACTTGAGAGTAGTTTTGCTGATCAGAGTTCAGCTGAGTCGAGTTCAGCTGAGTCGAGTTCACCTGAGTAATTCCTTATTCAAAAACCTCAATCAAATGAAATCGATGCTTGAGTTTGACATTTTTCAAAGGAATCTGAGTAAATGCTTGAGAGTGGTCTGGACCACGCTTGAGCATTTACTCAGATAGCATTTTTGTTTTGTTTTCAGTAAAAATGGATAATATATTCGATTCGTTGTATTTTCGAGGTCATCTAAGCATGCTAGAATAACGGACACACAAGACAAGACTTCAAAATATGCATGGGGACCTTGTTTCTGTTTCATACAGACAAATGTTATAAGGACTTGTGAATTTATAGTTAGTATTAGCACAGATAAAAGAATAAATCCCTGGATGAAAAATTAATGGCGACTCTCGAAAGTGAAGTAAAAATAATAGGTAGGTACTATTAGTTTAGTCTTGGTAGGTAGGTACTCTTAAGGATTACTTACCTACTTTATTTATGTCGAAAATTCTACCTACGTACATAACCTAAACACATTTGGTTTGGCTGGGGTAAAATAAAAAATATATTGACAAAACTACCATAATGTTTTTATTTAATATTTTACACACACTTATTTAAAACGTATTAAATAAAGTTTATAGGAGTCACGGGAAACAGCTAATCGTTAGATCATGTCCAGGCTAAGCTTGTTGAGAGAGATCCTTCGTGTCTCGTCATCTTCAACGAGTGCTGGTGCTATCTTCCACAACGTTTGTGTCTACAAACACTACATAATGCATCAGACCAGGGCAAGAAGCACTACCGCCGATAACCAAGCAGTATTACCTGTCTTTGGTCAAAGCGTAAAAATAAATTCATTGATTTCACATTTTCATCCCGCGATTTGGCGATTGTTGAAATTTGATTGACTTGCTTGACGACTGACGTATGAATGAATGAATTTGTCAGTTTTCTAAAGTCGTTCCGTTACACGTTATTTTTACTTCACTTTCGAGAGTCGCCATTAATTTTTCATCCAGGCATTTTGAATTTCTGCGTATAACGGAATGGAAGTAGGTACAAAATAAATTAAAAATGTAAATGAGAACAGACTGAATTCATAAACAAAAAGGAATCGACACTTGAGACTCGATTTAGCTGAGCATTTACTCAAGCAACGTTCTTGAATACAAACGATACTTAAGTGTGTGCCATAACGCCGAGGAATGAGCGGGAGAGCGAATAATGTTTTTACTCGTGAGTGAGAAGCGCAGAACGATAGACACGCAACATAATTTATAGCGAAAAAACAGTTTTTATTTAATTACAAGTTAATTAAACAAGCAATCGAAAAATTAAAAAACCAGAACTAAATGAATACTTCTAGGCTATTTGTCAAAACATAAAACCAACAAAAATAGCGTTCTGTTCCTGAGATAAATAGCAAACTGTGTGAAAAACATGTATTTTTCAAAAAAATATATGATCGAGAAAACTTTTACCAATCGTGTTTCTAAAAAACCACAACGCAAGATAAAAGTTCAAAGTTTAATTTCTCCAAACATTATAAGGTGGTATCTTTCACGGATTTTGAGATCTAATACGATTCAAACCACATATTTGCTACCTACGGCCTCTTAAGTGTGTGCCATAACGCCGAGGAATGAGCGGGAGAGCGAATAATGTTTTTACTCGTGAGTGAGAAGCGCAGAACGATAGACACGCAACATAATTTATAGCGAAAAAACAGTTTTTATTTAATTACAAGTTAATTAAACAAGTAATCGAAAAATTAAAAAACCAGAACTAAATGAATACTTCTAGGCTATTTGTCAAAACATAAAACCAACAAAAATAGCGTTCTGTTCCTGAGATAAATAGCAAACTGTGTGAAAAACATGTATTTTTCAAAAAAATATATGATCGAGAAAACTTTTACCAATCGTGTTTCTAAAAAACCACAACGCAAGATAAAAGTTCAAAGTTTAATTTCTCCAAACATTATAAGGTGGTATCTTTCACGGATTTTGAGATCTAATACGATTCAAACCACATATTTGCTACCTACGGCCTCTTAAGCAACGAATCAATGCTTAAGCAGAGTTCCGCTGAACCGAGTTCAAATCGACGCTTGAGTCAGGTCTCTGAATACCGGCCTAAGTATCGCAAAAGCTAAACTTATCTAACTAAAAATGTTGCCGTCCCTTTCATAGCGATGGGAATAAAAAGGGATGGCATTAATTTTAGTTAGTTTAGTTTAGCTTTCGCGACACTCCGAATTGCCACTATTAAAGATTTATATCGAATGTAACTCTACTAATATAACAGTAATACCGACTATTATTACTACAGTAACCTTGTACATACGTAGTTTAAATTTAGGTTTATGTAGTGGTATGTTTTAGTTTGTTTTTTAACAAATCTCGGGTAGTTTAGCCGCTTTTAGACTTGTTTAGGGTATAAGTAAGTTTAATATACGATTAAATATTTTGTTTAACTGTCAATAAGACGACATTTTGTATCCAATCTCTAGCAAAAGCATTGAACGATAATGTCTACGAAGGAGCTTTGTAGTGATTTTAAATGGAGTATTTTTATGTAACCTATTATTAGTGGCAATTCGGAGTATCGCAAAAGCTAAACTTAACTAACTAAAAATGTTGCCGTCTTTCATAGCGATGGGAATAAAAAGGATGGCATTAATTTTAGTTAGTTTAGTTTTGTCGCTCTTGCGACACTCCGAATTGCCACTATTGTCTTAACAAAATGGTTGTCGGATCTAAAATGATAATTCGATATTTTGTAAGTCCCGTCTTATTTACTTTCAATATAAAATCCGTTTTTAACCCTCTGAGGACCATAAGACTAGGGGAGATGCTGTAAACGTTTTGTATGTTTAAGATGATCTATTTAGTGCCTAGAAAACATATTTCAACGCCAGAATGCAATCAACTATTTTAGTTTTTTTGGAATTTTATGGGACATGGATGTCCCTATGGTCGCTAACAGAAAATATTTTATGCAATTACATATATATTTTTTCTAGGCTCATACACTGTTTGGGGTATTATTATCAAAAAAAAGATGAAAATTTATAATGTAAAATAATTTATTTATACGAATCAGTCATAGTTAGTACCATAACAAAACATTTACGGTCATTAGTAATAGCACAGATGAACTTTTTACATAATATATATCACACAAGTTTAGTTGTCTTTTTTGAACGTTTATAGTTTTCTCCATTGGGTGCAATGGGATAGATCGTTTTATAGATTTGCATATGGTACCTACTCATTTTTGAAGACGGAACGTCTCGCAGCCTCACAGTGATGGTTTCACTGTGAGGCTGCGAGACGATCCGTCGTTGATCAAGCTTCGAGCGACGACTTGTCTGAACTGTAAGCTGGATAACAGAATAGTAGTCTGTGATAACAAACTTCCACTTCTTTCTTTATCTATTCGTCTTTTTGTTTTTCTAACTTGGTATAAATGGTAGGTATGTGCATTGTTTACTGAGATATCAAAGAATAGTCTCAAATAGGTAGTATTTTATCTTTGATCTGCGATCTAAATCATACGTCACCTAACGTTGATCCTTATGATCAACACCTCCCATGTTTTTATTTTATGAAAGGCACCGCCATGTTTGGTTCTGTAGACCAATAATCTCTCAATTATGGTAAAATAAGATAGTCTATTACTAAGTTCACACCAAGAAATGCTTCCATCTCGTCAGTTTGGTCTTCCGTGTCGAGTAGGTACCTAATAAAGTGTCTTCGTCATCGCTATTATCGCCCATCAATATTTGTTGAACTTGATTTTTACTAAGTTCAAATATTTTTCCACTATTACGAGACATAATCTGTAATAAAAATAGTAAAAAACTGTACAAAACTCTCATAATATTCTATACAAATACTTTATAAACATTGATGAAAAGTATCTCTTTACGCCCACAGGGACAGTGGTGTCCCTTTGCATTTATAAGTATTTATCAATAACGCAATCATATTTTTTTGTATTACAAGTAAAATAAAATAATAGTTTACTCACCAGGTAATAGTTTTTTCACGAAATTTATTTGTGATACTCACTTTCACACCTCATAAATCTTGTATAAACTTTTCGTTTTACGCGCCAATCAAACTATCAACTTTCATATACCATAGACATAAAGTAGTTCCGTTTACATAGTGCTGCCTGCTATAACTAGTTAGAAATGACATTAAAATATAAGAAAACAATAAAAAAAACACGGTCGATAGAATTTTTATTTAGATTTTTATACTTTTTTTGCTGGGGACGCCCGCGTCCCCGTAGTCGTCAAAGGGTTAAGATCCTACATTTTTCGTACACAAAATAATATTACTAAGGACGATGTAAGTTAATAAATAGTGGCAATTCGGAGTGTCGCAAAAGCTAAACTAAACTAACTAAAATTAATGCCATCCTTTTTATTCCAATCGCTATGAAAGGGACGGCAACATTTTTGGTTAGTTAAGTTTAGCTTTTGCGATACTCCGAATTGCCACTAATGTCCAATTAAAAGTAGTTCTTTATTCGTGTGGCTTTGAAAGTAAATTACATGGGACAGCATAAACGTAATTTAGAACCAAAATACACATAGGTAGGTCTTTACTCTACAAATCGATGTATCGATCTCTCAATGTGGTTCATAATGTTGGTGAAAAGAGCTCGATACATACGCTGAACGAAAATTAACACAATTCATGTGTTTTAGGTTCAAGAGAAAAAGGCCTAATTTACGTGTATTTTGTAACAATTGATATTTTATTGTTTTCAATAACATAGCTGACATCACATTATTAATCCAGTACTACTGTTTAGCACCCTGATTTGTTCGACTGTAAACGTTTGAAGTTACAAATCGTATCTTCAGCATTACGCCCGATTCAGGAAAATGTGCTGAGGGGTTAACGCCAGTTTACCGTAGTATTGGATACTGTCCTCGATACCGAGTCAAGTATCACAAATGTATGAAAATTCAGTGCAGCGCCTCCCCCGGTAACTTGCACGAACTAAAAATTCCATACTTTTAGAATACTAATTGACACGAGAGGATAGATCACTATACTACACAAAAACCGCCGTTAACCCTACTGTACTGCGCATATAAGGCATATAATAATACTGTAACTTGATTGTAGTTCCTAAGTTTACTGTAAGAAGGTATGTTTTAGTTTATCCTATGGGGTTATTTTCTACCTGAGTACAATAGAGTCGAGTATTTCCGTTTGTGTAAATATATTTTCTTGGAAGAACTTGTAACTTGTTAGTGATGTAATAAATTGATTTCGCTAAATGTTCGTTTTATTTGACACCTTGAAATCGAAACCAAATATTGTAAAAACCTTTATTTTATTTAGAACTCTGCACATTATTTTATTAAAGAATGTAGGTATGACTATTTTAAACAACACGATTATTATTCCTTTTGGTGCAGTTATTAGTTACATTATAATAGTCTTTGATTATTATAAACATAAATAATCATCAGTACAGTTCTTCCTGCCACTAGCAGTCACAAACTAAATCATCTCTTCAACTCAGGCATTATTATGAATTTTTTTAAATATTATGATGAACCAGTTGGTCGCAGTGAAAGTCCTGATGTAAATATGTAGGGTATAGTTACTTCAAAATCTTGGAATTGGTTAAGTAAGTTGATTCTTGTTTGTAATAAGACCTCCGCGATTTTATACGAAGTAGCATGTTTTGCTGTGCATGTTTGTCTTACAAACATTTTTGCATGATCTGCAGTTCATGTCTGGGTATTGTAGTAGATACCTACATTACTCGTAGTTTCTGATAACGACACAGGGAATTTGAATCATTCAAATTGAATGTAGAGGTGGTCTAAGGATTGTATTCAGAGGGAATTTCAATGTAGGGTGGTCTACGTTCGACTTGAGTCTTCGCTCAAGTACCTATCGTTGTTTTGACAGTTCTCTTTGGAAACTGAATGACGGATGATTCACGCTTAAGTATGGACTCCGAATAAGAGCCTAATGGAGCCTTAGTATGGAACTGATAAGAGTAAAAAAGTGCAGGGTAGAAAAAGGGCAGTATTATTTCCTCTGTAAAAGTTTATACTTGTGATTTATGTAGGCAAGTAGAGTTCAGTCCTGTGGTAGAGTTGAACTCAAAAAGTAAAGTAACGTAAGTATCAATAAGTATAAAAAAAACATTCATTCAACAGGCTTGTTTCTACTTTACTGAGAACAATTAGTGTTAATTTGAATCACTTGGATTTTTATTTCGCACGGAACAAATGAAACATTTCTGAAATTATACAAGTGTTTATTTATTGACCAACGTAACCTACTATTCTTTCTTAAACCTATTTAATTTACGTTTTTAGGTCTACTTATAACAATAACTCGCATGACAAAAGCTACAATTATTTCTCTTAAAAAAATATTTGGTTGAAGTTTTATATTTGACGTGCCTTTGGCTACCCCAATTCAAATTATGGACATCTTCAAAGTATCATACATGAATGACAAAAATCTGAAAGATTGTACTTTTCGTGTCGTATTATTTTGTATTTATAAATAATGGAACAGGCATTCCAATCACCTAGCATGTAAGACGAAACTGAAGTGATCCTTGAGGTCCTACCAAAATAAACGACTTTCTTTGATCCCGGACACACTTAATCTTAAAAATGCCTTAAACTCGAGGGGAAACAAGTCTTATCACTATGAAAATACGGGTTTCAATCGTGTACGATATCCAGCCTGCTGATATTAGCCCGTCGCTTAGCGCAGTTTGCGTCAGGGGTAGGAGACTTCCTCTTAGAAGACCCGGTTTCTTCAATCACGATGTCTTGAGTGGGTATTTCCATAAGGAGTTTGTCGATGCTGCTTGTGTTTGTATCCTGCTTTTCATCTGGAGAGAAGAGTTTTGATTGAAATAATGCTGAAGAACCCTGCTTCAGAAAACGAAAAAGGTGGGTTTTTCCCCCATCGCGTGATGTGTGACACGTTGGGACAATATTTACGAAAAAAGTTTGAGTAACAGTGTGAATCGATGGGAAAAAAATGCCGTGTCACACTTTTCTCGTCTTTTGAGCCTTCGAATTGGTCTTGAAGCGGCTTAAAAACTTGGTTACAACACAGATAAAAGAATACTAGGTAGTTACAAGAAGAAAAAAGCTCATACGAACTTAGCTGAGATAATGGTGCTTAGGTATTGGTCGCCTCAAGCCTCTACGACCTACATCTCCAATCAAAGGTTAACATCCCATTGAGTTATGTACCTGTAGACAGGATATAAACTCTATTGACACTAGTGGCAATTCTGGATGTCGCCAAAACTTAACTAAAGCAATTTGACAGCACTAAAACTGATGCCATCCTTTTTATTTCGATCGTTATGAAAGGGACGGCAACATTTTTAGTGCTGTCAAATTGGTTTAGTTAAGTTTTGGCGACATCCAGAATTGGCACTATTGTCTATCCATTAAGAAGGAAGACTCATATTATTGATCCTAGCTCTAGCTAGAGTCTAGATATTATTTTGTTTTGTCACTCTATTGTCAATGAAAATAGAAAGCAACAGATTTAACAGCTATTTCAGCTCTATGAAGCCTCTATTATGAATAACAGGGCTGAAGAAGTAAGGTCTGAGTGTGATAGACTCGATTAACACGTGTCCGTGGCCTCCTTTAGTCAGGTAGACAAAGAAGTCAGCATTAATTATGAAAGTGGGCAATAGTGGCAATTCTGAGTGTCGCAAAAGCTAAACTAAACTAACTAAAATGAATGCCATCCTTTTTATTTCCATCGCTATGAAAGGGACGGCAATATTTTTAGTTAAGTAGTTAAGTTTAGCTTTTGCGACACTCAGAATTGCCACTAATATAGTGATAGAAACAATTGATGGAAATTTATAAAACTATATTTGACTTAAAAAATACATGGCAAAGTAAATTGAAAAAACGTTAGGTTGCCTCAAAATTAACATTCTTAGTTTTAAAATTAATACCTTGTCTTTGGCCTTTAAAGAGATTGAATTAAAAAGGTTACGATGGGTCGATCGATACTTTAATTATCAAGTAAAAAAATATTTTGCACTTCCTAATATAAGGTCAACGTGGGGAACACCGTCTAGGCTCTAAGTCCGTCTAGTGGCAATAACTCCCTTATTTGAATAGCTAGAGCCCTATAACTCGGTGGGTAAAACAGCATCATGGAGCTCGTTCGAACTTGGGATCATAGATGGCCTAATATCTATATTTTGGAAGAAACTTGACAGTCATTTTTTTGCGCGAATTTGGCACAAAGTTGGAGATTGACGTCTTGTCGAAAAATATAAAAAAAAGCGGAAAATCTAAGGAAATTTACGATTGTCTTTGATAACGTAAGGCATTTGCAGATCCAAGATTTGATTTCTGCTGTTCGATTCAATAATTAGGCATTAATTTAGTAATTATTACCGATTGAAAAAATATTACATTCAAATTTTCAAGTTGGGAAGTCCGTCTACCATGGATAAGGCAAGTCCGTCATATGCCGGTCTTGCCTTTTTATCAGATTTTGTCAACCTTTTCAATAGTTGACATTTTTTAAATTATTTTAGATAGTATGATTAGAAGTGTAGTATTTTTTTATTATACACCTGTCTACGTAATTATTGAAGAATATGCACTGGAATGTTTGCAGTAGGACTAGCATTACGTTTAACTGTCCTTGCTTACAAATTGTGAATGTTTAAGCACATACCTATTTTATTTTATTTTCGATAATTTTACACAGCAAGCAGCTTGGAATTGGCACGGACTTTATAAACAATGATCGTATTATTACATAGATCTGATTCTTCTTTTATAATTTCGCCATTTTGAGTTAGGTAGTGGATAGGTTATGCCAGGATTTGAATAAAATTCGAACCCCTTTTATGATTATCATGGATTTTAAGAATGATTTTGTAGTTATCATTTCCAATTTCTTACACAAATAAAGATTCCTTTATTTTTTTATGTTTTATTTAAAAAAAAAATACTGAGGGAAGTAATTCGTAAAAATGTTTGCAACCACTGAAATCACGTTGTCACCAAAAATATGCCGGTCTTGCCCTTAGTTAGATATAATTTTATTTTCCATGAAAAGTATACCTACCTTACTCTCAAATACTTGAAACACAAATTGCAACGGCAGTTTTTCATCTTTGTTTGATACTGTATTCATACATATTGGCTCACAAATTACGATTTTATTGCGAGATGAAATGACTAGACGGACTTACCTCAAACTGCTTGGGAAGTCCGTCTACACGCCGAGTTTAAAAAAAAATGCTTTATCTAATGGGTTAATTACAATTAACCTTGTTTTCGGCCTATTTTGAGTAGATTAATATATTACCAATATTTTCCGCTAACTCAAGTTACTTAGAAAGCGTTTCTCGATTCATAAAGTTAAATTGAAATTGAGTTGAAGAATACTATGCCGGACTTCCCCACGTTGACCTTACCTACCTACATATACTCTAACAAACTATAAATATTATGATCCCAAACTTTTAGATTAAATGTTATGTTAGTAATTTTTGGCTAACCTATTCTTTAGGTTGTCTTTAGCTGGAGTCTTCACCTAGCATGTAATACGAACGAAGCTGAAGTGATCCTTGAGGTCCTACCAGAATAAACGATTTTTATTTCTTTTATCAACAGCTCGTTTAAAAACTTGTACCTATAGGGAATGTAGGTATATAAAGAATCTTAACGAATCCGAATGAAATTTAGTTCCAATCTAGGTACCTAATTTATTAATTCTATTCTTATTCTCTTCTTTCTTTCTACACCAAAATCATATAGGTTTTTGTCAAGAACGAAGTATAGCCACTTCAGGCTACATCGTTCATAGTTTTTGTATACCTACCTACCTATAGTAAAATGGCCCTGCTCAGCTCAGCCTTGTAGATACTAACGCCGTTAACCAAACGCAAAGTAAAAACCTAGGAAGATTAGGTAATAACCTACGGTCTCTAACCTATGGGCCCCGGTTTCCCGAGCTGCTTCAGGCGAAACTCTTCCTGCGCGAGCCGCTGTCTCCGCTTCCGTTCTGCGCGTGCTTCCTCTTCCGTCATGCCCTCTATCTTCGCCGGTTCCTGCTGTCAAAATTATAACATTAAGTCAGTGAACCCTTGGACATCGTAAGGATCAGGAATGATGAGAAAGAAAGAAAAAATCATTTATTCTTGTAGGACCTCAAGGATCACTTAAGTTTCGTTTTACATGCTAGGTTATTCTAATGCCTGTTCCATGGGAGATGTCCACGTTTTGGGCATAGTGATCATGATTCATTTTCTTTTCGATGATTAATGTTGTCTTCAGTATTTTCAACCTACTTCAAAAAATGAGGTTCTTTATGTTACACTGTATGTATTTTTTTTATGTAGGTAAGTATGTTCACCCACCCGGCACTAAGTGGATCGATTTTGAAAATTATTTTTATGTTTGAAAGATTTGCCATTTCATAGCAGTTCGTATGTTATACAGGATTCTTAAAAAACATAAAAAGGACTAAAACAAACAGAACAAGAAACTTTACAAAAATTTCCAAACAATTTATTCCATAAAAACATGAAGGTGCCGAGTTCACACAAAGTCTTTATCTAATAAGTACTTCTGCAGTTATTGCAAACCTACTCCATATCTTTGGACCTGGGCTAAAATGGCCACCAAAAAGTTTTCAATTTAAGAATCAAACCTATTAATATTTATAATGAGAAATTTAAAAAGAAACTTCAAAGTACCTAACCATTTTAGCCCTCGAGGTAATTTATTTATTACGTAAGACTTTAGAGTGGTTTTTAATTAAACATAATTATACCTATTAAACCATGTTATGCCAAGACTTTCCAAAATACCAACCGAAAATATATTGATGATCCGAATGATTCAAATCTTTTTTTAAAGGTAAGAAGCAAAGTTTTTCGTATATTTTTTTTAATTTGTCTATGATTTGGTTTAACAAGGATCAGATTTAGAGATATATCTTTTAAATAAAATAAAATATAGTTATAGTCCATAATATTACCAAGTAAGTACGGTATTACGTAATAAATAAACAACCTAGCATAACTAGAGTCCGCCCACAAACACGCTAAAACCTGGATAAAATATAGCCTAATGCTTCCAGGTTCTAAACTATTCAAACATCCATCTAAAATGGTTCAGTCGGTACGCGATTGAACTCTCTTTCGCTCATTTATCATTATGATATTCTATTTAGTAAAACCAAGTCCTAAATGATGTACTGTAAAAGTATGCTATAAACGTGTAAATTCTATGTAGTGAGAATAATATATCAAGCGAAATAGTATGGTATCGGCCTGTTTAGCCATCCTTATGTAACCTACAGGTAGGTTAATTATTATAAGTTAGTATTTATATATTATATATTATATATTATATAAATACTAACTCTATTCATAGCCTGTTTAAGGGTTAAAATGCCTAATTTTTTTCTAAACTTTAGGAATAGTTTACCATACCACTTTGCTCCGTCCAAATTGTCTGTAAAATACCTAAGGTACAGTCAAGATGAAATGTGTTAAAGAGAATGTTTTATGGATCTCTGAATCAATAGATTTGTTTTATACAATAATGTATGCTAGGAAGCAGAATATACCTACACAATACACATTAAATAAATAATAAATAAATATCCTAGGCTAGGACAATCCACACAGCGTCATCTAGTCCCAAGCTAAGCAATTTAATGCTTGAGTTATGGTAACTAGATGACTGATAATACTACATAATAATTTTTACTTTAATAAAAAAATTAAGATAAATATTGCAATAATTTTTTACGCTGACTGTACCATTCCGTTTTTACCGTGACATAGTTATAAAAATGCATATCTTAACTATTGAATAAATAGTGTCGCAATACGTAGAAAGAGATACGTAAGTAGGTGTATAATATTCTAGAAAATACGTGCAAATATTCCACTGCGATCAGCCATTTTCATTTAAAATAACAATCGGTCATATTACGAAATGCATTTTTTGATGACAAGTTTAATTACTTGTACATTGTAAATTACTCCATACATAATGCTATTTTGCAAGTTGGCATGTGCCAAATCTAATATTAAGACGTGTCTCTGACTACCTATTGCCGCTTTTACGTTAGGCTTTAGGTACTCTTACAAATCACAATCGGTAAATTATGGTGGTGCAGTTTATGTTAGTTTAAATTGAGCTCGAAAAGCATCACCAACACAAGCTGAACTACGAAAATTGCCACAGTTTATAGTTTTTTTTTTCGAGAGAGGCTTCACACATTTACGATTCCATGAAAGGTGGAGACAGACTGCTAGGCATAAGGTAGTCTTTTTCCACCTTTAAAGGTAGGATGTATTCAAAACATCACTTTAGTAGACGTTAATCGTCTTACAATCATTAATTGAGCCAATACAACCGGCGCGGGCGCGCTATCGAAACACTTACAGTACAGATAATCATGAAAAAATTACGTAAAAAATAGTATTTACTTATTCGTATTCCTTATTTATCTTCTATATTCAAACCAACGACATACCCTTATTCTAGTAATACAACCCATACAACTAACGGACTACGTCTAAATGTCTAAGTAACTCATCCTCGGTTTTATTACACACTACATTACTTTTTCGAACCAGCGAGATTCGAACTCACAGTTTTAGGCTTATTGTTATTATGCTAATTCGAATAAAAATGCTTAGGAAAAAAATTACCTGTCAAATGCAGAGTTAAAATCTCTCGTTTGATTTGAAAATATGAAATTTTGATAAAAGTTTGACTTTTTTGATGATTTGCCATTTTCCTATAAAGTAGTGGCCATCTTGAAATAAAAATCATGCTGTTTTACATAAACTTTAGAAAAAAGGTGTAAAAATATTTTTTGGCAATTTCTAGCTACAGATCCCACAATCTACTTAACATCAGGTTTCCCAGGAGACGGGGTCTTGTGCTCATCAGGGAACTGTTTCTCCACCTGCTCAGCGACCCACTTCTTCACCTTCTGCTCAGTCCAGAACCCATCATAGAAAATGGTCGGTTTGATCCAACAGCCCCGATTCTGCTGCGGTCCATACTGCATCTCACCTTCCCGGCACTGATTCTTACACTCCATAGACCCAGGGCGAGAGTTCACGACCAAATTCTTCGGGGGGATGTTGAAATTCAAGTTAACGTTACCATGAGGCTCGTAGAAGTGCCACGGCCCGCACTCGTAGTAGTTCGGGTAGACGGGGGGGATCTGCGGGGCGAGGCGGGGAGGGGCGTACATGGGGGGCACGACGGACCCCATGACGGGTTGGAGGACGAAACTTACGTTGGAGTTCGGTCGAGGATGGACGAGTTGGACCGGCATCGGGGGCTGCGGGCGGGGGTTGGCGGGCGCGCGGGGCTGCGCGGGCATGGGGTGGGTCCTAGCGACCGGCGCTGCGTTTTTCACAGGTGGAGGGTTAACAGGTCCATCAACTGAGTTTTTTCTTAGATTCTTGACGAGCGGCGGGCCTTCCAGCAAGGGTTTGGTGTGGTTGGTGTTGAGGTTGACGATGTTGGTGGCATGGTTGATGTTGGCAAGATTGGTGTTGACGATGTTGGTGGTGGCAAGGTTGGTATTGGCGGAATTAGCAAGGTTGGTACTGGCGAGATTGGGGAGGTTGGCAATGTTCTGATTGTTTTCTAGCAAGGGCTCCGAGGTGGATTCTCGAGTGGTCTCTAGAAGCTCAGTCAGCTCTGTGGCCACTGCACCGCCGAAACTGAGCAGTGTCTCTCGCAAAGCATTCGTCACAGCAACCTGCGAACAAATTAGAAATAAATTAGAGCAGTGACCAAATCACAGTGCAATATAGTCCGAAACTAACCAAAATTTGTTTAATTAGAACTAACTTTTTGTTTAAGCATTTAGGCACATTATGTGTTTTACCAGACTAATGCCGTCGAATGATTGGTCTGGCTGATAATACCCTGAAAGTGCTTAATAGTAGCAATTCGGAGTATCGCAAAAGCTAAACATAACTAACCAAAAATGTTGCCGTCCCTTTCATAGTGATGGGAATAAAAACGATGGCATTAATTTTAGTTAGTTTAGTTTAGCTATTCCGACAATCTGAATTGCCACTAATAAGTACCTAATAATCGCAGTATCTAATTCATATATTTTGTGGGTTAACATCTTGATCACCTTGGCACCTTGCTTTGGAGATATATTTCTGTTATTGTTTAGTTATTTTTATAATGTAATGAACAAACCTTCCTAGACTTGTAAATCGCAAATCCTTTATTACTGGCCACTGAGGTTGCATATCCTATGTTTTCTCTGTGGAGGTCAATATTCTTGACAGTGATGGATACAAATGCCACCACTCCAGCACAGTACTTGCCGTTTGTTTGGTCTACGAAATCTGGAAATGGAGAGAAAGTATTTTAAACTAACTTACATAAATGAAAAAATCTAATTACATACTTTAAATTAACATTAGAGTCAACATTATCAGATACCTGCCAAGCTCTTAACTATTCTTAACAACGTCTGGATGTTTTACAAAAGATGACTGATATTGTGTACATTATCAGTCATCTGGTTACCACAACATAGCTTGGAACTAGATGACGCTGTGTGAAATGTCAAAGGATATTTATTTATTCTGAGAGTAGCTTCATGGGTGAGACTGACTTCTTGCAAGAACACAACTGCCTATTTAGGTATAAGAAGATAGACCCAGATTTTTCACAGGTTGCAAAAGAAGAGTAAAAGTCGCTTAATCTAGTGTTTGAAATGTTTTTTTATTTGATAATCAAGCTTCATAGTTGATAGCTAGCTAACTTGGAGAATTCTTACCGAGTTCCTGTTTCGTGACTCCCCAGTTCCAGTTATTGAAACCCCACTGCGCGTGGCCAAAGTTGATCAGCTGCTGCCGCCGCTGTTGCTGCTCTCCGTCGTCTTCAACCGTCTCAACTGGCAAATTATCAGGCTGTAAGAAGATTCAACAAATCACGTAAACAAAACCTGTTTAGTTTTTATTCCCACTGCCCACTACAAATAAACTTCAGTTATAAATATATGGCACTAAGTGAAAACCATGATATTTACCATTTTGATGCTGCAATTAGCGACAGGGAACCCTGGCTTCCGCTGCATCATAGGGCCTGTATGTCAGCCACCTTTGGTATCTGCCATGCAATAGCTTACGAAACCTGTTGATTGATTGGCATCAACTATGAATAAATATTTGTTTATTTTAATTATTATTATCGGCAATATTTTGTGAATTGGGTAAATAAATAATGGTACTTTTGCTCGAACGAAAAAAAATACTGAGTGAGTGAATGGTGAATGAATGATGGATGAATCACAGATTAAAATAAAAAATAGTAAAGGATATTCGCTTGGACTTGATTGCGGGCACCATGCTCTTTGGCGGGCACTACACATTGACTTCAACTTGGTTCCAACATTGGCTACGAATACAATGGCCAATTGCATAGCAATGCTCCGTTTGTGTTCAATAACCGTCGAAGATCGATCCCTACATGTGGGGCCCTCATTAGGGATACTCTCGGAACCCCCCTAAAGCTCATACCCACTACACTGAATTTTGAATTGAAATATATTGAAATTTGAATCAATTGCTACCATTGACACTTCCTTCTTCTGAGATTGCTACTTACCCTTTACGTCGTTTGCCTGTTTTATTCTGTGGATGGTTGAGTGGTTGTATTGCTGTCAATGGCTGTCATTTCAAGTCAAGATTGTCAAGTCAAAGTCTGTCAAAGTCAGATCAAATCTGCTGCGCTTCTGCGCTGCTCTGCGACTGCGAGTTCAAGCAAAGCCAGCGTTGCCAGAATGTAACTTTTGTAACATTTTACGTTACTTTTGACCCTCTCATGTTACCTCCATGTTACACGACTCAATATGTTACTTTTGTGTTACTTTTAGGTCATTAAAAATAAAATTTAACTACCAGTTCAAATTAGCTACCCTGTCTCCATTCATTATTATGATAACGTTTTTTCATATTCATTGATGACAAATTAAACACATTTGTTAAAATTTATTAATAGGAAGCTAAGTTCTTAGTTGTACCTATTTATTTTTTAACGTGCTGATTTCCTGCAGTCAATTTAATCAACGAACCCTAAAGTGTAAAGGTATTAGTTTTTGTGATTCTATAGATAGAGCATCTAAATGGAGTGTAGGTAGGCACATAAAGTGCAGGGGTGGTCGATCCCGATCAACCGGTCAATCGCTGCTATGAGTCCAGTCGATCGCGGCAAGCAAAGAAATACAAAAGTAGTCGAGGTAGTCCCAAAAAAATTTAAGGATCTGATGAGGATCTTCAGAGTAATGCACAAAATGTACCTCAAGAGAGCAGAACATTGCTTTCTACTTACTTAATTGAAGACGGTTTAATAAACTTTTGAATTGTCACTTGTATTTATTATAATTCTTCGCTCCGCTCGCTTGGTTCAAAGCTCGATTAGCACGCGTTTTATCTTCTTTAGTATATTGCGACTATTGCGAACAAATATTCTTCAAAAAATTTTGCTCGCTACGCTCGCATCGATTCTAGCAGAATATTAACCGACCGGACCATACGCAATATCATGAGCCACGTCGTTATTTTCTTCAAAAAAATTTTGCTCTCTTTGCTCGCATCGTTCAACGCTATGTAAAAAACGACCATAGGCAAAACCAAGTGAGACATTGCTTTTATCTTCAAAATATTTTCCAAATATCATATAGGTTTATCATGCAAAATTGAAAGTGGGAATAAATGGCACACAGATAATATTAATTGTTATCCGATCAACAATCAATATTATTTATTAGGTACGATTTTTTCGGAGTTTAGCAAATGGGACAGGAAACTTATTTTAGTTTTTGTGTAATAGAGTGCCATAGTAAAATAAAGTAGGTACCTACCTATTGTGTCACATAAATAAATATAGGGTAATGTAACTTTTTTAGTGAAAATGTTACTTTTTGACCTGTCTCATGTTATATTTCACTATCTGCCACTGGCAACACTGAGCAAAGCACAGACTGCAGACTACTAGTAGGAATACTAGGATACTAACGCATAAGCAAAGCAACAAAAGCAAAGCGAGACTGCGAGACTGACTTCGAGTTGTTTGTTTTGTTTACCTTTAAATAGCCGGAATTTACATCAAAATAGCGAAAAAATTTAGAAAAATCATGTCACAAGTGCTGGAAGTAGATGGAAGTGCTTTGGAAGGGGTAAACAAATAGTAAATACATTGTTGCAGTACAGAATTTTACATGATGAAATA
Source organism: Xanthorhoe designata (assembly GCA_963582015.1). Taxonomy (NCBI): domain Eukaryota; kingdom Metazoa; phylum Arthropoda; class Insecta; order Lepidoptera; family Geometridae; genus Xanthorhoe; species Xanthorhoe designata. The sequence goes on from OY757049.1 coordinate 1,291,445, forward strand.
TTTATAAATTTTTTATTATCGCTTGTAGGGTGGTCAACTACTACGAAATACTATTGCCTTTAGTGCTATCCTTGGCATCCCTGTGAAGATCAAGTATATTAGAGCGAAGCGCAGCAAGCCGGGGCTGGCTGCCCAACACTTGAAAGGTAATAAATATAAACATATTTATATTTAAAATTGGCGATAACTTCTCTCTTCTGGTACCTAATAATATTTTGATTATGAATATGTATGATTAGGTAGGTATATCATGGTGCAATAAAAACAGTTCCAAGCTTATCATGTTTTTTACATAAAAATATCAGTGAAGAATTTAAAAATTGTCTATAGCAGCTTTTACTGTAGAAAAAAATAGAATAAAGAATAAATAATATTATCTAAAAAAAAATATTCTATACTAAGTATGTAACATAAATTGTATTTAATCAGGAATAGAACTGATAGCAACAATGTGCAAAGCCAAGCTCATCGGAGCCGGTCTTGGCTCTACAGAAATACAGTTTGAACCTGGAAGGATACATGGTGGGCAGTATGCTGCCGACACCAAAACTGCTGGGTGAGCATCATATTTCACTCTCTAATGTCCAGTTTTACAGTGAAGGAAAACATTGTGAGGAAATGCACAGCTAGTCAGCCTCACACATTGACCATTGTCTTTCCTGGTGGATATGGCCGGCTAAGCTGAGACGATGGTGCTGCACTACAGCGTCCCGTTACGTGTAGGCAAAGCTTGCCTCCTGAATCTGTATAAATCATCCTATCAGCCTATTCCATCTCAAAAATGTCCCAGGCGTAGTGCCTGGGACATTTTTTGAGATGGAATAGGCTTGCCCAGCACCTAAACCTAAGACCTAACCTAAGACAGAGAAAAAGAAATAATAATATATATGTGTTGTGTATGTATGTATAGGGACTCCCTTTTCCGCATTTAGTCTCAACTCACACCACTCACACCCAAAAGAGCGGCGAAGAGCAGCGAAGCGGAGCGCAGTTTCAGTGTCTTATGTATTTCAACTTTATTTTCATTACTATAACCATTATCGCAGAGAAGGCGCGCGTATTCGAATTCGCCGGAATTCGATCGATCATACGAACGATCGTTGCGAACGCCGCCTCAGTACGAGCCGTGCGCTCCGTGTGGACGCAGGTGTTGTTTGCGTTGCTCTACTGACGAACACCATGCGTGGTAGTTTGCTTGCTCAGCTTGAGCATGTGTCGTTCGGGACGCACGTATAAATGTACCGTCGTATGTCTCAGGTTGAGGCATGCGAGACGAACCATTCGCGTCGCACGCCTCGCGATGTCTGTACGCGCCTTTAGACTCAAAGGTGGTCCTATATGTGTGTAATGAAGGTCGATCAGTCTACTGCTGCAAGCGGTGCTCCCATGCGCCCTGTTCGCTGGCAGCGCCAGCCGGCTGGAGCTCCGCGGCGGGACCAACGCGGAGCTGGCGCCGCAGATCGACTACATGACGGAGGTGTTCGCGTACGTGCTGCGACGGTTCAACGCGGACTTCTCGCTCACTGTGCACAAGAGGGGGTGAGGGTGGCTTGTTCATAAACCTAGAAGTACTATAATCGAGCTCACATCCGAAGTTCTCACACAGAAAAAAAAACAAAATCAAAATCAAAATGTATTTATTCAGTACGATTGTTTATCACTTTGACATGTCACCATCTTAAAACGTTACGTTTAACGGCCGGTTTCAATATTAAACTTACGAATGATCGTAGATTGATCGCCATAGTAACTTTGTTTAGACAACAAAAAATGTAGGACACTTTTTGACAGATAACAATATTACTATGGCGACAGATCTACGGTTATTAGTAAGATGAATATTGCAACCCGGCTTATGAGGAATTAACCTTCCTCAACAACAGTCGGGCCCCGGAAAAATTCCCATGGTTTTCTTCAGGTCATGAAAAACATACTTACGAAATTAGTTTTTTTATCTCGCAATTACTATTTCGACCGTTAAGCTACGATACCTATTCATCATTTCTGTCCTTGCCTTACATGGAGCTTGAACAAAATCCATCACTTTCCCACTCGTGGGACCCAAACTAAATGTAGCCTATGACCTTCCTCAAGGTCTAGTCTATCTCTGTATCAATTTTATCAAAATTGGTTCAGGGGTTAAGGCGTGAAAGCGTAATGAACAGACAGAGTTACTGTCGCATTTGTAGGGAGGTATTGTAAATAGTATTAATTCCAGATACTTCCCGCGAGGTGGCGGGCGCGTCACGGTGGAGATAAAGCCGGTCATCAAGCTGCAGAACATCGAGATGACGGAGCGCGGTGACGTCACCGCTATCCAGGGCTGGAGCTTCGTGGCCGGGACCCTGCCTCTCAGGGTACATTTTACTACCATAGAAATAAATAAATAAATATCTTTGGACATTCAACACAGCGTCATCTAGTCCCAAGCTAAGCAATTGAATGCTTGCGTTATAGTAACCAGATGACTGATACTTCATAGATATTTTTTTTTGTAAATACATAATTATTATATATAAACCACCCATACATGAGACAAATATTTGCAGACCTCACAAACATTTGTCCCGCGCGGGAATCGAACCCAGCAAACTCTGCGTCTCAGGCGGGCTAATACATCTTCAATTGATATTAAATTCCGTAGAGATCCAAGAGAATATGACAATAGCAACATTGACAGATGTTCTCGATTAGATGGCGCAAGAGCAGACAGAGGGCGCGCGGGAGGCGCTGCGCACGCGCCGCTATGACGTCAGAGTCGACAGCTACAAGGAACACCGCGACCACGCGCCTGACAACTGTAATGGGATTATGTGAGTCATTTATAACTACTTGAGATTAATTTTAGAGGGGTATCAGGTAGGCCCCCTCTGCCCCCCACTGTCCATGGTCACCGGATACAAAGATGCTTGATTCAAACCTCAAGCAAGTATTGCAAGCGATCCAACCATGGGCCTAGTATAGAACCTGCGGGCCTAGCATGTGCAACACGAGATATAATCTCGTCGTCGACAAAATATTCTCTCCTTCTCTAACATAGTACGTTAGAGCAGTTTGACATTATCGAGATATTGAATTTGTCGTCTCGACGCGTTGCACATGTTAGGCCTACTGGACAAACAGCGAGCGTGCCGCCGAGAGGGCAAAAAATGCAGTGAATCCATAGTTTCGTAGTACAAAATTCGGAGCATCAAGTTTCCGGCCATACAAAAAAACGACGCGATGAGGGACAAAAGATCTAATGCTTTGTCTCTTTCACTCACAATAATGTTGTATTTATTCTTCTTTGTTTTTGTGTGACTGAGAAAGGAATATACAGCGCTCTATTACTTTCTCTAGGTAGAATCAGACCGTTCATTTGAGTGAACATTCACTCGAATGAATGCATGGTTTTTCTTCAGCACGCTAGTTTCATTTTGTGTTCAGACGTTTCATTTTGAGTCAAAAATTAAGAGTGAATGACAAAAATGAACCGTCTGATTCTACCTTAAGGATCCAGTTCATTCACACAGTTTATTCTTGCAGCCTGGTGTCGGAGTCGTCAACAGGCTGCGTGCTGGGCAGCTCCGCGCTCGGGCGCCGCGAGCTGCCGCCGCGCGGGGTCGGGGCGCGCGCCGGGGAGGACATCGGCAGGGAACTGGACAGCGGGGCCTGCGTCGACACACACGCACAGGTACCTCTACACCTATCGACGCGACATGTCTGCTTACTGCCACGAGCTGTCCGGCAACTGCTACCGTCTGTCCGGCAACTGCCACCGTCTGTCCGGCAACTGCCACCGTCTGCCCTGATACTGCCACCAACTGTCACGGTCTGTCCAGCAATTAACAGTCACGGTTTGTCCAGCAACTTACACGGATTGTCTGGCACGTGTGTGTCACTGACTGTCCGAAAATGCTCGTCAGTTCTTCACAATATTTATTTATTTATTTATTTATAGGAAAACCAACAGCAGGAGATTACATATAGATAACTTAATAATAACATATAGCTAATTAAAGGTTTTCACGAGTAGACAAATTACATAGCAAAATGATGAAGTGCGAACACATTGTTAACACGTTATGCAATGGAAAAAAAAATGAAATAAAAAATATTGTGGGTGAGTAAACACGTAAACATAATTAAAAAAGAAGACATTTTCTTAAATTTATACTAACAAAGCGAACATTAAATATAAGATACAGAGTAAAATAAGTCAAATCAACACAAAACCTATGGAACCATGTTACCAACAAAGAATTCACTGCTCAGCCGCCGTCTCGCTGATTGAACACTTGTACTGAATAGATCCAGATCCATTCGCTTACTCAGTCTATTGAAGTTATTGCCCGCTCGCCACATAAATGATTTTTTTCGATAATTAGTTCCAACTATAGGAGTGAAGATAGGAGGATTAAACCTAGTTATTTTAAAAGGGACATTGATATTAACCAGGTTGAGTAACTCGGGACTGTTTACATTATTTGAGGTAATTTTTAATAAGAAAGATAGATCGGCAATTTCCCGTCTTTTCGAGAGAGGGAGAAGATGAAATTGTTTACATAAATCCAGATAGTCAGTCGACCTGTAATGAATCTTAAGGCGAAAACAGAGATATTTAATGAATTTAATTTGAATTCGTTCAATTCTATTGATATAAATATTATAGTGGGGGCTCCATATTTGTGACGCATATTCAAGCGTGCTACGAACGTAGGTACAATAGAGTATTTTAAATGTTTTAGCTCGATTGAAATTGACTGAACTTCTCATAACAAAACCCAGGGTTCTAGAAGCTTTCGATACTATCGAATCAATGTGTTTGTCGAATACTAGTTTGGAGTCCTGTAGTACTCCAAGGTCCCTTATAACGTTGCATTTAAGAAGTGGTTGGTGTTTAAGCATATAGGACGTGGGTACCAGTTTATTTTTCCGGGTGAAGGTGAGAAAAGAACACTTAGAGGGGTTTAGGTCTAGTTTATTGATAGAGCAATAGTCGTCGAGCCTTAGTAGATCTGCTTGTAAAAGAACAGCATCCCCAGGAGATTTGATCATCAATATTTTACATTAATTAGAATAATGTGTGAAATAATTGGGCTCTGAGAATCAAATATCAAATAGATCAAATAGAATCAAATAGATTCCATCACAACATCGAAAATAGATTTCGCATTTATTGTTCTGTTTGCCTTTTGACTTGATAATATTTTAAAAGGTGTAAATGAAAGATACTATTTCAGGACATGATCATCCTGTACATGGCCCTAGCTGAGGGCCGCTCCACAGTGAGGACCGGTGAGGTCACCCTGCACACGCGGACCGCTATACACATCGCCGAAATAATGGCCAAGGTAACACACACTTACAGTAGTACTTACCACATTTATAAGATACTAGCTAACTTGCCCGTGGCTTCGCTCACGTGGTACCTACCTTGATAAAATATAGCCTATGTTCATTCGGAAAGTCTACGCTACAAAATGGTGAAAGAATTTTTGAAATCGGATGAGTAGTTTCGGAGATTACCCCAAACATACAAACAAACAAACAAACAAACAAACCAACATTACTTCTTTATAATATTATTATATAGTATAGACACAGATGTATAGGTCGGGCCACGTAAAAAGAGCGCGGTCGGGGAGGGGAAGTAGCGGGGGTATGTTTGCGCCTGTGTTCACTCGCTGACGAACCAATAGCACTCGCTAAATCAATGGTATGAAGTGCGCCGCAACACCTCTCCACCAATCATCGACCACGGAGCAGTTTGACAGCCAGCGCTCATTTTACGTGACGCGACCTATACCTGCGCAGATGTCTTAATGATGATAAGATGTCTTAATTTTGATAGGCGCGAAAAAGTCCTAGCCAATCATAACGCTCTGCCTGTGCGCGCGAAACGTGTTCGTTTGTGTATGGCGAGCCAGTCAAAGTCAACATTTCTTTATTCAATAATGCCGGCCGCCGGGTTTCTATATCCAACTAACGGATGTCCGTAGGTCGGTCGTCATAGCAACGTTGTTATCTCTCAAAAAGTGCCATACATTTTGTGTCAGATAACAACGTTGCTATGACGACCGACCTACGGACATCCGTTAGTTGGATATAGAAACCCGGCATAAGATAACTTTAGATAGTCTTAGAACTAGTGGATTCAACTACCTTCCAATGTCGACTTTACAAGTCAACTTTTAAACTTGATGTTTCCTTTGTTGCAGGTTAGATTCACTATACAACAAGAGGGAGATAGCAATCTCATATCCTGTACCGGATTGGGAGTTATCAACAAAACATAATACTGATGCCAAACAACTTAAGCCCGTCACACACCTAGCTATAATGTATATTAATATGCCTTGCTATATATACCTGTATACAAATACACACGCAGCTATAATAAATATTATAGCTGCGTGTGCGGTCATTTGAATATTTGTATAGAAAATATATCGTAATATGCCTTGCTATAATTTATATTACTATAATATTATAGCTACATGTGTGACGGGCTTAAAAGTGCTTTATAATTTATATCTTCGAAGACATTACTTCCGCTTAGTTAAATTTTGTTATTTATATGTATAAAAATGTAAGATGCAAAAATATCAGGCATTTATACAATAGAATCTAGGACCTAGATTCTAGGTGATGCTTCTGTTTGTATTTTTAAAACACATGGGAATTACTTACTTAGAAAAAAAACACCGTTTTATTCGATACAGACAATGCTTGATTCATCTGGAGAATATTGATGAATGAAATGCTTTTAAACTCAAACTCAATATGTATTTATTCAGTACGATTTTTTATAGACCACTTTGACACGTCACGTCCTTAAAACTAGGTGATTCTACTGCCTGTTAATACTTAATATAAACTGAGTTGGAGCACGTTTAGTCCCAAGCGTTTGTCATCAAAGTAGTCTGATATTGTATAATGGGCCTAGTGTAGTACCTGGACTTACAGCCAGCCATTGAGAGAGTTAAAAGTACAGTAAATCCAGTTGCGTAGTACAAAATTTAAAACTTTTAATATGTAGGTAGATGTTCTAACCAAAGAAAAAAGCGGCACGCAGAAATATAGGTACTATTGTCTCTTTTTTTCAATAATTTTGTGTAAGTACATTCTTCTCTGTAATGTGTGACAGAGAAGGAACATCAAGCTTTTTGCTTCTTACTCAGATGAATAATAGCTGGATCAAAGACATTTGCTGGATGAAACGAAACCTTGTCGGTATTCACATTAGATGTCAAATTAAGTAATTAATACCTGTGTGTTGTTATTATTTAGTGCTGCATAACAGTATTTTAACTAAACGTTATACGTAAAATGCAATTATTCATGTTTATACGAATTGTACAGAATTGAATTAATAATTTATAATTTCGCTCTAAAGGACATTTACCATCTCGTTGTACCTTTACTACAACTACAGGAAATTAAAAATTACTTCTTTAAATTTTAAGCATTTTATACAATAATCATGACTCATGAATTCTAGTCAACGATAAATCATGACAAATTTACGTTATTATATTTATTTACGTATTCTTAGCAGTCACAAGCAACGATAGGTCAAAGTACCTACCTATCCTCTGTAGGCCTAAGTGCAACGCATCGAGACGACAATTGAAAATATCTCGATAATGTAATTTGGTCAATGTCCTTTGTTATTGTGTGAAAGCTTATTTATAAAATGAAAAATAAATGTTTTATGTTATGTAAATTGTTTTGAAAATATGTGCATTTTTTTTGTACTTACCTTTTTGATTTAATTGTCGGTTCCGGCTTCTAAGTCGTTATACCATGACGGACGTTGGGCGGCCTAAAAGCACCGTCTACAGAGCGGCCACTTGCTACGACTTTATCGAGATTATACATATAGCCAGAGTACAGTAGACAATATCTGACATTGATATATTTTTATTAGGTGATTCTAATTTTGTGGAAAGGATCAAATAAAACAAAAAAAATACATGGACCTATTTATTAAGTTTCAAGAAATGTTTGGCTAGAACGTATGAAGTCTGTTTTATCACTAGACATAAGTCGCAAAGTCGCGTAGCATCAGAAAAATTATTTAACCCACATAGTTGCAACGATAATATTTGAATTGCATTGATAAGGTACTTATAGTACAATTAATTCATTAAATTCTCGTATATTCGATATATTTAAGATTACGTAAGTTACACAATTTTTAAGTTCGTAAATTTTCATAGTTATTTTTACGGGGTCAATTGGAAAAGTACCCTTTAGTTTGAAGCCTCGAAATCAGTCCCATCTTTTACAATTTCCGAAATACATTTGTGCATTTTTACAATATAATTAACAGTACAAACATGCGAGGATTCCATAACTATAACAATAAAGTAACTTATTTGAACTCGAAGTTAAAAGTTGTGATAAGAATTGTAGGTACGGAAATTAAATTGTATAATCAGTAGGAAGGAATATGGTAACTTTAGAAAATTAAAATACAAAATAAACTTACACTAAACAGAAAAGCGATTTAAGAACAAAACAAATATAAACAGTGATTTTTATTCATAATAAACAAATAGTTATAGAGAGAGACCAATTTATATTTGTCCTATACAACCTACTTAAATTTTTAGAAACTTGTAGGACGAAATACATGGTCAAAATAAATGTATAAAATTCAAAAATATATTTAACTTTGTAAATAATTCGGGACAAGCAAACATTGCAATAAAAATACTTTTAACCTCCTCTATAACTAAAAAAACATACCATCAGAAGTAGCTTAACAAATCATTATGTCCAGAATATCCACTAATTCCACACACCCTCAAAAGTATTAAAATTTTTTGTAAATTATATATTGTATTTGAATAGCTTTTAAAAAGACACTTTTTTATTTTATGTCCATTTGATTTGTAGAGCTACTTCAATACGAGAAACACTTTGGAAGATATTGTGGAAGTGTACATGTATTTTATGCACATTTGAACGCAGTCACAAAATAAAATGGCTAAACCACCATTCATGGTCCCTCACTATTGAAGTAAAATTATAAACACATAACCAAACCGGAATGACTCGTCCACACTGAATCGAGATCATTGTATCGACGCTTCATAAATCCTGCGCACGAGAATGGTTAGTTGCTCAGAAACTTTTGAAATTCCGTTGTATTTGTTTAGGTTTCTTGCAGGCATGTATTTTACTTGAGAAAAGTAATATGCCAAGCATTATAGAATTTCCATGTAGTTTTAATGGAGTCTAATTTACTTTCTTGCTAGAGTAAGATTTCTCTTGAGAATATCACTACTTAAAAAATACATACCAGCGTACGCTGCCTGATGATCTATCTATCAATTTAATTAGCATCAAGTTTAAACAAAATAAACTTCGCAACATGTTTGCACAAACAAAAGTTAGTTCAAAGTTACTACTTGTCTAATCTTTTCAAACTAAACGTAAATGCGTTCTATTTGCACAAACTTTTACTTGTTCTACCTCTTTTAATTTTCTATCTTGAGGATCAGTTTGACGGAATAAATCCAAGACTGTAGAATCAGGCATACTATTTATTTAGGGAGCTTTTATAATAAAATACTTGATTTATCTAAAGTGTGTGGACGAGTGAGTGTACTTATAAGTATACGTGCGTTACTCTTTCTTTTTGTCGTCTACAGCTTCTACGGGCACCGATGGTTGGTCTTCGTAGCTGTGGAAGAAACATAGTTTAAGCAAAGACGATATAAAGTAAAAATTTTACAGACTTGTACAAAATAAATTATATGATCTGTAGGTTCAAGAACTCGAAGAAAGCTATTCTGTAGTCTGTGAATACGCATGTAAAATTGTACATGCGGAAGGCTTAGAAATAAATAATAATCATCATCATTTCAGCCCATTTCCACCCACTGCTGAGTATAGGCCTCCTCTTTATCACGCCACTCTCTCCGATCTCTTGCGAGTTATATGATAATAAATATTAATAATAATAAATAAATATCCTTGGACATTCCACACAGCGTCATCTAGTCATATTATTATTCATCTATCATCATCTAGAAATACAATATAACTAAATACATCACAGCACACATTATATTAATTTCATGAAAAAGCGGCAACATTTTTTTCTGTAAGTTTGACCGTCGCGATTCAAGCTAACAAGTGTATGCAAGTATGGCAAGTATGCATGCAGCGTGTACGTATACTGGCAGTATGCATGCAGCGTGTACGTATACTGGCAGTACGCATGCAGCGTGTACGTATACTGGCAGTATGCATGCAGCGTGTACGTATACTGGCAGTATGCATGCAGCGTGTACGTATACTGGCAGTATGCATGCAGCGTGTACGTATACTGGCAGTGTGCATGCAGCGTGTACGTATACTGGCAGTATGCATGCAGCGTGTACGTATACTGGCAGTATGCATGCAGCGTGTACGTATACTGGCAGTATGCATGCAGCGTGTACGTATACTGGCAGTGTGCATGCAGCGTGTACGTATACTGGCAGTATGCATGCAGCGTGTACGTATACTGGCAGTATGCATGCAGCGTGTACGTATACTGGCAGTATGCATGCAGCGTGTACGTATACTGGCAGTATGCATGCAGCGTGTACGTATACTGGCAGTATGCATGCAGCGTGTACGTATACTGGCAGTATGCATGCAGCGTGTACGTATACTGGCAGTATGCATGCAGCGTGTGCGTATACTGGCAGTGTGCATGCAGCGTGTACGTATACTGGCAGTGTGCATGCAGCGTGTACGTATACTGGCAGTATGCATGCAGCGTGTACGTATACTGGCAGTATGCATGCAGCGTGTACGTATACTGGCAGTGTGCATGCAGCGTGTACGTATACTGGCAGTATGCATGCAGCGTGTACGTATACTGGCAGTATGCATGCAGCGTGTACGTATACTGGCAGTGTGTACGTATACTGGCAGTGTGCATGCAGCGTGTACGTATACTGGCAGTATGCATGCAGCGTGTACGTATACTGGCAGTGTACATGCCGCGTGTATGTATACTGGCAGTATGCATGCAGCGTGTACGTATACTGGCAGTATGCATGCAGCGTGTACGTATACTGGCAGTGTACATGCCGCGTGTATGTATACTGACCGGAAGAGCGCCGGCAGGTCGCCCCGCAGCAGCGCCAGCAGCAGCGGCGTGCCGAGGCAGGCCGGCACGAGGTACAGCAGCGCGGGCTGCGCGTGCTTGAACACGTGCATCACGAGGATGGTGCCGAGGAGGCCTACGATGTACGCGAGGAACGTCGCTCTGGAGATAAATAAATATAAATAAACTAGCTGCGCTCCGCGGTGTTACCCGCGGTGAATAGTTCCCATTCCTGTGGGAATACCGGGGTCAAAAGTAGCCTGTGTGTTAATCCAGGATATAAGCTATCTTGGTACCAAATTTCATTCGAATCTTTCCAGCCGTTTGAGCGTGAAAGAGTAACAAACCCACTTACATACTTACACACTCACAAACTTTCACCTTTATAATATTAGTAGGAAGTAGGATAATATTAGTAGGATATCCATCGTTGGACATTCCACACAGCGTCATCCAGTCCCAAGCTAAGCAATGTAATGGCAACCAGATGACTGATATACTACATAGATACATTTTTTTTGTAAATACATACATATTAGAAATAGAAAACACTCAGACTTGAGACAAATATTTGCACATCATGCAAACATTTGTCCCGCAGCGGGGATCGAACCCGCAAGCTCCGCGTCTCAGGCGGCAGAGGTCGCCACAGATAAATCACTGTATAGGACGCCAACAATCAGTGTCAGTGCAACATCCAGTCGACATCAACATCCATTGCCAATAAAATCGCCAAGTGAGTGTCGATTTGAGCTTCTATACTTGTTCTTTTTTACCGGCTTTAAAAAGAGGAGGTACTCAATTGGTCTGTATTTTTTTTATCCTCAGAACTTTCGACTGGGTGTTTTTTTTTATTTGAAAACTGATGCTTCCCGTGTGGTACCATAAACATTTGTGGATTTGATGAGGATCTTCAGAGTTATGACCAGAAATGTAACTCGAGAGTGCGGGAAATTTCTCTATTCTTACGATATTGAAGTCAGTTTAAACATTTTAATTGTGCCACTTGTAATAACTTTACCCCCATCTTCAAAAAGGATCTAAAAATTGCCTAAAAAGATCTACAAGAAATGTCTACCGCTCACTGGGATACAGTCGTGATCATATTTCATTTTTCATTTAATAACTTTGCGCTTCCGTGCTTCTGAGGGCACGTTAAATTGTCGGTCCCGGCTTTTAAAGTCGTTAAGCCATGACGGAGGCCTTTAGGCGGCCTAAAAACTCCGTCACCAGAGTTGGCCACTTGCTCATACGAACGAACGAGTGTGGAATACCTGAAGTAGAAGTCAGAGTTTCTCTTGAGACTCCTGTCGAAGCGCAGCAGAAGCGCAATGAAAATGCCGGGCACCACGATGTCTCCTAATCCAAGCATCGCGAAGTTACTCGCGCTTAAACCGTTCACCAGGAGATCTTGGGGGAACACCACTGGAAACAAACGCTACGCTTAAAATATACATTATCTCTATCTATACTTCTATACTAATTCTTCACTATTCTATACTAATATTATAAAGAGGTAATGTTGGTTTGTTTGTATGTTTGGGGTAATCTCCGAAACTACTCATCCGATTTTTAATATTCTTTCACTGATGTGTAGCATGGACTTTCCGAATGAACATAGGCTATATTTTATCAAGGTAGGTACCACGTGAGCGAAGCCACGGGCAAGTAAGCTAGTTAAGCATAATGGTAAGGTCGTAACAATTCAATATTTTACAATGACATTTTTCATTAATTGATGTAGACGTTATGTCGTTTGTTTTAATGTTCAATACGCAAAAAAGCAAAACTCTGCGCACTACGTAGCGTGCGCCGAGTTTTGGCGTTAACATTTTATTTGTCTGATTGTGGCTCTATAATACATCTCAATGAATGGCTGTTCAAAATTAGTCATCATGCCTATTATACTCACATTTGATGGGTGCTTCGAAGGACTTAGCCACGGTGACCATAACGTTAGTGCCGAACACCCAGAAGATGTCGTAGAGGAACAGGCCACACAGCAGGATGCAGCCCGTCACTACATTGTTCAAATGCAGCAGTTCAACACCGTTGATGGCGAATGCGATGCCGAAGAGATTGTTGGCGATCCAGTGCTGAAAGAAGTTGTTATTATCAATTAATGAATGAGAATGAATGGAGAAGGAAAGCTCGCGACCGCGAGCTGTGGAGGAGCCTGGGGGAGGCCTATGCCGAAAAGCAAAGCGATCAGGATTAATTTGTAAAAGTGTCATTTGTAATATTTCATTAGTTGTAAAACTTTAAGATTGCTTAATATAGGCTATTGAAATTGAAATTGAATGAGAATACTTTATTGTTTATTTAAATAATCTAATGGTGTGTGTGGTCTTATCGCTTCAAAGCGATCTTTTCCAGACAATCTATTCGATATTCAAACGTATCATTATAGAACGTTCAATCTATAGAATGGAATAGAATAGAAAAGGTATTTATTTTCCATCAACATAAACATGGGTAACATACAAATGAAAAATACTTATTGACAATCAAGTGACAAGAAAATAAGGCTACCCTTCATCATTTGCTCCAAGCAGCATTCTGACTATTGGAGCACTGGTTTTCAGTGGCGCCAAAATCTCAATAGATCATACGACATAAATTGCTGCTTTAAAATGATGCTGTGGTATACCATGGAATTATTTTAATACACTGTCCCGGTCTGCGAAGGCCATTACATGCATAACACAACCAAATTAATAATGTATCTATGTAGTTTATCAGTCATCTGGTTACCATAACACAAGCATTAAATTGCTTTGCTTGGGATTAGATGACGCTGTGTGAAATGTCCCAGGATATTTAACATAACTTTTAACAATAGAATAAGTGTAGCAGTTACCTTCTTGAAGAGATACCAGCCGCCGAGGCAGAGCGAGATGAGCAGACAGATGACGTCATAAGATGTGAACTTGTAGTTGATGATGTCCTCGCGGCTGTCACGAGTAAAGTGTATGTGGTACGACACATTGGGGATGGATGCGGGCACCATGAATGAGATCACAGGGCTGAGGGTGAAAATTAAGGTAGTCATTCACAGGCACACCATCCATCCAAACTTTGGACTAATGTTTGCATGATCTGCAAATATTTGTTTCGTGTCTGGGTGTTTTCTATGCATAATAATATGTATGTATGTATGTATTTACAAAAAAAAATGTATCTATGTAGTTTATCAGTCATCTGGTTACTATAAAGCCGCGTATCGACTGCGCGCGGCAAACCATCGAACATTGGCTCGCGCGGCGGCCGCGCAATATGTGGACGAGTCAGCCGCGCGCGGCAGCTCGAACATTGGCGCGCTCGAACGTGCCGCGCGGCGATCCAGTTCGTGTCGGTTTTTGGTTGCGCGGCAAAGGAGCGTCAGTGTGTTGTGCGCGCGCAATTGGGACGGACCTTTTTTTTATTTAGACGCGCGGCAAGATGGATAACGAGAAGTGCCGGCATTTGATTAGATTATATGGCTTAAAACCTCATTTATGGAATAGTAAATGCACTGAATATCATAATAAATCTTTAAGAATGGATGCATGGAATGAAAAAAGCGTAGAAATGGGCCTGCCCGTGCCAGAGTTGAAGAAAAAAATGACTACCCTTCTAGCATCTTATAGGAGGGAGAAATCTCGGATTAACAAGAGCCTCGTTACTGGTTCCACCAACGAGGTTCTCGTCTCGAACGCTTATGAATAATATGATGTATGATGATAAAAGCCGCAGCTGCACGTCGCTGGCGTGATACGTCCATGGTTGCCGCGCACAAAATGATGGATCGCCTGCCGCGCGCCGCTGCCGCGCTATATCAAAATGTTGAGCTTTAAATTGGCTCGCGCACCAAAACGTAGGTTTGGCGCGGTCGAACATGGCTCGCGCGGCAGCCGCGCGCAGTCGATACGCGGCTTAACACAAGCATTTAATTGCTTAGCTTGCGATTAGATGATGCCGCCGTGTGGAATGTCCAAAGATGTCCAAAAGATATATTAAACTTGCAGCTAGCTAGTAAAATAACAAGTAGGAGTCTTACCTGAGTAGATGGCTCAGTGCCAGCACTCCTAGGAAGAAGAAGTAGCCAGTGAGGAGCAGATTGATGTACTCCTTGGAGAAGAACTGGAAGAAGACATACAGCCCGAAAAGAGCACAGGATGCGATCAGCGGGAACATCAGGGCATCTCGGTTAGACATGGTCTCATGGGGTGTGCCTGATTCCTGGAAAAATGAATGTTGTATCATTAGTTTAATTAAATAATTAATTATATTACATGTATTAAACATTTCAAGAATTAGACCTGATTTTTATGAAAATTATTATAATTATTGACAAGTGGCAAAATTAAAATTTTGACCAACTTAAATTTCGTAAGAGAACAATTTTCTTTGCAAGAAGAGAGCATTTTTGTTCATAAGTTTGAAAATCTTCATAATTTTCACCCAGTGGAAAGTTCTGAGGTAACAAACAGATATAAAAAATCGAATTGAGAATGTCCTCCTTTTTTTGAAGTCAGATGAAAATTCTAAAAGGCATGATGGCTTAAAAAATCTAATAAATTATACAAGACAAGATACATACACAATTTTATAAAGTGTTTACTTCTGTCTTACATGAGCCATTAAAATTTACATCATTACAGGTAATAAGAACAAGGAAAATAGAGTGGTTATCATTTAGGTACCTATTTAGAGAACTATAACAAGTCTTATGAGGGAAATGAGTGTTAATTCTAATTGCCATGAAGTGTGCTCAATATCAACCTGCTAGGTCAAGTTCTTAATAACAAAATCTGGCATAAGACAACAGTCCAAGATGTTAAATACAAGGTAATGACACTCAAATTAAATTGGGCAGGACAATTAGCAAGACAAAGCGATGGCAAGTGGAATAAGGCTTTGCCAGAGTGGCCATCAATCTGGCATAGAAATCAGAGTTAACACACTGTGTGATGAGACCAATGTAGATGTGTGCAGCACAGGACCAGACTGATAATGGCGTAAACAAAGGGAGGCCTACACCCAGATCAATGTCAATTTAAGTAGGTAGGAGTATTAAGTGTGGGAAGGCTTGTCATCTTTCTGTTTCTATGGTAATGTGTTTGAATGTGGAACTGCAAAACTCGATTTAGAGTGAAATGTATTAAAAATAGAGTATTGTCTGTAATGATGACATTGCAGTCCTAGCATGCAGTGCACCACAAAGTTTTGTGAGCTTTAGACAAGTGTTCTATCAATGTTAACTTGATCAATAACTTTATAAATCCTTAACGTCAAGAATTACAGTTTAATATTTAGTGAATTAAAAATAGCAACAAGTTCATTGATCGGTGTAAACAATACACGATGCGCAAGATTACTGGTGACGAGACACATACCATGCCACGCTGATCGTTCCGACTTCATGGAGCCAACGAAATTTATTGAACATGTGATAAAACCATCACCATACCAACTAAAACTATCCAAATACTCACTTTCTGCTCTTTTAGATACTTTACAGATCTAAAAGACCCGAAAAATATGGGCAAAATAGCCATGACCACTAAACTCATGTAGGCGATGGCGAGCCCCTCGATTGTCGCTGGGATCTTTTCCGTAGCATTTTTCACCGTTTCTATAACACTTTCCTCGATGGTTATCGGGACTTCTGCAGCCGTATCTGCCATTTTCACAGAAATATTACAAAAACACGTAGTAAAAATACGTCCTTCCAACTCCCGATCTCATTTGACAAGAAAGTCAAGAAACTGACAGTTAAGTGGATGGATGGAATGGATTGGACAAATCGACAGTTTATTTTATTATGTTGGTGTACGGCATGAGTTTATGGTACGTTTAATGCCCGCTCTACACTTAGCCCGCGGATCGCGCTCGATGGCCGCGAAAGGGCGCGAACGTTAAGTGTGGAGCCGTTTCGCATATTCTTCGCGGTTTCGCGCTTTGTTCACCATTTTTTGTCGGTTTTTTGTTCCGCGTCAAAGGGAGCGCAATCAAAACAACAGCGTAACTGTGAAAATTCCGCGAACCATTGCGAGTGTAGAGTCATTGTTAAATTCGCGGCAAGTTCGCGCCGCGAAATCGCGCCGTGATCCGCGGACTAAATGTAGAGCGCCCATAAAAACCGGTAAATAAAAAAACACCCCGGAAAGAACATGGTAGGTACATCATTATACCTATAAAAAACAATAAGAATTAATATTTTATTCAAAGCAGTAAGAACTCGTGTAATACGTAACGCAGATTTATTTTTTGGGATAGATTTCCTGCTGCTATAATCTTCACTTCGATTGGGGTTTGCCAGTTGGTTGCTCAGAAGAAGGAAAGATAATATATAATGTCTATATAATTAATATAATAATTAAATTAAATTAAATTAAATTAATTATTATTAATTTATATAATGTCAATGGTTGGTTGCCTGCCCAAAGACAATAAACTCTATGTCTTTGTGCCTGCCTTGCTTGTCTGACAGTTGGCAGAACTGTAAAAACATATGTTGGTGTTGTCAAGTGTCAGTCAAACAAAAGTGTCAGTCAGTCAAATAAATAAATAAATAAATTGTCAATCGAACGAAAGCAAGACGGGTCAGACAGAGTAACTTTCGCTTTCCTTCCAGATTTTCGTCTTGTTTCTATAAAAAGCTCCTCAGAATAAAGAAATCTGAGGAAAACTCTTAAAATGTGATGGTCGAATAATACAAATAACATAGTGTTCTTTCTCCTAACAAAAAAAAATTTACAATGGAAGTAACAGGCGGTGCCGAAGAGGGTTTTATCAGGGAATGGACACCTTGCTCGCATATTTTGAATTTAATTCCTCCTAGGATACAGACTGGTATTTTCTCAAGTGAGTTAAGTTTGACGTGTGTCGACGCGGTCAGCGAGTACATAGCTCTCGGCACGAATGTGGGACTGGTGTACTGGTATGACAGAAAAAAAGGAAACATCCAAAGACTGCGATGCGAGGTAAGTAGCTACTTTCCATTTTTATATTCATGATGACTCCTTTACGTCACATTATGTGCCAAGCCCCTTCACTCTCTGTAGAAGAGTTTTTGCTGTTCAAAGCAATTCTTCATGTAGGCACTCATGGACCTACTTTATTTTTTATTTTATTAGCATTAGAGATTAAGATCTGATGTGATTTATCTGAATGTTTTATTATACTTATTGCATATGTTTAAAATATACTTATAAGCATTGAACTATGCTGATACAGAGAAAATAAATATACCCCAAAACAAATTCAATTACCTACCAATAGCATTAGCAGGTTAACCAGATGTTTTAGTAATTTAGAAGCCATCTGCTGAACTCTTGGATATTGGTTTTCCTTATTTTTTCTTCTCTTATATACCTCTCAATCTTGATGATGATGAATCTTGTTGGAACATGTTGATTAATCTCACTATTTCTTGAAAACCACAGAGCTTTTGTGATGGAAATTTGAATTGGTTTTTCTGTCAAGGAAAATGTTAGGAATACAAAGTCGAAGTAGGTTGATTTAAAAATATAAGTCCTGGGCACCCCAAGTGCTCTTCAAGTGCCTTAATATGATAAAAGAACAATCCTACTAATGTTATAAAGGTGAAAGTTTGTATGTGTAAGTATGTAAGTGTGTTTGTTACTCTTTCGAATGGACTGATGGATTTGAATGAAATTTGATACCAGAATTGCTTATACCCTGGATTAAAAAAGGCTACTTTTGATCCTGGTATTTATTGGAACTATTCGCCGTGGGTAACTCCACGAGGCACAGCTAGTAGCATTATATAATATAGTTTCTATAACCTTGTACGGGCCAGAAGAAACATTTGTATCAACAGATTGCAAGGCCAAGAATTAAACATTGCTTGTGTTTTTGTTATAAGACTAAAACGGTGAAAAGGGTGTGATAAGATAAGTTTTGGGAACTGAAAAGGATTTAGACCAAGACTATGATGAAAAATGAGGAAAAATCATTTTAATCTGAAACATTCTATTGGCTGACTGTTTGTGCATATTGTTTTTGACAACACTAAAGCTATTGCAGTAGGTGCCATTCACGAGGATTTAAAAATGGTAGTATTAGAAATTGTGTAAGGCTAAGAAAAAAGGAAATTTACTTATTTTCTTGTAACCTAATCTGAATGCCAGTTGGATGTTACCTTAGAACTTTCACAAGTAATCATTTACCAGCAAACTTTCTTATTATGTTTTGTTTGTTTGTACTGTTAAACTAATGTAATGAAATAAAATCAAAAGAACAATAACTTATTCTCTTACATTCCCAATAGAAATTGGTTGATGTCTTTTCAAGTATCAGGTCAAAGACCACCAATAACTTCTAATTGTGGTTAAAAAAATGTATTAAAAGTTTGATACAATTTCTAAACCACAGATTAATATTTTTAGATAACTAAAGAACTAAAGAATAAATATAGACTAACTAAAGAATGAAATCAGTAATTGATAAAAATATCCTTAGTATAAAACATAGAATATTTAAATTTACATCAACAGTAAGTAACCTGTTATGAGCTGATAAGTTATGTAAACAGATAGCTGTGTGCACATCCACTCTTGGTAAATAAGTAACTGTAGGTACAAATGGGTTTACATAAACAATTAGATACAATTTAATACACCTTATAATGGTATTTGATCAAATATCAACGCAGAATGGCCCCAAAAGGATTGTAACAAAAGAGTCACCTGTACCCATAGCATAGGTATGAGCGTTATGGGCATTGAATGCGTTAATACTGATACAGCATTATTAACTATTTAAAATCCAAGTTATCAAACAATGTCTTTTTCAAGGGATTGTTTGTACTGCACCATTAATCAAATTATAAAGGGAATCCCCATAATCAATAAAAAAAAAATAAAAAATATCCTTGGACATTCCACACGGCGTCATCTAGTCCCAAGCTAAGCAATTTAATGCTTGTGTTATGGTAACCAGATGACTGATAAACTACATAGATACATTTTTTTTTGTAAATACATACATATTATACATAGAAAACACCCAGACACGAAACAAATATTTGCAGATCATGCAAACATTTGTCCCGCAGCGGGGATCGAACCCGCAACCTCTGCGTCTCAGGCGGGCTTTCGCCCACTGCGCCACAGAGGTCGTCCAATAAGGAAGTTCGTACTAACCTACTAGTATCTTTAAGGGATTTTGTTTAGGTGTATAAAAGTTCGAAACACAATTGATTTGTAAATGGAAATTCAACTTCCAACTAATATTATAAAGGTGAAACTTTGTGTGTGTGTATGTGTAAGTGTGTTTGTTACTATTTCCCTCTCAAACGGCCAGACGGATATTAAATTCGGTACCAGAATTGCTATTACCCTGGATAAGAGAATAGACTCATTTGAATCAGCCCTAAACTTGGAACTTTTTTTTTTTGCAGTGTTTTTATTTCTTGTTAGTATTTAATTATTCTTCAGGCCTTTATAGCTATAAAGCCGTGTTGGTCAAGTGGATTAGTACTTCAACTTTCGATCCGAAGTTCGTGGGTTTGAATCCGGCCGTGCATCAATGGACTTTTCGCATCTAAAAATTTATATGACGAGCGTTTAACGGTGAAGGAAAACACGTGAGGAAACCAGTTAGCTCTCTAATAGCGTCGATGGGCTTGCAACCTGTCACGTATGGAAAGTTAGCTTCTGCAAGATGTGGGCATGTACCAAATATGTATTTGGACATACCTCTGACTACCTCCTTAGACATCTTCAAAAGGTTCTAAAAAATTGCATTAAGATCTGAAAGAAATGTCTACCGCTCCCTGGGATACAGTCGTGATCATATTTAATTTCATTTTCATTTATTCTTTAGGCCTCAAATTCCCCCATCACGTTTGTGAAGATAGTAAGCACGGTGGATTACATGGTGGGCGCCGGGAACGCGGCGGGGCAGGTCACCGTGTTCCAGATACCGAAGGAGCACCCCGACAATATCCCGGATAACTTCAAGCCGAAGGTCGAACCTAAAGTCGAAAGGTAAGGAAATTATCACTCGTGAGGCTAGGCTCTGTGTGAACCATAAAAGTAAATACTTAAATAAATATTCTTGGACATTTTACACGGCGTCATCTAGTCCCAAGCTAAGCAACTTAATGCTTGTGTTATGGTAACCAAATGTCTTTTTTTTGTAAATACATACATATTATAGATAGAAAAACATCCAGACTCAGAAAACATACAGATTCAGCAGCCGTTTGAGTTGAGCTAAAAGAAGGCCAAGTCCATTACGAATAAATGGCTTAAACTATTATTTTGATGACTTTAGGCAAAAAATAATGTTGCTCGGTTTAAATATGTGACTTTTTGGGTGTAATTTAAACATTTTATTTCAGATACACAATAGGTGACCTCCATAAGAGCAAGATTACAGCCATAGAGTGGTCTAAAAACGGAATGCGACTGTTTTCTGGCGACAAAAATGGCGTTATCATTATGACTGAAATTGATTTTTACATGGTGAGCATAATTTTACGCTAAATTTAGATAAAATACCAAGTTGTTATAAGTGAATGTATAGTATGTTGTAAGTTTTTATATTCGTATTCCTAGGTAACAATTTTATGCTGAAACAGAGACCTAATTTGACCTGACGAAACACTTTTTTTTTCTTGTCTGTTCTTATTACCTGGTTACCTATTTAGTTTTGTGTGTATTTTCTGTTTAAATGTTATACATATTCTGTGTTATTGGGTGCAAATAAATGTAGGAATATTCTTTCTTTTCTAACAATTCGGTTACAGTGTCAATGTGTATTTCATTTCTTTTAATTTATTCAAGAACAATGTACATCGTATTTGAAATTAATTATTAAAAACATAAAAAACATAAAATATTAAAAAACAGAATCAAATATTATAAACTTGTAAATCATGTCAAAATAATAATAATAAATAATAATCACAATTATTATTTATTACACAAGGAAGAATATGATAAAATTTAAAATTAAGTCCTACTGTTATTGCAAATTATTACATGTATTGAATTGAGCTCTGACAACATCATGCATATTATGCTGGGTAGGTAGGTATACCTAAGGGGTACCATTAATTTAGTTTTCTTTATGTGGTGATAGACTGTCTATGATTGATTGGAATAAAGTTTTTAAAATATCATTACCAATCTCATAGGGTCCTGTCATATTTACCGGTCTTGGAAAATAAAATCATTTGAGAAATGTCATGTGTTGAGAGCATTGCTCCAAGATAAGGCGAACTACATACATTTTAAAACAACAAGCAATAGTTACTCATCACTTATCTTTCTGACTAATTTCTCATATAAATTACTATTATCTATCATTGAGATATAGGGACTTTTCCACAAATAAATAGGTAAATCAAGCCACATCGATACAAAAAGAGTTGGAATAATACGAACCTCCATTTTACATTATTGAATTATCCCAAAAAAGACAGTTCAGACGTGTGGAGCTGACAAATTCGTGGATTATTTCCTCTTGCGCATACAAATATTTGCAAAACGGGAAAAATATGATACGTCATCATAATTTATTGAACTTAAACTGACCTTTAGGTGGCCTACTCCGTCACCATAGTTGACCACTTGCTCATACGAACTTACTTACTTATTGAACTTAAGGCTCAACTCACACCAAAAGAGCAGCGAAAAGCAGCGAAGCGGAGCGCAGTTTCAGTGTCATACGAATTTCAACTTTATTTTCATTTCTATAATACTTATTATCGCATGAGAAACTCGAACGAGTCGCGAGGATGCCCGCGGCTTCGCGGGAATTCCGGCGAATTGGAATACGCGCGCCTTCTCTGCGATAATAAGTATTATAGTAATAAAAATAAAGTTGAAATTCGTATGGTACTGAAACTGCGCTTCGCTTCGCTGCTCTTTTGATGTGAGTTGAGCCTTATTATTCTATTATTGCTATAAAATATTTATGTAAATACATTTGTTCGTGCAGCACCTCTGCAAATCTATGGAGATAGTGAACGAGCAGCACGAGATAGTTCAGATGAGCTACTACCAGAGCACGCTACTGGTCTCTAGCGTATACCGGAGCATCATGTGCGCGCGCCGCGACGGACGCTGGCAGGTCAGCCAGCTCGGCAAGCGGGAGAGAAAGACGTGAGTGGACATTCTATACTGTAGCTCGCTCTATGGAGATAGGGCATAGCACTCGCTCAATCATACCATTGATTTAGCGAGTGCTATTGGAGTGGTCGTCAGCGAGTGAACACATACGCAAACATACCCCCGCTACTTCCCCGACCGCGCTCTTTTTACGTGACGCGACGTATATGCTGTTTGAATAATTGTACGTGTTGTTATAGTCTGTGTTCGGTGGGAGCGGTGTGGCAATACTCGTACTCGTCTGGCGGCGGGCCGCGGGCCTACTGCGCGCGGCCCGGCCTGCGCGTGTGGCGGGCCGACGCCAAGGGGGAAGTTCTGCAGACGCTGCTCTTCAAGGTAAACTAGTGCTCACAGCTCGTGGCTGAGTGGTAAGGCAACCCGGCTTAAGGGTGATCGCTTGTATTTCGGTTCGAAACCTGTCGAAGCCGTAAAACATAAACGAAAAACTCGCCAAAACTCGGCGCACGCTACGTAGTGCGCAGAGTTTTTATTTTTTGCGTACAAGCGACATTGAACATTAAAACAAACGACATAACGTCTACATTCAAATGTCAAATGTCATTTTAGAACATTGAATTTGCACGCACATTTTTTGAGTGTTGTCAGCTATTAGATTGTGACTCTTTAATTAATACATCTCAATGGTCGCGCCACGTAAAAAGCGCTGGCTGTCAAACTGCTCCGTAGTCGATGATTGGTGGAGAGGTAACGCGGCGCACTTCATACCATTGATTTAGCGAGTGCTATTGGTTCGTCAGCGAGTGAACACAGGCGCAAACATACCCCCGCTACTTCCCCGACCGCGCTCTTTTTACGTGGCGCGACCATTGAGATGTATTAATTAAAGAGTCACAATCTATTAGCTGACAACACTCAAAAAATGTGCGTGCAAATTCAATGTTCTACAATGACATTTGACATTTGAATGTAGACGTTATGTCGTTTGTTTTAATGTTCAATGTCGCTTGTACGCAAAAAAGAAAAACTCTGCGCACTACGTAGCGTGCGCCGAGTTTTGGCGTTCACATTTTATTTGTCTGATTGTGGCTCTATAATACATCTCAATGGGCGCGACCTATATCTAATTTTATGAAACACGTATGAAACAACCTATTATTATATTATTATTAATTTGTCCAGGACGCGATATCAAACCCGCTAACGGTAGCGGAACTCCTCAACCCGTCCGCGACGCGGCACACGCAGGACACGGCCGAGTTCACGCTGGGGCCGCTGCACGTGTTCAGGGAACAACTGCTCTGTGCCCACGACACGCGAGTGCTGCTGCTGCTGGACCCGAGGGTGCAGCAGTGCGTGGCCTGCGTCGACCAACTCAGGAGGTAATTCCTGGGGATATAGGAGCTGGGGATGTAGGAGCTAACAGCTGGGGATATATGAGCTAACAGCTGGGGATATGTGAGCTAACAGCTGGGGGTATAGGAGCTAACAGCTGGGGATATATGAGCTAACAGCTGGGGATATGTGAGCTAACAGCTGGGGATATAGGAGCTAACAGCTGACCCTTTCCGCCTGGAAGCCTGGATGTATTGTGATGTGTCATATCTGAGCGCTTCCGTGCTTCGGCGAGCACGTTAAATTGTCGTCACCAGAGTTGGCAACATGCTCATACGAACCTACTTACTTTTAGTATCTCAAAAATGTTATTTTTTCCATAGGATCCTATCGGTATCAGTGAACAAGGATGAGATCTTCGTGCTGGAAGGTCCGCGCTCGCTGGTCCGACTCGCGCCTGCGCCCGAGCCCGCCGCCCTCTCCCCAGGTCTGTTCCAAAAGAAATAACTACACCAATATAGCTTTCAACTAATAGGCATGATGACTGATTTTGAAAAACCATTCTAATAAGTCCTTATCGGTGTCTTTTGTATAAAAAACCCCTTTTTTATCGAAAAGAAACATTAATTAGCCCAAAAATTCAGTTATTACAAACACATTTTGTGTTTGACGCCAAAACACTAGCAGGTGTCATTTCGCCTTTTTACTAAGGCGTGACGTCACGCCTACACAGGTACTTCAAAGTTTTTAAACGAAACTAAATGATAAGGTGATTTTACTTAGACGTGACGTCATGCACTCTGATTGCTGTTTTACAAAAGATAGGTATAGATATACAGAATGATGTAATTTATAATTCTATTTTATCAAAATAAATATAGAATAGAATAGAAAAAAGTTTATTTTGTGACTGAATAAAATAGAACAAAACATAAAACTAAATTTAAACACAAAATAGGTCGCCACTTAGCTCTCTGCTGCTGCAGCGCTGGTATTTCTGTGAATCTTTTTCTTATTAATAATAAATACGTTTTCCGGATCCATGAATCGTATTTAATTAGATAAATACATTTTTTTAGGAATTCTTAATTACTGTCATCATGCCTATTAAGCAGTGACTTTTAATGTTGACAAAGTTCCATAAAGAAAGCTTTATCACGGTCTTGAAATATTTAGAACAGTTAGACTATACTTCAGCCAAAATAGCCGTGCTAATTTTGTCACTTATAAAATTGAATTGCTTCCTAGGGGTTGGTTTTTTGACAAAGTTAATAGTAATTGATATAGAAGAGAGTGATATAAATTATAACCCCAATAATTGAAATATATGTATAAAAATTAATAGAAAGAAATTTATTTTTAGGTTAAGTATTGACAGTTTGTTTACAAAAATAGGCACGTCGATTATGGCTGAAGTATAGATATGTATATTGGTGTTGATTCTGTTGTTAACTGACCAGAATTATTGTGTTCCCAATATAAAACGTACGAGGAAAAAGATGAATATGTATCTGAAATCGTACTAATTTGACAATCAAATATTGGTGTTAGTTATCAGAATCACTACCGTTATGCAACCTTGTTGAGCCGTGTCTTGATACAAGAGTGTTAAAGCATGGCTTGCCACGGACAGTATATTTGTTCTTTATTGTTTGTTATTCCTACAAATTTGTTATAGTCTGATTTAAATGATCCTCACGTGTTGTGGCATGTACTTATACATTTTTAATTATATTTGAACTAAGCAGTACTTATTCCAGTATTTATAGAGCTTGCAACCTTGTACCATAAGTGTTACCGGCGGTTTTTGTGTAGTATAGTCATCTATCCTCGCTCACGTGTCAAGTATTCTAATAGCCAATTTCAATAACCTATTTATCTTTGGTTTTGCTTACTGTCAGTAGCTATTTGACGTTTTTTGTATGTAAGAAATGTCAAATAACTACCCGCAGTAAGCAAAACCAAAGATAGATAGGTTATTGAGACTAGCCGTACAGCTTGGCAAAAAAGAGTAGAAAATAATGGGGGCGCCACTGTACAACAGTTTTATTCATTATTTTTCACTATTGCGTATTTATATCACCGTTTGACCGCTCCAGGCTATTAATTTGAGAATTTGTAATCTATGTTTACATAAAAATGATGATACGTCATTATTTTGAGAATGTTGTCTTAAACAAAACCAATAGTTCCGATTCAAGACTTTTTTGCAAAGCTGTAAATGTATAGAATTTTTAGTTCGTGCAAGTTACCGGGGGAGGCGCTGCACTGGATTTTCACACATTTGTAATACTTGACTCGGTATCGAGGACAGTATCCAATACTACGGCAAACTGGTAGACGCCCAGGGTGTGAATAGTGACCTTACTCTTTGGTTGTTGTGTTTATATTATTATTTGCAGCGGATTTTAAACGATCAATTTTATTGAATATATTATGGCGAGATTTAGATTCTGTTTCTAGACACAACTATGACATTGTTTATGTTTAAAATTGTTAGTTTAACAGTCACTAAAAATAAAAACAGACAACTTTTTTAAGGTTTTTGAAAAATTTAAGCAAGATAGGTAACTCGATGTAAATTGATCGTTTGAAATTCGCTTTATTATTTAAAATTCTTAGAGTTGTTGTGCTTTCCGTCCTATACGCACAAGTAGGTATTGTAGTGTAAAATTGACTTAAGTAATCGATCTTTGTGTAGAAAGAAATCGTGGTCTTAATTATAAAATAGTTCAACTTGACTAAAACTCATTGAATTTTCAAAAAAAAAACTTGTTCGCTTGCAGTTAATGCAAACTAAAAATCGCTTGCGATTCATTATTCTTTCATCATCATCATCATCATCCGCAGCCCGATTTCACCCACTGCTGGGTATAGGCCTCCATCTGTTTACGCCACTCCTCACGGTCTTGTGCCAGCCTCATCCAATTTCGCCCCGCAATGCTCGTAATATCGTCCGCCCATCTCGCAACAGGGCGGCCGACATTCTTCTTTATTCAGATATAATTCATATACACAAATATCGATTTCTTCTGCATAAGTTAAGTTGCATTCCGTTAGGCAAGTTGTGACATCATGCATTTTTCTTGTGTTAATCCACATATAGTATTTTAAAGGTTGTATATTGCATATAATGTAGTTTTTAAGTAACAACTTG
Source organism: Xanthorhoe designata (assembly GCA_963582015.1). Taxonomy (NCBI): domain Eukaryota; kingdom Metazoa; phylum Arthropoda; class Insecta; order Lepidoptera; family Geometridae; genus Xanthorhoe; species Xanthorhoe designata. The sequence continues at coordinate 1,319,118 of OY757049.1, forward strand.
GTGCTCCAGACAATATTGTAGTATAGTAAATAGTTTGGGCCAAATAATTGCCATATTTAAATATTAACGGTTTAAAAAGGTAGGTAGTTATATATATTTTTTGTGCAAAGAGATTCGACAAATTAAACTAGAGAAACTGGCTATCAATTATTATAAATTTAAAACACAATAAATAATAATATAAAACAATCACAAATATAAATAAGAAAAAAAACTTTGCAATATTAAAAACTATTATCTTACTGTATTTTTACAGTACTTCTGATTTTACTGGATCAATCTGGTTAAGATATTGACTTCCATTTGGTTTAATCTTAATTCAACTGCTTTATTACTAAATAAAGCAGTTGAAAAAAAAACCTACCTTTAAAAAACGTAGTATAGAAATGGGAACATGGGTTGTATACTAATTTAAGACTAATAGATAAATTTACTTCAATTTATTAACATTTGGTGCTGACATAGAATTTAATATCGACTAACTATCGATACTTTCCTTCAAATATAATAAAAAAGTTACTTAAGTAAAACAAAAGAAATATTTTTGAATCAATAATATTTTAAATATTTTTGTATGAAAGAAAAATTGACTGTACGTCGATAATAATGTAGATGTTGATGTCTGTGCAATAAAATGCTCTTACTCTTTCTTTCCCTTGAAAACAAACAGGGAAAGGTAATGTTGTGTCAAATCATAATAATCTCTAATTAGAGTCAGAACTAATAGATTATGCTAAGCTGATTTGTCCGTCTGGATTTATTTCCTTTCTTTATAGAGGGATAGCAACCTTAGAGAAAGTAAGAAATAGAGCGCTGTATATTTCTTTCTCAGTCACACAAAAACAAAGCAGAATATATACAACATTCTTGTGAGTAAAAGAGACAAAGCATTAGATCTTCTGTCCCTCATCGCGTGCCGCTTTTTTGTATGGCCGGAAACTTGATGCTCCGAATTTTGTACTACGAAACTATGGATTCATTGCAATTTTTGTCCCTCTCGGCGGCACGCTCGCTGTTCGTCCAGGTACTATACTAGGTCCATGGATAGCAACACTAGTACATAACTTTTAGGCATAATCGTTAGCAGAATAAGTATTAAGATTTTTTACGACTATTGTCACTGGTACCTTAATAACAAATACCAAAATAGGACCAATGTAGTTAATTGTTATAGATTTGTTTTAAAAGTTTATTTAGAAATTAGACTAGCTTAGTTTAGACTGTAATGTTATTCCTACGACGGCATGATTACTTGAAAAATACATACAATTTGTTGTATACTTCAACGTGTAAAAAGCACATAATATATTCTGATATCTGTGTTATCCCTGAATTAGAATTTTTAACATTCCCTTAATTTAGTTAGGATCAATAAAATTATGTAAAGAGGTATCTGGAATAAATATAAAAAAAATACTTATAAATCAATCATTAATTTCCATTATATCTACTATTCATTGTCTATTTTGTATCTAGATGGCGCTGTGTGAAATGTCTGCCATCTTTTTTAGTCTTGAAAGAATTTTTTTTTTGTTTTGCATGTTTCTTTTCTATGTTTTCTAAGCAATCTTAAATATTTCCAACTATCGCTATTTATAATGCCTAGGTCTTAGTAATATCATAGCTTCTAGTAAAAAAATGGTGTCAATTCAGATGTCGCCAAAACTAAACTAAACTAATTTGACAGCACTAAAAATGTTGCCGTCCCTTTCATAACGATCGAAATGGATGACATCAAATTTAGTGCTGTCAAATTAGTTTAGTTTTTGCGACATCTGAATTGACACCATTGTATGGTAATAAGTATTAGACAAAGACTAATCCATTGTGACTTACATTAGGTATAAGTAGTCGGCTTGTAGTGTTAGAATTAAGTGTTATTTTTTACGTATTTAGTTACCCTTATGTATTTACAACGAATTTTACCTTTTTATACGGTTGTTTAGTAAAATGTTGAAACTTTAATTTGAACCGCGAATGTTCATGATTGGCTTCTGAAACGTAAATTCTAAATATTATCATCGATTGATAAACTTTTTGACTGATAATGCAAAAGAGAAAAGTTATGATGTTGATAAATACAAGTCAAATTACTCGTGACGTCATGTCCTCTAATTGCTCTTTACAAAACATGGCGGAATGCTGTAATTTCTAATTCTATTTTATTAAAATAAATATGAACCTTGCTCTTATTATAAAAATAAATACGTTTTTCAGGATTCATGAATCATATTTAATTAGATAAATGGTTTTTTTTTTATTCTTGATTACTGTCATGACGCCTGTTCTACCTTCATCCCATATTTGAAGGTTTGTGAAAGTAGATTTATGCCGGGTTCCTATATCCAACTAACGGATGTCCGTAGGTCGGTCGTCATAGCAACGTTGTTTATTCAACACAAAATGTATGGTACTTTATGACAGATAACAACGTTGCTATGACGACCGACCTACGGACATCCGTTAGTTGGATACAGGAACTCGGCATTAGATGTTTTTGTTTCAATCACACCTAAATTGTTTGAACGCATAACATTGATTATATTACTAACTGTTAAGTAAAGCGCCAGCGTAGCCATTGTACCTATATATGAATATACGTTTTAATCAGAACTGCATTTTTATTTCTCACCATTCCTGCTTGGCTTCGTATATTTGTGTATAAGCAATGGCTTTGCTTCGGCCATTATTACTGGCAAAACAGCTGTTTTTTTTTCTAAATAAAATATATTAAAAAACTTTGCTCAACTTAATACTCAAGTACTTTTACTGTTTTCGAATTCTTGAGTAACAATCATTTTCTGTGATATTATATAAATTTCATATTTTTTATGACATTTATTATTATAATAAACTTAAGATGGCTGTTTTTTCTATTGTCAATTTTGCTAACGCAATAGTGGGTAGCTATTCTTGATGTCGCCAAAGCTAAACTTAACTAATTTGACAGCGCTAAAATTGATGCCATCCTTTTTATTTCGATCGTTATGAAAGGGACGGCAACATTTTAGGCGACATCCCGAATAGCCACCAGTGTTATCCTTTGCACGCTAATAGCTTTTTTTTTAATTGTTATACAAGTTATAGCTTTTCCAAACATGTTTTGCTGATTTTTATTTACGTTTTTCAGAATTTTAAACGTAGTAAGTAAATGGTCTTGTTTTTTAGAAAGTAAGAATAATTTACTAAAAAATACAAAATATGTATAAACAAATCGCTTGTATCTCGCGGGTTCGAATCCCGTCGAAGCTGTAAACTTTCAGTAAGATTTTTCATATAAATTGTTTAAACGAAATATGGTTGTACAAGTACAAGCAAAGAGCCCATAGACCACCTGGGCCCATAGACCACTAAAAAGTGTTACTTATTTTTATCGATTCAAATATATCTTTAACTTGTGAACATAATGTAAGTAATTTAATTTTTAATAATAACCAGTTGCAATTTTTATAATTTAATTTGAAATAACACGAGCTTATAACGGTGAAGGAAAACATCGTGAGGAAACCAGTTGGCTCTCTAATAGCGTCGATGGGCTTGCATGCAACCTGTCACGTTTGGAAAGTTAACTTCTGCAAAATGTGGGCATGTACCAAATATGTCTACCGTCTAATGATCTGAAAGAAATGTCTACCGCTCCCGGGATACAGTCGTGATCATAATATATATATTTTTTAATTTCATATAAATTTTCTACCCAACAGAGGATCCACTCAATCTGATGACGAAATCCCTAACATCATCGCTCCAACACGCCGTCAACACAACCACGACGCTCATAGACCAGACCGTGCCATACATATCCAGCGTCCTGGAACAGCCCATATCAATGTTCACCAAGAACGAGCTTCTAGAAACCACCGTCCCGGGCGAAGAGTGCTTCGAACTACCCCCCATCAAGCACTTGCCCGTCGACATATCAGGGAACGTTCTAGAATCTATCATCAACGAGTTTCGAGACGTCTCCAGCGACGCTGAGGAGATCCGTCGCGCGAAGTCCGAGGAGCTGCAGAGGAAGTTGAAGTTGTATAACAGTTATATGGAGAGGAGTGACCAGGAGTTGATCCACAGTAGCCGCAGGAGCCGCCGGAGGGAGGGGGGGGAGGGGGGGCTCACGCCGCGGAGGGCCACGCCCGTCAGGAAGGAGGGGGTGACGACGAAGCCCTGTGTTATGCAAGTCAGCGTTTATAGGTGAGGTTTTAACTTATTCCCTGACTGCTTTCAGAGCGTATGTGCGTCATGGGCACTGTACACATGTAGGTGTGTGTATTAAAACACACACCTACATGTGTAAGCCGACCCACTGTTTAGAAAGTTTAGATAGAAACCACTTATTTAAGAATCATTATGGATTTGTAAGGGATCAAAGACGATTAATATCTAGAAGACAGACAAAGGCCATACACAAAATCGTAACCCGATCCCGCAGTACCAGATAGCCTGAAAACTTTAAAACATCAATTTTATCCAAGAAATTTCAATACTTAGTAGTAGGTAGCAACAATATTAAATATTTAAACATTTTTAACTAGAAAGTAATTGAAATTTCTTGGATAAAATTGATGTTTTAGAGTTTTCAGGCTATTTTTTAGGGTTACGATTTTGTGTATGGCCTTTGTCTGTCTTCTAGATATTAATCGTCTTTGTAAGGGATATAAGATTATGTGCATCTGAGAATGTAAGAAATTGATTTAAAGTCCATGTAATCCGTTAATAAAAATACATTTCTGTTCAAAACTCTGATGATCCTCATCAGATTCTCAAAAAAAATTATGAGACTACCTCGGGAGCGTATTGTTACAAACAAAAAATATATATTTTAAAATCGGTTTTATTTTTTTATATCGGTTTACTATTGACGGAGCAATCGATGAACATACCTACAGTAAAACATAGAACTTCCTCCTTTTTGAAGTCGGTTAGAAAGTTAATAATGTATGTGTTTCTCTTTTCCAGTGACGCCACACAACAAAACGACGAGCTCCTCGAACAAGAGATTGCAGAGAAAGAGAAGATTCTCGCCAAAATGTTGAATCTCGAATCCCTCAGCATTGTCGCGCCTACAACCGACTCTGACGTCACCGACAACGTCACTGACAACATCACTTACAAACAAAATGATGTCAACAATCACAAAGATGTCACTGTCAAAACTGACAGCACGTTCAAACACATAGACTATAAATATGAAATCAAAACTCCCACTCATAAACCTAAAACAGATAAAGTAATAACCCAAGATTTAGTTCCTAAAGTAATGAAGCTCCCGAACAATTGGAATCTAGATTTAGAGTTGAAGTTGGATATGAAAAATGGAATTAAAGATAGGTTACTGTCGCCTGATGATCATCTAGATAGTGAGTGGGAAATCATCTGATATAAGGCTAAGTGAGGCTAAATTTAAAGTGTTTCAATAATAATTGCAATTAGCTTTCGGCACATAATAGTTCCTTGATGGGATAAGGGGTACCTATTGAATGTTATATTTCACAAATATTTTGTGCCTGCATTTAGACAATATAATATCTCAGCTTACACGACCTAACATACAAAAAAGTTTTTAAATAATCACATGACAAGCTTATTTTTTTAAAAGTGATATTAAAGATTTACTGTGATTTTTTGTAGTAGGTTAGATATATTATAAAACATATGCAAACGGGTATTTATCACGAATTTTACCTTTAATATTCGCCCGACGTTTCGACCGGATTGCACCAGCCGTGGTCGCGGGAAGACTGAAGTATTGGAGGTACCGCCACAGCAAAGCGAAAGCGTTTATTCAACTACCCTCACTTGATCTTCATAAATGTCAATTAGGGCCGGTTCACACTAGGACAACACACTACACTAACAGTGTCCACATACTGAGTTGATCTCACATGACGAGTACACTTTGCAATCACTGGATTCCACGAGGAAGAGAGTCTGAAGCCGTCTTCACGATTAAAATTAGGATACTTCTTAATCTCAATCGCTTCCCGAACCATTCTCTTGTAATAATGCTTCTCGTTGGCAAGGATTTTTGGATTGTGCAATTCCATCCAGTGATTGGGTCCTGAGTCTACTATATGCTCCGCTATAGCAGACTTGTTTATTTGCCGATTTTTGACCGCTGCTATATGTTCCTTGACACGTTCAGCGACTGTACGCTTCGTTTGGCCTATATAGGAACGGCCGCAGCTGCAATCGATTTTATAAACACCAGGAACTTGGAAAGGTACCACATCCTTCGGTGTACGCAGACGCTTAGCCACTTTGTTAAAAGGAGTATAAATCGACTTTATTGAAAACTTCTTGAAAAGGTTCCCAATTTTGTCCGTAACCCCCTTCACATAAGGCATGAACGCTGGCTGTCTAGTTACATCACTGTGTTAGCGGTCAAAAATCGGCAAATAAACAAGTCTGCTATAGCGGAGCATATAGTAGACTCAGGACCCAATCACTGGATGGAATTGCACAATCCAAAAATCCTTGCCAACGAGAAGCATAATTACAAGAGAATGGTTCGGGAAGCGATTGAGATTAAGAAGTATCCTAATTTTAATCGTGAAGACGGCTTCAGACTCTCTTCCTCGTGGAATCCAGTGATTGCAAAGTGTACTCGTCATGTGAGATCAACTCAGTATGTGGACACTGTTAGTGTAGTGTGTTGTCCTAGTGTGAACCGGCCCTAATTGACATTTATGAAGATCAAGTGAGGGAAGTTGAATAAACGCTTTCGCTTTGCTGTGGCGGTACCTCCAATACTTCAGTCTTCCCGCGACCACGGCTGGTGCAATCCGGTCGAAACGTCGGGCGAATATTAAAGGTAAAATTCGTGATAAATACCCGTTTGCATATGTTTTATAATGTGTTCTGATCGCGAAAGTTTAAAAAAGGTTAGATATACATCACTAAAAAGATATTGTATTGTCTAAAGTCAAACATATTCACATAGTCGGTACACATGGCAAAGCTTATGCGTGTTTCTTATTTTCCATACTGCTTATTTTGAAAACCTCTGTTTCTAAGTATATTTAACTTAGGAATCACTAGTGCTGGGTTCCTATATCCAACTAACGGATGTCCGTACGTAGGTCGTCATAGCAACGTTGTTATCTGTCAAAAAGAGTGCCATACATTTTGTGTCAGATAACAACGTTGCTATGACGACCGACCTACGGACATCCGTTAGTTGGATAAAGGAACCCGGCATAGATCTATATCCGTAACGTTGTAATACAACACAATGTATGACACTTTTTGACAGATAACAACATTGCTATGGCGATAGATCTACGGTCATTTGTAAGTTAAATATAGGAACCGGGCGTTAGTCTACAGTTATTATCACTGCTTATGCCGGGTTTATTATGCGGGATAGATTCGGCATTAATACACTTGATGGCAATAAAACCCGCCACTGAGTCTAGGAAAAATCTACTTTTTAGATTAAACTTCTGTGATTCTGATGATCAGATCACGGACTGGTCGAGACACAAAATGAGATACATTTCCTTAAGAATTTATAACTACCTATAGGTACCTATTTGAGAGTTGACAAATAGGTAAGTTCCTACCTATTAGGTACATGAATCTATAAAAAATGTGATCTGAAAAGGTGTATAATCTTATTTGAATTAAAATCGTGATGAAGAAGTTTTGGGTTCAAGAATGCATTTAATTTTGTAATTTTAAATATGTTATAGATACCTACATATAATCGAATTTAAAAATGTTGGTAAAGAACGCTTCAGTTTTTCAGATTAAAAAAAAATATAATTAAATATCAATTTTGATTAAAATCACATGTTCTGAGTAGATAACACAGAACAGATAACTACAATCATGCAATGCTTATGATATTTTCAATTTTGTTGTAGGTTAAACTCCACTTTAATACCTGTTTTCTTTGCTTGAGTTAACCAAGTAAAAAACAAGTTATTCCTTACTATTTATTTATTAATTCATATACAAGGAAAGTAAATAAATAATGCATAATATTTATAAATAATAAGAATCAGTTTAAATCAGATCTCGGTGCGCAAATTCTTTATAAAGTAGTACAAATAAAGACGCTATAAAATTGGAGATGATTAAATAGTCATTTAAGGCGATAAGAATTGAAGCAATGTAGGTAGGTACTCAACATGACATGGGTATTTAGCACGATTTCTTTCACGGTAGTGGTGATAAATTTGATGGATAGTAAAATGTATTGTAAACAATAGTTCGAACGTCAAATTATTAAATTACACAGTAAGCAAAATCGAATGATGTTTTGTTATGGTTTTAAAACTAATGCATGAATATCAGTACTATAATATTTAATTACGACAATGATAACTTGAATATCGAATAAAATGATCAATTACAATACAAGTTTCAAATAGCAATTTCTAGAGTTAAGTTAGGTTTTGTTAAACAAAAATGTATTAGTATTTTTATTTGTTGGTTTCATATAACAATATTTGCAGAGAACGTAAAATATTACAAGTAAATGAAGCAAACTAACTTAGATTTGGTGTAACAACTGGCCCTAGTCTGGACGAATACACGATTTTTGTGATATTATCATTGTTATAAGTGTATTTTTGGTTGCATTAAAATAAAAAGTATTTATAAATTATATTGTATTTCTAGCGCCCCCCCAAAGAAATATTACCGAACATACTGACCCCTACCGGGGATCGAACCGCAACCCCTGCGTCTTAGGCGGGGCAGGCTTTTACCCACTGCGACACTGAGGTCGCCACATAGATAGTAGTGGCAATTCTGAGTGTCGCAAAAGCTAAACTAAGCTAACTAAAATTGTTGCCGTCCCTTACATAGCGATAGGAATAAAAAGGATGGCAATAATTTTAGTTAGTTTAGTTTAGCTTTTGCGACACTCAGAATTGCCCCCAGTACCTAAGTAAGTATAGTTTATATCAGTATGGGAATGAAATAAAAGATATTTCTTTACACATACAAACTTTATTTTCATAACACAATGCAGGTATTCCTGGAAACTTCGTAGCAAAATAAACAGAAAAATAAATTGGTCCTCAACAAATACAGACATAAACAATCCCGTGACGCACTGAAGCGATTAAATATCGATGTAGGTACACGGAATTTAGTAAAAAAATACTTTTGGTAGGTATAAAAATATCAACTACAGTGTCTAAAAGGCCTGATAGACGTGCAAGTAAGTTCGACGACTTTTTTTGCCTGTATGTCACCCTAAAAGTCCGCGTACTTACGGTGACACACAGGCGAAAAAGGCCGTCGAGCCATATAAGTACGCACTTACTCGTACGTCTGTCACCCACTTAATATTACTTTAATTATTACATTCTTAGATGAATTGCTTTATCTTTTTATTGTTGTGATGTAAAAACATAGTTTTAGGGTGAAAATGGGAATGAATTGTATAGTCATGTGGAAAGCTACCAAATACAGTAAAATGTAAAGTTTGTAAGTATTATAAATAAACAAGTAAAGCTCCTACAAAACCTAGAACTAGATAAATAATGGCCAAATAGCAGATGCGAACTAAATTCACAATTATTCTAAGACTAAAACAGTAGTGGCAATTCGGAGTGTCGCAAAAGCTAAACTAAACTAAGTAAAATTAATGCCATCCTTTTTATTTCCATCGCTATGAAAGGGACGGCAACATTTTTAATTAGTTAAGTTAAGCTTTTGCGATACGCCGAATTGTCACTATTATCAGACAAAATTAAGCTAATCACAAACAACACTTTTAGGGTAAGAAATATGATTCGTTTCGAAATGAGACGGAATAGTTAATGCTGTATGCAAACGTGTCATTTTTGAGTCATGTACTGATATTTGGAAAGTAAATACTGAGACAAAAGCTAATTAAGCTAGATGCTAAAAATCAGCTGCTTAAAGTTTATACACAAAATGCGTTTGTACACTAAACGGAATTTTACTTTTTTCCGGTTCAGAATATGTTTTTGTCCCCTTCTAACTTATAAAACAAGGAGACAAGACATTTGAAACTGACATTCCGGACCGAAATACAGTAAAATTTCGTGTAGTGCACAAACGCCCAAACAATACAGAAAAAAAACACTCCTAATAACAATTTCATTCGAGACGGATTCCACCTAATTGAGTATCAAAAAAGTATTCTTATTTTACAAAGTTGCGTACGATGCAATATGAAAATGTAGGCAGCGCCTCTAGCGGACGTTTTTAACAACTCACAAATTCAAAGTCTATTTCAATTTGTAGTACGCATCTTTGTAAAACAGTGCCATATTCTGAAGAGTACCTACCTACTGTCAATAAGAAAAATTATGTAGATATAGGTCGCGCCACGTAAAAAGAGCGCTGGCTGTCAAACTGCGCAGTGGTCGATGATTGGTGGATGTCTTGCGGCGACTTCATACCATTGATTTAGCGAGTGCTATTGGTTCGTCGGCGAGTGAACACAGGCGCAAACATACTTCAACTACTGCCCTTCAGCGCTCTTTTTACGTGGCGCGACCTATACTTGGGAATTATAGGCGAACTTATATCGATTTATTCAACATCTATAAAAACTGCCATATACCTCTACAAATGAAAAGACACAAAAATGCAGTGTTATCAAAAATCTAATAAAAAAAACACATCCTCATACCAAAATTTAAAACCAAAGAAATTGGTTAAGTTTTTGACTTAATTTGTCAAAGTTTTAGACAACGCGCTAAATAGAAGTCGAGAAAATCAACAGAAGCATCAAAGCTTATTAGAGTTAAATAACAATTAGTACTAAATATCACAACACATTAGCAAATTAAGCCGTATACACACTTTATATACAACTCACACTAAAGCTTACTACTGACGAGACGTCCGACACGGGACTGAAACCCAACTAAAATGTATAATTACTTAGGGACAAATGGATTTACAAATGGTACAATTCTAAAAGTATTAGCAAACTTTTAAACTCATTTTATAATTCATTTATTCAGTGTTTGTGAACCTAGGTAAATCACAGATGGTGATATAGCTTAGAGAACATCTAGATTCTGCTATTATTTAAAATGTAAGAGAACGCCATTTTAAAATGTAATTTGCGAATAAACTTTCGTCAGTAGATAATTTAACTTTATTTCATCACTACATTTATTCACCTACATACATTGAATAAATTATTTTTAATGTTTTTTATGCATAAGAGTTTTAAAGTCGAATCTATGATCAGAGGGTCTAAAATTGCAACACGACAAACCTTCTCGTCGACAAAGTTTCCCCTCCTGCTCTAGAATAGTACGTTAGAGCAGTTTGACACTATCGAGATGTTTCATTTGTCATCTCGACGCGTTGCACATGTTAGGCCTACAGATGATAAAGAAACCGATAAAAAAGGGTTTCCATCATAACATACGATCATTTATCATTTTTATATATTGAAAACATAATTGTTACCAAAATTAAAGGAATATGCTAAACTTTAGCAAAATACAACATACTTAGCGATTTTGCGATAACTTTTATACTGAACATAAAGTCTAGGTTTACGTAGCTATTAATGTATCTTAGTAAATTAGTTCAATAAAAACTATAGTATCCAAAATATCCGCCCCTCTCACCTCATTTTCAGCGAGATTCTAAAGTTCACCAACTATCGGACGTTAGAACACAATTATGTTACTTATAACGGACGGTTAAGATAACAGTCCGTATAGATTGGTAAACTTTAGGCGTCCGTTTGAGACTCATTTTCCGTTCCTAACCTACATTTTTGGCAGTGATCCTCCATCAGTCGACAATAACATACTATCTTATTATGGTTAACTTCGTATTCTAAGTTACTTCGTCCGGTATGTCTTACAGCTAAATTAGCCAATGTTAACACAATTGACATAAAAATAAGGTTGAGAATCGCAAAGACAGACGCATCGATCAGATTACTCTATTCATTGCCAAAATCAAGCAAATCTTACTAAATAATTATGCTATCCTCAGTTCTTTCCGTTCTGACTTAACATTTTAAAACAAATTAAATAAAAGATTAGATATTTTAGGCTATGTGAGTACAAGGTTTATATTTTGAGCCGTCAAGTCAACAATCGTAATAAAAACGTCGACGCCAAGTGAAACAGCGCCCTTAGAATAAACACTCGATATTTATTCATAAAAATGTATTAAAGAGTTCGTGTAAATGGACCTTTATATCGCACGGCTCTTTCAAATATACCACTAATTAAATTAAAATAATTTAAAGTAATGTTAATGATTGCAAAAACAATTAAATTCTTTCGTGTAATCAAGTCTTTTTGTATATTTTAAACCAAAATCTATTCAAATGGACGGTCTTGAACCCCTTTTCTTTAATCACAAGAATAGGCCGATTTCATAGTTAATTACAGTTTATTTGAAAATAAAGAGATATTTTTTATTAAAGTATCGAAAACT